>CM075873.1:22510009-23802509 GCA_038021265.1 Cyprinella venusta | reverse complement strand
CGAGATATAAACTCGCAATTGTGAGAGAAAAAAGTCAGAATTGTGAGATAAAAAGTCACAATTATTTATTTTATTTGTTTATCCAGTGGCGGAAACAAGCTTCCATAGAAAACAATCTAATCTGGGAGTAAAAAAAAATGCAAAGTTAACTTGCATTTTCCTTTCGTAATTTACCTTAATATTTATTATGTCCCATTGCTAAGCCTTTTAATTATTTAAGTCTAGATTTAGACTCGTTTAGATTTCCATTTCATTGCTAGTAATGCTGGATACTACTTTTTGCCAATCCAATAACATATTTGTTATTCACTTTGAAAAGTTAGAGTGATGCTTGCTTTTCCCCAGGGGAAGAGGAGACAAGTTTTTGTAAGAGTCATTATTTTCTGGCTTTAGATTTAGAGTCCACTCACTTAAAAACATGTAATTGATAGACTTATTTTTGTTTATCACATCACAATCAAATCATCCAACAACCAGTTTATTGCATATCACATATCTTGCAGCCCTTATATCAAATTCCCTTTAATTTGGTGATGAAACAATTTTCACTCAGACATCACTGAATTTCACAAAAAGAAGACAAAGAAACAGCAAGCAACATATTCAATTTGAGGAGAACTTTTGAAGTAGAAAAACTTGTTGTCTTGTCGAATGAACTGTGCTTGAGGATATTTCCAATAAAAAATAATTTAATTCTGTTAAACTACATAAGCTACAAGTGACTTGAAGACAGTTTCATGTGCCATTTCTGATGTTTTCTTCCCTTTTTTGTACAGCTCACACAGACTTGAACAGGAACTATTCCAGAATGGCTAGTAGATCATTCAAAACTAGACGTTTTGTCAAAGTTATTTGAAAAGATTGTTGCTTGTTTTATGAGAAAAACGCAATGTTCTTCTTGCCTTTTTTATTTTATTTATTTATTTTTTTCTGTTGAATAATGAAAAAAAGGTCTTACTTTTTTATTTAGGCTGTCGTCCGTAAGGGAGTGGAGGAGCCATTGCAGTCCACGTAAGCTCACATGTAATCATTTTATAGCTTTAACTATTGATTCTAAAGCTTATATTCCCTTTATATATTCATTTAAACTACGTATAATATTTAACTAAAAAAATTACATAATAATATTTAAAAACTATAATATAAAAAAACCCATAATATTCTCGATTAGGGGTATAAAAATTACATAAACAATATCTAAATCGTACAACATTATTATTATAAATGAGCATTACTCACAATTTTGTCTTCAAAAATCATTTAATGACCTTTTAATTTGGAGTAGTAACAGTTGGAGTGACTTTATCGCAATTGTACGTAGCAATTTGCTCTAAGCTGATTGGTCCAAATTCAGCTTTGCAACCTACCTGGAACGTAACCTGCCTTGAACCAGGGGCACGTTCAAGCTCAAATCGATGTGCAACGTTAAACAGTTTCCGGGTTGAACGACATGTTTCCTGGAAATGGTGTGCAAAGGGGCTTGAGATAAATTTTCTCGTTTGGTGGGTGTGACAAAAATGTCAGCCCAATCAGCAGCGACATGTATACAAACCACATGGTATTAGACAGCTCGCACAATGGGTCTAAGTAAAATCGTTTACAAATGTGACCGCTGCAGCTCAGTATAGATGCAATAAGATATGAAAGGACATGTTTGTCATAGGAGCTTTATAGATTGTACAAACATCATAAGAACATTTCTTTAGATCGCACACACATGAAACTCATAGTCTCATATTTTTTCACTGTGTATATTTGTTATTTGTCAATCTAAGGAAGAATTCAGCTTTTGTATATATATATATATATATATATATATATATATATATATAATACATGGGGGGAGTACTCTGGGTTCTGGCCAGATCCTGAGCTTGGAGCCCTCCCCCCGGAGAGCATGCCAAATACGCATAAAGCTTTACCCCATCTAATTATATGTCTGAACTCGTGAAAGGGAATCTCATCTCATCTTCTGCACAATATGAAAAGAACCATTTAAACATGAGATTTATTGTGCCTTTTTGTTTATGTGCCTATAAAATGTTCAGTCTAGGGTTATTCACCAGGATACAACTAGAGTATATGAAGCAAAATCATAGGCACTGGGTTTAGGGGTTTTTTTCCCCTCTTCCATACATCAAAGATCTTTCCTTGTCATAGTTGCATTCTCATACTTTAATAATTGGCACAGCATAAAAGAAGATGAAGAGTGTTAGATATCTAGGGGACATCCTCATTTTCCCTCACCCCACTGGAAAAAAATTATTCTTTAATTTAATTATTTATAACTTATACATGTTTGACATTAAATAATTGATTTAAAAAACTGATGTACTCCAAAAAAAAAAAGAGCCGTGTCATGCATTCAGTAGTAAAATATTAACTGTGACAGGCACAAACCTACTGCTGCACTGCAGATGACAGCCAGCAAAGGATCACTGTTCCTTGGTAAAGGCACCAAATGATCCTTAAAAACTCAGCCTTTGTTTTACAGCAGTGCATCAAATGTGGTGAAACGCAGGCTTATGTTGGCAAAGCAGCAAGCAGGAAGCAGAAAGGCTACTGAGACATCTGCTGCAACACCATGAACAAAACTGCAGGGCCTGTTTGAAACGATTAAGGAATCTATTATTTAATGGGTAAGCGTTCTGTACGTACAACAAACACACAAACAGCCTTTAAAGTGTACCTATTATGGCATTTAAAATGTTCCTAATATTGTTCTGGGAGTCCCCAACAACAATTTTACAAGCATGCAATGACAAAAAACACTTTTGTTTTCTTATAATATGCATTTATTTTTACCTGAATTGCCCACCGACTCCCATATGAATCGTTTTAGCGAGTCCTTTGTCCAAGACCCGCCTTTGCATGACGCTAATCTGCGCTGATTGGTCAGATGACCTAGTGAGTTGTGATTGGTATTCTCTGTGCA
The DNA here is from genome assembly GCA_038021265.1 of Cyprinella venusta. Classification (NCBI taxonomy): domain Eukaryota; kingdom Metazoa; phylum Chordata; class Actinopteri; order Cypriniformes; family Leuciscidae; genus Cyprinella; species Cyprinella venusta. The sequence continues at coordinate 23,799,574 of CM075873.1, read as the reverse complement.
GAAAAACGGAACTCTATTACCTTAAATGGGTTCTCAACTCCGGTCCTCGCGACCCACTGCTCTGCATATTGATCCTCAGCTCGTTAGGATAGAGCCGGCTCGCGAATCCATACTTTATAGCGTTTAGGTTTGTGAAGCAATCATCTTCAAAATGACGCGAACACAGAACAAGGTTTGGGCTATACTTGTGTGGTATAGCAGTGCTTGTATATATGAACTGCAGCCACTTAGTCTTCAAATACTCCTCACTTGGCAGGTGAAAAAAGTTCGCTTTTGCGTCGCACTTCAAAACACAGCGTCTCGTCGACATGATTGTTTTCCGAAGCCCAGATCTCGAAAAACGACAGTCCAAAAAGGTGCGGTGGGTCCAAACCTCCATGCTCTCAGACCTCCCCGGCCAGCCCAGGCAGGGTGGCCCGTCCTGGGCCAGTTTCAGATTTGCCCGCCACCCCTGGAGCTCCGGTTTTCCCTAGCGTCTCCGAACGCAATAAGTGGGCGTTTCTTATTCAAATAACTTGTCAAGTTGACGTCAACTAGACAAAGGGAAAGCATCGTTTTTCGAACGATTCATATCAGCGACTCAGAGTCGACTCTTGTTTTTGAGAGACAATAACTTTGTATACGATGAACTTTCATGTTTAAAACTTTGCAGGATGTTTTCGTTCACTTAGATCTATGTTAAATACTACATGAAGGGCAATTTTCAAAAAACCCAAAATAGGTACTCTTTAACAAACATTTTTAAGTTTTATTTAGTAGGAGCAGTTTTGAGGTTTATGGATTTTATTTTATTTTTTGTAACTGTGTAATCAACCCGATCACACTAAATGCATCTTTATAGCACGCATGTATTGTCGTGTAATATATACGCTAAAGTGAGTTTTTACGTGCATATGATATGCATTGGTTGGTTAGGTTAAGTTTAGGTGTGGGGTAGGGTGCGTGTGTATTGTACGTTTGGCTAGAATTAGTGGTGTGGGGTGCGTGTGTATTATACGCAAATGAACTGCGTATCAATTGCACGCGAAAAACTGCGTCTCATATGCACGTAAAAACTCATTTTCGCGTATAAATTACACGATAAAACACGATGCGTGTTATAGAGACACATTTACGTGAGAACAGGCTGGTGTAATAGAGATTGGTAAATCATACTCAACTTGATAACTGGATAACACATTCATTTGTTTAGACTAGAGGGGTGAAATATGTCAAAAATAACTCTACAAAATATAAAAGTGGAAAAAGAAAATGGAAAGTTAGAATTGTTTAGAGACTAACTAAAGGGCTCTAGGGCATGTTAGTTGTTATTGTTGTTATTATTGGGAATAGAATATACAGCTTGTACAGTATTAAAACCATTAAGTCTATGGAATGTCCCCATAAAACATGGAAACCCAATGTGTCCGTGTGTGTACTTGTACAACTATCTTTGTGAGGCTTGAGTTTTAGACCATCATAGTGAGGACAAAGAGAGTAAAGTGAGGACATTTTGGCTGGTCCTCACTTTCTGAGACCCGTTTAAAGGCCTGATTCATGGGCAAGACTTGTTTTTAGTGATAAGGTAGGTTAAGCGTAAGTTTAGATTTAGGCGGGGAATTGCCCTTAACAATGAACACATAAGGCCCACAGATTCGTTCATGGCTGAGTCAGATATGAGACCAAGATGAAGAACGAAATAAAGTACAAAATAAACATAACTTTATTAGAAATAGCAGATGACAACAATCATATAATCATTCAGTACATAAACACACGCTGCGTCTGAAATATTGCATACTCTCTTGAGTAGGTGTTTATTTGGAAAAAGTAATTACTTAACGGCCACTTAAAAAGTATGTTCTATATAGTATAAATATATTTAGTATGAAGGTAATCTGGATGTACCTCATTTGCAATGTTGTATGGGTTTAACGGTACACAAAAATCACGGTTCAGTACGTTTTCGATACAGCAAAAAGAAAGAAATGGCAGAGAAATTTCCTATTTGTTAAAAGAAAAAAAATATATTTTTAAATAAGTTTGAGTTTTCCTACATCTTGAAACCTTCAGGTTTATAAATGGGAATCATCTTTGAAGGATGAACAAATAATTTTTTGGTCATCACACTAAAATTTGAGCCGATTTGAGCAGGAATATGCTGCAGGGTGCTTTGTCATCTACTGCTGCCATGCAACACAATAGGAATACGACCGGTTTAAGATGGCGGCCGCATTTCTCAGTGCCTAGCAGCCAATAGGGCATCTAGTCTCTATATGTTATCTATGGTCATTATCATGTGACCTACCAGCGTCAGTTATGTTGCTTCACTGCCAATCACAAATCGTCTCCCATGGCTTAATGGTAAATAATGTGCACACCTTAGAATCTCGCTGGAAGTAATAGGTCATCCGGGAACTTACTGTGAATTTGGACATACTTCTTTTGTCAAATATTGGTTGCCGTGTTTCTCTCCTCTGCTGTTGGTTTCTTCCTGTTTGGAAATAACCAATCATCTGCTGTGGTTCAGGTTATAAGGGACTCTGGAGAATGGAAGAGGTGGAGCTTGAAGCGTCTGTTGTTATAGGGGTGATGAACTGAGAAATCAATTTTTACTTGAGCTTTTGACATCTAAGAGGTAATCATATGGTTACACTTTTTTCTATAGTCACTTTAGACATTCTACTAACTTTAAGTAACTTTTCAACTACATGTCAACTAAGTGTCATTAGAGTATTAGTAGGCTGTAGTAGACTGTCAGTAGACTGTTAGGTTAGGGTTAGGTGTTAGGGTTCAGGTTGGGAGAATAAGTTTACTTGTAGTTGCTAAGTTACTTACAGTCAGTTGAATGTCTGTTGGGGGACCAAATAAAGTGTTAGCAGATATTAAGCTGACAGTCTACTGATACTCTAATGATAGTTAGTTGACATGTAGCAGCAAAGTTACTTATAGTTAGTTGAATGTCTAAAATGGACTATCAAAATAAAGTGTTACCGTTAGTCCAATAAAAGCAAATGGCTCGTTTTTCAAAGTGGGGAACTATGACGTCAAAGAGGATAAAAAACCACCCCCGCAGATCAACGCACTTCAACACAGGCGGTTTAGCCCGCCCACCGAATCGCTCATTACAAGCATAGCTAAATAACATAGTCCTACCCCGTGATGACAAACCGGATTGAGAGTGAAACTCATTATAATATGCAAAACTGTTGTCCACTCACAGCAGTGGGCGTTCACTTCCAAGTCTTCAATGTGAGACGCCCATAAAAACAGAGCGTTTTTCAGCTAGGCTCAAAACTAGGGTAGAAAATAGCCTATTACTTATTCATTGTGATGTTTTTTTAATGTAAAATCTAAGCAAACGTCATAAGTTGACCTCTGACAACAATATAAAAAAAGCCAGTTCATGACCCCTTTAAAGAGTAACTAAACACTAAACAAACTTTTTTTAGTTAATGATCTGTAAGAATGGATCTTTATTAATACCAGTCATTGATTCGGGTAACTTTTTTGACATTTGTCTATAAAGTGTTTTATTTCTACAATATATGATATAAAAACGTCTTAGTGCTGCCCTCTTCAGGTTAAACAGTGGCTACCGAAGTTGAATTTTCCTATTGGATGTTCCGCACTTCGTGACGGAAGCAGGTTTCAGGTCACCACGCTTGTTTCGTCAAAACCACTGGGGAGTCAGGAGTTGGAATTGCGAGTATGGAAAACGATCAGGACAGAGTGTTTTAGCATCTATTTCGTCCCCTTTATCTCTGTTGGGATCTGCCCACTTTTTCAGCATTTTTCAAATATTGCCAGTGGGTGGAGTCAGGCTCTGACCAGGGGTTCAGTTACCCTTTAAAGCTACTGACTTTGTGGTGGTTTGCTGGCTTGCTTGATTATGTTAACTTAGAGGATCTCTAAATTGATAAATTGATCACCAGTCCGGTTAAAAGAGAAAATAAAAGTGTATCACATGACATACATTTTGTAAACATGTAGAACTCTGTTAGAAACACTAGGTAAGGAGCATGTGCAACTATGTGTAAGATTTGTTTTTCGTTAGGGTTAGGGTTAGGGTTAGTGAAGCTTTAAACGGTGAAGAATTCTTTATTTTCTGTTTATAAGATAGTTTATTATATTTTTGTTATTTAATAAGATTTTTTTATATCTTATTATATCTTATTATTATTTAATAAGATAGTTTATTTTGTTATTTTTGTTTGTGTAGCATTGCTCGTCTTCTTTCTCTGTGGCATATTTCAATGACCCTTTTTTATTATATTTTTGCCTAAGTTGTATAGCTGTATATTTATTTATTTATTTATTTATTTATTTATTTATTTATTTATTTATTTTCGTGTTTCCATTTATGTCAATTGTATATATTTGTTTGTATTGTAAATAAAGCACACCACCGGCTTGCAGTTATCCTTGTGTCATTCACCCACAGTACTCCCCAGAGACCAAAATTATAAGAGTGCATTTCAATTTTATTACGTGTCTTCCCTATGCCATGAGGGGACGTAACAGAAGGATTCACACTCACATCTCATAAAATGAACACATCAACAACTATTTTTGACATTTGGGAAGAAGAAGAAGATGAAATCAGAACAGTACAACATGACAATGGCTGTTGGGTAATCGTCCAAGCTCACTCTTCAACCCCTTGAGACAATGCACTACACACATTAACTAGAGTCGAGTTTGAAATCCTCTGAGTGTTGAACGCTGAAACAAACACACTGTTAAAGCAGAAAGCGAACACAGTTGGTAATGCAACACACTGGCAATAGCTCATAAAGCAAGGTTGCCAATTTGACCAAACGATGCAATCCAATAACACAATTGCAGTCAGGCAAGCATGGAATTAACCCATAAGACCGTGGTTGATTCAGACAAATAATCTATAATAAGGACACAACCAGCAGCTCCTACTATACAAACATTCCAGCACCTGTCCAAAAATATGATGACGTAACAGTGACCTACGGCTGTCCTATAGGCCACATAAAATGAGCGAAGTAGAACACATCCATTGAGAACTTTGTGATGACGTGAATCTTCCATCTTTCCCGCTTTCTGCGTAAAAGTAAAGTCAAACGTAGATGGGACAGGAAGACATGAAGTCTTGCTCAGCTTGTGTTTCCAACTTATATTGCAGCATTTTCAAAGAACAGCCTGGTGCTTTGCTCTGATTCACAAATGAATACTCCGTAGGGAAAGTAATCATTCCTGATTGCAATCATTATAAGCACCTCTTGACTATCGCTGGGAGGTTTTTTTTCTGTATTTTGTCAAAGACATCAAACAAATCCAATACGTTTCAATCCCCTTATTGCCTTTCAAATTATGTTGGGGCCTTGCGTTCAGGCCTTTTGCATCAAACTAATGGTTTGAGGCCATGAGTAGCCTCTTGTACAGTTTACAGCAAGTCTGCTACAGTGCATTCTAAAACATTATTAGACACGTTTTTTATTAACTACTTAAAATGCCTTGTGAGATCAGACTGTCCATTTATGACTTCAGGAACTACTTCACCCTGTTAAGAGCACCACATAATTGGCATCTCTCTCTCTCTATTTTTTTTATTATTATTTGTTGGAACTTTTGCTCATAATAGTCACAAAGCTAGAACAGTCTGAATAGACTGAATAGTTTTATGGAGTTCTCTCTGGCAGTTTTGCAGATTACTAAATTATTGCAGAGGGAGTGACTTTTCCACTTAAGGTAAGAGAGTATGTGGAAGGGTCATAAAACAGTTATTGACATAAAACCAGTTAACAGCTAATGCTGTGGAAAACCAGTGCCAAAAAATCAGCGACCCACTGGACCAATTGCACTAACATTGCTGGTCATGAAGTGCTTTGAGCATTTAGTGAAGAGGTACATTGTATCTGAAACTCAGCACCTCATGGGACCCCTTGCAATTTGCCCATCAGGCCTCCAGGGGAGTTGAAGATGCCATTGGGACACTATTGCACTTATTGCACGCTCACCTTGAGAAACCAAAGTCCCATGCTAAGATTTTATTTGTGGACTTTTCCTTGGCTTTTAATACCATTCAGCCCAGTATTTTGGTGGAAAGATTGGCCTCAGAATTTTCACTTGAACCTGTCTTGATCTTATGGATCGTTGATTTTCTTAGCTCTAGAAAGTCAGGGCAGGAACTTCTCTCTCTGACAAAATGTCTACTTGCACAGGCTCTCCTCAGGGATGTGTTTTATCTCCTTTATTGTTTATTTTATATACCAATTCCTGTACCAGCACCTTACCGAACAGGCACCTTATTAAGTATGCAGATGATACTGCCTTGTTAAGTCTTCTGTGAAAAGTCAAGCCTCCTTCTAAACACCACCAAAACAAAAGAAATGTCTATTGATTTTAGAATGATTCAATCATCAAATTCAACTTTTATCAAAGGGGAGGCTATAAATTCAGTTAATACCTTTGCTTTGTGATTGACCATAAGCTTAAATGGGATCTGCGGTCTGAACTCATCAGTACTAAGACACAACAAAGAATGTACTTTTTAAAGAAATTGTCATACTGTAATGTTCTAATAATCTTTTATTGAAAGTGTGTTGGCCTTCTGCATCATCTGCTGGTTTGGTAATGCTACTGAGGCACAGAAGAGGTCTGTATAAGAAAAATGCAACTATGTATCACACGAAATACGTTCTGAGGAAACTATTTTGCAAATCGCAATTACGTTACATGCCAACATATAAGCAGTGCTATTACGTTTGTCCTTAACCTAATACTATTGCAGTGCTATTACGTTTGTCCTGAACATAATACATCCAAAGCAGGTTTCTTTACTATTTATGGATAATCGTGGCATTAAATTTTTGACGTTGATACACTTTTAACCTTAAAAATACCTTGTTTAACTATTTTGTAGTATTTATTTACACAAAAAGCATTTTCTCCAATAAAACGCAACATACATTCACAAAAGACATTTTATTAACTTGATGTAAACCAAATTCAAGAATCCATACGTTGGTTGCAAGAAACAGATCCAAATTCAGTATTTTATCCAGTGATCTCATCTTCATTTCTCAGCAGCGACCACAAACGTCAAATCCGCGTTGGTGATGAATTCAAATTCAAATAATGCGCCTTCAAGAAGCGTTACGACATGTTTTACAGCAGTGATATCAAACGCTCATTGGCTCTCGCCTGCTTCATCACAGATTGCGACATGCAGTGTTTCAGTCGGTGTAGTACATTTGAAATGGAGAGGAGCGCGCGCCTTCAGAGAGCGAACCAAAATCAGATTAACATTTTCATGGATTAATATTAATAACTTTAATTCTGCACTGTACCTCATACACAACTATAATACTGCCAGAGGACTGCGATGTGAACGACTTTTGGTAATGTTAACGTTACCGGTTTTGACATTTTCTCAATAAATAAATTATTGTAAAACGTATACTGTTTTTTTTCTGTATAATTGCGTAGTTTTAGGAATGGTTATGTTTAGGTCTGGGAGTAGGATTAGTGGCTCAAAATATATTGTAATGCTAAAACTCATCTATGTCCATTATGTTTTATCCTTTTTATATTCTGTATAAAATGAATATGTTTAGGTTTTGGGAGTAGGATTAAGGGATCTTGTTACATTTATCTTTAAAAGTGAAAGTATACAGATATCGTTATGATATGAAATAGACGTAAATAGTTAACGTTTTATAGCTGTAAAACCGTAATAATGTTACGTTTAAATTTTACAAATACGTCCATATTATACGTTTTTGCATCTATCCAAACGTACAATACGTACGTTTTACATATTTGAAAATTACGTATTAGTATCTACTTATTAACAATGAGACATATTACGTTAAGGACCAACGTAATAGCACTGCTTATAATTATGTAACGTAATTGCGATTTACAAATTAGTTTCCTCAGAACGTATTTCGTGTGATACAGGGTTGGAAAAACAGTAACGACGGCCAGTAAACTATTAGGGATCAAGTTACCAAGTGTTGAATGCATTTATAGGGAAAGAGTATTGGACAAGGCAAAAACCATTGTGGGAGACAAGAGGCAGCCCCTTGCCTCTTTATTCGAACTACTGCCCTCTGGCCGACGATATTACCTCCCTCTAAGTCTTCATTTGTGCCTCAAGCAATTAAACTTTTAAATATGTAAGTTAGGTAGGATACTTCAGCTGGTCTGGTATGCCTTATTAACACAGTCTCATCCCAAGAAGTCATATAACTGACGTCTTGGGATGTCTTTTGACCATACGTCAACATCCGCCTTTTTAGGGTACCCAACGTCGGTTACATGACGATCCCGGGCCGTCATACAACTGACGCTTTACCTTTAATGTCGGTTAGGTGACGGAGTAGGTTTAGGGGTAGGTTTAGGTCTGGGGTAGGGTTAGGATCCGATAACGTCATCTAACCGACGTTTAAGGCAATCCTAAAAAGGCGAATGTTGACGTACTGTATGGTCAAAAGAGGTCCCAAGACGTCAGTTATATGACATCTTGGGATGAGACTGCGCTGGCCTTATCAAATAGGTAGTAAAAAGTGCAGGGTATGAGGAAATATTTGTTAAGTGTATTAGTATGTGTCTTTGTATATTTAAAGGTTCTCTTTTGGTGAATGATGTATGTTGTATGATGTGTGTTGAAATGCCTGCTGGAAAGCCATGCAAACAAATTTTCTTACGGGGACAAATAAATGTACTTTACTTTACTTACTTGCTATATCTCTTATGAGGAAGTATTTTGCTTTTATTGTTATCTATCTATTTATTCATTTTTGTTGATAAATGACAGATGTGAAAGCAGGCCTGGCAACAAAAGGCTCATCCGGCTCTGGTGTATCTAACAGACAATGTTTTTGAGACTTGAGATGTTCACTATATCCTGTAATTCATAGATGATGAAAAGCCAATGTTAATCACATCTGCAAGGGGAGAATGCGCTGGAGATACTGGAATAATGTCTGTTGAAGGTAATAATACTAAATGTAGCTTTAAATGGCTTCATGCTATGGTAATAGTCCAGAGCTTATTTGTTGAATGATCAAATCGAATAAACCATAAAGCTCTAGGGCCATGAATTCACCTATGATGGAGCCATGATGAATATAATGTGGGGTAAACTATTTACTTGACTAAGCTTTTTTTTTTTTTTTTTTTTTTCGAGGCTGCAGTAAAGCCTGTTTGAAAAAATGCTTAAATCTCTTATATCGACAGCTACAGTTCACCATGTCACCATTTTGCCAGTGGCCATCATCACAGAGGTTTGTGAAAGTGTCAACCAAAAGGGTCTGCCAACATTGGTTTAATGGAAAATGTCTCAGAAAACTGTTCATTTCAAAAAGCCCATTGCCTTTCTCTTTCTCTTGAGAGACATTTAGACCTTGCTCGGTAAAAGGAACGCCAAGGTTCTGGAACTTTTCAACAACATTAAAAAAGTAGAGTGTGGACAAGGAAAAAAAAATTGAGAAAAAAAAATAGCCTTTAAAGAAAAATGTGAAAAAGCTTGATGATCTTTAAAAACATTTAAATGGCAGGGTAGGCTCAAGAGAAACGTCAATGAGTTTTATTTTTAAATGTCGCTCTGATTACACTCTCACCTCACCTTAAAGTCTCGGCAAACATCTGATATTATCTGATGTGGCAAAGCATTTGTGTCTTCTAATATCATGTTTCAGGTTTATATTATACTTGTCATGATTCTGCTATCATGCCGTGATGTTTTCCTAGTCTTGTGGCAGGATCATGCCATGTTTTGTTTTGTGTACAAGCGCATGGCCTGTTGTTTGGGCCATGTGCTTGTGTTGTCTCGTTACGTAACCCCGCCCCCTTGTTATCCTCGTCTTGTCATTATTGTCTAGTCAGCTTCACCTGTCCTTGTAATTAGTGTTCCCCTATTTAATCCCCTTGTGTTGGCTCTCCTTTGTTGGCTTATTGTGTCATACTCTATGCTAATATTACTTGGGAGTACTTTGTGGAACGTCTTTATGTAATTATTTTAATATAAAATAGTTTTCTGGGTTGAATATGACAATAAAATGACATTCTGATAGTGTAAGATTATATATATATATATATATATATATATATATATATATATATATATATATATATATATATATCAGATGTAACTAAACCAGTGTTCTAGATCATAAAAAAACATGTTTGAGGAGAGAAATATAAACATTACACATGGATTGCCGGTCAGTCATCCTTTTGTCCGCAACAAAAGCAAACATTCAATGGATTTCAATCAAACAATTACACAATGAGATGTCATCTCTTCCAAGGATGGAGCTTTCCTGTGTTAACAGGTCTGTGTGACAGAGCAATCATTGGTGTCATTCTTCTTGTAATCCACCCCAGTGTGTCAATTATAGACATCCTGTGCTGACTAAACTATTTAACCAGTGGCCAGCTGTCACCAGGGTGAAGGTTTGTGCAAAACTGACTCGGAAAAGTAAGTTCTGAAAAAAAAAGTATGATTTGCTTACCACTTATTGCTATGCTATTGTGTTAGTGTGCAATGAAGATCTTCGTAAATAACTCATTGTCTTATAAATATCATGCTTACATTAAAAAAAAAGTATTAGCAACAGAGTCCCTCAGTCGACTCCAAAACCAACAAACTCATGCAATTTTAGTCCATTCCATGCATAACAGTCATTGAACTATGAATTTCGACAGCTCATAGAGCTAAAATAGACTGTAAAAAAAGTCATGTTGTGGTTGCCAGATATTCACAAATAAAGGTACCTGTATTTTCACCATATGTTCCGTTCCAAGGGATCTCGAGCTGTGTCGAAATGCTGTAAGAATGCCTTTGCATTGTTGCGTCTTGAAGCGTGTTTGAAATTAGTCCAGTGGTCCCGCATATTGCTGAATAAGGCTGTTGTATACAGTCTCTTACCACGGGTTTAAATCAGCCAACTAGCACTTAGTATTCAAACCACCTTCAAGTCACCAATTTTATCCCACAACACTTCCCCTGCCACTGATCATGTACAATTAAAAGTGTCCTTTGTCTAATGACAATTTATGTAGATATTCCCATCAATTTATTTTGTGATAAATTTATGTAATTGTTTCATATTTTATGTAGAACTATATGTTTGTTTTGAATGCACAATTACGACAGCCTTAACTAATCCAGTGGTCTTTTTTTTTTTTTTTTCCAGCAATTAAAAACTGTTCTTAGGGGCGTCTTGTTATCTTACCTTATCACGTTACATTCACTCACAATGAATGTCAGTTAAGAGCTATATATGTCAGTCTGGTGTTCTGTACCTAGAACATTAAATTAATTATGTCTCTGTTAAAAATGCTTAAAATCTCCAGAAACATACTTTCTTTTTCTTTCCAAAGAAATTACGGTTGCTGCTGCAGTCTTTCTCTTGTTCATTTTTGGCCACTACTGTGAAATATAACAGCAACACAATTCCAAAGGGATGAAAATGAAGAAAGAACAAATGGCAGGACTCTAAAATAACTTGCTAGATAATAAACCAATTCGGAGAACAGGAACATGGCCTAAAACGCTAACGTTAGCTGTCAAAACTGGGTTTGGTACAGTACATTTGACAAGCCTGTCACTGACCACTATCCCAGTTTGCGTTAGCGTGTATACAGTCAACTTAGCTAGCTGTCGGCTAGTTTGTCAATAGTCCCTTCCATTCATACAAGCAATATAGACCCTTTTACAGCCCATGCGATCAAATAGTTGCGCGCGCATTTTGGCAACGGAAGTGGTGTTGTTTCCCACTGACTGTAACGTGTTAGCAACTCCGAAGTTTATTAAAACGGTTTCCCAACTTCAAAATGTCTGGTTGTTGCGTTTACGGTTGCACTATTCAATATTCCACCAAGGGGCTTAAGTTTTTTTATTTCCGACAGAATCACGGCCGTTTCAAAAGAACCGGCGGCGCCTGTGGCTGCAGGCGATTAAACGTGTTGATTGGAGCGAGGACATAATAAAAATCCGCTCGCGTAGCTTGACCGAGCTTGACACAATGCTGATTCTCCAATGCTGATGATCAAATATTGTAGGGGACAAATTGTCCTCCTTTAAATATTGGGGGGGGGGGGGGAGAGAGTGTGATAGCATAGCATCTTTACCCAGTAAGTGAAACATGCCCTAATGCCCTGTCATTTTTTACCGCCTCCTTTGATTTATAAACCTGTCACTATGTAGCCACTCCACATGTGAGCAGCTCGCAACTTTGCCCCGTTTAATGCACATGTTTGATGTATGTGACTCATGCCTGACAGCCGCACATGTGCAGCTGCATTGATTAGCTAATAAGAATGCATTGAATCCTTTTACATGGATTTACTTTGGAATCAGGTGACTTGGGAGGTGACTTGGGGCAAAATTCTTAAACTGACATGCTACTTTATTAGGTATACCTTGCTATTATTGGCTTGGATACTATTTTGCCTTCAGAACTGCCTCAATCCTTCATGGGGTAGATTCAACGAGGTACCTGAAAAAAACATTCAGGGATTTTAATCCATATTGACATAGCAGCATCAAGCAGTTGGTGCAGATTGGTTGCTTCACATCCATTATGCAAGTCTCCTGGTCCACCACACCATACAGGTGCTCAATTGGTTTGCAATTTGGTGACTGTGGAGGCCATTTGAGTATAGTGAGTTAATTTTAATGTTCAAGAAACCAGTTTGAGAGAATTTTTTGCTTTGTGACATGGTGCATAATTCTGCTGGAAGTAGCCATCAGAAGATGGGTATTCTGATAAAGGGATGGAAGTGGTCAGCACCTTATCAGTACTCAGATAAGATGTGGTGTTTAACCAATGCTCAGTTGCTACTACAATTGGTATCGGGCCCAAAGTGTGCCAAGAAATTATCCCCAACACCATTACACCCAACACATTCTCACCCCAAGGCGTCACCTTTGACCATGCTTCAATATTTGACGTTTTAGGCGCCCTTTAGCGTCACTGACATGACGCGATCCTACGGCGTCATCTAACTGACGCTAAAGGAAAGCGTCAGTTGAAGGACGCGGTTAGGTTTAGGTGTGGGGTGGGGGTAGGGTACACGCGATCCTAGGGCGTCATCTAACTGACGCTAAAGGACGCCTAAAGCGTCAAATATTGAAGCATGGTCAAAATGCTCCCAAGGCGTCAGTTAGGTGACGCCTTGGGGGTGAGAATGGGCTGTTATACCACTAGAACTACCAGCCTGAACCAGACATTGAAGGCAGGATGGATCTAAGCAAGTGTGGCGCACAAGTCATGAAAGGTGGCCAAAATGCTTTGTTCGCCCCCAGGTGGCTGATCCCAGACAGTAAAGGTAATAAACCCCACCTTACACCCTGATGGTTTCTGTCATTATAGGTATTTTTTGTCATGCTGATTAAGTTCAATTGTTCAATTGTTTTTTTCCAATAAGTTTGGTTTTAATTGAGTCTGGTTTTAGTTGGTTTATTTGATTGTCATGATTGACAGCTTCTCAGTAGTCACTGAGGCACCAACTTAAAAGGAAACTGGAGCTTTAAATTTTATTTTCATTACTGTTTATTTCACATGGACCCAATGAGTTGTTAGTTGTTAGTAAACTACTAACCGATTCTGCGGGAGAGTGGGCGGAGCCTTGATACCACGGATCCACATTACGCTCACTACTGTGCAGACTCGGGTGTTTACACCAAATTCTAACCCTACCATCAGATTGTCGCAGCAGAAATCACGACTCATCAGACCAGGCAAAGTTTTTCCAACCTTTTATTGTCTAATTTTGGTAAGCTCATGCAATTTGCAGTCTCACTTACCTGGGGCACGTTCAAGTTCAAAACAGTGCGCAACGTTTTGCTACAGTTACTGGGTTGAATATCATGTTTCCTGGAACCGGTGTGCACCGGTGTGCACAAGTCAGCAGGTGACACCACTTTCCAGACACTTGTTGAAAACCACCACTCATTAAGCCTGATTCATTCCATCTGTGTTTAGCCCGATATAATTGTGTTTGTTTAATGCTTTAGGCTATGTTTACACGGAAACGATTCTGAAGAGAAAAGGCAAAAGTGGCGTTGCGTCATCACTTTTTATTCTGCGTTTAGACGAGCGTTTTGTGTGGGAAATCCACGTGCAAATGGTGACGCAAAAGTGTGTGAAATTCAATGTAGTATCCACTTCAGGCGGTTAGTAGTGCAAACTACAACAACACCAAGTCCACGCGCCTGTGTACAACCTTCACGCAGACTTTTGCGTTTTTACCGTTGTCATGGGAACACGGCAGTGGAGCGTTTTTAAGATTTCCACTCTGGAGGGTGGTTTAACTTTTTTGCATTTTTAAGCCTCAAAAATGCCGTCGCCGTGTAAACGAAAGGCACATCTGATAAAATATTTTTACGTTTTCACCCACGAGCGTTCTCCTGTAAACAGGGCCTTAGTGTTGAGTCTGTTTCGAGTTGCCTGCTACAAGTTAACTTCAATAATTTTCTCATTAATTTTCATTTATTTTTGTTAACCCTTTGCCTGTTGTGATTTCCCTGTTTTTTGGAAGCTTGGCTTTCTATGTTTTGTTGCACTTTAACTCAGTAAAGACTGTTTTTGGTGGAATTCTACACCCAACTGCTAATTTTCTCCCCTGCTCTTGTATTCATTTATTGGGGATTTAGCTCAGTTTGTAGAGACTTTGAGTATGTGGACCTGTGTTGGATCAGCCTTGTTAAAGACAGGAGTGGCACCCGGTGTGTTCTTCTGCTGCTGTAGTGGTTCTGCTTCAAGGTTTCAGAGATACTTTTTAGCAGACATCAGTGGCCTGTTACATGAAGCTAGCTGAACAAACTCTGAGTTTTAGAGTTGACAAATCCAGATAAATCCAACCTGGATTAGATCAAGTTCAGTGGTCTCACAACTGTCGGTATAAACTTTCTCTGTCAACTCAGGTTTGATCCAGAGTTTGTGATTTACTCTGAAGCATGTTAGTGATTGTTCACAAACAAACCGGCTCTAGAAGCCGATTCTTTGTATCGAATGAGAAGAGCCAACTCCCGTCTGGGAGAGTCAAATCTTTATTTGGTGTGGGACTTTATTTAGAATGGGCACACTGTGGCTAATCACATGGGAGGACAGACTATCATTATGTGAAAGGAGGAAGGGGGGCACTTGCTCCGAAGATTGCGAGTGTAGTGCCTTTTTATAGTCTATGGTGTGGCAAATCTCACATCTAGTCAATGTTTGCATCCAGATTCAAAACGGCACATTAGTAATGGCACACTGTCAGTTAAACCAAAACATTATTACACATTTGAATGACAAACCATTTTTGAATTATTTTATGGGAAGCCTTATTGCTAACTGCTTATGAGGTTATTTTGATAGTGCTTCTAATAAATGCATGCTTTTTATTAACACATTCATTCACACAAGTTATGCTTTGCTAAGCAAAGCTTAATATAGTGATAGTGTAATGAAGGCATGAGGCAAGTCCAAGTTATCTCAAGCTTCAAAGGTCAGCAGTTAATCAAAAGAGGGATTATCTTCTAATTAACAAACTATGGGTTAAAGGATAATTGCCTTATAAAAATAAGGCTTTGATTGGTCTTTAAATAGGGAATCATGGAAAGGGAAAGCATTTAGACCGACATGCTTGTCTCAAAGGACTTTTTCAACAAATATTTATTATGTAAATTTTTCAGACCAGTGTTGCATTGAGCAAAACAAGCTCAGTTAAAGCACGGATCCACAAATATCTTTTTAAACAAACTGTAATGATACCTGGACTAGGTATATAGCCTAGACCTTGCTATACCTAAATCATTATTAATGTTCACACTTATGGGAACATATTTGTGCTTAAATTGTGAGACTTTTTGGGGTGCTTATGTAGCTGGTTTAAAAAATTGTGAAATGTTATTAAGAATGTTTGTGAACTTCATCAAAACTTAATTACTTTTGTTTTCGTATTTTGTGTGAGTTGTAATCCGATAAAATGTACATAGTTCTAGTGGGAACCAATTATGCAGAATGTATATGGGGCACATATTGGTGACGCAACGATAGCTCGTGCGATGTGCGGTCAGCGCCATATTTAGAAGCACATTTTCCGCTGACGGGGTCGGGTGTGTTCTCTCTCGCTCATCTGACGAGCGTGCTGGTAAGAACATTTTGAAGTATATTTAACTATGTAATCGACTTATTTCATGAGATAAACAATGTTTAAGTGAAATGAAAAGCTGTGATGTCATGAAATTGAATGTAGTTAATTGCTTGAGTGTTTTACCGAGACTAAACCACATCGCTTACTAGCTTTCTCCATGCTGTATGAGCTGTATGAGACTGAGAGGGAGAGACGTGTATCCCACGGAAAAAAAGTATTAATTGTGCCCTGTATTTCTGCAGGTATGTTAAACTGTTTATTGTTTTATGTTGAGAAATGTTTGAAATGCGTTTCATATCAGGTTTAAATGTGTTTGATACATACTAGAAAGTGAGGTCTGTATGCAAAAGTAATGTGATTGTGCAATTAACCTGTGTTTTGTGTAATTAACCCCAAATTTGACATTTTTTCTCCATTTAATGTGTTTACTACTGCAAGTAAGTGGTGAAGACATTATGTTTTCCCTTTTATATTATTTTGTATGTCATTTAAGGGTGACCTATGCTTTGTGGCGTACTGTATTTTGTGATTTTATTTAATTTTATTGTTTTCCCTATGTTTTGTAACTGTTAGCTGATTAAATTAACATATTTAGAAGCACATTTTCCGCTGACGGGGCCGGGTGTGTTCTCTCTCGCTCATCTGACGAGCGTGCCGCTTTCTCCGTGCTGTATGAGCTGTATGAGACTGAGAGGGAGAGACGTGTATCCCACGGAAAAAAAGTATTAATTGTGCCCTGTATTTCTGCAGAATAAAAATCCTGAGACCTCTTCAATCGGCGTTGTCTTCATTGGATAGAAAATAAACACAACCAGAGTAAAACTGCTACACTTAATTACTTTTTTTAGATTTACATAAAACAGGCGAAAATGACTCTTTCGAACTGGGCCAGTAAACAACCATCCAAAACACCCTATCATTATATTGACCAGAGGAGGGTTTCTCCCAAGATATTTTTTCTCCATTCTGTCACCTGATGGAGTTTTAGTTCCTTGCCACTGTCGCGTCTGGCTTGCTTATGTGTTGAGTCTAAGTTATTGACTCTAGGGTGCTCGACTATGCCACCTGAGGCCTTTCACACCAGTATGTACCTTTTCCAGACCTCCATCACCTTGATTTAGACAAGAGGGCTCTCACACACAGACACTGAAGTAATGACAGAGATGTAGTATTTCAATATGAAAGAACAACAATATTTCAGTAAAAACAGTTTGGGGTTTGTTTCTCAGAATAGTGTGAGACCATACATATCAGGCCCCATAGGCCAGCCAGAGGGAGGTAGTGGCTGCCACCAGGAATGTCAAAATACAAGACCGACACACCACCCATGCTGCTGATTCTGTTGCCTATTTACGCAGACGTATATGTACACACACACTCATAGGCACAGGTATTACAAAATAGTGATCACTGCAAATAGTGAGGTGCACGTTACCACGACAAATACTGTGTGTGATGCGCAAAGAGGAGAACTCAAATCCGGTGACCTTGCCCCCTAAACAGCTTCAACTCTCTGGTTCTCCAAAGAGGAGAAGGAAAGATTGGTGTTACTATTAAACCTAAATGAGTGGATCAGGAAAAAGCAATGTGAATGTTATTACCATCATACCACAGCAAACTACTAGGGTGGCCATTACCACACCTATTGCTGACATACAACAACAAAAAAAGGGACAAAGGAGAAAACCAACCATGCCTATGTTTAGTCCAGATCAGACGGGCAA
Source organism: Cyprinella venusta (assembly GCA_038021265.1). Lineage (NCBI taxonomy): Eukaryota > Metazoa > Chordata > Actinopteri > Cypriniformes > Leuciscidae > Cyprinella > Cyprinella venusta. The sequence goes on along the minus strand of CM075873.1, from coordinate 23,781,743 downwards.
ACAAATTTTAAAAAATAAAGAAAATAAAATGAGCCAAGAGCTACAATTAGATTAAATTTACAAGAGGCAAATCAGCAGTGACAATCTATCTAAAGAGAGAAACAACCACCTATAAATAATATATAAAGAAATATAGAAATATAACCTAAAACAGTATCAGTGATAGGTGATAAAGTTACAATAACCAAAATTTCCTTTTACCTCTAGGGACACAACACTCAACCGGAAATGGGGCTCCCCGGTTACCTCCCGCGCATGCAAACCTAAATGAAATCACACACAAAAATAGTTCACATACAAAATAGTGCTTCATATGTTAAAGCAATCACACTAAATGCGTCTTTATAGCACGCATGTGTATTGTCGTGTAATATATACGCTAAAGTGAGTTTTTACGTGCATATGATATGCATTGGTTGGTTAGGTTAAGTTTAGGTGTGGGGTAGGGTGCGTGTGTATTGTACGTTTGGCTAGAATTAGTGGTGTGGGGTGCGTGTGTATTATACGCAAATGAACTGCGCATCAATTGCACGCGAAAAACTGCGTCTCATATGCACGTAAAAACTCATTTTCGCGTATAAATTACACGATAAAACACGATGCGTGTTATAGAGGCGCATTTACATGAGAACAGGCTGGTTAAAGTTATTGGTTAGTCACATCCCAAGGGTTTACAGTGAAACATGGTCACATTAAAGTAGATTAGTGTACTATAAACATACATATATAGACACGTTACCTAGCAAACATTACTCTATTGCTGTGAGCCATAGAGCCAATGTTACCTCAACTCGTATTCCAATAGACAGTGACAGACTGTGCATGCATAGTATCTTCCAGCCAAGACCTTCAGTAGATCAACAATATGCTATCCGGAAATGTCTGGTGCACTGTTAAACTTGTTGTCAAACAGATACACTTTACACACAGCTAAAATAACGTGTTTGCAATAGAAATGGAGTGTTGACACAAACCTGCGACAGCACAGCGAACACAAGTGTAAAGAGCCAAGGGATTACTTAGTTTTCCACCTGATGTGCTCATTTTATATGAAGTGCCATTGACGCTAATGAATAACTAGCCACTTGCAAGCTAACTAGAAGGCATGGATGCAGGAAAGATCGATACAGTGAGAACAGGAGGACAACCTACTGTAGCTACAGCAGTTACACGGCCATTACACTTACTGTAGTTATTCAATGAATAACTTACTTAGTTAATAGGCACTTAATATTCAACAATATTATGAATCTGACTCCATTGACACCATTATATGTGAACTGAACTGATCTGGATGAGGACATCACTGTTTTCTCCAGAGCTGCTGTTTAGATAAATGAACAAAATTGAAAACTAATCATTTTTACAACTGAACTGAATCAACACTTGGTTCTTGAACTTGAAAGCTGGACAGTCTGTGACACCATTTTCTTGCACATCTGCTGTAAAGCCGAAACAAACTTTGCATTATTGTCTGCTGCTTTGAAACAATCTGTATTGTAAAAAGAGTTAAATAAATAAACTTCATAAAAGAGCCATAAACTGCTTCAGAAATTGCACAAAAACTGCTTCAGAAATTGCACACTGAATAGTAGGTACTGCATTTGGTTTGAAACTATGCAACCATTAAACTGTATGTTTGAAAATGAATAAGTGAATGTGTGTAGTATAAATTCAATTTGGACGAACCTCCTGTCAGCCAGAGTCAACTTAGAAGTCAAAAAGCAGACAGCATTTAAAATGACATGAGTTGGGTAGCCCATGCCAGTGGGTGAAGATGTCAATGAGCTGACCTTTCAGAGGATCTAGGACATGTTTTCTGGAAAGTAGAGATTAGTATTGCGTTTTAACAGATTTTTTCAAACCTATAATCCTACCTAACATTTTTTTTTGTTGAATAGTTCAATCAGAGTTCATCGTTCCATTGCACACCACAGTAAAACATTAGGCCTGGAAATATTGTTGAATTCGCTGAAAATTGAAGTAACATCAGTTACACTTTTTTAAATTTTATTTTAAGGTCCATGTACATGTTATGTATGCTAATTCTATATTAAGCACAAATAGTCAATTATTATTACTCAGTACTTAAATGTGCATTTTTAAAAATGCTGGGTTGTTTCAACCCATGTTTGTGTCTAATATATACAAACAAAAACGTTAGTGTATGTAAGGAACTTAGCTATAGGAAATATTAATAGTACAATAATAACTCATGATTAATTATGAATATTTGGGTCAGTTAATTGGGTTGGCTAAATTAATATTACATTTAATCATATTACATATAATTTAATCAGTTCGTCCAACAACCTCTTTTGATTATTAATTTATTCAAAGAAAAGGGTCCATGGCATCTTCCATGGCCACAGAAGAATAATTATTTCTTACAGCGCTTTGAGCATGTAGCAAGAAAAAGATCGTAAAAGAGTGAATGATGAGTTACGGTTTCAGCCATTCCTTTGAAAATGGCTGAGGGTCGAAAGAGAAAAAAATATATACGAAGTGTATGATAAGAAGAGAAAGGCCGCAGAATATAGAAACAAGACCAGAGTGATTTTGGGTGAATATTTCACACGCTGGCGTGCGCTAAAAGCACAGGTTGGGCTTCCCACTGATGCCGCAGTCGCGAAGATTCTACTAGACAGGTAAAGTTTGTCATGCTATTTGGAGAAATCCATTTAAAATCACTGCTAGTAAAAGTTAATGTAAGCTATGATCAGCGATGCTAGCCCTGGCACAAGTCATGCACCGCATAGACATAGTAAACACCTCAATTTGTCTAAAGTAGCCTTTTGACCAAATGGTAAATGGTATCACGCTGAAATATTCTAAAACCTTGTGTGTTCATTTTCGATAATTCCAATGTGGTAACGATAGTATTTATTACACAAATGCAACAAGCTACTTCTCCGTTGCATGTCTTGAGTCCTCGGTCACTCAATCAATCAGTATTATAAGTAAATAAAACGTGGAAGGGCATTTGACATTTTGTCTTGCATGAATGTTTTCGCGTTAGTTTATAATTTGCTACATAATAGCTGGGTTTCAGTCACATGATTATGATGCCACGCGGAATTCAGATGGAGGGCAGGGAGTGAAGAGCGCAATGGACGAGATGGAGGAAAGTCCGTATTAGGCTACTATTTCACACGCTATTACAAGAGAAAGAAATAAACAAAAAATCAAACATGTTGGACGTGATCCTTACGTTATGAAGAGGAGTGATTTTTCAACTGAATTGAAATGGCCATCGAGGCTGTAGATATCAGCAACTACCTCGTCTTACAGACATACTTTGACTTTACAAAGTTCGGAAACATTACACGTTACACAAACAGTCACTTAAGTTGTATTACTGTAACTCACCTTTGACGAAGTGATCACTAACGTTACACCAACTATATATCACACGAAATACGTTCTGAGGAAACTATTTTGCAAATCGCAATTACGTTACATGCCAACACAACCCGGTCTCATCCCAATTCGTCATATAACTGACGTTTTGGGACGTCTTTTGACCATTCGTCAATATACGACTTTTTAGGGCCCCCTTAAACGTCGGTAGATAACGTTATGGGATCCTAACTCTACCCCATACCTAAACCTAACCCTAAACCCAACTCGTCACCTAACTGACGTTAAAGGTAAAGCGTCAGTTGTATGACGACCCGGGATCGTCATCTACCGACGTTTAAGGGGGCCCTAAAAAGTCATATATTGACGAATGGTCAAAAGACGTCCCAAAACGTCAGTTATATGACGAATTGGGATGAGACTGTGTTAGCCAACATATAAGCAGTGCTATTACGTTCGTCCTTAACCTAATACTATTGCAGTGCTATTACGTTTGTCCTGAACATAATACATCCAAAGCAGGTTTCTTTACAATTTATGCATAATCGTGGCATTAAATTTTTGACTTTGATACACTTTTAACCTTAAAAATATCTTGTTTAACCATTTTGTAGTATTTAGTGTATTTACACAAAAAGCATTTTCTCCAATAAAACGCAACATACTGATACATTCACAAAAGACATACATTTTATTAACTTGATGTAAACCAAATTCAAGAATCCATACGTTGGTTGCAAGAAACAGATCCAAATTCAGGATTTTATCCAGTGATCTCTTCTTCATTTCTCAGCAGCGACCGCAAATAAAACCGCATTGGGGATGAATTCAAATTCAAAAAATGCGCCTTCAAGAAGCGTTACGACATGTTTTACGGCAGTCATATCAAACGCTCATTGGCTCTCGCCTGCTTCGTCACAGATTGCGACATGCCGTGTTTCAGTCGGTGTAGTACATTTCAAATGGAGAGGAGCGCGCGCCTTCAGAGAGCGAACCGAAATCAGATTAACATTTCCATGGATTAATATTAATAACTTTAATTCTGCACTGTATCTCATACACAACTACTATAATACTGCCAGAGGACTGCGATGTGAACGACTTTTGGTAATGTTAACGTTAGCGGTTTTGACAATTTCCCAATAAATAAATTATTGTGAAACGTATAACGTTACTTGTCTGTCTGTTATGTTTTTTTTTTCTGTATAATTGTGTTATCCTACGTAGTTTTAAGGAATGGTTATGTTTAGGGGTAGGATTAGGGTTAGTTGCTCAAAATATATTGTAATGCTAAAACTCATCTATGTCCATTATGTTTTATCCTTTTTATATTCTGTATAAAATGAATATGTTTAGGTTTTGTGAGTAGGATTAAGGGATCTTGTTACATAAGTGAAAGTATACAGATATCGTTATGATATGACATAGATGTAAATAGTTAACGTTTTATAGCTATAAAAACGTAAAAATGTTACGTTTAAATGTTACAAATACGTCCATATTATACGTTTTTAGCATCTATCAAAACGTAAAATATGTACGTTTTACATATTTGAAAATTACGTATTAGTATCTACGTATTAACAATGAGACATATTACGTTAAGGACCAACGTAATAGCACTGCTTATATGTTGGCATGTAACGTAATTGCGATTTGCAAAATAGTTCCCTCAGAACGTATTTCGTGTGATACAGGGTTGCGTTACACACATGAGCATTATCCCATTCGGCTCCTCCCGACCACAGACGTAGGTTTGCTAGCTGTTTTTCGTGCATTTTCCTCCTTATGAACAACTTTTGGTACATGATAAAAACTCCTTATGGTCTTATCTTATCTTATTCAAGTAACTATAAATGACTCAAAACACAGGCATTTTGAGTTTGCTATAGTGCTTTCTAAATACAGTAAATCACTTCCTGCCCTCCATTTGCATTTCACGCCATGGCAACGCAGTGGCGTGACGTCACAAAAACAAGCTATGTAAGGCGTAATAGGAATTCCCTCTTGGGAGCAAATAGAGTGTTGCACATGTGCATTTTTTTTTTAAATGGAGAGGGCGAGTCTTCTCTAAAATTCGGAAAGATCCTCCGCTATACCTTTAACTAAATCATAAACATGAATAAACTAAACCAACATACAGAAATACAGAAATACATCTTTAAGAAAAATGAGTGAGAGATGGAATGATAACTAGGAGAACCAACAGCATTTCATTTTTCACATTTCATTGAATTGAATACTTGCATTTGTAGTGGGAACAATTTTTGAAGTTGTGGAAAATTGAAGTCGATGAGGGTTCCGGCAGTGGCAAGTGGAAGTTGGAAAGGGGGAGGGTGTTCCCTAGTATCACCAGAAGCAGTGTTTGTAGACAGTGTTGTCTCTAATAAAGCCTGAGAAAGATCTAACCCCTAAGGATTGACTCACCAATAAGAAAGGTAACAGAGGGAAAGTGTCTGAGAGGGAAAGTGGCTCTTAGTTGATTTATGGTTTTTGTCCCCAACATGCTTAGACTGTTCATTTATGCTCAAACATAACAAATCCACACGTCATTCTAAGAGAAGTGTGAATCATTAAATGAAGATTAATTATAGGAGGCATGATACAGGTGAGGTTACATTGACCGGTAGCTGGTTGTAAAATAAAATACATACCATAGTACAGTATATACACAATCATACACAAGCCAGTAAATCATTTACACAACGCTTTGATGCATGTTCATTTATAGATCAGTTAGTCTATGATAAATGCAGCAAAGTCTGTTTTAAAGAATTCCATTGTCTCTCTCTGGCGCATGTGGCCACATTCCTTTTGCAGGTCGTTAAATCTTCTTATCAGCCCTGTAACATGACACTGTTTCTGCCCTTGTGTTCGTTTCATTTGGGTTGTTAGTTTTGAGATTTCATAAACCTTTGTATATAATGAATAATTAGTCTGTCTGATGGGTCCAGAACCTACATTGGTTTGGATTTTGAAATTAAAAATTTATACCCAACATTTGGGTTTGTCAATATAGGGTTAGGGTTTGATTTAGGCTTAGTTCCATGTATGAATAATCTATAGTTATTAATATAGCAACTATACGTAACATAAGTAGGACACTGCAAAATAAAGTGTTTCTGAAACATCTGAATGTATCCAAACATTGAGCTTAGCAACTTTCCTGTCAGATGCAGCCGAGTGTACCTCTAGGACACACACACACACACCCTCTCTCTCACTTTCCCGCTTCATTTTCTCTTTTATCTACTGTTGTTGTGCCTTTATCGTTGCAGCCCCTACATTACCGAAGCAGCACACCTCAGCAGATTCAACAATGAACATCAGAAGCGAGACACATTTGTCACTTGACCCGCAGTGTTGCTGGAGGATAACAGAGCCATAGAAGCACTGCACCTGCAATATCACTGTGTTTCAGAGCTCCAAACAATGACATGCTAGTTGAAAAATGGCAAGAATAATAGCAGACCATGAAAGAAATGTCATGCCGCCGTGCTTCATTTACTTGTACTCAGGATAATGGTGATATTAGCATTTTGTTTTTATTTTTAGTAGGTGAAAAGAGCACTGATATTTCACTTGGCATCGAATTAGCATGTATTTTCTTATAATATTAAAGTACTGTATCCTTTTTTTTATCTCTTCTGCATAATAAATGACCAGCAAAAAAAAAAAAAAAAAAAACTTTCAAGGAAAGTCAGTTCATTTAGTGGCAACATTTGCAACGCCTTCAGGGAGATATTTCAGGCATGCAAAACCTACTCATATCTACTTGAATGGGGACATATATAGAAATTTTAAAAAAGTCCCAAATTCACATTGAGAAAAAAGTCCCAAACACACATTGAAAAACTTATTTCAATTCAGCATCACAATGTTTCATGGACTTTCCAGTAAAAGTCAAATAGCGTTAAAAATGCAGGTAATGCTTTATTGCAATAGTCCACTTTAGACATTGTACATATAAGTAACTTTGCAACTACTGTGTATGTCAACTAGCAGTCATTAGAGTGTTTGTAGACTGTCTGTTTAATATCTGCTAACACTTTATATGGATGCTGCCCCAGACAGTACATTTTACTGGCTTGTACTGTGCTTCCAAGTATTTTGCAAGTACAGTACATGTAGCCTGGATGCCAGCCCGAACTCTGCCCACAACATTTTTTGGACGGGAAGTTCGGTCTGGACTCAATCCATTGAGGAGTAATTATGAACGGTTCAGAGATCATCGGGCCAATCAAATTGCCAGGGCAGGCTTTATACGATGATTGACAGGTGGTCTTCAGTTACGTAATCCTCACGTCGTCAAAGAGCGCTTGTCAAAGATGAGTGCAGCTGGAGAATTGAGATGTATACATTCCGCTGTCGCGTCTTTCGTAAAATAAATCGACAGCGCATTCATTTTAATAAACAAACAGAGAACTGCAATCAAGGCATTTGTCAATCGGAAATATATTTTTGGCGTCCTTCCTACATGATTCGGGAAAAGTGTAACTTATCAGCTAGGCTCTGACGGTCGCTAAGAAGATGGGACGTAATGAAAAGCCTGTGGTCGTTGTGGTTTCTCCTTTGGTGGCACTCATGGAGAAGTAAGTAAAAGAAGTAACACTCGTTATTTAACTTCTAAAATAAATAAAGTAGGCTATGTTCTGTATTTGAAAACTACGCTATGCAAAGGAGCTGACTTATACGTTGCTCTGATTGGTTGGTAGGTCTACCGACTATCCAATTGAGTGCAGAGGTTTTTTTGTCCTGGTTCGGTTACAACACGCCTCATAATTAAAGTTCAATTGAGTGATTTCAGACTCATATTCTCATTAGAATATGAGTATGACGAAGTCAGGCTACAGTACATGCTAACTTTTTCAACTAACCCAAACCCTAACCTACTCCTATGAGAGTTTGGCTTGGATGCCAACTCGAACTCCGCCCACAAAATTTTTTGGTCGGGAAGTTCGGTCTGGACTCTATCCATTGCGGAGTAATTATGATCAGACAAGAAACGTTTGGGCCAATCAAATTGCCAGGGCGGGCTTTATACGATGATGGACAGATGATCTGCAAGGACGTAATCATCACGTTATCAAAGAGCGCTTAACTGGTTTCCCTCAAAGATGACTGCAGCTGGAGAATTGAGATGTATAGACCATTTTGTAAGATGTAAACAACATTGGTGAATGTGAAATAAAGAAACAGGAAGTGTTTCTGGACCAGTGTTGTTTACATTTTGCAAAATGGTCTATAGATACCACTGTCATGTCTGTTGTGAAATAAATCGACAGCGCATTAATTTTAATAGACAAACAGAGAACTGCAATCAAGGCATTTGTCGATCAGAAAGATATTTTTGCCGTCCTTCCCACATGATTCGGCAAAAGTGTAACTTATCGGCTGGCTCTGACGGTCGCTAAGAAGATGGGACGTAATGAAAAGCCTGTGGTCGTTGTGGTTTCTCCTTTGGTCGCACTCATGGAGGAGTAAGTAAAAGAAGCAACACTCGTTATTTAACTTCTAAAATAAGTAAAAATAGGCTACGTTCTGTAGTTGACAACTGTATGCAAAATAGCTGACTTACTGTGTTGCTCTGATTGGTTGTAGGTCTACCAACTATCCAATTGAGTGCAGAGTTGTTGTTTTTTTTCCTGGTTCGGATAAGACACACCTCATAATCAAAGCCCTACGGAGGAGTTTCAGACTCATATTCCGACAACAATATAAGCATGACAAAGTCTGGCTAATGAGGGTTAGCTGACATGCAGAATGTATAAAATGGCCAAAATAATTGAAATAAAATGTAACCAAAACTTAAATGTGTGTTTAAATGTTGTGGCTCCAAGCATGTGAAGCCTTTTTTTTCATATAGAATCAGAATTGAGAGCAGAGGAAGTATAGCACAGGGAGACGCACATAAAAAGTTACCAGCTGTAGGTCACAATTCATTTTGATATGAGATGTGCGGTCAGGCAGAACGGAAAGAGCGGGCACCATGCCGCAAAACTGTCGCAGATGAGCCATAGGCAGTGAACAGTGTGCAGATACTGCCCAAGGGAGTGCTCCTGCCCTTGCCTACTGTATATCGCCTGTTCCAAGATCCAGCACTGATTTCTGACTGGGTGCTTGTGCTGACTTTGCAAGAATTATTTTGAATGTTGAAAAGTATAGTTTTCAATATTGCCAGCTTTGTATAGTTTTGTATTTTAGTATTAAACAACATCATCGTCAATTTCTCCCTTTCCCAACAAATACATTAAAGTCACCATGAAATCAAAATTGACTTTTTTATGGAATATTGCAGTATTTGTTACAAATTATTTCTCCATCCATGTCCTAATTTCTTTTAATTAATGTGCTCTCATAATCTTTAATCAAAATTACTTACCCTCTCTTTTGCAGGGACATCTCGTCTCTTATCTGGGGTGTGTTTCCCGTACAATGACATAGTTCGCTGCTTCACTACCATAGTACGATGCATTGTTGGAAAAATCACCTTGCTAGTCACGACTGTTTCCTGAAACCCATTGTCACAAAGTATCGTTCAACCATGTTGGTTTCGCACGTGGTGGAATAATAACTACTTTTAATGAAACATTTGAGATCCAATTAACGCTAGATTTTTGTAATATAAATTACAGACATGTCATCTGAGGTCTATTCTACCCTATCTCACGACCAATTCGTACGAGTGATTCAAAAGTGGCTAATTCGTACTAATTCATACGACCTCACTCGTACGAATTCGTACGAATTGCCTAAACCCACGTGACGGTTATGTTTAGGGGTGGGGTTAGGGGTAGGTCAATTGTATGAATTCATACGAATTGGCCAATTCGTAAAATATGTACGATTTCACAAAAATCGTACTAATTCGTACGAGTGAGGTCGTTCGAATTGTTACGAATTAGCCACCTCGTAAAATTCGTACGAATTCCCGTGAGATCGGGTTGGACTATTTCAAATTGTTCTCAGTTATTTTTCTTTATTACCAGAGTCAATATTTGGCTCGTTCTTACATAGTAGAGCACGTTCGCACATGCGCACTCTTCAAACACGTTGCTTTAAATCTTATAAAAAACTATAAGACGTAAATTACATTTGTATGTATTCTGAATAAAAGTCGTACTGAATGTCAGCTTGCTTATTTTGCTCAAGATAAGGATTTATTACCTCCAAATGTCACCCAATATAGAAACGATGCCTCTAACCACAGGTCAAGAGCTGTCGTTCAAACCACACAACTTTGCGATGCTTTGTTTGCGAATGTTCGTTGGAACGATGGTTTCGGGAAACACTGACTCGTTAAACTATGCTGATAACGACGGAACTTGCGACCATAGTTGGCTAGCGATGCTTTCGGGAAATGCACCCCTGGTTGTGTGTTTACTGGTGTGAGGGCGGGACAACCTGTCACTCACATGCGATCAACCAATAGAAAACCACAACCACTCAAACAATTCCACATGGACAGAATCTAGTTCTGGCCTATGTTTTCTCTTGTTTGAGAACGTCACAGTAAGGAAAAAAAATATTCACAACACAATGTTTTGTAGTTTTACCGTAATTCTTCTTTCATCTTATTCTACATTCAGGTTTCATTTATGGTAAAATAACAAATACATTTGACTGTAACACATTTGAGTTCAGTGTTCTCTCCTAATATTAGGGCATAACACAATATAGACTGTTGCCATTTAAAATTGTAAGCATTAGCACCCAAGTCATTACTTAACATTTGATTGTTAGATCCATAGCATACATTTAAAAAAAAATAAAATAATAACAATAACAATACCGTGGTAGCTTTGCCATTCCTTGCCATGTTTATACGGCTCAAAATATCCATAGAGAACCATTACAGATGTATTCTATTCTGAAATGCAAAGGATTAGGCAATGTATGCACAATGTATTATCGTGTAATTTATACACAAAAATGAGTTTTTACATGCATATGATACGCAGTTTTCACGTGCATTTGATATGCAGTTAATTTGTGTGTAATACACACGCACCCCACACCACTAATTTTACCCCAAAGTATAATAAACACACACCCCACACCACTACTAAACCTACCCTAACCAATCCATGCGTATGCACTTTAAAACCAACACTTTCGTTTAATTTGTACTAATTCGTACAACCTCACTCGTATGAATTTGTACGATTTGTCTAAACCCACGTGATGGTTAAGTTTAGGGGCGGGGTAAGGGGTAGGTCATTCGTACGAATTCATACAAATTGGCCAATTCGTAAAATATGTACGATTTAGCAAAATCGTACTAATTCGTACAAGTGAGGTCGTATGAATTGTTACGAATTAGCCACTTTTTGATCATTCGTCGAATTCGTACGACTTGGTCGTAAGATCTGGTTATTAAAACTCATTTTCACGTATAAATTGTATGATAAACACACTGCGTGCTATAGAGACGCATTTAGTGTGATCAGGTTGTATATACCCAGCATCATACTGTATTATATAGCTTGATACAGCCTATTCAGTTTTATGTCTGGTTCAGATTACACGATAGCCCGATTTTGGCACAATCCGTTTGACATAGGGTGTCGTGGGGATTCGTAAACGACAACGGGCGTCGGGACACAACATTCGATCGTATCATCTCGTATAGTGTGTCATAGTGGGCGACAACCTACGTTGCGTCTGCGATGCTTCACGACATCACGACAAAAAGACTAGCATGTTTAATTTTTTTTAACAGTCTTCCACGACGGTTCCGTCACATGTATGAGGTTGGCCAATAGGAGCACAAGCTTTTCCGTATACAACTTTCAAAAAAGACAAAACGAAATAGAGATGATGGTGCTAACGTTAAAACTATATATAAGAAAACAATATTTTACCTCAAGTTCTCTTTGGAGGTTTGACAGCCCATACTGTCCTCTTCGAGCAGGGTTCTCAAGTCTCACGCAATGGCCGTGAGACACACGCAATTCAACCAGTTCACACACTCGCACGCCACACCGCGTATTTCTTACCGCAATCCAGGAAGTCACTCGCTACGAGTTTCGCCTTCTCGATGACATAACGCGCGCCGTTAAACACGGCATGTGATGACTGGTCAGGAAGTAACGTGTAGTCTGACACGTGTCTTGCCCACGACACGACAAGATTTTAGGAGCCAAAATCGCCCAATCTGACACAGTGACTATCATAACAGACAAAAAAAAAATCGTGTAATCTGAACCAGGAATTAGAGAGGTTTGGCTTACTTGACATACTGAGAGACAAGTTAGACTCTCTTAAATCAGCAAACCATTTTAGGTTTGTCTTTAATTAAGGTTAAGGTTAGTGATAAGGCTACTGTAAACATATTACATTTAAAGAAATATGTCAGACATTCCAAAATTGTATTTGCATTATATATACACAACTTGGAAATGTTTGACATATTTCTTTCAATCTACTATATTCACACTAACCTTAATCTATTCTGCTACAGATACTGTAGAACGGATAGCATGTTAATTAGGATGCAGCAATGCTCTTCCACAAAACTCCAGAGTCAGCTCTCCGAACAAGTCTCTCATGCTAATTTGGCATGATAAAACATATCTGTTGGTCACTGGACAATATCACTGTACTTCTTCAAAGCAGATGGACAGGCTAATTGCCCGAGTTCACGGTTTGGGATCTTTCGCTCCTTTAGCCTTCTCTGTATCAGACAGAGCAGGGAATATTTTGTGCAGTTCAAAGCAGCAGCAGATTAAGTGTTAGCCTGACATGTGTGTTAACCATGCTCTCTCTATACGCACTGTGGCCTTTCTACTGTTGGTTAGAATTGTGGAAAGTTGAAAGGTTGCCTGGCAATTACTGGCTAATTGAAGCTGCTGTTGTGTGTGTTGCCGACAGGAGTCTGATAATTAAGGAGGTGATGGATTAGTGCAAATAAGACCACTGAAAATTGATTAAATGATACCTTGAAATAACGACTCTATGGCAATATGTAAAGCAAAATAATTGTTTGGGTTCAGAAGATAATTTAAGATAATTGCATTACACTTTCACCATTAAATGTCTCTTGTTGAATATGCAGCAACCCTCTAATTTGCATTTAATACTATTTTACTTTCATAATCTAATGTTTTTTTCAGTGAAATTGGATTTTCAAAGAGAAAAAAACAAATAATGTGTATTTAACAAATAAAATGGTCCATTTAGATGTCATGATCACTAAGTCTGAGTCCACAAATATGTGAAGACATTTCTATGACTCTTAATGTGCAATGTCTGAAACTTCTATAGACCTTCAGGATGGACTGAATGAAAGCGTTTTTCTAAATCGGCATTGGACCTTTGAAATTCTGCTAACAAATGCTATGTCCCTGCTTTCTGATCTGCTAGGTCTTGTTTCTCTCTCATCCGTGCCATCTGCTTTACCATGATAAAGAACAAAGCATTTATTTTATACCTCAAAGTGAAGACTTCTGATGAGACATTCTCACAGGATCCTTTCTCCTTTCATCTGTGCCATTTTTTAAATTAGTTGGTTCATGTATCCAAGTCAGACAAAAGTCTTTGACTGTTGACAACATCACACTATTTTATTCATCATTTTAGTCCATGAGCATTTTAAGCCTCATTTTGCATTAAAAAAAATATATTTATAAATATTTCACATTCCTTGGTCAGTTTTGACCAAGTGGACTGTGAGCTTATAAAACAGTCATAACGTGATGCACCTGAAGTACCCATAAGGATATGTTTTGTTGGTATAAACAGCAATGATAAATAATATTTTTTGACTTAACTCATTAATTGAACTTACTTTCTAAATGAACTCAATTTAAATGAGTTAAACTAGTAAATGTGTTTAGGTTTTCAGCGCAAATACAGTACTGCGTTTAATATTTTTGGTGACTTCAGGCTGTACAGTACAAAAGCCACTAAAACTATTCTTGTGGAGAACTGTGGAGAAATGACGAAGCACAATACGACATAGTACATTATAGACTTAATAATGTTTCATGAGAAGAAGCCCCTAGCAAGGATTAATGTGTCACAAGGGATCGTGATTCACATTTTCTATCAGTAGGTAGGTCAAACATTTGATGTGGTCATGTCTGGTCCATTTATTAAACGTTATCATGTCAAAGAGAACAGTACATGGCCTAAGGCTTCCAGAGCCCATATGCGATACAAATGAATACATGCTCTCCCTTATCAAATAATTCTCCATTGGCCATGTATGGTCTTTGACTAAAGCTTCTGGGCTTAGCGTACTGTATTAAATTAGGGTGTCACAAGGGATCTAGTGTAAGCTTAATTTAATACCAGATGAACGCAGTCCACATCCACAGTTATTTATTTAATTTAAGATATTGGTAAACCAGGTGCCTGTTTCAGAAAGGAGGTTAAGTAAAAAACTAATCTTAGTTAGTCAGTTAATCTCTCTGGGATAATTGGTCCCAATAATCAAGTAAACTCTGGGTTTTCCATTTCAGAATGGTAGGCTACGTATGTCAATCCCCCAAAAAGCAGGGTAAGCCAAGTCTGTAAAATAAGTTCTGAAAGAGAACTTACCATGGTGACTTATTCTGTGAACTTAACCTGGAATGAGCAGGTTTTCTTCTGTTAAATCCAGAGTTTATTTCAGTCTCCTCCCTCTTTTTTTAGAGCATTAGCAGAGCCATTCCACCGAAAGGGTGACATTTCTGTCCCCAGGACATTATATGTCTAAAATTGCATGAAAATGAACTCTAAAATACATTTTATTATTAAGCAAAATGTAATGCACATTTAGCTAACTACAAATTGAAAACATATAATTAAAAACATTAACAAAAACGACACAGAACACTAAAAAATAGCGTTTTCTGCATATCCCAACTCTCAAACTCTAAACTTTAGCATGACATATTATGATTAAAATCCTTCAGAAATCAGATTTTTCTTGCATTGTTGTGTGACTTTATATCCAAACTGCTGTAAAATGAAAAAAGAAAAAAAAAAACATTTGATCTAATATTTTAGATAAAATACACATTTTAGTCGTGTCCCCAGGTTTTCACTCAATCCTGTTACACTATTACATCCCCCCGCCAAATAACGTAGAATATTCCACAAGACACATTTTCAACAGTAAGTTTCATCATCTGGATCTTCTGAAGGCAATGGGCCGACTATAAGTCACTCCTCTCATTTTCATTTCTGTATATTTGATGAAATTGTAACTGTGAATGAGAAGGTCAATCTCAACATACAGTCCTGTTACCTAAACGTTTTCTTAGATTTAATTGTTTAATTTTAAAAATATCACCTTTTGGTAAGGCACTAGATATGTCTCAGTGCCCTCATGCTATTAGCATCAATGCTTTGTGGCCATATGCTATATATTTGATAACTTTTTGTTTAAAAACTCAATCCTGTTACCTTCAGTCCTGTTACTATTTGTTTCTTTTTCTAAAAAAATAAAATTAAAACACTATTTTTCATCATTTTTGTTTGGCCCATAATTTATACAATTATTTAATGAATTAATTCTAAAAAAATTATAAGCTTGAGGCTTCGGTAGTCTTTAAAATGAAAAAAAAATGCCTTTATGTTTTTTTATATCAAAATACACCTTGCTTTAATAGTGATTTTATTGGCAAAAATATAAATTTTTTGAACATATAACCAACAATTTCTTTAAAATAAACACTTTCTTGTGGGGAAAACAAAGGAATTAATTGACATGCTTCTAAACTTCCTTTTTAAATGACACATGGTTTTCGGTAACAGGATTGAGAAAACATGCGTCCATATTCTGCTTAAACCATTTAAAATAATAAATAAAGTTGCCTGAGATTGACCAATACAAATTTTGAATAGTTAAATATGTGTAGTATTAGATTCAATGTTGAAAAAGATCAAAAATAAAGTTTATTTTTGAAGAGTTACAACAAGCAAATGTCACCCATTCGGTGGAATGGCCCAGCAGTGTTTAAATACTTTTATTTTTTTCTTATTTCAAGTACAAATATCAAAAAACCAAGATGCATTATCTATATAAGATAACGCAAACGGAAACAAATTAGTTTTCTTACCCCATTGGCACATCATTTGCAAAATACAAAAAAAAAATGTATTTAAATTTGTATTATTGCTATTGTTTTTTTTTTTTTTTTCAGGAAACAAGACTAAATACCTTATGTCATTTTTCTTATGTAGAAAATGGTAGCAAGGTTCAGGGAAGAAGGAGGCAGGAACCGGATAATAATCAAAAATAAAACTTTATTTAAAAATAAACAAACAAATTACCTGAAAATAAATTACCCAAAATAAAACATAAATACCGGCCAGCAGCCCCTCACGGACCAAAATAAAGTATAAAACACAAACAAAAGCAGGCCTGTTCCTCTCTCGATCATCCACTCCGTCGCTCCCCTTTTATGGCTCCGCTCCTCCGTGAGAGATGCGAGACCGGTGTGCTTCGCAGGTGCTGCTCGCACCACCGGCCTCGCGACTTTCTCTCACGTCCCTCGGCCGTCCTGCTCACCACATGCATCTTGATTTAAGAATCTTTATTTTGACTGGAAACAACAAGACAAAAAAAATGTGTGTTTTTATACAGGATCCTGTAGATGAGGAGCCTGCCTTAATTCATTGGAATTCAATGCATTAATTGGAGTTTCGGGTACAGTGATGACACGCATATCCCCATCATCTCACATTCTGAAAATTAAACGG
The DNA here is from genome assembly GCA_038021265.1 of Cyprinella venusta. NCBI lineage: Eukaryota > Metazoa > Chordata > Actinopteri > Cypriniformes > Leuciscidae > Cyprinella > Cyprinella venusta. The sequence goes on along the minus strand of CM075873.1, from coordinate 23,764,691 downwards.
ATTACTGTGTGGAATGGAAGGATGCCAGATGTAAGGGTATCCGAGATTTATCCCTTAACCACCACCAAAGCTGTTAATAAGATTAGATTAGATTAGATTAGATCAGATCCTTTTTTTTCTCACAAGTGAGAAATTTCAACATTACAGCATAAATTGGACAGCATGAAATAAAGTAAAATGATAAGTGACATTAACATAATACTAAAAGTATTATAATTAAAAATAAATTATACAATACTTAAAAATATAGTGCTTTTCCTTAAGACTTAAAACAGATAAAAAGAACTTAAAACTATTTCCAATAATAACGAGACAAACTGACATTGTGCATTGTTTGATTCCCCGTCAGTCTCTAAGTTGTGGTTACCGTTTACTGCTTAACAGTGCTGATTATAAAGTCTCACGGCTGCAGGATGAAAAGATCCTCTGGATCTCTCCTTCACACAGTGTGGATGTATCAGCCTGCCACTAAAGGAGCTACTCAATGATGTTAGTGTCCCATGTAGGGGTTGGGACAAGGTCTCCAACATGGATGAGAGCTTAGCTCTCACCCTCCTCTCTTCCACCACCTCTACCAGCTCTAGTGAGCATCCCATGACAGAACAGGCCTTTTTAATCAGTCTGTTTAGTCTCTTCCTGTCCGCCATTGAGATATTACTCCAGAATACCGCACCAAAGAAGATGGTTGAGACATAAAAAGTCCTCAGAAGTGAACCCTGCACTCCAAAAGACCTTAGGCCCCAATTCACACCGCAAGTCTTAATGCTCAATTCAGATTTTTTTGCTCGGATCCGATTTTTGGTTTGGCTGTTAACATTACCTTTTAAAATGTGGCCTATATCTGATTCCAATGTGAACTGTTTGCATGTTTCAAACTAACCCGAGTGCGCAAGAGCAATAACAATCATGGCATCATACACAGCACACTGTTCCACTAATGTTTGTGTGGTTATGGAGGAAGTAAGCATTTATACTTTTATTTCTAAATGTCTGTTTAATGGAAGCCGTAAAATTAATGAGCAGGTGATGATGAGGAGAAGAATGAAGAGAAAGCAAAATGGGCTATTTATTAATTAGCCCATATATTAATTAGGTCTAACACCTCAATGACTCGCTTCTCCATATGTATTCAAGTTTTTAATGTTACTGTTTGTGTCTGTTGTGTCTTGAGCTCACTCGGCCGGGGCATAATTGTGTCAAATGTCGGATGTAGATTGACATCAGAGTCGCATTAAATCCGCCTTGGTTGTTCAGACAGCAGACGCATTGAAAAAAATCTGATCTGTGTCTGATTCAGGACTACATATTTATGTGGTTGATTTAAAAAGAATCAGATCTGGGCAAGATTTGAGTGTTCACACTATCTCTTAAGCAGTCTGACCTGGTCACTTGACCCTAAAAAAATCAGATTTGGGACACTTTTGTCTGCAGAGTGAACGGGGACTAGTCTCTTGAGTAGGAAAAGTGTCTTCTGACCCTATATAAAGGCTGTTACAGTGTCCTTACAGTCCAGTTTATTGTTAACCTTGAAACCAAGATACCTTTTGGAGTCCACAGTCTCAACCCATAGCAAAGCAAAATTGAAGATGAGATCTCCTTTATGTCACATTTACATCTCCTAGATATAAATGAGCACTAATTGAGACCAAAGTGGTTTTCTCATTCTTCTCAAATGTCTCTCCTGAGAATTAAGTCTCACATTGAGCACAGTGCAAGTTCTCTAAATTCTCTCACAGCTGTCTCTTTTCCAGATCTCAACTAAGAGAAAAACGAGACGTACTGTGCCGCTATCAAATATGTCTCAATTTGATCTCAGTTATATCTCAGTGAGAAATATGTCTCGTACTGCTCACTATTTGAGTTCTCAGATTCTCTTACAGTTGTCTCTTTCAGCAAAAAGAAAAAAATAGAGTAGTGCAAGCTCTCAAATTAGTCTCAATATGTTCTCATTATATTCTCAAGTATTGCTCATGTAGCTTATGTCTTGCTCCTAAGCGACCCTTAGGAGAAGTAACTCAGAAACAAATGATCACAGAATGATATGAATATGAGAAGCTCAAATTGATCTCAAGAGATGAGATTGAACAACAGATGAGCAACACATTTTTCCTATGGGAATGTCCTCCCCCTGAATTTCCACAGGTACTGTAAAGGCAGACTTAAACCTGCGGAAGTCCAACACCAGCCCCAGCCCACAAAGTCCTGATTCAGTTCCCTGTAAAATCTGTTATCCCCATCAGAGATTAGACCAACGACGGCAGAGACATCAGAGAACTTCTGGGGGTAGCAGTCTGAAGTGTTGCAGGTGAAGTCTACAGTGTAGAGTGTAAAAAGGAAGGGTGCCAATACTGTTCCTTGTGGTACCCCCGTACTGCAGACCACCGTATCAGACTGACAGTCCTTAATCCTCACGAACTGTGGTCTGCTAGTAAGGAACTCCAGGATCCAGGCTGAGAGGTGAAGGTCTACTCCAGCGTCTTCCAGTTTATCTCTGGATGGTGTTAAAAGCACTGGAGAAATCATAAAACATGATCCTCACAGAGCTTCCAGCTATTTCCAGATGAGATAGGGATTGTCATCCACTCTGATGCCAGGCCGGTAGGCAAACTGAAGCGGGGCCATTGACAGGTTCACCAGGGGACGAAGATATCCAATAACAAGTCTTTCAAATGTCTTCATTGGATGAGACGTCAGAGCCACCGGTTTGTAGCTGTACATGTCCTTGGGGTGTGGTGTCTCAGGCACAGGAACCAGACATGATGTTTCTACGCTATCTCACGACCAATTCGTACGAGTGATTAAAAAGTGGCTAATTCGTAATAATTCATACGACTTCACTTGTATGAATTCGTAGGATTTGTCCAAACCCGCGTGATGGTTAGGTTTAGGGGTTGGTCATTCATACGAATTGGCCAATTCGTAAAATATGTACGATTTAGCAAAAACGTAGCCTACTAATTCGTACGAGTGAGGTCGTACGAATTGTTACGAATTAGCCACCTTGTAAAATTTGTACGAATTCTCGTGAGATCGGGTTGGATGTTTTCCGCTTCTGTGGTACTTGCCACAGCTTCAAGCTCAGGTTGAACATACTGAAGAGTGACACACAGCTGGTCAGCACAAGACTGAAGGAGCCTTGGACTGATTCCATCTGGTTCTGCTGCCTTTCTCATCTTCAGTGTCCTCAGCTCTCCTCTTACCTGGTTAACGGTAAGAGAAAGTTCTGTTGTTGGGTGCTCATAAACACAAATCAGTCACAATTTATATGGTCATCTTTATTTCCTACAAATACAAAATCAACAGTCACAGGTGCTGGTGCAGGTTTTGCAAGCCGCTGCCTCCTTGCTGTTTGCTGAGTAGAAGTCAAATGTTAATTTTATTACCCTAATAAAGATATATAAGAGGTTGGATTAGAGAACCTTTAATTATGTGAAAAGGGCATTAGACTATGTGGAAAAAGCTTCTGCACATTGAAATATACACTTAATGATACACTATATGTCACATGTTTGTAAAGTCGTATAGCCTACAGCCATGAATCTTTTAGGGAAGCATTACCTGATTGAATTATGTCTCTATACTTAATTTTTAGCTGCTGTCATGCTCTTTTTAGCCAATACCATAAAATTAATATTTGTTCTGAAAGTTTCTGACAGTTTTCACCTCTGATATGATAGTGTTTATGAATTAAACTTGCATATTGACTCAGAAGTACGCAGACGTCTTTTCATTGGGTGCTGTTGTCACGGTGAATAATTTCAGAGCTCCATTGATCATGGCTTTTCACAGGTGTTGTGTAAACGCTTAACTCAGGCCCTGTTTACACGAGAACGCTCGCGGGTGAAAACGTAAAAATATTTTATCGGATGTGCCTTTCGTTTACACGGCAACGGCGTTTTTGAGGCTTAAAAATGCAAAAAAGTGAAACCACCTTCCAGAGACAAAATCTTAAAAAACGCTCCACCGCCGCGTTCCCGTGTAAACGGTAAAAACGCAAAAGTCTGCTTGACAGTGAAGGTTGTACGCAGGTGCGTGGACTTGGTGTTGTTGTAGTATGCACTCCTAGCCGCCTGAAGTGCATACTGCTTTGAATTTCACACACTTTTGCGTCACCATTTGCACGCGGATTTCCAACACAAAACGCTCATCTAAATGCAGATTAAAAAGTGATGACGCAACGCCACTTTTGCGTTTTCTCTTCAGAATCGTTTCTGTGTAAACATAGCCTCAGTCAGCATAGTCAGAATTGATTAAACTAACTCAATTCAGCTGTTTTGAAGCTGAAAACCTCAGCTGCCCCCATCTTATGCTGGGTACACACCAAAAGATAATCGGGCTGATTTTGGGCCGATTTTCCCCCTTCCGACAATCCTAGGTATGTCCCGATTATCTTGATGGTTCTACAGATTATCATATCAGATTTTCCCTTGGTGTGAGGTGTGTTAAGAGTGCACGAACCTGCTCGGAAGAACATCGGAGCCGCTCCGATCGCGAATCGTAAATATTCTACGATCAGAAATCCTGATGTGTGGGGGGAACCCCGAGGACAAACACGAGCACGCTCAGGAGATTATCACGTGAAACGAAACAATATCAAATCAGAAAGCGAGATGATGGAAGACGGAAGCATAACAAACGCAGTCATGGCGCAGCACAACGTGAAATTGATGTGGACAGCAGAGATGGAGGATCAGCTTGTTGATTTGTGGCTCAGAAAATGTAATAAACTCAGTATAAAAACCATTTCATATAAGGATAGGTGTGTGTGTGTGTGTATATGTATGTATGTATGTGAGCGCGCGCGTGCGCGAGAGAGAGACGGAAAATAACCATGGTTTTATTATAGGCGTATTGAACATTTGTATAAACAAATAAATACTAGTTCGATTTTTTTTTAGCGAAACTGTGGTTAAATTGTGGTCATTCCAAACACTTTTCTGAAGTCTCGTGAGATTTTCCGAGACTTCCTGTGTTCACAGTCTAAACTCTGGTTGAAAAACTTTTTGTGTGTGGTGTGCTGTCTTTGTCACATCATGGCACACCACACACTATAGGAGCAAAACGGTTAAATCTAGGATTTTTTCTCCTCATGTGTGTGGTCTATCACATTTTGAAAATCTTATAAGATGTAAAAAATCCTTTGGTGTGTACCCAGCATTAGGGTAAGTCAAATTTTTACCTCCGAGTTCATTGAATCTCCTTATTGAAATATTTTCTTTTTTTTTTTTCTTTTTATATTTAATGTATTGACTGCATATGCTTTTTTCTGGGGTCATTTACTGGAAGCCTTTTCACTTCAAAGCTTTGCGGATATTTTGTGAATAGTCATTATAAATATATAGCTAATGACCTTCAAAGGCCCAATGAATTGCCTTATTGGGCAGGGGGGTACTCAGGGTTCAGGCCCTCCCCTCAGACAGTAAGCCAAATACGCTTAACCTTTACTCTATTTAATTATATGTAAGTGTGAACTCGTTAATTTATATTATGCTCAGCCCGTTCTCATCCTAATGCGTCATCTAACTGACGCTTTTGACCATGCTTCAACACCCGACGCACATGGCACCCTTTAGCATCAGTATGAGATGCATCTCCTAGTGGTCTAACCCTAACCCTACCCCAGACCTAAACCGACCCGCGTCATCTAACTGACGCTAAAGGTTGCCATGTGCGTCGGATTTAGATGCATGGTCAAAATTGTCAGTTAGATGACGCCCTAGGATGAGAATGCGTTGTTATGCTGGGATTTTATCATTCTAGAGAGCATTGTATTGCACAAAAATGTGGACACCCTCTATCATTATTTTTGGTCCATACTGCATTTATCTGTGTTGTGTTTATCTTCTAAAAGTCAACATTCTATGATAAATCTAGCTTATAGATGGATATTTATAGATATTTAAATTCAGTTTTGATTTTCAAAGGGTTGGCAATGGCTGTGAAATTCAATACTTGGAAAATGGTTACAAGTTGAAAATGTTTAATGTTCTTTTCACCTATAGGGCACTTGGCAGCATTGTGCTCATCTCGCTTCATCTGTCATCACTTTCATTTGCAGAGAAATATTTTCAAAAGATTTATTTTTGCAATTAATGTTCCGCATCCAATTAAGATAGTCTCTTGACTGTCCAGATAGGCTTCATGCAAAGGACACCGAAAGTGCAATGAAATCCTGACAATGAAAGACATTAAAATAGATTGTAATGAATTGAAATGTACTATAATTCAAGCTCCTGATTAAATCAATGGGCTGACAGAAAATACTTCCCCCTTCAATAACTCTTGAGTAATAAAAAAGTCAAATATAAAACAAGTTTCTCATTATGGGCCGTGAAATCACTGTTGTAAAATGGAAATATATGATTATTCAAGAATGAATTAGAGGTGTTCTGTCTTTGTATGTTAATCTGCATTTTGCCATGTTGTGGAAAAAAAATGATTGTTTGCACTTTATTAGTGTGTCAAACCATTTATTAAAAACTCTGCTGCTTTGCACGCTTTGATATACAGTAAATTAAAATTACTGTTAACAGAAAATAATGAAAGATCCGATGGTGAATTAAAATGTGGACTGTCATTCAAAAAGTTCAAATTCAAGGTCCTTTGTACAATACATGATTTGACACGTTTGACATATAGTTAATTCAAAAATGAAAGAATGTGTTTTTTATATTATTATTATTATTTTTTAATTCAAAATCTGGATTATTTTTTTCCCTATGGAACATATAAAGTAGAAGCTCTCTTTTTCCAAAAAGAAAACAAAATACAAGACATGTATAGCACTATAAAAGCTTAATAAAAGAGATCCATATGTGCTTTAATGCAAGTTGTCTGAAGCCAGGTATCAATCCCACATCAATGTGTTTTTTTTCCCCCCCGCAAAATTGGTGTTTGCGTTTTCTTTTTTTTTTTTCCAAAAATGGGTCAAACCACAATTCATAACACAATTCAAGAGGTTCTATAGCAGGCATTAACATACTTCTGCGGTCAGTTTTCTCTTTGTCAGCCCTTGTGGAGTCTGTAGAAAATGTTGGTAAATAAATCAGCTGAAAATGTTGCTATCTACCTACACTCAAAAAAAAAAAAAAAAAAAAAAATCTGTGTATTTTTTTTGCTGTTTGTCAAAATTGCTTAATTAAAATGAGCTTAAGCAACACAATTGCTATACATTTTGTCTAAACTTAATTTGATTGAGTTCAATCTACTTAAATATGTAAAATTTAAGATTACTTAATCCGTTTGTGTTGGATTACATGAATGATTTGTGTTGCATTAACTGAAACTGGGCTGTGCTTGTTAGTTCCCAGCATGCTTTACATATGGCTGAATTAAGTGAGAATAAATGTCTAAATTAAGTGTTATTTTATGTGTTTTTGAGAAAATGAGAAAAGGGGAAGACTTTATAGTGCGCAATTGTGTTTAATGTTCAATTACATTGCAATCATTAGTACCATTTAATTTGCAGTAGGTTACCATAGTGGAGAAGAGTGGAGCATTTGGTTAGGCTGAAAACTGATTCAGCAAATATTTTTAGCAAACCTTTGGTTGATGAAATATTTAAATCTTATAATTAAAGATGCTACCAAGTGCAATTTGTAGCTAATACTTGGTTATAGTCCAGAAATGTATTTGTGTGACGCTAAAATTTTGAATCATATCATGGAGCCTTTTTAAATGCATTGACAATATGAAGCTGTGCCCAACCATAATAAATAAGTTGAATCAACCTTAATACATTAAGCTGACCCAACGTAAGTACATTAAATTGGAATAACACAATTGCATAAAGGCCCTTTCACACTGAACGCGATTTTGACGCACGAATAATTCGCGCGATGGTTTGATTTTTTGATCAGCTGTTGTATAATGAGTTCTTCCTCACTGAACGCGAATGTGCTGCGGCGAAAAACGACTTTTATTTTTTTCGCTTCGACGTCGATTTTTGAGGCGAATAAAAAGGCTTCAGCCAATCATATACAAGGAAACAAACGTGACGTGACCGCAGCAATGACGGATCTTCTGAATGCTTGTGTGTCGAGTCGTCTGTGAATGAAAATCTGAAACAAGGAGGAGGGACGTTGTGCTCATTCGTTTGTATCGAGCCCAACCGGGTGTTTACAAGGCTTTTCAGTCTATTTGAGCTTCAATACGTTTACTAAAAGTGATTATTTGATTGCATGTAAACGTAGCCCCTGATGAATGGGACAGCTCACCTTCTGCTATTAGCCTATGTTTCTAGCTCCGGTAACGTTAGCATTTAAGATTGGGTGCACCCAAAACCTTCTTTTCTGCTTTTAAATAAAAATGAAAAGCTTGTCTTCACTGGATGATAATGATGGTGATGAAGAAGCTATGTCCCACGTCCCGCAAATCATAGCATTGTCCCTCATTTAATTTCTGTCTGCATCCTTTTATTTAATCGTCCTTTAAATTACAATTCTACAATAAAAAAAAAAATGTAATAAGAAAACATAGAAAATGCGCGGCTGCACAGACGTTACTGGAACCATCACAGACAAACAAACTCTTCGTGGAGATGGTGTTTGCTTTGATGAACGCTGCGCGAAAAACTGTGGACCTCTTTAAAAAGTGAACTGCTGAAAGTGAGCTACACCTGCCAGTAGTTACTGACATGTCCATACTTTATGAGAAGGCCCTTTTGAAGCTGCCAGATGAGACAAATAATATAAATTCAAGATGCACTGATCGAAACCGGTAAGAACGCATTCATCTTTAATCTTTTCTAATGAACGCATGTGCTTATTTTTTATAAAGCCTATAACAATGTAAAGCATCGTGTTAACATCACTGCAAAAAGACATCTAATATAAAATCTATATTTATTCACCTACACTCTAAAAAATGCTGGGTTGTTTTAACCCAATTTTGGGTAAAATATGGACAAACCCAGCCATCGGGTTAAAAATTTTAATAAAAAATCGGGTTAAAAAAAATGTAACCCAATGGCTGGATTTGTCCATATTTTACCCAAAATTGGGTTAAAACAACCCAGCATTTTTTAGAGTGTAGGCTATATAATAATAAGTATATAGTACGTTTTTTCCCAATAGTGTCACTTAAAATCAGGTCTGCTTTCCTGCAACAGAGCAATAGCAAGTAGTGATGTGTCGTTCATGAACGATTCGTTCATTTTGAACGAATCTTTAATATGACTCGGGACTACCGAGTTGTCCAGGGAGTGATTCGTTCATGTTGTGTTACCCGCGCATGCGCATTATGGATTCTGAATCTGTACTGGAAACAGAAATGATTAGTTCATCTCTCGAGTCTCTAGTTCGGGTTCGGGGCGAGTTTGAGTCTTTCGTTCCGTCTCTTTTCTATATTACACACCACAGATGCATAATATAGAAAAGAGACGGACAAGGACAATAATGAGGAATAATGAATAATGGAACTTTTGTTTATAGTGTTTATTGAACATATTTTGTATTTCCATGCCTATATAACACAATATACATTCAGACGCAGTCAATAATACGAATCTAAAGTTGTATTTGATGCGAGAGACCAGTGGCCACGTGAGAAAAGAGCGAAGGACTCAAACCCGAAGACTCAAATGAACTAATCATTCCCCTTTCCGGTACTGACAGCATAGACTTAATGGGACTGACAGGAAGAACGAAAGACTCAGACCCGTCCGAACCCGAACTAGAGACTCGAGAGAGATGAACTAATCTTTACTCTTTCCGGTCTTGTTATATCGCGACGGCACGGCCCAGCAAACAGCACAGATCAGAGTTAGACACTGACGAGTCAACAGCTAACGTCTCGAGTCGAGACATGAGAGGAGGAGAACAAACCTGATAAATGAAGTTGCAAAGGAAAGAACGTCTCGGATCAGGAGGTGAGGTGAACTATAACAGTCAGACTGCAATAGCCTGAACTTGAGACCCAGCAACTAATTAATACAGTTATTTCAGTTGCTTATAATTTGGCCTTGGCTGCATTACCCTTTAGTCATTTATGTTATTTTTACAAATGTAATCAAGATTTTCGTACTTGATTAAGTACTAGATGTTTTGGGATATTCAACATGACATTTTAATTATTTAATGATGAAATGACCGATATGAACGAAATGACTCAATAAAAGATTCGTTCATTTTACTGAACGAGACTCAAAGATCCGAGTCAGTAAAATGATCCGAACTTCCCACCACTAATAGCAAGGTGTTCACCCTCGGCGCAAATGTTTTGGAATGTTTAAGCTCTGAACGTCGCAAATTCGCGTCGCGGCTGATGTGAATGGTTTTGACGCGAATAATTCTCAAGCGAACTATTCGCTTTTTCGTTTCGCTTTTTCGTTTTTTTTTTTGAGTGTAAATAATAACACAATTGTTTGTGAATAAAATATATGCACTGATATGGTAACTCTATCAGCACCTTGATTACTAAAGTTTGCCAGTGATAATGTGCATAATGCATTTGCATAAAATTATAAATGCATTACAAGTAACGCAAGTAAAGTAATCCCATTACTTTTTCAAGTAACAAAGTGTTGTGATGTCTATCTGTGTTCCCCCTGTCTTTGTGCATTTGGTTCAGTCCTGTTCCCTGTTTTCCCGCTCCTCGTTTGTGTTCATGTATACCACGCCCCTCGTTATCTCATTTAGTTTGTTTGTCCTTGTATTTAAGCCCTGTGTTTCAGTTCAGTCCTTGTGAGTTGTTATGTTGTTACCGTCGGTTTTGATTGTACTGCTCCTGAGTCCTGTTCCTGGTTTAAGTCTTTGCATTGTTCCTTTAGTTTAGTTAATAAAGTGTGCTGCATGTGGATCTTGCTTCCTCCTCGTTTCTATCGAAGCGTGACACAAAGTAACCAATTACTTTTAAATTTTCAAAATATCTGAATAACTTTTTCAAATAAGTGACGCAAGTTACTTTGTTTTCCCATTTTATTGACTGGCAGCTCCCCTGTTCCCATGATGAGTGAAATTGGGAGTAAGTGTAGAGGCATTGTGTGCGCAGTGTGTGAACATGATGCTTATTGTAGTTCTAGACTAAACGCCTGCATGTACTCATCTCACTTGCACAAAAACAGACTCAGTGTTCCGCAAAATGAATATAAACAGTGAAACCCAGAACATTACGCAAACCTGCGTAATTAAATGTGTATTATATAAAAAATGATTGTATTCAATATAATATGCAAATAACCCAGAGACGTTTTCCCATTAATTTTTCATGAACAGGACATTCAAAAGCTGAGAGTTGTAGTCTATCAAACCCATTATATGTTAAATGACTATTTGAATGAAAAGCAAAACTCAATCATATATATGCTCTTTTATTCTTACTGTTGTTATAAACCTAATACATTTTTTATTTCAACCTTGAAATAGTGCTCTGATGGTGCTGTCACTGCTGAATAATTAGGCGGTAATTATTCTTCGTAAATATCTCCACCGTTTTTTTTCCCCCATTACAGTACAAACCCTGTTTTTTAAGTCAAATTATTCCACGGATACACAGAGGATGGTCTTTATTTAGTGCTACTTTTGACAGCAACAGATGGGACTCCACCCCAGGGTAGCGCGCAGGGTAGCTTGACAAAGCATGCCATATTTTACATTTAAATACCAGCAGTTGCTGCCAAATCTCAGCTCACGGAAACCAGATGCACTCGAGAAGTTTAACATCACAGACGCTATCAGCGTTTTAGGTGCGAGCAGAAAAGTGGAGCGATATCTGAGTTAATCAAAACCAACAGGGCACACAACAGCGACCCAGGGCGACGGTGAAGAGTGCTTATAAATGTACACACTCAAGCAGACACAAACATTTTCCCACCATATACTTACCATATAAGTGATCACGCCATGCTCTATCGTGGACATTAGTATGATTTACGATTCGGACCATCTCGGTTTCTCCCTTTTATCAGTGGTAACAAAGGCAACAGAACAGACTATAAAGACGAGCCAGTCGCAAACAGATACATAAATTAGGAAAATAAAATGAAATTCAATTTCCAGGGGCTAGCTGGCGCAGTGTGCTCTCTCTCTCCTCCTTAATTAAAAAGCAGTCAGCTGAAGAGGGGCTATGAAGGCAGACAGAGGGGAGCATGAGCCCCCCTTTCATCATCCCTGTAGTGAGTGGCGGCGAAATCCACTGAGACAACAGGCCGGAATAACACGGCTGAAGAAATTCCCTCCTCTGTGCTCTAGTTCCTTCTCTCTTTCTCTCTCTCTCTCTTTTTTTTTTTCCATGCGTAGAAGCTAAGCTCTGCTAGTTCAGCTCACACATGCAGGACCACGCAAACGTAAGCCTGTTTGAACTCTATAATCTGTAGAGATGACACGTAATACACCATAAGGAGCACGTACAGGTTAAGGGGCCGCATTCGCTAAACAGCTATACACTTTTGTGTTCAGGAACATGAATCTGATTCACTAAACGCCTGCAATCCAGTTACTAAATAAACGCAATGGAATATACACAGTTAATCTTTCAATTATTGTCAGTTTTTACAATTATAAAAACGTTGTTTTTAGCACAAACGCCGTGCCTGAACTTCCCAATGATTATTGATTTCACCAATATGCAGAACAGATGTGTTTTCTGTATTACATACACATTTTATTATGATTATTTACCATCATTATGATTATATAAATGAAACCCCAAACCAAATTTTCTGAGATTATAACAGAGGTATGTGTGTTGAACACCACTGAAGACAATGTTAGCATCTGTTAGATTTAATAATAAGGTTAAAATGGTTAAATTTGAGTTTTTTTCCGCTTTTTTCATCTTCCGGGTTTAAAATTTTCATTGTAGCGGGTGACGTAGCAGTGCCGTGCACAGTGCGTTGATGACTCATCGGTGTTATCCAATGAGAAGACACGGCCTCTTAATTATTCATGACTCCACGTGGATCTTTCCAACGACAGACATGACAAACTGTGATATCGCGTAGTAACGTTAGATGAGAGAGGCATTCATGGGACGCAAACTATTTGTTTTCATGGTGCAAAGTCCAAGTGCGTTGAATATGTTTCCCGCGATGCTGCCAGAGCTAGACGGTTGGTTTGCCATCAACCACGGACACGTCTAAACTTGATCTAAACTAGTGTGTGCCGCGAACATTTTCGCGAGAGAGCTGCGACAAGAGGAGAATGATGGACTTTGCCTTGTTGACAACTTATCCAAGTTGCGTCTTGCGAGTGATGCGGTATCCCGAGGACTTTCTATCCCTTCAGAGGTGTGTGAGTGTCTGTGTGTGTTTGTGTGTGTGTCTAAAATGAGAAGTCATTTATTATGAGGGTTCAGAGGGCGCGTAGACTATGCACTTTCCTTTACTGTCTATGACTATGCACGGAACGATTTTTTTAAGCGGAAAATTATTTTTTTTTCTGAAATGTATTTATAGTTTCTCTATAAACCACTATATATTTTATAATGACATTATAATTATACATGTAGCTTACATTAATATGTTTTATTTAGAATTACGATTGCTGTAGGCTAATATTTGTAGCAGGACATTCAGTTACTTTTGAAAGGACAATAATAAAGTGTCAGTGTACTTCATAAGACTTTAACTTTGCCAGCTATATAAAAATCTAGCATTTCCTCACGTTTTACCATTGCTTTTTAGTGACAGTCGAAATGCATGGGACAGTGATAATGTCATACAACACCCACTCCCTCCCTTCTTCTCACAGCTAGCCACGCCCATTTCAGTTGCATTTTTCAAAAAGATTTTGAGCTAAACTTGAGCTGAAAGAGGGAGGTTTCATGACCCTTTAACGGGACAATGGCTCCCATTGTGATGCAACAGACAGTTGGAACTAGCTGAACAAACTCTGAGTTTCAGAGTTGTCAAATCCAAATAAATCCTAATTGGTTTAGATCAGGTTCAGCGGTCTTACAAAGCTTGGTATTTAAACGATCTCTGTCAACTCAGGTGTGATTAACTCTAAAGCGTGTGAACATGAAAGTGTGACACATGCGGAAAATGGTCAATCACACGGACAGCGTCAGTTTGATTCACTTGTCAAGAAAGAGACGGCACTTCTCTTCTGAAGATTAAGAGATCATTTTGAAAATTATCATGAGATTAAAAGCCTTTTATATTAAAATGTTTTCTATAGAATGTGTTTCTATATGCATACAGTACAGTACAAATGCATACAGCATGTTCAAGGACATTTTTTCTGAATGTTTAGTTCAATTAATCTTTATTTTATTTATTTATTTATTTTTTTCAAAAATGTATTTAGCATCAAACAAATAGTAATAAAACAACTATCACATAACTTCCCAGTGGGTGGAAGCAATACAAATGTAAATCACAATATTAATCAAAAGAAGAAAGAAACGCTGCACCAGGTGCGACGCAAGTGTTTCAGCCTGACACAGTTCATTCACCCTGGGGTGCGTTTCCAGTACAACGACATAGTTCACTACCATAGTACGATGCATCGTTGGAAAAATCAACTATCTAGTCAAGACTGTTTCCCCCAAACCCACTGTCGCGAAGTATCGTTCAACCACGTGGTTTCGCACGTGGTGGAGTAATAACTACTTTTAATGAAACTGTTTGAGATCCAATTAACGCTAGATTTGTTTTATATAAATCACAGACATGTCATCTGAGGACTATTTCTAATTGTTCTCAGTTGTTTTGCTTTATTATCAGACTCAATTTTTGGCTCATTCTGACATAGTGGAGTGCGTTTGCACATGCGCACATGCACACTTTTTTCAAACACGTTACTTAAAATATTTTGACAAACTAAAAGACGTAAATTACATTTGTAAGTATTCTAAATAAAAGACACCGGTTGTACTGAATGTCAGCTTGCTTATTTTGCTCAAGATAAGGATTTATTACCTCCAAATGTGTTGCAATATAGAAACGATGCCTCTAACCACAGGTCGAGAGCTGTCATTCAAACCACTTTGCGATGCTGTTTGCGAATGTTCGTCGGAACGATGGTTTCGGGAAACACCGAATCGTTGAACTATGCTGATAACTACGGAACTTGCGACCATAGTTGGCTAACTATGCTTTCGGGAAACGCACCCCTGACCAGTTAACACACTTCCCAAGACATATGCTCGAAGTGCAATGTGGGAGTCACTAGTGCAATATTTTAAACTCAGGTTATATTATATGTAAATAATTTGTAATATTTAAAACACTGTAAATATGCTCATAATCTGTAATTCTGGAAATGTTTATTCTGACTAAACCCAACTGTGTTACTTTTATTTTCCTCTTTTTTATTATTTATTTATTTATTTATCACTATGTTTCTTGTTGTATTTGTATATGTGCACTGGAAGCCTCAGCACAAAAACAAAAATGTTCTGATTCTGATTCTAGACGGGTTCACAACACGTGTACACGCTGCTTATTACACACACAGAGACACGCTGAAGAACAAAAACATGGCAGATATTAAAAATATTAAAAATGAAAGGATTACAATGTAAAAGATTATTATAGTGAACCAAATATATGGTGGAATCTGGCTTGTCCCATAGATGGTCTGCTTGCGCAACACAGTCTCATCCCAAAAAGTCATATAACTGACGTCTTGAGACGTCTTTTGACCATACGTCAATATCTGCCTTTTTAGGGCCCCCTTAAACGTCGGTAGATGGCTTCCTTGCTTTAACCTCGCGCACGAGCAGATCCCTTTCCCCGCTGGGAAGCATTCAGTCTTTCCACTTGCAAATTCCACAATGTAAATAGAGAATCTGCCATGGCGTGAGTGCAACTGGCTGTTAAAGGGAATGGGAGAGGAGATTCTGATTGGTTTATTGCATGTTACACCCAAAACACACCCATTACTCATTGAGAGAATAAGGACAACACTTTTAGACCGGGTACCCCAACCATTTTCCCCGTCGTTAAGCTAGCAAAAGTGGATTCGGACACAGCCAAAGTGTGCAGTGTGCTTTAGGTCATGCGCTTAGACTGTTAAAATAGGTCCTCTAGTGTTTTCACTGTTAATACTGTATACTCTGGTTTGACTGCATGGGTTAACTTTCTCCCAGCCATATTTTTGGAACTGGCATACCCCGAATAAGCAAGGTTTGGGATAATTGTCTACAGGGTATGTGATGGTCAGTAAACCTGGCTTTCTGGAATAGGGGAGTGCGGGGCACAACCTAATGTGGGGTTAAATGTAACACAGACCTTTTACATAGTTCGTCAGGATCAAGAAGGTTGTATTTCCACTCTTTTTCTCTTCCTGCCAGAAGGTCTCCTGCAAATTTGTGGAAAGTTTTGATAATATTTCATGAAGATACTGGACAAAGAGTGTTTTGACACCATGCAAGTAAATGTTTTCATTATAGTTTTTTTTTTTTTTTTTTTTCCGGTTTCTGAGTTGGGTGTATGCGTTTCCAAATCTAACTTTATATGCAACGCTGTCTTGTTTGCTCAAACATAGCACTGTTTTGAAACATGTCAGCAATTCCTAGCGACTGTTAGCTAGGCTTAAAATATGTAATACACAGCGGGGTTAGTTGTAGCACAGTGTTACAAACAAGCTGCCAAGTGTACAATGATAATCAAATGAAAACAGGGAGCCACACAACTTTTCAGATTTGAGTATTTATTTATACATTTAACTTTGTTGGACTTTCACAAACAATGTTGGAATTGAAAATGTTTAAAATCTAGTTTACTATGCATTGATCGCTTGTTTATTTATTAAAAATATGGCCTGTTTTTAATGCAATAAACCATTTAAATTTTTATTTTAAGCTCATTTATATTATTATATAATATTATTATGTTAATGTTATTATTATTAATAATAATAATTCCACACGCAGCTGCCACGCACAAATCTAATTAAATTGCAATTACAATATTTTATGATTTTATTTATTATTATTTATTGCAAAACTGTGCAGCCCTTTACTATGTCTCTATCCATGATATTGATCCATAATAGAAGGATGATTGGATGAGGGATGGATGTATGGATATCTGTCTATACAGATGCACAAACAATATCAAACTATATAAATAAAATAGTACTGAATTATGTACTATTATGTAATTATGTACTACAGAAGTGTTACAACTAACCCCTCTGTCTGTTACAATTAACCCCGCATATGGGGTAAGTTGTAACATTACCTAGAATAAAACTTGGGGTCATTTGTAGCAGAGATGTGTATGTTGCTTGTGTAAAAAAAAAAAAAAAAGTTGAATCTAACTTAATAATTTTTTTTAAATAATTGAGCCAAAACCTGTTAGGTTGTGCCCCGCTCTCCCCTCCTGGTGACGTCTCTAATAATGTATCAAACTGCAATGTTTAAAGGATCATGTGTTCAGTAACTTTAGTTTGTATTCTAGTTAAGTCTGTGACAGAGGCTTACATGTCGCACATCTATGGAAATATTCCTGTATAAGAAAAAAATTCTGATCATATAGCCAACTTATCTATGAACATGGACGTCCTTCCTTTCTCTACAACTACCTTTCTCTACTGTCTTGTGTAAAGGGGCTAAAAAAAGAGGCTTGGACCACCATTTGTCTCTAAATAGTAGCTTTCTGTAAGCTTTCTGAACTAATATGTGTGTTACAATTAGGGCTGTCAGTTAAACGCTGCGTTATTAACAGTGTTAATGCAAACCCATTTTAATGGCGTCAAATTTTATCGTGCGATTAACGTTTTTTCGTCCTAGCAAACTTTGTAGTTTTTTTTTTTCACATGCTTTTGCAACAGGACGTGGTGCTGCACTCTGAAACTCAGTGTTTTATTGTGTGAGAGATTATTTGCTCCAAGTGAGCATTAAAGAGTACCTATTATGGCATTTAAAATGTTCCTAATATTGTTCTGGGAGTCCCCAACAACAATTTTACAAGCATGCAATGACAAAAACACTTTTGTTTTCTTATAATATGCATTTATTTTTACCTGATTTGCCCACCGACTCCCATATGAATCGTTTTAGCGAGTCCTTTTCCAAAACCCGCCTTTGCGTGATGCTAATCTGCAGTGATTGGTCAGATGACCTAGTTAGTTGTGATTGGTATTCTCTGTGCAGAAAAACAGAACTCTTATTACCTTAAATGGGTTCTCAACTCCGGTCCTCGAGACCCACTGCTCTGCATATTGTGTATGTCTCCCTTATTTAACACACCTCAGATCCTCAGCTCGTTAGGATAGAGCCGGCTCGCGAATCCATACTTTATAGCGTTTAGGTTTGTGAAGCAATCATCTTCAAAATGACGCGAACACAGAACAAGGTTTGGGCTATACTTGTGTGGTATAGCAGTACTACTTGTATATATGCAGCCACTTAGTCTTCAAATACTCCTCATTTGGCAGGTGAAAAAAGTTCGCTTTTGCGTCGCACTTCAAAACACAGCGTCTCGTCGACATGATTGTTTTCCGAAGCCCAGATCTCGAAAAACGACAGAGTCCAAAAAGGTGCGGTGGGTCCAAACCTCCATGCTCTCAGACCTCCCTGGCCAGCCCAGGCAGGGTGGCCCGTCCTGGGCCAGTTTCAGATTTGGCCGCCACCCCTGGAGCTCCGGTTTTCCCTGGCGTCTCCGAGCGCAATAAGTGGGCGTTTCTTATTCAAATAACTTGTCAAGTTGACGTCAACCAGACAAAGGAAAAGCATCATTCTTCCAACGATTCATATCAGCGACTCAGAGTCGACTCTTACTTTTGAGAGACAATAACTTTGTATACGATGAACTTTCATGTTTAAAACTTTGCAGGATGTTTTCGTTCACTTAGATCTATGTTAAACACTACATGAAGGGCAATTTTCAAAAATCCAAAATAGGTACTTTTTAATTCATTTCAATATCTTGTGCCGCGCGAGGCTGTTTTGTTGCTTCGCCAAACAAAGCACAAGCGGATCTATCTAGACCGTAAATAAAACAATAGGCACGCCGCACACACTTGTTTGGGCTTGCGAGCCGGCCAAATAGTAGGTTAACATTACGTTTTGAGTGGATGACGAGCACGAGACACCAAAATGGATGCCAATAAGATTCTGAATGGAAAGTTTACTTTTAAAAAGTTACCAAATGGTTCCATTGACGAGACCAAAGTGATCTGTGTGTTTTGTCACTGTGAACTGAGCTATTAACAATCGCAGCACGTCCAGTCTGAAATACCACTTGATGATGGCCAAGCACGCACACACACACAGCTGATGCAACTTTTCCACCCCCTCGTCAATATCAGGACCTCGACAGTATTTCTTCCACCGTTTTATTGATGGACAGTGTTTTATTGTGTGAGAGATTATTTACTCCAAGTGAGAATGTTAGTGTGAAATTGAACACAGTATATGCCAATGTTGGTTTAAAACAAAAAAAAAAAAATTGCCAAAGCAAGCCGATCCACTTTTCCAAGTTGATAAGATGATTAAATTGAGAAAAAAATGGGACAAAGAAATCAAAAGACAAATCAAGAGAATATAAATATGTACGATTAATCGCGATTAAATATTTAAATCGTTTGACAGCACTAGTTACAATACATCATGGTAACATTCTTGGTGTGGGTTGTCCGAATGACCAAGATGTTCAATAATATCCTTCCTCTATGAGAAATATCTGCCCTAAGTGTACTAGACCTCAGCTGACCTGCAAAACAAGGTTGGTGCACTCTGCAATATAAGAGCACAGCTCCCTTGACACCTGGCTGGGCAGCTTTTCTTCAAACCTGCACACGCATTCACAAAACAATGAGCCAACGTGTCCAGCTAGATGCCAAGCAGACCGTGGGCGGTCGTAGATGGTCATGTAGCTGGAGTGCCCAAGCCTGTGGGAGAAAGCTGTCAGACCTGTTTATATGCTGGCTGGGGTTCAACTTGAGACTGTCTGCTGAAATAGAGCAAGGCCAAGGGGCAAGGTGGAGGTGCAGCTCCTGGTAACGAGACCAATACAAGCTCTTCCCAGCAGGTTAGGAGGAGGTCAGTAGGGAACACTGTAATTACTTAGTGTAGACCTAGGAAAACTGCATGAACAGGGCAGCGAAAGGCAGGACTCTGTGACTGCTGAATTTATCTTAACACATTTTATTTCACAAGTTCGGTTGGTAATATTGTGATCCCAAAAAATGTATTTGGAATACATAGCAACCGTATCTCTTCACAAGCTCAATTCATATGTATTAAACATTTACTAATCCTTTGTAAGAGCCTCTATTAAACTTTCGTGACATGGATTTTCAATGGAGGAAGAGAAACCTCTCAATTTTCCTTAATTTGTGTTTCGAAGATTAACAAAAGTCTTATGGGTCTTATAGAACGACACGAGGGAGAATAAATGATCGAATTTTAAAGTCGGGATGAAATCAACATTTGATCAAAAATCAAATTTTTAGTGCACAGTCTTGTGGTAAACTGTTAATTAATTCACCTTTGGCTAAGCCACGCCCTAGAATGTAGATTCACCAATTACAGCGCAGCAAAGAACAAGCCTCCCACAGAGGTCGGACACTTTTTCACAGCGCTCCATTGACTTTCAACAAAGGTGTCTCATATTTTTGATCTCAGCAGGCTATTACCGTCATAGTTTTATCCAAAATATGGTTAAACATTGTGCCTCGGGCATTTGTAACACAGATACGCGTTTCCCAGAGAGGTTGGAGAGAGGTATCCGTTTTTCCCTTCCCAAAACCGAAGTCAAATCCAGACAAGTGTCGTCTTTGTATTAAACTGTATGGACGTCCTCAGTCAGCTAAACCCCTCAAAGACCAACAAGCACATCTTTTTTACTTCTAACCTTACTGTGAGTGTGAAGTTATACTAGTTAGACCGTTTTATAATGTTTTAGGTTATGATTTCGGTTCTCATACCGGTTGTTGATATGCTAGCACACGCTGCTAATAAATACAACGTTATACTCGTTTAGTCCGTTTGCTTTGTAATAACGATTATAGAATTGAATAGAGACCTACCCAGCTTTGCATGAACAGTTGCTCCATGATATTGTTAGTCCCAGCCTGCGTCTCGATTAGTAGGAAATGCGGTGGTTCATTTTTTGACTGTGACCGGTAACGTTATGCTTTTGCTTCTATTTCGGATGCCTTGTTATTTCTTGCGTTTTTACCTGTATTTCTTGAATATAGCATTTGAACGCATATTGCAGCCCCTTTTGCCTACTTCTCTCGGACACTTTATTTGCTGCTTTATAAAAGTTTGATAATATTTCAGCAGGAAGAGCTGTTACAGCATAAGCCATGCAGAGCGCAGATGAAGTTTGACGGATGTAGCAACAGTAACTAAGGGGGGTGGGGCTTAGCCAAAGGTGAATTAACAGTTAATCCACACGCAAAAATGACGTGAGTTTGACGGTTTGGATAGAACGTCGCCTCCAACTGTCAGTCTGCTGCGAGCTGTGACAACGAGCCGAATGGAACGCCTACTTTTCCAGACACTGAAAAAAAATTACCGAACAAACGAGACATTCACACAGTTTAATTAAAACTACCCTTTCTACCATTATAATCCTTTGGAAGGTAATATTATTTTTTATTCCAGTGATCCTGTATCATCTCTCATCTCACTAACACGACAGTGGGCGGGGCCAAAGATGTGATGATGTAGAAGTAGGCGTTGACTTTCTTCTGCAAAGGTGGTCTTTCATTGGACTATTACATACATCTGAAACAAGTCTTTTTAGAGCTTTTGGTTTCAATACAAGTTTTGAGTTCTGAAACTTATTGCGCTTTTTCACTACACAGTACCAGCTCGACTCGACTCGGCTCGCCTTGGTTTTCCACTGTGTAAAAGTTGTACCTGTTCCTGCTTTCGAGTACTTTTTTTTTGTACCACCTCCGGCGAGGTTCTGAGCGAGCTAAGGCGATACTAAAATGCCACGTGAGCACAATACCGACTGCTGATTGGTCAGAGAGAATCATCACCATTCACTGCGTCATCATTACACACACCAGATGGAGTATCCAGAATAACCCCGCTATTTTTAAATAGTTTGGCCACCAGAGATAGTTACTAAACTAACTAATATTATTATGGCAACTGGGAAGAATACGCCGTGGTCAAACGAGGAGGTGCAAACTTTCCTTTGTTTGTTGGCTGAAGAGAGATTTATAGGGCAACAAGGAACGAAAGTCGTTACGACCGGGTACTATTTGTGGCGGTACTGTCTGCAATGGAAAATTAACTGAAAAGCGAGCCGAGCCGAGTCGAGCCGAGTCGAAATGGTACTGGTAATGGAAAAGTGCCATTACAGGATGTTTTTATAGTACAATGACCTCCTTCATGTTGAAAGATCATTGTACATTGTACTCAATTCAAGACCCAAAAATGTCCAGTTCTGCACTACTACTGTATATAATCCCCAAGTAAAGTGAAGGTTGCTGTGTATGATGGAGGGCTCAAGCATGAGACTTGCCTTGAGCTCTAAATCCTCTACTTAATTACAGTATATAAAATCGAAAAGAATAAAAATAGAGGTGGCTTCGGGGTGGTTGAGGCATTTTTTGTCTCTTTCTAGCAGACATATATTTAGTAGAGAATGAAAAGAAAATGTCGGGGGAGATCAAAACTCCTGATTATTGTTACATTCTGGATGGTTAATCATAGAAGATATATATATATATATATATATATATATATATATATATATATATATATATATATACACTCACCGGCCACTTTATTAGGTACACCTGTCCAACTGCTCGTTAACACTTAATTTCTAAGCAGCAATCACATGGCGGCAACTCTGCATTTAGGCATGTAGACATAACATGCATTTAACAACTGCATTTAGGCATGTAGACATGGTCAAGACAATCTCCTGCAGTTCAAACCGAGCATCAGTATGGGGAAGAAAGGTGATTTGAGTGACTTTGAACGTGGCATGATTGTTGGTGCCAGAAGGGCTGGTCAGAGTATTTCAGAAACTGCTAATCTACTGGGATTTTCACGCACAACCATCTCTAGGGTTTACAGAGAATGGTCCGAAAAACAAAAAACATCCAGTGAGCGGCAGTTCTGTGGGCGGAAATGCCTTGTTGATGCCAGAGGTCAGAGGAGAATGGCCAGACTGGTTCGAGCTGATAGAAGGGCAACAGTGACTCAAATAACCACCCGTTACAACCAAGGTGGGCAGAAGAGCATCTCTGAACGCACAGTACGTCGAACTTTGAGGCAGATGGGCTACAGCAGCAGAAGACCACAATGGGTGCCACTCCTTTCAGCTAAGAACAGGAAACTGAGGCTACAATTTGCACAAGCTCATCGAAATTGGACAATAGAAGATTGGAAAAACGTTGCCTGGTCTGATGAGTCTCGATTTCTGCTGCGACATTCGGATGGTAGGGTCAGAATTTGGCGTCTACAACATGAAAGCATAGATCCATCCTGCCTTGTATCAACGGTTCAGGCTGGTGGTGGTGGTGTCATGGTGTGGGGAATATTTTCTTGGCACTCTTTGGGCCCCCTGGTACCAATTGAGCATCGTTGCAACGCCACAGCCTACCTGAGTATTGTTGCTGACCATGTCCATCCCTTTATGACCACAATGTAACCAACTTCTGATGGCTACTTTCAGCAGGATAGTGCGCCATGTCATAAAGCTGGAATCATCTCAGACTGGTTTCTTGAACATGACAATGAGTTCGCTGTACTCAAATGGCCTCCACAGTCACCAGATCTCAATCCAATAGAGCATCTTTGGGATGTGGTGGAACGGGAGATTCGCATCATGGATGTGCAGCCGACAAATCTGCGGCAACTGTGTGATGCCATCATGTCAATATGGACCAAACTCCCTGAGGAATGCTTCCAGCACCTTGTTGAATCTATGCCACGAAGAATTGAGGCAGTTCTGAAGGCAAAAGGCGGTCCAACCCGTTACTAGCATGGGGTACCTAATAAAGTGGCCGGTGAGTGTATATGAAGAGTTCAGATGCAAAAGCCTCTAAGTGCCATTTGAAATTTTCTTCTAAAATTGTCATTTTTATCAAACTTATATATTCAAGTTCAGTAATTTCACTTGAATGACAATTAATAGGTAATCTTCATTGCAATTTAAGTGAAATTACTGAATTTAATTAAACAAGCTTGATAAAAATGATCATTCTAGAAGAAAATTTCAAATGGCACTTAGAGGCTTTTGCATCTGAACTCTTCATATATATATATATATATATATATATATATATATAGTCCCGCTGTGTTTAATTAAATGTGTACTGGATGGCAGATATGTTGAAGCATCAATACCATGTAGAAAATATGTGCCAGATGTTTAGTCTAGACAAGGATTCATACTATGATTTTATGATGGATGTTATGTGCTTGTTGCAAAAATGTTATGTCCATTAAAAGTATACCTGAACCTGAAGTTAGTTGAAGGTAATTGGTTCCATCTTTTATTAGTCTATTATTATTTATTTATTTATTTATGACAAGAGGCCAGATTTAGTGGCTAAAGTCAGGATGGTAACACTTTATTTGAAGGGGTGTGCATAAGACTGACATGAACATGAAGGAGTCTATGAATGTTTATGACTTTTGTCATTAAGTGTCATTCGGTAAATTATGACACTTTTAATGCAAAGCTGACATTGTTTAAAATGTCTTTGTAATGACAACTTGACATTAACAAAGACAAAAACATGTATTTGTTATGACAACTTGACATTGACCAAGACAAAAATGTCTTTGTTATGACAACTTGACATTAACAAAGACAAAAAAAAAAATGTCTTGATTATGACAACTTGACATTAACCAAGAAATCATAACCTGTAAACCTGTCACAAATATGTCATAACAGGTCTAATTATCAAACTTAAAGAAGTTATTTAGCTTTGTGTTAACATTACATTACCCTGTCATATGTGTTTGGTTGGTTTTGACTTTGGTTGTCATGACACCATTATAACTGTAACATGAATATTTTACTTTTCCTCAAGTAAAGTGGAACACATTGTACTACTTATAAAGATGTCATTAAGGGTTATAACACTGTCAAATGCTTTAACAACAGTGTCATTAATATGTCCCATTACCTCAAGTAAAGTGGAACAGGTTGGACTATGATTATTGGTTAATGTCAAGTTGTCATAACAAAGACATTTTAAACAATGTCAACATTAAAAGTGTCATAATTTACCGAATGACACTTAATGACAGTCATAAACATTCATAAAGACTCCTTCATATTCATGACAGGTGTTATGTCATGTTTATGACAGTGTCATGACAGTCTTATGCACACCCCTTCAAATAAAGTGTTACTGTCAGGATTTACTAAAGACACAGTGAAAAATTAGGGCAGAAAAGTCGTGAGTACAGTTAGTTTTGCGACTGACCTTATTTGCATTTGCATTTGACCGTGCATTTGTAGGTGTTTGAGGCATGCCATTTATGGGAGGAGAGTATTTAAATGAATCACGGAAGGTGATTTATTAAGGTTTGCACTAGTCAATTTACTGGTAGTGCCATTATTTTCCCACCCAAATTAAGCATGTCTTAAATCAGAGGCTAATTTGCGCTGCTATTGGTCGATTGCTTTGCTCATTATGGAAATGATCTGACTGCGTATGTGTTCTTTGAATTGTGCGCTCTCAGTAGATCACACTCCCATCTGTGTTTTTTTGGAATTGGAATTTTGGAATTTAATTTGCTCTGTTTAGCAAATCTGGCCCTAGAACACTACAAAAATAAGCAGTACTTTGTTACACACTGCTGTCTTCCTAGACTCTATTCACTCTGAAGACTCTTGCAATTGGTTACAGTGAACAACAGTGGTGATCTTTTAAAGTGCTGTGTGTTCAAGGACTCCATGCATTGATTCCTCTTTACTCCAAACCGTTTGTCCTGTCCCCAAACCTGGAGCGTATCCCAGCGTCTCAGGCCACAGGGAAAGATCTTGGATGGATGGCCAGTCCATACAAGGATGACACACACTCACACATTCTGCTCAAGGACTCATTCTTAGATATCCCTGGGCCAAACACACTTCAGTTCAATGCACCTAGATTTCAATCAAAGGCGAAATGGAATAATTAATGCATTGTCAATTTACATGAAAAAACTATGGATTTTTAATTAAAAAAAATATTATTGGTAATTAAATATAACAAAGATTACAAACACATGTTTGTTTGTTTTTTGTTTTTGTTTTTTTTTCATGGTTAATTCATGTTAGTTAATACATTAACTAATGATAACAAATAAAACATTGTAAAGTATTACAGATAAAACTACCAAATATATTTTGAGACAAAGGTCTTGTAAATGATTTTCAGCTTTGCTCAATGTAATTAGATTTTTCAACCAAAACAAAAAGACAATGCTTTATATGATGAACAGATTTAATTTAGGCTTTTATTTTTAAATAAACATTGATCAACACATTGATGGTATAATTGTCATTAACAATTAATAAAACTATCAGTGTTGGGGAAGCTACTCTGAAACTGTAGTTTGACAAGCTACAAGCTACTCGTACGTTAAAGTAGTTTAACTAGCTACCCTTTTGGAAAAGTAGTTAGCTACACTACAAGTTACTATCAAAAAGTAGTTAGCTACATTGAAACTACTTTTGCTTTTTGAACAACATATTATAAATAAGCTATTATATTACATATTATTATTATTATTATTACATGTTATAAATTATATATTATAAATAACTGAATAAGTGTCTGATGAATGTTTTAATTAAAATATTTAGTGTTTAAAACAATGCAATACAATTATGATTTCATAGGGTATTGTTTTTTTACACACAACACTCAAATATCTCAGACTGTTTGTCAAAAGTGCAAAATTGCAACAAATAGCCTACAACATTGCAAGAACAAAATATACATTCAACATAAATTGCATTTAGAACATTTTCTCAAAAATACCGATTTAGCTTGGACAAATAAGGCCACGGGTAATTGACGTTGGTTGTTTCTCCATCCTCCAAATCTGCCGTCACGTCTTGCTCCATCATGGATAATCATAATATGGGTGTGTCAACCCACTTCTTTACGTCAGTGAACCGTTAGCCGCAAGATGCGTGATTAAACAACAGGTGGCGGTAATGGCAAAAAATGAGTTTGTAATCTAACAAGAAGAAGAATATCCTTGCATCGCGCTGATTCGCGCAGGCTCGACAAACGCAATGTAGCTTTTGCTCGCGCTACACCGCTACTTGCTGCAAAAAGTAGTTAGCTACTGGAAAAGCTACACTGTTTAAAAAGCAACTGAGCTTCTGCCAAGCTACTGAAAAATGTAGTTAAGTTAGTAGCGTCGCTACTTGTAGTTAACTACTCCCCAACACTGAAAACTATACTGATTGTGTATATACTGTACTTTTGGTGTAAATTTTGAATAATCGTAAGGACATTTCGTATTCGTAGTTTACTCAGACGGAATACAGTGTAAGAAAAAAAAATACCCTCTTAAGTATTTCTGACTTAATTTTAGAGAATGTATTGGATTAAGTTTTTGTTTTAAGTGTACATCTCACTAAATGTTGAGCTATATATTTAATTCAAGAACTTGAATGTTTGGATCTTTTAATTGGAAACCAAGACAAACAAAGCATTTGCAATGTAATCATTATTTATTAATTATTTTGTTTTCAGTGCACAGAAAAGTAAACAAAAGACACTTTCAGGCAAAGCACTCACATTTAAAAGTACCCCAACCTTTCAAGACATTTGCATCAGTACAATTGAATGATTTCATTGTGCATCCATTACCATCACGCATGTAAAACAGCCTAGGGCTCTGTTAATAAAGCCGCTTTACGCCGTTTTGTGTATTTGATGTTGGCCCCACGGCTCTCTGACTTGATTGAAAAATATTTGAAATGATTGTGTAAAGGTGTGTTTGCTGTACCATCTTACCTGTCTCTAAACTTCCTCAGAGAACAGTCCTTGAAAATAAGTCATTATGCTTGCAGGCGCTGCACTCCCACCACTGCCCTTTGTGTACAAAATTATGAAAGAGAGTTGCTCATGAAAACACTTTCATTAGCGTGTTTATCACCCTCGACAACAAAGCCCTAACCAACAACCCAAAATACACACACATTCGCATATATATTTCAGGCAAGGACTACCCTATTAACATAACAAAGACAGTGATGGTGGCATGGGATGCAGTAGGGACTGCTTGTAGGAGCACAGCCAATCTGTTTGCGTTCTTTGGGGAAATTAGCTGCTCTCAGACCTGTTTTTAGAGCAAACGGAAAGACAGTTTGTGCTCTGAAAGAGAGCGCCGTCACTCAGGGTCAAATCCATTATCCGGTCTTGACTGCCTTTGGGTATGTTAAGCTCTAATCCTAGAAATGAAACAAAAATGATTGTGAAAGCATTGTTTTAGAATAGTAGATTTTATGAATATCGCAAATGTGCGCTACCTATTTAATTCGTTTATTAAATATTTTGTTTGATTTGATTCTATTGATTTGATGTGGCTGGCTGCATTTGATTGTATTCTTCTCTAAATCACTAGATACCGAAATATATTATACAGAAGTCAACATATGAAGTGGATCAAAACCTTCATCAAATTTATATATTAGTTTTGAACAATACCTGACCCGTTCTTGTCTGGCTATATATATATAGTTACTTTTTGGTAACTAATTACAATAAACTCTTATTTCTTAACATTAGTTGATGCATAGTTAACATGTATTTATGTTGTTAATGTTGGTCATTTTTTTTGTTCACGTTAAGTGACAGAGCATTAAAGTTCAGAATGCCAAATTTTGACATAACACTTTATTTTTACAGTGTCCTTGTTATACATGACAAGTACTTATTATAGAAATAACAGTAGATTATGAATAAGTACAACTAACACTAAACCAAAACCTAAAGTACATGTTGTTAATTCACTCACTCAGTTTAATAAATGTATAATTACAATGTAATAAGGACACCAATTGAAAAGGTGTTAGTAAATGTTGAAGTTAACATCAAATAAGATTTAATAGAAATATTCTTTATTGTTAGTTTATGTTATCCGATGTAATCGGCTAATGTGAACAAATAGAACTTTACAGTGTTACTGCCATTTTCTGAATCTTTAATGTTTTCTTGTTTTAAAGGAATGAATTGTAATGTCAATGTAATGGGATGCCAGACTCAGAGACATAGATGGAACTGAACCAGACAGGTATTAAATGCATAGACAAAACAGCTGTTTTAGCTTTTATTCATTTCCAGGATATGAATTACATTTTTTGATATCAACAATTTAATTGTTGATATCAGTAATTGTATTTTCACTAGTGACAAGTCACCATAGGCTGCCATTCAAAATAAATGGTTGATATCAAGAATAGTTTAAATATTATTTTTGATATCAATAATTACATTGTCACAAGTTGAAATGTCTATTCTTGATATCAACAATTCAATTGGTAATAGTAAAAATGATCATTTTTGAAATCTGAAAATTTATTTTGTATATCAGTATTATTTCAGATATCTAAAATGGCTTTCTTACTAGAAACAATCACATTCATGATATCAGAAATTAACATTGTCACTAGTAAAAATTGAATTCTTGATAGGAAAAATGAACATTGTTACTGGTGGCACTTCAGTTGTGGATTTCAAGAATAGACATTTCAACTAGTAACAATTGAATTATTGATATAAAAAATAAAGTTTTTTTAATAGTAATAATTGTATTTCTGATATGTGAAATGGGAATTTCAACTAGTAAGAAATCAGTTCTTGATATCAACAATTTTGATATGGTTTTGAATTGATTTCACTAGTGAAAATAAAATTGTTGATATCAAGAATTCATAACCTGGAAATGAATAAAAGCTAAAACTTTTGCTGATGACGATAGGTGAATAACACTTTTCTCTCTTGACAGTGCATACACAGGTGTAACGACAGATAGTAGAGCACACATCATTCCAGGAGCTTAGAAAAGGTAAGTGAAGTAGTTATGTTTTAAGGTAGAGGCTGGAGAACACAAGAAAGACTCTGAAAATTGCAGGAGAGGATTGAGGGGGATTGTCGCTGGAGAACAGGTAGTACTTAGGTAGGTATGAGTCATCGTCCACATTGAAGACCAGGCAAAGAGGGAGTGAGAGGTGTGTGCTCTTACAGCGCTCTTGATGAGGGATGATTAGATGCAGGTGCAGGTGATGAGCAGGAGGAATGCTGGGAAATGTAACAAATTTTACGAGGTGGCTAATTTGTACAAATTCATAAGACCTAATACAAGTGAGGTCGTATGAATACATACAAATTAGCCTCCTCGTAAAATTCATATGAATTGCCGTGAGATCGGGTTAGAAGGAGGTACTTGGAACAGTCAATGAGTTGAACAAAAATAAATTTTGGTTACACTTTATTTCGATAGTCACTTTAGACATTCTACTAACTATAAGTAACTTTTCAACGACATATCAACTAACTGTCATTAGAGTATTAGTAGGCTGTAGTTGACTGTCAGTAGACTGTTAGGTTAGGGTTAGGCGTTAGGGTTCAGGTTAGGAGAATAAGTTGACTTGCGGTTGCTAAGTTACTTATAGTCAGTAGAATATCTGTTGGGGGACCAACAAAATAAAGTGTTAGCAGATATTAAGCAGACAGTCTACTAATACTCTAATGATAGTTAGTTGACATGTAGCGGCAAAGTTAGTTGAATGTCTAAAGTGGACTATAAAGTGTTACCATTATTTTATGTATTAAGTAAAATATTTGCTGAAACATTTATTTAGAAGTAACAAATATAAAAAAATAGGTTATTATGATTAGTAGTCGGCAGTAAAATCACCAAGGCCGATACTTATTTTTCTGCTTGGCTGATGTGTTGAAAGCGTGACTTTTATCTTGAATGCGCTGAGAACGCAGTATCTTTATTAGTTTAACATATTTTTTTTTCAGTCTTTTTAAAAATATTAAAGGGATAGTTCACCAAAAAATGAGAATAAGCCCCTGATTTAATCACGCCTGAAGCCATCCTAGTTGTTTATGACATTCTTCTTTCAGACAAATACAATCGTACTTTATTTTTATCATATTGTAAAGTGACCTTGAAGTTTGCAGAAAGGTGCCATATGAAATAAACATATTATTAACAGTATTATGGGTGTAGTGAAAAAAAAAAAAAACCTACCCTGTTGTCTTCGATTTGGTCCTGTTTGTCCTGGAAAAAAGCAAGACATTTATTTTAACATAATGTATGAATAAGTATTGCAACTGATGACTGTCGTTTAGCAAACCTTAATAAAACTTTAGCACTGAATCAAACATGAGAGTAAAAAACTTCACTTTTATTGCCCTATAATATTTTATAGAAAAAAAAAATGCAGATACCTGAAGATGTAGTACCTCCTTCAACTGGAAAAACTCCAGCGAATTACATAACGCATTAAAATAATAACTTCATGAGGCTATGGAGGCTAAATGAGACTTGGAAATTGTGTTTCTGTGCATTAGAATAACTATAATATAATTGTAAAATGACTGATAGTGAACTGTCCAGGCATAATTATCCAAATGAATTAAAACCTGAGGGTGGGGTCACATCTGGGGATGTAGTCCCGGATCCGATTAGTGTCAGGAATCTTTGGAATTAGAGATCCCGTCCCCCGGTGGACACACTAGAATGCAATAGACTTCAGCACAGGCCCTTCAGGCTGCAACAGACAACAGCCTTTCAACACCTGAACCGCTAAATTGCTTTTAGAGACCTGGCCTCTTTAGTGAAGGGGAACCAGTGCTAGAACCTGTCTGTCATTCTGCTCTCATTCAGCCCTGAAGATTTAGAAACGAGCAACATGGAGAGAAGACGAAGAGGGAGAGGAAATGAGCGCAAAGCTTCCTCTTGAGGGACCAAGTGACAAGTGACTCTGTGGACTGACTTAAAATAAATGCAAAAAAAAAAAAAAAAAAAAAAAATTCCCAATATGATAAATGGTGTGGCCTTAGCTCAGAGGTTCCTGGGTGAGCAGTGCCTTGGGGGACGTCTCTCAAAATGACACCGGTATTGAGTGGTCTAATTTAGCCCAGAAGCTGAGATTCTATGTTTTTTTTTTTTTTTTTTTTTTTTTTGCGAGAGACAGGAGTCCTCTGTGAACGCAAACAGACGGCTACTGCATAGGTCGGACTTGACGTGCATGATTGCAGCTTTATATATATTTTTCCTCCTTTTTTCCTTCAGCCTCAGGAATGTATTATTGGCATAGCCTGTTACCATGGCAACGCCTTCTCTTTACTTGACATTGTGGCAGCTACTGAGAGCTGATTTGTTGATGCTATTAATTAAAACTCAGCTGAACGAGAGCACTTTGTACAGCGAGATCCAACTGTAGGCGTTTATCATGTGTCTGGCACGATATGTGCGTTTTGGTGACTGATGTGTTGTTATATGCATCAATATTTGAAAATATCTTAATATATATATATATATATATATATATATATAGACTAAAATAGCCACTTAAGCATGATAGCACTCAGTTTTGATCCGTTTGAGTTCTGCTAGTTCATGCTGGCTTGCATGCTTCATGCAACATCATGCTAGTTCAACTGAAAAAGAAAATGTGCATTTACCCACCATTTTTTTTTTTTTTTTTTTTTTTTTTAAGTTGCCAGCCAACACCAGCATTTTTTATCATTTTTCATAACATTTTTCATGGCCCCCAGAATATTTTGTTGTATGCATATCGGATTATGCAAAATAGCAAAAGAAAGATCAGACCCTATGCTTTGTTTTAAATAAAAGAAAATGAAAATAAATAAACAATAAAAAGCTACATTTTGAGCAAACCCATACAGCAAAATGGTGTTGGCCCAGATCCGGCCCATATCTGCTACACGTGGAATCCACACGTACCAGATGTGGGCCAGATCTGGGCCGACGCTATGTTGCTGTCTGGGAAAAGCTGAGAAAATTGCATTTTTGTCATCTGGATGGGATTCAGAACAATGTTCAAAACATAAATTGAGTAGATCTAGTCCATCAACACCCTCAAAACTTCACAGTTCTATAGCTTGTCCTGATCGACATTTCATGCAGTAACATTAGGCAGTTTTGATTTAGGCTTTTTAAAGGAGCTGTATGCAAGAAATTTATTTCAATTAATCATAAATTTTCCCTTATGTCACTAGACATTAAGAAATCATGTTAATTTCAAATACTTATATCACTGACAACAGCAGTCCAGCCAGGATATTGTCTTTTAATAAGTAAAGTTGCAGCTCTCAACTGATATTGATGTTGTCATGTTGTGTTTTGTTCTGATGAACCACCCTCCACCGATCTACCGATCGCAGAGTCAGTAGTGTCGCGGGTTGGCAGCTATTCTCTTGTTACAACAGTTGCAGGTACAAACGTGTCGGAATCACATAAAAAATGTCTACCGTTGCAAAAAAAAAAAAAAAAAAAAAATCCCTTGATATGAATGCGAAATACTTTGTGACAAAGTCCAAAATAAATAATTAATAGGAAAAAAAACCCTCACTGTGTAGAACTCGTCACTTGCAATTGGAAGCTTCTTGTAGCAGCCTACGTTCCTGCTGGATCATGCAGCATATCTGGCAACCTCAAATCAAGTGGTGGGTTGATACACCGCTCTACAGTAATTTTGATTGTACAGATTCTACAGTATTGTTGTTTAAAAGTGATTGCAGTACCAGTTTTGGCCACAATCTTGCATACAGCTCCTTTAATGTTGATGATCGTGTTCAGTGCTTGAAGTGCTTGAAAAAAGATGCCGGTACTCTCTTGAACTGCCAAATCATGACATTTGAAATTTTTACAGGGAAAAACAAAACTTGGAAATATTGCTTTTACAACAACAATTTATTGT
Source organism: Cyprinella venusta (assembly GCA_038021265.1). Classification (NCBI taxonomy): domain Eukaryota; kingdom Metazoa; phylum Chordata; class Actinopteri; order Cypriniformes; family Leuciscidae; genus Cyprinella; species Cyprinella venusta. The sequence continues at coordinate 23,730,901 of CM075873.1, read as the reverse complement.
TATTTATTAACAAATGTATTTAAACAAGTCGTGTGTGTGCGCATGCATTTCTTTAGAAAAGAAACATTCTCTTTTTAGAGGTTGGTCATTAATAAACTTGATTCTTGAAGTTTGTTAAGATGGGAAGTATACAACAATTGCATGTAAATGGTAAACAACAGAAACAACCAAGAAAACAGCTCTGATATTGTCTTTTCAGTCATACTTAGTCTAACATACGATATGTTACAAGACAGCAAACATAAAATAAGTAGGCCTACACTAGGTTTGATTTGGGCTTGCAGGCTACCTGTCTGTGTAGGCTATTACATAAACTAAAAGAAAAGCTTATATTCTGACTAGCTTGCTCGTTTTATTTATTTACTGGCTAAAAACAGAGTTTTACCCAAACTGAAAAATTAAGACAAGTTTAAATGGCTAAATCTTGTATAAATATGTTTGAGTCTTTTTCTTTTCTGACGTAGCCTACTCCAGTTCTTGTTAAAACACACTAGACATGCAAATTCTGTGCATTTTGGTCACTTTTTGTGTGAAATCATATTTATTTTCTCCATCAAAAGTGTGCTTTCACCTTAAATGAGCATGAGCACAACAAAAATAGACTAACCCGCTTCAGACTCAAACCTGACTCAAAAATAGACTCAACCCTGCTTGCGCGACGCTCTTCCTCGCGGTGTGAATGCATTCATTGATTAATATGCAAGCCGAAAAAATACGCGCTGCTCACGCTTGCTGTGGCCGCGAATCTGCGATCAGCTCCGGTTGCCGTTTCACAGCTGTAACGCGCCGCAGATGTGTGTAGTAAATGAGGGGTTAAACGGCCGTCACGCTTTTTCTGTCAGTGGTAGGCTATAGAGTACCGGCTACATGCGAGACGTAGCGGTACGCAACAAAAAGTGCGGGTACACTTAAGAGTAAAATGTAGAAGTGCCGGTACTGCGTACCAGTGAGTACCCCCCCACTTCGAGCACTGATCGTGTTATTTTACATATGCTTACATATGACATTGCTTGTTTCTGCTTCTTCTTCACCTGTGTTTTGATCAGGAGATTCAATACTCTTTCATAAGATGTGTCATAGTGCCCCCTAGCGAATAACAATGAAAACACGGAAAGCCGTAAATTTACGTCAATGGCAGGGAAGTAGTGTCTCACAATTGATTGCTCCTTCATAGTTCAAGAGAATACGTGTAGGGCTGGTTAAAAAATGGATTTCTCAAATTTAATCGATTCTTATTTTGATGAACCAATATCGATTCTTAAATCTTTTAGGCTATGCTATATTCAGTTCATGAACAAATTTTCCCTAAACAAAATTTAGGGAGGCCTTTCAATCCATTCAGTAAATCACAATCACAATAAGCTTTTTTTTTTTTTGCTTTGTTCTGAAATCCGCGATCAGCTCCGGTTGCCGTTTCACAGCTGTAACGCGCCGCAGATGTGTGTAGTAAATGAGGGGTTAAACGGCCGTCACGCTTTTTCTGTCAGTGGTAGGCTATAGAGTACCGGCTACATGCGAGACGTAGCGGTACGCAACAAAAAGTGCGGGTACACTTAAGAGTAAAATGTAGAAGTGCCGGTACTGCGTACCAGTGAGTACCCCCCCACTTCGAGCACTGATCGTGTTATTTTACATATGCTTACATATGACATTGCTTGTTTCTGCTTCTTCTTCACCTGTGTTTTGATCAGGAGATTCAATACTCTTTCATAAGATGTGTCATAGTGCCCCCTAGCGAATAACAACGAAAACACGGAAAGCCGTAAATTTACGTCAATGGCAGGGAAGCAGTGTCTCACAATTGATTGCTCCTTCATAGTTCAAGAGAATACGTGTAGGGCTGGTTAAAAAATGGATTTCTCAAATTTAATCGATTCTTATTTTGATGAACCAATATCGATTCTTAAATCTTTTAGGCTATGCTATTTTCAGTTCATGAACAAATTTTCCCTAAACAAAATTTAGGGAGGCCTTTCAATCCATTCAGTAAATCACAATCACAATAAGCTTTTTTTTTTTTTTTGCTTTGTTGTGAAATATTCTCAGCTTTAAATATGTCAATTTTGTCACAAAACAATAACAAACAATTAATGTGGGTTTGGCACTCTTTAATGTGGTGTGACATCTGCCTCAGTTCAAGTCACGTTATAGCAGGAAATAAAAATGAATGCACATCAGCAGAAAGGTTGAAAGAAAGAGTAATTTACTAAAATGTCTCATGTCTCACATACTCACTGAATCAGTATTTCAACCACGGAAAGACATCAATAAAACGGCTTGTAAACAACATGTCATTGACCATTCCAGACATAAAGTTATGCATTACAATTAATTTGCATAGCACTGATAATCCGTCTTCAACATAATTAAATGAGAAAAGTCTATGAATTGAGTTCTATATGAGCATAATTTGAGACATTGTTGTCTATTTTGAACTCTGAGAGTAGACGCATTATTTGCCGGGGTCTTTTCTCTGAAGAAAAGCTGGAGACTTCAGCAAAGGATACATTTGCAATGCAGATGTTAAATAGATCTCATTTGTGAATATTCTTTCCTACGGGCAGCATTGTTTTTGTTGGTAAATTTGAAAGCTTTAAAAAGCCTATATAATATGCAGCAGCCAAAAGTTATTCAAGTTGGTTTGCTTTTGGAGTTCTGCCGCGAGAGAAGGAAAGTATTTATGCAGGTGTCATTTATTGAAAAGACAAGGGCAGAGACTAGAGCAAAAATGACTGCTGTATTCCTTACAGAAGCTCACAAGAGGATTCGGAATGGCTCAACCATTAGAGCAGTCACAGTAAGGCCAATCTGATGGGGACGGAGGACAGTTTGATAACCAAGATAGCTAAATCCCTCCTCTGCACTCCCCTTAGGTCTCTCCATAACTCATGCAGTCTGCTGATAACATTATGCCACCAATGCGATGAATGCGATTCAACCAAGTGCAAGATGTTCCTGGAACAAAATTCCAATCAACCAATCAGAAAGTTTACATTTTATGTCAAGTTTAGGCTTACAATAAGGGTTAGATGCTTCTATATAAGTGTTATTCACAGATTTTGTCCCTTTGATTTTAGGGATAATTTATGGGTAGGGGTAGGAATAAGTTTAGGACTACATTTTCAGACAGGAATGTTGTTCCACTTGGCAAAATCAAGGTGAACCACACGATGCAGAGGTTACGTGTTTGTATTTGTTTGTTTGTTGGCTTTCATGCTTTGTTCCCGAGGTTGAGTCAGCATGACAGCTAATAGCCTCCATTTTCCTAATGCTTTGAAGTGAGGCAGAGGGGAAAAAAAGGCATGGGAACCATATCATTTGAATCCATTAAGAACCTTTTTTTCTTTATACAGAACATTTCATAAAACAAGAAAATGTTGGTGTCAAACATACGATATAGTTCTGCTCATAAGTATATAGAATCGACAAGATTTTTGTTGAGTATTTCCTCCTTAAAATGGCAAGTGAACCAAAGACAGTCTCAAAAACGCGATTTGAAATCGCCCTTGTGGTATTTCGTATACCATGGTATTTGATAATCATTACCAGTGAAATATCTGTAAATTATTAATATGTATGGTACGCGTGTTTGGTTTTGACTTGTGCATCCACTGTTTCTAAATGAGGTATTATTATTATTATTTTTATTATTATTTTCTCTTTGAGATTATCTATGCAGGAAGCAGCTATTTTTTTGTTGTTGTGTAAAATCTTTAATAGACTGGGGTGGGGTTTAATAAGTTTTACTTCTTCCCACTCCATTTCAAGCATAAGTGTTAGAAGTTATTATTATTGTCTATCTTTTTTGTTGTCACACTATCTTGCTTGAAATAAATAAGAAATGAATAAATAAGAAATAAGAAATGAAATCGCTGGTTTTTCTGGCGTCACAAACTACCTTGTAACCAATCAGGGGTGCGTTTCCCGTACAACGACGTCGTTCGCTGTTTCACTACCATAGTATGATGCATCGTTGGAAAAATCGACTAGCTAGTCACGACTGTTTCCCGAAACCCACTGTCGCAAAGTATCGTTCAACCACGTTGGTTTCGCACGTGGTGGAGTAATAGCTACTTGAGATCCAATTAACGCTAGATTTGTTTCATATAAATTACAGACATGTCATTTGAGGACTATTTCTAATTGTTCTCAGTTGTTCTACTTTATTACCAGACTCATTATTTGGCTCCTTCTACATAGTAGAGCACGTTCGCACATGCGCACTCTTCAAACACGTTACTTCAAATCTTTTGAAAAACTAAAAGACGTATATTTCATTTGTATGTATTCTAAATAAAAGACACCGGTTGTACTGAATGTTTGCTTATTTTGCTCAAGATAAGGATTTATTACGTCCAAATGTCATTAAATATACAGTAGCAACGGTGCTTCTAACCACAGGTCGAGAGCTATCGTTCAAACCACACAACTTTGCGATGTTGTGCTTACGAATGTTCGTTGGAACGATGGTTTCGGGAAACACAGACTCGTTGAACTATCCCGATAACGACGGAACTTGCGACCGTAGTTGGCTAACAATGCTTTCGGGAAACGCACTGCAGGTCAATCGTCAACGAGTGGATCTCTGAGCTGGAGTGAGTGAGTGGAGTCGGGGCAAATTTGCATATTCATAGAAACTTGTATACTAAATGTAGAGGTATATCAGTTCTTTTTCCTTTTCTTTTTAAATATGTCCTTTGGTGATCAAAGATGACTTTTAAGAGATAAAATTATTGACTAGAGGGGGACTTTAATTTGACTTCTGGATATCCTTCTGTCTTAATATGGTAAATTTCATTTGTTTTTTATTCTAAACCTCTGACACATTTTTCAAGAGGTTTATTTTGAGACACCATATTTGTTAATTATCTGTGTCCTGAATCCACATAATTTCCATATCTGCCATGTTGCAGTGTGCTCGTGTAGCGAGTCTCTTCCTCTTTCAAACAGGAGCAACCCATTGTTCAGTGTGTCATCTCTTCTGATCTAACGGTGAGATGCAACATGATCTCTTGCTGCGGGTCTCACAGCAGTTCGTTGAATAGCTTTATGTCATAATATGTCAAAACCGGCAAGTCTGTGTACTAGATCTCTTTTATTTATTTGTTTTATATCATGAAAACCATGTCACACACTAGTCTCTGTGGCCCTGGAAAAAGAGTTTTCACAATAAACCCAAGGTGAAATGAACTTTCCTGTATCTCCACCTCAGATAAAGTAAAAGCACTGGTGACCATGGAAACGAGTCAAGTGGAAGAGTTCTACAGGCACTCATCATTTCCTCAGTGTGTTTCATAAAGCTATGCAGGCTTCTTCTTTTTTTTTTTTTTTGGTTTGATTTCTTGCTTTAATTTATTATGAAAAGTCCTAACTTCAATTTCAAGCCCATAATATGTGGAAGTACAGCCCAGCATGCTCAGATTATAGAACACGATTTTTTTTTAAATCTTCAAACGATCTACAATCGAAACGCATTAGCTTTACGAGGCAAACAATTCAAACAAAAGGAACGAAAACAAAACAGACATCTGTACAGTATAAACGAGATGGGAGTCATTTAACCTGCTTAACTGAAGCCTGCAGCTCAATTAGAACTAAATAATTGCCACAGACACAAATATCCTGCATCAGTAGCTGCCAACTGAGCAAGCAGCTTTAAAATTATGAGTAAGCTGTAATGGGACGGTGCCTTGAGCAGTAAATACAAGCCCTACACCCTGCCTCAAACAGATTTGTCTTTCACTTCCACATTATTCCATTCAGTAAAAAGGGATAGCTGCAAGTTGATCTCAATACATGATAGGAATGCTAGGCGCTATGCAGCTAAACGGCCAAATGACTTGTGAATGTCTGGGAACGTGATTGAGGGATTCAGATGTGTGTTGCTGCAGTGGGCGCGAGTTCGTTTTGCAAAGCAACACTGACCCCTTGTGTCGAACAATCGCCTTTCCTGTACTTCCAGATCGGTTGCAGTGGATTTCTCTGAAGGTTTCCACAGCAACTGTTGAAAATGCGCTTTACCTCTGTCTTTAGGTATGTATGTTGCAGTAGAGTGATGCAATGAAAACACTGCAACATTGCAACGTTTATAAGGTAACAATACATTACTTGAACTTGATGAGTTTGACTTACATTACCTGTTACCAACAAAACATGTTAAAGGGGGGGTTTGACTGCGATTTCACTTTTTTGATTTTAAATAGTGTGTAATGTTGCTGATGGTGCATGAACAGTATCTGCAAAGTTGCAGCGCTGAAAGTTCAATGTAAGCAGAGATATCGTCTTTTAAAAAACAGGAAGTGTAAACGCCTACAAAAATGACTGGATTGGGACTACAACGGGTTATGGTACGTCACTAACCCGCACATTTGCATCAACCACTCCCTTCGGAATATGCAGGAAAGGGCATGTGCATATTTCTGCAGCACGTCGAGTGAGTTCATGCAGCTGACAGGTCTTCTGTGTTCGAGCTTCCCACGGATGCTATACTTCATCAACAATGGATACAATTTATGTTTGATTATATTCCTGAAAGTGACGATCGTAATCTAGCTCTCTGTGCTGCGCATTTTACGGAAGACAGCTTCCAGAATCTCCACAAGTTCAATGCAGCAAGAAACTGTTAATAAACAATGAAGCAGATCCAACTTTAAAACCAGAGGCAGCAGTTGTTGGACCACAACCTGTAAGTAGGCTAAGACTTAATCGTTTTAAATGTATTTGCATGTATAATTCCAGACGTAACGTTAGCCTGTGTTTTATTTATTTTTTATTTTTTTCAAAATGCCAGCGCTGGCTTTACTAGTTATGCTAGTATTGTGTCTACGACAAACGCGTACAAACATTATGGACCTGAATTTTGTATAAGTACTAATGTTTTAAACGTATTTTTCATGTATATATGCTTTATGACGTTATTTTCGATTTGATCAAGAACGTAAACTTGCCAACGCTGTTTGAGTATGACATTAGTAGCCAGTCAGTTGCTATTGTTGCCAAGTCAGATGCTATTGTGTAAAACAAACGTGTATATGGTTAAAAAATGTGGCAAATTATCATTCAGAAACGTTTAGTAATAGCCGTGTGTGGTGTGGTTCTGTTTGACTCGCTTCATCGCGGCTTTCTAGGTCTGATTCTGCCTCACTGATACTGCAGCTCGACACCATTATTTACATCTGGACCGGAGCTGGCGTTTCCCCGTAAAGGTAATAGGCGTTAACCTTACGGACAACGTGAGCGACAGTTTAGCCAATCACAACACACCCGCCCAAACGAACCAATCTGAGCCCACGACGTGTTTCTGAGGGAGTGTTTTCATAGAATCAGGAAGTAAACCGCTCGTTCAGGGGACAGAGGAGAGCGCGGCTGACAATAAATGTGAAGTTTATGAAAAATAAGACTTTAAAAAAAAGAAAAACCACGAATACATGTTATATTGCACCCCATAAACACAATCATGCAAAGAAAAAAAGCAGTAACCCCCCCCCCCCCCCCCCCCTTTAAATTGCTTGTTGAAAAACTACAGAAATACAATGTTCTTTAAATAAATTATAAAATGAATACATCAATTGTGTTCAGCAAAATGAATATTTGGTTTTCTAAATATCAAAAAAAAAAAATTTCCCCCTAATGTTGTTCATTTGCAAACATTTTAATTTAAAGCTTACTGGATGTGACAGCATTTGGCACTGTTTGCACAATATCAAGCACATGCAATGAAATATAATCTTTAATTTTGCTTCATCAGTGTGTTGTGGTTGAAATCCACTAGGTGGTGATAAAGTAGTTCACATGTTCCTGCATCACACAGTGTGTGGAAAGCCAGTGCGTGTTCATGCTCATGCTTTTTTCTGTACCGGTGGGGAATTTAACCTGAAATCACACTGACTCATGGGGACTCGTCACCTTGGGGACCTAAATGTATGTCCCCATGAGAAAACAAGCTTGTAAATTATTATTATTATTATTATTATTATTATTATTATTATTATTATTATTATTATTATTATGTAAAAATGCAGAACGTTTTCTGTGATGTGTTGGTTTAGGGGTAGGGTTAGTGTAAATGGATAGAATATACAGCTTACAGTGTATATATATATATATATAAACATTTCATCCATGGAGAGTTCCCACAAAGGTAGCAAGCCAGATGTATGTGAGTGTGTGTGTTCATTTTTTTGTTTTTTTTATCCCGGTGTTGGCTTTAACCTGAATGCACACAGACTCGTTGGGGACTCGTGTTTCTGTGGGGATCCAAATTGAGACTCCTCACTACGAAAGTAAACCAGACGTACGTGTGTGTGTGTGTGTGCGACATAATGACTCCAGTTGCAGATCTGCACCTGCTCCGAGGGAGTATATTTTCTCTGCAAACCACTCAAATGTGTGTATTGAGACGTCACCATTCTCAACCCTACATGAGTCATAGGCTGCACTGTACGTCATTACTGGGACACCACTAGAGGAAAATCAAACATTTACTTTTTTTTTACCTAAAATGACTTAAAAATACTCAATAATGTCAAGTAATATTCAAAAACTAACTGGATATTGTATTCAACATGCCTTTACAAATATTTAAGCAAAGTTCTTAGAAATACCATAGTTATTGCAACTATAATCTCTAAATTAAATTGCAATGTTCTGTTAGTTCAGTTTTATTGTTGTAGGGTAGTTGAAATTAAATCGAAAGCAATGTCCTGTAATAACATACATGTATAAAACCCTATAATAACATAATGAACATCCAGCTGGTTGTTATTGCAGAATAAACCCAGACAGGGTGATCAGGATGCAAAGCAAAGGGGTTTATTCTGCCATAACAACCAGCTGGATGTAAATGATCCTGCTTATAACACGCTACATACCACATAAGTAAATAATTAGACATGAAATATTGATCTGAGTCGCAGGTGCTAGCAAGCAGCAAGTTCTAGAATCATTTTAAGGGGTTACGATATACAGTCATACCATGGTATTTCAGCACATAAATAATTATTGGGATACAATATATTGATTTGAGATTAAACTGTTACCTGTTTGTTATCTTATAATCAATCTTCGCAATCGTCGCAAAATGGCAGCAGCTGTGTTTGTATGAAACAGTCAAAACAGAGAGAACAAGTCCGCAATTCTGGATGACATAATTAAATAACTGTGCACAAAATGTTGATTTGAGTTTTAATATTTTATTAGCTCGCCAAATGCACAACTTCCACAGGGAAAGAAAAACTGAAGCGCTGACTTCACTTGTCACGGTGTGGTGTCAGTTGAAGAAGACTCAAATCCAAAGGCTCCAATTCCAAACAATTTACTATATATTTTACTCACAGGTTCATACAGGCAGGCCAGGCAGGATGAGAGGCAGGATTACACACACATTCAAAACACAATCAACAACCGACAAGGACTGACTGAACTACAGGGAACTAAATACAGAGGCAGCATTCGAAACCGCATACTCAATGAGTAGGTACTTAATAAGTACTTACCTAACAAGCGCTAAAATAGTATGTACTTTATATCCAAATCTCGCTGAGTATGAATGCGATCCGGACATCTGCCATTTTGACGTTATCATGTGACCTACGCTGCGTTATCACAAGCGCAACAACTTAACCCTCAGGGGTTTAAGGTGTTTTTGGGGTCCATGAGATGTGTTGACATGTCCTGACGTTTGTGCCTTTTTCAGTTGCTTATAAATATATTTATGCCACGGGTGAAATTACATTTAGCACAAACAGGGCTACCATAATATGTGAGCAACATGTATGTACATGTTTGTATTTTTGATAAAATATTGTTTATGCGTGGTTATTGAAAAACTAAAAATGAAAGTTTCTGAAATAAGGCCTCAAAACACATGCTAAATAAGCGTCCACAAGACTTTTGACTAATGGAAGTTGTTGCCTAGATTTTTTTTTTCTTCAAAATGATCAGAAAATCATCCTGCCTTTTCATTCACATAACACAATAGATTCTTTTAAATTGTGAACATTCTTTATCATGGGCGTATATATATATATATATATATATATATATATATATATGTTCAATTGCTATAGCTATTTTTGTTCAATTTGGAGGCATTTTATTTTAGTTATTTATTATTTATATATTTATTTTTCTAATACAGAGACATTATTTCTATCATTATTTCATTCATTATTTTTGAAACCTGCCATGATAAAACATGTTGAGTAACCTCTTTTAAAATACAATTTTTAACAGGCATAGCTTATTTTAAATGTATTGAAATTAATAAGGCATCTTTGAGTAAACTTCGAGTATCATTTGAGTATCTGTTTGCCGGCCGAGTGTCTGGTTTTTGGTAATCAAAATATGGTTACCCTATCATATATATATATTCAAAGTTAAGGATTCATTATTTTGATATAGCTTGCATTGGAATAAACACTATAACATTTTAGTTTATTAATTTATTGACAAAACACTATATATTTAACATATACAAGCAGAAACTACAAACAAAGCTTATTTGATGTCTATTTTAGAGTAAAAACTAGTCAATGAAACGTTGACTTTTATTTTGTAAATAACACTGCATATCTCTGCTTTCATTCATACATTCCACACACACACACATAAACATGATTCAAATTTAAATAGTAGACTGTTTTTGTGTTTACAGACACTAACGTTATATATCGCGATTAGAACAAGAATAAAACACTTACAAAATTCTCAGCTCTTTGCTCCTCGAAGTGAAAACAAACCAGCACTGAGGTAAATGTTTTTCTGAGGTAAATGTCCCAGGAGTACAGATCCTCAGCAAGACGATAGTACATTTATCTGACTAAAAATAGTGTGTTTACCTAGTTTATATGGGCATTTACATGTCACATGTTGGCGTTTGAATTGAGCGCTCTCCGTGTCACATTAGGAAAATAATGAGCTGTGAGAACGAAAACTACTGTGAGAACTTAAACTCCTCCACTTGAGGAAGGATTTCTCCACCAACCTGAAGTGAGCACCCTTTTCCGACTGAGGACCATGGCCTCGGATTTGGAGGTGCTGATTTTCATCCCAGCCGCTTCACACTCGGCTGCAAACCGTCCCAGAGCATGCTGAAGGTCCTGGTGTGAAGGGGCCAACACAACAACATCATCCGCAAAGAGCAGAGATGAAATCGTGTGGTCCCCAAACCTGACACCCTCCAGCCCCTGGCTGCACCAAGAAATTCTGTCCATAAAAAATTATTAACAGGACCGGCAAAAGGACAGCCCTGCCGGAGTCCAACATGCACTGGAAAGAAGTCTGACTTACTACCGGCAATGCGAACCAAGCTCCTGCTTTGGTCATACAGGGACCAGACAGCCCTCACACTGTAAAACCCAACAAGTTCAGCTAACTCAATTCTTTTGAGGTAACTGATTACCTAAAACAATTTAAGTTTATTAAAAACAGTAGTTTTGAGTTCTCTGAACTTATTTTCATTGATTCACTAAAACAACATGCTCAAATCTCCCAAATCTGCTAAAGCAAACAGAGAGTTTTGAACACTGGCTGGTTATGTATTTTCACAAATATGTATTTTGGATCATTTTTAACCCCCAAAAAGCTACGGACTGTAGCATTAATTACGTCATATACCATTGATAAATTTGGCGTATTCTGTGATGAATAGAAAGTTCAAAAGAAAATAATATGTTTGAAATAATACTCTTTTGTAATATTATAAATGTATTTTCTGTTCTGTTTGAACAATATAGTGTGTCTTTGCTGAACAAAAGTAGTGATGTCTTTCAAAACATCACTTACTCTGTATTAAATAGTTCAAAGAATTTTCCTGAACCTTTATCAAGCAGCATTTTTAAGCGCGGTATATTTAAATATGTTACCGTAATACAGATCTTTTCAATATTATTCTCTCAATGGATGCCTGAAAGGTAATATCTGGCAATTGGGAGTCAATCCTGATGGATTTGCCTTTGAATGGCGAGGAGGGGCTAGGCTGGCAGGACCATAAAGGCCTTCGTTATGGGTCTGTCAGGGCAGGAGTGGGTCGGGGGAGTACCTGTGGTGCTGCCAGACACTGTGGGGATTGTGAGTGCTGATGGGGCCAGCTGGGGACGGACAGAAGGCTCTCAGTGGTGGGCAGGAAGTGGCAGCGAGGGCTCCAACACAATGCCACACTCACAACAGCACCAAGCCAAATACTGCAAGGTCATCATAGCTGCCAAAGACTCAAATGCAAGTCTCAATCATTTTAAGCACTTGCAGAAAAAAAAAGTCTAGTTGGATTAGGAAAAATACAAATTGTTTGAAATAAAAGCATTTGAGGTACAATGAAACCATACTTTAACTTTCAGGGGCAAACAGAATCTTTTATATTTTTTTTCAAATGAAAATATCATATGATATACGTAAAGCACCTTTTAAATCACTTGTCTTCAGCTGGATTGTGTAGCCCGATATTATATTATATTGTCTATCACAAATTTAAACATGAATAAATATATACTCTCATCTAAATTTATTAGGAACACCTGTTGAATTTCTCATTAATGCAATTATCTAATCAACCAATAACATGGCAGTTGCTTCAATGCATTTAGGGGTGTGGTCCTGGTCAAGGCAATCTCCTGAACTCCATTCTAAATGTCAGAATGGGAAAGAAAGGTGATTTAAGCAATTTTGAGCTTGGCATGGTTGTTGGTGCCAGACAGGCAGGTCTGAGTATTTCACAATATGCTCAGTTACTGGGATTTTCACGCACACACATTTCTAGGGTTTACAAAGAATGGTGTGAAAAGGGAAAAACATCCAGTATGTGACAGTCCTGTGGGCGAAAATTCCTTGTTGATGCTAGAGGTCAGAAGAGAATGGGCCAACTGACTCAAGCTGATAGAAGAGTAACTTTGACTGAAATAGCTACTCGTTACAACCGAGGTATTCAGCAAAGCATTTGTGAAGCCACATATGCAGCCACAACAGAATACCCCACTGGGTACCACTCATCTCCATTACAAATAGGAAAAAGAGGCAACAATTTGCAAGAGCTCACCAAAATTGGACATTTGAAGACTTGGAAAAATGTTGCCTGGTCTGATGAGTCTCGATTTCTGTTGAGACATTCAGATGGTAGAGTCAGAATTTGGCGTAAACAGAATGAGAACATGGATCCAACATGCCTTGTTACCACTGTGCAGGCTGGTGGTGGTGGTGTAATGGTGTGGGGGATGTTTTCTTGGCACACTTTAGGCCCCTTATTGTCAATTGGGCAATGTTTAAATGCCACGGCCTACCTGAGCATTGTTTCTGACCATGTCAATCCCTTTATGGCCACTATACCCATCCTCTGAATGCTTTCTGCACCTTGTTGAATCCAGCGCAGGTGCATTTAGGGTGTCCGAATCCACTTTTGCTAGTTTAATAAACTATTAAGTCATAAAAATAAAACAGTTTAAATAATACTTACAGCTACCAATAATACATAGCCTGGTTCAACCAGACTCTCGTACATTTCAGTTGTACAGAGAGTCTGGCCTCTCTCCATTGAGAAACGTTTACTTCCTTGTTGGCGGTTCTCTGTTAAAGTTCAAAAGTATTGGATCTGCCCATTGTCACTCAGGATCTGCCATAGCCAATCGCTAACGTGTGGTCGTGACGTATGTGGAAACAACAAGTCCGAATGATCAGAGGATTATGTTTACAATAAGATTTCTGTCAACGAGAGCTGCAGGTTTTGTTCATCAAGGAACAATTAATAATTCGAAATGTATATTTGACACTAACACCGTGTCCTAACTACACGCAATGCGATGGCGCGACACGCGATAAAATGTATCTTTTCCATGTTAATCACAGTTTTTGTCCTAACCAGACGTGACGGCGAAACACAAAGTTTCTAATTTAGAAACGGTTCCTATTTCTGCGACGTCGCGGCTGACAGAATGAAGAAATTACACTGGTTATGAGTACACATTATTTATTTATTTTATTTATTTTTTTGTTAAAAATAGATCACAAGCGATAATGGATAATTTACCTCAGATTTTGAAAGAATGTAATATAGGCCTAGCGTTCAAAATTAATTCTATGCAAACATACAACTGTACTTAATAACAAAATTAGTCAATGAGTAGGGCTTGGTATTGAGACAAATTTTACAATTCGATTCGATTTCGATTCACAAGCTTGCAATTTGATTCGATTTCGATTCGATTCAATATTGATTATTTTGGATATCAGTTACAATAAATGGCAATTTTTCTCAAGGAATCAAATCTCTTCTGTAAACTATGGGAGTCTAGTTGTAGCCTATAGGCTTCATTAGCCTAATATGAAGGTAATTATGAGCTGTTTTGTAGTTATACAAACACTTAAATTACACTTTTATTTATTTTTATAATAAGAAGATTATATGAAATATAAACATTTAAATGGTGGCTGTCCTAAAAACTTTCCAGATTTATTCAAATATGCATTAAATATTGAAGAACATCAAGATAATAATGCATATCTAATATAGAAAATGCTCCTCTCTAGAGTTATTTTTTCTAGCTGACTAACGAGTTGATGTGGGTTTTCTGAGGTAAATATGACGATACATGACATTGATTACAAGCTGCTTAACTGACGTCTTTCCACGGTTGAAACGCTGATTGAGTGAATCAATGTGACATGATACGGATTTTGATAAGTTATACTCTATAACTCACTTTCAGATGCTCATTCATGTTTATTTCACGCTGTGACTGGTATTATTAACCCGGAAGAGAGATCAGCGCTGCTGCTTCTGCGCCAGAGCGATCTCACGCCACAGCGCCGAAACCTTATTTATGTTTTTGAATTTCGAAAGAAAATGGACGTAGTCTGAAAATTGAGACTTTGTTTCATATCAATAGTAACAAAGCACAAAGATTACTGCGATTTTCTGGATGCGCTCAGCCGCGATACAATGTCCCATTCATTCAAATGAAACAGGATGACTAATCGATTTTTGAGACTTAAGAATCGATATCGGTTTGTTAAAATGAGAATCGATTTATATCGAGAAATCGATATTTATTACCCAGCCCTATCAATTAGTATATTTTGTTAATGTTTTGATTTTTAATAATGTTATTTCTTGATTTGATTATGTCCTTACCCACTTCCAAAGCGAGTGCGGGCCAACAGTGCGCTTTCACAGAGAGACTCTGCTCTCACACGCTGTTCTTAATGTGTGGCATCTCACAGTCGCGTCACGTCTAGTGTGGACAGACACACTTGCTGTCGCTGGAATTTTATCGCGTCGCGTTTAGTTAGGACACGGTGTAAGGACAGTGATGTATTAATTCAACTGTCGAAGCTGGGTCTAATCATTAAAAATACGCCGCTGCGGTAGTTTCTGATCTGCCGCAAATGCTGTACAGTGAATGATCTGTCTCTATCTGCAGAAGTGTAATAGACAATTTTTCATATTATGTCTTATTGTTTATTAATTGCCATAATTAATTATGGTCTTCAAAGTATGTGTTTGCACAATTTTTATTTATGACATTTAGTTTTGTTTTTGTTTTTTTTTTGTTTTTTAATTAAAACAAATCCATTGTAATCTAAAACTGAAACTCAAATTATGGTCTTTAAAGTATGTGTTTTCACATTTTTATGACATTTATTTTAAAAAAAATGCAACAAATTTTAATGATTTACAACATGTAAAACTGACACACCAACCATGCTCCTGCACAAGTACGCAAATGGGGCTCAAAGTGAGCTATTCATCACAAGAATCACTTAATTTACTGTTGGGAATCTGAGCTACTGACATGAGTCGCACATGACATGTGGCGCACAAAATGGGAAACACCTCAAGTCGTTATCTGATTGGTTGAAATCTACAGGATTCCCCTGAGACATGCGTGTCACGTTCTTTAATGGTCCACCTGGAAACAAAGCTGTCGTGCAAGATTTAATGCAGTTTGCCTTGTGTTTTCTTTTCATTTTTGTTCATGGCTTTTATAATAAGATGTCATGCAACCTGACCATGTTAGCATCAGCATAACTTAGTTTGAATCACAACTGTTTGGCAAACCAGTGTGCACTTCTGTGGTTAGATGAATTGTAGCTGTTTGTGATGTTATTAAAAGAGACTTGCGACCAAATTCTGGGTCACAAGCAACAGTTCAGAACCACTGTTGTAAAATAGTGTAATAAAATAGACCACTATTGTTAATGGAATATCTTATTTTTAGGGCATAACAAAGACATAGCACATCGGAAGTGATTCTCTGCACACCAATCATTTGACTTTCCGTGGTGGAAGAGTGTAAGCTGCTCGGCGCTTCAAGCTCTACTGTTTTTAGACAGCGCTGTCAGTAAGTGAAGCAGCACAAGCTGTCTCACAGTGGTGCGACTACACACGACAGCAGCACAGATGAGAATTTCACACTGGGATGACTCATGAAATCATTACTAACGCACTGACCTTCAACCCCTAGCTCAGAGCTCAGACACACGCTAATGAGCTATCCATCATTTAGCCGTTTCTTCAGTCTTGACAAACAGTTGATGCAAAGAAATGTAATTAAAAATCTGAATCCGATTGTGCGGTGGCATAAATGCTGAGAAGATACTTTCACATAGGAAATTATTTCATTGGCTTCTTACCTCAAGGATGATGGGTATGTATACATGTATTATTAAAGGTCAAAGAATGGTTTCTGAAACATTTTTCAGTTTGATCTGATGAAGAACTCTCCATAAATCTGCACATGTGATTCTTAAAACTGAGTGAATTATTCAATGATATTGCGGGGGGCGGGTGGGGGGGGGGGGGGTAAATTTTTAAAGGAATTTATGTCAGTAATTTTCCGGTTGCAACCACTTGAGGTCTCTCTCAAAAATGTGAAGCTGCTGCTTTTTAAAACTTCTCTTCAATGCTATATTTATTTGATGAGAAATACAGTAATGTTGTGAAATGTTTGGAATTTTAAAATAACCGTTTTCTAACATGATGATCTGCTGCTCAAGGAACATTTATTAAAATTACACTCACACTTATTCTTATCAATGTTGAAAAGAGCTGAAAATATATGATGTGCTGCTTCATGTCCGCTTGATATGCAGAAACCGTTCTCTTTTTTTTAGGATTTCATCCACAAAGCCGGTGAACGATCTCCGCTTCAGCACGGATAGTGAGGAGCTCCTGCTCCTGCTCCATTTTCTGTTAACACAATGCAAAAAATATTCAAAATACGGGTAAATGACCTGTAAAAGACAAAAACGGAAAAATCCTTCAAATTTATATGGTACATTGGACCGTAGTTTTACGGATTTTTTTTTACAGTGCAGGTCGCATCCGGGCAGTACATTTATGGCATTTCTCAGATCTGCATGAGTCCGGGTCCAACTTTTGAAATAATAGATGGATCCGGGTCGGTTTCGATGTAGCACATTATGGGTCTCTTCTGGTTTGGGCATGCATTTTTGGACCCGTGAAGACCTCTAGACTGGATTTCTGGAAATCTTAAAGAGATACTCCACTTTTTTGGGAAAAAAAATACTTAAACGTTTGAGTTTTACCGTTTTCAAATCCATTCAGCCGATTTTCTGATATTTAGAAGAATATCGGTAACCAGACAGTTTCTGGTCTCATTGATTTCCATAGTAGGAAAAAAATATATACTATGGAAGTCAATGAGACCAGAAATTGTCTGGTTACTGATATTCTTCTAAATATCAGAAAATCGGCTGAATGGATTAGAAAACGGTAAAACCCAACTGTTTAACTCTGGGGGAGTTGTAAAATGAGCCTATTTCCAAAAAAAGTGGAGTATCCCTTTAATGCAAATTTGTCCCTTTAAAGTATTTATATATAATGCATTATATAAATATTTTAATGTATTAATTATGCCATGGTGCACCTTACAATGCATTGTAAAATTCTCATAAATAATTCTAACGACATTTATAATATACCTATTATTTGTTATGTCTTTTAAAAGTATAACACATTAAAACACATAAAAAAAAAACGACCAATTTCATATGTAACAAGGAATCTTCAAATATAATAATGATCAAAGTCACTGGAAAAGACGCTAGTTGGTATGACTAGGTCACAGGGCATTTTCTTGAAAAGGAACGTAAGGCAGAATTTACATATAATTAAATGGACATTTTTTTATGATGTAGGGTGAAAATGAGCCTCCCCTCTTTGAAAGACCAACTCATAGTGCTTAGTTGTTTACACTCATTATTATTGTAATGTTATGTGTTTTAACACATAACATAAGGTACTGTAGTTTAGTGCCTTTTGTAATGCTTTGCAGACTCTGCTATGTTTTATAGGAGACACTCTGAAGGGAGGGTGAGATTGCATGCTTTCAAAGCTAGCTTGCTATAGCTAGACACTCCATGTTTCTCTGTTTTACTACACTGAGTAATGCTTCTCAGGTAAATGTAGCTTGATTTAAGAATGTTTAGATATGTGCATGTATTTATTTATTTATTTATTTTTTGCAGTGACATTGCTCACTTTATCTTTATTATTATTTCATTATCATGTTTAACCTGTGTGCGTATTTGTATATACTTTTATGTAGGCCTACATCCAAATATTTTGCGGGCTTTTCACCTGATCAAAGATTAATTCTTTCTAGGTACTTGGTGAATAAAAAGGTCTAAATTTTAATTTGAGCTAAACTATTCATTCATTTAAAACACTGAGCAAAGATGCCCTTGAGCAGTGCCGACAGGGAATGGATTAACACAGAACATTATAGGTGACCACTGTAGCAGAGAAACCCACTTTCAGTTCAATCCTGCAGGGAGCATGAGTCCTCTCCCAAGTGTCTCTCATATTTGTTGTATTTACAATTCACTAAAGTCCCCAAAAGGGATTAGATTTCAAAACTCAACTTTGCCTTGAGTGAAGCCAAAATGTGTGTTTCTATCCTCTGATTCTGGGTTAAATGGATGCTCTCTGTGTCCTTGTTATACACAAAAATAATTCACTTAGTTATTGGCAAAATTCAAGAGGGCAAAATGAGTTGCAGTTGTGTTCAGAAAGTTAACACACTGCAAAACATAATTGTGTTATATACAACACTGTTTATGTCATAATAACAAAAGAGGATGACATAAAGGTAACTTGAATGACAGTATTAATTTGCAAGCTGTTCCAAAAGGTAATCTGTTCATAGAAAATTATAACACTTAGCTGGATGAATAACAGTTCTATTGTATTGCAGGTGCTGGCTGGCGTGGCAGACTAACAGACTGAGGATAGGGGCCGAAGACAGACAGGTAATAGGTAGGTATCCAATGTGAGTAGTTAGAAGTCCTTGCTAGTGGAACAACATTTGTAAACAGTTCTTATAAAAAGGCAATGTACTGTTGCTGTGGTAGGGATGACACCAGACAATTAATGAGTGTTTGCTGCTTGTTTATATAGGAAAAGACTTGAGGTTGATAGCAAATTGTGATGTGGAGATGTGGAGATTGAGCTGAGTGTGCCATGTGATGGACAGGGAGGATTATGGGAAATATAGTGTTTTGTGGTGATTGGGGTGAAAGTGGATTGTGACAGTTCTAAGATTTCGATTTCATATACACTCACCTAAAGGATTTTTAGGAACACCTTTTCAATTTTTTATCTAATTATCTAATCAACCAATCACATGTCACATGGCAGTTGCTTTAATGCATTCGGTCCTGGTCAAGACAATCTCCTGAACTCTAAACTGAATGTCAGAATGGGAAAGAAAGGCAATTTAGGCAATTTTGAGCATTGCATGGTTGTTGGTACCAGACAAGCTGGTCTGAGTATTTCACAATCTGCTCAGTTACTGGGATTTTCACGCACAAATATTTCTAGGGTTTACAAAGGATGGTGTGACAAGGGAAAAAACATCCAGTATGTGACAGTCCTGTGGGTGAAAATGCCTTGTTGATGCTACAGGTCAGAGGAGAATGGGCCGACTGATTCAAGCTGATAGAAGAGCAACTTTGACTGAAATAACCACTCGTTACAACCGAGGTATGCAGCAAGGCATTTGTGAAGCCACAACACGCACAACCTTGAGGCGGATGGGCTACAACAGCAGAAGACCCCACCAGGAACCACTCATCTTCACTACAAATAGGAAAAAGAGGCTACAATTTGCAAGAGATCACCAAAATTGGACAGTTGAAGACTGGAAAAATGTTGCCTGGTCTGATGAGTCTCGATTTCTGTTGAGACATTCAGATGGTAGAGTCAGAATTTGGCGCATACAGAATGAGAACATGGATCCATCATGCCTTGTTACCACTGTGCAGGCTGGTGGTGGTGGTGTAATGGTGTGGGGGATGTTTTCTTGGCACACTTTAGGACCGTTAGTGTAGGGCTGGGCGATATGGCCAAAAATAATTATCACGATAATTTTTTTCATATCAGTCGATATCGATAATTATCACGATATATGTCAAATCTTTATTTCTTTCAAGTTTAAAGGCAGATTTTTGCTCCTAAGTGAAAGTTGTATTAACCAGAGCGTAAATTGTGGTTTTAAACTAGCCTACTCTTTATTGTCAGAACATATCATGACAAACACTTGCCAAACAGGTGAACATTTCACAAATATGAGGTAGAACATTCAAACATTTTTCCTTAAAATAAATATCTCAATAGAAAAATAATTCTTCAGCACAGTTTGCAGTACAGGCTGCAATATTAAAATTACATGCTTTGTCTCAAAAATGTATATTTGACAGTGAGTTGACAGTAAATCTGCATCCTAACTCAAGCTAATACTAAGCTAATGTAAAAATTATGTTCATTAACAAAAACAGTAACATTTTTTTTTAATCTAACAACCACATTTTTATTTGGTAAAATGTAATATTCTGACTAAGTTGTATTAAAATGAAACATTGGTCATCCAGTCTCATGCATTTAGATGATGATAACCACAGATAAAACCAGGCATAGCCTATAACTTAGCACCTCACTATCATGGCAAAATGTAACTTTGTTTTCTGTGGTATTTGTATGAAAACAGTGGCCTAACAGTTAAATACATTATTAAATGCTGTACTTATATTCCATAAGACATTTAATGCATTGTCTACATTAATAATATTATACAATTAAATATGTATATCCCATATTTCATGGTGCAGTTAATATTACTAGGCTAACCTTACAGTAAATCCATGGCTAAATGGATTCAGTATCAATTCAGATTCTGACTGGATCGTTGCACGCAGTGTTTCTCCTTTTTGTCAGCGGTGTTTCATCTGCCCTAAACTGGTTTAAACTTGACATCTGTGTTCTTCGCTGAACTCAAGCGCTTCTCGCTGGATGTCTTGAGCGAGATGATCAAAGCAATCGCGTCTGCTCTAGCGAGCTCGCGCTGCGCTCACTGCCGTTTGGACTTTGAGCCGAGAGGATAAATGCTCCGTGTGGCGCGCGGTTCAAATGAGTTTCGTTCCGCTTTTGGCGCATAAACATTATCGAACATTTATCGACCTCTTGATATCGTTTTATCGAGAAAAATTATATCGCGATAATTATCGTTATCGTTTTATCGCCCAGCCCTACGTTAGTGCCAATTGGACATCGCTTAAATGCCACGGCCTGCCATTGTTTCTGACCATGTCCATCCCTTTATGGCCACCATGGACCCATCCTCTAATGGCTACTTCCAGCAGGATAATGCACCATGTAACAAAGCTTGAATCATTTCAAATTGGTCTCTTGAACATGGAAAAACAGTTCACTGTACTAAAATGGCCCCCACAGTCAACGGATCTCAACCCAATAGAGCATCTTTGGGATGTGGTGGAACGGGAGCATCGTGCCCTGGATGTGCATCCCACAAATCTCCATCAACTGCAGGATGCTATCTTATCAATATGGGTTAACATTTCTAAAGAATGCTTTCAGCACCTTTTGTTGAATCAATGCCACGTAGAATTAACGCAGTTCTGAAGATGAAAGGGGGTCAAACACAGTATGTATGGTGTTCCTACAACTATGTATCACACGAAATGACCGCAAACGTCAAATCCGCGTTGGTGATGAATTCAAATTAAAAAAAATGCGCCTTCAAGAAGCGTTATGACATGTTTTACGGCAGTGATATCAAACGCTCATTGGCTCTCGCCTGCTTCGTCACAGATTGCGACAGGCCGTGTTTCAGTCGGTGTAGTACATTTGAAATGGAGAGGAGCGCGCGCCTTCAGAGAGCGAACCGAAATCAGATTAACATTTTCATGGATTAATATTAATAACTTTAATTCTGCACCGTACCTCATACACAACTACTGTAATACTGCCAGAGGACTGCGATGTGAACGACTTTTGGTAATGTTAACGTTACCGGTTTTGACATTTTCCCAATAAATAAATTATTGTGAAACGTATACTTGTCTGTCTGTTATGTTTTTTTTCTGTATAACGTAGTTTTAAGGAAGTTTAGGGGTAGGATTAGGGTTAGTGGCTCAAAATATATTGTAATGCTAAAACTCATCTATGTCCATTATGTTTTATCCTTTTTATATTCTGTATAAAATGAATATGTTTAGATTTTGGGAGTAGGATTGAGGGATCTTGTTACATTTATCTTTAAAAGTGAAAGTATACAGATATCGTTGTGATATGAAATATACGTAAATAGTTAACGTTTTATAGCTGTAAAAACGTAATAATGTTACGTTTAAATGTTACAAATACATCCATATTATACATTTTTAGCATCTATCCAAACATACAAAAACGTACGTTTTACATATTTGAAAATTACGTATTAATACCTACGTATTAACAATGAGACATTAGGTTAAGGACCAACGTAATAGCACTGCTTATATGTTGGCATGTGACGTAATTGCGATTTACAAAATAGTTTCCTCAGAACATATTTCGTGTGATAAAGGGTTGTGTTCCTAATAATCCTTTGGGTAAATTCTGTTCTTCTGAACTTTTGTTACATGTGTGTCCTGTGTTTCCCCCGTTCTTTGCCTATTTGGTTCAGTCCTGTTTACATTTTCCCGCTCCTCGACCTTGTTACTGTTTAGTTCATTCACCTGTTTACCTGTCATTATCAGTTCATTTGCCCCAGCTGTGTCTTGTTTCCTTCTTCATTCCTCTGTGTATTTAAGTTCCTCTTGTTTGTCAGTGTCAAAGAAAGGGGGAAACACAGGGCACAACTGTAACAACTTTCTGTTCATCAAAGTATCATGAAAAATGTATCTCTGTTTCCACACACACAAAAAAATTATTGTTAAAAAAAAAACAATAAATTAGGCAGCTCTGTTTCAACATTGATGTTAATAATGTTTCATTAGCAGCAAATCGGATTATAAGGATTTCTGATGGATCATGGGACACTGAATATTCAGCTTTAACGTCACAGGAATAACTTACTTTTTAAAATATGCTCAAATAGAATACAGTCCTTTAAATAAATACAGCCATGGTGAGAATAACTTCACTTCTTTCAAAAAATAAAAGAAATCTTGCTATCCACAAATTTTTGAACGGTAGTGCATTTTTTAAAATGATATGGGCTATATGCACGCATAAGTTCCGCATTTGACGCAAGGATGCTCGTCCATTTCCGGTTGTGTAGATTAAAGTGGAGGAAAACCGAGGAAAACGGGATTATGGCAGAGTCTTCAAAATTTACTGACCTCCCGTCTTTGAAACGAAACGTACATACGTTTAGATGTAATTTTATATATAGTTATGTTTATTTAATATAATTTTAAAAAGAAGCATAAACACAACGAGGGGTGTCTGTTTTATCTGTTTTTGTGACTAACGTTTCTTTAGTATAACCATGGAGTATAAAATTCGATATAAATTCTCGGTATTGCATTGGACTCTACGATCGGCGGAAGTTATCGAGCATCCTTACATCTTCACTGGAATTACCGCCGTGCATAGAGCCCATTATATATATTTATTATATTTATATAGTACAAGCTATTTACACAAAATCTGAAAATTTTGGCTCTAAATTTGTCCTTCTGAAAGTCAAAGCACAATCAACAAATCACTTTTATCAGTGCATAAACAGAGCTATTCTCTGAAAAACAAGGTTTTGTATTCTTGTCACACATCTGGTTCTGATTATTATGACAGACTGCTGACTGCTGTCACTGCGGAGTTCACGAGGTGGCCAATCTCTTCACAAATTTCCCTTGCATCATCAAAGGAATCTGAATCCATCAGCATCCAAATTCAAAAAAGAATTTCATTCAGTTAAAAACAGTAAAAATATCCAGACGTGTGCATTTGTACGAAGGGAAGACGGGTTCATATCACGTTGACACTCTCTTCCCTTCTTCCTATAAACACTGCTATTAGTTTTCAATTCCTGCCTTCTTCTCCAGCACCCTTGACTCCTCTTATCCTCAGAGAGAGGATCTGGGGGAAGAGAGCTGCCATTTTGAGTGACAACCCCAGATAATGAAAGTGACAACTGCTATCTATGTATATCTATTGGCTTTAATGTGGTGGAAATGAAGCCTATCTTGACTTAGCGGCGTGAGACTTGTGACTCGTTCAAGGATGATGTGGCCTCTTCATCTGCACATGCATGTGACACTAATGCTGAGCGCATGTACCATGACACTTTCAACAGCGTGAAAGTATCAAGTATTCAAGGTTTATTCAGAATGCACGAGTGGATATATTCTCCTGCCGTGTGAAACCATGATTGTTATACGTCTCATAACCTTCAGTGGTAAACTCTTCCTCAATATATACTGAGACAGTCTGCCCTTCTTCTACGTGGCAGCTATTATGACAACTCACTCGATTCTTGACTATTTGGTTGAAAGAATGGGTTTCAATTGAGAACTGCAGACATAGACAGTAAGTTGAGCTGTATGAGGCCATTTTAGCTCTCAATGCCCACTTTTGCCCCGAAGGACAAGCGACTCATACAATGACTAATACTATCAATAAAGAATAGAAATCCCTTGCAGAAATGCATTAACACTGTTATTGCAATACAAACATTGTTTACAAATAAAATGAAAACATTCTATGTTCCCTGAGCCTTTAACACCATTGCAATGATCATTAAGTATAACACGATGACATCACACTTTTCTCCAATTATTCTTATAATTAATAACCTATTTTTTTTCCAACAAAAATAAAACATCACTGAGCTTACTTAAAGGAGTAGTTCACTTTTTTTAAAAAAAGCTAATAGTTTGCTAATAAATAATAACAAATATTTTACAGAGTAAATTCGTTCATTTCGTTCGTTGAATGAACCAAATGACACGAAAAAAGATTCGTTCATTTTGATAAACGAGTTCGAACAGGAGAGTCACGAACGCGCATCACAGAACAGAGCAAGGCGACCATTTGAGTTTATAAAACTTAAAATTTTCGCTTGATAAAGACCCTTATTCATCGTCTGGAATCATGTAAAGCCCTTTGAACAGTTTGCACTGAAACTGTCTTTTGGACCTTGAACCGTTTGGTGGCCACTGAAGTGCATAATATGGAGAAAAATCCTGGAATGTTTTCATCAAAAACCTTTTTGACTGAAGAAAGAATGACATGGATATCTTGGATGACTTGGGGGTGAGTAAATTATCAGCAATCTTTTTTTTTTTTTTTTTTTTTTTTTTTTTGAAAAAAGTGAACTACTCCTTTAAGCTGGACTGTGACGATATTGTGACACATTATGATTCTGTTATTACTGTAAAGCTGCTTTGATACAATCATGTTGTAAAAAATGCTATATAAATAAAGGTGACTTGACATGAAATAATTGAACATAGAACATCTTTTTATAAGCCTAAACCATTTATTGGTCGTTTGTTTCCCTTTAACTCAGGGCTCTAGAGCCAACCAGCCAACCAGAGGCAAAGACCAGCCCAATCTCTATCTCTGATTGGTTTGACCACGATATGATCCAAACTTGCGAGCAAAGAGAACAAAAGACTCGCTTGTGGAAATTGAGCGAATGCGATCATAAGAGAACGTTAGGTGCACTGGTGCGACCTAGGAAAAATTTTGGTCGCACCCTTACAAATTTTACAAAAGATTGTAGCGCGCAACGCGCATCCCATCCAATACATCGCAATAATCTTTGTGCTTTGTTACTATTGATATGAAACAAAGTTTCAGATTTCAAATTAGGTCCGTTTTCTTACGAAATTCAAAAACATAAATAGTGTATTGACGCTGTGGCGTGAGATCGCTCTGGCTCAGCTCAAGTTGCAGCAGTGCGGAGCGCACTTGAGCTTCTCTTCCACCTTAATAATACCAGTTACAGCGCGAAATAAACATGAACGAGCATGAAAAGATAGAGTACAACTTATCGAAATCCGTATCTTTCACATGGAATTGCTCAATCAGTGTTTCAACCGTGGAAAGACGTCAGTAAAACGGTTGTAAACAATGTAATTTAACGTCACATTTACCTCAGAAAAGACATATCCATGTGACCATAAATAAACTTGTTAGCTAGCTAGAAAAATTAACTCTAGAGGTGCATTTTTAATGTTTTTCAATATTCAATCCATGTTGTTTTAATCCATGTTGTTTATATTTCATATAACATTATTATTATAAAAATAAATAAAAGTGTAATTTAAGTGTTTGTGTACAAATCAGGTCATTTTTTACCTTCAATATTATAGAAGGGTAATGAAACAGTGGACTACAACTGACTCCCAGTTTACAGCATTAGTTGAGATTTGTTTTCCTTGAGAATTGTGAAATTGGTGTCAATACCCTGCCCTAACTTGAACAACGTAAAAACAGCACTTTAATTTTTTTTTATTATATTTATATATACAGTATAATTGTGCTTAAAAAACAACAACAAAAAAATTACATCTTATTTTTGTTTAAAAGCATTTACATATATGAATATACGGTTTGTGATAAAAAGGTGACCTTGAAATTGTGGCGTTAAAGGCGACGCGAGATGAGGAAAAATTTGAGTGCACCTTAATTTTGTGCTGCCAACCAAGGCAAAAAGTTAGTCTGGAGCCCTGCTTTAACTCCAGGTTTCAGTGCCAGAATGATTTAATCAGTGTCTGTATTATTGAGCAGGGCTTGAACCCATTTCCTTCCAATTTCTGACTAAATCTAACTAAATCATATATGTATTTTTTTAATCTGTTTTTTTTTTTCTCACATTTTTCCTCTTTGTGGGTGATATACAGTGAATTTCAAAGTTATATAATAATAGCAAAAATAACAATATGTATTTTAATTACGTAAAACAAAACGTGTGAAAAAAAAATTGTGTGTGAAATCTGCATACAAACGTTTTCACGAAGCCACTCGTACGCAAAAATCATACACTCATGGTGGCCTCACAGTGTGAAACTTGCAAGACATTTCACAAAAGAAGTGTTAACATAGATAACTAATCACAAGCTTTTTCTTACCACTGCCCTCTTTCTCCACTGTCCCTGCTCCTATTAATAAAATACTAAATACAAATTGTGTAACTGTTTAAACCAATGTCTAAATTAGGATGCATATTTGCAATAGTAAGTACAATGGTGCAATAAATGTTAGGGTACAAACTTAAGCGGGCCTGATAAACCTGTGACCATGTGACCTGCACTGGAGTATACTCTAATTGTTTGAAGCCTC
Organism: Cyprinella venusta; assembly: GCA_038021265.1. NCBI lineage: Eukaryota > Metazoa > Chordata > Actinopteri > Cypriniformes > Leuciscidae > Cyprinella > Cyprinella venusta. The sequence goes on along the minus strand of CM075873.1, from coordinate 23,703,321 downwards.
AGCCAGCACAAAACAGATTGGAAATAAAATTCCAATCTTTTGTGAAATGCTTTTGCAGGTGTATCAGGTCACATCTCTCTGGGAGTGCTTATCTGTGTGGGTTCAGATAAGCCTGAAGGAAAATGTTCTGTAATTTTGCTTACACATGTCTATAGTCTGTGGGTTCACACCCCCAGTGACAGATAGAGAGCAATATGGCGAACAAAGCTTATCACGGAGTCACAATAATAGAACAGAATAGCAACCAATAATTCTTTCAGCTGCTTTGAAATGTGTACTTGTAAACATCTACAGATGCTTGCACCTGAAATCAACTATCATTTGTATTCTTTCTACAAAATATATCTCAATCTCTGTCCATTTAATGCCATTGAATGGATGTCGCTCATTTGATGCTTGAAAAAAAAAAGAAGAAGAAAAACACATACAGCGATTGTGACAGTAATCCATAAAACCCGCAGTGGATGAATTGATGTCTTCTGAAGCAAAATTATAGCTTTAACTTTTTTTTTTTTTTTTTTTTTTACTTTTGTAGATTGAAAATTATACTTTTATTGTTAAATAATTGTTAAATCACGGAAGCTACACCAGATACGGTTGAAAATATATTTATATTTATTATTGTAGACATGACTTACAGTATGAGAGAAACAAGCATATAATAATAAGGCTACGAGAGGTGGTCTTCATTCCATAATTCTCTGTTTCCCATTTCTCTATCCTCTCACCCCAACAGGACAGCTGTAATTGTTTCTCTATATTTCTCCTTCCTCTAAATTGCCTTTAAGTTTTCATTATGAGTCAGTACAGTAGGGATTGAGCTTATATAGACCACTGCGGGACTTACAACTTCCTTGTAAGGTAACAAAACATGTTGCACATGTTTAAAATGGAATGTACATGGTGCAATCCACTATCCCTATGTGTATTATAAAAAAAATGTATAAATCTTTTTTAAAAAAAATATTATTAAACACTACATTTTTAGTCTACAACTATAAATCATTGCTTCTAGTCTATCTGTTATTAGAGAGTTCATTATAGGAAGAGATGTATCCTCTGTGCTTCAACGTTACTACTTTCACGAACTTCACAACACACTTACGTCACGTCACATTGTCCCTCTCATCATTTATTGCATTGATTCAACTATTGGAGTTGGATTTTAGGTTACACGCAATGTTGGGAAAGTTCACTTTCAACATGAACTAGTTCAAAGTTCAGTTCACAAATTTTAAAATGAACTAGTTCGGTTCATATTTCACTTCACAATTTTGCACTAAAAACGTACACGTTATTTGGTAAAACTTTATTTCAAAGTGTCCTTGTAACATATGTAATAACATAGTAATAACAGGGAATTTTACATAATGACATACAACTAACCCTTCAACCAAAACCTATTCCTACCCTATGAAGCCTCTGAAGTACCATTTGAAATGTTTTTTTTTTACTAGAATGATAATTTTTATCAATCTTGTATATAAGTTCAGTAATTTCACTGAAATGGCAATGAAGATTACCTATTAATTGTCATTTAATATAAATTACTTCATCATTCACTTGATCTTTCTAGAAGAAAATTTCAAAAGGTACTTAGAGGCTTTTGCATGTGAACTCTTCATATATGTGTAAATAAATCTGCAAATAAAAATCTGCATTGTTTATCCAAATAAATCTGCATTGTTTATCCTTTTGATCTGTCATTTTACATTTTCGCAAAAATCTAGCCTTTCATTGAAGTAAAATAATTGAAAGTGTGTGTGTGTGTGTGTGTGTGTGTGTGTGTGCGTGTGTGTGCGTGTGTGCGTGTGTGTGCGTGTGTGTGTGTGTGTGTGTGTGTGTGTGCGTGTGTGTTGGCATATGTGGTTTATGAAACCAATTTTCAGGTTTACACACCAGCATTATGAGACCATTTGGTTTATGAGGCCATTTTTGATGTCCTCATAATTCAGAGAATTTAAGTTGATAAAAAAATATGATTTAAATTATGATTATTTAATATGATGACCTAAATGGTCATTATATGACTTATTTTATTGGTTCATATTGTTATTTGGCCATTATAACAGTTGGCATGCTTTTTATGAACTTAACAAATAAGGTCCTTTTAAACCATGATGTGTATGTGAGAACTTCGAACAGCGCCTCCATAGGCGGGAATTGGTATTGCAAAACAAAACACATTCGCGCCAAACTACACACACTTTCGCGCCGTTTCATACAATTGCGGGTAAACATCAGTACCAACCAGGAGCGTGGTGATGATTCGTCGCGCTTGTGGAGCTGGAAAAAAGTAAGTCCTTCTTATTTTCTATTCTGTACGTTTATTAAACTTACACAGAGCGCTGTTTAAAATGTGCACATTATAACGTAGCCCTATTCAGAAGGAAATTGTTTCTTGTGGGGACGTTTAAGTGATTCAAGCAGTAGCTAGCAGCTAAGTTACTTAGAAGTTAACTCCCTGCATCGACACTTTAAGGGTAAATTCACCCACATGTACAGTTTAATTGAAGATAAGGTTACCAGATACATGGTTTTGGGGGAAATATAACCACAAAATAACACGACGTATTCACACATTTGGTTAAATTGTGCCCACGTGATTTCTACTAATTACCTTATATAACGTTAAATAAATACTAATTCCTTAGCTCGTTTCGGACGGTAGGCTAATGGTTTCTCATATTGACGTCTGTAAATATATATATATATATATATACTGTATATATTTTTATGATATCAGCGATAAAACTGAGATGGATCATGGATTCAGATTCGCCTTTTGTCGGTTTTGATCTCTCACCACCCGTAAAAATTCACCTGCACTGCCGCATGCAACTTCTTTCAGCTTGACTGTTGTGCTTAGACTCCATACCTGTACAGCGCTGAAATCTCCCACCGAAAAAATAAATAAAATCTGCAGTATGGGAATATTTTGTATATACGAAAAACGATCGTGGTGTTGTCCTTAAAGATGGAAATCAGTTTGCAAGATATGTGGACGAAGAGTGGCTGCAAGGAGGAAACACGTCGAACATGTTCTCCCTTATTCAGGAACACCATCCCTCCGTGAAGATAAATGTTATTCATAACTTTTATAACTTAAGGCCATATTATTTCTGTCATGCTGAGGGAATCCCGGTCTGTCAAAAAGACGCAAACCCGTCTTTTGGGGTTACAATACAGATGCCACGTAAAATGTGTGATATAAAAGATAGATGGTTGAATAAATCAAAATATAGCTGTGCAGTAGCATAAATCAAATCGCGATTTGCGTGTCTGTGAATATACAACGCAAAAAGACTGGTGTGCCGCCCCTTCTATATTCATCAGCATGTCTCTGTATGAATGAGCAGCGCCGTTTCGTCTAGATCTAGTACACACTCAAGTACGCATGACGCTCATGGTTTTTAAAGCTGTCTCACCCACTATGTGAAGACGTGAACACATGAACATATCCAGACAGAGAACACTTAATGTGCACTTTATAATTGTTTTTTAAAAGAATAATCATCAAATACACTGACTGAAACTCATAGGTGTTCAGTACAACCTGTAAAAAAGTTTGGTTTAGCCTATGACTAAAATAAGGACTAAAATATATTACTATTGTGTATAGTTTTTTGTCCATGTTTTAATTTAGTAAACCTCTCTTGTGTAGACAAACTAAAGTTGTTACATTTTATCTGATTGCATTTTCAAAAATACATTTTGTATTCATTAACAGAATCCAGACCAGTTATTTCAGACAACCCAGAATTTATGAAATTCAGAGTGAATTTCATAAAGACTCTATTGAAAAAAAACTTTGTTACAATAAACCATGTTCAACCAAAAACCATATCTGTTTTTATTCATTTAAGGGCCATCGTAGCTAATGATGATTATAATAATGATAGTTTAATATCGTATACCGTGAAACCGTGATATTTTCTGAGACGATTATCATACCGTGAAAATTTCATATCGTTACAACCCTAGTCATGATTTGGTATATGAGGACTCAGTATAGTGACTGTATGTGATCCATCCATGATCTGTGTTTAAGTTTTGTGTGTGTTTATTGTGTGTGTGTTATAGTCATGGGTTATGAGGTCATGATTTGGTATATGAGGACTCAGTATAGTGACTGTATGTGATCCAACCGTGATCTGTGTTTAAGTCTTGTGTGTGTTTATTGTGTGTGTGTTATAGTCATGGGTTATGAGGTCGTGATTTGGTATATGAGGACTCAGTATAGTGACTCTATGTGATCCAACCGTGATCTGTGTTTGAGTCTTGTGTGTGTTTATTGTGTGTGTGTTATAGTCATGGGTTATGAGGTCATGATTTGGTATATGAGGACTCAGTATAGTGACTGTATGTGATCCAACCGTGATCTGTGTTTAAGTCTTGTACACATTAGTATTACGTGGACACAATTTAACCAAACGTGAATTAAGCACGATTGAACTAAACTTTTGAATTAAAGAGAATTTGTCGCTATATTTTTCCAAAAGCCTTGTGTCTGATAACCTTGTTCAATTAAACTGTACATGTGGATAAATTTACCCTTAAAAATGTTGATGCAGGGAGTTAACTTATAATCAAAGCTTGAATATAAACCAGTAGTCAATCAATATAAAATGATTCATTTTTATTGATTTACATTTACATAAACATTTAAGTTATCTTAAAGAGGACATATTATGCTTTTAAATTGTTCCTTTTTACATATAAATCATACATTTGTGGTCTTTATAAAGTGGAACTGCAATGCTTGGGTCAGAATTCCTCATTATTATAGCTCCACAGGCCCCTTTTCTACCACTTTTCTGATGTGCGTCTGAGAGCAACTCGTTTTGGTGCGTTCTCTTTAAATGCAATTGAGACACTTCATACCCCGCCCCCTCTCCAGGTTGCAGAGGTGACACTCGGTTCAACTCCACCCTGTTCGGCCATTTTTGCAGTTTTTCAGAGATAAGATTATCTAGCGACACAGAAACCTTTCATTCACTTTCATTAAAATGTCAACAACGGAAGACTTGGCCATCCAGTCTTACATGTTTGAGCCAGAGTTGGACATGGAGCGAGATAATGAAGAGATAATTATGCCTAACTGTTGTTACTCTGTTCTGTTTTGGTCCCTTTTCGTAGAGAAATATTACAGTATATATCTTATATTATCATTGCACTGCATATTATGTGTTATTGTTATACTAAACTGATATAATGTTTTAATAGTGAATTTGGCGAGGAGTCGATTGAGAGGATTAAATCCTCTCAAAGAGGCTGAATATTACGTGAGGCTGGCTGAAGACAAGGAAAGCATCACTTGGAAATATATCAGTCAAACTAAAGGTAATATTTGTTTTGTGAACTTTGTGTCTAGGGCTGGGCGATATGGCCAAAAAAATTATCACGATAATTTTTTTATATCAGTCGATATCGATAATTATAACGATATATGTCAAATCTTTATTTCTTTCAAGTTTAAAGGCAGATTTTTGCTCCTAAGTGAAAGTTGTATTAACCAGAGTGTTAATTGTGGTTTTAAACTAATCTTTATTGTCAGAACATATCATGACAAACACTTGCCAAACAGGTGAACATTTCACAAATATGAGGTAGAGCATTCAAACATTTTCCTTAAAATAAATATCTCAATAGAAAAATATTTCTTCAGCACAGTTTGCACTTGCAGTGCAGGCTGCAATATTAAAATTAAATGTTTTGTCTCAAAATGCATATTTGACAGTGAGTTGACAGTAAATCTGCATTCTAACTCAAGCTAATACTTAGCTAATGTTAAATTTATGTTCATTAACAAAAACAGTAACATCTGTTTTTTTTTATGTAACGAACACATTTTTATTTGGTAAAATGTAAACGTCTGCTCTAGCGAGCTCGCGCTGCGCGCACTGCCGTTTGGACTTTGAGCCGAGCGGATAAATGCTCCGTGTGGCGCACGCGGTTCAAATGAGTTTCGTTCCGCTTTTGCCGCATAAACATTATCGAACATTTATCGACCTCTTGATATCGTTTTATCGAGAAAAATTATATAGCGATAATTATCGTTATCGTTTTATCGCCCAGCCCTATTTGTGTCTCATTGCAGGTTAACCACAGGTATACAAGGCAAAAAATCCAGAGTGAATTTAAGTCTCCTGGGAGTACATGTGAGACCACACTCAAGAGTGTGGAAGTGTTAAAATAAGAGTGTTAAAATAATCCTGAAGCACAGTTAAAGTTAATGAGATAATTGGTGATTAATTCAAATCACCAAAGAAGGAAATCTAAATTTGTATGTAACCATTATAGTGGTTAGTGTTTGTGTTCGTTGGGCTCTTGACCCTTACATTTTTAAAGTTAGAATTTTTTTTAATCAAATTATCAAATAATAAAGTATTATTAGAAATATTTTTTGGGCAAGTTTCCCAGATAGGGAATATGGCTATTAATGGCCACACCTTAGTAAAATTAGGATTTAAGTAGTTTATAAAGTAAAGAGTGTACTTTTCATGTGCAATAAAACAAAAATTAACAACTACATTCAACAATTTCCTCACTCCTGCATCAGTATTCAGCTGTTTTCAACTGACACATACACTGTTGCTGACGAAGGAATCGTTTTCACAACGCATGTGTGTTAAAAGAATTGTCATTATTTGGCAGTGCAGTAAGGGTGTCACTATCGAAATTAATTAAAATCTAAATCGATTGAAATTAATTAAAATTCGTCGATGCTACCACGCCCCCATGTCACGTCCGTTCGGCTTTCCCAAGCGCTGTGTTGCGAGTCTATGGTCAACCTCCTCTGAGCCATTTAAAAGATAGCATGGGAACTGCAGATGTGGGAGACCCGTTGACCCGTCTTAAGTTTTTTGGATTTCCAGTGAGTTATGTTGACAAAGTTCCCGCTTCAAAAAAGCCACAGATTGCAAACATCCCAAGTCTCGCGGAAGTGCCGGGAGTCTCCCGCATATTGATAGTAGGGGTGTCACGATTCTCCAAAACCTCGATTCGATTACATTTTTGATTCTTAGGTCACGGTTCGATTCCATTCTTGATTTCTATCAATCGGCCAATCAGGATGCTCTCTGTTTATTACATGCGCTTTACGCTTGTTTCACACATACTCCGTGTGCAGTGCGTATGCGGTGTGTGTTGCGGTGTGTACGGTACAGGAGCAGCACGCCCTAAAGTGCTTTCACATATGCTGCGTTTGCAGCGCGTAACTGATCCGTGCGTATGTGGTGCATATTTTTTTGCAGTCCGTCAATCTGTTCCAGGTGCGGTGCTACAAAAGCTGAATGAAAGTGACAGCGCACGGTTCGTGGTCAAAATTAACACAGATTGACCTGAAAATGTATTAGTTTCACCATAAATGCATTTAATTCAATACAATGTAGTAATCTCAACATAAAGTATTTAATTAAATACTACTTTTCATCTTTTTTACTTTAAGACCGGGGTTTTAAGCAACGAAAACTACAATTTACCTCAACCAGGACATAATGAACGACATTCATCTCATTCGTGGAGGTAGATTAACAAGTTCTTTGTGACATGCAAGATTTATTGTATTAAAATTTAAATGTAACACAAAGGCATGAGAGTCGGCTGTTTTTGTCAATTTTAAGTTTTAATTTAAAATGTTTGCGATTCTAATATAAGTAGCCTACATGGTTAAATATTTGATCATTTGCTTGACTTAATAAATAGAAGTAATGCATGTAATTAATAGGCCTATGTTGTTGTGTTTAAACGTGCATACGTCCATTGAAGTTTGTATAAGTGTATAAAGAGAATCGCAATGCTGACGACTTTTTAAAAATAAACTTTACTGCATATCTTCTGAATTTGAATTAAAAATAGCGAGTATGTGTTTTTGGTACAGCCACGGATCAGTTACGCGCTGCAAACGCAGCATATGTGAAAGCACTTTAGGGCGTGCTGCTCCTGTACCGTACACACCGCAACACACAACGCATTCGCACTGCACACGGAGTATGTGTGAAACGGGCGTAAAACGCATGTAATAAATAGAGCATCCTGATTGGCCGATTGATAAAAATCGAGAATCGAATCGAACCTAAGAATCGAAAATATAATTGAATCGAGGATTTGGAGAATTGTGACACCCCTACAGTGCAGTTTTTCCCATACAATGATTTATTTTTGGCGGTGTGCCACAATATCAAAACTGACCATCACAAATACATTTTTCAAAAGACTTTGACTTCGTTGAATAAACATGAGCACTGCACATTCAAAAATTTAAACCCGTGTGGATGTTTTTATATATCTGTTTTTCTCAAGCAATCCGATTGTTGTCTTCATTACATGTCTTCATGTAATTTTAATTTCATCTTGCATGCGATGCATGATAAAACAGCATTTGTAAGCAGAGCACTGTATGTCCATAGCTGTTACGGGGAAAACCTTATACACTTCAGCAGCACCTCCTGCTGCCAGAGAATGAATTTTCATATACTGTTTATACCACCACAAATAAGTCTGGGAAAAACTGCGGTGTTACCCTTGGAATCTTGTAAGGGAAAACACCTGCTCTGTGGTAAATTTTAAAACATTGTTTTGCAAAATAAAACAACTGTTAACCATACTTTTAATTTTGTTTTAACAGGACGAGGTGTGTTTGCAAAAGGCCCTATTACAAAAGGGTCATTCATTGTTGAATACCGTGGTGTTTTAAGCAAGATAACACACTCTTTTGAACCAACAACTGAATACACGTATGTTTTTAAGCACAATGGAAATGAATACTGGTGAGTAGCCATATCACACAAAACAAATAAAAACAGTTGAGCAAATATTAAATAAATTTTCATTTGGTACTATGCCAGCTATCTTATCTTAAAATATATCTGCACCTTCTTAACCCTGAAACCAATGATCTGAGGCAGGTTGAAATGCTTGCCAATTATGGTTTATATTCTAAAGCCTGGAACACACTAAGCGGACGCCAACGAATTAGATCTGATGAAAGCAGACTGTGTTGTCACCTCTCGTCGAGGTAAAAAGCTGCACTTGAACACACCGAGAGAACTACAGGCGACTGTCAGCTAGAATGTGCGTTCTGCGCCTGCGTGTTATGAGCCAACTGTCTATTTCTGCAGATATATAAGTCTGTATTCGTCTTTCAAAAAGGAAAACCGACGCTGTTGGCTGCAGATACACACACCGTAAACAAAGCAGCACTTTCTTTATTCCACTCCACTCATGTTAATATTCGCCAAGGAACACTCAGGTAAGAAGACGTAACATAAAAACAGCCTTCTCTCTTTACCGTTTTGACTTCTTTGCTTGCTGTTTTGCGTTTATTCTCGTGCACTGACTCTTTCACTAAGCTGAACAGCCAATCAGAGCTCTCTCTTTCCCCAACGGCCCGACGCCGATTCAACATGCCGAATCGGGCGAAACAAAGCTGACGAGGACAATTTTCAGCCGACGGCACGGAATCGTGCGTATCACACCGAGGAAACTTAGTTGGCCAACACAAAAAATCTGCCAGACGGCCGACCGTTGGCTTGGTGTGTTCCGGGCTTTAAGTGTAATATTTGTTTATTTATAATGGTTGGTTTTTATGACCCCTGTAGCATTGATGCATCAGCAGAGGATGGATCTCTTGGAAGGCTACTTAATGATGATACAAAGCCAAATTCCAAGATGAAGAAAATTGTGCTGGATGGTGTACCTCATCTTTGTTTATTCGCAATTACTGACATAAATGAAGGTCAAGAAATTACTTACGACTACGGAGGAGATGACTTGCCATGGCGTTCTAAACGCAGTATAAAGAAGGTAGGGTATAATGTATTTTTATTTAAAAAATAATGTATTTTAACTATATAGTGTTAAATGCAGAAGTGTCAAACTGCTGCTGACAAACTCAACTAGTAAAAAATATAATCAAAAATGATATGAAACAAAATACTGTATTGTTCTCTTTGGGGAAAATTGTTAATTTCTGCTTGTGTAATAAACTGTGGTTGTGTAGCACAGACTTGTATTGTTATAAGTTTGTTCTCTGTTTTGTTTCTGTTTCTCGGTGTCTTCATCAGCCATTAACTTTGACTACAGAGCAGAGTCAGCTTGTGTCTACTCACGTACCTTCTACAGAGGTTTGTCAAAATAACTGTCTCCTGAATCTTGTCTGCCTGTCTCTCTTCCTGTCTGTCTGTCTGTCTCTAATTTATTGAACTTTAGCAATAATCTATTAAACATTATATTTGTTGTAAATTTGTTCTCTGTGTTTTGTTTCTGTTTCTCAGTGTCTTCATCAGCCATTAACTTTGACTACAGAGCAGAGTCAGCTTGTGTCTACTCACGTACCTTCTACAGAGGTTTGTCAAAAAAACTGTCTCCTGAATCTTGTCTGCCTGTCTCTCTTCCTATCTGTCTGTCTGTCTCTAATTTATTGAACTTTAGCAATAATCTATTAAACATTATATTTGTTGTAAATTTGTTCTCTGTGTTTTGTTTCTGTTTCTCAGTGTCTTCATCAGCCTTTAACTTTGACTACAGAGCAGAGTCAGCTTGTGTCTACTCACGTACCTTCTACAGAGGTTTGTCAAAAAAACTGTCTCCTGAATCTTGTCTGCCTGTCTCTCTTCCTGTCTGTCTGTCTGTCTCTAATTTATTGAACTTTAGCAATAATCTATTAAACATTATATTTGTTGTAAATTTGTTCTCTGTGTTTTGTTTCTGTTTCTCAGTGTCTTCATCAGCCCTTAACTTTGACTACAGAGCAGAGTCAGCTTGTGTCTACTCACGTACCTTCTACAGAGGTTTGTCAAAATAACTGTCTCCTGAATCTTGTCTGTCTGTCTCTTTCTGTCTCTCTTCCTGTCTGTCTGTCTGTCTGTCTGCCTGAGTCTCTTCCTGTCTGTCTGTCTTGTCTCTCTTCCTGTCTGTCTTCATGTCTGTCTGTCTTGTCTCTCTTCCTGTCTGTCTGTCTGTCTGCCTGTCTCTCTTCCTGTCTGTCTGTCTTGTCTCTCTTCCTGTCTGTCTTCATGTCTGTCTGTCTTGTCTCTCTTCCTGTCTGTCTGTCTGTCTGCCTGTCTCTCTTCCTGTCTGTCTGTCTAGTCTCTCTTCCTGTCTGTCTTCATGTCTGTCTGTCTTGTCTCTTTTCCTGTCTGTCTGTCTGTCTCTAATTTATTGAACTTTAGCAATAATCTATTAAACATTATATTTGTTATAAGTTTGTTCTCTGTGTTTTGTTTCTGTTTCTCAGTGTCTTCCTCAGCCCTTAACTTTGACTACAGAGCAGAGTCAGCTTGTGTCTACTCACGTACCTTCTACAGAGGTTTGTCAAAATAACTGTCTCCTGAATCTTGTCTGCCTGTCTCTTCCTGTCTCTCTTCCTGTCTGTCTTGTCTCTCTTCCTGTCTGTCTGTCTCTCTGTCTGTCTTGTCTCTCTTCCTGTCTGTCTGTCTTGTCTCTCTTCCTGTCTGTCTGTCTGTCTGTCTGTCTACCTGTCTCTCTTCCTGTTTGTCTGTCTTGTCTCTCTTCCTGTCTCTCTTCATGTCTGTCTGTCTTGTCTCTCTTCCTGTCTGTCTGTCTGTCTGTCTGCCTGTCTCTCTTCCTGTCTGTATGTCTTGTCTCTCTTCCTGTCTGTCTTCATGTCTGTCTGTCTTGTCTCTTTTCCTGTCTGTCTGTCTGTCTCTAATTTATTGAACTCTAGCAATAATCTATTAAACATTATATTTGTTATAAATTTGTTCTCTGTGTTTTGTTTCTGTTTCTCAGTGTCTTCATCAGCCATTAACTTTGACTACAGAGCAGAGTCAGCTTGTGTCTACTCACGTACCTTCTACAGAGGTTTGTCAAAATAACTGTCTCCTGAATTTTGTCTGTCTCTCTCTTCCTGTCTGGCTGGCTGTCTGTCTGTTTCTCTTCCTGTCTCTCAGTTGGTGTTTTTGGCTATAGTTTCATTCTGTGTTTTGATTCAGGTAATATAATTCAGAATATGGCTGTCAGTTATCAGTGTATTGTTCTGTTTAATGATGGTTTCATTCTTCTGCAGAAAAAAATACCTGGTTCCCAGAAGAAAGTCAAGAAGCGAGCAAGTGTCTGTCAGGGTAAGATGGTTTATCACATTATATTTAATGCAACTCTGGAATACTCTGTTGAAGCGTTCAATATTACCTAATAAATAACAAGATTTTATTTACAATTAAATAAAAGAAATTGTATGTTCATGGTATGTCTTTGCTTTAAATCAATCAATATTTCATATGCAAAAGTTAATCCACTGCCAGCTAATAAACTTAAGTGATGATCAATGACTGCATTTCACATGCGAAGAAAATATGCTAAATATCACAATGCTGAACAACTTTAATGGTATTGAATTCAAAATATTGGTATTGGAACTTCTACCTATGATCAACTGATTTGTCTAAACATTTATAGATTACTGAAATGTAATATTACATTTGCATAATGAACACAAATTAAATGAATAATTTCGTTTAGGTTGTAAGACACATCAGCTTGTCAAAGAGGAGATGTCATCATTAAAAAAATGCTCAGTTTGTGATGGACCATTTTCCCCGCTGAACTCAGTTCTCATATACCAAATCATGACCTCACAACCCATGACTATAACACACACACAATAAACACACACAAGACTTAAACACAAATCACGGTTGGATCACATACAGTCACTATACTGAGTCCTCATATACCAAATCACGACCTCATAACCCATGACTATAACACACACACAATAAACACACACAAGACTTAAACAAAGATCACGGTTGGATCACATACAGTCACTATACTGAGTCCTCATATACCAAATCACGACCTCATAACCCATGACTATAACACACACACAATAAACACACACAAGACACAAGAACAGTTGAGCTCAATCCCTGCAGAAGCCTATGGACTAGTATGCAGGAGTGATCCAGCTCTCCAGATTTCATTAAAAATATCTTACGTTTTGAACTAATGCATCTTCAGGGGTTAAAGTTCTCCGTCGCTACGACGGATTTCCATTAATTGCAGCGAGTCTAGGACGTATATTCGTCAATTGCAGGGTTCCCGTCTGTCCTTATGTCTTAAATGAACTTTTCATAATTTTAAGGCCGTAAATAGGCTTTCATTTCGCAAATAGTGTGATAAATGTCTTAATTTTAGTTTGAATAGGTCTTAAATTAAGGAAAGATGATGCGTATTCACCCTGCTGAGGGGGGATGTGATAAAGCCTGGAGTGGAGCGAAAGCACGTTCCTCTCTCCACTCTAAGCATTCTGTAATCACTTTGCTGATGATCCACTCCGGTTTTTCCAATTCCCGCTCACGGAAAAACTGCTCCCTTTACACTCAATCTTGTCAGGCGAGGCTACAGCTCATTTGCTGCGGTCCCATGATAGAAAACAGAACGCGGGTCAATATTGGTCGTTTCTCAATACCAAGTACTACGCAAACTTCTGACTTGCGTCCTTGGTAGTTCGGACTTGCCAAGTTCGACTCGGGAGAACAAACTCCCGAGGACGAGAGGATGCTGCTAACAGCGCGTTCTTGATCGGCTATGTTTACACGGAAACGATTCTGAAGAGAAAACGCAAAGGTGGCGTTGCATCATCTTTTTTTAAATTCTGCGTTTAGACGAGTGTTTCGTGTGGGAAATCTACGTGCAAATGGAGACGCAAAAGTGTGAAATTCAATGTAGTATGCACTTCAGGCGGCGAGGAGTGCATACTACAACAACACCAAGTCAACGCGCCCGCGTACAACCTTCACTGTCAAGCAGACTTTTGCGTTTTTACCGTTTACACGGGAACGCGACGGTGGAGCGTTTTTAAGATTTCCACTCTGGAGGGTGGTTTCACTTTTTTGCGTTTTTGAGCCTCAAAAACACTCTCGCTGTGTAAACGAAAGGCACATCCGATAAAATATTTTTACGTTTTCACCCGCGAGCGTTCTCGTGTAAACAGGGCCTCGTCACGCGGCTACTCCGGTTATCAACTCTGCCTTTTTTCATCAACACCTCTCTGCCTCTTTTCATAATGAACATAATTATTATCATAAACATATAAATGGCCACACAAATGTGGTTCAGGCAACTCACATTGATTATCATATATTTATAACAACACGAAATATAGCTAAAACCTGCTTCCTTTTGTTCTTTTTTAAAATATGAAACATTATTTTTCATTAAAACTGACATTTAACAAACAGACAGGGTTGTATCGTTTTATTGTGTTATGCGTACACATACAGTGAAGAGAATGCATAGTAATATAATATTTTATATATTTTAGAATATATAAAATTACACAAGCATGTCTTTTTTGTTAAATGTCAGTTTTAATGATAATATCCCGTTCAAAAGTATAAGTAGCCTAATAGGTAGGCTATAATAAGCTATACAATGAGAAATAAAGCAAACTATTCAGTTAAACATAAGTCAGCTCTCTACATAATAAAGTTATAGAACTTCACTTTGCCCTCAGCCAAAACGATTTGCCATGGCACAAACTATATATTGATATAGTTTAGCATTGTTTGGTCTCATAAGATAAATAACATGCACTGAAAAGTTATGTATATGGTTTATTATTTGTCAAGATAAGTAATTGTTTTTCATAGATTAAAATGGCTTTTAAATTACGTAAACTGGCAATATTAGATCGGTTTTAAACATCTCCCCTTAAAACGCTATTGGTCTCGACAATTTAAATAAAGTTACAGGAATATGACTTGGCCTGAAAAAAATTTCAGTCAGAAGAATTTTTTTCACTTTAAGCCCTGCATCTTGCAATACACATCTTGTTTTGAACTATTGTTTAATAAATATAAATAATTCGACCACATAAACTTTCATATGGAGGATTAAATAGATTAAATGTATGCATGCAGTAAGATTTCACAACTAATCACTGACACATTCTACATTTCTTAAGTGTCAAATAACAATGACTCTGAATTTCATCCATTAATCGAACTTCCATAGTGCATAGTTCTGCCTTGACTCATGTTCTCATTTGGTTACATTCTGTTATGGAATATTTGTTTTTTTATTCATTGTGTATTTTGCGCGTTTTATTCACATACATTATGCAGGTACAATGCAAGTTTATATTTTGCTTCCTAAAATATATTTACACAATGTAAAATGTAAAATAGTGCCCTGTTGAAGTTTTGCTACATTTTATTTATTGTTTTTTTTTTTTTGATTTATTCTTTAAAGAGACGCAATGAATTTTGGTGAATGAGAGCACCTGTTTTATTTTAATGCACATAGTTGTACATTAGCAGGAATGTAGCACAATATGGATGTGAAAGAAGTTATAATTAGCCTATGTGATAATAACATTTGTTTTGGTTAAAATCAACAAATAATCGTGATAATTAATCGTGATCTCAATATTGATCAAAATAATCGTGATTATCATTTTGGCCCGAATCATGCAGCCTTACAATAAACACACACAAAACTTAAACACAGATCACGGTTGGAATTTAAATGAATAAAACATAGCAACGAAATTTAAATAAATAAAAACGGAATTTAAATGAATAAAACATAGCAACGAAATTTAAATAAATAAAACATATAGCAACTAAATTTAAAAGAATAAAAACTAAATTTAAATAAATAAAACGATAATAATAAAAAAGAATATCTTAAATATAGAAAAATTAAATTTAAATAAACAACAACTAAATTGTGACCTAAAATTTCAAAGTCTCACTGCGTAGATTAATTTAGATTGATAATAATTTTGTAAATCATTAATCATAAATCATTTTGTTTTCATTATTCTTTTCTTTGAAAACACCAAAGGTTAAAAAAAGAACAAATGTGAAGGAGCTATTCTATCAATTTTGATGCCCTTTCATTCATAGCGGTTACCAAGCAACATGATTACGCCGCCAACTGCAGCTTGATGAGGCAAGCGTACCGCGGTTCGGATACAAATATATAATGTGAACACAGACCATCGGGGGCAGGGGGGAGGGGGGAGGGGGGAACTCGAGTTCAGAACAGGCAATCGAACCAAGTGTGAAAGCCCCCTTAAACACAGATCACAGTTGGATCACATAGAGTCACTATACTGAGTCCTCATATACCAAATCATGACCTCATAACCCATGACTATAACACACACACAATAAACACACACAAGACTTAAACACAGATCACGGTTGGATCACATACAGTCACTATACTGAGTCCTCATATACCAAATCATGACCTCATAACCCATGACTATAACACACACACAATAAACACACACAAGACTTAAACACAGATCACGGTTGGATCACATACAGTCACTATACTGAGTCCTCATATACCAAATCACGACCTCATAACCCAAGACTATAACACACACACAATAAACACACACAAGACTTAAACATAGTATAGTGACTGTATGTGATCCAACCATGATCTTTGTTTGAGTCTTGTGTGTGTTTATTGTGTGTGTGTTATAGTCATGGGTTATGAGGTCATGATTTGGTATATGAGGACTCAGTATAGTGACTGTATGTGATCCAACCGTGATCTGTGTTTAAGTCTTGTGTGTGTTTATTGTGTGTGTGTTATAGTCATGGGTTATGAGGTCGTGATTTGGTATATGAGGACTCAGTATAGTGACTGTATGTGATCCAACCGTGATCTGTGTTTAAGTCTTGTACACATTAGTATTACGTGGACACAATTTAACCAAACGTGAATTAAGCACGATTGAACTAAACTTTTGAATTAAAGAGAATTTGTCGCTATATTTTTCCAAAAGCCTTGTGTCTGATAACCTTGTTCAATTAAACTGTACATGTGGATAAATTTACCCTTAAAAATGTTGATGCAGGGAGTTAACTTATAATCAAAGCTTGAATATAAACCAGTAGTCAATCAATATAAAATGATTCATTTTTATTGATTTACATTTACATAAACATTTAAGTTATCTTAAAGGGGACATATTATGCTTTTAAATTGTTCCTTTTTACATATAAATCATACATTTGTGGTCTTTATAAAGTGGAACTGCAATGCTTGGGTCAGAATTCCTCATTATTATAGCTCCACAGGCCCCTTTTCTACCACTTTTCTGATGTGCGTCTGAGAGCAACTCGTTTTGGTGCGTTCTCTTTAAATGCAATTGAGACACTTCATACCCCGCCCCCTCTCCAGGTTGCAGAGGTGACACTCGGTTCAACTCCACCCTGTTCGGCCATTTTTGCAGTTTTTCAGAGATAAGATTATCTAGCGACACAGAAACCTTTCATTCACTTTCATTAAAATGTCAACAACGGAAGAATTGGCCATCCAGTCTTACATGTTTGAGCCAGAGTTGGACATGGAGCGAGATAATGAAGAGATAATTATGCCTAACTGTTGTTACTCTGTTCTGTTTTGGTCCCTTTTCGTAGAGAAATATTACAGTATATATCTTATATTATCATTGCACTGCATATTATGTGTTATTGTTATAAACTGATATAATGTTTTAATAGTGAATTTGGCGAGGAGTCGATTGAGAGGATTAAATCCTCTCAAAGAGGCTGAATATTACGTGAGGCTGGCTGAAGACAAGGAAAGCATCACTTGGAAATATATCAGTCAAACTAAAGGTAATATTTGTTTTGTGAACTTTGTGTCTAGGGCTGGGCGATATGGCCAAAAAAATTATCACGATAATTTTTTTATATCAGTCGATATCGATAATTATAACGATATATGTCAAATCTTTATTTCTTTCAAGTTTAAAGGCAGATTTTTGCTCCTAAGTGAAAGTTGTATTAACCAGAGTGTTAATTGTGGTTTTAAACTAATCTTTATTGTCAGAACATATCATGACAAACACTTGCCAAACAGGTGAACATTTCACAAATATGAGGTAGAGCATTCAAACATTTTCCTTAAAATAAATATCTCAATAGAAAAATATTTCTTCAGCACAGTTTGCACTTGCAGTGCAGGCTGCAATATTAAAATTAAATGTTTTGTCTCAAAATGCATATTTGACAGTGAGTTGACAGTAAATCTGCATTCTAACTCAAGCTAATACTTAGCTAATGTTAAATTTATGTTCATTAACAAAAACAGTAACATCTGTTTTTTTTTATGTAACGAACACATTTTTATTTGGTAAAATGTAAACGTCTGCTCTAGCGAGCTCGCGCTGCGCGCACTGCCGTTTGGACTTTGAGCCGAGCGGATAAATGCTCCGTGTGGCGCACGCGGTTCAAATGAGTTTCGTTCCGCTTTTGCCGCATAAACATTATCGAACATTTATCGACCTCTTGATATCGTTTTATCGAGAAAAATTATATAGCGATAATTATCGTTATCGTTTTATCGCCCAGCCCTATTTGTGTCTCATTGCAGGTTAACCACAGGTATACAAGGCAAAAAATCCAGAGTGAATTTAAGTCTCCTGGGAGTACATGTGAGACCACACTCAAGAGTGTGGAAGTGTTAAAATAAGAGTGTTAAAATAATCCTGAAGCACAGTTAAAGTTAATGAGATAATTGGTGATTAATTCAAATCACCAAAGAAGGAAATCTAAATTTGTATGTAACCATTATAGTGGTTAGTGTTTGTGTTCGTTGGGCTCTTGACCCTTACATTTTTAAAGTTAGAATTTTTTTTAATCAAATTATCAAATAATAAAGTATTATTAGAAATATTTTTTGGGCAAGTTTCCCAGATAGGGATTATGGCTATTAATGGCCACACCTTAGTAAAATTAGGATTTAAGTAGTTTATAAAGTAAAGAGTGTACTTTTCATGTGCAATAAAACAAAAATTAACAACTACATTCAACAATTTCCTCACTCCTGCATCAGTATTCAGCTGTTTTCAACTGACACATACACTGTTGCTGACGAAGGAATCGTTTTCACAACGCATGTGTGTTAAAAGAATTGTCATTATTTGGCAGTGCAGTAAGGGTGTCACTATCGAAATTAATTAAAATCTAAATCGATTGAAATTAATTAAAATTCGTCGATGCTACCACGCCCCCATGTCACGTCCGTTCGGCTTGCCCAAGCGCTGTGTTGCGATGGTCTATGGTCAACCTCCTCTGAGCCATTTAAAAGATAGCATGGGAACTGCAGATGTGGGAGACCCGTTGACCCGTCTTAAGTTTTTTGGATTTCCAGTGAGTTATGTTGACAAAGTTCCCGCTTCAAAAAAGCCACAGATTGCAAACATCCCAAGTCTCGCGGAAGTGCCGGGAGTCTCCCGCATATTGATAGTAGGGGTGTCACGATTCTCCAAAACCTCGATTCGATTACATTTTTGATTCTTAGGTCACGGTTCGATTCCATTCTTGATTTCTATCAATCGGCCAATCAGGATGCTCTCTGTTTATTACATGCGCTTTACGCTTGTTTCACACATACTCCGTGTGCAGTGCGTATGCGGTGTGTGTTGCGGTGTGTACGGTACAGGAGCAGCACGCCCTAAAGTGCTTTCACATATGCTGCGTTTGCAGCGCGTAACTGATCCGTGCGTATGTGGTGCATATTTTTTTGCAGTCCGTCAATCTGTTCCAGGTGCGGTGCTACAAAAGCTGAATGAAAGTGACAGCGCACGGTTCGTGGTCAAAATTAACACAGATTGACCTGAAAATGTATTAGTTTCACCATAAATGCATTTAATTCAATACAATGTAGTAATCTCAACATAAAGTATTTAATTAAATACTACTTTTCATCTTTTATACTTTAAGACCGGGGTTTTAAGCAACGAAAACTACAATTTACCTCAACCAGGACATAATGAACGACATTCATCTCATTCGTGGAGGTAGATTAACAAGTTCTTTGTGACATGCAAGATTTATTGTATTAAAATTTAAATGTAACACAAAGGCATGAGAGTCGGCTGTTTTTGTCAATTTTAAGTTTTAATTTAAAATGTTTGCGATTCTAATATAAGTAGCCTACATGGTTAAATATTTGATCATTTGCTTGACTTAATAAATAGAAGTAATGCATGTAATTAATAGGCCTATGTTGTTGTGTTTAAACGTGCATACGTCCATTGAAGTTTGTATAAGTGTATAAAGAGAATCGCAATGCTGACGACTTTTTAAAAATAAACTTTACTGCATATCTTCTGAATTTGAATTAAAAATAGCGAGTATGTGTTTTTGGTACAGCCACGGATCAGTTACGCGCTGCAAACGCAGCATATGTGAAAGCACTTTAGGGCGTGCTGCTCCTGTACCGTACACACCGCAACACACAACGCATTCGCACTGCACACGGAGTATGTGTGAAACGGGCGTAAAACGCATGTAATAAATAGAGCATCCTGATTGGCCGATTGATAAAAATCGAGAATCGAATCGAACCTAAGAATCGAAAATATAATTGAATCGAGGATTTGGAGAATTGTGACACCCCTACAGTGCAGTTTTTCCCATACAATGATTTATTTTTGGCGGTGTGCCACAATATCAAAACTGACCATCACAAATACATTTTTCAAAAGACTTTGACTTCGTTGAATAAACATGAGCACTGCACATTCAAAAATTTAAACCCGTGTGGATGTTTTTATATATCTGTTTTTCTCAAGCAATCCGATTGTTGTCTTCATTACATGTCTTCATGTAATTTTAATTTCATCTTGCATGCGATGCATGATAAAACAGCATTTGTAAGCAGAGCACTGTATGTCCATAGCTGTTACGGGGAAAACCTTATACACTTCAGCAGCACCTCCTGCTGCCAGAGAATGAATTTTCATATACTGTTTATACCACCACAAATAAGTCTGGGAAAAACTGCGGTGTTACCCTTGGAATCTTGTAAGGGAAAACACCTGCTCTGTGGTAAATTTTAAAACATTGTTTTGCAAAATAAAACAACTGTTAACCATACTTTTAATTTTGTTTTAACAGGACGAGGTGTGTTTGCAAAAGGCCCTATTACAAAAGGGTCATTCATTGTTGAATACCGTGGTGTTTTAAGCAAGATAACACACTCTTTTGAACCAACAACTGAATACACGTATGTTTTTAAGCACAATGGAAATGAATACTGGTGAGTAGCCATATCACACAAAACAAATAAAAACAGTTGAGCAAATATTAAATAAATTTTCATTTGGTACTATGCCAGCTATCTTATCTTAAAATATATCTGCACCTTCTTAACCCTGAAACCAATGATCTGAGGCAGGTTGAAATGCTTGCCAATTATGGTTTATATTCTAAAGCCTGGAACACACTAAGCGGACGCCAACGAATTAGATCTGATGAAAGCAGACTGTGTTGTCACCTCTCGTCGAGGTAAAAAGCTGCACTTGAACACACCGAGAGAACTACAGGCGACTGTCAGCTAGAATGTGCGTTCTGCGCCTGCGTGTTATGAGCCAACTGTCTATTTCTGCAGATATATAAGTCTGTATTCGTCTTTCAAAAAGGAAAACCGACGCTGTTGGCTGCAGATACACACACCGTAAACAAAGCAGCACTTTCTTTATTCCACTCCACTCATGTTAATATTCGCCAAGGAACACTCAGGTAAGAAGACGTAACATAAAAACAGCCTTCTCTCTTTACCGTTTTGACTTCTTTGCTTGCTGTTTTGCGTTTATTCTCGTGCACTGACTCTTTCACTAAGCTGAACAGCCAATCAGAGCTCTCTCTTTCCCCAACGGCCCGACGCCGATTCAACATGCCGAATCGGGCGAAACAAAGCTGACGAGGACAATTTTCAGCCGACGGCACGGAATCGTGCGTATCACACCGAGGAAACTTAGTTGGCCAACACAAAAAATCTGCCAGACGGCCGACCGTTGGCTTGGTGTGTTCCGGGCTTTAAGTGTAATATTTGTTTATTTATAATGGTTGGTTTTTATGACCCCTGTAGCATTGATGCATCAGCAGAGGATGGATCTCTTGGAAGGCTACTTAATGATGATACAAAGCCAAATTCCAAGATGAAGAAAATTGTGCTGGATGGTGTACCTCATCTTTGTTTATTCGCAATTACTGACATAAATGAAGGTCAAGAAATTACTTACGACTACGGAGGAGATGACTTGCCATGGCGTTCTAAACGCAGTATAAAGAAGGTAGGGTATAATGTATTTTTATTTAAAAAATAATGTATTTTTAACTATATAGTGTTAAATGCAGAAGTGTCAAACTGCTGCTGACAAACTCAACTAGTAAAAAATATAATCAAAAATGATATGAAACAAAATACTGTATTGTTCTCTTTGGGGAAAATTGTTAATTTCTGCTTGTGTAATAAACTGTGGTTGTGTAGCACAGACTTGTATTGTTATAAGTTTGTTCTCTGTTTTGTTTCTGTTTCTCGGTGTCTTCATCAGCCATTAACTTTGACTACAGAGCAGAGTCAGCTTGTGTCTACTCACGTACCTTCTACAGAGGTTTGTCAAAATAACTGTCTCCTGAATCTTGTCTGCCTGTCTCTCTTCCTGTCTGTCTGTCTGTCTGTCTCTAATTTATTGAACTTTAGCAATAATCTATTAAACATTATATTTATTGTAAATTTGTTCTCTGTGTTTTGTTTCTGTTTCTCAGTGTCTTCATCAGCCCTTAACTTTGACTACAGAGCAGAGTCAGCTTGTGTCTACTCACGTACCTTCTACAGAGGTTTGTCAAAATAACTGTCTCCTGAATCTTGTCTGCCTGTCTCTCTTCCTGTCTGTCTGTCTGTCTCTAATTTATTGAACTTTAGCAATAATCTATTAAACATTATATTTGTTGTAAATTTGTTCTCTGTGTTTTGTTTCTGTTTCTCAGTGTCTTCATCAGCCATTAACTTTGACTACAGAGCAGAGTCAGCTTGTGTCTACTCACGTACCTTCTACAGAGGTTTGTCAAAATAACTGTCTCCTGAATCTTGTCTGTCTGTCTCTTCCTGTCTTTCTTCCTGTCTGTCTGTCTGTCTGTCTGTCTTGTCTCTCTTCCTGTCTGTCTGTCTGTCTGTCTGTCTGTCTGTCTGTCTGTCTGTCTGTCTGTCTGTCTGTCTCTCTTCCTGTCTGTCTGTCTTGTCTCTCTTCCTGTCTGTCTGTCTTGTCTCTCTTCCTGTCTGTCTGTCTTGTCTCTCTTCCTGTCTGTCTGTCTGTCTGTCTGTCTGTCTGCCTGTCTCTCTTCCTGTCTGTCTGTCTTGTCTCTCTTCCTGTCTGTCTGTCTTGTCTCTCTTCCTGTCTGTCTGTCTGTCTGTCTGTCTGTCTCTAATTTATTGAACTTTAGCAATAATCTATTAAACATTATATTTGTTATAAATTTGTTCTCTGTGTTTTGTTTCTGTTTCTCAGTGTCTTCATCAGCCATTAACTTTGACTACAGAGCAGAGTCAGCTTGTGTCTACTCACGTACCTTCTACAGAGGTTTGTCAAAATAACTGTCTCCTAAATCTTGTCTGTCTGTCTCTTCCTGTCTCTCTTCCTGTCTGTCTGTCTTCCTGTCCGCCTTTCTCTCTTCCTGTCTGTCTGTCTGTCTGTCTGCCTGTCTCTCTTCCTGTCTGTCTGTCTTGTCTCTCTTCCTGTCTGTCTGTCTGTCTGTCTGTCTGCCTGTCTCTCTTCCTGTCTTGTGTCTCTTCCTGTCTGTCTTCATGTCTGTCTGTCTTGTCTCTCTTCCTGTCTGTCTGTCTGCCTGTCTCTCTTCCTGTCTGTCTGTCTGTCTGCCTGTCTTTCTTCCTGTCTGTGTGTCTTTTCTCTCTTCCTGTCTGTCTTCATGTCTGTCTGTCTTGTCTCTTTTCCTGTCTGTCTGTCTGTCTCTAATTTATTGAACTTTAGCAATAATCTATTAAACATTATATTTGTTATAAATTTGTTCTCTGTGTTTTGTTTCTGTTTCTCAGTGTCTTCATCAGCCATTAACTTTGACTACAGAGCAGAGTCAGCTTGTGTCTACTCACGTACCTTCTACAGAGGTTTGTCAAAAAAACTGTCTCCTGAATCTTGTCTGTCTGTCTCTTCCTGTCTTTCTTCCTGTCTGTCTGTCTGTCTTGTCTCTCTTCCTGTCTGTCTGTCTGTCTGTCTGTCTGTCTGTCTGTCTGCCTGTCTCTCTTCCTGTCTGTCTGTCTTGTCTCTCTTCCTGTCTTTCTTCATGTTTGTCTGCCTGCCTGTCTCTCTTCCTGTCTGTCTGTTTCTAATTTATTGAACTTTAGCAATAATCTATTAAACATTATATTTGTTATAAATTTGTTCTCTGTGTTTTGTTTCTGTTTCTCAGTGTCTTCATCAGCCATTAACTTTGACTACAGAGCAGAGTCAGCTTGTGTCTACTCACGTACCTTCTACAGAGGTTTGTCAAAATAACTGTCTCCTGAATCTTGTCTGTCTGTCTCTTCCTGTCTGTCTTCCTGTCTGTCTGTCTGTCTTCCTGTCTGCCTGTCTCTCTTCCTGTCTGTCTGTCTGTCTGTCTTCCTGTCTCTCTTCCTGTCTGTCTGTCTGGTCTCTCTTCCTGTCTGTCTGTCTTGTCTCTCTTCCTGTCTGTCTGTCTGTCTGTCTCTAATTTATTGAACTCTAGCAATAATCTATTAAACATTATATTTGTTATAAATTTTTTCTCTGTGTTTTGTTTCTGTTTCTCAGTGTCTTCATCAGCCCTTAACTTTGACTACAGAGCAGAGTCAGCTTGTGTCTACTCACGTACCTTCTACAGAGGTTTGTCAAAATAACTGTCTCCTGAATCTTGTCTGTCTGTCTCTTCCTGTCTCTCTTCCTGTCTGTCTGTCTGTCTGTCTGTCTGTCTGTCTTGTCTCTCTTCCTGTCTGTCTGTCTGTCTGTCTGTCTGTCTGTCTGTCTGTCTGCCTGTCTCTCTTCCTGTCTGTCTGTCTTGTCTCTCTTCCTGTCTGTCTGTCTTGTCTCTCTTCCTGTCTGTCTGTCTGTCTGCCTGTCTCTCTTCCTGTCTGTCTGTCTTGTCTCTCTTCCTGTCTGTCTGTCTGCCTGTCTCTCTTCCTGTCTGTGTGTCTTGTCTCTCTTCCTGTCTGTCTTCATGTCTGTCTGTCTTGTCTCTCTTCCTGTCTGTCTGTCTCTAATTTATTGAACTCTAGCAATAATCTATTAAACATTATATTTGTTATAAATTTGTTCTCTGTGTTTTGTTTCTGTTTCTCAGTGTCTCCATCAGCCCTTAACTTTGACTACAGAGCAGAGTCAGCTTGTGTCTACTCACGTACCTTCTACAGAGGTTTGTCAAAATAACTGTCTCCTGAATCTTGTCTGCCTGTCTCTCTTCCTGTCTGTCTGTCTGTCTCTAATTTATTGAACTTTAGCAATAATCTATTAAACATTATATTTGTTGTAAATTTGTTCTCTGTGTTTTGTTTCTGTTTCTCAGTGTCTTCATCAGCCCTTAACTTTGACTACAGAGCAGAGTCAGCTTGTGTCTACTCACGTACCTTCTACAGAGGTTTGTCAAAATAACTGTCTCCTGAATCTTGTCTGTCTGTCTCTTCCTGTCTGTCTGCCTGTCTCTCTTCCTGTCTTTCTTCATGTTTGTCTGTCTGTCTTATCTCTCTTCCTGTCTGTCTGTCTGTCTGTCTGTCTGTCTGTCTGTCTGTCTGCCTGTCTCTCTTCCTGTCTGTCTGTCTGTCTTCCTGCCTGTCTCTCTTCCTGTCTGTCTGTCTTGTCGCTCTTCCTGTCTGTCTTCATGTCTGTCTGTCTTGTCTCTCTTCCTGTCTGTCTCTCTTCCTGTCTTTCTTCATGTTTGTCTGCCTGCCTGTCTCTCTTCCTGTCTGTCTGTCTCTAATTTATTGAACTCTAGCAATAATCTATTAAACATTATATTTGTTATAAATTTGTTCTCTGTGTTTTGTTTCTGTTTCTCAGTGTCTTCATCAGCCCTTAACTTTGACTACAGAGCAGAGTCAGCTTGTGTCTACTCACGTACCTTCTACAGAGGTTTGTCAAAATAACTGTCTCCTGAATCTTGTCTGTCTGTCTCTTCCTGTCTGTCTGTCTATCTCTAATTTATTGAACTCTAGCAATAATCTATTAAACATTATATTTTTTATAAATTTGTTCTCTGTGTTTTGTTTCTGTTTCTCAGTGTCTTCATCAGCCATTAACTTTGACTACAGAGCAGAGTCAGCTTGTGTCTACTCACGTACCTTCTACAGAGGTTTGTCAAAATAACTGTCTCCTGAATCTTGTCTGCCTGTCTCTCTTCCTGTCTGTCTGTCTGTCTCTAATTTATTGAACTTTAGCAATAATCTATTAAACATTATATTTGTTGTAAATTTGTTCTCTGTGTTTTGTTTCTGTTTCTCAGTGTCTTCATCAGCCCTTAACTTTGACTACAGAGCAGAGTCAGCTTGTGTCTACTCACGTACCTTCTACAGAGGTTTGTCAAAATAACTGTCTCCTGAATCTTGTCTGTCTGTCTCTTCCTGTCTGTCTGCCTGTCTCTCTTCCTGTCTTTCTTCATGTTTGTCTGTCTGTCTTATCTCTCTTCCTGTCTGTCTGTCTGTCTGTCTGTCTGTCTGTCTGTCTGTCTGTCTTGTCTCTCTTCCTGTCTGTCTGTCTGTCTTCCTGCCTGTCTCTCTTCCTGTCTGTCTGTCTTGTCGCTCTTCCTGTCTGTCTTCATGTCTGTCTGTCTTGTCTCTCTTCCTGTCTGTCTCTCTTCCTGTCTTTCTTCATGTTTGTCTGCCTGCCTGTCTCTCTTCCTGTCTGTCTGTCTCTAATTTATTGAACTCTAGCAATA
The DNA here is from genome assembly GCA_038021265.1 of Cyprinella venusta. Lineage (NCBI taxonomy): Eukaryota > Metazoa > Chordata > Actinopteri > Cypriniformes > Leuciscidae > Cyprinella > Cyprinella venusta. The sequence goes on along the minus strand of CM075873.1, from coordinate 23,676,631 downwards.
ATCTATTAAACATTATATTTGTTATAAATTTGTTCTCTGTGTTTTGTTTCTGTTTCTCAGTGTCTTCATCAGCCCTTAACTTTGACTACAGAGCAGAGTCAGCTTGTGTCTACTCACGTACCTTCTACAGAGGTTTGTCAAAATAACTGTCTCCTGAATCTTGTCTGTCTGTCTCTTCCTGTCTGTCTGTCTATCTCTAATTTATTGAACTCTAGCAATAATCTATTAAACATTATATTTTTTATAAATTTGTTCTCTGTGTTTTGTTTCTGTTTCTCAGTGTCTTCATCAGCCATTAACTTTGACTACAGAGCAGAGTCAGCTTGTGTCTACTCACGTACCTTCTACAGAGGTTTGTCAAAATAACTGTCTCCTGAATCTTGTCTGTCTGTCTCTTCCTGTCTCTCTTCCTGTCTGTCTGTCTGTCTGTCTGTCTGTCTACCTGTCTCTCTTCCTGTTTGTCTGTCTTGTCTCTCTTCCTGTCTCTCTTCATGTCTGTCTGTCTTGTCTCTCTTCCTGTCTGTCTGTCTGTCTGTCTGTCTTGTCTCTCTTCCTGTCTGTCTGTCTGTCTGTCTGTCTGTCTCTCTTCCTGTCTGTCTGTCTTGTCTCTCTTCCTGTCTGTCTTCATGTCTGTCTCTCTTGTCTTTCTTCCTGTCTGTCTTCATGTCTGTCTGTCTTGTCTCTCTTCCTGTCTGTCTGTCTGTCTCTAATTTATTGAACTTTAGCAATAATCTATTAAACATTATATTTATTGTAAATTTGTTCTCTGTGTTTTGTTTCTGTTTCTCAGTGTCTTCATCAGCCCTTAACTTTGACTACAGAGCAGAGTCAGCTTGTGTCTACTCACGTACCTTCTACAGAGGTTTGTCAAAATAACTGTCTCCTGAATCTTGTCTGTCTGTCTCTTCCTGTCTCTCTTCCTGTCTGTCTGTCTGTCTGTCTGTCTACCTGTCTCTCTTCCTGTTTGTCTGTCTTGTCTCTCTTCCTGTCTCTCTTCATGTCTGTCTGTCTTGTCTCTCTTCCTGTCTGTCTGTCTGTCTGTCTGCCTGTCTCTCTTCCTGTCTGTATGTCTTGTCTCTCTTCCTGTCTGTCTTCATGTCTGTCTGTCTTGTCTCTTTTCCTGTCTGTCTGTCTGTCTCTAATTTATTGAACTCTAGCAATAATCTATTAAACATTATATTTGTTATAAATTTGTTCTCTGTGTTTTGTTTCTGTTTCTCAGTGTCTTCATCAGCCATTAACTTTGACTACAGAGCAGAGTCAGCTTGTGTCTACTCACGTACCTTCTACAGAGGTTTGTCAAAATAACTGTCTCCTGAATTTTGTCTGTCTCTCTCTTCCTGTCTGGCTGGCTGTCTGTCTGTTTCTCTTCCTGTCTCTCAGTTGGTGTTTTTGGCTATAGTTTCATTCTGTGTTTTGATTCAGGTAATATAATTCAGAATATGGCTGTCAGTTATCAGTGTATTGTTCTGTTTAATGATGGTTTCATTCTTCTGCAGAAAAAAATACCTGGTTCCCAGAAGAAAGTCAAGAAGCGAGCAAGTGTCTGTCAGGGTAAGATGGTTTATCACATTATATTTAATGCAACTCTGGAATACTCTGTTGAAGCGTTCAATATTACCTAATAAATAACAAGATTTTATTTACAATTAAATAAAAGAAATTGTATGTTCATGGTATGTCTTTGCTTTAAATCAATCAATATTTCATATGCAAAAGTTAATCCACTGCCAGCTAATAAACTTAAGTGATGATCAATGACTGCATTTCACATGCGAAGAAAATATGCTAAATATCACAATGCTGAACAACTTTAATGGTATTGAATTCAAAATATTGGTATTGGAACTTCTACCTATGATCAACTGATTTGTCTAAACATTTATAGATTACTGAAATGTAATATTACATTTGCATAATGAACACAAATTAAATGAATAATTTCGTTTAGGTTGTAAGACACATCAGCTTGTCAAAGAGGAGATGTCATCATTAAAAAAATGCTCAGTTTGTGATGGACCATTTTCCCCGCTGAAGTGGTGGGGGCTGAAATGTCAAGGTTAGTATCAAAATTCACATGGGACTTTCATGTTGACAGGTGTAATGGTAACAAATACATATATGGCAAATGAGCAACATATTACATATGTACAACATATTCATCCATGGTGAATGTTGCTGGTCTGTGGACGTAAAGTATTACTAGTTCATTCATGGCACAATGTTTCTCCTGGTTTTCACGTCAGCGCTGTTTGATCTAATAGAGATCTACGGATAATAGCAGAGAAATGTGAACTAGATCTCGCTTCTCACTAGATCTCGCAGCAATGTTATTACCTCAGTGGCGAATTCAAATGTTTTCTTTCGTGGTATGGTAACAGTGTTGCTTGATCGAGATTGGCTCACGCTGCACAGATGTTGCTGGTCCGAACTGATAAACGATCCGTGAAGCACATAATGAGTAACGCAGTTTTGTTCTGCTTTCATTACGCTTGCCATTTGATGTTGAGCAACGTTGTGTTGGCTGCGCCAGCACGAATTTTGCCGGCAGGAAAAATGGTCCAATGGGTACCGAACCGGAAGCCTCGAACCGAAACGGTTCAATACGAATACATGTACCGTTACACCCCTTGTTTACACTACTCTGTCGTTTTCCAACTTCGAAAATTTAGACTTTTGAAAACGCTGCAGTTGTGTTTAAGTGTAAACGGAGGAAAATGGAGACTTTGAAAAACGATGGCGTGGCTGCCCACATTCTCTCTGAATATCCTTGACAACCGTGTAAACAACATCATGCGCATTGTTGAACCCATAGATATGTGTTGGTAGATTCCTCATTCGATCGTTCCAAGCATGCAGATGCGTCTGCGATAGAGATAAAATAACCAAATAAAACAACAATAATATTATAACACATTTAAATATTATTAGAAAAATAATTGAAAAAACATTTTAGAAAGCAAAACCAATGTGAAATAAATTGTAATGCGATTTGGGAAAACCCAACACATGGTGAAATTTTACATATTACAGCTTTTGAGACCATAATAAAGCTGGGTTCAAGTCTTTGCAAACGGTTTTTATTTCTTTTATCGCTTGTCTGTAATAAAAGTTATGATTATCTGAAGTCGGCTGATCGCTGTGATTTTCAGAAATGGAATTTTGAGAAAAACAGGTGTAATTAACTGTCACGCCCTGCTAGCGGGATATTTTTCATATCACATATTTTAGTAATCATCATGGATTAGGTATCATTCGAAAGCTGTGAAAACAGTTCTGAAATTGGACGATTGAGAGCGATTGCGAGCAGCTTTAAAGTCTGTTGTTCTCTTGTGCTCCGTATCACGCCACACGATAACGCTGGATAAAAATAAATAAATGAAGAGTTCAGATGCAAAAGCCTCTAAATGCCATTTGAAATTTTCTTCTAAATTGACCATTTTCATCAAACTTGTATATTTAAGTTCAGTAATTTCACTTGAATGACAATTAATAGGTAATCTTCATTGCCATTTAAGTGAAATTACTGAACTTAAATATACAAGCTTGATAAAAATTATCATTTTAGAAGAAAATTTCAAATGGCACTTAGAGGCTTTTGCATCTGAACTCTTCAAATAAAAACTTGCGGGCTCTTGTAGTTCACCCAGGACTGGACTGTTATGTTGTTTATTTTGATAGGTAAACTGTCTTTGTAGTGTTAAGAGAAGGAGAGATAAATGGGAGTTATTGTTTTTTGCCCCTCCGCTCCGCCTGCGTGTTCTTAAAGAGAAACACAGTCTTTTCAGCTGGCCATTGTAAATCGCTATTTTTCTGCACTAAACTAATGAATTTTCCCAAGATATATTCAGAGATGACAAACAAGATGTTATAGAATAAAAATTTAATAAAATCCCCATTTTTGACAAAAAACTGACATTTAATCTATATTTAGACCTTACTGAAAACGTACTAGCGCAACATCCGACGGGTTTTCCCAGATCGCATCACAAATGTTTTGCGTGATAACATCATCCTTAAAAAAATGAATTGTTACAAAAGTTTTAGTGTAGGCCTTGAGTTTAGTGTAGGCCTTGAGTTGCTCTTGAGTTGTTTTCATACATATTTTCATCTATTGAGCAAATTAAATGCTAATAGCCTGTTCTTCATCAGGCAAAAAACATTAAAAAAGGCAGGCGTGCCTTTGTGACGCTGTCTGTGGTGTGAGTACTACCAGTCCCCAAAGAACACCTAATTACATCACTCCCTTTGCCAAGTGCATTCCAAAGACTAAATAATGCTCTGCCTACCCCCGACTAACAAGGAAATAAGGATGATCGCGTTGATTTGGAAAATGCCCGTGAACTGTTCGGTACATGATACGCGTATTGTTGCATACCTATTTATCCATCTATCTATCGATCTGTAGCAACGACAAACAATCTTTTTTTTCTAGTTGTTATTTCTGTTGTTCATTTGCATGGACAGCTTCCTGTGGTAATGTTTATTGTATAATATAATATATAATATATTGTATAATATATATATAATATATAATATATTGTATAATATAATAATATTGTATATTATATATAATATATAATATATTGTATAATATAATATATATAATATATTGTATAATAAGTGTTTTGTTTTATTTATGAATTTTCCTATTAAACATTGTATTTTCTTAAACAGTGTGCACTACTACATGGCATGTGTACTGTTACCATAAAAATGAAGAAATACAAAACAGCTCGGTAAGTACTCTATTTTTGTGACATTTCAAAGCATTTGACACTCTCAAATACAGAGAAGTGAGACAAACAGACCACCATTTAAACATTACCTTTTAATTTAGTTGAATTTAATGTTAATTAATAACTAAATCATATATTTTAGTATCAAAGTAACATGGTAAAGTCTAATAATGAGCAACCCTGATGAACGCTGAACTTTAAAATCATATGAATAGTTCATCCAAATATGAAAATTCTTTTATAGTTTACTCAACTTCATGTCATACATGCCAAATGTATAACTTCCTTCCTTTAGCTGAACTCAAACAATTTTATATTAAATTGCTGCCATGTGTCTTATACTGAACAAAATAATAAATGCTACGTTTTTGTTTTTGGCCCCATTTTTCATGAGATCTTAGACTTGTTCTATGTACACAAAAGGCCTATTTCTCTCAAAGATTGTTCATGAATCTTTCTAAATCTGTGTAAGAGCACTTCTTTGCTGAGATAATCCATCCACCTCACAGGTGTGGCATATCAAGATGCTGATTTAACAGCATGATTATTGCACAGGTGTGCCTCACGCCGGTTTCACACCACAAGCGGCAGCGGCGCATGAGCAGCGTGTATTTTTTTTCGACGTGCATGTTAATCAATGAGTGCGTTCACACTGCGAGCAGCAGCAGATGTAAATCTAGCGCTGGCCTTTTTTGATGCCATGCAAGATATTTATTGATATATACTGTAAAAAAGTATTATAGTAGTATAAATGTAGTATAAAAGTATAAAAAGAATATAATAAATAAAAGAATAAACAAAATAGAAATGCAAAGCCTGTGATGTGGCCCTCTGTGTGATTGCTGATAGGAACTGTTTTGAGGCACCAGTGAATTTCATGACGCCCAAAACGTAAATAGTTTTGGTTCTGTACAAGTTATAATGTTTAGTCCTGTGCTCCAGGACTCCAAAGAAATGAACAAACTGTTTTTTTTTTGCTTTTATTTATTTGTGTGTGATTTCAATAAATATTCGAGTGATTCAATTTCCGATTTATTTTTTCATTCGTCTTTATGGTCCCATAACTTATTTTACATTCAGGTGACATCAATGCAACACAAATATGCTGAAATTTCAATTTGTCCTGAAAAAAAGAGGTGTGTCAATTGTCTGTGCACAAAAGGGTTGATGTTTTACAAGCTTTTTTAGTAAATAACACCAGACAGAAAATGAATTGTAAAATACCCTTAGGTCTCTGAGGGTTAATATCTGAACAGCACGTATATACAAAGGTGATGTGTCTGACTTCTATAACTGCGTGCACTACCCAATATCATTGTCCATTGCAATGTTTCACTGTAGACATTGCCTGTTGCCAGTTTGGTACACATCACCCAACCCTATCCAAAATGCTTGTTTATCAAGCCATTATGGATGATCAGTTACCCCTTTTCCACCAACAAGAACAAGGTGCTGGTTCAGAGCTAGAGCTAGTGCCGGTTTGGAGTTGGTTCGACTGACGAGTTTTCAAAGAACCCTTTTGCCTTTCCACAGGCTAAAGAGTCATCACAGAGCCAGATCTTACGTCACTTACATCTCATGTTTCCCAGCAACACTAGCGCGGCACACACAAGGCTTACGAGATGGTTCGGCACTATGAATCTCGAACTGCGAGAGCGATTCGAAAAAACATTAGAAAAAGATTCGATTCAAAAGCAGAAAGAGTTGTAAACTCTCCAAACACTCCCGCAGCTCCGATCAGTCCAAGCCGCTCCGATGCATCTCGAACAAGCCTGCCATCAACATTGGTGGTTGTTGCGTTACTATTTATGCTCATGGTTTTGCAAACCTACATTGGTATCCAAACACAGCGAATCCAGCACGTCCGTGCAGCTCGCCGGAACTTGCATTAACGGAGATTACAATCGAGCTGCTGTTAGCATGATTAGCTGCTATTTAAAAAATGGCAGTCAAAGTTTTTATTCGTCTTGTTGGTCACGGTAACCTCGCCCCCAGCCGCTGACGTAAGCGGTTCTTACTTCTAGACCAGCAATGATTTGGTGCTACTTAAGAACCACTTTTACTGGTTCAGAGCTGGTGCTTTGGTGGTCGAAAAACAAAGAACCGATTTGAAACTAGGCTTTGGCCCCGAACCAGCACCAGCTCTGCCTTGGTGGAAAAGGGGTAAGTGAGATAAATTGCTAACTCAGGAGTTTCCAAATGAAAATGTTGTACATTGCAATGCTTCAATATGGTGTCATCAGTTGTAATGTTTTATGTGTGTGTTATGTACGCCTTACTATTTGTTTTGTTATCTTTTAATTAGAATGAAACTGAAACAAGTGAAGAGGACATATCAGATAATGATCCAGAATATGTTCCAGCTTCAGAAACCGATTCAGAAGATGATGAAGCACCAAGCAGATTGGCAAAATCTACAGTTCTGGCAGAGAAAGAATCATCAATGATGGATATAAGTCACATCAGTGGAATAACTACAAAGGAGACATCCGCAAACACAACAGACTCAACATCTATTGCAAAGAAGGGATTGAATTTTTGCTTTGTTTGCAAAAAAGCTAATTTTAAAATAGCTAGACATTTTAAAGTTCATGTTAAGGAAAATGCAGAGATCGCCAAAGCTTTGAGTTTCCCTGCAGGCTCAAAAAGTAGAAAGGAGTGGCTAGAGAAACTTAGAAACAAAGGGAACTTCATTCATAACTGTGAGGTGCTGAAAGATGGAGCTGGTTCGCTGAAAGTCAAAAGAAGAGCCCGGGGTGGCTTTAAAAAATATGAATATTGTCTCCATTGTAAGGGCATGTTTTTAAGAGCAGAGCTATGGAGACACATGAGAAGGTGCCCTTCAAGACCAACGGATGATGACTGCCAAGGCAGGAAGAGAATACTTGGCTTAGCATCAGTAGCCAAATCAACTTGTTCAAGCGCGGTTGAAGAAGGGGTGCTTAAGATGTTAAGCCGCATGCATGATGATGAAATTGCTGCACTTGTTCGCAATGACTTTTGCCTTTTAAGATTTGCAGAGTCCCTTTACATTAAACATGGACATGATCCCTCAAAACATGACTATATTCGGCAAAAAGTCCGCCAGCTTGGCCGATTTCTACAGACAATGCGCAAGAGTTCTCCAGTCCTAACTTTAGAGGATGCCGTTAAACCAGCAAATTTCCTGAATGTGATTGAGGCTGTGAAGAAAACTGCAGGGTTTGATAAGAACAATAACACCTATAAGACTCCAAGCCTTGCATTAAAAATTGGCCACTCCCTGTTGAAAGTAAATGACATAATTCACTGCCATGCCCTTATGGCTGAAGATGAAAACCTAGTGAAGTCCTCAGATGCTTTCCAAAAGCTTTATCAGGCCAAGTGGTCTGAGTACATTTCACACAGTGCTTTAAACACGATTAGTGATTTAAAATACAACAAGCCAGCGAAACTTCCACTCACCGAAGACATCATGAAGTTTAACAAGCATCTTGATGAAAAGGCAAAGTCAGCAACTGCAGCACTGGAGAAGGCAGCAACACCACAGAATTATTCCAATGTTGCAAGAACAACGCTGACCAAGATTGTGCTTTTCAATAGGAGACGAGTAGGAGAAGTTTCAAAAATGAAGCTTAAAAATTTCCTGGAACGAGATCGTTCAATTACACTTAAAGAAATGAATTTATCGGAGTATGAACAGAAATTGTGCATGTACTTTGAGCGGGTCGAGCTCAAGGGAAAAAGGGGAAGAAAAGTGGCAGTGTTGCTGACTCCTGAAATGACGAAGTCCTTAAATCTGATGATTATGAAGAGAGAGCAATGTGGTGTGCCCAACAAGAACGAGTATTTATTTGCCGTTCCTCACTGCCTCACATGCTATAGGGGACATCAATGTCTTAGGAAGTTTGCAGATGAATGTGGTGCCCAAAAACCTGATTTTTTACGATCTACTCAGCTGAGGAAAGAAATGGCAACTACTTCTCAGATGTTGAATTTAAAGAACAATGAAATGGATCAGCTGGCGGACTTTTTGGGTCACGACATAACAGTGCACAGACAGTTTTACCGTCTTTCTGAGGCCACCATACAGAGTGCAAAAATTTCCAAGCTGCTTCTTGCCCTTGAGAAAGGAAAGCTGCATGAGCTACGAGGAAAAACACTTGATGAAATTGGAGGTAAGTTCATATAAGTTTGAAAAGATTTTACAGTAAGGATCCATCTCTTAACATAAGTTAATACACAATTGAATATACTTGGAATATACTAACGTATGGGCTATATGAACGCATAAGTTCCGCATTTGACGCAAGGATGCTCAACAGTTTCCGGTTGGGGAGATTAAAGCGGAGAAAAAACGAGGAAAACGGGATTATTGCAGAGTCTTCAAAATTTACTGTCCTCCCGACATTGAAATGAAACTTTCATACGTTTAGATGTAATTTTTAAATATAGTAATGTTTATTTAATATAATTTTAAAAAGAAGCATAAACACGAGGGGTGTCTGTTTTGCCTGTTTTTGTGACTAACGTTTCTTTATTATAACCATGGAGTATAAAATTCAATATAAATTCTCAGTATTGCAATGGGCTCTACGATCAGCGGAAGTTATCGAGCATCCTTAAACCTTTACCGGAAATACTGCCGTGCCCCATTGCCCCTTTCCCTTTGGAATATACTTACCTGTGCATGTACTTACCTGTTAACCATTTCTCTTTGGAATATACTTGCCTGAATTCAAAGATCTAAGACTTTTTCTATGCATACAAAAGGCCTATTTGTCTCAAATATTGCTCACAAATCTGTCTAAGGCCTCGTTTACACTGTCAGTGAAATGTGACCCAATTCCGATTTTTTTGCTCATATGTGACACAGATCGGATGTGTTCTATGACAGTGTAAACAGGAACAAAACGAATGCAAAAGGAAAGGAAATGCCAAGTACATTATTTGCAACTACCCCACTGTATGGTAGAGCCTAGTTTTAGCCAATATCACCTTGTAAGCATAAGAACCCTGCCACAATGAAGTATGTGAAAGTTGGAATTTTGTTTTGACTGAAGATTGAATTGTTACTATCCCATTGATTGTCCAGATTTCACAGATGATGATGACGACGATGAGAGTGATGAAGATGCAACCCATGACACAGAAATTGCAGATGAAAATAATGGTATGTATTTTAAATGCTAACAAAAACGTTTTAGCATATTAGTGTAAAGATTTCCTTATTTCTTTTCCTTACTAACATGGTCTGCAATGAAAATTTTTAAAAAGGGGGTTTTAAAAAAAAAGTTTAACTATTTTTAGTGGGATATGTGAGCACCTCTCTTCCCCTATATCAACAACCAGTGCACACACCCATGTTTAGATGAGTTTTCTATTTTTATTTTATTTGTGGTTAAAAAGTCAGTGTCCTGCTATTGTAAGCCCACATCCGTTTCATTGGGACCACGTGGCACAATATTTGATGTACCACCAAATTCTCTTCAATTAAGGATCTTCCAGTCTGTGTGTGCTGCCTCTCTGCTATGAAAAAGTACAGTACTAAATATTTGCAGATGATGCATTTATTATCACAACAGTAACACAACAGTAAATGCTGATTTTAGCATTTAATAGTGTAGAAATGACAAGGCTAAATAAGATGTTCCCTTTCAGTCATGTTCCCTTTACTTCAACATTTTGTAGAGTGTACGACACTAGGGGTCATTCTTGGTAGCCCCAACAGATCTTTGAGAATTGGCCAATCAAACTGGGGTGTGCAGAATTTGCATTGCTAGCCACACCCGGATATTCGGGTATAAGTAACCTAGCTTAGCATCTGCTCACTCGTTCTATTCTTCTGAGCCGATTGCAGCGTCTCTTCATGAGAAGCAGTGTTTTACTCACCTCTTTAAACTTCGTTGTTGGATTTAAGGCATGTTTGGCTCCTCCTGTTCAGGTGAGAGAGGGTGCACTCTCTGCCCAGTCAGTGCATGTTGGCGAGCACAGTCTCCCACATCCACCACTAATGCAGAGAGCAGGCCTCATAGAAAAGGCATGGATTGGGTTGCAGGACATTTCAGTTCCTACCACAATGCCTGCCAGTCTGCCCAGCCACACCCCAACTGAGGAACGTTGATTGTAGTTCCTCTGGCACCATTGGCAGGGTATCTGGATGTTTGGTCAAGCCCTCTCCAGTTCCTCCCGATGACTCCTCAGAACCATTCAGCTCAGATATGTAATTCAGTTCCCCAGGCAACCACCCAAGTTGAGGGACATTCTCTTTACCTCGGTGGGAGGCGAGAATGGTAAATGGACTGCATTTATATAGCACTTTCATAGCGCTTCCAAATCGCTTTACAATTTGCCTCACATTCACCCATTCACACACACATTCATACACCGACGGCGACAGCAGCCATACAAGGCACCATCCAGCTCGTCGGGAGCAGCCGGGGTTAGGTGTCTAGCAAGAGGACAGACACCTCGACACTTGGTCAGGTGGAACCGGGGATGGAACCACCAACCTTTCGGTTTGTAAACAACCTACAAGAACCACTGAGCCACTGCCGCCCCATAATGATGAATGAGAATGCTGCTGTTCTGTGGGCGGAGGTTGACGCCCTTCTGAGGAAGGGAGCAGTTGAGTCTGTCCCCCAAAGCCAAAATAAAGAAGAGCTTCTTCAACCCATACTTCATTGTACCTCGAGAAGATGGCAGACTAATCTTAACCAATCTTGGACTTGAGGATTCTAAACCGGCCCCTTCACAAGCTTTCGTTCAAAATGCTAACCCTGAAACACATACTGACATGTGTCAGAGCACAAGATTGGTTTGTTGCTTCACGCCGCCTTCATACTGGCAGTCATTCATTTCCTATGGAGATTCGCAGACTGCATGCGAATGGGTCCGAAACGGGTCTGACCGAGTGCGGTGCAAAGAAAATTGTGTCTGTTGGTCAATTTTTGCGAAAAGCAACGGATGGTTTCTATCCGACAATTCCAGCGGAAGTTGAGCGTTGCTATGGTACTGATAAACAAATCTGAATTCTTAATGTTTAACAAAATAAATAATGATTATATAACGATAAGTTGTCATGTCATTTTTTTATTTTCATGACTTTCTAACGTTATTAGGGCCGTTAATACAATTAAGTTGTGGGCAGACATTGAACTATTGACCACCATATCACATTTTTTAGCCAACCTGACATCAACGTCCTCAGCAACTTTCCTCACGCAGCAGCCTTCATATTAATATCTCTACAAACCTCATCAGAGAGATCATACAGAACTGACAGAATCAACCTTTCTAATCTCTCCACCATTTTTATTCTACCCGCGTCCGACACTTTTCACTGTGTAGTACGACGTCCGTTGGGAATGTATTGCGTATTACGGAGCTGATTTCAACTGCCAGTGTGAAGGCGGCGTCAGACCTGAAGGACACGTATTTCCATGTCTTAATCCTGCCAAAGCACAGACCGTTCCTTCGGTTCACCTTTGAGGGTCAGGCATATATCAGTACAAGGTCCTCCCCTTCGGGCTCTCCCTGTCCCCTCGCGATGTGGTCCTAGGCCACCTAGACCGATTGTGCTCTCTCCGGTGCAGAGCATCTCTTTTCTTGGTGTAGATCTGGACTCAGTTACAATGACTATATTTCAAATATTTTCAAGAGGCTCCTGATATGGCATCCTCAGCTGTGGTCACATCGTTGAGACTTATGCATATGAGGTTTCAGCACTGGCTTCGTACCCAGGTCCCGAGATGGGCATGGCACCAAGGCTCACATCGTGTCAACATCACACCAATGTGTCGCTGCACTTTCAGCCCTTGACAGTGCTTCTAGCCTTGAGGAGGTTTCAGCTCTTGATCCAAGGCAAGCATATGTTGGTCCGGACGGACAACACAACGGTGGTTGATGTATGCAGCGTGGTGTCCCCTCCACTCGCATGTCACAACTCGCCCGCCATCTCCTATTATGGAGCCAGCACAGACTCAAGTCTCTGCATGAAACCCATATCCCAGACAACCTCAATTGTGCATTAGACCTCCTCTCATGACAGCTTTTGCTCAGAGAAGAGTGGAGGATTCATCCCCTAATGGTCCAGCTGATTTGGAGTCACTTCCACCAGGCACAGGTGAACCTGTTTGCCTCGCTGGAAAGGACCCTTTGTCAGCTTTGGTACTCCCTGACTGAGGCTCCCCTCGGCACAGATGCCCTTGCAAATATGCATTTCCCCCAGTGAGACTCATCGCACAGACACTGTGCAAAGTCAAGGAGGACAAAGAACAGCTTCTGCATGTGGTCCCTTATTGGCCCAACAAGACCTGGTTTTTAGAATTCACGCTCCTGGTGTTAACTCCTCCCTGGTGGATTCCCTAGAGGAATGATCTTTTTTCTCAAGGGAAAGGCACGATCTGGCATCCGTGCCCGGATCTCTGGAACTTCCATGTTGGTTCCAGAACTAGGAGGATTTAATAGAGCTTTTACCAGCAGTGGTAAATATCATCACTCAGACCAGAGCCCCCTCAATGAGACAACTGTACGACCTGAAGTGGTGCATTTTCGTCAACTGGTGCTCTTCCCATGGGAAGGACCCAGGAAGATGTAGCTTCGGATCTGTACTCTCATTTCTACAAGGTTGCCTTGAAAGGTGCCTGTCTGCATCCACACTTAAGTTGTATGTGGCTGTGATTATAGCTAACCACGACACCGTTGAAGGCAGGTTGGTGGTAAAGCACGATCTGGTGATAGGTTCCTCAGAGGTGCCAGGAGATTGAATCTCCGCACCTCATTCTCTCTTGGGATCTTGCTGTGGTCTTACAGGCCTTACAAGCAGATCCATTTGAGCATTTTCAGTCAGTTTAGTGCCCTCTCTATGATGATGGCCCTCCTGACTGCACTCACTTCCATCAAGAGGGTTGGGGACCGTTGAGCTCTCTCCACTGACAAAACATGCCTCGAATTTGGGCCGGCAGACTCTCACGTTATCCTGAGACCACGGCCTGGATACATGCCTGAGGTTCCCACCACTCCCTTCAGGGACTAGGTGGTGGCATTACAGGCTATCCCTTTTCAGGAGGAGAAACCCCTACCTGTTTTTGATGTGTCCAGTACAAGTTCTTCACATCTACTTGGACCACACTCAGAGTTTCAGATGCTTTGAACAGCTCTTTGTCTGCTATGGACGACTGCAAAAGGGGAATGCCATCTCCAAACAAAATCTCCCACTGGATAGTGGACACGATACACATGGCATACCGGGCCAGAGGCCTGCCATGACTGCTGGGAGTGAGAGCTCACTTAACCAGGGAATAGCTGCCTCTGCAGCCCTGGAGGAACGGTCAGCCATGTCTGAAAGTGAGTAACTTTAGTAACTTGTGGATCAGCACTGACGCAAGACGTGAACTGTTTTGAACGATTTAGTTCAATTTAGTGTACTGGTTCAACCAAATCACTAAAAAGAACCGGCTCAAAAGAACGATTCGTTTACGAACCGACCATGTTTATGATCACTGCAGTCTGCAGAGAGATGGAGGTGGCAAGAGAAAAGGTGAAGACTGGGGAGTGGAAGCTCCGCAAATACACAAATAGAAAGAGTAAAAGTGTGGGAGACATTTGCCGAAATAATGAAAGATGATGACCAAAGTGCTGGCTTTGTTATGTGTACGTCTTCTTTCGATGCTGTTACACGTCTATGGCACAATGACGCTACGATGAGCATTTAAAATGCTGTCAGGAAGTAGGTCGGGTACAATATTTTCATACTTTTTTGCAGGCCGAGTTGCGGGCGGGTTGGTTGAAAACGTCGGTTGGGTGCGGGTTGTTTATACATTGACCCGCGCATCACTGTTAATTATAGAGAAAAGGCAACAGCTAATTGGGCTTCCGCCTACATAGAGGCTCTCCCGATAGCGGAGAGTGCAGCCTAAAATTTTGGACGTTGGAAGGTCGCGAAGAAGGAGGGTCATTTAGGTTGTGATATGCTGGCCTCAGAATGGAATGAGTGAGCAGATGCTAAGCTAGGCTATTTATACCCTGATATCGGGGTGTGGCTAGCTATGCAAATTCTGCACACCCCAATTTCATTAGCCTTTTCTCAAAGATCTCAAAGGTGTTTGGGCTCCCAAGAGCAACCCTAATGTCTTACACTCGACACAACATCTCTATTCACTCCATCAGAGAACGAGGGTTACCGTACATAACCTAGAGAATTTCACTACAACTCTGCAGAAAATGAAATTGTAGCAGCACTGATCATCAGTGGGGTGCATTGAATTTAATAAAATGTATCACCTACACTTTTCTGTTACATGATTGTCAGATGAACACATGGACACATCTGACAGAGAGGAGACTGACACAAATATATGTGGACAAAATGGTATGTAGATTGATTTTTATTAATATAGAATATTAATATGCTATGCTCATATGCTAATAGAATATAAAAAAAGAAATTGCAAAAAAGTTATACCAGGTTTCTATTTCTCTGTACACTGTGAAACAGGCATAACAGGCATACCTCAAATACTATGCCAATAAATTGCATCTGTTCTGTTTTTACACATTTTTCAGGCAGTAACTTGGACATGCACACCGAACAAACTACATGCAGTTCAAACAATGACAGACCAGACAGACCAATTCCTGGACGCATTGGTATGTTCAAGTTGGAATTTAATTTGTATTTAATAGAGGGAATGCATTGACGTCACTTTCCCGCCGGAACAACCCCCCAAAAGATCTGCAAAAGATATGCTGCGTGACAGGATTTAATAGGGGAAACTGCGAAAATGCGACTAAAACAAACAATTTTATCAATTTAAACTAAATGTTGGACTCAATATAGTGTTCCTTACAACTCACTAATGATCCAGTGATCCATGGATATTAACATGCAGCCAGGAATCATGTTGCCTGACATTTATGTTTACCTGATTTCGACACCGGGGAAATAAAAGTAATGAAGACCTTTATTTTTTCAGGTAATACAGGACGAGGTGTAATGCATCCTTTAAGTGCAAGCGCGTAACAGGAAAATGTACTTGACCTTAGCAGTGTAGTTGTCACAATGGAGTTCTCGGGTGGGCATCCTCTCTTGATGGGTGATCCGGGGGACATATTGTCAGTAGTACACCTCAAACTTCATTGGATGTTTCGGCCATTATAACTAGACATCCTCGGTTGAGGCAGGCCCTGCGGGGGTGATCAAGTCCCCGCAGTATATCCCCCCAATCACCCAATCATGCTGACTCTTGCTGGGCCAGCAAGAGTCTTGTCTCTTTATCCACAGCCACTGGCTGCTTCTCTCAGCTGTCTAGTTGTTAACCCAAGGCCTCCCCTTCCCTGCTAGACATGCCCCACTATGTGCGAAAGTCTGAGAGTGGCTGCTGCCTCTTCCACCACACTGGTTGGTCTCCATTTGCGGCCTGCCACCAAGGTTGGTGCGTTGTTATTCACCATTGCATCACGAGAATCCATCAGTGTCATCTGGAGTTTACTTTAGCACACTTGAATTCCTCCGTCAGACTGGTGAGGGGCAGTTTGAGGGTGCAATCTCCGTAGAGGCCTATGGTGATTAGGTATCGAGGCACTTCAAGCCATTTCTTGATGCAGCCTGTGATTCCTCTTTTCAACTTCTCCACTGTTGAGATTGGGACCTCAAAAATGGTAAGTGGCCACAGCACTCAGGGAAGAAGGCCAAACTGTAAACACCAGGCCTCAGTCTTCTAGGGAGCTGAGTGTTGTTGATGGCCTGGAGCCCACTTCTGATTCCTTTCCGCAGCTGCTGTACCTGATCTTTATCCTTCAGGCTGAAGGCGGCCCACATGAGTTCATGGGACACTGACCCAAAGGCATTAGCAAGGTCCAAAAAGACAACATGGAGGGCCTTTTTCCCCACCTTTGCGTGATCTAGCACACCTCATCTAGCACATCTGGTGCCAGATCATGCTAGAGTGTTCCAAGCATCCAGAACAGCCTGAGATTCCTGCTTTCTGTACTGATGTATCAATGTACTTATTTATTTGAAGGTATTCAGTTGGGCTGGGTATTGACACAAATTTCACAATTCGATTCGATTTTGATTCACAAGCTTGCATTTCGATCCAATATTGATTATTTTGGATATCAGTTACAATAAATGGCAAGTTTTCTCAAGGAAATCAAATCTCTTAACTAATGCCGTAAACTATTGGAGTCTAGTTGTAGCCTACTAAGCTTCATTAGCCTAATATGGTAATAATTAACTGTTTTGTAGCAATACAAACACTTATTACACTTTTATTTATTTTTATAATAAGAAGATTATATGAAATAGAAATATTTAAATGGTGGCTGTCATAAAAACTTAATATTGAAGAACATTAAGATTATAATGCATTTGTAATATGGTGTATATATTTAGCAAAATGCTCCTCTCTAGAGTTTATTTTTTTCTAGCTGACTAACGAGTTTATGTGGGTTTTCTGAGGTATGAAGATACATGAGATTGATTATAAGCTGTTTAACTGACGTCTTTCCACGGTTGAAACGCTGATTGAGTGAATCAATGTGTCATGATCCGGATTTGGATAAGTTGTCCTCTATCTTTAACACACTTTCAGATGCTCATCCATGTTTATTTCGCGCTGTAACTGGTATTATTAAGCTGGAAGAGAGATCAGCGCTGTGCCAGAGCGATCTCACGCCACAAAACGCTATTTATGTTTTTGAATTTCTAAAGAAAATGGACGTAATTTGAAAATTGAGACTTTGTTTCATATCAATAGTAACAAAGGACAACGATTATTGCGATTTTTTTTTTTTGGGATGCGCGCAGCCGCGATACAATGTTCCATTCATTCAAATGAAACAGGATGACTAATCGATTCTTGAGATTTAAGAATCGATATCGGTTGGTAAAAATAAGAATCGATAAGTATCGAGAAATTGATATTTATTACCCAGCCTTAGTATTCAGATATCCTTTTAGCAATGACGCTGAAGATTTTACCCTTTACATTTAGTAAGGATGTTGGCCTAAACTGGCTAATGTTCTCCGCCTTCTCCTTTGGGATCAGGACCCCTCCTGCCCTACGCCACACTTTGGGCACAATCTTCCTCTGCCAAACTGTTCTCATGAGCTTCCAAAGAACCCTCAGGACATGCGGCGCATTCTTGTACACCTTGTATGGGACTCCATTAGGACCCGGGGCTGATGCCGCCCTTGCCCGATGTACTACCTTTTCCACTTCTCTCCAGGTCGCAGGACCAGTCTCCATCTGATGCTCTAGAGAGATGATTGGTGAGATGTCTGGAATGGTCATCCGTTCATGCCGTCTTGGATCAGAATGTGTAGCTTTCAGGTGATCTTCCAGGTGTTTCCTTGCTACCTTCAGAGATCCACTTTTCTCTCTAGTGAAGAGGCTTTTCAGAAACTTGAAGATCTTTGTAGAACTGTGTTCTAGATCTTTATTTTTTGCTTCTGCGTCTCCGTAGGTTTTCTGCTCTGTGGAGGGATGCCAATCGGTTTTTGATGTCAGCTTGAAGCACCTCAATGGCTTTCTTTTCCCCCTCTAAGGCTTTCTTCCACTGCTTCCGAAGTTGCCGCCTCTGTTAGATGAGGTGCTTGATCTCTTTTTGCCTTCTGGAGGTTGGTGCAGTTGGGGACTTTTTATGGCCTTTCCTTTCTTGTATACCAAAGCATTCTGCTCCATATTGGTGGATAATGTCCCCCATACTCTCCAACTTCTTTTCCACTGTGCCTTTAAGTTGCTCTAGGGTCAGGGACAAATCACTGTTGATTGCTTGCCACTGTTTCTTGTCAGCAGCAGCTGGCCATTTCACTCGTGGTCTGTGCCCGAACAATCTCCTCTCGATCGCGGGTCTGGAAAGTTGGGTGGGATTCTCTGATGTTGCCATCTCTGTGCTTGAGGTTACTTCCTCCATGACAGTGGTGCTGATGCACTGCAAGCTGTGGTTTAGGTCGAGTTGCTGTGCTTCATTCGACTGACTTGACTCCTTCGGTAGAAGGTCGTCAATGCGAGGCCCCTGTCTCTGATTTCCCAAACACTTCCTCTTCCCCAGATGAATCCTCGACCCATGATATGACGTAACTTTCCTCCATCCACAGGCACATATCTGAAGTGTGCGGTGCGCTGCTGCAGATATAACTATGATAGTTCCAGTGGTGCTCTCCTGGTCTGCGCTTTTTCTACTCGTAGTCTATTCTGGTCCAGGGTCTGTTACGATAGTGTCTTCCGATGAGTCTTCTTGCGCCCTTGCTCTCACAGACTCTGACATAGAGACTAAAGCAAATTCAAAAACATAGGCTATAGCAAATTTGCCTGTGAACGCTTTAAATAAATACAATATAGGTTGGTCTAAATCCGGGCGATCACTTACATCAGTGTTATATATAGCCTATATATATCATCATATCGTCCAGCCCTAAAACTTTATGGGGTTTTTTTTTTGTCAGTGTTTATTAAAAAATTTAAATATCAATTAAAAATATTTAATTGTTGAGTTGTTAATATATATAACAATACAAAATATATGGGTATGGTTTTACACCTAAATTCAGCATATTGACACAAAATGATAACTGCAAATCCACCTTTCGCTGACTGGAGTCAAGTTGTTTCTGTGAATTGCAGCGATCCATTTGCTCCACTTTCTATAGCAGTCTTGGAAAAATATACCTCTGATTTTTTTTTTGTCAAATCTAGTTGTAGAGTCAATTGCAAAGCTCTTTCCCACTTTATATGTGTTGTGTTTGTTATTCGCTGCATTCTGAAAACAGGCTCTCCGGCCGACGGTGACGTCACACGCATTTCCTCTATATAAACTATATTTTACTAGGGGTGTAGTGATCTGCGTATCGTAAGTTTCATGGTCACATAAATAAAGACATTTATGACGTTAAAACAGTGACATCTGCTGATGCACACATATTCGTCCCGGGAATATCCCAGCTGAAGATAATGAAAAAATGACATCGCTCCCTTTGACAAGTCCATTCCAAACGACTAAATAATGACACGCACCTGCTCTGCTCACTCAAGTCTCCACTAACAAGGGGATTGGGATGATCACTATGATTTGGAAAATAACCATGATTTGTATGACACACGATACCCGAATTGTTACACCCCTATATTTTACAAAATTTAATCTAATTTTCTAGTGCTAATATGGATCAGATTTAATGACTTTTCATTAAAGAATTAAAAGACAAAGCAAAAAGAATGAAAGCTGCAGACTGGCTTTTTTATAAGAAACATGACACTTTGTTATTCAATTTGGTATACTCGCTATTCAAAGGTGTCCTGTAAGGCACAATACCAAAAACTAGTTAGTGATTTTAACAAACATTTGTATTGTCTTGTTTGTTCTTAGTTGGTAAACAGAAGCCAGACAAAGGAGTAAGGCGACCGTGGTCGAATGCAGAGGTCAATGCTGTGTTAAAGCATTTCAAACCACACATTGCCAAAGGTCACCTGGCATCTTTAAAAGAGTGTGAGCTGTGCAAGAAGTGCGAGCCAGTTCTACAAAATAGAACATTACAAAACATCAGAGATTTTGTCCGTAACAGAGGGGTAACCCTGAAGCGCAAAATGATTAACTTTTAACTGATTCCACTCGTTTACTCGGTAACACTTTGCAATAAGATGTAATTTGTTAACATTAAATACATAAGTTAACATGAACTAAGAATGAAAGGTAACACTTTATAATGTTCTTTAAATAAAATTACACTCTCTATTAATCTTTGTTAATGTTAGTAAGTAAAAAAAACAGCTGTTCATTCTTAGTTCATGTTAAAGGGTTAGTTCACTCAAAAATGAAAATCAAGTCATTAATTACTCACCCCCATGCTGTACCAACCCCGTAAGACCTTCGTTCATCTTCAGAACACAAATGAAGATATTTTTTATTAAATTTGAGAGGTGGATCACTGCTACGTAGGCTCCCTAAGGGATCGAAACTTGACGGCCCAGAAAGTCAATGAAGAAATTGTTTTAGTATTCCATGTGTTTCGTATTCCATATCAAGCGACGAGAATACTTTTTGTGCGGAAATAAAACAAAAATAACGACTTTATTCGACTATTCCTTTTCTTCATTCTGGGCCTGAGATGAGATTTCAAGAAATTTCCACGACGCATGCGCAAGAATTGCGATCTTCTTCAACTCTACTTCAGTTCAGTTCTCGCGCATGCGTCATGGAAATTTCTTGAACTCTCGTCTAAGGCCCAGAAGGAAGAAAAGGAATAGTCAAATAAAGTCGTTATTTTTGTTTTTTTCCACACAAAAAGTATTCTCGTCGCTTGATAAACCACTGTTGAGCCACTGTTGTCACATGGAATATTTAAACATTTTCTTCATTGACTTTCTGGGCCGTCAAGTTTCAGTCCCTTAGGCAGCCTATGTAGCAGTGATCCACCTCTCAGATTTAATTAAAAACATCTTCATTTGTGCTCCGAAGACGAACGAAGGTCTTACGGGGTTGGTACAGCATGGGGGTGAGTAATTAATGACTTAATTTTTATTTTTGGGTGAACTAACCCTTTAACTTATGTATTTAATGTTAACAAATTACATCTTATTGTAAAGTGTTACTTTTTACTCTTCATATTCTTACGTGTTCACTGATTGTACTTTCTGAATTATCATTATAATTCATAGCAGTTTGTGTAATACAAATGCATTATTTTTTTTTTGTTGTTTTACCCAGAATTTTTCACTCATTGAAATAAATGGAAATTTATAACTTCAGTCTATGGTCATTTGTTTTCCCAAAAAATTCATATATTTAAAAATAAATAATTCAACAAAAAAGATCATACATAAAATCTAAATAAATACTTCTCAAAACTGAAGTTGATCCACTGATGTCACATGGACTGTATTTACTATGTTTCTGGACCTAAATCATTTCAGTTGTGTTGCTGTCTATGGAGGGGCAGATACCTCTCTGATATCATCAAAAATAGTTGTGTTCTGTAGGTAAATAAAGGCCTTACAACTTTGGAACGACATGAGGGTGAGTAATTAATGATACAATTTTCATTTTGGGATGAACCCTTTGAAAGTAAACCACATGAGATCAGGGGGTTATTACATATTTTATGAAGAAAAATGAAATGTTTTGGGACAGTATCAACATTTCAGTGTTAACATAACATCACTGGACAAATAAAATAGCTGAGCTATTGTCAGCTGAGGAGAGGAAGACATTTTAGATAATTACTAAGGATAATTTTGGCTGAATGTTGTGTTTGAAGGAAATATTCAGACACTGTAAGGTTTATCTCTTTAACAAAGCATTTACCTGATTTCTCTGATGTTTTTGATTTGGCTCCATTATTCTGCTTTACTTTCATAACACTGCTGTCCTTCTGAAACGTCCTCTCCATATTTTTAGCCACAAATCATTAATATTTGTCATTCTTCATGATTATCACTGGGTTTGGAAAATATTTAACCAATAAAAAGTATTAAAAAGTGCTTGTTGACTTTGACAACACAGAGTATTAGTAATTGTTTAAAAAGTTAAGTGTTTTTTTTTCCATTTCCTAAAAACCTACTTATTTGGACATACAAAGTTTTGGAAGGACAGTGACAATGTTTAACCCTATACAACAGACAAACGGCTTCTGCAGAGAAGCTATGGGAAAACTGGATCTGCAGTTGAGTCAGGGTTATACCAAGGTTGTTCTTCCACTAATTTACCTTTAGTTCTTTGCAACAGTGAAGTACACCCTAATAAAAAATAAATATACTTTAATGTAATTGAATTAAATTAAAATGCCCTGCAATTGTAATTTTAGTATCCTAAACTGAAATACTTATAGTCTGCTAAATTGTAACAAATAAATTTGTTGTTAAAGCACTATAATTTTGTGGAAGTAGTTTTTTTTGTTTTGTTTTTTGTTTTTTTACTAGGGTTTGAATTGTGACATAAGAGAAAATAGTTTAAAGATTACAGATTATTTGTGTAGTGGACCATTTTTTGCTGGTGTATTTCAGATCTGTGAGAATAATTTTGCATTATACAGTGACAGGTTAATTTACTTAATAAGAACATGATCTCAAAAGTAGCCAGGAGCCTGTGATCACAAATGGTACCATTTCCATGATATGAAGTGTACAAAATATTTATTAAAATATATTAAATGTCCTAATTAATGTGAGGCCTAGTAGTCCTTGATTAATCTAATTCCTGGCCAGGAAACCATTAAAAAATAACTTAATGAAACACTAATATTTATGCTACTGTCTGTATCTCCTAATGCAAAACCAGCCATATTCTCTCTTGGTTTATAATTTTTCTGCAGTATATGTACACATGTCAGTACATACTTGCAACCACAAATAGGTAGTGGCAAAGTAGAGCAGTAACATATTGTCCAGAAGTGAATTGATTGCAGATATATAATTGCTTCTTCTCCCATTTTGTACATATATGTATTTACGATAATGACTTTATAGTGTGTGTTCCCATATACAATTAACTCAATCTGTGTGTTGTATGCAGTGGCGGGCCGTGCATTTCACACTTAGGCCTTCTGTCCTACCTGAATTAATAACTTTCAATAGTGTATCAGCGCAAAGACTCTCTATAATTGTTGTTTTTATTTTGCACCGGCAGTTATTGGATTAATGCGGTGAGTTCGGGAAAGGCCGCGAGAAACGAGCGCGTGAGTTCGGTTGGTGCATTTGTACAGTAGTTCTTGCGTTCCGAATCAGATTATAAATTCAGAAACGGAGCCTCCCTTATCTTGTCGTTCAAGGGTTAATGTACAATAGTCCCTTTTCAGACGTTACAATAGTATGCATGTTTGAAAAAAAAAATAAGTTTCGATCGTAAATTTATAAGAAAAATTAAGAAGAAAATCATATTCACCACGGGGGGGAAAGCATATTACTCACCAAGATTATTTTTACACAAAATCCATCCTTATTTCTTTCCTCAAGAAGACTGCAGGTTCTATCTGCGTTTCAGTTCCAACAATGTCGTGTCTGTCTCGTCATATTTCTAGCAGTTTTAATTCACTTTATGGCTGAGAGTGCCTGCTCGACAGAAGCACACACAGTCATCGCAAAACATGACGATGTTTACAGCTGCCCCATGCTCTCGCACAGAGTTCTGAACAAAGTCAACGCGATCAGCGGGACTTTTGCCTTTAGAACCATTCGTGGTATAACTTAACATTAGTCAGTTCTGTTTTTACCCGGAGAGATCGAATAGAGTTCCGTATCTGCGTTTAGCTCGGGCTGAATAAGGGATTTTTTTCTGCTGAGGGTCGAGGAGGGAAAGAAACATTAATTTGTGGGTTGAAAAACTATTACATCTACAGGAATATTTAGATTAAGCAGTTCGCTACAGATGCAGATACTAGTAATAGTACGCAGATATGGCTCTAACGTTACGCGCTCTGAGCATCCAATCAAAGAACGAGAAAATACAGACGTTATCAAATGCCAGCTAGATGGCCCCGCTCCAGTCAAAGCGAAATCTGATTGGCTGATTAAATCTGACGGATTTTCTGATTGGTTAAAGCAACGGCATTCATTTTAAGTTACAGACGCCCGCTCTGTCGATTCTGAAGGCCTCCAGGCAGATTTATTTACCCGGCAACGCATGATGGCTGAAATATGATTGGATACAAGCTCTAACATAAAAACACACTACTGGAAGCAGCGCAACCAAGAGAAAAGCTATGATATTAAAATAACGAACTATTGGGAATAATTTAATACTCATTCATGGAAAAAAATATATTAAAGTGCAAGTCAGTGATTCTGATAATGTTTAGGCCAGCAGAGAAGGCCTTGCTGGCCCTGACGGCCCACCACTGGTTGTATGTATAGAGACCCCATAAACACTACTGTCCTCATAAACCATCAATTAACTCAATCTGTGTGTTGTATGTATAGAGACCCCATAAACACTACTGTCCTCATAAACCATCAATTAACTCAATCTGTGTGTTGTATGTATAGAGACCCCATAAACACTGCTGTCCTCATAAACCATCAATTAACTCGTTCTGTGTGTTGTATGTATAGAGACCCCATAAACACTGCTGTCCTCATAAACCATCAATTAACTCGTTCTGTGTGTTGTATGTATAGAGACCCCATAAACACTACTGTCCTCATAAACCACAATGTGGTTTTGTCCCCATAAACCTGTAAAATGTCACATATTTAATATATGTATGTTATAAAAATGAAATTAAGTTTTTGAAGTGAGATTTGTCTTCTGTAGACCAAATGAAAATTTTTGACATAACTTTTACCTTTATTGGATAATGGGAAAGGTGGGTCCCCATAAACCACTGAAAAAACACAGTGACCTCATAAACCACAAATGCCTGTATGTGTGAGTGTGCGTGTGAGTGTGTGTGTGTGTGTGTGTGTGTGTGTGTGTGTGTGTGTGTGTGTGTGTGTGTGTGTGTGTGTGTGTGTGTGTTTGTGTGTGTGTACAAAAATTGTTGGCCACAATCAGTGGCACCCCTAGATTTGTTTATCATTAAAATATCTCTGAAGTATATTCCCTATATGTTATATTTGCATGAATATTTATTCACAGGAATATAAATATGAGGAAACACAAAGGCCACATTTCTTGATTCACCCATAACAATGAGTTAAACCAAATAATATACAGTAGTTCTGATATGCAGCAAAAGATTGTTGAGCATCACAAAATATAAAATGTCTGTAAAGTGTCTGTAATAACATAGATAACGCATTGAACGTTCACATTTTCACCATCAGGGTAATAATTAAGAAGTTCCAATCAACTTAAGATGTTGCGAATCTGCCTGGAGTTGAAGTGTGTCTGTATTGTCTTATTGCACAGCGAGGAGGAAAGTTTAAGTGGCTAAAGACTCTCCAAGGAGCACAGATGGAAAATGCAGAGATTAGATGAGTCTTGGGGTCAGAAAGCCCATATATATATATTTATTTATACATTTATACATATAGATATCTATAGCCGCTCTGGAAGAAGAGGTAAAAAAAAGAAGAGAAGAACATAAATCCTCTACAGTAATAAGAGTTAAATGTGCTTTGATTTGCACTGTAGTCTGAATGTTTGTGGTAAATTGCAGGGAAGTTCTGCCTGGAGAAACTTAATCAAAGGCACAGTGCAAACCTGCCGTTTGCTGACTCACTCCCAACATTTCAGCAACCCAGTGATCAAACTCCCTTCCTGTTTGTAGAGGTAACCTCCTGCAGACCATTAAAGTCAAGGTAAAGCTTGCTTGCACTTTAAATAAATGTATACTGTTTTCTAGCCTTCATCACATTCAAAAGTCAGCGTTCGCCTCTGCTGACTCCTGATCAAAGTGCATTTTGAGAACAGAAGTTTCAGCACAAGTCATTTGATTTTTAGGCAGTAGAAGAACAAAGAGATTGATGGGAGTTAGAGAGATAACGGGAATTCAGCTGCATACACATTGTGGTAGGTCTGCTTCCTAGTTTTAAAACACAAAGGTTACTCCAGGTTACAAGAGTGATGTTCAAACAGCCATGCAGTGAAATAAATGGGCCACTGGCAAAGAGTCCAGTCCAAGTAATAATAAATGATTCTGAAGCTACAGGAGCAGGGCCATTAAAATAACTGTTGGTGTATTTTTAATTGTAAAATTGCAGTGCTGTTGGTTCAGGGTTGCACCTCGTCATTTTAGTTAATCAAAATGTACTCTCTAAAGGCAAGTCAAAATGTGTAGTTCCCTTTCGTTGTCACTCCGAGTTCCATCGGATGACGGACGAATGGGTTTTCGCTTAGAAAGCATATCGACTTTGAGTATTACAAAACAAGCCAATGGCAAAGAAATGCCATGGGTCTGCGCCTGCGGAATTTGCATGGCGAAACTTTTTTGCATGGCACATTTTCTTCACTCCTACAGCCTACAGGGCATTTCAGAATGTTGGTAAACATAGGCATCTCGATACTTGGCAGAACGCTTCTACTGACCAACTGAAGAGATCCAGCCGGCAACTGAACAGTTACATAGTTAAAAATCATTGTTGTTGATCAAAATTGAAACGACGGAGAAAACGTGTTGTGTTTGGGGTTGTGCCGCCAGATATACCGAAAAATGTGTAGGGTTTTTATCGATTTCCTTCCAAAAAAAGTAAATCTATCCAGCGGAAACTGTGGGTGAGGAGGATAAAGCCAGTGGACGTCGTCAAATGTAGTGCATGTCGTCTTCTAATTATGAGCCCGAGCCCGATTCAAACCCAACCATTTTTAATATGTGGGTCGTTATATAACTGACGTTCTCAACTAACTTACTTTATATGTTACTTTCTCCCGCCCGCAACGTTTATGTTTTGTCCCGCTGCTGCCCGCAAACAGACCTCCAAATACTTTCAAGTTAGCTTACGTGTCGCCATCATACACATCAGCATAAATGCTCCTGATGAACTATTTGTTATTAAAGCATGAACACACAAACCACTGTTATGACATAAAAGCAAGCAGGCTGCTAGCATGGTTTGGCATAACTGAATGCGGACAACGTGCGCTCCTAAAATGCTGACATCAGTTCATCGCGATCACACATCTGTTATCAATGAAGCTGACTGCACAATAAATCTTTCATAATACAGTTGTTTTTTTATAATTAGAGGATTTGACAGCATACAGAATTCAGCACTGAACAAAAAGTCAGTTTTGAGCGGTGAGGAGAGTCTATCGTAAATCCTTCTGATTGGCCATTGCGTTCAATAAATCCGCACATATGTCTGTGATTGGCTACATCGCTCATCACTGCAGTCATGTTTTAAAAAGAAACTCTGCCATGTAAATCATTTCTATTTTATTTTAGTTGTTCTTATTGTTTTTTTGTTTTGTTTTTTTTTGCAACAGATGAATAAAAATGTATTAGTTTGTTAGTTGTGAGTGTACGTCTCTAGATCAAAGAATCTAAGCTCTGATGATCATGTTAAAGTATGTCTGAATTTCCACCACGTCTGTTTTTGAATCAACTGTTGAATTGTAGATTAGGCTACTGTCGATGGTGTGTCTCCCTCCAAGCAATTTACTAGTGTTGACATAGGGACGCTTCAGCTTTTGCCACCCGGAAGAACGTCTATTATTGTTTTGACGTCATGGTGAATTGTCGTATTCTCAGACTATCTTCGAGAATATTTTAGACAAGCAGCTTCCAGTCGGTGTTGGTGTGATGGCGAGTTCCAGAGAGTTTCATATTCCTGCCTGCTGCACTAAACAGTGTGTGTGTTTCTCCCTGGGCACTTCAAGGTCGAAAAGAGTAGACTTTGCCCTGTGCAGAGGATCTATTTTCTCGGTTTCTACTCAATTGCCTTCTCCACTCAGCCACTGCTGACTTGCCATGTCAGTTGCCTCGAGTTGCTAGCAGTACATCTTGCTCTGCACCGCTTACGGGTGTTGCTCAAGGGTCAACTCGTACTGTAGTGTACATCAACCATCAAGGTTGTCTACGCTCCCACCGTATGTCGCAACCGGCCTGCCACCTCTTCATATGGAGTCAGAAGCATCTGAGGCCGCTTCGAGCCATTATATTCCCGGAGCCCTGAACTGTGCAGCCGACGAGCCTGTAGAATGGTGTCTCCATCCCCAGTCGTTTCAGCTGATTTGTGACATTTGTTTGCCTCTCATGACTCGACCCGTTGCACCCTGTATTATTCCCTGACCGAGGGCACGCTTGGCACGGCCCACCCTGACCTGGTTCTCTGTACTCTTATTCCTCGCGACAGCACCTCCTTGGCCAATTCCTCTGAGGAAGGACCTCCTTTCTCAGGGATGGGGCACCCTACAATACCCTCGTCCCGGCCTTTGGAACCTCCAAGTGTGGCTCCTGGATGAGACGAGGCAGGTATGAGCACCCTACCACCAGCGGTAGTGGTTACCATCACTTCTGCTAGAGCGTCGTTCACGAGACATGCCTACGCATTGAAGTGGAACCTCTTCGTAAACTGGTGCTCTTCTCGTTGAGAAGACCCCGGAGATGTTCAATCAGTGTCATGCCTTCCTTCCTGAAAGAAGGGTTGAAGTGAAGGCTGTCTCCCTCCTCCCTCAAAGTATATGTTGCCAATATTGCTGCACACCTTGATACAGTAGGGTAAGGGACCTGATTGTCAGGTTCCTGAGTGCAGCGAGGAGACTCCTCTTTTCCCCTCTTGCGACCTCTCATCGGTTCTAACCACCCTGCAGAGTGCCCCTCTTGAGCCTTTGCAATCAGTGGAGCTTAAATTCCTGTCTATGTAGACAGCGCTCCTGGTTGCATTGGCCACCATCTAGAGGGTAGGGGACCTACACGCATTCTCCGTTGGCGAAGCGTGACTGGAATTCGGACCGGCTTACTCTCACGTGATCCTGAGACCCCAGCCTGGATATGTGCCAAGGTTCCTACCACTCCCTTCCGGGACCAGGTCGTGAACCTGCAAGCGCTGCCTCTGGAGGAGGCAGACCAAGCCAGTGCCAAACTGCTATGTCCAGTACGTGCTCTCCACGCCTATGTAAACAGAATGCAGTGTTTCAGGACCTCAGACCAGCTCTTTATCTGTTATGGTGGGAATCTGAAGGGTAAGGCTCTCTTCAAGCAAAGGCTGTCACACTGGATAGTGGACACCATTGCTTTGACATACCAGCAGCGAGGTCGACCGTGCCCCCTTAGTGTGACTGCCCACTCCACCCGGAGTGTGGCATTCTTATGGGCTCTAGCGCATGGTACCTCGCTAACAGATATCTGCAGAGCTGCAGGCTGGGCGACACCCAATACATTTGCCAGATTCTACAATCTCTGAGTGGAGCCAATGTCCTCTCATGTACTCACTTCAACCAGCTAGTACAGGACCCGTGTCTTCGCTTGCTCGCCATTTCACTCTACGAATACGTGTGATATTCTCCTCAGGAAAGCCATGAGTTCCTCCAGCACTCCTGATGTCGGCGCCAGTGTCCATTGCCTGTGCGTTGGCTAGGTGCCTCCCGTGTGCATGATACCTCCTCTGAGCAACCCCCACATGTGTATTTCCACTGTTAGCCTCTCTGAGCATGTGCCTTTCCCATGGCAAGCCACCTTGCCACCCCTGGAGTTGAAATCTTCTACCTGCGGCTGAACACCCCAGTGTTTCTCCATATGTATCCCTCCGGGTCATATGTGCATTCTCTAAGTACCACCCCACGCAGGGCACCGGAAGACAGCTGTGAAGGTGGCGTGATTAGACTGGTAACCCCATCCGTCATCATCTGACAGAACTCGGAGTGACAACGAAAGGGAACGGCTGTCGGTTACGTATGTAACCCTCATTCCCTGAGTAGGGAACATAGATGTTCCATCTTCCTGCCACTTCCGCTGTACCGCTGGAACAGCTGAGTTCAGTCTTGGCTCCTCGGCGAAGAAACATATCTGTATATTGCCGGTGTCCTCTTTTATACCCATGAGGTGGGGCGGAGTAGCGCCATGCAAATTCTGCTGACCCGTGGCATTTCTTTGCCATTGGCTCGTTTTATAATACTCAAAGTCGATAGGCTTTCTAAGCAAAACCCCATTCGTCGTCATCTTAAGGATGTTCTCATTCTCCAGTAAAATGAGATTGTTTCAGTGCGGCTTAGAAATTTTTCATTTGAAATCATGAAAACATTTTTTTTTTCTTCTTGGGTCTATGCAATGTACTGTATCAGCATCTGGCAGGCTCATAAATACAGATCTAAGGTCTAAGATCTATGTAAAAGTTAGCTATACTATGAAGTTTTGTAGTAAAATCATTAAATCATCAGTTTCACTCACAAGGGGGCAGTCTGATATTAATTCAGAGACCCTTGCAAAAAAAAAAAAAGACAACAAAAACAGATCACCAAGAACCAAAAAAGTTAATCATGTTAAAGAGAGCGTTTACTGCATCAGCATGTCTCCGCTGCTCTGATGGAGAGACAGCCCACAATTCATTTAGTGAGATTAGGCTGAGGAGCGAATGAAGGCTGAAGCTAAAGCTCAGGCCGACCCGTGCGTCTCTCAGCTCAAGACCGGTTAACCATTCACTTTAATCCCTTGTGATTTCCTAAAGCCCACAGCTGAAATAAAGACAGAGCCTGTCATCTATTTAAGCTTTGAATTTGAGTGATACTCTCTTAAAGGAATAAAATCACCCCAAAATGGAAATGTTATCACCATTGACTCACTTTTATGTTGTTCTAACATTGTCTCAAAGTTTTTCTTACTTAAAAGACAAAGGAAAATCTTAAGAAAAGTGAATGTTTATTGATACTGCCATAATTTCAAAAAGGATAAAAACACTATGGAATTGGAAACTCCTTTATTGTATTTTTTCTACCATATGCATGACTACAAAAGGAACATAAAAACAATCTGATAATAAATCCCAGGTTTCACAGACAAGGCCTAAGACTAGTCCCCGATTATAAGGCGTGTTTCAGCTGTTTAAAATGAAAGAAACTTGTACTGACATATAGTCTCTTAAAATATGTGAGTGCCATTGTTTTGTCTCAAAATGCACACCAGTAATGTCTTTTTTTCTCTCTCTACAGCACGTTTATAAAAAGTTACTTAAATGTAGAAAATACAACCTCAGATCAACAACAACACATGACATATTACCAGTTATTTGTACCAGTCTGGTGTTGCTAATCAAATGCCTTTGATTAACTGAGCATCAGAAGTTTAGGTGGTTTCTTGGTCTAGGCAAGAGCATTCAGGTGTGTGTTAACACAATAACAAGGAGGAAAGACATCAGCAATTATCTAAAGAGAAGGATTTGTTGCTGCCATCAATCTGAGAAGGGTTACTTTCCAGACAACTTTAAGTCAATCTTGTCAATCGTTCCAGGAGTGGACATCAAACCAAATTCATCCCAAGGTCAGATGTATTGCTCAGAGAAATTGCAAAAAAAAAAAAAAAAAACAAGACTTTCATCACAGACTCTACAGGCCTCAGTTAGCATATCATAGTTGCATTTGAACAAACCACAAGACTTTTGGAACAATGTCCTTTGGATAGAGACCAAAGTGGAGATGTTTGGCCACAAAACATATCAGCACGTACACCTCATAACAACTTTCAAGCACAGTGGTGGAGGGGTGATGATCTGGGCTTATTTGCAGCAAGACCTGGGCACCTTGTAGTCAATGATTCGACCATGAACTTCTCTGTATACCAAAGTGTTTGTGAGTCAAATGTGAGGTCATCTGTCCGACAGCTAAAGCTTGGCCGGAATTGAGTCATGGAACAGGACAATGATCCCAAGCACACCAGCGTATATAAAACAAAATGGCTGAAAAAGAAAAGAATTAAGGTGTTAAAAATTATGGCTGTCAAAGTCTGGCCCTGGTCAAAGTTCAGAATTCAACCCGATTGAAAAACTGTGGCGAGTTAAGGAACTGAAGAGAACTGTGCATAAACAAATGCCCAAAAACCTCAAAAACATTAAGCAATGTTGCAAAGAACAGAGAGTCAAAATTCCTACAGAACAATGTGAGAGACTGATACATTCATACAGAAAATAATTATTACTTATTTACCTTTAAATTATTACCTCATTTTAAGGCCTGTTAAGACAAGATGATTGTTTTATTATGTCCTGATATGTAAAAGCATATAATTCAAAATGGTGTCCTTTCTTTTTCACACGACTTAGGCTATGTTTACACGGAAAATATTCTAAAGAGGAAACGCAAAAGTGGCGTTGCTTCATCACTTTTTATTCTGCGTTTAGATGAGCGTTTTGTGTGGGAAATCCGCGTGCAAATGGTGACGCAAAAGTGTGTGAAATTCAATGTAGTATGCACTTCAGGCGGCTAGGAGTTCATACTACAACAACACCAAGTCCACGCGCCTGCGTACAAACTTCACAGTTAAGCAGACTTTTGCATTTTTACCGTTTATACGGGAACACGGTGGTGGTTCCACTCTGGAGAGTGGTTTCACTTTTTTGCATTTTTAAGCCTCAAAAACGCCATCTCCGTGTAAACGAAAGGCACATCCGATAAAATATATTTACGTTTTCACCCGCGAGCGTTCTCGTGCAAACAGGGCCTTATAATAATATAATATAATATAACATAATATAATATAATATAATATAATATAATACAATTTAAATAATATAATAATAGTAATTACTATACATTGTATATCCAATTACATTACAATACAAATTACTATTATTATTATTATTATTATTATTTTTAACAGATTACTGACGTTGGTAAAACAGTAAAGTCAATGTCACCAGAAAAATATTGTTTTGAAAATGCACTGATAATTTAATTTAGTTATTTAATAAGTTATCATTTAATTTAGTTATTTAATAATTTAATAAGTTATACTTATATACTGCCTTTCCTTGAAAATATATTGCATTTTTAGGAGTGAGTCTCATCGTCAGAAGAAAAAGAGAGAGGTAGTAAGACAAAAATGTTCAATTTGGATTGGATTTGAGGAAGCAGGGTTTCGGCAGATCTTAGAAAAACCCCTTTTCTGTAGTGCTCTGTCTCGTTTCATATTGTTTGCAAAATGTATACTTTCAGAAGTGAAAGATTTGCAATATTTCAGAGATGAGTTATGTTCCAGTAGTTCGCAGGCAACAGATTTATTTTTTGTTTTTTTATTATTGTGCAGAAACATTAGGTGTCCTGAAAGAAAGAAAGAAAAAAAAAAACATTCACTTTGGGACTGGGAAATTTTTTTAATGCATTTTAAATGTGTTACCTTCTTCTCTCCCACGGAGTCTGCTATCAATTAGTGGTGTTTGACAAATATGTTTGTTTTTGGACTTACCTGAACTTTCAACAACACAAAACGTGCAACACTCAGCATCAGGAGAGAGATAATTAGTCTTGTCTTTGCACGCAGTTGCTCACACAGTCCCTCATGAATATAAACCATTTACAACAACACTTAAGCTTCTATCAGCTATTAAAGAAATAGTGTAGGTTTCAAAAAATGAAAAAGTCAGGTTGCTGTTTTCCATGGTGTTACAATAAATGGGGACCGAAGCTTTCAAAAGGACATTAAATATACACTAAAGGGGTGATGAACTGAGAAATCATTTTTTTTTTAGCTTTTGACATCTAAGAGGTCATCATGTTATAAGAATATCCTGTAAGTTTCAGAACTGAAAAAGTCCTTGTTAGTCCAATAAAAGCTTTTATTGACACCAGGCTCAGAAAACGACTCGTTTTTCAAAGTGGGGAACTATGACATCAAAGCGGATGAAACACCACCCCCGCAGATGAAGATCAAGTCCTACATCAACACGGCTGGTTTAGCCCCGCCCACCGATTCGCACATTACACGCATAGCTAAACAACATAGATACCTACCTCGTGATGACAAACCGGGTCGAGAGTGAAACTCATTATAATATGCAAAATTGTTGTCCACTCACAGCAGTGGGCGTTCACTTCCAAGTCTTCAGTGCGAGACGGCCATAAAAACTGAGCGTTTTTGAGCTGGGCTCAAAACTAGGGAAGAAAATAGCCTACTTATTCGTTTTAATGTTTTTTAATGTAAAAACCAAGCGAACATCATAAGTTGACCTCAAACAATGATATAAAACAATTTAAAAAGCCAGTTCATGACCCCTTTAAAATGATCAATTTGACCAGCGCAAAGTCACAAGAAACACTTTTTAAAACGTATGGTGGTTTTGGGGACTTTCTGAATCATGGTAGCTTTTATTGTAAGAGCTTGAAAAAAGAACAACCATTTTTACTATTTCTCCTCTTGTGTTTCACTGAGGAAATAGACATGGGGACGTATTCCTTTACAGGCTCCAAATGGAACCTCATGGATTCATTGATGGATTTAGGGGAATTGGTTGTGGAGGTTTGCTCCAAGAAGTAAAGGATCATCCTTGTCCTGGATTTTCTATGCAGCTTAGATTTAAATATTCATCTGAACTCCTGTAAGAGGTGTCAGGTAGGATTCGTCATCCTTCTGGGATGTTTCTTCCATGCTATTGAGCCTCAAACCACCTCAACTAAAGCAAGCCCCTCATCTTTGTGGTAAATGTGGAGAAAGACAGCTTACACTCATTATTCATTATGCTAATTGTTTATGTAATAAGGTTTTGACATGATTGAGACAAGGTGTAGATTTCCAAATGCACCTCGGTATGAGTTTATCACAGGAACAACAGACGTATTAACACCCAAGTAAACAAGGGCTGGTAGGAAGCTGATAAGGCTAACACTTATTCGATTGCAGTTTGTATACTCTGTTGCAAAGTAGCCACACATCCTGAAGCTGAAACCTGCTGCATAATTAACATTACTTAGAGTTAATAATAATATATAGATATTTACAAGACAATATGAAAGGTACTTGTTTGTGCAAAACGTTGAACCCTCAAATTTCAACTCAAATTGAACCCTTCTTAATCCCAAAAAAAGTAGTTAAGAAAAGAATGTATATTGTAAAAGTAATTGTATATTATTGTGTCAGTTAGAGATCCATCTGTGTTAGATATAAATTCAGGTTGTTAAAGACCTGAATGTGTAATAATTGGATTGGCAAAACATTAATGGATTCAAAGGGTTTAAACACCATTAAAATGGACAGTCCCATTGTCTTTTTTTTCTTCTCAAATTAGCAATGATTTCCTTTTCTTCTGTGACAACATTTAAGCCATTTTGCTGATTCATCAATCCTAGATAATCTAGAATTCCATTCTGTTCCCAGGGGAGGGATTTAACACACCTTAAGCAAGTCAGTTGTAATGCTTTTCCTGGCAGTTTTCATGCCAATTTCCAATTTATAAACTGAGAGCGGCGTCCTTGACCACTGCCGAGTGTTCCTCAGTGGCACGCACCCCAAGTTCATTAAATACTTCATTAGCCATCTCTCCTGGACAGTGGAGAGGACTGTTGTTGATGGGCCGCACAGGAGAGGCACCTGGGTAGTTCCTCAAGAGACACAGCGGGCCACTGCAATTAATAAAGTCTGCTTTCTCTTTCAAAGCACATCTCTCATGCCAGAACTGGGCCTTAATAATATGCCCGCACAGAGAGATAACCTCTTTTCTCACCCACACTTAATTTTCAATCAAAGTTCCGTCAGAAGCCATTTCCAGTCACACTTAACTGCGTTAATTTATTTTGTGTGAATTAAAAGAGGTAATGGGAACATTTATCAGATTCAAGGGGCCTGCAGAAGTGCTGCTCTCCTCCAATATGTTGTAACGTAGCAGTTACAGGAGTCCAAACGGCGTGTGGTAATTGACAGTCGGAATTCTGTTCTGTTAGCACTAAAATTGCGTTCCAGTACAAGATCAGAGGTGGTTTGTACATACATATTTCATGAAAAATCCCTTTGAAGAATTCAGGATGCTGATGATTCAGAGCAATTGGCTGAGTGTGAATTCTGATATTAAACAAAAGTGTGTTTACCAGCTGAATATATATAAAGTATGAGGGGGAAAAAAACAAAACATGGTGACACTTTCTATAGACCATTTTTTACAAGATGTAAACAACACTGGTCCAGAAGCACTTCCTGTTTCAGTTTTTTAATACTACATAAAAGCGGGGATAAAATACAACCAACAGAACATTTAAAACTGAATCAAGAAGTTAAACAAACATCTTTAAGATGTTTTCTTTACATGTGAAATAAAGAAAACAGTTACAAACTGAAACAGGAAGTGCTTCTGGACCAGTGTTGTTTACATCTTGTAAAAAATGGTCTATAAAGACCATGAAAAACATGTTAACTCCTCAATAACTACTTAAGCGTTACCTTGTCATCCCGCAGGGACTACTAGTGATGTGGTCCATTATTTTAAAGTGAAAAACATGTTAACTCCTAACTAACTACAAGCGTTACCTTGTCATCCCACAATGTTTACACAAGGTAACGCTTGTAGTTAGTTAGGAGTTAACATGTTTTTCACAAATGATACAAGTAATTTAATTTTATATTTTGACACATACTGTACAGGTTCTGTGAGGCACTAATATTATAACAAACACTGTAATCTGGAAGATGTGGTTTTGCGCTTATCGTAACATAAATGCAGCCAATTTCTTCATTAAAGATGCTAATTGTTTTTGACAAGTGAACATCAATGTTTATATTCATGTCCTAAAGAGAAGTCCTCCTCAGGCAGCTACTGTAACATAAAGTTATAGGTCTTTGGAGTCTGAGATATATGTGACTGACATTCAATAGAGCTCATAATAGTGAACTAATCCAATCATGAGAGTGTCAGCATCACTTCCTAATTATTTAAGGTTTATTTTTAAAAACTGTCTTCATTAGGATTTTAAGTTTAAGTTTTAAATAAACAGAGAACATGCGTCCATCCTGGCAAGAGTAGTAGTCACAATCTCAACCTAGCTAATGTATTTGGGGGGATGTATAAACTTCATAAACTTGTTTCCACAAAGAACCCATTTGAGGCACGTGCTTCTGAAATGTTATGACCATGTTAAGACTATAAAACCCCCACAATTGTTCACTTTTTAGACATGTTACTTTTGTGATTAGTAATTAATTGGTTATTAATTCTTAGTTCACAAGTAGTTCTCAATGAGGATATATTTCTTTAGTAACAATCAAATACCTACCAAGGAACTACCTTTGTACTAAATTACCTATTACTTACTGCTTAGTTAATATTGCTTCCATATTAGTTAATAGTATTAACTTCGGTGTTAATGCAGTACTACCTATTACTTCCTGCATAACTACTTGTTAACTACGGACCATTATTTTAAAGTGTTTCACCATTGAAATTTTACGGATTAATTGGGCAGGGCTAAAACAGGGCTCCGTGACGCATTGGAACCCATGAGCTGCTGGACACCCCCCTATTTGATGACGCACTGTCTGATCTCTCCACTAACACGCAGTCAATAACACTCCCCGAGCACATTCGCATTCACCGCTCAATCGCGAGTGACTGTCAGTACTATTAGTTACTACAGCTGAGCCTACAGTTTTCTAGCTAGCTATGCCTTCGACACAGACATGCATGGGCTACTATCTGGATGCGATCATGTACAAAAACAGATCGGTATCTTCATTTAAATTCCCTTAAAAACGATCACATCAAGAAGAGGTTTTTAGAGAGCCTATACCTTGATGATGAGCTGAGGATCAACGCCAACACCCGCCTCTGTTGATCGTTTTACACTGGATCGTTTTATAAACTTTCCTCAGAGACAACTTGGATTCACTGATAATTCACTGATAATCCGCTGTTACTGGTGAACGGGGCCGAAACGACGATCTCCCGCCTCAGTGTTCATCCTCCCGTCTTCAAAAGCTAATCAGCTAATTTCACCGTCAACAGCCTTCACGTGAGTGGGCGTGGTTTCAGCGCAGCCAGCGGACACGCCCCCAGCGTTTGCGAGCAGAGAATCCTGCTCATTTTTTCATGATTTTGATAGCTTATTTTATGTACTTCCCGGCTTTTTTATCATTCAAATTTGGCTGGGTGGTTAACTACACATTTTTCTGTGGTGTGACAAACTCAGAACACATACTTAATTTTGACTTTACAGGGACTTTAAAATATCTGCTTTCCTGCACACAGCCTTAAAGGGATACTTCAGGATTTAGCATTACGCTTCGTATTTATAGAAAACCTGTAGTATTTTTGAATTACCATGCTTTCCACCCTCATATCCCCCTGAGATGAGAGATTTAGAAAAAATCTCCTTTTTTTGGAAAAAAAATGCATCATCGGAGGATTTGGGCTAAATACTACAGTCAGTAGCCTATAGTAGGGTCTGTCCGCATGTTTTCAACCCACCCATAGTGGGGAATGTTTTTCTCAAATTGATTTCCTTTTCTTCCTGTGAGTGGGATCTCACACACAGAATGTATACACAGTGTCAGTCATCTTTTTTTTGGAAGCTAAGCTAGCAGGCTCTTATTCTGTGGAGAAAGCTGAGTAGTAGGGGTTACCATCCTCTTTTTCATGGACATGTCAGCCGTCGATGTCCGGGATTCAGCTTTTGCTTTCTGCAGTCGCCATTCATTGTTTACAGCTTTTGTTTCAATCTAACTAAATTTATTCAGATTCTGATTGATGAATCTGAACGTGATGTTTACATGAACGCTTAATTGTGTGTTTTAACAAAAACTCACGCTCCTCCGTGAGAGATACGAGACCGGTGCGTCTCACAGGTGTCTCTCATCGGTAATCACGCCACCGGCCTCACGTCGTTCTCCCGTGGACCTCACTCTAGAGGTCTTCACAGTGCACCTGAGACCCGTCGGCCCCGGACCCGACCCGGGTCTGTATTTTAAATGATCAGCCGGGTCCGGGTCGGGTCCGAATCTATTACTTCGGGTCCCGGGTCTGTTTAACATTGTGTGTAATACCAACGCATTCTCATCCTTTAACGTCATATAGGACACTATAATTATGACAAAACGGCGAAATACTACTCATATGGCACCCGTTATCGTTAATATAACACGCGCTGAGAACGGGATGGAACCCGTGCAATCGGAATCTCAAGCGCGTGTCATGTTTCTATGGCAACCAGAGCAGAGTTTCCGCCAAACCGCGCTTTACATTTTCTCCAATGTTTATAATAATATAAATGAACCGTCTTGTTTAATCTTAAAGTTTTGGTGGTCAGATTCAGACTCAATGAAGAGCAGAGAGCACAGATATGATCAAGCTGAGCAAGCAACAAGCAATCGCTATTCAAAAGGGAAAACAGTTAAAGTTATTATGCGAGTTAACTCGAGTCAGAATACATGTGCAAGGCTGCAAATTTGTCATCCATCACCCTGACATCAAGTGGACTTTTAAAGCCGAAATAATGAGTGGATTAAGCTTGGAATAACGAGAGAAATAACATGGATAGAACTTTCTTGTCGGTGGATTAATGCATCAGTCAGTAACGTTACAAGGAAGTGAGATGACGGCTACTAAAATTAGGTAAGACAAAAAGTTTTATTTTTCGCAAATCGTGTGAAATAATATATGACAATCGGGTCCAGTCGGGTTTGTGTCCTCCTGCCGGGTTCGGGTCCAGTTATCAAATAATAGACGGGTCCAGGTCGGGTCCGGGCAGTACATTTATGACATTTCTCGGGTTTGTACGGGTCCGGGTCCAACTTTTAAAATGAACGACGGGTCCGGGTCGGTTCGGTGTAGCATATTACGGGTCCCTTCCGGGTCGGGCATGAATTTTTGGACCCGTGAAGACCTCTACCTCACTCGTCCTGCTCGCCACAGTAAACATAATGAATGGCGACTGTAGAGCATATCTTGAAACACATTTTCAGGCAGACTCACTATTAGCCTAGACTTGTTGTTTAACTACTGCACTCTGTTACGTAGGTGTGGCCTCCTAGGGCAGCGAAGCAAGTGCATTCTGGGAGTTTTTGTCTTTCATCCATATAAGCCAAACAACACATTTTCTGGCTTTTTCTCAGTCTAGAAAGCTCCAAATTCAAAAATAATTTCACATTTATTTTACACAAATGACCCATTTTAAATACACATTCATCTTTCCAGAGGTGGAGTATAGTATCCCTTTAAGAATCGCTGCATTTCAGGCTATAGTGGCGGCATTATATTCAACTCTTAGTATTATCAACACAAACTTTCCTTATTTGTAGAAAGAAAAATGGAGCACAGCTGAGCTATGGCTTCCCACCGAATTAATGAGGCTTTCAGTGAGAGAGGAAGAAGGGATGCGGGCAACAGGAAGGACCAATAGCCCTGGGATTCCTATTCAATAACTGTTATTGCAGACATACAGTCCTCTTGCCAACACTGTCATTATTCTTGGTGATTGGTTAGATCCTGTGTATATTTAGCCTATTGTGCGCTGGTGCCTATAGGGTGCAAGGGGGCTGAAGACGCCCTGGGGTAAAAAACGACTTTCATTTGATTTCCCTCTAAACCACTATGACACAAACACTTGCCGCAGCACTTTCCAAAACATCTGCTTTTCAAGATGCACAGGCAAATTTGGCCGATCCTCGACGCAATCGTGGACGCGGCAACACAAAGTTGATTCTGTGCAAATTAGATTTTTTATATTTGATGTTTTTTTTTTATGTTGTAGATTTAAGTAGCAAATGAGAATCACTAAAGTAATTGAGTTTATTTTAATACAAAGGTCCTGTTCATGTTTTTCAGTTTTGTTCAAGCTAATTATTGCAACAGTTTTTCAATAATGGAAGAATGTAATAAAAGTATGCTAATTGGGTAAAAGGCG
Organism: Cyprinella venusta; assembly: GCA_038021265.1. Taxonomy (NCBI): domain Eukaryota; kingdom Metazoa; phylum Chordata; class Actinopteri; order Cypriniformes; family Leuciscidae; genus Cyprinella; species Cyprinella venusta. The sequence goes on along the minus strand of CM075873.1, from coordinate 23,635,727 downwards.
TCCCTGCTGTTGGGGTGAAAGGCACAATAATTAACACTTTTCCATTTGTTGACATGACATGTTTAGATTCAGATGGTAAATATAATTTAAATATCACTAATATCATTAAGTTATGTATTCACCTTAGAGGTACAGTAATAACCATATTTATATTGAAACCATATTTAAAAAATATTATATTATAGTGCTCCACAGTGCTAATCACAATCTATTGTTACTACTGTAAAATTATATTACATTATTATGGGATATCGTGTACTTTTTAAATCATTTTGTTTCTGTATTTTTAAAATATATAATATATTTTAATGACAGAATATCTATTGAACAAAAAATGTATTTTATTTATCAATATAAACAGAAAATAGAACAAACTTTGGTAAAGTGATTGTTTAACAAGTATTAACTTAAGACATTATTAAAAACATTATTTTAGCTAAAGTATTTGTATCAATTATGTGTGATTTTTGCCCCATGCATTCTTGTGAGGACAATGTGTAAGGATAACCTCACCATTTGATGCATTTTTAAGATTTTTAAACAAAGTAAACCACTTTTATGACAAATTTTGAACACAAAATCTGTTTCTCCACCAATGTTCAATACAGACACACACACACACATATATATTCCGCAATCTTAGGGGAGTAGTGCAGAACACTTTTTTTTCTTTAGCCCCATTGTACCTCACTGTTTTCACACTGTTCTCCCTTGTCCTCTTCTGAAACGCCAATGTATTTGTAAACCTGTGATGGAAGCTTGAACATGATGGTTTCAAATGAAAAAAAAAAGCTTTTCAGACTAAAAGCGTTTCTGGGTTGTCCCTCGTCTGAAAAGAGAGAATCAATGTCAGGTAACTGTCTGGTCTGAGAGGATTCTTGTAAAGCTGTTGAAATTACCTTGAATCAAGCTGTTAAAAGCCTGTACAAAATAACCCGAATTTACTTTAATTTAAGATAAACAACCTTGGCACAAATCAGTACCATAAAAACATGATTGTAATTTTCATGTCATCATCTTCATCGGCTCCCACATTTCATTTCCTCTGCCTCTTTCTGCGCTCAACAGGAATTCGCTCACAGCTGCGATCGCATAGTGGAAATGGCCAATCAGAGAGTGATGGTGTGGAATGCCTAATTAAAAACCAGCATGCCAGAGAGAGGATATCTCATGCACATGACCTATGGGACACTTCCTGTTGAGGCGCTGAAATCACACATCTCCAGCAGAGATATCAGGACATATTACGACCATGAGCATTCATGCTTAAACTTAATTAGTTCTTTATGAACACCAACAAAAATGATGGATTTACTTCTAAATAGGCATTTGTTTGCTCATTGAGAAATTAGCATGCATGCTGTTAATATATTTTTAGAGGATTATTTTGCAATTGGTGATTGGCACTGTTTTTAGATTAAATTATGTTTGTCGATTGAAGGCTTATTAAAAGGTTTCCAAAGAGAAACATTATTTGAATGTAAAACTCATCTCTTCCGTGAGCACTTAACCTCTTAAAAGACAAACAAACAAACAAATAAATATTGGCTTTGGAAGGATTGGATAAAAGTGTCTGCTAAATCACTAACTGTAAAATGTACATTTATTTTAGGGGCTATATGCATCGTAAAAACAAAACAAACTTCGGAAAGTATGTCATTATTACATGTTATTACATTATTATTATATATCCAGCTGTTATAATATATTATATGAGCCTGTAAGCCCCACCTCAAGCCATTTAACAAAAAATTCGTCATATAACTGACGTTTTGGGACGTCTTTTGACCATTCGTCAATATACGACTTTTTAGGGCCCCCTTAAACGTCGGTATATGACGTTATGGGATCCTAACTCTACCCCATACCTAAACCTAACCCTAAACCCAACTCGTCACCTAACTGACGTTAAAGGTAAAGCGTCAGTTGTATGACGACCCGGGATCGTCATCTACCGACGTTTAAGGGGGCCCTAAAAAGTCGTATATTGACGAATGGTCAAAAGACGTCCCAAAACGTCAGTTATATGACGAATTGGGATGAGACTGTGTTATCACAACAATTTAATAGAAAAAAAATGAGAATAAATAAAATAAACTCCATTAAACACTACTAAAAGTGGCGTGTCACAAGAGGCAGAAGGGTTTTTTCTTCAATGAGATTTGGGTATTATGGAGTGGGATGATTTTCAGTGAATGGTAGTTTAATGCATTAACCTGTTATATGCATATTGTTCCTTTAATTCCTGAGAGCTTTTGTCCCACAAGGTAAAATAATAGCAGCTGACTTAAAATGCACAAAATGTGCTCATTTTACCCACTTGCAAGGGAATGCACAATTTCAGATCAGCTTAGTTTGAGAAAGAAGCTTTATAGACCTTATTCGGAGCAGTGCCACGACGGGTATGAAAGCGAGGCTACGGATAGAGTGTTTTCAGCTGTATCCGCTGTTAAAAGCCGTATAAAGCTCCTGCATCACTTGTCATTTTCCACATATTGTTGGGTGGTTTTCGTCTACTGAAATTTCTTGGAAAGATATTTTTGCAGAGCTTTGTCATCAGAACAATCCAAAACCACATTAAATGACAGTCGAAACCCATTGAAGAGATATCTCTGCAGCTTTGCTTTCATTAAAAATGTTCCAAAGATGGAACTGCTGTATAGGGTCTTTAAGATGTTTATTTGTGCATATGCAACTATTGACATTAAACAGGCTACCGAAACATGATCTGTCAAAGTGACAAGCTAAATTAGGACAAATAAGTCATATATTTCAAAATTTTCTTCATGTTCAAAGATAATATCTGATTATTATATCGGTTGGTCCATCCTAACCTCAAAAAAGCTAGAAGAAATCTAAAATGCACATCAGGTCTAGAGAAACAAGTGTGCAGCCATCTTTAAAATGGCATTGTTGTTGTTAAAGAGTAATAATTAATAATAGTAATAATGGCATTGCAATGTTCGAAGCGGATGTCATAACAATATATAGATTTTGTTTTACATTTTAAATGATTTTAAAGCGAGCGATCATTCATTATTTGTAAGATCTTAGTACTTTCTGTGGAAATACAAACTGGAAGACAGAACACACCAATGGTTAAAAAGGTCTCTAAAGGCCCTGGTATATATTCAAGCAAAATGAAAGAACGAACTGGTATGGCATAATTTTGAACAAAATAAGGCCAAAACCAAAAAAAAAAAAAAAAAAAAAAAAAGGCCATTTATTTGGATTTCGAAACAGCTTGCCAAAACAAACTTTTGTGCAAAGTCTGCTCTGGCTGGTAAAAGCTTAATGTATGTGGATTTCCAATACCTGTAAATGATCAACATGATTGTCTCATTGATTGATAGTTCATACTTTTTAAGTAAAATGCCTTTTAGTATAAATGTAAAAATGTCAACCTTTAGGTTGTGATATCTTTTTGCAGTAAAATCTTCAGCATACGTATGTAAAAATAACTTTATATGAAATATTGTTTGAAAACATATACTGGACAGAAGCAACTTATATTATACATCATTTTATTTTAAAGAAAAATCATATTACTCACATATTGCATTTTAACATCAGACTTTTGAAAATGTTTATTTTCACATCTGCCAATCATCATTGGATTGTATTGCATTTATGTTTTGTCCCCCAAAATAAAAACTACAGAACTTTGATCATAAAACTAAGCATTTAAAGGAGTAGTTCACTTTTAAAACAAACTTTAGCTGATAATTTACTCACCCCCATGTCATCCAAGATATCCCTGTCATTCTTTCCTAAATTAGGGTTTTTGATGAAAATATTTCAGCAATTTTCTCCATGTAATGCACTTTACTGGGAACCAAATGGTTCAAGGTCCAAAAGACAGTTTCAGTGCAAATTGCAAACTTTTCAATGGCTTTAAACGATTCCAGACGATGAATAAGTGTCTTATCAAGCGAAACGATCGCTCATTTAATATATAAATAACAAAGTTTAAGTTTTATAAGCTCAAATGGTCACCTTGCTGTGTTCTGTGATGCACGTTTGTGACTCTCCTGTTCGAACTGTTCATCAAAATGAACAAATCTTTTTCCGAGTCGTTTGGTTCATTCAACGAACGAAACGAACTAATTGACTTTGAGTCAATTGAGTTCGAACAGGAGAGTCACACAGTACAGAGCAAGGCGAGCATTTGAGTTTATAAAAGTTAAACTTTGTTATTTATTTATTAAATGATCGACCGTTTCGCTTGATAAGACCCTTATTCATCGTCTGGAATCGTTTAAAGACCTTTGAACAGTTTGCAATGAAACTGTCATTTAGACCTTGAACCGTTTGGTTACCAGTTAATTTCTTTTCGACTGAAGAAAGAAAGACATGGACATATTGAATGACATGGGGGTGAGTAAATTATCAGAAAAACTTTTTTTTTCTTTCTTTTTTTTAAAGTGAACTACTCCTTTAATTATCATCTTACTAAGACATTATTGGAAGATATATAGTGACAAATTAAATGTATATGCATCTTATGTACGTAAGTAGTCGGCAATACTGTTTTAAAGATCACAATGATTTACATGACAGTATATCACAATTCATATAATATAAATAATATAACCAAATTGCAGATTTTTGCTCAGTTTGGTGCTCTAAATACAATTGAGGTGTTTTTCCTCCGAGTAGAACGAGTCTCCTTACTGTATCATAAAATAGGAGCCATAAAAGGTTGATAAATCAAATAACATCAAAACATAAAAACGTTTTTTTTTATGTATTGTAAAGGTTTAATAAAGATTCTAAAGTTTCAATAAAATAGTCTATTTAAAAAAGTAGATTTTTCTGACTATTCATTTTTTTTTTATGTCAGGCTTTACCATTATAAAAGCTGTTTTTTCCTACCTCAATGCACAGTTGTTTACTTGCATTTTATTATTCTTATTTGGCATTGTTTTATGACCTGTGAACCGGTTAAAAAAAAACATTAATGAGACTTCACCACCAACTATAATCTCTGATATTAAACCTTATAGCCTGAATATAGTTCACTACAACACAAAGCTTGGTGTGAGGAACAGGTGCTGTGAAAATATCACAGTCCTTCTTCAAAACATGACAAGGTTCTACATCTTTCTTACACTGAGTTCAGTCATAAACCAAATAAATGCCTTCACCGAAGCATTTGACACCGATATAACACAGCGATAAAAAAAACAAAAAAACATATTGCATATACAGCACACTATCAGCGTGCCTCTCCCCGGGTTCCCGTCAAGACATCAGCGCTTTGCCGCTTTTTTATTTCATTCTGACGAAACCTGTCAGAAAAAAAGGAAAGATCACATGTTGGGAGTGCTCTGGAGGCGGCTTTGAGCGTTTGTTGTTCTTCCATTACATAACTACCTGCATCCTAATTGCTAGACGCTTGCAGAGGATGAAAGCCTCATTATAAACAGCGCAGTTGACACGGCAGCCTTATGACAAGTTTGATGTGGAGGTTTTTGAGGGGTTGAATGCGGTAGATCAGAAATTCACAGAGCCGATGCCAGAGTTTTATAAATTCACAGACAAGTAGTTCAAGATCTGAATCTCTGTGGACTTCTCCAGCTAAGCGGGGCAAGCAACGGTCGGATTATATGAGGAACATCGAGATCAGAAAAGTATCTAACAACAAGGTGTGTTGTAGCACCTCGAATTGCTGCCGAAGCAATAGATTACAAAATATGTCAGGAAATATTGCTGTGCAAAGAGAGCTAGTGCTCTAAAGGGCCTTTTTGATTTCCCTTTTTCCTGCTTTCTTTCTCAGCAAAGCGTTTATGATGTAGTCGTCAAGAATCGGAAGCGCTTCCCAATGGAGAAGAGGTCTAGAACCATTGAGCTTGGGGGTAAACAGGGGACCCAGTGCCTGCTTTCAAGCAAAATCTGGAGACAATGTGCACATTGAAACACAGAGGGATCTTTTAGCTAATCCTGTGGAGCGGCCTGCCGAGGGGCCAATCAATGGAGCTTTTATTAGGCAGGCCTGATACATGCCAGCACTTTGCTACTCTAGTAACTACCACTCAGGAATCCGCGACCAGGGAGTTCAGTCAAGCCGTGTGAAGATGACCTTGACCGCCCTGAATTCCCCACCAAATAAACTCCTCATTAGGGTGCGGAACTTTTGCTCCATGGATATTTCAATACGGTAGCAGGTCTGAATGGGTATGGCCACACTCTGTGGAGGGGAACGCATTTAAACGCTAGGGATGAAGTGCCACACACACTTATTTCGCATGGCCTGAATAACAGCACTGACCGAGTGCAGTTGGCAGGACAATGAGAGATCTTTCCTGGATCAAACTGAGATTTTAGGATTTCCCTTCCTTGTCCAAACCCCCCTGTCTTTCACATATGCCCAGACTTTAGCATTGACATCTATTATTAATCCTCAGCAATCCAAAAGGATGAAGATTTCCAGAAATCTGTTTTAGACATTGTTGATACATCAAAAACTTAAAGGGTAGTTCGCGCAAATATAAAAAACATGTCTTTGTTTACTAACCCTCATGTCATTACAAACCTGTATTCCTTTCTTTCTTCTGTGAGACAACATATTTTGAGAAATGTGTATTATTGTCCACATTACAGCGCAGTCTCATCCCAAGACGTCATATAACTGACGTCTTGGGACGTCTTTTGACCATACGTCAACATCCGCCTTTTTATGGTACCCTTAAACGTCGGTTAGATGACGTTATCAGATCCTAACCCTACCACAGACTACCCAACACTATCTCACGCCCAATTCGTACGAATACGACGAATGAGTAAAAAATGTTTAATTCGTACTAATTCGTACGACCTCACTCGTACGAATTTGTACGATTTGTCTAAACCCACGTGACGGTTAAGTTTAGGGGGCGGGGTAAGGGTTAGGTCATTCGTACGAATTCATACGAATTGGCCAATTCGTAAATTATGTACGTTTTAGCAAAATCGTACTAATTCGTACGTGTGAGGTCGTATGAATTGTTACGAATTAGCCACTTTTTAATCATTCGTCGAATTCGTACGACTTGGTCGTGAGATCGGGTTGGACTACCCCTAAACCTACCCCGTCACCTAACCAACGTTAAAGGTAAAGCGTCAGTTGTATGACGGCCCGGGATCGTCATGTAACCGACGTTTAAGGGTACCCTAAAAAGGCGGATGTTGACGTATGGTCAAAAGACGTCCCAAGACGTCAGTTGTATGACTTCTTGGGATGAGACTGTGTTACCATAAACAAAAACTGTTTGGTTAACCAACAAATTCTGCAGAAGAAATAATGGCATATTTGGCCAAACTATCACCTGGACTCTCCACCCAGTCACAAGAATAATGGAAATGTGACCTTTTTTTAATTAGTGAAATTGTGGTCTTTTCAAAGTGTACGTTCACCTCTTTGTTCATACTTCTCTTTGTAAAACATTTTGAATGCTTATCACAATGTCAGTGATTTAGCATTATGAAAAAAAGTAATTCCTTTTCTAAAACACAAAAGTAGCACATTTCTTTATAGTGTCAGAAATACACCCTTTTTATAGAATGTCATCCTGGGGACATGATTTCCTTAAAAGCACTGCCCGTAACGTCACGGCTATTAAGGGAAAAAGGGTCCACAGCCCATTGATGATGAAAAAGAATTAGCAATCAGTTAAATGAGCTCACTGAAGTGAAAACAGCAGCAGAGCCACTGACTGACATGTTAAAAGATTAAAAGACTGAAAGCGTATTTGGAACTTTCATATCCTGTTTTTTCTGAAGGTAAAAGAGTAGCAAAACTCGAGTATGTAGATGTGAATTTTAGTAGTCACAAATGTGTAAAATGCCATTCGCATATAACATGCTTTCAAGTTGTGCACGTTTTAGTCTTTGGTGCAGTGGAACACTGAGGAACTTCTCACAGTCAACAGAAAACAATGAAGGTGAATATCATGGATCATAATTTCAGGTCAACATCATGCAAATTGTCAGAAGATGAGAGCATTTATTTCAACTCGTTTTGTGTTTCCCCATAGCCTCGAGCTAAACAGTCATTTGATTAATTACAGCATATAGTGAAATGTTGCTTGAAGAAATGAAAGCAAATCCAACTTCTGTCTGAAGCTTTCTGAACATCCGTGTTCATTAATAATTCTTCACACCTGTGCAGATTTTGCACTGAGCAGGTTCTGAACATTCAGAGGGAAATTCCAACACAGCAAGCACTGCCAAATAAATCATTTTGATTGTGATTTATCGGACGCAGTGGAATAAGTTGTTCAGGTAAATTCCTTCCCACACATCGTAAAATGGACCTTCAATTTCTAATTGCGTAGGACTAAGTGTTAATGCACTGTGAACTAACATGAACAAACATTGAACAGCTGGATATCTATTAACTAACATAAAGATTATTGGTAACACTTTACAATAAGGTTCATTTATTAAACATTAGTTCATGCATAAACTAACATGAACTAACCATTTGTTACTGTATTTGTTTTTCTTTGTTAACATTAGTTAATACAAATCTAGCTGTTCATTGTTTGTTCATGTTAGTTCACAGTGCATTAACTAATGTTAACAAGATTTTAATAAAGTATTAGTAAATGCTGAAATTAACATGACCAAAGATTAACAAATGCTGAAGAAGTATTGTTCATTCTTTGTTGATGTTAACTAATGTAGTAACTAATGAACCTTATTGTAAAGTGTTACCAGATTATAAATACGGTAACAAATGTATTGCTCATTGTCAGTTTATCCTAGTTATTACATTAACTAATGTTAACTAATGAACATTATTGTAAAGTGTCACCATAATTATAAAGAAAAAACAACAACAACAACAACAAAAAACCCAACTTCATGCCAATTTGTTTTATTATGGCTAGCTACTTAAAGGGGCCGTATGATGTTTTTCATGTTTTCCTTTGCCTTGAGTGTGTAATCTGTTTGTGAATATATAAGATCTACAAAGTTAGAAAGGACAAATGGATTTATTCAATATAACAGAGTACACTGATCCAGACCTGTCTAAATTCCTCAATCAGAGTACAAAAAAGTGAAATATTAGCATAATGCCAACCCAAAGGCAGGGTTGTGTCTGGTCAGTACCTGGATGAGAGACCTTCTTGGAAAACCAGGTGCTGCTGGAAGAGTTGTTAGTGAGGCCAGCAGGGGGTGCTCATCCTGTGGTCTGTGTGGGTCTTAATGTCCCAGTGTAATGATGGGGACACTATACTGTCATAGAGCACCGTCCTTCGGGGTGAGACGTTAAACCGAGGGCCTAACTCTTTGTGGTCACAACAAATTCCAGTCTTTCGGCACAGTCTTTTGGTTGCCGTCGCATCATCCAGGTGGTTGGTTGAGGAGATTACCCCCTTCTACGTAAAGCACTTTGAGTCCTGAGATGAGCGCTAGATAAATGTATTGAATTAATTATTTATTACTATTAATTATTACATGCTCACAGCAGTGTCTGTAAATGTATTAGCAGTAGCATATCTCGGCACATTCTCTGCAACAGCAGCAGCAGTGTAGCAGATCTATTCCACTAAGACCTGCCATATCCATTACCACGCCATTCTCTATTACCTATAACTCCAATAGTTGTCATGACAGAAATAAGGAAGGTACATTCATTTCAGTTTGAGTCTTTCTAGTTAAACTAATACAAACTACCTACCTCTCTTTTATCTTCACTGTGTTTCTCTGTTGATCTCTCTCTATCTGTGTATCTTTGATGTTGTTGTGACAGCTGTAGATTAATTACTACCTGCCAGCAGTTACTTAAAAATTAATCCTCAGAACCTTCTAGAAGGGTGACAACTTATTAAATTATGCAGAACAACATAAGAAGACTCAATGTTGCTCACTGAAATTCAAGGACGATTTGGAGAAGCATGTAGGAATAAAAACAAATGAGAATAAGGTTTTAAACTACCACATCTGTAAAATCATTCATGCATATTGAATCAATGGTAGATGTATGCTAATAATTAATAGTCCTATAAACTAGGGATGGCGAAAACTAAAAATTTTCTTGACCGACCACCGAGCCCCATTAGCTGGTTGAAACCGGTTAACCGATTGGTTTAAAAATATGCGCGCGCACACACACACACACACACACCTATACACACACAGTCCCAGCGCTGTCCTTCCACTCATGTCACTTTTTTAAAATCCCCATACAGCGCGAAACACGAGTCCAGGGGGTCGCACACCGGACAAGAAGCTCAGCACCACGTCGCGGAGATCGAGCCACATCTTTCAAATTCGAACTCATTATTCTCTATGAGTGTAGGGGAGAGCGGGGCTCAAAGTAACGCATTTTGGTTTTGGCTCAATTAATTAAAAAATAATTAGGTTAGATTAATATTTTTTTACACAAGCAACATACACATCTCTGCTACAAATGAACACTTAAAGTTTTTTTCTAGGACCTACCATTTTTGTACAGTTGCACTGAAAGTGACAGAAGTGCAAATGTTACAACTTACCCCATATGCGGGGTTAATTGTAACAGACAGAGGGGTTAGTTGTAACACTTGTGTGTAACACATGTAATTCAGTACTATTTTATTTTTTTATAGTTTGATATTGTTTGTGCATCTGTATAGGTAGATATCCATACATCCATCCCTCATCCAATCATCCTTTTGTTATGGATCAATATCATAGAGACGTAGAAAAGGGCTGCACGGTTTTGCAATAAATAATAATAAATAAAATAAAATAAACATATATAAATATTGTAATTGCAATTAAATTAGATTTGTGTGTGGCAGCTGCATGTACAATTATTATTAATAATAATAACATTAATAATAATACAAATGAGCTAAAAATTTAAATGGTTTATTACATTAAAAACAGGCCATATTTTTAATAAATAAATAAGTTATCATTCATAGTGCACTAAATTTTAAACATTTTAAATTACAACATTGTTTGTGAAAGTCCAACAAAGTTAAATGTATACTCAGACCTGAAAAGTTGTGTGGCTCCATTTTCATTTGATTATCATTGTGGCAGCAGTTGGAACACTGTATTACAGCTAACCCCGCTGTGTATTACATATTTTAAACCTAGCTAACAGTCGCTAGGAATTACTGACATGTTTCAAAACGGTGCTGTGTTTGAGCCAACAAGACAGTGATTAAGGCAATATAAAGTTAGATTTGGAAGCGTATACATCCAACCCGGAAACAGAAAAAAATCTACGATGAAAAAATTTACTTTCATGATGTCAAAACACTCTTTGTCCAGTATCTTCACGAAATATAATCAAAACTTTCCGCAAATTCGTGGGAGACCGTCTTCTGGCAGCAAGAGAAAAAGAGCGGAAAGACAGCCGGCTAGATACTGACAAACTATGTAAAATGTCCGTGTTACATTTAACCCCGCGTTACATTTAGCCCCGCGCTCCCCCTACACACACCGGCGGCGCCATTCAGCGTCTGTCTGCGGCGCCCAGCAACGACTCAGGACCGTGTTCAAAATCCTGCTGCACCACAGAGCGCCATTTACATAGTTTTATATGAAATTAATTATTTTTGTCTCACATCCTTGCTAATGTATCCTGACTCCGCCCTATGCTGCAATATACATGTAGTTTTGCATTCATTTACAGAAATCAGCTGCTTGAATGACAATTGCTGATGTTATTGGATTTTTCAGGTGAGATTCTCAATTCATTCAGTTAACGGATGCTCTGAGGTAACGTTAAAGTTTTCAGACTGCAGACTCAGCAACGATGGTATTTAATTGTACAGTACAATCATAACATAGAACAGACATCTTCATTTCATGTCATTAAACATAACAATATTGCTGGCCATACACTGATGAGAAAGTGCGCGACCCTGTGACCTGTGAAACTCTGTGACCTCACGCCAAATGTTTTTTTTTTTTTTTAAACCGACTACCATCAACTTTGAACGGTTAACGTTGACTTGATACGGTCAACCATCGGTCAAACGTTCATCGGTTAACATCCCTACTATAAACTAAATGGATTTAGATCCATTTAGAATAATCATAAGGAAATAACATACTTAAATAACTAATATTATACTTTTTATACTAAATGAACATGTGAAAACTAAATGTAACATTTTCTTATCTGCAATTACATTTAAATGAAAATGTGTTAGTTTAAATTAAGTAAATGCAATTAGCTGAACTTTAGAGTATAGGCTACTTTTGGCCCACTTAAAGGGTTAGTTCACCCAAAAATGAAAATTAAGTCATTATTTACTCACCCCCATGCTGTTCCAACCCCGTAAGACCTTCGTTCATCTTCGGAACACAAATAAAGATATTTTTGATTTAATCTGAGAGCTGGATCAGTCCTCCATAGACTGCCTAAGGGACTGGCTCTTGACGGCCCATAAAGTCATTAAACAAAAGGTTTAAATATTCCATGTGCCTACAGCGGCTCAATTATAAGTTTATCAAGCAACGAGACTACTTTTTGTGTGAAAAAAAAACATAAATAACGACTTTATTTCACTATTCCATTACTTCCTTATTGGCGCATGCGCGAGAACTGAGAGGAGAACGTTCTCTTTCGAGTACTTCTTTTTACCGGCTGCTCACCGCTTAGGAGTATTAGCGCCACCTACCGTATAAGATGATAATAAGACACACTGTCGTTTTTTGAGAAGATTAAAGGCTTTTAAGTGCACCTTGTAGTGCGGAAAATACGCTAATTGAAAAGCGTATGTACAGCGCGTATCTTCCTCTGCTTGTAAACAGAAAGTTTTGCACTTCCAGCTATATCAGCACATCATCTTATACAGTAGGTGGCGCTAATACTCCTAAGCGGTGAGCAGCCACCGGTAACAAGAAGGAGAACGTCTTCATCTCAGTTCTCGCACATGCGCCAATAAGGAAGTAATGGAATAGTCGAATAAAGTCGTTATTTATGTTTTTTTCACACAAAAAGTAGTCTCGTCGCTTGATAAACTTATAATTGAGCCGCTAGGCACATGGAATATTTAAACCTTTTCTTTAATGACTTTATGGGCCGTCAAGAGCCAGTCCCTTAGGCAGTCTATGGAGGACTGATTCAGCTCTCAGATTACATCAAAAATATCTTTATTTGTGTTCCGAAGATGAACGAAGGTCTTACGGGGTTGGAACAGCATGGGGGTGAGTAAATAATGACTTAATTTTCATTTCTGGGTGAACTAACGCTTTAAGTAGTACTTAGGGGTGCTTTTCCCAAAAGCATTGTTAGCCAACTATGGTCGCAAGTTCCGTCTGCATAGTTTAACAAGTCTGTGTTTCCCGAAACCATCGTTCCAACGGACATTCGCAAACAGCATCGCAAAGATGGGTGGTTTGAACGACAGCTCTCGATGTGGTTAGAGGCATCGTTTCTATATCGCATGACATTTGGAGGTAATAAATCCTTATCTTGAGCAAAATAAGCAAGCTGACATTCAGTACAACCGGTGCCTTTTATTTAGAATACATACAAATGTAATTTACGTCTTTTATTCAAATGATTTGAAGTACCGTGTTTGAAGATTGCGCATGGGCGAACGTGCTCTACTAAGAACGAGCCAAATATTGAGTCTGGTAATAAAGCAAAATAACTGAGAACAATTAGAAATAGTCCTCAGATGACATGTCTGTAATTTATATAAAACAAATATAGCGTTAATTGGATCTCAAACAGTTTCATTAAAAGTAGTTATTACTCCACCACGTGTGAAACCAATGTGGTTGAACGATACTTTGCGACAGTGGGTTTTGGGAAACAGTCGTGACTAGCTAGTTGATTTTTCCAACGATGCATCTAACTATGGTAGTAAAACAGTGAACTACGTCGTTGTATGGGAAACGCACCCCTGGTAGGTTTTTGAGCACGTAAATCACTGCATCTGTATGGGCTGCCATTGCTGATTTTTATGGTTTCGCGGGCTATGTGACATCAGACCTCGTAATTGTACATCGATCTAGTATGAGTCCACTGGTGAGAAGTAATGGGTTTGAGTGCCGTTACAGTGCACTTTTACGGGTATTAGGTTAGAAAAAACATGGGTTACAGATTTGCCTGGAACGTGGCATAAGTACAGCTTTATATGTGATTTCTTAACTTATATTGTTTTTGCCATCTGGTTGAAGTATAATGGCAAGCATTTATGGTAAACTGAAATATGTCACTGAAATATTTCAATGTCATTTCTGTGTACTTATTTTTCACAAGAGAAGTTAGTTAAATCTCTTATTCTCAATGCCAAGTAAATATTCAGCTGCAAAAAAAAGAACAAGAAAAAGAAAAGATAAGACAAAAAAGAAAAAAAAAAAACATATAATTTACGCCCCCAGACAACAGCTCAACACAGCCCCTGCTTTCAGCCCCTGCAATGTTTTGAATAATTCAGTCTTCAATGTGGCACTGTTTTTGTTCTAAAGTTGTAAAGTGTTTGATTGATTCCTGATAAAACACGCAGTGGGGATCAGAGTGAAACAGATTGGCTAGACTGCTGCCTAACTTGGCCAAAATTACACACTTATAGAAAGCCAGAAATTAGTTAAAACACTTGGTGTCATCATAGATGACCTGTTCTCCTATTTGGACAACATTAAGGTAATCTCCAGATCCTGCTGCTTCATGTCCCACAAAAAAGGTCCCTTCCTCAACAACTGTCAGATCCTAATCCAGGCCTGAGTCATTTCACGTCTACTGCAACTCCCTAGTCGACCAACTAGCATCTGTCATCCCCTCTAGCCCTTCCGAAATGCTGCTGCTTAACTCCGGAAATTCTTATATTATACCTTTGCTCAGGTTTCTACCCTGGCATGCGCTAGCATTTAATTCAAAACGTTTCGCTTGACTTACACTGCCGCCAATGGCTCAGCCCTCTTGCAAAATCAAATCCTTCACCAATCTGTACATCCCAAACCAGCTGGCTCCATTGCTCACTCCCGATCTTGTTTGTTTTCTCCAACTTGTTTATCAGTCAAATGCTTGTTGTTTTTTGCAATTGCTTTGGGATTATAATTGGCATATGAGGTCTTGCTTAGCAAGTGACTGGAAGGACTAAACATCTCACCACCCAGTAAGCCAGTAAATGTGGGCATTCATGTGATGATGTTTGGGGTTTCTCGACTTCAGAAATCCATGGAGTTTGAAACGAGTCATTTTTGCAGTTTATTTTCAGCAGATTGTCTTCTTGGACTGGAGAAGGTTTCAGATCTGAAAGTTACATGTTTACAAAGTACACCAAACAACTTTTTTTCACATAATATCAGAGACAACTAGATTTGTTTTATGATATAACCCCATTTAAGTAATTATTGCATATCATTGAATCACTTCAAATGTTTGCACAAAGCGGCGGCACTCACAGGAAGTTGAATACTCTTCGTGTTACAGTAAGTGTCATACTTAGGGCTTCCATTACATTCCAGCAAGTACCCAACAAGTGCAAATTACCTCAATGCAGGAAATCTGTCAAATAATCTCAAGTAAAGGTTAAACAAACATCTCTCTCTGCAAAAACTGTCGCTTTTCTTTATTGTTTATCTTGTAGATGGTTCAAAAAGTGTTTGGCAATCCTGCTGTTTGGTCATCTTAAACAAAATAATCATGCTTAGCTTTAAAGATGAACATTTCACTGTATAAAGAGAATGATGAGCAAAATATGTGTAAGAATTAACCACAGTGGCATCAACATGTGACTCACAGCTCAAGATCAAACATAAGACATGTCATATCCACGTTAGTGACATTATTTATGTGTTCAGCTGTGTTTGATACGTTCCAGCTGAACCACAGGCATATCAATTCCAAGAGGAAATATCCAATTTTTATAGATTCAGAAGTCTATTTACAGGATGAATTGTTAGATTGTTTGAAATACTCCAGTGGCTATGAAGTCAATAAATGCTAACACCCATAAGCAATATTTGTTTATTTCTGGAAACATCTTTAGAATTAGCATATTGGTTAATGCCTGATGTCTTTTTGGAAGAATGACTTGGGTTGTGTTGTTTTGATCCAGAGTCTGCAGTTTCTACAAAAGACAAAAACAAAAAACTCATGGCAGTCTGAAATAAAAAGGAGTGAAAAGAGATTTTGCTTCATTTCTCACGCTGGAAACTGAAGGTTAAATGGAGCACATTGCATCGTGTGTATTCTTAGCACATGTTCTATTGTATTCGGCACTTTAAAAAAAGAAATGTAATTGGTAAATAAACTACCCATGCAAGAAAATGTGCCAACACGGAGGAAAAATATCCCTCTATACCTACATTTTTTTCAAAACTCCAAAAACAAACATGTACATTCAAAACATTTCAAGCAGAAATTAACACTATAGGAAGTAAAACACCGACAACTTTTCTTTTTCACAGAAATTACAATTACTGAAACTGATTGTTGAATTATAATAAAGACTTACTGACGTGTAGTTCACATAATCATCAGCTCCATATAAATGGCTTTTCTGATGTAGTAAACACGCCTGGTAGCTCAACTGATAAAGCACTGCACTTATGATGCGGAGCGCTCACGGACAAGCAAATACCATTAATAATAATAATAATAAGTCACAATAAAAGAGCTCAAAGACTTGTAGAATATAAATATATATTATTTATATTTATAGAAGAATATATATTTATATAGATAAAATGGCATGGTTTTCTTTAGCAAAAGCGTTTTAATCTCATGTTTGCTCACTATCAATTTAGCGGAGTGGTACGTAAAACATTATCCTTTTAGCACGAAATTGCCGAAATCACAATCTGTCTGTTTCATGGGAAATTGTACGCACTTTTAGTGACAGCAAAATATCAGGTAACACTTTATTTGGATGGTCCCTTCGAAACATTCTGCTGATAAGTAACATCTCAGGTTACGACTGTAACCCTAGTTCCCTGAGAAGGCAACGAGACGCTGAATTGATGGTGCTTTGAGAATGCCCCTGCGTGATTGTGTCTAAAGCATGTATCTCAACTAGTCCAATGGCAAGAGTGAGCGTCACAGGCGGGTGACGTCACGACCAGGAAAGGATAAAAGCACATCCGGTTTGACTGGCGTTAGCTTCGAATTAGCTAAAACAAGTAGATCACAGGGATGCAGGAAGTACGGGAGGGCGAAGAAGTGTCTCGTTCCCTTCTCAGTAACCTGAGAAGTTCCCTTGCACTGTGTCAATGATATTTTGGGAAAGATAATACCCAAACGCCGTACTTACAATTGCGTGTATGAGAAACTGTTGGCAACTTAGTCATAAGCACCTGAGACCAGCATCCAGGTAAGCCTGGTTTGAGTGTGGAAAAATCATTCTGCATCACACACCTCCTTTAAGGAAGCCCCTGAAATTGAGGCTTTGGATGCCGCCATACTTCTAGTAGAATGAGCTCTGACCACCAAAGGTGACAGCTGGCCAGACAACGTAGCCCTTTTTAGGATAGAGAAATGCCTTGAGCATCCCTTGTGCAGGTGGGAGAAACCGAAAGGGCCTGATGATCTCAGGCTGGCTTAAGGAATGAAATAGTTAGATGTAAAATGGTCTTGAAGTTCAGAAACCTTTCTGAAACCGATTCGAGGGGCTCGAAGGGAGCCATAGGACCTCTAGGACTATATCGTCGCTGCCCGATGAAAACCACGTACGTCCAAAACGGTTACTTTTCAGGAAGTGGAAAAAACATGTTATTTCAAAAACAGCTGAACGCAGCTTTGTCATGCTTGGCACAACATCTTTAAATGTAACCATATTCTTGCCAGTGTCATGATATAATCCATATTTGACCCAAAATCGAGTTTAAATGGACATACGTGCATATTGTATTGTAACGGTGGTCGATACGCGTTCTTCCGATCATTAATTAGAATGACCAAATCGCGTTTCATATTGACAGATGAATAGGCTACGCTCAGTTTATTAAATGTCTCTTGCAAACTATGAAGAGACAATGAATCATACACTGACATGGCGATGCTAGACTGATACTTTATTTACACAATCTTACCGTAATTTTGTCGGATATGAACAGCATTTTATTACAGATATGAGCTGAATTTTATCATCAGCTTATTTCAAAATCAAAGACATACGAGCTCGGCAACAGCCTGCCCTGGTAAGATCACTTCGTTTCTTTACTTGAAGATGATTGTGTGTGTGAGATGATTGTGTGATTGTAAAGATGATGGCGTCTGTGACTTACTTTCAGTTTCGCTCAGCTGCTCATCTGCGGTGATGCGTGTCGCAGTAGCGCCGTCATATCTGACTATAACGTGTCATATAGCCTATATAACACGCTCTCACTCGTTTTTTTTTTTTTAGCATTTTGGGAAACGTAAAATATAGGCCTACATATGTGGTTTGAACAACCAGATTGCGTTTACTAGTAAAGATCCGAACACAATGCGAGCCAGACTACCTCCAGATGGTCAGGCAGATCCGATCACAATTCGATCATAACGTATTTATACCTTGCATTAACATGGCTTTTTTATTATCCGGATAACTTACGTATCTGGATACAGATCGCATTTTAATAGCAGGTGTAGGGGTCTCAGAGACGAGACCGGCGAGAAACTTCACGAGACCGGCGAGATGCCTCCACAGGGCGGGGAGATACCATACTGCCTATGGGAGATACGCTGCGTGATGGACAGCTTTGACAGCAAATGGAAATACGTGGAAATCAGATGACATGATTTCACAACTTTTCATTGGTCATTTAGATAATGTGACGCATGCTGTACACGGAAATGAACCTGGACATTCTATCCGTCAAAAAATCTCAAAATCGCCAAAAATGGACATACGCGTTTTTCATCGGACAGCGACGATATCCAGGTCCCAAGCCAGAACCCGTGTTCGAGTTGCAGGCCTCAGCCTCAGAAAACCATGAAGGAAACGGATAATCAAGAGATGAAGCACCCAGAAGCACTTGGTATTGGTATTCTTTGCCCCCAAAAGAAAACATCAGGAACCTCCTGTGCTGAGGGAGGATGGGGACATGTAAGTATGTGTCTTTTAAACCAGTCCTCGGACATGATTTGAGTCACAATTTGTTTGAGTGTCAGCATCTTGAACTTGAGTTTCTTGACTCTACGATTCAAATTCTGAATATCTAGTATAAGAGGCAACCAACTGATCCTCTGTCGGGTAAGTACACTTACTCTATAGCTTCCAACGCTAGCAGAACTTTTACCTGTTGTTCCTTTACCAGAGCCTGCTTGGGATGCACTAACGTGAGCAACACCCCATTGTAGCATGGTGGATGAGAACCGGACTGGATTCTGTATCCTCATTCAACTATCTGCAGGACCCACTGAGATTTTTGGCAGATTCTTCCATTCTTTCAGATTATCTCCTAAGATTATCTCCTCTTGAGACTGGCCTCTGGTATAACTGGAGCAGCCACTTCGGTGGCAGGAACTGACCGAACTGACTGTTTTTGAAGCCCCCTCACAGGGTGCAAGTTTATCACAGCACTGAGTTGACACTGAGCCATGTGCTCACTGGAGACCGCTGTGCTCTGAGGCACCAAGGGTGGCAGGGTTGGCAGAACGGCCCCATGAGAGCACCATATACTGAAGTGTACAACGCTCCACCCCAGTCGGGGCTTCCCTCAGGGGTCTGACACCAGTGGCGTCAGGACCTTTTCTGAGCCCAATCCTTCTTATCTTGAAGAATGGTCCTCAGATGAAGGCTTCGGCTAAGAATGCTGCCCCCATGACTTTTGAGGAGGAGCACGAGACGCGACACACTCTTATTTTGCTGTGCTCTATATGAGGAGCTGGACGGCTGGGGCTGCTCATGCCCATCAGCCCCAGGGGGTTGGGTACGGTGAGGGAGATATTTTTTAAATGCCTCAAATTTGTCTTTTGGCCTCATGATCTATTTCAGCCAAGTTTAGCCAAAGGTGACTCTCGGCGGCCACAAGGGCTGCCATAGACCACCCGATTGCTCTGGCGGTCTCCTTGGTGGCCCTGTGAGACATATGTGACCTTGTTCCACGATCTAGACAGCTCACTGATGGAGGTGATACATCTGATGACAGGAAGCGTTCATCTAGTTTACTTTTAGGAAGAGCGCCCCTTTTCTCGGCCGACCACTCAATATTTAATTTAGCCACGCCACCTCCACCAGCTCCCCATATGCCCGCTTATTGCCATCGTCAACACTCAATACATCTAGTTCCACAGAGCTCTCAACCATTGGGCTTTCTTGCTGCCCAATAACACCGACAAGAGAGCAAGGGATGGGTAAGGGAAAGGAAAGGGAAGAGCCCGTCTCTAATCCCGCAGAGAGATCCATTTGTGATCCCCAAGAATACCTTCTCCGTACTGCCTAAGCATTAGCGAGTCCGGATCTCTGAGGATCGCGAGGCTGGAAACTTTTCTCAAAAAGAGCGGAGCATGCTTCGCTCCCAAACACATTAAAAGTACGGCAGGGAGAAGCACACAACTTGTATAACTCTGTCGCCATGATATAGATTTAAATGCTTCTGACAAAACAACAATAAATAGACAGAGATTTTCAACATAGAGCGCTTGCTGAGGCACAGAAGCTAATGCCGGTCAGACCGAATGTGCTTTTATCCTTTCCTGGTCGTGACGTCACACGCTCACTCTTGCCATTGGACTAGTGACATATGTGCTTTCAATCACACAGGGGCGTTCCCAAAGCATCATTGACATGGAACTTTGCAACTACATGTCAACTAACTCTCAATAGAGTATTAGTAGACTGTCGGCTTAATATCTGCTAACACTTTTTTTTTTCTGATAGTCCCCCAACAAACATTCTACTGACTACAAGTAATTTTGCAACTATTTGTCAACTTATTCTAACCCTAACCATATGAGTCTACTGATACTCAACTAACACTCAGTCAACAGAATTTGTTAAAGGGACCATCAAAATAAAGTATAGAAACGAAATAGGTCATCATAGGCATGCATTTTTTTATGAGCCTGGGTTTAAATTTTCAAATCAACATACAACAGTTTTTTTACCCCTTTTAATACAAGACATTTTAACCAGTGTTTAACTCTCACATTCACGGTCTGTCTATGACTCAGAGCAGTCCAAGATCAATGTTACTGTATAGTTACCAGCGCTGACTGTACAGTCACAGTAGTATTGTCTGTGCAGTTGATCAATGATCACAATTTGATGAAGCCTTACTTCAAAGTGCCCTCTGAAGTTAGCTCTTCTATTGTGTAATTGTTGCATATTCATAAATGCACTTTAAAAGTGTATCATTATGATGCAATATTAATGAGCTTGATAGTAACACTGTTTTTGTATCCAGCCCAGACACATGAGGCCTGGCTGTCATATTGCATGCTGCTACACGATGAATACTTTGCCCATCCAAACCACAGGAGCTATGTGAGAGCAATCGCAAGATCAAAAGCACAGAGAGTGCAAGAAAATCCAATTAGGGGCAAATGTATGCAATTTGATAATTTACGATTCCCATTGAGACAGTGATAAAACAGACTTCTAAGCCCCTTCTTGTTTATGCATGTAAAGGGGACTGAAATAATGTGAGACAACTTTCTACAGAAAAAGAGTATGGACAGACTAAAGGAACGACCCTCAACCCCTGCAGAAATGTAAAAAAATCCTCCAGTTGATGAAACTAGAGATGAAAATAAGGCAGAAAAGAGGATTCTAATGAGGGATTGAATGAAAATAAATAAATAAATAAATAAAATCACATGTATAGTTAGCAATGGGATTTGTTAGTTTTTCTTTCTTAATTATGTAATGTGGTCATTTGAATGTATCAGTGTACATTGTACAAGTCATTTGCACCAGGTGCAAGATAGGGCCCTTTGTATGTAATTTCATAATACTGTTCTCTTTTAAATATGGTTTACCCTTAATGCATGAATCCTTTGCCAGTCATTATTACATATTTGGGTGGTTAGAGAACCATATACAGTGGCTTGCAAAAGTATGGGATGATTAGGAGGCCTTGATAGATAGAGGCCAATGGGCAAATTTGGCCAGGATGCCGGGGTTTCACCCGTACTCTTTTTCTGAAGGACATACAGGGATTTTTAATGACCACAGAGAGTCAGGACCTCGGTTTAACCTCTCATCCGAAGGACGGTGCTCTTTGACATTATACTGTCCACGTCACTATACTGGGGTGTTAGGACCCACACAGACCACATGGTGAGCGCACAACTGCAGGTCTCACTAAAACCTCTTCCAGCAGCAACCCAGTTATTACACTGCATACAGTAAGTATTCATACCCTTTTCGGGGACATGTGAAATTTAGCTCAGGAGCATTCCAATTTCGCATGTAAACGTTACTACACATGTGGAAGTGGAATTTGTGGGAGTGGAATTTGTAACCTGTGGAAATTCAATTGAATGGTATGATTTGGAAAGGTCTGTCAATTAAAGAATCAATTAAAGGTCTGAACATGCAGCTGAACATGTTTTTTTTAGAGCAAAATCAAAAGAACTGACTGTAAAGCTCAGAGACAGGATCGTATCAAGACACAAATATGGCAAAGACAACAACCAAAAAAAAAAAAAGTCAGAGCAGGCCTCCTGGTCAAACTGAACAATCGGTGGAGAAGGGCCTTGGTTGCTCAGAGTGGTGATGGTCACTAAGCTCCATAATCAAATATGGAAATGGGAGAAATTTATGAAGGACGATCATCACTCAACAATCCACTGATCTGGGATTTATGGCAGAGTGGCCAGTCTCAAGCCTCTCCTCAGTGAAGACATTTGACAATTCATTTGCAAGAAAGAAGAATTTGCAAAAAAGAAGAAACTATATATATATATATGTAACCCCTCACACCCGGGTCCTACTCGCCCCGCGACGAGCGGGCCTCGAACCCGGGGCTCCGGCATGAGAGTCAGGCGCGCTAACAAGGAGGCTAAAGACTGCAGCCTCTAGCGTCTGTCGCTAGAGCGCCTATTGAGATCGGGGAGTGAGGTTTACTCGCACAGCAACTACTAGCTGGCCTCCGTTACACTCATCCCCCTAAACCTCACTCTCATCCGGGTCACGGCACCAATGTAACCCCTCACACCCGGGTCCTACTCGCCCCGCTCCGAGCGGGCCTCGAACCCGGGTCTCCGGCATGAGAGTCAGGCGCGCTAACAAGGAGGCTAAAGACTGCAGCCTCTAGCATCTGTCGCTAGAGCGCCTATTGAGATCGGGGAGTGAGGTTTACTCGCACAGCAACTACTAGCTGGCCTCCGTTACACTCACCCCCCTAAACCTCACTCTCATCCGGGTCACGGCACCAATGTAACCCCTCACACCCGGATCCTACTCGCCCCCCGCTCCGAGCGGGCCTCGAACCCGGGTCTCCGGCATGCCAGTCAGGCGCGCTAACAAGGAGGCTAAAGACTGCAGCCTCTAGCGTCTGTCGCTAGAGCGCCTATTGAGATCGGGGAGTGAGGTTTACTCGCACAGCAACTACTAGCTGTTCTCCGTTACATATATATATATATATATAGAGTTCAGATGCAAAAGCCTCTAAATGCCATTTGAAATTTTCTTCTAAAATGACCATTTTTATCAAGCTTGTATATTTAAGTTCAGTAATTTCACTTAAATGACAATTAATAGGTAATCTTCATTGTCATTTTAAGTGAAATTACTGAATTTAAATATACAAGCTTGATAAAAATGATCATTTTAGAAGAAAATTTCAAATGGCATTTAGAGGCTTTTGCATCTGAACTCTTCATATATATATATATATATATATATATATATATATATATATATATATATATATATTCAATGGTCATATGAACATTCAGTTCAAAGCAACATGCATGAAGGAAGGCACTGCTCATCCCGTGTACATAGCGGTATCATGCAATGTTTTTTTTTTTTTGTTTGATTGTTTTTTTTTTTCAGCGGCAGGGACTGGAAGATTTGTCATAGTAGAAGGAAAGCTCAATGGAGCAAACCACAGAGTAAATGCCATTGAGTGGCCCAATGCCTTGAAAGCAATCGAACATCTCTGAAGAAACCTAGATTAATGTGATTTTTTTTTAAAACCCAGTTTAACATATGGCAGCAACATAACAAAGGGTGAAAAAAATGAGGGGGTTTGAACACACTTTAGATCTACTTCTGCAATGGAATAAAATTCTTGGTATAACATAACAAAATATTAAAATAAAGCATATTTCATTACCTAGGAACTTGGAAGAGTTCAATTTGATGCTTTTTACACCAGTACATCTGTCTCATATTCACAATCTCAACAATATTCTCGAAACTATCGTTTACAACATCTTCAAAATCAATAATTCACCAGATTCACCATCAAGTGACAGTGACATTAATATTGGATTGTGTAGGGCTACAGTGCTTGCTCTGCAGAAAAATACCTGAGCCATTTCAAGTTTTGCTAATGATACTTGTGTATTCTTTTGTTTATTGTCTGCAGTAATTATGAGTGAAACAGCATATCATCATTGTGTTTCAAACACTGCCACCTTAATGAATATGGTGGATTTAATGAGTCATCAGATATCCATATATTGTTGGCAGGAAGAAAAAAAAAATCCTTACACTACTACAGTTTTGAGCTCAATATTCTGAGGATATATAAGATGCTGCATACACTAGTTCACAAGTTTTTGGACCAGAGTGAAAAATTTGATGAAGACTCGATAGACTTAACCTTTGCCAAGAAAGATGCAGTGCATTGCACCACCTTCAAAACAGGCAAATACATTTATAATCATACTGCAGATAACCTCCTGGTAGAAAGCACTATCTACACGACACACTGAACTAAAGGGTCAATTCTTCACACTTACAGAGCATCATTAATATCTACTTTTTGGAAATGTCTGTCACAGAGAGTGCGATAAAGCACTGGGGATGCTATCATTTTAAACCCGACTCTTGAGACACAGTAGGGATTGTTGTGTTGGCACATTGTGATTGCACTGTTCCTTAAACCGCTGTGCGCGCACCATGTCCCCTTTCACTGCATCTGTCAGAAGCATGACAGAGTCTCTCCAGTGGGCGTTTCATTACAGATAACAGCAGTTGCACTTAAAAATGCCACAGTTAACGGTTTACTGCATTATGCTTGCTGAATCTGAATGCTTTGCGCTGATACAAAAGAATCCGTTGGGTAACATCAAATTGTATTTAGAAAACAAAAACTTATTGAGGCAAATATTTATCAATGAGTTAAAGGCAAGATGAAATAAGAATGTCTTCTGAGGGTGTAAATTTAAGCTTTTAAATAACTTATCATTATACCCTGTAAATACCAGAATTTAGACATGAATTGGGGATCCAATTATGGAAGATCGTTTCTGCCACAGAATAGCTAAATAGAAAAAAGGTAATTGTGACTTTCTGTTTTGCAATCTGGACTTTGTAACTCACAATTGCACAATTCTTACCTTTTTTGGCAATTGCATTTGCAAGTTTATAACTTGAAATTCAGACTTTTTTTCCCAGAATTGTGAGATATGAACTTACAATTGTGAGTTATAAGTCTGAATTGTGACATAAACTAACATATGCAATAAATTGCCCTGCCCCTGTTTTGTTTTGCCCTTCTTTTGTGAGAATTCTAGGACTAATGGTGCGTTCACAAGCTATGGAAAATTTGATATGTTACTCTTGTGAACTGATATTTACTAGTGTGTTGCGTTTAAGTGCTTTTGCTGTCGTAATGTGGTAAAAATGGAGATCCAGACCTGGAGATCCATTTAGCTAAAACTTAAGTCATCTGCAACAGCAAGAAAATGATTTACCAAAAGTGCATTTTCCATGTCGGATTTTGGTATTTACCATAATTACCATAGCACATAAACGCACCATATCTTCTCCTTGGTGGGCAGGATTGTCCTAATCAAAATCAGCTGCTCCTGTGGCAACTTAAGGAGCTCATGGATTTTGTCTCGTTCTCTCTCAATTTAGTTAGGTCTTGATTTGAAGAGTGGGTTCTTGAGTTTGTGTTCCCATATGATTTACACTACTCTACAACCTAATTTCCAACAATTTATTAATTTGATGTTGTATTGATATTTACTATTATTGCCTTATATTTTATTACTTATAATTTAATTTAATTTGAAATAAACATTTTCTCTATTGAAACGCATCTTGTGACGTGTCCTCTATATGTTATGACTTTGAGCAGGGTCGTAACATAGGGTCGTAAGATCAATAATGGTTTGGAGTTGGGGTTTTGTTTGAGTGGAGTCTGGAAAAGGTTATTGGATTATTAGAGGTCTCCGGTTAGGAACAGTGTTCCAGCTGGGTTGCAAGTCAATTCTTCCGGCACTCTGTTTGTTTTGTTGGTTTGTTATTTTTGAAGGTATCCTGGGTAGAGATTTAATCTCTGTTGGGGGCACGCTATTGAGGGCCTGTTTTTTGCCAGGTGACCTGAAGTTCAGCATCTAAAGTGGCCCAGAACCTGGTAAGCCTTTGAAGATTAGATAGAGGTGTGTGTGTGTGGTGTGTTTTTTTTTTTTTGTTGTTGTTGTTGTTTTTTCCCCTGTTTCCTGGAGGTGTTGTCTCCATGTTGTCTCCAAGATATCCATGTTCATTGGTGTGGTCTTTAGCATCAATTATAGGGGGAAAGGTTTTTTTTTTTTTTTTTTTTTGAGAGAGAGAGAGAGAGAGAGAGAGAGAGAGAGAGAGAGAGCAGAATGTTTTTCTCATCCCCACTTTCTTCAAGTTGGTAAATAATTTTGCTCCTGTAACCAAAGTTGTTAAGCATGTTAATGTTTTAGATAACATGCAGTTTTAAGGTAGCATGTTGAATGTGGTCCGCAATTTAGGCATCATTTTGTGATTTATGAGTTGGTCTCTTTTTGTAGGAGTACTATTGTTAGCATGTTACCTGTTGAGAGGGTTTTGTGAAACCTTTTTAGTTTTAGGGTAAGTGATTGACTAGTTAACTGGTGTAGATTAAATTACCTTTTAGTACCTTTGTGGAAATGGAGTTGTTTAAGTTTATTTATTTATTTATTTATTTATTTATTTTTTCGGTGAAATCTATTTGAAAGGATACTGGATACTGGGGTTTT
Organism: Cyprinella venusta; assembly: GCA_038021265.1. Taxonomy (NCBI): domain Eukaryota; kingdom Metazoa; phylum Chordata; class Actinopteri; order Cypriniformes; family Leuciscidae; genus Cyprinella; species Cyprinella venusta. Next base: position 23,608,702 of record CM075873.1, on the reverse strand, counting down.
TTTAGAACTCGGGTGTTTTGAAGGTGTAGAGTAGCCATGGCTTCTAATGTGGATTTTTTTTTTTTTTTTTATTTTATTTTATTTTTTTTTTTGAAAGAACATTCTGAGGAAATTCTTGAAAGGTGCACTAAAGAGCAGCTGTTGCTAGTTGCTGCTCGTTATGATAGAGCTCACTAGTGCTGATAAACTGGGCTGTTTACACTTAATGTGTTTTCTCAGATCGGATAGCTGTCTGATTTATCAAAATGATTGTGTTTTTGCAAAACGTATATAAATCCGATCTTCCATTCCTGCGCTATATGCAGATTTAATGAAGTGCACGTCACCGAAAGCAACAGATAGCTGGATTTTATTGATCATCGGCTAATTTCAAAATCAGCAAAGACAGCAATTAGAGAGAGCGGCGACAACCCTGGTAAGATCATTTAATTTCTCTACTTTTAATGAAGATGGTGTTAAGGGTCTGCGACTTACTTTCACTTTGATTTGCGATAGATTGCGGCGCTTTGGCTTAGTAGGCACTCAGCCATAGGTGTCATTTACACTGGGGACGCTGGGGACATGTCCCCACCACTTTTTGAAATGGCTGATTTTGTCCCCACCACTTTTTGAAAACATATGGTTAAAATGTTCTGAAAAATCAAGCAAACCAAGAAATGTTAAAGGTTTATTTGCACAAAATAAAACATGTAATACAGTTTAACAATGTACATTGTCCAAAAAAGTAACTTAAACAAAATAAACTGTTACTGATTCTAAAATTACCCCAACAATGCGACAGATTCTTCTTGTCCAAGTTATTCTCTCTGTGAACATGACAAACATGTACTGCATTCTATGTGGGTTGCAAATCCCACATTGTATTAATTCTATCTATTCTATTCTATGTTACATTGTATGCTTATGGTGTGTGTTTTCTTTTACATATGTAGCCTAATGAATTTAATTGTAATTGACTTAACACGCTGCTGTTTTCTACAGCAGGGCTCGACTTTAAGCCTTTTCATGTGCTTGTGCAATGAGCAATATTCTCATTAGAGTTCAATCTGCTTTGATATTCGCCATACTGTAACTGCACCTTTAAAGGGCATCTTCTGCCCCAATCTTATTAAATGTATGCTTCATCTTTCATTATGAATTCTTAAATTTAATCAATAAATTCAATTATTTAGAATAATAAGACACTATAGGGCTGTTACTCTACACTAGGAAGTTGAAGCCTTGCGGGAGCTGCCATCTTGTAGCAGAACTTCACTTGTGTTAGCATTCCCATTGGTTCCCCTTCATTTTGGCGTCACTTTGACAGTGAATAACTTTACATCTGAGGCGTTTGAAGACCCCATTTGTCCTTTATTTATTTCCAAAGAAACACGACAATGTATAAAATGCTCCTTTACCTTGTAGCTTATGTTATGGCCCAGTAGATAGCAGTTTTTTCTAAGAGTAAGCTAACGATTGCGTCATACCCACGCGACTCAGAAACAGAACAAAAACAGCCAATAATGCATTTAAAATGTAAGTGACTTAATTTGAACTGTCATAAGAAATCAATGTCACATTTTAAATCGTGATGGCATTCAGGAAAAAATTGAGGTTGCTTAACATATGTTAAAAATATAAAAACACATTTAGATTTGTTTATAGGCAGTATCTTGCTAACTGAGTGTGTGTGTGCTTAGATTTCTCCTCGAGGCAGCGTGAGCGTCAACAGTGCAACCTACCGTCAGTAGCATCGATTACAACTTACAATAAATTTAATAAAATCATTCTCTTGGTTTAGTGATTCCTAATTATTTGTTTATTTGTGTTATTGGTGTTCCATTCAGGCTACTTGTCTGGTTGGGCAGGAAAAATTCTCTTTATCTGTCCCTTCAAAAAATCCACTTGTCCTGGACAAGCTCTGTATAACGTTATGGTGCTTTGGCACTTTTTGGTTGAGTGTTGCAGGGACTGTTACTTGTGCAGTCGACATTTTTGAGGGTTTTGTGCTGAGTATTTTCGTGTTGTAGACTGTCTTACGCTAAGCCCATTTTTGATGCGCCATTATTCAAAAATTTTCCCACCCTGCTGTATTGTTTTTTTTTTCATCTGATATTTTGTCCCCACCACTTTTCAACACAAACTGACGCCCCTGCACTCAGCTGCTCATCTGTGATGTGTGTCGCAGTAGCGTCGTCATATCTGACTAAAATAACATGACATATAACACGCTCTCACACGTTTATTTTTCAGCATTTTGGGGAGTAGTAAAATTTAAATATGTGGTTTCAACAACCAGATGCATTTACACTAGTCCAGTTTCGTCTTGTATGCGGCCCAGACCACCTCCTCAAGTGGTTTGAGCGATCGGATTCAAATGCGTTTCAGAGGGCATTTACACCTGGTCTTAATTTTCACGACCGGATAGCTATCCGATCATAGAAAATGTATGAAGTGGCCAGGTGTAAACGGCCCCAGTCACTCTTAAAAAGTTTAAAGAGCACTTTAGAGGGGAAAATTCAACATATTCTCATCCTTTGGCTTCATATAGGTGATGCCATATGATATTTCATCGAAATACTACGCACATGGCACCCTTTAGCCTCAAAATAACACACACTGTTATGGGTAGGTTTAGGTCTGGGGTAGGGTCTGTGTCTCATATTGACGCTAAAGGATGCCAGTCACCTGTATGACGCCTTGGGTTCTGCATGTTATATTGATGCTAAAGGGTGCCATGTGCATAGTATTTCGATATGGCGTCACCTATATGACGCCAAAGGATGAGAACGGGCTTGAAAATTACAGGTGCCTGCCTGCTCAAAGGCCTCGGCAAACCTTTTTCCCTTTCTGTCAAGTGATGACCGATCACAAGTCTGTTTACAGTGGAGGTGTACTACCAACCAGTGCTTGATGAGAAGTAATTAGTTTCTGCAGTCTACAAATTCATCACAATAGAGGAAAATAATAGGTTTTAGGTGACAGTGTCTCGTGTGTAACCTCATGCTATGTTCCTGTCTGTGTACTTTGGTCAACTTCTAATTTGGAATTCTTCCATAAATGTGGCCCTTTGTGAGTGGTAAATTCCTACTTGAGTATGTATCTTTTTTTCTTTTTATATAAATTGATATGTTGTAGATATCTTTCACTGCATGAAAATAGGTGTATCCGGATGAGTATACTCCTGTATACACTGCTGAAATTCGGAAGAATCCAGGAGTATAGTGGCCGGATATGTCAAATTCCATGGGTCCGTATATATCCGCATACATCCGGAATGATACCAAATCGGATGTATGTTGTGGACGTATACTTGCGTGCTAGAGCCATTTGTTGCCATGGCAACCAATGGCAAGTAAAAGTAAAAAATTCACACCTTTTTGCAGGAAACATTCACACCTTTTTGCCTTCCAACCAAACTGGATTGTTCTTTTAAAGCCTCTCCCAACACCCAGACCACCATTGAAGGACAGGACACATTGAAAACCCAGTAAAGGGACTTTATTGGTTATTTTTAAACTTAGCCCACCCTAGGCCTTATAGCATAGTGATTTGATTGGTTATGTACCAGCTATGCAGATATTGCTCAAATATATACCAAACCTCCCTCCCCCAATTTTAATATATTAATTAAAATAAATTTGATATATATATATTTATATTTATAATATATATATAATTTGACCAAAATAAAGTGTACACCCAATTTACCACTACATGTACACATGTGTTAAAATGAGAATGTCTCTCTCCTGTTTCTTTATCACTGTACACTGCTGTGCTACTTCTGCACATGTTTAGACGAGCCCGTTCTCATCCTTTAGCGTCTCATAAAATGCTATATGACAAAACGGCGCTATACGCACATGGCACCCTTTATCGTGAATATAACATGCGAACCCAAGACGTCATAAATCCTTTAGCGTGAATATGACATGCAGACCCTACCCCACACCTAAACTTAGCCCTCACAGGGCGTGTTATATTAACGATAACGGGTGCCATGTGCGTAGTATAGCGCCGTTTTGTCACATAACGTTCTATATGAAGCTAAAGGATGAGAATGCGTTGGTTTAGACCTACTAAATTTCACTTCACTTGCTTCCTCAATGCTTCCTGTCAGTTTCAGCACTTTACCTCTTACCAATGCTTATCGTTTCTTATCTTATCACTTATTTCTCTTATCTTATGAATGTGCCTGAAACAATGTACCTATGTCTCTCTTTATTTATAACAAGCTAAGTAAAAAAAAAAAAAAGAGTTGTCCTAGGGGTAAAAGTTGCAATATATCCTTTCAGAAAGGTAACGTGATTTGATTCCATATGCTTTTAAATTAAAGAGGAACAATATATATATATATATATATATATATATGGCAGTTCTGAGGGCGAAAGGGGGTCAAACACAGTGTCAGTTAAACATGGTGATAACTGAATCGAAATACCGAACTGTGATTGGTCAGCATTCTTGCATTTATTTGCATAGTGCATCAAGTACTTTATGTGAACAACAAGGATACAGTGTGTATATATATATATATATATATATATATATATACACACACACTGTATCCTTGAGTTAGTAGAAGATGCAATGAATGTGCAACATTACTTATTGTCAACATAATGTGTTAAAGGGACCAAAATAAAGTGTACAACTTGCCATGTATATATATATATATATATATATATATATATATATATATATATATATATCCATGACTTCTACAGCCATTGTATCCCAGTGCTGTTCATTCTGTTCAATGCAGAGCCTGCAGTGACAGACACTTTAATCACAGGAACAGTGGCTGTGCGAGTCCAACCATCACACAGAGGACAAGTGAATCAAGTCCACACATTCTGACTCTAAAGTGTCACTCTATCATTTGTCCAAGAGCTTTGAGTCTTAAAAAAAGTCACCTAAGACCATTTAGTTGGGTTAGCCTGACAATCTGAAGCCATTCAGGATTTTTCTTAGCCTGGATGCCAGGCCGAACCCTGCCCACAACATTTTTTGGTCGGGAAGTTCGGTCTGGACCCGATTCATTGAGAAGTAATTATGATCAGTAAAAAAAAATGGTCGGGCCATTCAAATTGCCAGGGCGGGCTTTATATGATGATGGACAGATGATCTGCAGTTACTTAATCATGTCATCAAAGAGCGCTTGGTTTGAACTGGTTTACAACAAAGATGACTGCAGTTGGAGAATTGAGATGTAGGTTCCACTATCGTGTCTGTTTTAGAAGAAATCGACATCACATTAATTTTAAAAGACGAAAAGAGAACTGAAATAAAGGCATTTCTCGATTGACAAGTGTTTGCCGTCCTACCTACAGGATTCTGCAAAAGTTTAATTTATCAGCTTTCTCCGATGGTCGCTAAAAAGATGGGACTCAAAGACAACCCAATAGTCATAGAGGTTTCTCCTTTGGTCGCACTCATGGAAGACCAAGTAAAAGAACCAACCCAAATGGGCATCACGGCGACGCAACTGACGTCAAAGCCATCGCAGCATCAAACAATGGTGAAGCTTTGTTATACTACTCGCACACATATCCATTCTGGGAGTCACTGTACCCTTATAAGCGGTGTATTTTTAAAAATTAGATGATGCTACTCATCATTTTGTATTTAAATCATCATTAAATACATCATTAAAACATCATTTTGGCTCCCGGTCTCTTTTCTTTGAAGACTCAAATGAACACACTTCTTCAGCCTGGTCTCTACATTTATCAAAATCAGTCAAGTCGCGCTCCGTGTTATAAAGTTGAGACTGGTCCGACAAATACGAGCAGATTTGTTGGCTTTATTGTCAAGATCTAATCCTAAACGGATAATTTGTTCGTATATACATTCACATATTCTATTTCGTTCAAATGTATGTGATGTCACTTACTGGTTTGCTCTGATTGGTTGTAGGTCTATCCAATTGAGTGTAGAGGGTTATTTATTTATTTATTTATTTATTCGATTAAGACACACCTCATAATCAAAGCCCTATAGAGCAGTATCAGACTCACATTCTGAATAGAATATGAGTATGACGAAGTCAGGATGTCTATCATTTTAAAACATAATAATATTTTCTCAGAAGATGTAACAGGTTTTACCTGTCAGTGGCCACAGGGGACAATCCTGTGCTCACTATAGACCATTTTGCTAGATGTAAACAACACTGGTCCAGAAGCACATCCTGTTTCAGTTTTTTTAACACTACATAAAAGCTGGGATAAAATACAACCAACAGAACATGTAAAACTAAATCAAAAAGTTAAACAACATCTTTGAGATGTTTTCTTTACATGAGAAATAAAGAAAACAGTTACAAACTGAAACAGGAAGTGTTTCTGGACCAGTGTTGTTTACATCTTGCAAAATGGTCTATATCTTGTCCATCACTGTACTTTAGTATTTGAAGAAATGTCCCTCATAAAATAATTTGTACCCTTCCTTTACTGTTTTATTCAGACTGATCTCATGAAATGGCGTATGTATGACACTGATTTGTATTTCCATTTTTGGCGTGCTATCAACATGCATAATCGCTTTTCAGCATGTTTATGAACGCCATTGACTTAACATTACATTACTGTATATATAAATCTATGACCTACCCCAACCCCATCCCTAAACCTACCTGTCACTATACCATTTATGAGTCTTCCCCTACCATTCTAGGGAGAGAAAAAAAATATCGCTCCCCAGATGTAGGTCTACATTTTGCTTCATTTCGCTCTGACATTTAACGGCGTAGACATACACGCATACAAGCAGATACACACGGATAACTCAAAATGCGTATAGATAACACGCCACATACAGAAGCCATCTTAGGAAATAGTCTCGATAAGTCGATCCCTGAACGCCGTTCATACAGTTCAGAAGTTCGTTGAACTTCATACAGTTCAGCTCACTCAGCACGACGTTCGTGGTTTGACTTATCGAGACTATTTCCTAAGATGGCTTCTGTATGTATACACGAAGTGAACGGCCTTTATAACTTATCTTCTTATTAAACGGTCTGTACACTTACAAAGTTGTCAATGCTTCGTTTTGCACGTATGGAGCCTCATTATGTTACTGCGTTAGTGTGGGGCTATTTTGAGCCTTGTTAGTGGTATAAACTAGCGATTTCTTTTTACTTAGTCAATGCCCCCATTACTAGCATTATACGCTAAACAGTTTTTAGAGATAAAACTCTTTACATTCGATTATCATGAAAACAAACCTCAGAGAACGATTGACTAGGTACCGATGATTTATTAGACCAAAGGTTCATTGTTCGCCGGAGTTCTCCTTTAATACCAGGATATAATAGATTACAATATATAAAATCTTGTCTAAAAATGAGAAAAAAGGAATTGTTGTGAAATATGTGATTGTTGACAGTGCACTACTTGAGCTTTCTATATAGTTTCTAGTTTTTTTTCACTGTGCAAATGAATGCAAGAATGCAGACCAATCTTAGTTCAGTATGTGGTTAAGGTATTGTTTAACTGACAGAATACTGTTCTAAATCTCAATGAAGGAGTTTATTATTATTATTTTTTGCAAGTATAAGGTTTACACATATCAAAAATAGACAACAAACCTTAGACTACAATTATATGAAGAGGAATCCATCAAGCAAAATTGAAGATGAGATCTCCTTTATGTCACATTTACATATCCTAGATATAAATGAGCACTAATTGAGACCAAAGTGGTTTTCTCATTCTTCTCAAATGTCTCTCCTGAGAATGAGAAAGTCTCACATTGAGCACAGTGCAAGTTCTCTAAATTCTCTCACAGCTGTCTCTTTTCCAGATCTCAACTAAGAGAAAAACGAGACATACTGTGCCGCTATCAAATTTGATCTCAGTTATATCTCAGTGAGAAATATGTCTCGTACTGCTCACTATTTGAGTTCTCAGATTCTCTTACAGTTGTCTCTTTCACCAAAAAGAAAAAATAGAGTAGTGCAAGCTCTCAAATTAGTCTCAATATGTTCTCAATATATTCTCAAGTATTGCTCATGTAGCTTATGTCTTGCTCCTAAGCGACCCTTAGGAGAAGTAACTCAGAAACAAATGATCACAGAATGATATGAATATGAGAAGCTCAAATTGATCTCAAGAGATGAGATTGAACAACAGATGAGCAACACATTTTTCCTATGGGAGCCATTTATATTGAACTCTCAAAGAAAACAATGGTGTCACAGCATCAACATTTTGACCTATCTTTTGTCCTAAGGATCAGAGAGAATGGAAAATTAGCATTTTTTTTCTTCAATACATTAATATAAACCTCTACTAAGGGTATAAGTGGACCTAGTGAAAAAAAGTATGATAGGACTTCTATTAGTGGTTCAAGCTGAAACATATTATAGTGCTCTTTGGCACTATACTAACAGTATAAAGGGATGCTCTTGTTATATTGTGGATGTTTAAACTGGGTTTTCCAGTCACAATGTTGGCGAAATGAGCAGAAATTGCATTCTAAAGTGTAAAACGTTCACATGTGGACAAGTCCAGTCAATATACTGCTTCCAAATGACCCCCATCAATTTTGTTTCCCTCTCACAAATCAAACTCTTCCCTAGGGGTCCTGAGTGCCAAAGTGCTGTGCCATCTTACAAAGAGTTAATGTCTTTCAATAAATTTTAATGACCTTTCTACAGTTGATAGAATCAGATTAAAAGCCATGATTAATGTACAAATAACAAATAAGTATGATACACGATTGTGTGACTATATGTCCAACTACAAATCGAAATCATAAAGCTGTATGATAAAGTTTTACAACGATTTGGATGACAAGACCCCATTCTTGGCTGGGGGGTTCATGTTTCATGTTACAGTGATGTTTCCTGTCTTGTGATTTCCTTTCCCTTATGTGTCCCTGCCATGTGCTTCCCTAGTCTCTTGTGTCATATTAGTCTTGTTCAACTTCATACAGTGCTGCACAGACCGTTCAGCGGCTGAGTTAAAGCAGTTCCGGTAAGAAATTGCATCTCGACTTGAGACTGTGCCGACGCCACGTGACAGTACAGCACTTGACATTACCGACAGTTGCCATCAAAGTACCGCAAGAGATTCTGAAGTATTGAAATAACCTCCAGTTCCACTAATGTTCACAAATCAGTTATATATATATATCAGTGGTGGGCCGTCAGGGCCAGCAAGGCATTCTTTGCTGGCCTAAACATTATCAGAATCACTGACTTGCACTTTAATATATTTTTTTCCATGAATGAGTATTAAATTATTCCCAATAGTTCGTTATTTTAATATCATAGCTTTTCTCTTGGTTGCGCTGCTTCCAGTAGTGTGTTTTTATGTTAGAGCTTGTATCCAATCATATTTCAGCCATCATGCGTTGCCGGGTAAATAAATCTGCCTGGAGGCCTTCAGAATCGACAGAGCGGGCGTCTGTAACTTAAAATGAATGCCGTTGCTTTAACCAATCAGATAATCCGTCAGATTTAATCAGCCAATCATATTTCGCTTTGACTGCAGCGGGGACATCTAGCTGGCATCTAGCAACGTCTGTATTTTCTCGTTCTTTGATTGGATGCTCAGAGCGCGTAACGTTACTATCAGAGCCATATCTGCGTACTATTACTAGTATCTGCATCTGTAGCGAACTGCTTAATCTAAATATTCCAGTAGATGTAATAGTTTTTCAACCCACAAATTAATGTTTCTTTCCCTCCTCGACCCCCAGCAGAAAAAATCCCTTATTCAGCCCGAGCTAAACGCAGATACGGAACTCTATTCGATCTCTCCGGGTAAAAACAGAACTGACTAATGTTAAGTTATACCACGAATGGTTCTGAAGGCAAAAGTCCTGCTGATCGCGTTGATTTTGTTCAAAACTCTGTGCGAGAGCTTGGGGCAGCTGTAAACATCGTCATGTTTTGCGGTGACTGTGTGTGCTTCTGTCGAGCAGGTAGTCTCAGCCATAAAGTGAATTAAAACTGCTAGAAATATGACGAGACAGACACGACATTGTTGGAACTGAAACGCAGATAGAACCCAGTCTTCTTGAGGAAAGAAATAAGGATGGATTCTGTGTAAAAATAATCTTGGTGAGTAATATGCTTTCCCCCCCGTGGTGAATATGATTTTCTTCTTAATTTTTCTTATAAATTTATGATCGAAACTTTTTTTCAAACATGCATACTATTGTAACGTCTGAAAAGGGACTACCCTTGAACGACAAGATAAGGGAGGCTCAGTTTCTGAACTTATAATCGGAACGCAAGAACCACTGTACAAACGCACCAACCGAACTCACGCGCTCGTTTCTCGCGGCCTCTCCCGAACTCACCGCATTAATCCAATAACTGCCGGTGCAAAATAAAAACAACAATTATATAGAGAGTCTTTGCGCTGATACACTATTAAAAGTTACTAATTCAGGTAGGACAGAAGGCCTAAGTGTGAAATGCACGGCCCCGCCACTGATATATATATATATAACAGTAAAATGTTTATCAAAATAAAACTAAAATAAGTTGTAGACCACACTTGATATTATAGGTTTGTTATTCTTGTACAGACAGATGCTGTATTATACAGTACATAAAGCATTGAATGAAAAAGTATCTGAAAAGTCTTTGTATTTGACAAAGATTTCATTTATTTCACTTCAGCTGTGGTCAGTTGTGCAAACAGAGCATGAGCACTCACTACAGGAAGCAGAAAGTGTCAGACTTCACATCTCCATTTTCAGCTACTCCTGCCTCGCTGATAGATTCCATCCAGCTGCAGCAGATGTCGAACTCACCTGTTTTCATTGGTTAATTGTCTTGATTATGTTCACAGGTGTGTCTTGTTTAGTCGCTAGTCCTTGTGTATTTAAGCCATCATGTTTTTTCATGCATTTTTGTTAAGCATTGTCCCAGTAACTGCTGTTGAGGTGATGCTGTTTAGGCATGCTAATGCTCATGCTAAGTCTTTGTTTTGCTTACGTTGGGATATAAAGAAACTGCACTTGGGTTCTTTTGCAACTTGTCTCCAGTGGACTGCATGTTTACGACCCAGGATTGATACCGGCATCGAGGCCGGGTTAGGGACCTAGTAACATTGCCGGAATCAGTCCCGGAACGCGCGCTGTGTGAACAAAAGCCAGGACCAATGCCGTAAGGGGTGTGTCATCTGTTGCTCTTAGAAGAAAATTTGTGTTTGTCATCAACAAAGAAAGGACGAACAAATGTCTGCAAACTGGAACGACGCAGAGACCAGGAGCTCCTCACTATCCGTGCTGAAGCTGAGATCGTTCACCAGCTTTGTGGAACGGTATGGGCATGTACATGTCTTCAACGGATACGTTACACGTCTCATCCTGACGTCATGTCCCTTTCCGGGATCTTTACGGGTTGTGTGTGAACGCACTCACAGAATCCCGGCAAATCACTGGCAGTGTGAATGAACCAAAATCAAACAATCCCGGGACAAATGCCTGGTCACATTATCCGTATATTTTCCGGAATCTCTATGTGAAAGGAGCTTTGGTGTGGATCTCTCTAAAGGGTATGTATACTAGTTAGTATTTTGTGTAATCCCAAACTGCTGTGTAATTTGGTTTGTTTGTGTACATCAGGGTTGTAAACTGCTTCGATTGCAGTGGTATCTGCACTAGCCCTTTCTTCCCTGCCATGCTGCTGTTTTGTCTCAACTGATTTGTTTTTACTATAGACTATTCATTGTAGCTTCATGAGTGCACCACTGATTTGAAGAGCCCGATCTCATGAAAGTTCGTATCTATAGCACGAATGTCATTTCTCGTGCCATTTATACGCCAAAACTAGTTTTTGCGTGTATAGACCATTTCACAAGATGTAAACAACACTGGTCCAGAAGCACTTCCTGTTTTATTTTTTTAACACTACATAAAAGCTGGGATAAAATACAACCAACAGAACATTTAAAACTGAATCAAAAAGTTAAACAAACATCTTTAAGATGTTTTCTTTACATGTGAAATAAAGAAAACAGTTACAAACTGAAACAGGAAGTGCTTCTGGACCAGTGTTGTTTACATCTTGTGAAATGGTCTATATGGTACGCATTTTTCGCGTGCATAAGATACGCACTTTTTGGCGTATAATAAGTACAAACTCCCCACCCCCCTTCCCCCTAAACCTACCCAGGGGGTTTTCAGTGCGTAGCATGCACGCAAAAAACATTTTTGGCGTATAAATGCCACGAGAAATTACAATCGTGGTATAGATATGCACTTTCATGAGACTGTGTTGGATTTGAACATCCCCACGTGCTTTTCAATGCATGTATTTGTTGCCCACTTGGGTATTTGGCAGGGCTGTATTCGAGTGATTGCGACACGAACGATAGCTTTATCTTTCGTGGCTCGCCCCTCCTGATTAGTATCTGTGTGGAGAGTTGGATTATTGTTTATGGATTTGTTACATTAAGTGATGTTGTTTTTTTTGTACTTTTTTTCTCAAACTTCTGATAAAAAGGACTATTAATTTTTGTTGACTTATTTGTTCAGTCGTTCAGTTGGTGCTAGGCAGCTATCCAACCACATTTGCCTGCCTAGCTTTGCCTTAGACTGAAGCTATTGGTCATTCTTTATTTTTTTTCTTTTTTTTTTGATTTATTGATTTGAAAGTATGATTTAATTATGTGTTTTTGGTTGATGTATATTTCTCATAAGTTTTGAACTTTTTTTGAAACTTTATTTGTTATCTTTCTTTTTTTTGTTATTTTTGTCAGGCTCTAGGCAGTTAAGTTACCATCTCTGCCTAGATTTGCCTCAGTTTGAAGTTGGCTCTTTATTTAGTTTTTGGTTTATTGATTTATCATTACCAATAATTGAATTTGTTCTCAGTTGCCGAGTGCCAAAGGTGGTGGTGTCTGGGTCTTCAGATGGTGGTGCCTCCTCCTGTGTTTTGTTTTCCCTTTTGATTTATGATTTGATTTAATATTCCATAGTGTGTGTGTGTATTTGAGTGTTCACGTGTGATTGGGAAATTCTGTCTAGAGACTACACCTTCTTGACACTGTCCCTCCACGGGAAAGGCCTCAACACGCATTTCTCTTATTTAGTGAATGTGATGTTTTTGTTCCAGTAAATGTATAAATAAAATTGATTTTCTACTGGAACCACGTCTCTGGCTTCGTGCATAAATTAAACCTGTATGCTTTCTGTAATTGGTAGGTTAACTATTGAACAGTTAAAACTTATTCTCGGGGTGAGACTCCCTGGGTGGGGTACTTGGTGTCTCCTTTGAGTCCGGGCATGGAGCGTTCAAGGTGTTCCACGCTGAACGAAAACTCTCACTTGCCACATGTATTTATTTTTACCATACGTTTTTTTTTTTTTTGCCATTCTTGAACAAGTTGATTTCTGAAGTTTGTGTTAGTTGACTTGATATCTTGTGTTACTGTTTATTTTGGGAGTGGTTGGCCGTGGTTATCGTGTACTGGTGTCCATGTGGAGTGCTGTGCTTAAAAATTGTTTCCTTACTTTTACAATTGTTTCTTGCGGGCTTCTACTGGCCATTCGCCTCTTTATTTCTCTTTCTATTGTACTTGTGATGTGATTGAGACCTTCTGTGAAACTGTATTTGCTTCATGTTCTTATTTTTTTGTTTAAAGTGATTTTGTCTTTTATAATTTCTTTCCACGTCTCCATGGTCACCCTGCCTTTGGCTATGAACATGTGCACCCTTGCGTGGAGCTGATTCAGGGTGGTGTACTCGACTATAGGATTCTTGTTTCCTTTTTGTTATTTTGTAACTCCTCCTAACTGACCACTCTTGCCACACAAGGAACCATTGAGGACACCATAGCAATTGGCTTAAGGCAACTGTCAAACTCTTTTCGAACTTTTAAAAGTATCCAAAGTACATGAGGTCAAATACCCTTCAAACTTTTTAAGCTGTCAGACAGTCCTTTTAAAGCAAGTTTCTTTTGGCAAACTTTCCTTTTGTATGTTTAACTTTCAATTCAAATACAACGACAGATCCATTTTAAATGTAAATTACAAGATTCTACGTTTTTCCTGAGGTTGAAAAGATTGGACAGCTCACCGCAATAATTAATTTGGAGTGAGCGGCAAGAGTTATGCATGAGAATCTATGGATTTGCAACAATTCATAAAAAAGGGATTGGATGAATGAAAGGTAATTTCTTAATATTGCCCACCCAGAAGCGGGCCAAATATCTAATGGCGTATTGCATCTTAGAACAATTAAAACCATTCAAAATAAGAAATCTCTGCCTTAAAGTCAATCTTGCAGATTAACACAGTGATGGTTCTTATAGACTCTGACCATGTGAGCGGAAGTAATGATGTGTGAGTGTTTAATCATAAAAAAGAACCAGAATCATTCAGGAAACAAAATTATTTCATTACAGTGTGCTATCCACATTAACAGACTCAAAATTAAGCTCCCATCCCCCTTGCTGAATCACAGGACTGAACACAAGTTATTTTGCCATGAGATCTCTCTTTTGTAATTAATTGTCAAGACAAAAGAGGAAGACAATTTACTGGAGTCCTTACACAAAGTATTTCATAAGTCGATCCCCGAAGGCCGTTCAGAAGTTCGCTGAACTTCATACAGTTCAGCTCACTCAACACATCGTTCGTAGTTCGACTTGTCGTGACTCTTTTCAGACAAGATGGCTCCTGTCTGTATACACAAAGTGTAGATATCTTCAAAGTGAAGTATCTTCTTCTTAAATAATCTGTACACTTACAAAGTTCTCAATGCTTTGTTTTGCATGTATGGAACCTCATTATGTTACTGTGTTAGTGTGGGGCTATTTCAGGGTTGCCAACGTGAGAGTTTTGCTTGGAGTGAGATTTTTTTTTGTGTGTGTGTTGTCACAATGTCTTGTAGGGCACAATTTCACCTACGCACAATGTCCTGTAGGCCAAATGTATGGTTTGTCCAATTTTAATTTGGCATAGGCCAACAGTTTTACTGATTTAAACAGAATTTGTTTTGGGAGTAAAGTTCATAAATTATTGTTCTTTCCCATATGATTTAGTAAAACTATGTTGAGACATCTGTCCCTCTAGGGGGGTTCGGGGGCATGGTCCCCCGCAAGAAAATTTTGTAAATTTTAAGCTTGAATGCATCAATCTGGTGCACTTTGAGAGCTCAAAATTAAGAGCTTTAACCAGCTTCAACCCCATGAACTGTGACCGTGAACAAAGGAAAAGCCACAACTTGTCTCTGGACATTAAAGAGGGATCAAGCATCTTTTTAGTTATGATATTCCTCTGTTTTAGGATGCCAGACGATTATTATAATAATGTAATAATGATTTATATAATTATTCCTATTACGTAAAATCCATATAGGCCTAGCCAATAAATGTACTGTATAAATGAAAATAATATTTCAAAAGCATATTTTACTTATACTATTGCATAGGAAAATTACAATAGTAATTTTAAAACGCGTCAAAAGCTGCTTTCAAGCACCTCACGCCCTCGCCCAATGCCACTATAAATATTCAGTGTACGGTATCGTTTTGCTAAAAAAGACAGGCACGTAGTGCAAATGTACGCTCTCAACTCACGTTCAAAGTCATAGGCAGCGCAGCGTCTCACTGTGCATCGCAAAAGCCCGTGTTGACAGTTTGTTTAATATAAAACGGGAGATTACCAGATACAGTATTTTGCTCTTGCCCTGTGGGTGTTGTAGCCTAGGCAACTGTATCACGTGCCGTTTGAACTGACACGCTACTGCGATCTAGCACCAAAGCGTTCAATATCAAGAGTAAACTTCTCTGTCTGTCTGTGTCATAATTTTCCGCGATTTTTCTCTGCGTGATAAAATCCAGTGGTCCAATCAGTAGTTAAGAGCCTGAACTTGCTTATAGTAATACAAAAAAATACAGCACAGAAGAATTTCTAATTTAGCATGAGATTTCTTTGTTGAGCGAGAGACTGTGAGATTGAGGCTGAATGCGTGAGTGTCACGCCAGATGCGTGAGAGTTGGCAACCCTGGCTATTTTGAGCCTTGTTAGTGGTATAAACTAGCAATTTCTTTTTACTTATTCTATGCCCCATATACTAGCGTTATACGCTAAACAGTTTTTGAAGATTAAACTATTTACATTCGATTATCATGAAAACAAAGCTCAGAGAACGGTTGACTAGGCACCGATGTTTTATTAGACCAAAGGTTCATTTTCCGCCAGATTTCTCCTTTAAAATGCTTCCAAGATGGACTTGTACACTGCGATCGACGAGTTGGTGATTCCTGTAACATACTTTTTGTTTGTTTGTTTGTTTTTTGCATTTATAAAAAAAGAAAAACTCAATGGAGCTCAGAAGGTTAAGGATGGGAGTTGGGTGTCACTGGTGGCGATGGAGGGGAATTGTGTTATTGAATCGAGGGGAGATGTCTGCGTCTGGGCTGGGGGGGGTCTGTTGTATTCACTGGCAGTTTTAGATCAGCCCTCTGACCTAGATTTTAGAGCAAATGTACAATGAAATTAAATGTATTATTATTGTCATAGTACTATTGTCACTACTGTTGTAGATTGCTAGAGCCTAAGTTACTATTGTTTTCATGAATATTATCATTATAAATACTATCATTGATACTACCACCACTAATACTAATATATATATATATATATATATATATATATATATATATATATATATATATATATATATGAAGAGTTCAGATGCAAAAGCCTCTAAGTGCCATTGAAAATTTTCTTCTAAAATGATCATTTTTATCAAGCTTATATATTCAATCCAGTAATTTCACTTAAATGACAATTAATAGGTAATCCTCATTGCAATTTAAGTGAAATTACTGAACTTAAATATATAAGCTTGATAAAAATTATCATTCTAGAAGAAAATTTCAAATGGCACTTAGAGGCTTTTGCATCTGAACTCTTCATATATATATATATATATATATATATATATATATATATATATATATATATATATGTTTGTCAAAGTCACTAAACACAGAACGTTCCCCTAACATTCCCGAATGGTCCCATGAGGTTGTTTTTTTGGGAACCAAACAAGAACGTTATAGGAACGTTCCATGTAGGTTATTTTTAGGTTCTATTTTTATAACGTAAGGAGAATGTTCCGGGAACGTTCCCTTAACCTCAAGGGAAAGTTCTAGGAACATTCTGGAAACCAAAAACTAACGTTCCCAGAACCTAAATTTGTTTGCTGGGATATCCCCTACAACTATTCTGATACTACCGAATTGCGTCACAGAAAGGATCACGTGTGCCTATACATACCACTTTGTCGATGACTGTGTGGGGCTGTTTTGTATTTTTCTGTTCTCTGATTTTTTTTTCCCTTTTTTTTCTTTCCTCCTTCTGTATTGTAGATGTGTCTCACTGATTTCTTACCTGGTATGTGTTACTGTTTTGTTAATTTGCAATATTAAAAAAAAAAAAAAAAATACTGTTTTACGGTCAATGGCATGAGTACTAATCAGCTGTCTCACGAACGTAACCGGCACATTTATCCCCACATAGCAAAGACATAACAAAATGAGGGAGAAGAACTCGGTTACATGAAGCAATCCAACTACATATTTTACACCACTGACAAGGGAAATATCACTACTCACAGTGTTTATGGCTAGGCTGTAGGGTCCTTCGGCTTCTATTTTAAAGCTACACTGTGTGATTTTTTTTTTTTTTTTTCGTTTTTTTTTTTTTTTTTTGTTTAACCCCATCTAGCAGTGAAAAGTTATATGACCATCCAGTGAATATTAGTTTCTGTTCCTCTCAATTCCGATTGCGTTTTAACTCCTACGGTGGGCAATGTAGCCCAAGATTAACATTAACATTCCAGTTCGACCTCGTCCATGAGTGTTAACTCAAACGTAAACGAGAAAGTCAAAGCTTGAATTAACGGCTATGTCCCTCTTTGGCTAATGTACATTCAAGATGGAGGGGCCACATGGCGAACGACATTAGAACCCCTTACCCGTATGTATTTTCAATGGCATATTATACACTCACGAGAATACTTTATCACTTGAACGAAGTAAATATACATTAATGAGCACATATATTTTTGAAAGAACTAAGTGTTTTTAGCTAAGAGTAAACTAAAAGAGTTACACAGTGTAGCTTTAAGGTATGAACGAAACGCACTCTGTACAGCTGTTTGTTCACGTTCGGCTACGGTAGAAACATGACGTCACAATATGTCGAACTTCATAGAAGGGGGTGCCTGCGGTTATGTAGATATGAATGTCCCATTCTAAGGTAATAAAAACATTACGGTTTAAGTAAGTTCTTTATACACCACTGGAAAACAGAGTTATGGATTTCATAGTGCATTTATGTTAAAAGATGCTCAATTTTCACACATTGCATCTTTTAAAGGCTTTATTAAATGCATTATAAAAGTATTGTTGATGCATTAATTATGCACCTTATAATGCTTTGTATAGTCTCATTAATAATTGTAACTACGGTTATAAAACCTTTGTCTATAATAATAATCTAATCTTTGAACACATCTTTTAATAAAAGTATTATACAATAAAACACATGATAAACAACTAATTTCACAATCTACAAATATTATAATGTATTTATAATGCATTTTAACTTGGTTATAATTATTTATGAAAAGATATCATGCATTATAATGTACATTATTAGAATTCATCATGCATAGGGGTTTTAGTGTTACCAAAATATTAACAAAATTTTTGTCTTCAAGAATGTTACCAGAATCAAACCTTGTGATAATAATTTAGTTTCATTATTTTCAGGTAATTATGAAAATAGGCTCCTGACTCCTAACCCAACTGTTTTTGCTTCCAGAAGACAGATTTAATTGGGCGTTATAAACAGCTGCATGTGACAAACAGCAGTCCCTGAGACGAATGATGCGTGTGGGAAGAGATGAGGTTTATTTATGGCCTTACATGCGACAGTCATCAACAGATTGACAGGTATGTACACAGTCTGTGCAATTTTTGCATTGACCCTCACCATTATAAACAATTTTTTTTTATTTATAAAAACAGACATAATTTAGCTGATTTTAAACCTGATTCTTTACAAATACATTTACAAATGTATAAAAATGACATCCATTCACATGGATCGATTAGGGTTGAATTTTATATTATTTATTTTTCTTCTTATTATTATTTTTTTAATTCTATCATTCAAGACCAGTGCGGATTTCTTTATTTCAAAATAAACTAAAGGAATAATAAGTGAGGTATGTTCACCTCCTCCTCAATTTACCCCCCTTTTGTGTTACACAGAAGTAAATCATTTAAATTCTGATAGAAATATAATTTTCAGTTATTCCTTTAAAACTATGCCTGTAAAAGTTAGTGTGCTTACTAAATGTAATTGAAGTCATTTTCATTTATATAGGGCTTAGATTGTTTCAAAGCAGCTTTACAGTAATAATAATAGGAAATTAAAATAACAACGAATGTTTTGGCTTTACAGCAGCTCTGGAATAAAGTTATTGTCCAGCTAAAGTTAGTTTTGATTGATTCACTTCTGTTGCAAAGATCATTAACTTAGGGGCCGCTTACAGGACAACGTTC
This sequence comes from Cyprinella venusta, assembly GCA_038021265.1. Lineage (NCBI taxonomy): Eukaryota > Metazoa > Chordata > Actinopteri > Cypriniformes > Leuciscidae > Cyprinella > Cyprinella venusta. The sequence continues at coordinate 23,589,167 of CM075873.1, read as the reverse complement.
TTACAGAAACCCCTTAATGTGCTCCGGCCCGCTCATTTGCACAACAATAGTGCCTGGTGGCTCGAGAATGCAAAGTTTGAAACAGGTTAATTTTTTTTTTGAAATGCATTTTTTTTTTTTTTTTTTTTTTAAATTGAAACATCATCTCTGTGTAAACTTCAAATTTAAGCCATTACGAATAATTGACCTATTGTAAGCCACGCCCCTCCACTCACTCGGACAAACAGTGAACATTCGGGGACAGGCGCTATGGCAGGTGTCACAGTAAGAGACATTTCACAGGAGTCAATTTTTGGAGACAGAAAGATTATATTTCATCTCAAAATCACCTAAAGGGCCTTAACTATGCATTGGAGGGTTATATTAATAATTGTACTGTTGAGAATGTCGATGAAAAGCTTCAGCTCCAGGCAAAAATGTTTAGGTCACAGTGTAAACGTGATAACCCCGCATATCGTTGCCATCACCGTTTGGTGCAGTATTTACATGAATCATTCAGCACAACACTGTTAACAATTGTTATCTCGGTTATTTACAGATATGTTAATGAAGCTAGTGACATGATGTACAATGCAGCTAGACGGTAATGTCAACGTTTTGTAATGTTAGGCTAATGTTAGCCTAACTTTTTCAAATGAGATAACGTTCAAATACGTTGTTGACTTAACTTAGAACAGATGTAGAAATCCTTGTTTAATTTATCCATGTTAAGTTGGTTATGTGGTCTACCACACAACCATTCTCTATTCTAAAGCAGTATAAGGGTCTTTCTGGATTCAAACATATCCAGAAACTGACCATATATGGAGTTATTCCTATATGATATAAGGTATACACTTATTGGTTAACTATACTTTCCTCCTAATCTTGCTATACCATCTGAGACAAAGATGCCAAAAAAAAAAAAAAAAAAACTTGAGAGATACTTGTCTCCCTCAGCGCTGGGTCATTGTTCATAATAATGTTAATTGCTAGAAGGACTGGATTTTTGTCCACACTTGTTTTTCCTGTCAGAGGAACACATAGTAAGCTGAGATGACTGCAAATCCTGCCTTGTCATGTGTCACCTTGTGCACTTACAGTACATGATGGCTGTAACCAATATTTATGTTCTTGTGGATTCTTGACCTCAGAGGAGAACTGCTAATGCTTCTGAACACAGAGAAGTAAATACCACATGAATTCACTAACAAGGTCTAAAAGACCATAATGCTGAGGTCCGTTAGAAACAGTATAATGAAATTGATTCATTGAGTATGACTACTCCTTACATTTTAAAAATAGCCTTGTTACTCCCATTTAAAGGGATACTCCACTTTTTTTGGAAATAGGCTCATTTTACAACTCTGCCAGAGTTAAACAGTTGAGTTTTACCATTTTCTAATCCATTCAGCCGATTTTCTGATTTTTAGAAGAATATCAGTAACCAGACAGTTTCTGGTCTCATTGACTTCCATAGTAGAAAAAAAAAAAAAAAAAAAAAAAAATAGAAGTCAATGAGACCAGAAACTTTCTGGTTACTGCTATTCTTCTAAATATCAGAAAATCGTCTGAATGGATTCGAAAACTCGACTGTTTAACTCTGGCAGAGTTGTAAAATGAGCCTAGGTGGAGTATCCCTTTAAATGGGAGTAACAAGGCTATTTTTAAAATGTAAGGAGTACAAAGTACAGATAATTGCGTGAAAATGTAAAAAGTATAGGCTGAAAAAGAATTACTTCCGTAAAGTATAGATACCCCAAATTTCTACTAAGTATGGTAACAAAGTATTTGAAGAGTTCAGATGCAAAAGCCTCTAAGTGCCATTTGAAATTTTCTTCTAAAATGATCATTTTTATCAAGCTTGTATATTTAAGTTCAGTAATTTCACTTAAATGGCAATGAAGATTACCTATTAATTGTCATTTAAGTGAAATTACTGAACTTAAATATACAAGCTTGATAAAAATGATCATTTTAGAAGAAAATTTCAACTGGCACTTAGAGGCTTTTGCATCTGAACTCTTCATTTGTAGTTTGTTACTTGACACCTCTGCCTGTCATAATAAAACGTTGAGTAACCTCTGACAAGCCTATCTGAATTTGTGTCTTGTAATAGAACACATTTCTATAAAGGAGGCATAGCATTGAAATTAATAAGGCATCTTTGAGTGAACTTTGAGTATCATTTGAGTATCTGTTTGCTTGGCCGAGTGTCCTGCCCGTTTTTTTTTTTTTTTGGCTATATTTGGCTATGGCTATATAAATAAAGGTAACTTGATTTTGTTACAGAAGCAGACTCATGAGATGGATTTGGAAGTGAACAGGAGTTTATTGACAACAGAGTGGGAACAGAATGCAGGTAAGCGATATGAACAATGATAATTTGGAGACCGGTGTGCAGTTGATGAGTGGAATGGTTCTTCGAACAGGTTGAAAAACGGATGACAGGAACGGGGATTCCCGAAGACAATGGAGAAACAGAGGAGAGGAAAGACGAGACGCTAGATGGAGAATCGGGATTGGAGGTCGTAAGGTAAGTAAATTTCTTCATGTGCACGGCACTGGACAATGAACAGTGGTAAGGAGTGTGTCTTTATAGTGGTAGTGATAAGGTACAGGTGTGTGTGATTTAAGATTCAGATGCACTGGGATTGGCTGGTGGGAGAGCCTGGCTGATCTGTAACAAACTTGTGGTTTTTAAAGCAATAGAATGCAATAGAGCATAGGTATTTGTCCACTCTCTTTTCATGTCATTTCTTGGCATGGATCTCAGATTATTTTGGAAAATAATGACTCTTCTGGAAACTCCAATTTTGTTTTGCCATTAGATTCTGGACCACTTATCGCTTACAGAATAGCTGAATAGCTATAAGCATAAGTGCATCTAGACAATTTATGATATTTCACTATGAACCACAGAGAGAAAAGAAAGTCCATTCTTCGATCGAAAGAAAAATGCGTGAAAGAATACTGAACTTTTTTTATTCATAAAAGAATGAATTGCAGAAAAAAAAAAGAATGATTACAAATCGCCCAAAATTTGATGCAGCACAGCAGATTTGAAAATTGATAATAACAAAAACGTTTATTGAGCAGCAAATCATCATATTAGAATGATTTCTGAAGGATCACGTGACACTGAAAACTGGAGTAATTATTCTGGAAAATCAGCTTTGCCGCAATAACAACATTTTAAAGTATATTCAAATTGAAAACAGTTTTTGACTGTATTTTAATCAAATAAATGCAGCCTTGCAAAATGTAAATGTAAAACAATATAGTGTACATGATTTATATTCTTTACCTTATTTATCACTTGTTTATTTTTTGCAGATTAAGTTATTAAACTGACGACTGCACAATAGCAGCTTAACTTTCAAGACAAAGCCACATCAGAAACCGGTTACAGCAGAGGTGTGAATATTATTCAGTAGTGGTATTATGAGAATGTCAGCCTAAGAAAAAAAAACATCTCTGTCACAGTCGGCTGACACAGAGAGGAGATGGAGCAGGATCTATTCAGTAGTTTCTATTTATTTACAAACTTAAACTTAAACATAAAACCGAGGTTCTCGTGATCCTTGGCTTTCAAAAACAAGAACAGAACAACAAATCAAAATTGAGTAATGGTAATAACTAAGTAAGTACTAACCCTGAACCAACCTCTAACCCTAACCTTAACTCATGTAGCCTAGTTAACTTACATTACCCAGTACTGTCTTGTACCCAATGCTGTAAGTACATGCTCTGTAAAATAAAATGCAACCCAGATTGCAACCCAATCTGGTTCAATATATACAAACACAAACAAATGAAAGAAATGAGTGCAGTGCATTAAAAAAAAACAAAAAAAAACATGAAAACAATACCTAACAAATGAAACTGATCAGGCAACAGTGCTACTAAGTCAATTCAGAATACAACTTAAACAAAACTCAAACCCCAACAAAATGTGGCAATCTCAGTCTACCAACATCGAAATTTCATTGAGTCCCAAATAATGGGGAATAAAAACAGGGCCTGCCTTGAATGATTTTTTTTTTTTTTTTTTGCTTGAGGAATTATGAAGCAGAGGCAACAGAACGAGAAATAATGATCTAGACCAGTGATTTATGATTTATTTAATGATTTATCACTTGGGTTAATGAGCTGACGAGTTGAATCAGGTGTGTTTGAATAGGGAGACAAAGAAAATCAGGAGTCTTGGTTCTCCTTCAGGAGCAGGGTTGAAGAACACTGATCTAGACAATGCGCATTATCTTGGCTTTATGTGAATATTTGCCAAGTACAATACAATTTGCGCCGACATTTTACAATACAAGTACACAAATAATCGTGTAAGGAATAGTTCTCCCAAAAATTAAAACCCACCCTGTTCACTGATCCATATTTATGTGAATAAAAGCCTAAATTCAATCGGTTCATCATATAAAGCAATCGTGTCTTTTCAGAAAATGTGGACTAAACCACTTAGTTCATATGGATTTGTGGCACTGGCACATAAGACACATGTTTTATACCACTCAATACTGTATGATGATGGTTTTATAAATATTTGGTCTTAATGGGTTTACATGTTGTCTTAGCCATTTGTATTCTTCTCCACCATTTAACGTGTGTAGGTCTTTAAATGTGTATAGGTCTGTCTGCCATGGGCAATCACATGGCAGGAATCAGGAAGTAGACCAGCATTAAGGAGGCAGCATGGGCAACCCACAGGGCATTATCAAATGCGCTTGGTGATCACCGAACCTGGACTGTGTGGAGTTTTATTCGTAACACATTTCCAGTTACAAGCATTTTGATTCACTATTACTTGAATTTTATAAACACTGTTGGACACTTGCATTAGTCATTCAGACTGTTTTAGGGTATGGTGTTATGGACTCTGCTTTTAATAGCCCAAGGTTTAGTAACCTTGCAACTACTTGTCAGCTAACTCTCATTTGAGTATTAATAGACTGTCTGCTTAAAGGAGTAGTTCACTTAAAAAAAAAAAAAAAAAAAAAAAAAAAAAAACGTTTGCTGATAATTTATTAACCCCCATGTCATCCAAGATATCCATGTCTTGCTTTCTTCACCGAAACCAAATAGAGCGAATTTCTCCAGGATAATGCACTTTACTGGTAACCAAACGGTTCAAGGTCAAAAAGACAGTTTCAGTGCAAACTGCAAAGGGCTTTAAACGATTCCAGACAACGAATAAGTGTCTTATCAAGTGAAATGATCGCTCATTAAAAAAAAAAAAAAAAAAAAGGTTTAAGTTTTATAAGCTCAAATGGTCGCCTTGCTCTGTCATGTGATGCGCGTTCGTGACTTCTGTTTTAACTCGTTTATCAAAATGAACCAATCTTTGAATGAACCAAATGACACAAAAAAGTAGTTCATTTTGATAAATGAGTTCAAACAGTAGAGTCACGAACGTGCATCACAGAACAGAACAAGATGACCATTTGAGCTTTTAAAACTTAAACTTTGTTATTTTTTTTTAAATGAGCGATTGTTTCACTTGATAAGACCCTTATTCATCGTCTGGAATTGTTTAAAGCCCTTTGAACAGTTTGCAGTTTGCACTGAGTACTGTGTGTAAAACTTTTTTTAATGAGAAATAAATTACCGATTGCACCTTTTAAACCCTTTCCCATTTTATTTATTGCATTGTGGGCAGCACTGTCTCCCTTCCCCCAACACTTTTCAGTTGAGATTGATGACAAGAGAACGTTAGTGCACTCACTTTAAAACTAATCACCAGCTGCCAATCTTACACTGGAGCCTGAAGCCCCCAGTGGCCCTCGGCAGTAAATAACACATTCTGTCTGACTCCCACTTCTTGTCCCATGGCCAATTTAATTCTTCCACTGTCTCTTCTGTTTGCTTTGCATTCACTAGTGTAATACCTCTCTGTCTATCCCCCCCCCCCCCCCCCCCCCACCCTGCTTCTTCCGGTGCAATTGTTGAGCAAGTGTGTGCGTGGTGCAGACTGGTGTGAGTGAAAAAAAATTCCTCTTCTTTCTGCTTATCTTTTTTCCCTATTGTTTTTTGTCTGATTTGTTATTTAGTTTGAGGGCTGTGTGTGATCCATTATCTTAAGGCATGTACGTCCAGCAAACACAGGGTTTTTAGTTCACTCATGAGACTCCATGTTATTAAGGTGGCGTCTGCGGTGAGCGCCGAACAATGTTGTTTGGCCGTTGGGGAAGTGGTGGGACATGCTAGTTCGTCCGCTTCTAGAATGAACCAGTGTTGTGTACTTAAGACTCAGATTCGGTCTCGAGACCATATTTTAATGGTCTCGGCCTTGTCATGGACTCGTGTGCATTTTAACTCGGAACTGACTCGTAATCGAACATATTAGGACTCCCAATCCCATTCAAAATATGTCATGATTATTACTGTATGTTAATATTTCTTTAAATTGTTGTTTGATTGAAATGTCCAATGATTGCTGACTTTCTTGTGCGCAACAGCACATGACTTGAGACTATAACGTTCGCGGCGCGCAAATGCAGCAGGACCCAGGTCAGATGTATAAACTATCTAAACTATGTATTGAAAATGTCTGGCTTATGATCCATACTTCAGTTTGCATATATGAGCCACACAGAATCTGTGTTTAGTAATGTTATTTGAAAGAGCACTTGATTGTAATAATTTTAAGTCATAATTGTAAAAAAAAAAATACATTTACACCACTATGTGGCCTTTTTACCATTACAGTTTACAAGATTCCATGGCATATTTGGTTTACTGTTTGAGTATGGTGCCAATTTTATTATTACCACCAAGTCTGGTTTCTGACCTAACCTTAGGTTGTCCAACGTTTCTGATCACGACTCGGCTCTTCGACTCTCTTTGGTCTCGACCCGGACTCGACTTTATTTGGTCTCGGTCTTGACTTGGACTTGACCCTCTGTGGTCTCGGCCTCGACTCGGACTCGAGTGAGCTGGTCTCGACTACAACACTGGAATGAACAACTTGACAGTGTTTTTTCTGGATAGTGTAGACAAGGCGAGTTGGTAGAATGGGGAATTGTTATTGATAGCGAATTTATTTCAGTTCTCCCACTCTCCTTACCAGCGAAAAAGGTTATTCTATCTAATCGACCAGCTTTTGTTAGTGATGGATTTCTAACGCAATCTTTGACACGTTATGGAAAGTTGGTGTCCCCAATAAAAAAAGATTCCAATTAGTAGTGAGATTATAAATCCTTGATGGATTTATAAAAGCTGTCTCAAATCTTAAGTGATATTACTTTATGGAAATCCTTTTAAAGAAAAAAGAGGAACTTAAAGAGCTGTTAAAGCTTTCATGAGTGTTAGTTCGTGCTCATTTTTTAAAAAATATTGATCAGATGGATGCGCCTTTCCAATATTTATTTGGTCATGAGAAGAAAAATGGGCAAACACGTTTAATCCATGTTCTGTGTTCTGAGGATGGTACTTTATCTAATCCCAGACATATGCTTGAGGGAACAAGGCGGTTTAATCAGTCCCTGTACAAAAGTGAACTTGAGCTGGAAAAGGGGGGGAAATCTCCTTTTAAGCCCCTTTTCCACCAAAGCATTTTGAGAGCCGGTTCGTAGCCGGTGCCTGCGCGCAAACCAGTTCTTTGTGTTTCGACAGCCAAAGAACCGGTTCTCAGCCAGGACAACTGGTTCCAAAGCAGCAGCAACTCTTTGCTGGACTAGAACCGTTCTTTTACCACGTCATGCTCACGTCGGGGGCTGGGGCGGGTTTAGATGTGTTCTAAACATCTTTTCTGACCATAATAAAGGGTCACAAAGCCAATAGAAACATTTGCAGAAACACGATGGAGTCCGCCTTTGTAATTGTTATGCTTGAAGTTAATGCAAGCGTTTCTATTTTTGTAATTGTTTTTTATTGAAGACATTATAAGCAAAGAAGAAAAGTCACAATATAGAACAAATAAATGGAAAGAAAAAAGACACAATTACAGGGGTACATAACTTATCAGAAAAAAAATTACATATTAAACGAAAAGATTAAAAGACTTGCATATTTCAATTGGTTTTTAAAGCTTTCTTGGTACAAGAGTTAGAGATAATCCGAAAGTAATGTTGTGAAATGACTGCTTTGCAATGACTGCTTGCTGAAGGGTGGGATGCCGTTGAGCTACAGAAGGGCAGTGGTTACTCTTCTTCCGAGAAAAGGAAATCTCACTGAGATTAAGAACTGGTATGGTAGAGTTCACCTTTTCTTCTCTGGACAATCGATTTTCCAGATGTTCCAAACAGTCATGGGATGCTTCATCAGATACAATAACTTTGCACAAGTCTTCAGCTGTCCAATTCCTGTACTTCCTGTAGAATATCAGTCAATCTTTTATGTTTTTATTGGAGAGAAGTGGCTTCTGTGCTGCCCTTCTGGACAGCAGGATGTTGTCCAAAAGTCTTGGCCTCGCTGTGTGGGCAGAGGCATCACACCCTGCCAATATTGAGCAGTTCTGACCTGGTGTTGACACGATTCTGTAGCTCAGAGAGGAGAAGGTCCTGGCACTTGCTGGACACTCTGAGACGTTCTAAAGCCTTCTTAACTTGCAGATGAACCTCTATTCTTGAAGCTCTTGATGTTCTGGTAAATGGTTCTTTCAGGTGCAAAATTATTTTCAAAAATGATTCTCATGTTTGAAAAGGCGTGTTGTTGTCTTCGTTTTTTTCAAATGCACACTATAAGAGACTCAAACTTAGTGTTTTCAGTTGGAGCAGTGTTTAAGAGCAGTTCATCATTGACAAGCTGTGTATAAAAAAACAATCACAGCCTTTGCGATTTCAATATTGCGATAACAAGCCATCTCGATTTAAAGTGCGATTACGTGGAAATTGTGATTAATCGTGCATCCCTTAGTAAAAGCTGGTCATTTGCTGGGGACAAACACAGTGAAATTTAGGGCTTTGTGATAAAGCTTTTTGAAAAAAATGTAAAATGTCTCTGCACAATAATCTAGAAAAATGTGAATCAACATCATAACAACTGAAGCAGCAAAATATTCAAATTTGGCCACAGCTGTACCATGTCATTAAAGTAGGGCCATAATAACGTTCCATTTTTGGAAGGTAATTTATCTGTTAGATAACATCAACACTAGGAGTCTCATGCTCATCTGAGGAGGATGCCTCATAATCAGGGTCCTCTTCAATAATATCGTCCATCTCAGAAACATTCTCCTCTGTCACTGTCACTTTCAAAGAACTATGAGAAAATAGAATTGCCTCTATGCACGAACCCTGCTGACGTGTGTTCGAACGAATCTCAGTCAGCGTCTTTACTTCCGGAAGCGCGTTCTGCATGCCAAGTGTATAGCGGCAAAACTGTAATAAAATCCGTTTTCTTAGAAACGGAGACAACGATTTTAGAATTCGCTAGTCGAATTTCGTACGATATGAGAGAATACTAACACTCAAAGTTGTTGATTTGGCTCGAAATATATAATTAAAATAACTTCTCTTTTTTACTCTTGTGTGACAGCTAACTGCCTCAGAGTGTTGTTAACATCATTCACGTTAACCAGAGGACGTTTTTATAAACAGCAAGTGTAATTTGACACTATCTCCACCTAACGCAAAACCGGCTTCTGACCATAGACTGACGCAGCACCGGAAGTAAGTGGGCGTGCTGAGACAAATATGGAAGCGATCGTGCATAGAGCCTATTGACCTTGGCTTAGAGGTCATTTTCAATTGAGAGAGAGAGAGAGTATAAAGAGAGAGCTCACAGAATGGTTTAAGACTGGAAGCTTTCATATATTTGTTCCTCCCCATATTATGTTTTCCCCTCCCCCATGGCACAAAATATCAAAGTTCTTGCAATAATTATTTTTTTTTTTCCCTTCCCTGAAAATATATAATTGTCAGTCGAAATTTACTTGTATCTCCACTATATCGTGGAAACTATCAGCAACACTTTTTTTTTTTTGATTATCTTTTATACAGCAAAGGTAATATATTGACCCCAAAGGTGGTAAGACTAAGATAGTAAGTAAAACGCCATTGCAAAGCTTTTAAGAGTACTAAGAGTGCCACGTCAGGTTTTCTGAACACATTTAAAAGTAACTTTTAAAATACTTGAATAATCTGTCAAATATGTAGAGGTCTTATTTCCTTTTTTTCTTTTTAAAAATCATGTTAGCTGTCTCTTGGAGGGGGAAACATTTTTTTGTTTGTTTCTTCTAAAATAATTCCAGGTTGACCTAGGATTGTTTTCATACATCCTTTCTTTTCTTCAACCATGTCTCAAGCTCGCATTGGCAACAAACACAGAGTTTCTAATTTATTTATAAAGGTTTTGCACATTGTTGATTTGATTTGTACACATAAAGCAAAAGCCAAGGGACTTCACTGTATATATTCTGTGTTTCAAATGTAAATCAGAACAGAGCAGGGACAGCATTAATTCAAAGTGAATTTTTAACATTGTTGTTGCTACAGTGTTTCAGAACAACTTGCCATGTTGGAAAAAATATATATTTCTCAGTACCAATTTTTTCAGTTTGGTGGTTTATTTCACTCCAGGGTCACCTAGAGGTTTTTGAGAATTTACCTCATATTGACTGACTGAACCTTAGACAGCCACATTCATGATATTGAATATTATATTGTTTATATATGATTTCTTTTTATGTGTACACTCACAAATTGTACAGTTATACATAATGAATGAGAAACGTGGTCCCCAATTTCCACTGTGCGGTTTCACACTCTTTCACAGCCAGGTTGGGTGTCTCTAATGCAGTGCTGCAGTTTCCATCCCAATCTAATTATGATATTGAGATGCGTTACAATGTATAGCATATTCTATGGCAGTGATTTATTCAGCTCTTTGAATTACATTCACTACAAAAGACAGGAGCTGATGTGCTCCAGCAGTGGATCAGTAAAATATCCCTCATGAGAAAGAACCTTTCAGAGTTGAAGCAGTCTATCTTCTTTAGAGGATAACACTTCTGACCAAAATGAGAAAGATTGATGCAGTGCGAGCTGCTGCTGGGGATAGAATTTCAAGACTTGACAAAATAAGGGCCTACAGTATTTGAAGGTTATTAGTTTTCAAAAAAAAAAAAAAAAAAAAGCTTGAGTTACAATTATTAACAGAGGACGACAGTGATTTATTGTGCCGAATTGGATAGAATTGTGATTTCTGTTTTTCTTTTACTAAGATGGAGTGCTTGAAGGTCACATGCTCAAAGCTCTATCTTCTTCATAAAGCATTCCTTTAATTTTATATGGTAAGTCTATGAAATAAAACAGTTGATCAACAACTATTATATCAACGTAACATTTTAAAGATATATTTTTGTAAAAAGTGTTTAAAAATGACTCATCTGTCAATGAAATGCAGGCACTCTTTCTTTCATCCATAATCATTTGACTTTTTCTTTTGAAAAAAGAAAACAATAGTACCAATTAAAAGATGTTGAAACCGTTTACTAAAACACCCATCATACCAACTTTGGATCTTTTCATTCACTTTCATTTCTTCCACCTCTGGATGTGTGCATCACAAAATAAGTGCTAAATAATATACTATAATATGTGAAATACTTTTTTTTTTTTTACCATTTTATAGACTTAATACAATTAATCTTTAATTTAGATCAGGATCTTTAATTCACTTTTTTTATATTGGATGGGATGATAGCTGTGCTTCAGCCACCAACCGTTGTTATAACAAGCAAGTTGGCGAAAGATCTAAATCCATAATGGAAGTTAATCAGGCTGTGAAATAAGAAATATATCTTAGTCATGGCATTCAAAAGAGGTTTAAGTGAAGTTAAACATAATTAAATTACAAAGACATGGTTTTGACACAGATTCCATGATTTAATTCCAAATTAAAAGAATAAAAGAATCTGTAGTTGTATGAAACTGAGAAACTGAAGTTGTATAATATAAAGGAAGTCCTGTCAGTTGGTAGATTAGGTTAAAAGTAAACCATTGATCCCCAATCCATTATTCAACTGCTATTTATTTTGACTTTCAATAGGAACACTTTACAATAAGGTTTCATTTATTTATTAACAATAATGTGCACGCACATATTTGATGTGCGGCAAGAAGGCGGCCGAGTGGCGGGACTTGCCCAAGGGGGTAATCCATCAGCCATCCTCCATCCTTGTGGGAGCCGCCATTGTAGCAGAACTTCACCTGCTGTTAGCATCCCATTGACTCCCATTCATTTCGGAGTCACTTTGACAGCGAATAACTTTACATCTGAGGTGTCCAAAGACTTAATTTGTCCATTATTTATTTTTAAAGAAACACGACGGTGTATAAAACGCTCCATTATTTTGTATCTTACGTTATGGGCCCATAGATGCCGTTTTTGTGAAAAATAGACTAACGATTGGGTCATCGTTACACAACTTTCTGACGCACAATAGAGACATTACCGTATAGACAGGAGGAGAAGCTCGCAGGCAATCTTTTACTGTCTGTGAGGCAATCTGGGGGACATGGAGGCATAAAGTCGAGGGAGAAGCCTTTTACTGTCTATGGGAGAAGCCCATAGATAGTGAGTCCATAAAAGCAACGGGACAAAATATGTCAACGTTTTAGCTTGGCACAGCTACTAGAAGACTTACAACTGTCAGACTATCGTCACGCTCAGATTGAGCCTGCGCAGTCGCTCAGACATCAGACAGGAAGCGCAAAAATCGGGATTCAAGTCTTCTCCGTTGAAATCAATGGGGTCGCTCTGTCCATTTCTTTTACTGTCTATGGCCAGGACTTGCCTAAAAGGACTTTGATGATGCGCCCTCATTGGTGAAGCCCCGTTGCATCATCACCAAGCTATTCGATGATTGGCAGGGGGATGAACCAATCAGGTAGCCGCATCATCCTGCTAAAAGTGAAAGTAAAGTGGGGAAAGAAAAGGAGGGAAAAAAACAAAACAACAACAGACAAATAATAACATAGGACATAACAGTAGTTAATAGAAATCCAGCTGTTCATTGTTTGTTCATGTTAATTCACAGTGCATTAACAAATACAAACTTTTAATTATAATAATGTATTAGTAAATGTTGAAATTAACAAATATTAATAAATGCTTCAGAAGGTATTCATAATGTACATTATAATGAATACATCTTTCATCTTTTCATAAAGTTAAAAGACAGTATACTGTTAGCAGATTCCTTAAAGCTACACTGTGTGATTTTTACCCCCATCTAGCGGTGAAAAGATATTTGACCATCCAGTGAATATTAGTTTCTGTTCCTCTCAATTCCGATTTCGTTTTAACTCCTGTGGTGGCCAATGTAGTCCAAGGTTAACATGGCTTCCAGTTTGACTTCATCCATGAGTGTTAACTCAAACGTAAACGTGAAAGGCGAAGCTTGAATTAACGGGTATGTCCCTCTTTGGCTAATGTACTTTCAAGATGGAGGGGCAACATGGTGACCGACATTAGAACCCCTTACCCGTATATATTTTCAATGGCATTTTATACACTCACAAGAATACTTTATTACTTGAACGAAGTAAATACAGTATACATTAACGAACACATATATTCTTGAAAGAACTAAGCGTTTTAGCTAAGAATAAGCTATATATTCTTACACAGTGTAGCTTTGTAAGAATATACGGTGTATATTCAGTGTGTATTATACAGTGTAGCTTTAAGGAATATATATATTTTTAAATTATATATCATTATATTTCAAAAAGTATAATGCATTCAAACACATGGCAAACAACCAATTTTAGATGTAACAATTGTTACATCTAAAATTGGTTGTTTGTCATATGTTTTTTAATGCATATGCATTATACTTTTTGAAATACTGTATAATGATATATAATTTAAAATGAAATATGAAATATGATGATCATGTGATATATCATATGCTGCTCATTTCGGTTCATTTCTCTAACTAACTAGGGCATTGAATGGCTCTGTGATGTAAGGTGACATTGCGTGACATTGTTTACAAGATCTTTGATTGGGGTCTTTCGGCTGTAATTAGTACTAACGTTAGTACAAATGATCAATTTACTTTCCGCTTTGACCTGCTGCTTGAACTGATCAGTGATCTGTCATGCCACATTAAAGAGCATCATAACATAAAATCTATTGTTTGAATAACGAAGTCCTCTGTGCAAACTAGTCTCGCCTAAATAGTAACAATTTTGTATGAGGATTTCCTCAAAAAGTATCTCTCCTCCTCAACTACTTTTTACAGCAATCAAATCAGGTTCTTTTTATGGAAAAGCTGAATACAAGCTTCACACCCAGCAACAGGCACAGCTCAGTTTGGCTTGTAAAGCTGTTTGGCTGATCCATAGACACAGGATTATAGCCAAGCACAACCAGGGGGCCTGGACAACTTCCAAGGCTTGGTTGTGTTTGATCTACTGACCTTCAAGAAGCCACAGGCAGGTGTGTTTGCCATCTGAGTCCCTGCATGGCAACACTTAATGGGGCAAATAGGGGAACGGCAGTGCTGATAAGGCCTGTTTGGCATAGCGACTTATAGACACTCGCCACTGAGTCAACAGAGGACAATCTGTGAGTGAGAGTTTGTCAGATTGCTCCTGTCACATTACACTAACAGAGTTCCCACTAGACTTGTGTATGTGAATAATTTAGAGGAAAACCGCCATCTATTTTGTAGCGCCAATCTCAGTTTGGCATTTTATGCTGCAAGACATGGTCAAGACGACCGTTTTGGGGCAGAGCGGATCCATTAAGACCGATATTAGGACTAATTAGGAATGCATATATTGCTGAACTAAATACCAGTGTGCACTGAGGGAGAAGTTTGTTCATTTGTTTTCATGGCGGTGAACGATGCAGACGACTCTGGGGAAGTGCTCTGGCTTTGTCCTGATTCCTCTGCTTTGCATAGAATCATCATCAGATAGTTGAGTTATTAATCCTTACACGCCAGTGGCAGTGCTTGCCTTTTAAATGTGGCTGTGAGTGCAAAAAGCCTGGGTTTAGGTGCAGACACGGTGATATAGTGCAGGGGAAAAAAGGTCAATTATCCATTGTCAATAATGTTGTGATATATGAAGCACAGCTCACACAAAAGTCACTTTCAAACCAAGCAGCTTTCTGTTGCTAAATCTGCATCCAGATCGGATGGATTGCTATTGAAATGATTGGATTCTTCCAGCAAGAATTTGCTGAAAAACTGTAAATGTGACTGAACCAACAATTGTAGGACTCTACAATGCAACTAAAATGGTCGCTAATGCAACTAAAAGTAAACATTTGAGACAAATAAGATAGCTGCCATTGGTGTCAGTTGTGATAACATCGTGTTTGTCCGTACACAATTTTGACCAATATAATCATCTCATTTTAGTGTGTACCAGTGTTTAAGTGTGAGCCATGATGTCTGATGAGTCGATTAACACAGTCTCGTCCCAAGACGTCAAATGACTGACGTCTTGGGACGTCTTTTGACCATACGTCAACATCCGCCTTTTTAGGGTACCATTAAACGTCGGTTAGTTGACGATCCCAGGCCGTCACACAACTGACGCTTTACCTTTAACGTCAGGTAGGTGACGGGGTAGGTTTAGGTCCGGGGTAGGGTTAGGATCCGATAACGTCATCTAACCGACGTTTTAAGGGTACCCTAAAAAGGCGGATGTTGATGTATGGTCAAAATATCAATCAATAGTGATATTTTGTCAATAGTGATAGTGAAAATGGTTCTTTTTAAAGAGTCGGTACGAAAGACTCAATCACTGCGAATACATTTTGGGTTTTGTACACATTGAAATGAACAGGGAAACATTACATTTTCACAACGTAATTATTCTGTAATAAATGGTATTCTAAAATAACATTCAAATATTGATCATTGATTATGGTTTGTTCTATTATTATCAACGAACCAACTAATTTAACCGATTAATTCGTTCAGTTGTTAAATCATTGTAAGGGTTTGCCTGTAATGGGTGTGGCATGGAACTTGGAACCATTATCATCACAATATTTGACTTTTGTTTAAACAGAAATATCCGTTTCTGTCAGAATATTCTTTCAAAACAGTGATCTTAAAGGAGTAGTTCACGTTTTAAAAAACTTTTGCTGATAATTTACTCACCTCCATGTCATCCAAGATGTCCATGTCTTTCTTTCTTCAGTCGAAAATAAGTTAAGGTTTTTGATTAACTTTTTGATGACCAACTTTTTCCGAGTCAATTCGTTCATTTCGTTCGTTGAATGAACCAAATGACTCGAAAAAAGATTCTTCATTTTGATGAACGAGTTCTAACAGGAGAGTCACGAATGCACATCACAGAACAGAGCAAGTCGAGCATTTTTTTTTTTAAATGAGTGATCGTTTCACTTGATAAGACCCTTATTTAGCCTACCGTCTGGAATCGTTTAAAGCCCTTTGAACAGTTTGCAGTTTGTACTGAAACTGTCTTTTGGACCTTGAACCGTTTGGTGCTCAGTAAATTGCATTACATGGAGAAAAATCCTGGAATGTTTTCATCAAAAACCTTAATTTCTTTTCGACTGAAGAAAGAATGACATGGACATTTTGGATGACATGGGGGTGAGTAAATTATCAGCAAAAGTTTTTTTTTTATTTTTTTTTTAGTGAACTACACCTTTAATGGCACAAATACAATGAGGATCACTAAAGTGACAGTATCAAATGGAAACTGCACAACACCCATTAAAGTAGATCTATAGTTACAGATTCTACATCTTTATTTTTTTTTTTTTTTTTTTTTTTTTTTGTTACAAACGTACCAACATGGATGACAATAAAGCAATAAATAGCACTGTTTGGTGGTGGCAGAGCACACATTTGGGAAAATGGCTGAAAATTGCGTTATTCAAACTGCAAGGCCCTGGAGTGTTTGAGTTGAAATTGCTACCCAGGGGACCTCTGTGCTCATATAACAGGCAGCTAACAATAAATTATAGTAGCAGGTTAAAAAAGAGAATGATTTGCATATCAAAGGTCTTTTTTTTACTCTGCTCAGATTTTTTAGAAGCAGTAACTGAGAACAGACAGACACAGGCATGTGCTGTGATCTGGATGGCAGAGGATGACAATTGTAGGGAGCAGAAAACAGAAAGCGGTGACACTTTAGAATGTGGTATCTTACTGCATAACTCATATAGGGAATTATTGAATAACTAATAGGTACATTGGCTACTTCTTCACTACTGTTACTACTAAGTAATAACTAATCAGTATGTAATATAATTGTATGATTGTGTTAAGTAACAGTTAGTAAATCAATAATTAATGAATTCTGTCATACCTCCTGAAGATCTACTACTAATTATCTACTAAGGTTCAAGAATAATAAGTAAGAAGTAACTAATGAACAGTCATGCAAGTTGTGACCTTTATTATTTACCAATGTTATTAATAGAAAGAACATTTGAAACCTTCAGAAAGGAACCATACACAAGTGCTTTCCCATAACTAACCTCAGATTAGTTTCATATTTTATGTACAGTACTGTGTGTGTCTGTTTTCCTCAGCAATGCCATCGTGTAAATTCATGAATTTGAGGCAATGACTGATGGAAACTGAAAATATAGGGAACTTATTAGTAATTATTAAATAATTATTTGATCATTCTTAAGGAATAACTTAGAACCTGAAACAGTATTCTAAAGTGAAAATATAGTGAAGCCATAATTAATAATTAGTAAAGTAAACTATCTAATTATCTTAGTACTAGATAATTATCCATGAATTAGACAACTGATAACTTGACACAATATTCTAAAGTGAAAATATAAGGAAACGGATTGTTGTAATGCACATTATGATAAGTTTTGCTAATGAAAAAAAAAAGTTATTTGCACATCATTATATCCAGCCTGGTCTCATTGTTAATACGTAGGTATTTTACGTTTTTGCAAAGATAGAAAACGTACTTTCTCGTACGTTTGGATGGATGCTGAAACGTATATTTGACATGTACGGTCGCTGCTGAGAATGGAGACGAAGATCACGACAGGATAAGAGGCTGACTTAGGAGTTGTTTCTTGCAAACAACTTATGGATTCTGAAGATTTGGATTATATCAAACTAATAAAATTGATGTCTTTTGTGAATTTTGTTGTGTTTTATTGGAGACAGGCAAAACGAGCAAAATGTTAATATTCATGAGTATTATATCAATAAATGCGACTGAAAACTTAATTGATAAGACAGTGGAATGCAATAGAGTCGAAACATAATGCTACGATATTAATATAAATTGTGATACGTACAAATGAGTACTTCGGTGGATTTGTTCATACATAGATAAATTACGTTTTTGTGCTGTCAATACGTAAATATTTTACGTTTTAGAACTGTAAATACGTCTGTATTGTACGTTTCTGCGAATATAAAACGTAATTACATATACGTATGATAGAACGACACTTTACGTACAAATACAAACGTATTCTCATGAGATCACGTTGCCAGCAGCATCATATAGGTAAATGTATGCACTTATCTGTCTTAGTGAAATTGTCTTCAATTTCAATAAGACAGATAAGTGGGGGGGGACTTTTTAAAATGTACTTTAATAATGAATTACTTTTGTACTTTTACTATGGTAATTTTGAATATGAATAGGCCTAATTATAATTTGACTGGAGTAATATTATAATGTGGTATGTGTAGTTTTACTCAAGTACTTGATTTTTGTACTTCATTCACCACACGACTGCTAACATACATATTATTGTAGCAACTATGACTGTCCATTAGTTACTTCATGGTTATTTTTATTGTACCATAATTAACAGTAGTTCTTCCGGACTGATACTAATATTAATACCACTGATACTAAACACAATCATACAAATATATTACATACTGATTAGTTTCTGACACATCTTCCTTAGAAGTTAACAGTAGTGACTTAAGTGTCAAAAAAAAGGTAACACTTTAGAATACGGTTCCTTCGTTAATGAATAACTACACAAGAACTAATGAGTAACACAATATTAACAATCTAGTAACTATTAATAACTAACAAGAAACTCTGATTAACGAACTAGTAAGTAATAGCGCACAGACGAAAGTGGTAGTTCACTATTAAGTAATCAATAACTACTATTTTTTTTAAATACTTCCCAGAGAACTACTGAAAAAAGTTTATTAACAATCTAGTAACTACTATTAACTAAAAGAAATTCTTATTAACGAATTAGTAAGTAATAGCTCACAGATGAAAGTGTTACTAGATACTTCTGTGGGAATTACTAATTATTTGGATTTGTATTATAAAGTGAAGATCATTGGAACTAACTAGTAATTACTCAAGTGTTACTAAAGACATTTTGTAGAAGTATACTAAAGTTCACCAAAAATCTCAAACGTTTGCACAAATCATGACTAGATCATGTAGTAACCCTTGAGTAATTAGTTAGATCCAATGATCTTCACTTTATATATGGATCCAAATAATTAATAAGTAATAGCTCATAGATTAAAGTGTTACTAGATACTTCTGTGGGAATTACTAATTATTTGGATCTGTATTATAAAGTGAAGATCATTGGAACTAACTAGTAATTACTCGAGTGTTACTACATGATCTAATCATGATTTGTGCAAACGTTTGAGATTTTTGGTGAACTTTACTTCTTGAAAACGTCTTTAGTAACACTTGAGTAATTACTAGTTAGTTCCAATGATCTTCACTTTATAATATGAATCCAAATAATTAGTAATTCCCACAGAAGTATCTAGTAACACTTTCATCTGTGAGCTATTACTTACTAATTCGTTAAAAAGAATTTCTTTCAGTAGTTACTAGATTGTTAATAAACTTTTTCAGTAGTTCTCTGGGAAGTATTAAAAAAATAGTAGTTATTGACTACTTAATAGTGAACTACCACTTTCGTCTGTGCGCTATTACTTACTAGTTCGTTAATCAGAGTTTCTTGTTAGTTAATAGTAGTTACTAGATTGTTAATATTGTGTTACTCATTAGTTCTTATGTAGTTATTCATTAACGAAGGAACCGTATTCTAAAGTGTTTCCAAAAAAAATACCTATTAGTTCTTCAATAATTCCTTATTAGTTATGCAGTAAGAAACAGTATTCTAAAGTGTTACCTAGAAAGATTATTTTTGCATTCTTTGTGCTACACAATTGTGCCTGTTAGTCACAGGGTAAGCATTGTGATAAACGTTATAGTCAGAGTAGATCAGGTTTCGGGAAAGTACAAAACTAATGACTTGTGGTTCGAAAAGTCAGGCCAATTCAGTGGAGTGATTGAATTGTTTGATTCAAAACAATTTTGGCTGTGAGTCATTGTGACTGATTCATTTAGAAGAACCAGCTTACGACCTCACTCATACGGATTTGTATGTTTTATCTAAACCCCACTGATGGGTAGGTTTAGGAGTGGGGTCAGGGGTAGGTCATTCATACGAATTGGGAAAATCGTAAAATGTGTATCAAGGGCATCCTGTACGATCCTGCATCCGCCAAGCAACTGATAACCTTGTTTTGTCCTTTGGACGAGCAACACTTGTATAATATTACTCAGGCTGCAAAATTATGTTCTGATGCTAAAAGGCACTGTTCATATTTGCAGTTGCTTTCCAAACAGAAGACACAACATGAATAAATGAAAGTCAGCACAAGGTTAACATCTTCATCAAATTGATGATCATTGATATAGCTTGATGTGGAGGTTGGCTCTGGGTCAACATGCTTCTGGAGATTTATTTAGAGCTATAAAATCTACTGTAAACCAACAAACCATTAGCCTGCTGACATTGAGCCACCGGAGTAATCGGCTCCTGATTAACTGGATGATATGCATCATGAAAAATTTGAGTTCTGAGTGAGCTGATTAGGCTGCTCCCAAATGCACCAATACATCCATATAAGGTCACTAAGAAATGGTGGTGGTAGTTACAGAAAGGTAGAGTTCAAATTGAAGAAGGGCTAGATGGATCCTGAACCCCCAAGAAGTGTTAAGGGACTTTTATTAACAATTAATTATTTAATCTATTGGCAGCCCTAGTTTCAGTTGTTTAATTAAAGAGGAAATTCCCAGTTAATGTGACAGACATAGTTTATTTCAGGTACTTCCATCTGCTAGAAAGGACCTTTGGTAAAAAGAAAAAAAAAAAAAGCACATGTTCAAGAATACTTTTTTTCCACAACTGCCATTAGCATTTGAAATAGGACTTTAATATAAATTACTGTACATATATGTTTATAAGAGTAGTGTGGATATAATGTAATATATTTGTTTATTGTATAACTGTTGCTGTTGTGTGTGTGATGCGCGGTGATATCAGTGATGCGCGGGTTGATCCGAAATGAGCGGGTGCCTGCGGTCACCTGCGGTTACCCGCAGTTACGGGTCATCCAAAAATGTTTTTAATGATATTCGGGTCGCGGTCGGTCGGGTCGTTTGAAAAATATATTAATATAGTATTAATATAGTACTAGACACAATTTTTGATGAAATATACAGCCCTACACATTATTGGCTGAATAACTGGCACGAAGATAACACACAAGCTCAGTCTAAACAGTTCTCGGTTCTGATGATTCGAGAACCGCTGTCCCTGTGCGTTCGGTAGTACTCAGTATCTGCGCATTATCAGCTGCTCGTGCTCATCACTTCTCTCAACAGTGGCACCAACATGTCTCGGTTCAGTGAACTGTTGGAGTTACTGGAGTAAAATATAATTCAGGATATTGATTTATTTCGATTCGGAGGGACTGTCAGGCATGTCTGAAAGTGAGTAACTTTAGTAACTTGTGGATCAGCACTGTTTCGAACGATTCAGTTCGATTTAGTGTAGGCTACTGGTTCGACCAGTTCACTTAAAAGAACCGGTTCAAAAGAACGATTCGTTCGCGAACCGGCCTTGTCTATGATCACTACAGTCTGACTCTGCAGAGAGATGGAGGCGGCAAGAGAAAAGGTGAAGACTGGGGAATGGAATCTCCGCAAATACACAAATAGAAAGAGTAAAAGTGTGGGAGACATTTGCTGAAATAATGAAAGATGATGACCAAAGTGCTGGCTTTGCCTTTGTTATGTGTAGGCCTACGTCTTCTTGCGATGCTGTGTTGTTACACGTCTATGGCCCAATAACGCTCCGATGATCATTTACTACTTTTAAAAAATGCGGTCAGGAAGCGGGTCGGGTACAATATTTTTTTTACTTTTTTTGCGGTCCGAGTTGCGGGCGGGTAGTTGAAAACATCGGTCGGTTGCGGGTTGTTTATACATTGACCCGCGCATCACTGATATATATATATATATATATATATATATATACACACATACACAGGAGAACAACAGAAGAAAAAAAAGTAAGTGATGACATTTTTTTTTTTTTTTTTGGTGAACTAACCATTTAAGTTATAAATCTGGTAGCAATAGTATTAAAGTACTAAAAATCATTCCAAGGTATGGTATCGTCCCACCGCCAAAAGTTTGCATGGCAAATTTCACGTACGCCAGAAAGCTTCACTTGTCAATAAAGTATTTATAACATGTTGCTCATCATCTGAAAAATGACTTGAAACATGGTAAGACACCAAGACTGAAGAAAAGAGCATCTAAAATCCCACTGGACATTTTCAAGATAGCCACCAGCTTTCCCCAGGCACTCAGATTTCCATTATCCACAAACAGCAGAGTGGAGTGGATTATGACATGGTCATAAAACTGTCAGAACATGTCATCTCTTTCTCTCACCACCTTCTTGCATTTGCACTACATTGGGGTCATTGAAGCCTCGACTCTATGACTTCTGAGTGCTTCACACCAGACATATCCTGCAGGTAGCTTCAAATGATCATCTGAGAATCAATAGCTCTCAGTGGACCCCCTATCTCAGAATTCTTTATTCTTCACAGGCATCCTCCTCTCTCCTGTAGATCGTACGCTGCACATAAAAGCACAACAGATTAGACGGCTGAATGTAGCGTTATGCTAGTCTCAAGGCATGTGCATTTGTTGATATCTGAGCGTACATTTAATGAGCAAAGTTGATGGCTCTGTTGAAGTTGCCCTTTGGAAATAAAGGTCATGAACCAAGCAGCTGATTCTCTCACCTTTTGTACGAGACATCAGATGTTATTCTTCAAGGTATTTTGACTGGTGTTCTTGAATAAAGTGCTTTGTTGCTATCCTGGAATCATAGTGGCGACCACATCCGTATATTTATATATATATATATATAAAATTAGCATTAACCTTGTGAGGACTGTATCAAATTTGATATACAATCTTTGAAACCCTCAACATGATCAAAAACATTGTTGAACAACACAATCTACTGCATCCATTTAAATCTTTTTACCCCCAAAGGTTCAATAAACTTTCATATATATATTTGATGTCACGCTTTACAGTGTTAAACAATTACTGTCACTTTTGGTGATACTAGTTAAAGTGAAAGATAAAGTGAAGCACACTTTATCTTTAAATATAAAAGAGTTCTTAAAAGAAGACAAAATAAATATTTGTTGTTCTGTCTGTTCTACTTGTTTGCTAGAACAGTGTCCTTCCGAGACTCATTAAAAAAGCACAAAAGAATGTACAGAAAGTAAATTGCCAACAAGGTGACATTTTGTCTTTGATGTGCAAAGGTAATTGCTGAACAAATATATTGCATTTCTTAATTAGTCAAATACCAGGACCCAGAGTTCTTCTAAACCAAACTGATTTTGTCCTTAATAGTTTGATTCTTAACTTTAGCAAGGGCATGGACCGCACAGAAATTAGCTGTGCACTTTGCAATCAAGACCTTGCGACTTTCTTCCATGCTGCATCCAAATATCAAACCACCATCTCAACTGTTTATCAGCACGTCTTTATCACAAGCCCCATTCCTGAAGCGTTTAAAGGATGACCAATGACCATCCCTCGTGATACAGATAATGCAATACAAAAGTCAAGTGAGATTTTGTGACAAGCACTGATTTCAAACCAGATTATCGAGATGTGTTTTTCAGATTTCGGCCTGATGCACTGAGAGGAAAGGTTAGTCTTCCTCTCGTAACGCTGAATAAATCCATCTATGGAGCGGGTCTCCGACGGTGAGTTAATCCCGCAGAGACACAGCAGGCGAAAAACGGCTCCGTTTCCCCTGGCCTGAAGGGCTGGAGTGGAGAGAAAAAGCCTCCGAAGCCATCCTTAAAAACAGGCTGCAGACCTGAGATAATCGTTTTTGTTCACCAGCCATCGCTTAAGAATGGCTTAAAAGCACATTCTCATTTTTAATTTGTCTTAATGCCAAAACTGTCACTTCAGGAGCCATGCAGATATCAGGTTGGTGCATTTTGGATGTCTTTCTATTTATAGTCTTATTTCCCAAAATGCTGTCCCACTTTAGTGAATGTGATTCATCAAGTAGAACATGTTCCTGGATCAACATCTTTGTGGATTCTGGAATAACATCCCAGTCAAGTAATCAGATTTGAGGGACAGCTTTGCAGTTTATGTCAAGTTTAGGTTTACAACCCGGGTGAGGTGCTTCTACATCAGTGTTATTTGCCAATTATTCACCAGTGATTTTAGGGATAGTTTATGGGGAGAAGGTAGTCTGGGTTTCCCCATGCTGCCTTCCCGCAGCGCGATTTTATTCACGCTGAAAGGCAGTCTGGATACCATGGCCCAAATTTTCGCCTCATTTAGGGAACCAATCACAGAACGGGGAGGGAGCAGCAAGACGATGACGACGAAGCAGTTTGTTTATAGCTATGGATTCAACATGGTAGCAGACGCGAAGCTACCTTTTAATGCAGCCTTAGACATTGTTCTAAGTAGTTTATAATAAACGTTTGTTTTGAAAAAAGAGCAGCTTTTGGTGTTAAACTTTGCAAGACCCCAGTCGTTATTGTTGTCTCGCCATTAATCGCCCTAATGGAGGACCAGGGACAGGAGGAGGGGGTCAACCTTGGAATATCTGCCGCTCAGCTATGTCAAGAGAAAGAAAATGCGATAAAGTTTTGTCGACACCAATTTCTGTTTCTGCAGTCCCGAGGCCTGGATGAGCGCAAAGTGGCAAGACATGTTAGCCATGGAGTTGTGCAGTACCAACCTGCTAGGCATCGTCGTCGACGAAGTCCATTTAACTTATAAATGGCTTTTCAAAATCAATATACAGCTACTGCTTTAGTAGCATAACTTTCAGCTGTGCACACGAACCCGAATAAAGTTGTTGACACTTTAGTCATTAAATTAAATTTAAAAAAAAATTAAACTTGTGAAGTACAAGCGCTTGAAGTACATCTATGTTAAATTGCACTTAATACTTGTGTTTTTCTAATTGAAACGATTGGCTATGAGCTACGTACAGGCGCATTTGATAGACATTCTGAGCACCCAATAAACAGCGCCGGGCATTCGTAAACCACTCCTCAAATACGGGAAAATGAACATGTGGTTCCCAGACCCAAGTCTCAACGAGAATTGGGTCTGGTGTTAGCCAGGCGAGGGAGAAATGATAACTTGAACAAATAATTATTTTAAGCCAGTGAAGGCGGTTCACAGAATTGAACTTTAGTTCCAGATTGATGACGCAAGATGCACATCCAAAGTAGCATGAATCCATTTAGATGGGTTATTGAACCAGAAAAAGAAAATGATTCAAAAAGAACCAAATGCATTTCCGGACATGCTTATTGGCTGGACATGTCTAGGTATGCTCACTGGCTCAATCGGTGTTAACAGATGATAAATCGGTGCTCAAAATGTTAATAATAATAATAATAAGGTCCAAATTTTATTTTAATATAATGTTACACATAGAAAGTTAGAAGTTGATACTGGTTCCTTCCATGGCTCTTTCATGTAGTTCTTTGACATTAAAGCAACCTGAGTTTTTGTTTTCAGGTCCTCAACCCAAGCACACCCATGACACTTCACCATATAGTACAATTAACAAAGTGTTCCCATTTTTTTTCTTATCTTGCTCAATATGATTGCTTATTATACAGTGACCTAAAGGATTATTAGGAACACCATACTGGGTTTGACCCCCTTTCGCCTTCAGAACTGCCTTAATTCTAGGTGGCATTGATTCAACAAGGTGCTGAAAGCATTCTTTAGAAATGTTGGCCCATATTGATCGGATAGCATCTTGCAGTTGATGGAGATTTGTGGGATGCATAACCAGGGAACGAAGCTCCCGTTCCACCACATCCCTAAGATGCTCTATTGGGTTGAGATCTGATGACTGTGGGTGGCATTTTTAGTACAGTGACTCATTGTCATGTTCAAGAAACCAATTTGAAATGATTCAAGCTTTGTGACATGGTGCATTATCCTGTTGGAATTAGCCATCAGAGGATGGGTACATGGTGGCCATAAAGGGATGGACATGGTCAGAAACAATGCTCAGGTAGGCCGTGGCATTTAAATGATGCCCAATTGGCACTAAGGGCAAAGTGTGCCAAGAAAACATCCCCCACACCATTACACCACCACCACCAGCCTGTACAGTGGTAACAAGGCATGATGGATCCATGTTCTCATTCTGTTTACGCCAAATTCTGACTCTACCATCTGAATATCTCAACAGAAATCGAGACTCATCAGACAGGCAACATTTTTCCAGTCTTCAACTGTCCAATTTTGGTGAGATCTTGCAAATTGTTGCCTCTTTTCCTATTTGTTGTGGAGATGAGTGGTACTTCTGCTGTTGTAGCCCATCCGCCTCAACGTTGTGCGCGTGTGCGTGGCTTCACCAACATGACATCATGACTTTTGCGTTAACATTCACGCCACTTTCGAGTCAAGTGGCGTGTTATCTCTACGCATTTTGAGCTATCCGTGTGTATGCGTGTATGTCTACGCCATTAATGTCCGAGAGATTCCACGTGTCTGTACACGCCGTCAAATGTCTGAGCAAAACGAAGCAAAATGTAGATCTACATCTGGGGAGCGATCTTTTTTTTTTTCCTAGGATGGTAGGGGAAGACTCGTAAATGCCATTAACCCCGGTGACAGGTAGGTTTAGGGACAGGGTTAAGGTAAGTCATATCTTTATATATACATAGTAATAACGTTAAGTCAACGGCGTTCATAAACACGCTGAAAAGCGATTATGCGTGTTGATAGCACGCCAAAAATGGAAATACGAATTGGCGTGTCATACACACGCTACTTCATGAGATCAGTCTGGCTTCACAAATGCCTTGCTGCATACCTCGGATGTAACGAGTGGTTATTTCAGTCAAAGTTGCTCTTCTATCAGCTTGAATCAGTCGGCCCATTCTCCTCTGACCTCTAGCATCAATGCCCTCTTGCCCACGT
The DNA here is from genome assembly GCA_038021265.1 of Cyprinella venusta. Taxonomy (NCBI): domain Eukaryota; kingdom Metazoa; phylum Chordata; class Actinopteri; order Cypriniformes; family Leuciscidae; genus Cyprinella; species Cyprinella venusta. The sequence goes on along the minus strand of CM075873.1, from coordinate 23,561,928 downwards.
GACTGCCGCATACTAGATGTTTTTCCCTTTTGACACCATTCTTTGTAAACCCTAGAAATGGTTGTGCGTAAAAATCCCAGTAACTGAGCAGATTGTGAAATACTCAGACAGGCCCGTCTGGCACCAAAAACCATGCCACGCTCAAAATTACTTAAATCACCTTCCTTTCCCATTCTGATATTTAAAATGGAGTTCAGGAGATTGTCTTGACCAGGACCACACCCCTAAATGCATTGAAGCAACTGCCATGTGATTGGTTGATTAGATAATTGCATTAATGAGAAATTGAACAGGGGTTCCTAATAATCCTTTAGGTGAGTGTATATGTGTATATATTATAATAACACTTTATTTCAACATTAACTCAACGTTATCCAGCCCCTTGCAAAGCAAGATGGAAGTGAAAATTCTGTTCCTAGTTTCTATAAAACTACTTTAAAACAACAAAAGTCATTAATGTAAACTCAAATTAAACAGATAAATTGGTTGAACATGATTAAATTAGGTTGGAAAAATGTTGAAATCGTTGTGTTTATTTAACAAGCTTTAAACTGAACAAGCAACATTTTATTTTTCTGAGTATTGTTTATAACTAACACTTTCCGCAAATGACTTAAATCTTTACAAATTGTAAATAAATATGATTAAGGCCTACACTAATCAATTATTCTCTGCACAGGCTGTGTATACAGTGCTTAAAAACAACTCATTTTAATTATAAAATGGGTCTTACCATATCCATAAATAAGTGAATGAACATATTTATATTTTTTTCAATTACAGTAGCAATTACAAAAGGAATATTTCACCCCGAATAAAAACTGTCATTTACTCACCCTCATGTTGCTCCTAACCCGTTTGACGTTTTCATCCGTGAAACACAAAGATGAGGGATGACAGGATGGTGATTGTAACTGTCAAGCTCCAAAAAGCATATAAAAATTCCCAGGACAGAAGTCTAGTGGATTCATGCACATTATAACAAGCCTTTGGAAGTCGTAAGATTGTTTTGTCGTTTCTGGTACAAAAATGCTGGAATGTTCTACTTCATGACAAAGCAGTCCCAACTCTACGGAAGGGCCAGGGCGATATCATAAATGTATGATACTTTGACATTTTGTTCTACAAAATACAATTAAACTACACTGTCTCACACCCCAAACTGTCTGTACTTATAAACACATTTTTGTGTTTAAAAAAAAAAACTGCTTCAAAATTTGTGTTTTCGGTATGGGTGTGTGCACGTAATGCTGTTGAACAAAACGTCAAAGTATTGTCAAGTTTTGTTTACCAAAGGATTTATTTAACTCATATATTAAAAAATAACATTATAAAACACTCAAAAAATCTCAACGGAATCAGTGGTGAATTAGTCTTCCTGGTTTTGAGTCATCCGTCCATCACTCTACAACAACCAATCACAAAGTTGGTGGATTTCATGAAATCAGATAAGCTGGAAAACAATTACTAACCTATTAGCACACCCTGCACTTTCTGTAGATATTGAAACATAATCAGAATTAAATGAATTGGTTAGTATCCATTTTCCAGCTTTCTTCTGCTCTCTCATCCATACAAATACACACACGTAGAGTAAAGCACATACTGTAGAAATGTCAGCGCTACCCTGCGACTTTATCAATAAAACATAGCAGGGGCGGATTGGCCATTGGGAATACCGGGAGCAATCCTAAACGGCCAGTCCATTTCAGGCCGAAGACTGGCCGGTGGTCAAAGAGGTTTTTTTTTTTTAATGATATGCGACCTAACCGGCCACAAATTTGCAGAAGAACTCTGTGTGTGCGTGTGTGTGTGTGTGTGTTTCAGCAGCCTGCTCTCACGTAAATGCGTCTCTATAACACGCATCGTGTTTTATCGTGTAATTTATACGCGAAAATGAGTTTATACGTGCATATGAGACGCAGTTTTTCGCGTGCAATTGATACGCAGTTCATTTGCGTATAATACACACGCACCCCACACCACTAATTCTAGCCAAACGTATAATACACACGCACCCTACCCCACACCTAACCTTAACCTAACCAACCAATGCGTATCATATGCACGTAAAAACTGACTTTAGCGTATATATTACACGACAATACACATGCGTGCTATAAAGACGCATTTAGTGTGATCGGGTTGGTTTCAGACAGGGCCAGGCCAATACTTTTAATCTGAGGGGGGATACAAGCGGCCCCTCCTAACTTGGACTGACATCCGCACTGATGGGAATAACGGCGTTGAAATAAACGCACTGCATGAAAAGACTCAAATCCGGCAATATCCGGGCAAGGTAAACTCCTGTGCAATTTGATGTTTGCTGGATGTATGTGGGAAAAAGCGGATCAGAGTAACACGGAACAGTATATTTCCAGACAAACCCGGAAACCTCACATACGCGGGCATATACAGGAATCCGTGAAATTTCACGGACATATACAGCTGAAACACTGCTGGGTGTGAGAGGTGTGAAGACCTTTCATATGTTAATGACTGACACTAAGGGTGCTGGCTTTTCTCAGAGGGAGGAGTGGCAGGGGAGGACTTCAGGATTGAGAAATATCTCTGGTCTACAGCAAACAAGTTGTTTGTACAGAAAAATAAATAAATTCTTAAGGCCCTGAAACACAAAACCGATGTCAAAGAACTAGCAATGACTAAGGGTTGGCTTATGTCGCCTGTGTCAGGGCCTTAAAACCACTGTATGAAAAAAAGTATCCTAATCAAATATTCTTTTATAAAAACAGGACAAAATAAACACCATGATTATACGTTCACAAAAACATCTGAATATTTAATTAAATAAAAAATACAGGGAAATAAACCAAACATTTCAGAATATCTACATTTTTATTGTGAAGTTTTACAAATTGCAGATAACATTTGTTGCCATTGGCTTTGCTTAGTTGGGGACATTTAATTTAACATTCAACAATGTTATTGAACTGCCTGCATTGACACCATTATGAGATCTCAAAATATCTGTAGATTCATACATCACCGTTTTTACACTGGTGAAGAACGATATTCACAAACTTTTTTATTTTCTTTATATACAATGCTTTGATATTTAACTTCACATAGGCCTATAAAAAAAGAAAGCCTAAAACAAAAACTTTTTTTTTTTCTGGTTTGGACAGAGCCCATCTACTATGGACATTCTATTAGACATTCTCTGGTTTGGCCTTAGAAAACCAGTAAAATCGAAATTTTATTCATATTAATTTGTGAATATTTTAAATGTTTCATAAAGGGCCAAAATAAACAATACGTTACTATTGTATTTTTTATTTATTATATAAAAATAGATATTTATAATCTAGGCCTATTTATTTTATTTATTATACAATGTGTATTATATATTTATTTATTTTTTTAATGCAGCATTTGCATTTCAAATTCAAATTTTGGTGTTCAACTTTGCATTTTAAAATACAACTGTTTTTCGTTTTTCAATTACAGGTTAAAAAATGAAAAACGAATGGACTTAAAAGTACACAGACCATGGGTCATTTTAAAACTAGTTAATGATTATAATGTGTTTAGACGAGAAACCATAGCGAGAAACAAGGCAAAAATATGGGAGTTTTTTTTTTGTGCATTCTAGCGGGTTTTGACGAGGTTTTGGGCTGGAAAACCTTGCTGGCATCTGGCAACCCAACCATAAACACAACAAATGTGGTGACGTAATGGAGGTGCAACCAATATCGTTAGTGTATTGCGTCAAGCGCGAGAAAATAGTTTGAAATTACAGCATTCTTTCCCGAAGCAAAGAGAACAGTTCGAGGTTTGGAAACAGTTTTCTTCTATTCACCTTATTTTGCACGACAACAAGGGTGACGCCATTGCGTTCGTTTTGTTATCTTACTCCCGTTTGAGAAGGACTTCAACTTCCGGCTCATGAGGGATCTGTGAATTCTGCGCTATTTGAAACGAACGGTAATATGTCAAGTAAATGCTCAGTTAGGTGCTGCCATAACAATTGAATTAAGAGGAGAGAACAATTGAACTAACGGTGTAACGAACATGAAGCGGTCAGAGTGTTGTTGTGGTGCACTTTACGATTTAGCTACACCCACCACCCAAAGACGAGGAGCACCGGAGGCAATAATCGCGGAAGGCGCTAAACTTGGAAGTGCCCAACGGCTACGATGATCCAACAAAGAAGTCACGCCGGGTGTTGAATAGGTTGTCAGATTCAGGTAAGCTAACTTACCTAACTGTTATGTGCTTGTTAGCCTAACTTTAGATTCGTGAAGTCAGTTCTATGAATGCATTTAAGATCAGTAACGTTAACAAGCCGTAAACAAAATACAATGACATGATTACCATTATTGTTCTATAACGTGGCTGTAAACCATAGTTCGGTTACAATTATTGTTTTGTCTCTTGCGGTTACTGTGATGGCCAGCTTATTTGAACTGAAAATTCAGTTTTGTGTTTCTTGAAGGTTGTGAATCCATTTAATCGCTTTTTAATTTCAAACTTTACAGGAATCTGTAAGGTGCCTCCATAATTCAGAGAACAACCCACACAAGTACGATCCACAAACCAGGTAAGACTGCTATATACTATATACTATAGCCTAAATGTTAGTTTAATGTACTACTATATGGATTTGGAATGCCAAAACTGAATTTCATTAATGATGCCTGCAACTTTCCCCCCCAGAATAAATTCATCACATAATCTGGCTGTGACCACTTACCTCTTCGAAGAATTAAGGTCAACTTTTACAGACGTGGACCCTGAATGTGTAAAAGGTAATCTTAAAGATGTTGCAATCATTTTATTGTCCTCTGTTTTATTTATTTGTATTGCCATTACATTTATTTATGATATGTTTCGCAGGTTGGAAGATGTATTTTGAGACTTTGCGGAGGAAGTATTTTTTGGCTCAGCCTGAAAAGGCCCAGAAAAGAAAAACTATGACGATCATTGCAAAGAACCTTCAAAGAATATTTTATGTAAACTTTAATTTCTTATTTATTTTTCTCGTTTAATTTTGTATATTTGTTCCTTTTTTTGTTGTCCATGTTGCTTATCTCCATTTTGTTTACTTGTTTGCATTTTAATGTATGTTTATAATGCTCTCTCTGTAATGTTCTATTTATTTATATTGTTTACTTGGAATATCTACGTGTATATATATATATATATATATATATATATATATATATATATATTCCTTTTTATATTACTGTGTACTTTATTCCTTTACATCTCTGTCCTTTAAAATGATTGGGTAAAAAAAAATAACGAAAATAAAAAGTCAACAATTTATTTAATGTATGTTTATAATTTTCTTTGGAATGTCCATGATTTTTTTTTCTTCCTTTGAGATGATATTACTTCATTTTTTTTTCTTGTTTTTGTTCCCCCATTCCTCTGTAATGCTTGTTTATAATGCTATTTGGAATGTGTTGTATACCTTAATAAAAAATTCAGACTTTCCCATTGTTCTTTGTGTGTTTAAAAAAAAAAAAAAAAAAAAATATATATATATATATATATATATATATCAAATTATTATATTTTAATGAATATATTAAAATTGGGGGAGGGAGGTTTGGTATATATTTGAGCAATATCTGCATAGCTGGTACATAACCAATCAAATCACTATGCTATAAGGCCTAGGGTGGGCTGTGTTTAAAAGTAACCAATAAAGTCCCTTTACTGGGTTTTCAATGTGTCCTGTCCTCCAATAGTGGTCTGGGTGTTGGGAGAGGCTTTAAAAGAATAACCAATCCAGTTTGGTTGGAAGGCAAAAAGGAAGGTGTGAATGTTTCCTGCAAAAAGGTGTGAATTTTTCCTGCAATGGGATTACTTGCCATGGCAACAAATGGCTCTAGCACGGAAGTATACGTCCACAACATACATCCGATTTGGTATCATTCCGGATGTATGCGGATATATACGGACCCATGGAATTTGACATATCCGGCCACTATACTCCTGGATTCTTCCGAATTTCAGCAGTGTATACAGGAGTATACTGGTCCGGATACACCTATTTTCATGCAGTGAACGGCGTTACTAACGCCGTTACTTTTTTCAGTAACGAGTAATCTAACTAATTACTTTGACTGTCACTATAACGCCGTTATCATTGCCGACACCCCGTTACTGCACGTTACTCTAGTCACACAATTAACTTTTTTTTTTTAAACTTCATGATAGGACTCGTGCGCGTTTTGTCATGAGAGAAGGGAGGATGAGATAACTCATTGGCTGATGTATAGTAAGATTACGTCTTCAGCCAATCAGAGAAATTGGGTAGGTGGGTGCAGTGTTGCCAGATTGGGCGGTTTCCCGCCCAATTGAGCGGTTTTGTAATCTTTTTTGCGGGCAAAAATGAGTTTGGGTGGGTGGATAAAAATTGGGCTGGTTTCGGATCAGTTCGGCAGGGTTTTGTAGCCGAAACACCGGTACTTCAGATCCTTCTTTCAGCGACTCTCTACTCTCACTCACTCACTCACTCACTCACTCACCCAGGTCTAAACCCAAAACGACACTCCCTCCCTTCAGCTCACTTCACGCATGCCGGCGGCACCTCCCCGTGCGCACAGGTCTTGCGCGTAATGGCTTGACATCAGCTACATTCCGTCCGCCCGGACAGTTGTTTTAGAAGTTTGCTGGAGCTTTTGTGTTAATCAATTCAGATTATTCTTAATAACAACTGTTCAAAGCTATTTTCAGAAAACTCACACTCCTTAGTCCTTACTGTCTGACGGACGGGGAATAACCTCAGGCAGTTCGACATGTTTTTGTGAAATCGCTTTGAACATGTTATTCAGAATATCTGTAATAATACAATTATTGTTGGTTGTGTTCTGTTCTGCGGCCCAGCCCTGTTCTATAATCAACTCGATTTTCATATAGCCTAATGTTATTCATAAGTATGCCTATGCATGTTTTATGTTGCTAATTGTAATAATTTAAACTCTAAAGTGGGTTTTTTTGTATGTCCATATCCACTCAATGTTTTAATGTTACTGAATGGTTTTGTTGGTTACGGGGGCGAGAAACGAAAAAGTAACGCAATAGTTACTTTTACTGATAACTAGTTACTTTTATAGTGGAGTAACTCAGTTAGTAACTCAGTTACTTTTTGGGAGAAGTAACTACTAACTATAACTAATTACTTTTTCAAAGTAACGTTCCCAACACTGGACATCCGATTGGCTTAAACTAGGCGCCGATCAAAGGAGTTTAATTTTGGTCACCATTTGGACTCCAGGCTTATCAGGGTGGCAGCTGAAGCTCTGTCTGTTCCTGTTGCTCATTTGGTCAATTTAAGTTTGTTGTGGAGCATATTTCCAGAGAAATGGAAGGAGGCTAAAATCATACCACTGCCTAAAAATAAAAGAGCCACATTTACAGGACAGAACAGACGACCTGTCAGTCTATTACCTTTACTCAGCAAAGTTTATGAATATTTTTTTCTAATGAGCTGATCACTACGGAGGCGTTTTGCATTCACTTGAAGAAAAAAAATCTGCTCTGTTTTTCTGAATTAACAAGTTAATTATCTCAGAATTACGAGATATTTTTTCATGGAAAAAAGTTTTTGCTCTGTTTTTCTGAATTAATGAGTTAATTTTTCATGAGAAAAAAGTTTTTGCTCTGTTTTTCTGAATTAATGAGTTTATTTTTCATGAGAAAAAAATTTGCTCTGTTTTTCTGAATTAACTCATTAATTCAGAAAAAAAATGGAGCAAAAAAAAAAATTCCATGAAAAATTAACTCGTTAATTCAGAAAAACAGAGCAAAAACTTTTTCCCATGAAAAATTATCTCGTAATTCTGAGATAATTAACTTGTTAATTCAGAAAAAAAAACAGAGTAGATTTTTTTTTCCTTCAAGTGAATGCAATACGCCTCCGTAGATCACCAAGTACCAGCATGCATATCGAAAAGGTCACTCCACGTGTACTGCTTTAACTCATATGACCGATAACTGGTTAGAAGAAATCGATGCAAACAGATTAGTAGAAGCAGTGATGTTGGATTTCAGTGCAGCTGTCATAGATCGCACCTCCGTGGCTCTCTCCAATCACCAAAGAACACCCTCACCCGAGTACTGAACTTCATTTCCCATCAGCCCCGTACCAATGTCAGATTACTGTCCCAGGTGTATCCCCTTGACTCCTCCATATAAACTGACTCAGAACCACAACTCATTGCGAAGTCTTGTTCTGCCCCGGCTAACATTTCTGAGCGTTATTTCTACATTGATTGCATTCCTGTTTACTGACCCTTGCCTGTTCACTGTTTCTCGTCTATTGTCTGCTGCCTGCCTCGACCCTAGCCTGGTATTGTTTCTGATTATTACAGTCCTGTTTGCTGATCACTGATCTTTGCCTGTATAAAGTACTGCTAATGGATCTGAACGTCTCTGCCTCTGTATCACAGCAGCATTTGACCTGCTTGATGATAAAATACTTCTTCAGAAATTAGAATTAGGATTAGAATTAGAATGTGCACGCCCATAGCCTACCGTTTTCAATGATTCATGTTTTTTTAAATTGACATTTACGGTATCGTTTTCAAAACTTGTTTTCAAAAACTTGCACTTTGATACCTAATTCAACAGCCTGTTCTCACGTAAATGCGTCTCGATAACACACATCGTGTATTGTCAGGTAATTTATACACGAAAATGAGTTTTTACGTCCAAATGAGACACAGTTTTTCGCATGCATTTGATACGCAGTTCATTTGCGTGTAATACACACGCACCCCACACCACTAATTCTACGCAAACGTATAATACACACGCACCACACCCCACACCTACAGTACATCTACCCTAACCAACCAATGTGTATCATATGCACGTAAAAACTTACTTTAGCGTGTAAATTACACGACAATACACATGCGTGCTATAAAGACGCATTTAGTGTGATCGGGTTGAATTCAAAGTTTGCATTGTCAGGCCACCAAAACGCCGCGGTCATGTAAATAAACAGCCTGAGCGCATTAAAACTTTTCTGTTTTCAGTGGACAATGGTCTCGTGTAAGCGGCCCGTAAGTGAATAACTAATGATTTTTACAACGGAAATGAATGTATAGCCAAAACGTCATATGTTCCATTAATTTCTTATCACTGTAAACCTGCTTTGAAACTATCTGTATTGTGAAACACTCTAAATAAATGAAGGTGATTTGGTTTCAACAACCACAATCATTTTAGTTACACTATTGTTTAGATGTAGATAGAGATTAAGGCCCCGTTTACACGAGAACGCTCGCGGGTGAAAACGTAAAAATATTTTATCGGATGTGCCTTTCGTTTACACGGCGACGGCATTTTTGAGGTTTAAAAACGCAAAAAAAAGTGAAACCACCCTCCAGAGTGGAAATCTCTGCAATCTGTGGAGTGCATTGAATTTCACACACTTTTGCGTCACCATTTGCACGCGGATTTCCCACACAAATCGCTCGTCTAAACGCAGAATAAAAAGTGATGGCGCAATGCCACTTTTGCGTTTTCTCTTCAGAATCGTTTCCGTCAAAGATTTTTGACGGCCGATAACCCGACCCTTAACCCCAGGCCTAATCAAAATGTATATACAGTAAAACTCAGTTATTCACATGAAATCCCACAATGCAGTGAGACATGTTTAGTTAGCCTGCACTAAATTCACAGAATACAACCTGAATACAATATAGTATAAAAATAATGGGATTTTTTTTAACTGCACTGTCTTTTACAAAATGTTTTCCATAGTTAAAAAAAAAAATAAATAAAATAAAATACATACCTCTCTCTGATGTACAATAACATGACACACGAGGCATTGTGCCTACTTCAGCCGCTTGACTGAATGCAATATGCTGTGCTTGTGGGTTTGCCTCTTTCAATAGCACAACTAAACCTGACAAATACTCCAGAGATGGAGTTTCTGTGCGGAGTTCAACAAGATGAATGGCTGTTCTCAAACAAAGAAACTTACACTTTTCAACCCCCTGCTTTGCTTCCATAAACATCTATGATATGACTATTCATCCACAGCCGTCTCTTCCCAAACCCCCCAGAAATTGAGTTTAATTCATTCCATAGAAAGAAGACATTCCTGTTTTTAAAATGGCACTTTCAAGAGGATTCCCTCTTTCAAGGGCTGAGTCTTTTATAGTTGGACAAGCTTTCTCCCAGTACTGTGGGAAACAGAGATGGTCTATTGATTCCAGAAACTCATTACACACTGCATGGGCCAGGTCCTTTGAATAAGAGGCCACCTCAACTCAAATAAACTTGCCTTCCCCTTGGAATACCATGGCTTTTCGTATTAATGAAGGATCTGGCCCAAATGAAACACCCCTAGTCATACTCTATAACTGTCCTTCAGTGGCCGTAGGCTAATATTCCTCTAGTAATATCTTATTTTTAACAGTGATGAAATGTGCATATAGTATCTCACCATTCCTGCCAGAGGTTAATGGAAGTTGCGGTTTTCCGAAATGAGCTTACTAAGTATCAGCTCAAAGTAACCATAAAAAGGGTGAGAGGCTAACACACTTTTCAGATGGTTTAATGTGGCACTCAGTTTCCCCAGAGTAAAAAAAACAAGTAGATAGGTTCCCTGAATTAGTTCTTTTGGCAACAATTCAAAACCCTCCAAAGTCAATAACAAGGGTATTTGCAGAGTAAAAACACACAAAAACATCAATATTAACCAAGTTGTAAATGGAGGCCAACAGTCACAATATATCAAGTTTTGGTGGTTAGATATTAGTGATGTTATAGCATTGTGGTTTTACTCCATATTTCAAAACAGACAGAAGTGATCTGAAAGAAGACATTTAATTAAGAACTAAGCGCCTCACACTATTGTTTCCATCACTTATGAGAGTCTATTATGTGGTCTGTTGTTTTTGTTTGTATTTACAGTCTGTTTTTAAGGCGACGGGCAAACAAATGCTTTCCCTTACAAATGCAAAGGAAAATGCCCGTGGTGATCATCACCTTAATTATAGACCTTTCACTGTGGCTAATTCGTTTTGTGAGATAAAACATAATACACATGTTTAAACACATATCAGTTATTGGCCCAAGAAATTATTATGAAACAAAAACAAGGTATCACACCAAGAATTTTTGGTCATTCACATACTTAATACAACCCATTTTACATGCAATGCAATTTTAATGCAAATAAATAGCTGCCGAATGAAGCGAAGGAAAGCCACTAGACGATTATTATTGTCCCCAATTTTGTCACAATGAATATTTGCTTTTTGGTATAAATAGGACTGTTAAATGTGCATCCATATTTCTCTATACACTTGAAATTGGTAGCACTTTATTTTATTGTACAGTGATACATGTAGTTACTAATAACTATACAATAATTATGAATAATTACATACAGCTATAACCATAAAACAAACCCCTAATCCTAACCCATAACCTTAAAGTAATTATATGTAGTCAAATAAGGTTTCTCAGTACTGAAATGTATAATTATATTGTGTAACCGAAACTGTTTACTGGCATCCATCAGTGACACAATAATTGAAAAATACCATTGAAGCTTAAAGGGATACTCCACTTTTTTTTGGAAATGGGCTCATTTTACCACTCCCCCAGAGTTAAACAGTTGAGTTTTACCGTTTTCAAATCCATTCAGCCGATGTTCTGATATTTAGAAGAATATCAGTAACCAGACAGTTTCTGGTCTCATTGACTTCCATAGTAGGAAAAAAAAATATACTATGGAAGTCAATGAGACCAGAAACTCTCTAGTTACTGATATTCTTCTAAATATCAGAAAATCGGCTGAATACATTCGAAAATGGCAAAACCCAACTGTTTAACTCTGGGGAAATGGTAAGATGAGCCTATTTCCAAAAAAAACAAACAAAAAAAACTTTAAACTCATTCTCATTAGGACATTTAGATAATTGTGAAATTGAATGACTTATGCGTCAGATCAATACGCATTAAATACTTTGCATATTGTAAATATTTATATTTTTATATGTTGTCGCATATAAAATTAAAGGCCTCTCTCTAACCCTAAACCCACTCAACAATATAAAACATGCAACAGTCAAATAAAAGGACAGTCATTAGGTACAGTATGCAATGTATTGCAAAAACTTGCCAAAAACAGAATAAAAGTAATACAAATAACTCACGTTGCATTCCAAGTAGTCTAAAGCCATTTGATATCTGGAGAACAGAGTGGATCTTTTAATCGCTGAAAATAATCCCACTTCGTGAACTCAAGATGTCATATCTCATCCAAAAGATAGACCCAAAGTTTTTAGCATGACGCAATCGGTCAGAAGACTATGGCTATTTCACAATCATAGCCAACCCGATCTCATGACCAAGTCGTACGAATTCGACGAATGATTAAAAAGTGGCTAATTCGTAACAATTCATATGACCTCACTCGTACGAATTAGTACGATTTTGCTAAATCGTACTTATTTTACGAATTGGCCAATTCGTATGAATTCGTACGAATGACCTACCCCTTACCCCGCCCCTAAACCTAACCATCACGTGGGTTTAGACAAATCGTATAAATTCGTACGAGTGAGGTCGTACGAATTAGTATGAATTAGACACTTTTTAATCATTCGTCAAATTCGTACGAATTGGGGGTGAGATAGTGTTGTCATAGCAGATGTTATACTTCTTGCTCTGTTACACTGCATATGATGCTTTTATCCCCTTAAAAAAACAAATGTTATTTTTAGCGAATGGAGATAGTGATCTCTTTTGAGTCTGTTCTTCACACAAATCAATCATTTGGACTCATAACATTTTGAAATATGTTATTTTTGAAAAAATTCTGCCTGTAGTCGTATCTGCATCTTATATCCTGTGTTGAGAGAGAGACTGACTACATCAAATACTATCTGATTTTAGACAACTCAAAATATTTAAAAAAAAAAAACTTTTTTTTTTTTTTTTTTTTTTTTGATTGGTTCATATCATCCAGCATTTGCAGTGGCACCTCATGTCACCAACAAGTTATGCTTGATATTTTCAGTGTAAGACCTACATTGTAAATATCCAGATTTTTTTTCTTGCCATTTCGTTCACAGGTCCCAGTTATGCTGGAGTGAAAACCTCCCTTTGCCCATCATTAATAAAAGTGTTCATCTTTACATCATCTATTATCTCAGTATTACATTAAGATAAGCATACCTATTTTTTTAAAGACCTTCATTAATTGCCTCATTAATTCAAGTAGAGCACACTAAGGTATAAGGACTTTCAAAACTCATTAAAATCAGTGCCAGATCAAACATCAAACTCTCATCAAAGCTTTATTAGGGCACAACCACAAAGGTTTACAGTCACTATTTTTTTTTAAGGAATGCTTCATGGATTTTGAATGCATTTCCTTGGTGTTAGATCAAATGGTGATTGTTCATCATAAGAGTCCCTTGTTCTGACATGAGTGGGCACACAAGAGTGAACTTTCTATATAGGAAAAAAGAAAAAACAGATCCATAATAAGTTCTGAAAAAACGCATCTTAAGCAAGAGCTTCAAAAGGACAGACTCAACATCCACGAACGAGTTGAGGGCATATCAAAATCAATCCCCCTTAACGCTGCCAACTGCTCTCAGATGATTGAACAAGATAATGTTAAATGTGGAAAGAGTCTGTAGGCCTCAGGTGCTACATGTTCCAATAATAATGCTTTTGTTTTTTAAGGGGATACAAACATCTAACATGATTTGTCTAAACACCAGAGTTTTAGTGAAGATGTGTTCAATTTTAATAGCTTTATATTTTGGCCAGTTACACTTTAGAGTCCTATTCTCACTTTTGTGTAGTTCTCACTATAACTTTTGCCTCAATAAACTCCTACTCCTACTGCCATGGGCGTCAGTTTGGTTTGAAATGTGCTGGGGACAGAGACGCATTCGGAAGGGCATTTTCAAAAGTGCTGGGTACAATGACTCATTCATTATTTTTTCTCTTTCGCACAAGTCATGTTTTGAAAGACGATGTCCTGTAGCTTACTGATGTAAATAAAAAAAAAATGTATACAAAGATTTGATTATGTCCGACAAAAAATGTGATTTGGGTTTAATTGGTCATAGAGTGAGATATAAATATATGTTGTTAGTATCGTGAATTTTTACGTGAATAGATACATAGATCCGCCTATGTTACGTATGTACTGTAATGGTCCAGGCACAATTCTTGTCAAGTGCGTCAAGGGTTCTGAGTTCTTGTATAGTTTTTTTTTGTTTGTTTGTTTGTTTTTTTTTACCCTCATCAAAACTGAAAAAATATCAGTCATATTAATATAGAACCACTGATAAACATTATTGGTTTTGATGAGGGGGAAAAAAAACTATACAAATGTGGATTAGAACCCAGAGAAACAGGGACACGTTTGTGTGCATTTTGATTTGTGATTTCAGTGGAATGGACCTTATGCACCAGAGAAACGTGAGCGCCGTCATCTTTAGAATATTGTCTTTGAACTTCCGTTTTTGCGTTCGCTCTGTACAGTATATTTCCATGGCATCGCTGTCGAGGAGTAATTAACTTTTGTTAACTCTACAATAAGTAAATCCACTTCACCAGCTATCATGAGCAATGTGATGTTTATCATAAGCATTGTAAGGGTAACAAAGTCTCATCCCAAGACATCATACAACTGATGCTTTTGACTATACGTCAACATCTGCCATTTTAGTGTACCCTAAAACGTCGGTTAGATGACGATCCTGGGGCGTCATCCAACTGACGCTTTACCTTTAACGTCAGTTAGGTGACGGGGTAGGTTTAGGTCTGGGGTAGCGTTAGGATTAAATAACATCATCTTACCGACGTTTAAGGGTACCCTAAAACGGCGGATGTTGACGTATGGTTAAAAGCGTCAGTTGTATGACGTCTTGGGATTAGACTGCGCTGGGAAAGCAGATGTCTTAACAAATGTCGACTGGGAAATTTTTTACGAGCAGTTCATTCATACCTATCCAAGATCCATAGCTGTCAACCCTCCCGTTTTTTCCGGGTTTCTCACGTATTTTGACTCTTTTCCCGCTGTCTTCCCGTTTTAGTATTTTCCCGTAAAATATTCCGTATTTTTACACTCTGATTGTATGAGACGTACAAGCTCGGATAGATTCGGCTTGAAGTCGTACATCCTCAGATGCGGCACCGCGCATGCTGGCCGGAGACACACTGGCTGCGTGCGTCTCAGCTACGTCGCGTGTCCGTTTTTATTTTACTGTCTATGTTTTTTATTTCGGCTCCCATGTTAACAGATTAGAGCTTTCTCCCTTGCCTGCGTGACATGCGCTTCTCAGGCGCAACATGAGCCGCGTAGAAAACGCCAAATAGAACCGACGCCTATTTTTCACGCGACACGCAAGCATTTTGGAAGCGTTTCCAGGCAACAAAAAAAAGAAAAGAAAACGATGTGTATATGTCAAATATTTTCCATTGTTTTTGCCTATATATAATTTCATGTAATGTTTTTGAACAATCGAGTCCTGGTGTCCACTACAGAGGTCATAGCATAACATAGAAATAAAATATCTTTTTTTCCCATTTGTTTCTTATGCTCTTAATAATGTGATTACATAAAGAAGAAGAAAAAAAAAACTTTTGAAAAAAGTTCTGGGCCTCTAGACGATATAAAGATAAGATAGGCTACAATAACATAGTGTGTCTTCTGGTCCACCATCAGGGTAAATATAGCTCTTTAAAGCTACACAAAATGTGTACATGTTATTGAAATAAACAGACAGCCCACTTTTGCGGATTTTGGAAGATGTGGTAACATTTGAAATTGTTGTCGTAAAGGCCAGAGCGCTCTGGTAAAGGCAAGAGCAACACACCGCTAATCCAAATGTAGATTTTTTTTCTTTAAATTACACACTGTCTCTTTCTCTCACACACATATCTAGTTATAAACTCTGTACTTTTAATGATTTGTGCTTTATTTTAAAAGTTTGAGGGTAAGAATTGTGTAAAAAAAATCCCTTATTTTGGGGATGGATTCCCTTATTTTTCTTATTAATCTCCCTTATTTTTAATGCTCAGTGTTGAAAGCTATGCCAAGATCACTGTGAAAATACAGACCAAAAGTCAAAAGACAGGGCTACATATGGTCTGTAGAATCTCCGCAACAGACTGAAGTGCGTGTCTGAGTGAAGACAACACTTTAGCGCTAGGTCACCTCTTATTTAACAAACGAATAAAACAAATGCTGCTACTTAACGGAAGATGTTTTATTTGTATTGGTACATCTGTGCTGCTAGATGTTTCAGAAGTGGTGGGGACAAAATCGACCTTGGCAAAAAGTGGTGGGGACATGTCCAAAGCTCTTGTGCATGGGCTTGTGTGACCTGAAATATATTTCTGCAGTTAAAAAGGAGGAACATTATGAAATTAAAGCTGCAAGCAGCGATGGGCGGGCCCTCGCACCTGTAGCGCGTTGGGGTGTGAGGCGGCCGCGTTGCATACTCTGCAGCTCAGCCGGTGCGGCTGTGCATTTGCTACGTTGCTTCGTTAAAGGTCACTTCCTGTTGCCAGCAGGTGGCGCTATGACTGTGGGTGAATGTCGGTATGTAGATTTGTTCAGGCCGGGACTCTTGTCAAATGTGTAAAATTTCGTGCAGATCTGGGCATTTACAGCCAAGTTACTACAACTTCCTGTTTCATGGCGAATCATCGACGCCACGGACATGCCCATCGAGGAAAATGCACAGATAGCACAACTTTACATCGTCAATGCCATTAGAAGGCACAGCAGAAATTTGAAGTCGATCCGACTAAATCCCTAGGAGGAGTTAGTTAAAGTATGTAATGAGTAAATCATCAAAAATGGCGGTAAAATTAGAAATGGCCGACTTCCTGTTGAGTTTAGGGCATCGCTCCAAGAGACTTTTCTGTGTGTCTGGACACGGTAGATGTAACACAGAAATTTCGTACCTGTCGGTCAAACATGCTGAGGGGGCTACGTCTTTTAAGGTCACTTCCTCTTGCCACTAGATGGCGCTATGACTGTGGGTGAATGCCGGCATGTAGATTTGTTCAGGGCGAGACTCTTGTCAAATGTGTAAAATTTCGTGCAGATCTGGGCATTTACAGCCAAGTTATTACAACTTCCTGTTTCATGGCGAATCATCGACGCCACGGACACGCCCATTGACGAAAACGCGCAGATAGCACAACTTTACATCGTCCATGCCTTTAGAAGGCACAGCAGTAATTTGAAGTCGATCCGACTAAATCCCTAGGAGGAGTTAGTTAAAGTATGTAATGAGTAAATCATCCAAAAATGGCGTTAAAATTAGAAATGGCGGACTTCCTGTTGAGTTTAGGGCATCGCTCCAAGAGACTTTTTTGTGCGTCTGGACACGGTAGATGTACCACAGAGATTTTGTACATGTCGGTCAAACATGCGGCCGGGGCTGCTTCGTTAAATGTCACTTCCTGTTGCCAGCAGGTGGCGCTATGACTGTGGGTGAATGTCGGCATGTAGATTTGTTCAGGACGGGACTCTTGTCAAATGTGTAAAATTTCGTGCAGATCTGGGCATTTACAGCCAAGTTACTACAACTTCCTGTTTCATGGCGAATCTTCGACGCCACGGACATGCCCATCGACGAAAACGCGCAGATAGCACAATTTTACATCATCAATGCCTTTAGAAGGCGCAGTAGAAATTTGAAGTCGATCCGACTAAATCCCTAGGAGGAGTTAGTTAAAGTACGGAGTGTGTAAATCGTCCCAAATCGGTCGCCAAAATCAAAATGGCGGACTTCCTGTTGAGTTTAGGGTATGGGTTCTTGAGGCTTTTTTGTGCGTCTCGACATGATACACGTCCCCACCAAATTTCGTGCATGTAGGTTGAACGTGGACGAGGAGCTAATTTTTTCCAATTTTCTTGGTGGCGCTAGCGAGCCATTTTGCCACGCCTATCCGCGAAACCAACAAAATACGAAATTTTTCACCAGTCCTGACATGCGTGCCAAATTTGATGACTTTTTGAGCATGTTGCGGCCCCGAAAACGGCGCTTACTTTGCAGAAAAAATAAAAAAAATAAAAAAAAAATAAAAAAAAATAAAATAACCCTAACAGTTTCAAGAGGGGCTCGCACCGTTGGGTGCTCGGGCCCTAATAAATGGTTTCTCTGACCTGCAGTCAATCCCACAATTCACCAAATGAATGTGAAGCTCAGATTACATTGTAATTGAAAATAACAACTCTATTCCACATAATTTTCATGGATAGTTTCCACTGTTCTTTTTCAAGGCTTATTCTGTCATAAATAGTTGATAATAATCCAAAATTGCTGTTTATGAGATCTGTTGTTACACATTTTTTTTCTAACAACAAACATAAATGATATTTTCTCTTTAATAAGATCGCAGTCCGTCAGTAAGTCAAAGTGTCCAGTTTACTCGTGGTTCATGACAGATGCTATTTCTTGGTAGAAACAGTGGTTTTGCATTTTAGCTTTGCATTAAATGGACTGCAGAAGATGGATCAGGAATTTGCATGTTCTACTGGGTTTATCATGACACTGATCGGCTTCTTCTTTCTTGCACCTGCTCTTCTGGCTTTGAGTGTAATGTTGTTCATTCTAAGTCATTACAGACGGTCATCTTCTCATTGTGCTGAGCTGTTTTTAATTTAGTCTGAATCCACTTCTATTGTGGACGTTTCTGTTGTTGTTTGAGGGTGAATCATGTATGTTCCATGTGGCTATAACACTGGGAAGGAGACTACGTCTTGGATGAAGAGCTCCAGATTGAATGGTGTAAACCCACACCTGAGTGAACACATCAGACCTGTGAACTAAATTTAAAAATGTCCAGATAACTTAATACAGCCGTGTGGAAACACTGTCCATGATTGAATAAATTATTAAGCCAAAGAGGTTTTTTTTTTTTTAGATTGGCAGTCTGCCATAGCCTAATTTGTTTAGGTTTTGATTGCCAATGGACAATATTTAAATGAGCAGAGCTGACCAGTGTCAAGCAGTCCCACGTGAAAACTGAAACTAAAATAGGATAAAGAGCAGAGCAAAGAGAATACAAAACATACACACGCAACACCATATTATCACCTGTGCAAGTAAGTAAAAAAAAAGTTACTTAAAAAATAGTACATTTAATTAGAATTTTAATATTTTACTCTGCTCATATATTACTGTGCTGGACAAATGAAATTACAGAAATCCATTATTCATTGATTATAGTTATTTTCTTTTAAGTGCATAATTTAACTATTTTATTTATATATATATATATATATATATATATATATATATATATATATATATATGAAGAGTTCAGATGCAAAAGCCTCTAAGTGCCATTTGAAATTTTCTTCTAAAATGATCATTTTTATAAAGCTTGTATATTTAAGTTCAGTAATTTCACTTAAATGGCAATGAAGATTACCTATTCATTGTCATTTAAGTGAAATTACTGAACATAAATATACAAGCTTGATAAAAATGATCATTTTAGAAGAAAATTTCAAATGGCATTTAGAGGTGTTGTGGAATTTAATTTTAATCTTACATGTATTGCATATGGTTATTAGATCTTATGTTTTGCCTCCTATGTGTACTATGGAGGAATGTTTTCTAACCGGCTGGGTCAGAGGTCATCTTAGACGTGGAGGTAAATCTAACATGATGAATCCTATGGTGTGTGGAAATTTACAGAGAAGGCTTGGCCTGCAGTAAAATAACCTTGAGGGAGAACTATTTAGATCTCACCCCAGCCTGTGTTCTGGGCGTCACTCTCTTCACAGTGTACCAATCTGTGTTAGCGACTGGGCCTATTCTTGCAAGAAGAAACTTCTCTTTCTTTATTAATTTGACTCTGAAGTGTCTCTTACGCAGTGATGTCTGTTTATTGAATTTTTGCCTCAACAGAGGCTTTTGCATCTGAACTCTTCATATATATATATATATATATATATATATATATATATATATATATATATATATATATATATACCAATTGTTAGATATATTATAGAACCATTTTCAAATCCATAAACCCAATGCTCTCATTTCATTGGAGCAAAATCGAACAAATAAATATGATTTATTATAAAACATTAATATTTTAAAACCTTATATATATATATATATATATATATATATACATATATACATACATACATACATACATACATAATATGGATGTATGGATGTATGTATGCATGTATGTATGTATATATATATATATATATAGGTTTTAAAATATTAATGTTTTATAATATTAATGTTTTACAATATGAAGAGTTCAGATGCAAAAGCCTCTAAATGCCATTTGAAATTTTCTTCTAAAATGATCATTTTTATCAAGCTTGTATATTTAAATTCAGTAATTTCACTTAAATGGCAGTGAAGATTACCTATTAATTGTCATTTAAGTGAAATTACTGAACTTAAATATACAAGCTTGATAAAAATGATCATTTTAGAAGAAAATTTCAAATGGCACTTAGAGGCTTTTGCATCTGAACTCTTCATATATATATATATATATATATATATATATATATATATAGGTTTTAAAATATTAATGTTTTATAATATTAATGTTTTACAATATATATATATATATATATATATATATGTTTTAAAATATTAATGTTTTATAATATTGTTTTACAACATACCCCCATTGACTAAATATCTTGTTTAGTTTTCCACAGAAGTAATACAGGCTTAACTGATATGAGATTGAGTACATTACAACAGAATTTGTGGGGAAACTATCCATTTACATGTAACTAGTAATTTCGGCTCTGCTACATTGGTGCAGGAATTGGTGGTATTTAGTATAGTGCTTGCAATAAAGTGCTCAATGAGTGTATGTTTGCTTTATCAAAAAGAATAATTCTGTGTCAAAAAGGGTACCAGATTTTTTTTTTCTTTTTTTTCCTGATTTTTCATAGAAACTTCATCTTTATATTTATTAGAAACAGGTTTATATTTCATGATGTAAATAATAACTTTTTCATTGAAAGGAGTCTGGCCTGCACTCTCTCTCTCTCTCAGAAGATGCCGTCGCCACAAGATTTTTTAAGGAAGCTACATCTATTTCTGAAAGGAACTCCTGCTTTCATGTCTTTTCCAATGAGTCTTTTGTTAATCGGAGTGGAGAAGATGATTGAAATAGAATTTTTTTCATGCCCATGCATAGTCGAGGTGAATGCACTGCTAACAACGTCCATCTTCATTGGACCTGCTTTTTTTACATTCACTTTAATGTTCCTCGTTGTGAGGCCTTTTAAAAATGAATGCAGCCGTTGTTGTGGAGGAGCAAGTGATGATACTCAGCAGAACTGTCCTAAAGCTTTTGGATCTTGCCTGATTCCACCTGTTATGTGGATCTCCATCTTGTTATTTCAAGGTGATTTTGTTGCTTGTGCCATGACTGGCTGGAAGGGGGTGTATGTGTATGATAAGGAGCTCAACAGGTCTTGGTGCAAACCTACTGAGAAGACACAAAATGAGACAGCACTACGAGATTTAACTCGCAAATATATTCATCAATCTCAGGTAAATGGTGAATTTTCCTGATATACTTTACAGGATCATAATTGAAGTAATTAATATATAATGAGTATAATAAATAATGCGTATATATATATATATATATATATATATATATATATATATATATATATATATATACTCATCTAAAGGATTATTAGAACACCTGTTCAATTTCTCATTAATGCAATTATCTAATCAACCAATCACAGTATTTATATATATATATATATATATATATATATATATATATATATATTCTTGTGCTGAAAGGGTTAGTTCACAAAAATAAGAAAACAAAACATAAAAATGCAACAAAAAAAAGAAAATTTGGTTATTCAAAGGCACTATATGCAAGTTTCACCGCTAGATGTTGCCTATTAGCTTGATGACATAGTGAACGGAGCATAGAATCATGGGAGTTGTCATGTCAACCTCCACACTTTTTCACTTCATGGTTATTTCTGGTGACAGAACCCTCAGCAGACGATAATTAATAAATGTGGTATATCTCGAATGTACAAATTAATATCTGTGGCTTGCTAACGATTAGAGATTGCCAGCTTTAGAATTATAGCTATATGTACGCAAAAGCATCATTAGCTACTGTTTCTATGGGCTGCTATTTGTATGCTGTTCGCCATATTGACTGTGGGTCTGCAACCGCAATTATGAGTAATTTTTTTAATTAGCATTAAGTAGCGTTTGCTAACACAACATTAAAAAGTTACCCTAGTATAAAAACATGTCATATATATGAAAACACAAACTAAGGTGGGGGGTTGGATAATGTAAGGATACATAGTACATATAAATATGGTAAACAAGCTCAAATATGCTTGCTTGATGTGTGTTTGAAGCAATCCCATTTGTTATCATATGAGATAACCTATTAATACATGTATTTATTTCCCCCAGTTTTCAGCTTATGTCTTGATCGCTGTCTTCAGTGCCTTGGTGATTATTGCTGTGGGTGTCTACGACTGCTGCATTAGTGGAAAATGTGAGTACTGCCCAAGTCTGTTATCATGCTGGAGACGAACAGAAGAAGTACAGAGTGTGGGACAAGACAATGTTGGAACAGATTCTGTAAGGCTTGATGCTCTCCACGACACAACACAAAATCAGACAGTGATCCCTAATTCTGAGGAACAAAATGTTTGAAAAAAGGTCATGTTCACGCATTAATAACAATAAAAAGAGCAGCCAAAAGAGGATGTTGGTAAGGATAGCTATACTTATTCTAGAAATAAGAAACAAAATGAAGAAAACATGAAAAGTATGACCTTTAATTAGGATCTTCAGAAGTTGAGACATTAGACACAATAGGCTGATTATCCCACCAATACCATAATGTCTACCGATCTTGATCAGGAAATGTTTCAAACTAGTACACTGTAAAAAAAATCCGTAAAACTACGGTACAATGTACCATATAAATTTGAAGGATTTTTCCGTTTTTGTCTTTTACAGGTCATTTACCCGTATTTTGAATTACGCGTTGCATTGTGTTAACAGAAAATGTCCATTTTTTTAACGGGACAAAGTCCGGGTAATGAGCTGCCAGTATTTTTTCTGTTATTTTACGGATTGATTTCTTAGAGTGTAGATTTTGTTTCTAAATGAAGGCTAGAAGACAGTTGCAGTGCAACAGTCCTCGATGAAACATCCCCTCCTAACTTTACTTTTATGAGTGTCAGCAGAGCGGGTAGGAGAGGTGGTGGTGTAGCTGCTCTATTTAATCTAGATCCATCAAGATGTATCTATCAGTAAGGGTCTAAATATTTCATCCATAGTTAAGGATTTAGCACTGTCTTATAATTTCTGTGTTTTCTTTGATATATTGAACTCTCCTGTCATTGAAGCTAGATCTGTTTGTGTCAAAAAGAGATGCTTAAATGAAAACACTACTGTACTGTTCATGAGGGCTATATCTTTAACAATAAGCATATCTGCTGACTCTGTTGATTTTCACTGGCCCTCTCTGGGCCCTATTTTAACGATCTGAAACACAAGTATCAAACGCAAAACACAATAAAATTTGTGGGCGGATCTTGCGCTGACTAAAATCTAAAGCCGCGTTTCCACCGCAAATACTATGAACTATTTGTCCCAGGAACTTTTTAAATCACAGAATTTTTTTTTCCCCAGACCGCTTGCTTACTGCGTTTACACCGTGTACTAAAGTACCGGTCCAGGCGGGAAGATTATGTAGTGACGTTGAACTGTGTGCAACTGCTCTTCCTAGTCTGCGCGTTTGTTTTGAGTGCGTTTTGAGTTTTGTTTTCAAGCTGTGCTGCTTTTGTGTGCGATTGGTTTACTAACGAGGTAATTAACAAAACGGCAGAAAAAGAGATGAGCACCCAAAGCGTATTCAGAAAGCTCGTAATGCTAGATATAAAAGTAGACATTTGTTATCAGCGGAAATTGACCGTGAGATGGATGGGACGAACGCACGCCATCGGGCAGAAAGAGTAGCATGGTACGTTTGTGCTGGAACACACATCCTCTTTTTGCTGAACCGTCCCCAGGAGCACAAGTTTATTCCCTAATTTACAGACAAAATAGGAATAATACATGCGTCGTTGTACAAACTCAATTGCGCTGGGTGCAAGATAGTAGCCTGGTTCAACCAGACTCTAGTACATTTCATTTGTACATAGTCTGGCCCCGCTCCGTTGAGAAACGTTTCCTTCCTTGTAGGCGGGTTCACTAATAAAGTTCAAAACTATTGGATCTGCCCAGAGTCACTCACAATCTGCCATAGCCAATCGCTAACGTGTGGTCGTGAGTGACGTATGTCATGCGCCGAAACAGCTGGAAACAACAAGTCCGAACTCTGAATGATGATCAGAGAATTAAGTTTACAATAGGATTTCAGTCAACGAGAGCTGCAGGTTTTGTTAATCTAGGAACAATTATTAATTCGAAATGTACATTTGACACGAAGGACAGTGATTATTCAGTCAACGGTCGAAGCTGTGTCTAATCATTACAAATACGCCGCTGTGGTCGTTTTCTGATCTGCCGCAAATGCTGTAAGCTACAGTGAATGATCAGTCTGTCTCTATCTGCAGATGTGTAATAAACAGCAATTTTTCATATTACGTCTTATTGTTTCTTAATTACCTTAATTATGGTCTTCAAAGTATGTGTTTGTACATTTTTATATGGCATTTAGTATTTTTTTTAATTAAAACAAATTAACCATTGCCATCTAAAACTGAAAATCAAATATAGTCTCCAAAATATGGGTTTTCACATTTTTATTTATGACAATTATTTAAAAAAAATCACAACCATTTGTATGATTTACAACGTGTAAAACTGACACACCAACCTCCTGCACGAGTACACAAAGGGGCTCAAAATGTTCACCACAAGAATCAGTAAATTTACAGTTGGGAATCCGAGCAACTGACATGACTCCTGAGCGGATCTTCAACAATAGTTTAGCAGCCAGGACTCGGGGCTTCCGAACACCGCGAACACCAGGCTAAAGTTCAAAATGTCACGGTCATTGTGCACGCTGAGCTGCCCAGCACAAACTTCCAACCTGCCTCCTTCACTTGGTCCTCTGTTGTGCAACAATAGGTGAGACGATAATAATCCAGCATTAAATTCTGTATATTCGGCAGTTTCTTGTCCAACAACGGACCGAATCGCTTTTCTCCCGTCTTTCTCCGCTGCCATTACTGAACGCAAACTGACGCGCTACATCAACGTCATCGTTCTCAGCCACTCCCTCTATTCGCTGATTGGTCCTACAAAAAATTGATTTCTGGAAACCTAAGGATATGAAGCGATCCCAGACGTAGTACTGAAGGGAAAATGAAATTGAGCAGAAGTGCGTAGGAGGGCGCAGCCAGGCTAGCAAGATAGGGACCACTATGTCTGATTTCAAAGGAATTGATGGCAAACTTTTGGAAGAAACCATACAACACCTTAAAACATCAACCTGCGCCATTGATACACTTTCAAAAGTGTGTTTATCTGTTTAGAAGCTGATCTCCTAGAAGTGGTAAATGCCTCACTTCACTCTGGGAGTTTGCCCTGAAAACTGCAATTCTTAAGCCTCTCCTGAAAAAGAGCAATCTGGATAAGATTATAATAAGCAACTATAGACACATTTCAAATCTTCCTTTCTTTCATAGGCAAGATCATTGAAAAAGTTGTCTTCAATCAGCTAAACAAATTCTTAAGGTCGAATGGATACTTTGACAATTTTCAATCTGGTTTCCGACCAAATCAGATCACTGAGACAGCGCTCATAAAGATAATAAAAGATATTCGCTTAAATACTGATACAGGCAAATTATCAGTGCTGCATTTGACACTGTCGATCACAACATACTTCTTTACAGGCTGGAAAACTGGGTCTGGCTTTCTGGGATAGTCTTAAAATGGCTCAGGTCATTCTTAGAAGGGAGAGGTTATTATGTGAATATAGGAAACCATAAGTCTGAGTGGACATCCATGACTTGCGGAGTCCCTCAAGGTTCAATTGACCCTTCGCTAAGCCCCGCCCTCCCTAGTTACTGTTGCTACGCCTGTCAAGCTTTCGCGGCTGGCCCATCTATTATAGTGTGGATGCACGCGGTGTCAGACATTCCCAATGAGATAATTAGTAATTTTCGGCGAACAAGTGAAATATCTGAGAGAGCAAGACAAAAGGGACTACAGTATGCATTCGAGGGATATATTCACAACATTATATGCAACCGATTAGTGAATAATTTTTAAAAAATTGAAGTTAAAGCCTAACGTTATAGTCCCAGCGCAAGCAGCGCCTCATACGCTGACCATTCAAATGGGAAACACAAATTGAGGAAGAGCTATGTTCATACACAGCAGGGTATGTGAAAATAATCTTAATAAATATAAATCAAACAGCTTATCAATCAATCTTGTGGAATAACACTAATACCGGGAGAGCCGCGATCGGATTGGGTTAAGTTACTTACTGGACGTCGATTAACAAAATGCTGAAATATATTTTAAAGTATGTCAGTGAGCCTTTGTCTTGTCTCTTTAATCGTCTTATTTTACGTTATATCATTATGACCAAAGAACCGTCAATATTTCCAAGCAATAGGTGTTTTTGTTAAGCATGTCGACATTTACCAGCAGTTGTGAATGGGTCTCGCACATATGCTTGATCACGCCACTCATTTCTCCCCTTGGCTTTTAGATTTTCTGGAAGGAAAACAATTCCTCTCCCCCGTCCAAACTTTCGTTATACCGGTATCAGATTTGCACAATCCATACGCACAATGCTTCAGCATGTTTCCCTCGTTCGAAAGCTTGCCAGACCTCCTGCGCATAGTTACGGTTGCTAAGACATGATTGGCCAGTGGCGGGTTTTCGGGCGTGGCTTAGCGAACGGTCAATTATTGCGCCACTTCTATTCAACCTGTATATGCTCCCAATGAGATAATGAGAAAGAACCAAATTGCTTACCACAGCTATGCAGACGACACAACGCTCTACTTAGACGTATTACTTAACAAATACAGCCCATTGACTCCCTGTGCCAATGCATTAATAAAGTCAACAGTTGGATTTGCTGTTGAAGAGCTTCCAGAAGACACCTGGCGCAAATGACTTCGTACACCGACACATTTATCATTCCTATTTTGCACCCACGCAAAGTGGGCTTTTCCCTCCACAAACGCATGCCGGTAAACTAGGGAATGAACTTGCGCTCCCTTGGCGGGTCGGCGCAAAAAAGGAGGTGTGTTCCTGTGCGAACAATCCCTTGTGCTATTTTGCAGTTCCAGGAAATAATTGCGCCACTGACCAGAAAAAACTAGTCTAAAGTCAAAGGCGCGTTGCGCGTACATTCAGATGCTATTTTAAGCGGAGTGAGAACAACGCGCATACACTGTAGATGATTCTCTCAGCTACACAGATGCATTTTCCTTTTTGCAAATGATACATTATTATAAGGAAAAATATATAAACATGAGGGAAATCATTGTTGTGTCCATGACGATGGGAAAAATTGGCATAAAGCTTACACATTTACCCAAATTATTATATGCATGTTTAACCGAAGCCAATTCGGTTAATTTAGTTCTCATCCTTTAGCGTCATATAGAACGCTATATGACAAAACGGCACTATACTACGCACATGGCACCCTTTATCGTTAATATAACACGCGCTGTGAGGGCTAAGTTTAGGTGTAGGGTAGGGTCTGCGTGTCATTCACGCTAAAGGATTTATGACGTCTTGGGTTCGCGTGTTATATTATCGATAAAGGGTGCCATGTGCGTAGTATAGCGCTGTTTTGTCATATAGCGTTTTATGTGACGCTAAAGGATGAGAACGAGCTGGTTTGTCCCATCCCCAATGTCAATTCTCTTTCTTTTACGGCCCTGACGAGAACATCGTTCTCCTCGGCTGTGAACCGATTGAAGTGCGCCT
Source organism: Cyprinella venusta (assembly GCA_038021265.1). Classification (NCBI taxonomy): domain Eukaryota; kingdom Metazoa; phylum Chordata; class Actinopteri; order Cypriniformes; family Leuciscidae; genus Cyprinella; species Cyprinella venusta. Next base: position 23,533,963 of record CM075873.1, on the reverse strand, counting down.
GGTAAATGCCCCATTATAATAGTATTGTGCCATGGAACAAGCGCACCTCGTTCATCATGCTCTTAAAGTGAATGCGATATGAAACTCTTATTGGTTTGTTTCCCGTTACGCCCAAACCACACCTATGAATAATGAAGCTACTTCAGACCAACACCTTTTAGATTTGCGTCGAGCGCAAGAGTCTTTTATCCCGCCAGTTAAATAGCAACAGCAGCCAAGACCCGTCCACAAAGTTACTTGCGCTTCGCGCTTGATACTTGCATTTCAGATCGTTAAAAAAAGGGCCCCGCAGATGTGCTCCTAATGAATAGTGCATCCTAGTGCATGCTAGTCCTAGTCCTAATGCATCTAATGAATGAGCACTGTGCCACTGATCGTCTTACTATTTGCACTGTATTTTATTTCCCTTTTTTTTCTAAACTGTTTAAATTATTCTTATTTCTTTTGATTATTTTAATGAGTTCTAATTAAAGCACTTTGAATTACCAACTTGCCTTGCCTTGCCTGGTCGTCTTAAAGGGATAGTCCAACTAAAAAAGAAAATCTTACCACTCTTACTCACCCTCATGTGATTTTAAACCTGCATGCCTTTCTTTATTCTTTGCAACCAACTATTTTTTCTCCCTAAATATCTTTGTTCCACAGAAGAAAGATCTGTGAGCTTGAGAACATGTATGTATACAGCTTGGGAAAGAGTATGATTTGTTCAATGGATCTGTTTTGAAAATTTGATTTTGTTGCTGTGGCCGGGTCTCGCTGTCAGTCATCACAATTTCTTGAATGATTAACAAAACAATAATTTAGCAGATTAAAATCAAGCTTCATCATCCTCATTTTCTGGTGTGATAGGCTGTTAATCTCCTTCAACAGCATCTCTGGGTTCCCTTACGTGAACGGTCACTTCGTATTGCATAGCTAATATGCAGTGGGGAAACTCCCTTTCCTCTAAATATTGAATCAATAATTTAAAACACAGCAGAACATCTAGCTCGCTCATTGGCTGTGCTGTGGCAACTGCACATCCAATGGCCGAGCGCCTCATATGCACAACCAAATCAACTGATTTGGTGCGAATACATCAGAGCGCACCTAAATGGGAGTAGCCTAAAGCCTATAAAGATTGCTTGGCCAAAATATCAGATTCACTCAACTTCAGTGACACTTCTCATATCGGAGTCCTCACTGAAGCTTTTCACCATCGAATAAAGCCAGGGGTGTGTTTCCCGAAAGTATCGTTAGCCAACTATGGTCGCAAGTTCCGTCGTTATCAGCATAGTTCAAAGAGTCTGTGTTTCCCGAAACCATCGTTCCAACGAACATTTGCAAACAGCATAGCAAAGTTGTGTGGTTTGAGCGACAGCTCTCGAGCTGTGTTTAGAGGCATAGTTTCTATATCGCATGACATTTGGAGGTAATAAATCCTTATCTTGAGCAAAATAAGCAAGCTGACATTCAGTACGACTATTATTTAGAATACATACAAATGTAATTTAAGTCTTTTAGTTTGTCAAAAGATTTGAAGTACCATGTTTGAAGAGTGCGCATGTGCGAACGTGCTCTACTATGTAAGAACGAGCCAAATGTTGAGTCTGGTAAAGCAAAATAACTGAGAACAATTTGAAATAGTCCTTAGACATGTCGAACAATGTCTGTTATTTATATTAACAAATCTAGCGTTAATTGGATCTCAAACAGTTTCATTAAAAGTAGTTATTACTCCACCACGTGCGAAACCAACGTGGTTGAACAATACTTTGAGACAATGGGTTTCGAGAAACAGTCACGACTAGCTAGTTGATTTCTCCAACGATGCTCGTACTGCGGTAGTGAAGCAGCGAGTTACGTCGTTGTACGGGAAACACACCTCAGATCAGCTACACTATAAAAAATAATTCCATTAAAAAAAAAAAAAAAAAGAAAATTTCCAGGACATTTTTTGTTAAATGACAGACAGTTCCTTCAACTCTAAAACGGAACATTTTGTATATTAACAGTACCTTTTCTGTTCTATGTAATAAGTTATGAGAGTCTGTGCTGTATTGTGAATAAGTAACGGCTGAAGAGCATTGTTATTCCAACACTCCTGTCACTACACCAGTCACCGAAGCATTTCACTGCCCATTGGGTTTGCTGCACGGTATTTTTTATATTACGAGTCGGTAACACTTTAAAATAATGGTCCGTAGTTAACAAGTAGCTATGCAAGAAGTAATAGGTAGTACTGCATTAACACCGAACTTAATACTATTAACTAATATGGAAGCAATATTAACTAAGCAGTAAGTAATAGGTAATTTAGTACAAAGGTAGTTCCTTGGTAGGTATTTGATTGTTACTAAAGAAATATATCCTCATTGAGAACTACTTGTGAACTAAGAAATAATAACCAATTAATTACTAATCACAAAAGTAACATGTCTAAAAAGTGAACAATTGTGGGGGTTTTATACTCTTAACATGGTCATAACATTTCAGAAGCATATGCCTCAAATGGGTTCTTTGTGGAAACAAGTTTATGAATATTACATCCCCCCAAATACATTAGCTAGGTTGAGATTGTGACTACTATTCTTGCCAGGATGGACACATGTTCTCTGTTTATTTAAAACTTAAACATAAAATAATCCTAATAAAGAGTTTTTAAAAATAAACCTTAAATAATTAGGAAGTGATGCTGACACATGATTAGATTAGTTCACTATTATGAGCTCTATTGAATGTCAGTCACATATATCTCAGACTCCAAAGATCTATAACTTTATGTTACAGTAGCTGCCTGAGGAGGACTTCTCTTTAGGACATGAATATAAACATTGATGTTCGCTTGTCAAAAACAATTAGCATCTTTAATGAAGAAATTGGCTGCATTTATGTTACGATAAGCGCAAAACCACATCTTCCAGATTACAGTGTTTGTTATAATATTAGAGCCTCACAGAACCTGTACAGTATGTGTCAAATATAAGATTAATTAACTTGTATCATTTGTGAAAAACATGTTAACTCCTCAATAACTACTTAAGAGTTACCTTGTCATCCCGCAGGGACTACTAATGATGTGGCCCATTATTTTAAAGTGAAAAACATGTTAACTCCTAACTAACTACAAGCGTTACCTTGTCATCCCGCAATGTTTACACAAGGTAACGCTTGTAGTTAGTTAGGAGTTAACATGTTTTTCACTTTAAAATAATGGGCCACATCACTAGTCCCTGCGGGATGACAAGGTAACGCTTAAGTAGTTATTGAGGAGTTAACATGTTTTTCACAAATGATACAAGTAATTTAATTTTATATTTTGACACATACTGTACAGGTTCTGTGAGGCACTAATATTATAACAAACACTGTAATCTGGAAGATGTGGTTTTGCGCTTATCGTAACATAAATGCAGCCAATTTCTTCATTAAAGATGCTAATTGTTTTTGACAAGTGAACATCAATGTTTATATTCATGTCCTAAAGAGAAGTCCTCCTCAGGCAGCTGCATAAAGTTGTAGGTCTTTGGAGTCTGAGATATATGTGACTGACATTCAATAGAGCTCATAATAGTGAACTAATCCAATCATGAGAGTGTCAGAATCACTTCCTAATTATTTAAGGTTTATTTTTAAAAACTGTCTTTATTAGGATTTTAAGTTTAAGTTTTAAATAAACAGAGAACATGCGTCCATCCTGGCAAGAATAGTAGTCACAATCTCAACCTAGCTAATGTATTTGGGGGGATGTATAAACTTCATAAACTTGTTTCCACAAAGAACCCATTTGAGGCATATGCTTCTGAAATGTTATGACCATGTTAAGAGTATAAAACCCCCACAATTGTTCACTTTTTAGACACGTTACTTTTGTGATTAGTAATTAATTGGTTATTAATTCTTAGTTCACAAGTAGTTCTCAATGAGGATATATTTCTTTAGTAACAATCAAATACCTACCAAGGAACTACCTTTGTACTAAATTACCTATTACTTAATGCTTAGTTAATATTGCTTCTATATTAGTTAATAGTATTAAGTTCGGTGTTAATGCAGTACTACCTATTACTTCCTGCATAGCTACTTGTTAACTACGGACCATTATTTTAAAGTGTTACCTACGAGTCTTCTCAAATGTGTCAGTGTTACATTTCAGCACTTCAGCATGACGATTCGTATTTGTAGAAGTCTCTCCAAATTGTTCCTAAAAACACTTATCCACCTTCATGCCATCTAGTAAATCAAAATTTAGTTTAAACATTTTAGCCTTTTTAATTCTTAAGTTTTTTTTTTTTCTGGGTGAAGCGGCCCATGTTTTATCGTGAATGAAGCACAGCTACCGTTTTATAATCACGAATAATCCTTATACAGAATTTTTATAGCATATACTCTGCATTTATATAGCATATAGCATATACTTACCTATAGACCATTTCAAAAGATGTAAACAACACTGGTCCAGAAGCACTTCCTGTTTCAGTTTGTAACTGTTTTCTTTATTTCACATGTAAAGAAAACTTCTTAAAGATGTTTGTTTAACTTTTTGATTCAGTTTTAAATGTTCTGTTGGTTGTATTTTATCCCAGCTTTTATGTAGTGTTAAAAAACTGAAACAGGAAGTGCTTCTGGGCCAGTGTTGTTTACATCTTTTGAAATGGTCTATACCTTTACGTGGGTTGTTATGTGTAGTTACACAAATATAAATATTATGAACCAATGTGTATTTACACAGTAATTACATACCAAGTACATATCTAGTTACCATGTTAATTCACAGGTATTAAGGCCAGTTAATATAAACTTGGGACCTGTTAATTTCAAACAGAACATCTGCGACGGTGTAACATCCTGACAAAAACTCTGTTCTGTGACCCTTGATGCATTTTCACATTTGACTCATAGCCATCAGCTCTGAGCTGGTTATGCTGTCTGTTATGTGATGGATGAGGAAGTCATTGGTGCTTTTCATTAAATGGGTTTGACTGGCCCTGTCATTATCACTGAAGCACAGAGTGCAGAGCCCTCCCCGGAGGGAACGTACACTGCTTCAGTGACTCTGCTTTAAAATTAATAAGACAATCCACACTAGAACGCTGCTCAGTCTTGCCACGAGGGCTGACCATTTCTGCCACGGTCTAAAACAGGTGTCCTGTCTAATAAAAGAGGGTCTTGCCAGTGGACACCATCTGGTTCATGTCAACACATATAAAAGTATCTGGTATCTGCACGTGGTGAGATCTTTAAAATGTTCAATGGGTCAAGGAAAGTACACTGACTCTATCCAGAACATCCCACTGGATACATGTCCTGTTTCATCATCCAAAAGTCAGAGCATCCTGGAGACTCTATTAAAGAGTCATAAGGCAGTACAAGTTCAACCTCCTCAATAATTCACAGGTATTAACACTGTCATCTTCTTATATTATTATCTGTTAAAGAGTAAACCTCTGCCCTTTCTTGGGAATTAATTTTCCAAAGTAGGTTAACACTGAGTTTGGATATTTGTAGTCTATTTGAAATTGTAATCGTCATGTTTTAACGGATTATTATCAGTATTTTTATTGTTTAATAAGCGGTATAAATGCTAACAAATAACAAGTATTGCATTTAAAGATTTATCTTAAGCAAACTTGAGTAATGTGAATGCTCTGTTTTTTGTTTACTTTGGTTTCGTTTGTTCTCATTTTCCCGCATCAATTTTTTTTTTTTTTTTTTGCTATTGTAACTGATTTGATTTACCTGTTTTGTGTCAGTTCATTAGCTTTCAATTTTAATCTCTGTTATGTGTCGTCAGTGTTATAGGTGTTGGTTTTTGCCAAGCTTTTTTCTGTGATCTCCTGTGTGTTCTTTTGTTGTATTTTTTGGAATTTAAAGACTGTTCTTGTTAAATTCTACACCGTCATGCATATTAAGTAACACCTCCTGACACCCTAAAGGGTTAGTTCACCCAAAAATGACTCACCCTCATGTCGTCCCAAGCCCGTAAGACCTCCGTTCATCTTCGGAACACAGCTTAAGATATTTTAGATTTAGTCCGAATTAGTTTTCTGTCCCACCATTCAATATGTATGTACGGTATACTGTCCTTGTCCAGAAAGGAAATAAAGACATAATCAAAGTAGTCCATGAGACACCAGTGGGTTAGTTAGAATGTTTTGAAGCATCAAACATACATTTTGGTCTAATAACAAAAAACTACAACTTTATTCAGCATTGTATTCTCTTCCGGTTCTGCTGCCGCAGATACTGCTGACGTGTATCTTGTGTGTCTGTGTTTCAGGTTCAAATAAATATGGCTGGGCAAAAAAATGCAAGTCTTTGAAATGTCGAAATCCGTAGACATGTTTGCGAAGATTGTTTTGTTTACAGCGTGCGTCTCCCTCAGACTGTAAACGAAGCTCAACCAGATGAAAGTCAGCAGAGTCTTACGTCACCAGCGTCACTGAACGCGGCTTTTTTGTTATTTTTGGACCAAAAAGTATTTTCGATGCTTCTAAAATTCTAACTAACCCACTGATGTCACATGGACTACTTTGATGATGTCTTTATTTCCTTTTTGGACAAGGACAGTACATCGTACATTCATTTTCAATGTAGATTCATTTTCAAAGGAGGGACAAAAAGCTCTTGGACTAAATCTAAAATATCTTAAACTGTGTTCCGAAGATGGACGGAGGTCTTACGGACTTGGAACGATATGAGGGTGAGTCATTAATGACATCATTTTAATTTTTGGGTGAACTAACCCTTTAATACAGTGACACATTCAACTTGTTCAGTTCAATTCAATACATCACAATACATATTGTTTCAAAGCAGCTTTACAGAAACTGCATTTCAGAAATGTACATTGAATAATACAGTTAGTTAATCATGTATTACTTTAGGGCATAATATAACAGGCGTCGAGTCGTCTCTTCACAGGCGTTTAGTCATCTCATCGCAGGTGTTGGGGCATCTGAAGTTTCCGTGAGTGGCTGGACACAAACTGGAACTGACGAACGCTATTTACCTCGGGACTAGTGTGCCGAGATAACAGCAGAAAAGCAGATGGGAAATCAACAGTAGTATAAAAGGTAAGCATTATGTGAATGCTTGGCTAAAGAGATGAGTCTTTAATCTAGTTTTAAACTGGGACAGCGAGTCTGACACTGCATTCAAGTTATCTCGTATAGATCGTAATTACGAGTTGAATGCACTTGAACGCCACCACAATGTCGTAAATACTAGTGGGGAGCTCGGTATTTTCTTTAAATCTGGGGTGCGTTTCCCGAAAGCATCGTTAGCCAACTATGATTGCAAGTTGGTCGCAGTTTCCATTGAACTCTATTGGTAACGACTGAACTTGCGACCATAGTTGGCTAACGACGCTTTCGAGAAACACCAACACTATCTCACGCCTAATTCGTATGAATACGACGAATGAGTAAACAATGTTGAATTCGTAGTAATTCGTACGACCTCACTCGTACGAATTTGTACAATTTGTCTAAACCCACGTGACGGTTAAGTTTAGGGGCGGGGTAAGGGTTAGGTCATTTGTACGAATTCATACGAATTGGCCAATTCGTAAAATATGTACGTTTTAGCAAAATCGTACTAATTCGTACGAGTGAGGTCGTATGAATTGTTACGAATTAGCCACTTTTTAATCATTTGTCGAATTCGTGCGACTTGGTCGTGAGATCGGGTTGGAAACGCACCCCTGTACGAGTTGGGGGCGTGTCAGTGAGAAACGTTCATTCAGCGTCTGTTGACGGTAAGTTTTATTTGAATTTCAATGTTTACTCATTGATATTGTAAGGCTTTTCCATTTATAAAGCAAACTCTCTGCACAAAATATGATATCATTGTAATATAAAAATTATACCTAATGATAGAATTTACATTCTTAAGCTAATAAAAAACATAAAAAGAAAAACACACCTGATGCGCATTCTTTGTTCTTCAATTTTTTATTAGCAGAGTTAACAAACCTTGCTGAATTTTCGTGTAATTCATTAAAAGAAGATACACCGCAATTTTGTTCCAACAAAACTGACTTGAACGCACCTCACGTCGTAAACACGACTTCCCACCTCTTACTTATGAACTCCCAGGAGGACTTGAACGCAGCATGAGCCTCGAACAATATCAGGAAGGCCATTCCAGAGTTTAGGAGCTAAATGTGAGAAGTGGACTTAGTCCTCCTTTAGTGGGTTAGATATCCTAGGAATGACCAGAAGCCTCGAATTTAGTGATCTTAAAGAACGTGATGGATTGTAGGGAGATAGAATGTCCATTAAATACACAGGAGCTAAACCATTTGTACTTAATTACACTCTGTAATTAATATGGAACTTAATAGGTAACTCGTGTAGAGATTATAAAGTAGTATTATTATTCACCAAGAATGTGTTAAAAAGATTTATATTGTTCGAAAATATTTATATTTGTAATAAATGCTGTTCTTTTTAACTTTTTATTCATCAATGAATCCTGAAAAAAGTATCACTGCTTAAAAAAAAGAAAAGAAAATACTGTATCAAATAAATGCAGAATTGATGAGCATAAGAGGCTGCATTAAAAAAATAAATTAAAAAAAACATTAAAAATATTAATAATTCCACTATTTAAGGTTTGACCGATACTGTAGATAACGAACATTTATTTTTGCAGAATCAGAGCAATAAAAGCTTGGCACCAATGATGGAACCAAAATCAATTTGATATCCTATGATAATATCATTTCAGTTCTTTCCAGTTTTAATTCAAACTTGATCCCAATCTTAATATAACAATAATGAAGGAAGTAATTCAATATGTCCCCCGTGCTCCTCATTGGTAACTTAATTAACCCCTGGCAACCTAACGAGAAATACTCAGCTCGAGGGTGCAGATCATTTAACCGTGTTAAATAATTTATTCCCAATGCAAATTGGTTTTGATTACAGAAGACATGTTACAGGCTACATTGTTGAAAAAAAATTAAATAAAAAGACTGACAAAGATAACCCTTTAAGCCCAGAATGAGGTCAAAATCACATATCCTGAAGCCAGTAATACCATCAGCGCCTCCTGGAAGAAGAATACAGATCTCAGGCTTTAGAGAGAAATCGAGGTCAGCATTTGAAACATTTACAGAGCACATGGAGGGAAAGAAATGTGGAGAAAATAGTTCAAAGTGCTGCTTTTAGCTACGGAGGAAGCAGAAGGAATGTTGCCGACCAAATGAGAATAAATGAAAAGAGCACAACAGCTCAAAACGCTGAGGGTATAATTTGGAAGGTTTGTGTGAGTGTGCATGTATATTTTCATGCCACCAAATATCTGTGGAGTACAAGCATTTGGGAACTTTAAAATTCACTAAATAAGAGCTGACAGCGATGTGCAGCATAAAAGTGACTGGGAGTCATTGTAATTCAATCATTTGAGGAAACCTGACCCACAACGACAATTTGGGCATTTCTAGTAGTGTGAAAACATAAAGACCACTCTATAACTGGGGTGCTGCAAGACCTTTTCTTTTTCTTTTTTTTTTTTTTTTTCTGCTGCACAAGCCACATTGAATTACCACTGTGCCCCAGTAAAATAAATAAATAAATAAATAAATAAATAAATAAATAAAAGAAATAAAAATTCTTTTTGATGTAGATTAAAAATAACGACCTGAGAATCATTTTCTCTGAAAATATCAGCAATCATGTGAATCATCGTTTCACGTGAATCACTCTATTGATTTCTAATCAGTCAAACAGGTTTGCAAAATGCTCTGAAGTTAGTTGCGAATTAGTTGCGAAGTTTGATACATTTCCAGTGATTTCTCACTAAAATGTTAAAAGGATACTTTATCCATCATTCATTCATTAATCATTTCCCTGTGACTCCAGAGTGATTTAAAGTGATAGTACACCCAGGCATGAAAATTCGGTCATTGTTTACTCACCTGATGTCGTTCCAAACCTCAGATGATTGGCTTCAAAACTAATCTTGTACATTCAACTTATGTACTTGGTCATTACACAGCAGTTTATTTTGATGGGAATTTTCTAGTTTGTCACAATATCACAGTTTTAAAACATTAACTTGCTAAATATCCTAAAAAAAAAAAAAATTCTGTCAGTTAAAACATCTGATCCGTAGACACCTTTGTATAGGTGACATTTCATCAACCTCCGGGTTGGAGTGCTAGTAGGTGGCCAAGCGCGCAGGTCAATCCATTGTTTTTCTTTTTTCCCCAACTAAACAAATGCCCCTGTCAAACCCTCTCCTCAGGGACAGGAAATAAGAGTGTGGAGATGGAGGAGATAGCAATGAGTCTGAGATCTCTCGTTACACAATACCCCATGGAGTACTATTACAACTGAACCCTTAATATAGCAAAATTCTGAGAATGGGTTTGTAAACTGCACTGGAGAAACGTAACACACTTTATGTGAATGCAAATATATTCTATTTATAGAGAACTCTAAAATAAGGACAAACTGTTCTGTATGTTGTATTGGCATGTGACGTTATTAATCTGAATGCAGCAGATTAAATTTCATATAGATACTAAACAAGCAGGCCGGGTCTTTGATAGACTAGTTGCAGATGATTACATTAATAATGGTCTGACCAACCCGATCTCACGAGAATTCGTACGAATTTTACGAGGGGGCTAATTCGTAACAATTCGTATGACCTCACTCGTACGAATTAGTACGTTTTTGCTAAATCGCACATTGGTCAATTCGTATGAATTCGTACGAATGACCTACTCCTGACCCCACCCCTAAACCTACCCATCACATGGGTTTGGACAAATCGTACGAATTCGTACGAGTGAGGTCGTATGAATTAGTATGAATTGGCCACTTTTTAATCAGTCGTACGAATTTGTACGAATTGGTCGTGAGACAGCGTAGGTCTGACGAGTCACTTCAATCTCAAAAACTCTATTTCCCTTTCAAGGGAACTTGTGCTGCATTGATTGACACTGTGGGAATGCTTTGCGTTGTTGCATCGTGAAGCATGTGTGAAATCAGTCCAATGCTGTGACGAGGCATCATATTCGGTTGATGTCACGAACATCTTGCATCTGGCGAGTCCATATCTCATTGTCCGCCCAGAAACATAGCGTTTCAATGAGCTCATTGTTTCTGCCTTAACTAAATGCATTGTTAAACAATGCAACTGGATGAAAATTTATTGAAATGCATTACACAGTCACCTCTAATAACTATGGAAGCTTGTTTCCGCCATAGAATGAAAAATATAAAAGATAATTGCGACTTTTTACCTCACAATTCTGACTTTTTTTCTCACAATTGTGAGTTTACTTATCGCAATTCTGAGACATATGTCCATTTTTGTGAGATGGAAAGTCAGAATTGCGAGATATAAAGTCAGAATTGCGTGATATAAAGTCGCAATTGCGAGATATAAAGTCAGAATTGCTAGATAAAAAGTCGCAATTGGGTGTTATAAAGTCAGAACTGTAGGTTATAAAGTCAAAATTGCGAGATATAAAGTCAGAATTTCTAGATATAAAGTCGCAATTGGGTGTTATAAAGTCAGAACTGTGGGTTATAAAGTCAGAATTACGAGTTATAAAGTCAGAATTGCGAGATATAAAGTCAGAATTGCTAGATATAAAATCGTATTTGCGTGTTATAAAGTCAGAAATGCATGATATAAAGTCAGAATTGTGAGATATAACGTCAGAATTGTGAGATTTAAACTATTCTGAGGGGGGAAAGTTAGTCTTTTTTTCCCTTTAGAATTGGCCTGATAAGTCGCAATTGCGACTATATCTCACAATTCTGAGAAAAGATGTCAGAATTTCGATATATAAACTCGCAATTATGTGTTATAAAGTTAGAATTGAGAGATGTAAACTCGCAAATTGGGAGAAAAAAAGTCAGAATTGTGAGATAAAAAGTCACACTTCTGTCTTTTTTTCTCGGAATTGCAACTTTATATCTCACAGTTCTAACTTTATATCATGCAATTCTGACTTTACATCACCCAATTCTGACTTTATATCACCCAATTCTGACTTAATATCTCGCAATTCTGACTTTATATCACCCAATTCTGACTTTATATCTCGCAATTTTGACTTTATAGACTGTATGTCTCAAGCTCAGTACACATAAAGCTTTCCGCAAAGTACAGGCAAAAGAAAAAAAAAATGTGTAGGGCTCAAGTTCTTGCAGTAAAGACGCATAAACTTTATCACAGAAGTGCATTCTGTGTGCTTTTCAGTGCCTTATCAGATTTTTCATGTTGCTGGTCTTGGCAGCAATTATCTTGTCAAAAATATTGCATTGTGCGCTTCTGCCATCGATACATAGGTACACTTTTGAATTTTTCCACATATTATCTGGAGGGCTGGGACTCTTAAACAGACACACATAGACTACAGACTCACGTGCGACTAGCCACGTCTCTGGACAGCCATGTAACTAGTGTTTTTCCACCACAGCCAATCATGCTGTATACTTATTGTTTCACCAACGTTGACAAGATTAACCCCTTAGGTATTGAAATTTGGTACCGAAAAACAAGACGTTTCGATACTCTGCAGTATCGAGGCTATTCGGTCGGTACCTAAAAAAATATCGAACTCGATACCCAGCCCTAAGTGGTGGCTCAGGACCAAGTTTACCCTGAGGGGCAATCATTTTCACATTGTCACGTGGCAATGCTTACGTGCCTATATGACCCCTTTAAGTGGATCTGTTTGCATCTCGAGAGACGTCTCACTGACCACTCTGATTCTCTTTCACGCATCCAGCTCCTCTCGGACTGGATACTATGGTTGTGACATTGCCAAGGCTCAGACAAGGTTTTCCCTCAATTGCTCTGCTCCCAGGAGTTCTTAACATAAATAGATTATGGTCTCTCAACCGAGGTTGCTGAGAATATCCTTCATTATACTTCAGAGCTCCATTCAAAAGGAAACTTTATGCCCTGAAGTGGAGAGTTTTCAATTCCTGGTGCAGTGGTTGTCAGCTGGATCCAGTTAAAAGCTGTGTTGTTACAGTGCTGGAGTTCCTGTAAAAGTGATTCACTGCAGGGTTAATCCCATCCACTTTAATGGTCTGTTTGGTCTATGTAGCTGCTTACCACATTCCTTTGGATGGTATGTCTTTAGGGAGAGACCCTTTGGTTACAAGTTTTCTCTGTGACACTTTGAGGCTGAGGCCTGCAGTACACACTAGGGTACCAGCATGGGATCTGGCTATGAAGCTTCAAATCCTATCCCTGGCTCCCTTTAAACCTGTTAGAGAGGTTCCAGTCAAGTTTTTGACTCTTAAGACGTTGTTCTTCCTAGCTATCACTTCCCTTAAAGGATAGGAGATTTGCAAGCTCTGTTGGTTTCCCCTTTTTGGTTGGATTTTGCACATGGCATGGCAAAGCTGTCCCTTTGTAACAGTGGTGGGTGGTGCCCTAATCTTAAATTAATTATTTCACAAAGAAAGTTCGGGCGCCAGACAGTTTTATAAAACTGACAAAACTTAAACAACCCAAGATAGCAAAGAAAACCACTGATTACACACAAAAACAAATATCAAAGGTGTAAGTTTAACGGTGATTTATTACAACATCAGAAGTTACTGATTTTGAAAGCAAAATAAATCAATTAGTCAGCAAGAATAGGTATTCTCAACATTAGAGTTCATTATCAGTTTTCACATGAATACAAAACAATAGAACAACGGGGTTGACACTCAATTTGGTCGTCCACACAGGCAGTTTCGAGTGTCGATAGTCCCGCCAAACTTATAAAGAAAAGGGAAAACAAAGAAAGAAAAGAGCAAAACACATATTGGAATCACATATACCAACGAAAGCACAGATTCAAATTCACAATCAAAAAGCATAGATATTCAGTAACAAAATATGCGGATATGAATGGAATGCGTGTGTGTGTGTGTGTGTGTGTATGTGTAGTTTAGGACTGAGCGTAGAACACACTGACCAGTTTTGGCAGACGGAATCAGACAGAAATCGCATCAGGCGAGCGGGAGGTCTTCGTCAGGCTCCCGGAGGGAAGCTAACCTGTTGTTTGGGTGAACAGTTCACTTAAAACCGCCGGTCTTTGAGGTGCGTCGTATTAGAAGTCTCCAGACTCCACGTCGCAACAGGCAGCATGAGAAGGAAGCCTCGGTTCACCCATCACAGGACAAAGTCCATTCTACATCGGTAGTCGCTAACTCCACTCACAGGTCAAACCAACATACCTCGGTGACGTGTCCTCTTTCCCCTTTGTTAAATATACCTTTTCTTCATTTCCCTTTCCGCCGTTAATTAGCCTCAATTAGTCACTCCGCCCTTTCCGTTCAAAGTGAAAGTGAAAGTAAAGCCGTATAACTTACTGCACTGTCACACTCTCCCCCCCTAGAGAAAGTAACCCAAGGTTGTAGAAAAAGGCGTCTTAAAATCCCAAGAACTCTTCATCTTCTTCTGAGGATTCTTGGAATAATTCTAGGAGTCGTTTCTTTTCCTGGGTCTCTAACTCCTCAGCTGTAGGAAAACATGCTTTTAAATTACACACATGCACAGTACGCACATCCTCCCCGGAGGATTCCAGTGCCACTTGATAATTTATGGGCCCCTGCTGCTTTATTATTCGATAAGGTCCCTTCCATCTTTGTGCAAGTTTGGCACTGAAGTTCTGTTTGCCCCTGGATTGCGGAAAATTTCTTAGCCACACACGGTCTTTTTCTTTAAAGGTGGCCTCTCGACGGTTCTTATTGTAGTTCCGCAGTTGTCTTTTCTGTGCCCTTTGACTGCACTCCTTGGCTTTAGCTTGAAGTTGAACTAACTGATTGACCACATCATAGGAAGGTAAATCGGGAGAGAGGTTCTTGCCATGCAACAGCTTGTCCATTGGACCTTGCAATTTCCTCCCTAGGTGAAGCTCCGCCGGCGTCATGCCAATGGATTCCTGGACCGCTGAATTGACTGCAAAGCGTAGTTCAGGTAAGTACTGATCCCATTTCTTGTGGTTATCTTCTACATAAGCAGCCATCATGTACTTTAGAGTACGATTTACTCTTTCGGTCATATTAGTTTGAGGGTGGTAAGCAGTAGTGAGTTTCTGGGTGACACCCCATTTACCACATATCTCCTTGAATACAGCAGAAATAAACTGGGAACCTCTGTCGGACAGGACAAAGTCAGGAACCCCCCATCGGGTCAGAATCTCTCTCCTGAAAAGTGCTGCAACTGTCTGTGCACAGGCCTTCCGCATAGGAAACAGCTCCACCCAGCGGGTAAAATAGTCCACAAAGACAAGGAGGTACTCATTCTGAAGGGTACTGCGGGGCATTGGCCCCATGATGTCTACCCCTAGCATTTCGTTGGGACGTGATGCGCTAACTTGTTGTATTTTCCCTGCAGGTTTACGACTTTCCCCTTTGAGTGTTTGGCATTTGATGCATCTTTTGACATGATTCTTCACATCCGTCCACATCCCTGGCCAAAATGCAACGGCCTTCACCCTTTGGTAAGTCTTGTAAATGCCCATATGGCCACTCCAAGGATTCGAATGGTAGTGGTGGAGAACAGTGGAAATCAGACTGCTAGGAATGCATACCCGATAGTGGCATTGGCCGCTCTTCAGCTGTGTTGTGTGGTACAGTTTATCTTCAACTACTTCGTACTGATCCTTCAACTGCTCATTTCCTGCCAGCGTTTGGAATATTTTTTGGATTACCGGGTCCTTGTGTTGCTCCTCCCAGATGGTAGCGGCACCGATTGGAAGGTCTGAATCTTCCGTTGGCCGGACATACAAGTTACACCCAGGTTGGGTGTGGATCCGAGAAAGAGCATCTGGTGCTACATTTAACCTTCCTCTACGATACTCAATGATAAAATCAAACTTCTGCAATCTGAGAACCCATCTAATGAGACGACTGGTGGTTTTTGCAGAGCTCATTACCCATTGTAGGGCTGAGTGATCAGTCACCACTGTGAATAGTTTGGGTTCTAGGTAATGTTGCCACCTTTCCAGAGCCCATATGACGGCAAGACATTCTTTCTCGGTCGCTGAGTAATTCGTTTCGGCTTTATTCAAGGTCCTACTGGCGTAGGCAATTACTTGCTCTGAGCTCTGGTCTTTCCGTTGCGTCAGAACCGCACCTAGTCCAATGTCGCTGGCATCCGTGTATACAATAAATGGAAGGTCGAGGTTGGGATGACCCAGAATGGGAGGTGAGGTAAGGTAAGCTTTTAACTGTTCAAAAGCTTGGTGACATTGGGGTGACCAACAAAATGCCCGCCCCTTTCTTTTCAGGGCATTGAGGGGCTCAGCAATCCTCGAGAAATTTGGGACAAACCGGTGGTACCACCCGGCAAGTCCAAGGAAGCGCTGAACCTCTTTGATGTTACGAGGTACTGGGTATGACCGGATGGCTTCTACTTTACTCAGGTCTGTGGAAATGCCATGAATGTTCACCACATGTCCAAGGAATGTCAGCTCCTGAAGAAAAAATTTGCTCTTCTTCAGGTTGATAGTCAAACCCGCTGTCTGCAAACGGTGGAGGATCGATTGGAGATCGAGGAAGTGCTGGTCTATAGTTTGGGAGTACACTATAATATCATCAATATAGACAAAGCATATGTTACCTCGTAATTCCCCCAAAACAGTTTCCATCAGTCTCTGGAATGTCGCTGGTGCATTTTTTAACCCAAAAGGCATGACTGTAAACTGATATAACCCTGATGGAGTGATAAAGGCAGTCATTGGTTTGCTTTCTGAACTCATTGTCACCTGCCAGTAACCACTGTTGAGGTCAATTGTAGAAAAAATTGATGCACCAGAGAGGGATTCCAGAATTTCTGTAATGTTAGGGAGAGGGTATGCATCACTCTCGGTTATGGCGTTGACCTTCCGGTAATCAACACAAAATCTCATTTTACCATCTTTCTTTGGAACTAGGACAACAGGAGATGCCCATGCAGAGTGAGATGGTTCCACGACACCTTCCTTTAACATTTCTTCCAGTTGTTCTCTCACAACAGCTTGTTTAGAAGGACTCATGCGATAGGGCCGCTGTTTAATGGGCACTGGATGGGTGATGTAGAGGTGGTGTTGGAGAACATCAGTTCGTCCAAGTTGGAGTGTACACACCTGAGAGTTGGACTCCAAAATCTGCCGTAAGTGTTGTTTCTCGTCAGGAGGTAAGTGAGCACCATTCACGGCGAGGTCAATGAATGCTTGTTCATCCAGGCCATCATGTGGTCGTGATAGCACTGGTGGTTGGGGGGGAGGAATTGAACTGAGTAGGGAAAGGTTTTGGTTAACACTGTTCAGATGTTGTCTCTTTTCCAGGTGTTGGGGTTTCAGCCTAGGTATACTTGCCTGGCCGGGTTGGAAGAGATATTGTTCCTCAGGGGCAGACTTGAAGGAATATTTTTTATCCATCACATCAATCTGTAGTCCACTGGAGAAGATGAAATCTAGTCCCAAAATCACTGCATATGCAAGGGCTGTGTAGGAAAGGACAGCAACCTGTACTGGAAAAGTCTTATTGTGAAGATTAATCGACAGGTGCATCCACCCTAGTGGAACTTCTGCTTCCCCATTAGCTAAATAAAGAGGACCAAGGGTCCAAGGGTGAAGGTTGTCAGGTAAATTGAGTTCTGTCCAAAGGCTCTCATGAATAAGGGTGTAACTTGCACCTGTATCCACAATGGCTTTCCCTCTCCAGGGACCAATACTGATGGGCACCACCAATTGTTGAGGTACAGCAGTTAGCCGATTTGAAATATTGGAACAGGTGGTGGTGTTTTTTTCCAAGACTGAAGAGGACCATGGTGTAGTTGTTGCAGATACAGTGTTGCTGGATGGAGTAATCGGCTGTTGAGGCGGACCACCAGACTTCATCGGCTGGGAGAACCGCTTGTTAGGAGGGAAACGCTGCTGAGCTGAGGGCTGGTTGGAAGCAGACATAAAGTTAGGGCAATTTCCAGGTGAATGGGAACCTTTACACCGCCAGCACTGTACTTCAGGCTTCTCTGCCGATTGGCTAGCGTTTGGTCTTGGTGGCATTGTAGGTTGTGGTTTAAAATTCTTGCGTCCCTCATATTGTACTTGTTGCAAATAATCCTTCTCCAGCTGATGTCCCAGCTTCACTAGCTCCTCAACATTGCCAACCCTGCCACGCAACTGGCTGGCGAGATAGGGCTTTATATTCTTTAGGATCATTTTTACCAGGTCACTTTCTGTGAGGGTTGGCTTCCACCTTTTGCAGAGAGCTCGATATGAGAATGCAAAATCCCTGATGGATTCCTTCTCTCCCTGGGTTCTGGTTCTGATCCGATCAGCC
This sequence comes from Cyprinella venusta, assembly GCA_038021265.1. Classification (NCBI taxonomy): domain Eukaryota; kingdom Metazoa; phylum Chordata; class Actinopteri; order Cypriniformes; family Leuciscidae; genus Cyprinella; species Cyprinella venusta. Next base: position 23,515,682 of record CM075873.1, on the reverse strand, counting down.
AGCTCATCTTCATAATCCTCAGCCAGGAAGGCCGAAAGAAAGGCTGATTCAAACTCACCCCATGTTGTTACAGAGGATCGAGCAACCTCCCACCAGTCACGGGCAGTTCCATAGAGTACAGTTCGGAAAGTGGCCAGCAGGTCTGCATCAGCCAAGGGGTGTAAAGCTAGAAAATCTTGACAGCGTGTCAAATATAATAAAGGGTCTGGGTCATCTGATGGCTTTCCAAAGGTGGGAAAGGTTATCTTAAGGTGGTCACTTCTTACTACTGTGGTTGTGGGAGGAGTTGCAGGAGCAGTCACGGCGGACGGCAGTGGAGAGACGGAGGTAGTGCCAGGGGGTAAAGATATACTCGCCTTAATTAGATCTGCTAATTTCTTCTCATGCATCCTGCTTCGATCCACCATTTCAGCTTGAAACTTTTTGAAGTCTGTACAAAGGCTAGCAATTTGGACATTGCACTGATGAATATCAGTTATATGCTGGTCATGGCTTTGTTGGAAGTTCTGCTGCAAGGTTTTGAGGTCTTGTTGAAGTTCCTGCTGAAGCTGATCCACCATGAAGCGCACCTCAGAGACAAAGGTAGCTTCGACTTTTTGAAGTTCACCTGCAATCATGAGTTTAATGGCTTTAGTGAGTTGATCATTCTCCTCCTCATTCTGTTTTTTGTTCGAAGCAACGAAAGTAAGAACTTGCTGCTGGTTGTCCTTTATTTGCTTAGCAAGGTGGGTAATCTGGTCACAGTGCTGAGAAGAAGTTACTCTCAACCCCTGGGTAAGTTCAGAAACTGCTCTCTCCTGTTTCTTTATGAAGTCCAGCAGTGTATCCCAATTACCTTGAACTTGTAAAGTAAGTTGTTGCATTTCTCTACCAGGAGTGGGCAGTACACCGGGCAAATCCTGCTGTGCCACAGAAGAGGAAGTAGCAAGTTCAGGTGACGTGCATAGATGCATAGGTCCAGGTCCCCGGTTCCAGGTAGAGGACTGCATTGGAGTGCTGCCAGTCAGTGCGGAAGCAAACTGTACTTGCGCTCCATGGGCTCCTGGATAGCTGGAAGGAGTTTGGATGTATGGTGGGCCATGGAAAACAGGAAGTGATAGCGGTCCAGGGGTCAACTGGGTATATGCTGCAGTGGGCCAATTTGGGGTTGCAACGTCTGGAGCGTCAATATCCACACAGGTTGACGAAGGAGATGGGGTTGTGGTCATGATTCAATGGTGTATGAATATTCAATGAAGTGTGAAAAAATGTAATGTGTGTCAGTAGTGTGAGGAGAAAAAAAAAAAATAAATAAAAAAAATGGAAAAAACAAAATACAACGTTATTTCAAGGTTCAATTAACAATTTCTGATTTCTGTTCTAACACTATTCAAATTTTGAAGTCACACTTTACACATTACTTATCCTCACACAGTCATATACAAATACGCAATCATATACACCCACTTAACATTTTCCAAAATTGACAGTTTGATCAGTTTTTTTTTTTTTTTTTTTTTTTTTTCTTTTTTCAAAAAAAATTATTATATTTTTTCCTTCAATTCAAGTCCCTGTTCGGGCGCCACTCTGTAACAGTGGTGGGTGGTGCCCTAATCTTAAATTAATTATTTCACAAAGAAAGTTCGGGCGCCAGACAGTTTTATAAAACTGACAAAACTTAAACAACCCAAGATAGCAAAGAAAACCACTGATTACACACAAAAACAAATATCAAAGGTGTAAGTTTAACGGTGATTTATTACAACATCAGAAGTTACTGATTTTGAAAGCAAAATAAATCAATTAGTCAGCAAGAATAGGTATTCTCAACATTAGAGTTCATTATCAGTTTTCACATGAATACAAAACAATAGAACAACGGGGTTGACACTCAATTTGGTCGTCCACACAGGCAGTTTCGAGTGTCGATAGTCCCGCCAAACTTATAAAGAAAAGGGAAAACAAAGAAAGAAAAGAGCAAAACACATATTGGAATCACATATACCAACGAAAGCACAGATTCAAATTCACAATCAAAAAGCATAGATATTCAGTAACAAAATATGCGGATATGAATGGAATGCGTGTGTGTGTGTGTGTGTGTGTATGTGTAGTTTAGGACTGAGCGTAGAACACACTGACCAGTTTTGGCAGACGGAATCAGACAGAAATCGCATCAGGCGAGCGGGAGGTCTTCGTCAGGCTCCCGGAGGGAAGCTAACCCGTTGTTTGGGTGAACAGTTCACTTAAAACCGCCGGTCTTTGAGGTGCGTCGTATTAGAAGTCTCCAGACTCCACGTCGCAACAGGCAGCATGAGAAGGAAGCCTCGGTTCACCCATCACAGGACAAAGTCCATTCTACATCGGTAGTCGCTAACTCCACTCACAGGTCAAACCAACATACCTCGGTGACGTGTCCTCTTTCCCCTTTGTTAAATATACCTTTTCTTCATTTCCCTTTCCGCCGTTAATTAGCCTCAATTAGTCACTCCGCCCTTTCCGTTCAAAGTGAAAGTGAAAGTAAAGCCGTATAACTTACTGCACTGTCAAAAACTGACAAAACTTAAACAACCCAAGATAGCAAAGAAAACCACTGATTACACACAAAAACAAATATCAAAGGTGTAAGTTTAACGGTGATTTATTACAACATCAGAAGTTACTGATTTTGAAAGCAAAATAAATCAATTAGTCAGCAAGAATAGGTATTCTCAACATTAGAGTTCATTATCAGTTTTCACATGAATACAAAACAATAGAACAACGGGGTTGACACTCAATTTGGTCGTCCACACAGGCAGTTTCGAGTGTCGATAGTCCCGCCAAACTTATAAAGAAAAGGGAAAACAAAGAAAGAAAAGAGCAAAACACATATTGGAATCACATATACCAACGAAAGCACAGATTCAAATTCACAATCAAAAAGCATAGATATTCAGTAACAAAATATGCGGATATGAATGGAATGCGTGTGTGTGTGTGTGTGTGTGTATGTGTAGTTTAGGACTGAGCGTAGAACACACTGACCAGTTTTGGCAGACGGAATCAGACAGAAATCGCATCAGGCGAGCGGGAGGTCTTCGTCAGGCTCCCGGAGGGAAGCTAACCCGTTGTTTGGGTGAACAGTTCACTTAAAACCGCCGGTCTTTGAGGTGCGTCGTATTAGAAGTCTCCAGACTCCACGTCGCAACAGGCAGCATGAGAAGGAAGCCTCGGTTCACCCATCACAGGACAAAGTCCATTCTACATCGGTAGTCGCTAACTCCACTCACAGGTCAAACCAACATACCTCGGTGACGTGTCCTCTTTCCCCTTTGTTAAATATACCTTTTCTTCATTTCCCTTTCCGCCGTTAATTAGCCTCAATTAGTCACTCCGCCCTTTCCGTTCAAAGTGAAAGTGAAAGTAAAGCCGTATAACTTACTGCACTGTCACACCTTCACCCTAGGCCAGATCTTTTGTATCACAAGTTTTCTTTCCTCCATTTCATGATTCAGACCAGGAAAGAAATAATCTGCTGTATCCAGTTCGGGCATTAGATGCCTAGTTCAACAGAGCTGACTGTGGCGTAAATCTGGGAAACTGTTTTGGGTCTCCTTGCAAAGGGTCTCCAGCATCTAAGCAGAGGATGAGCAAGTGGGTAGTCAAAGCTATCTCTCTTGCTTATGAGTCGGCTGGACTGCCTTCTAAAAGGCATTCCCCTTTGAAAGTCCGACCCCACTCTACTAGGTACAGCCTGTACCTAGTGATGATACAAATGTATTGCCCATTTTCAATGGGAAAGTGCCAAAGCAACAATTGCTCGGCAAGATTGCCCAGCATCATTGCACAAAAAGTTGCCCTGTGTATCATCACCTTAAAGGGATAGTCCACTTTGAAATTAATTTTTGATATGTTTTAGCTAACCTCAAGATGCATCCAAGATGTAGTTGTCTGCCGGAAGTGATCGCTTGCGCGTCTACGTCACTCATTGTTTACACACAGATTTTGGAAGTTTTACCTTTCACTAAACATATTTAGATATATCGAAATAGTCTTCCATTGTGATTTCCTGTATATCTAAATATGTTTATATCTTCACAGTGAAAGGTAAAACTTTTGAAATCTCTGTGTAAACAATGAGTGACGTAGACGCGCAAGCAATCACTTCCGGCGCATGCGCAGACCGAAGCGTCAGATCAGTTAGACATGGCTGTGGTTACACAAGGTAAAAACGATATAAATACTGTTCGTTTTCTCACACAAACCGCTCGTTTCGTGTCTTAGGCCATCAATGTGTACTTACATTTACGAGTCATTAAATCATGTTTAATTTTGACTTCTCTGTGCATGCTCTTTGGTGAACAGAAGGTGGACCCCCTAAACTTGCATTAAATGGCTGAGCCTGATAGACAACAACGGTTCGACCGAAAAATTTCAAAATTGAAAATACTGTGGAAACAAAGACATCTACATCTTGGATGCCCTTGAGGTAAGCTAAAACATATCAAAAAATAATTTCAAAGTGAACTATCTCTTTAAATGGATACTTCACCTCTGGAAAGATTAATGTGTATTTAAAATGGGTCATTTATGTAGAAGAAATATGAAATTAATTTTAAGTTTGGAGCTTTCTAGACTGAGAAAAGCCAGAAAATGTATTTTTGGCTTATGTGGAAGAAAGACAGCAACTCCCAGAATGCACTTGCTTTGCTGCCCTAGAAGACCATGCCTACCGGTTACAGAGCGCAGTAGTCAAACAACAAGTCCAGGCGTGAGTCTCCGCGATGAGTCTGCCCGAAAATGTGTTTCGAGATCGCCCAAAACGGCTTTTGCTACAGTCGCCATTCATTATGTTTACTGTGGCGAGCAGGATGAGACTCAGGGCCACGGGAGAACGACGCGAGGTGGGTGGCGTGATTACCGATGAGCGACACCTGTGAGACGCACCGGTCTCGTATCTCTCACGGAGGAGCGGGAATTTTCTTAGCAATGTTAAAACGCACATCAACCGATCACTTGTTTAGCGTTCATGTAAACACTACATTCAGATTCACCAATCGGAATTAATTTAGTAAGCTATACATGTAAACAATGAATGGCGACTACAGAAAGCAAAAGCTGAATCCCGGACATCGACGGATGGACATGTCGGGTAAAAAGAGGATGGTAACCCCTACTACTCAGCTTTCCCCATAGAACAAGATCCTGCTAGCTTAGCTTCCAAAAAAAAAAGATGGCTTACACTAGTGGTACATTCTGCGAGTGAGATCCCACCCTACTGCCCCTAATGACTGTAGTCTTTAGCCTCTTGCCAAAAATTCTCCAATGACGCAAAATTACGATTTTTGCGTCATTAGAGGATTTTTTTTTCCAGATAAAAAATACATAAATCTCTCATCTTAGGGGGATATGAGGGTGGAAAGCATGGTAATTTGAAAATACTACAAGTTTTATTCAGGAAATATAACTGAATCCATAAACGGGTTCTAGATACAGTTTGGGGTTTGGGCTCTCTTCTGTTTAGATTAATAACCATTTCAATCGTAATGTGGACCCTCCTTGTGACTTAGATTTCATGCAGATCAAGTTTGTAATAATTCTCACTTGCCAAACCCTAATAAACAATTTCTAATTTCTCAATAGTTATTATCAAAAATCATTTAGTATCGAGCCAAATCTCTATTACGCAGGAGAAATGTTATCAGTGTGAAAGCACAACTTGCTGCAGACACATCACAGACTCACATGATGTCTAATATACACATACTTGTTTACATTATGCTAAACATACGTTTATTTTGATATGAGGGAGAAATATGTAATTTCTTTTAGAGATTCGCCCTCAAATTTAGCTCATAGTTGAGGGTTTGTCCACTCAGAATTTTCTCCCACAAAAGAGACTTTTAATTGTCATTAATTTAACAATAGACACAATTGACTGGCCGTATAGAGCTGTATATGTTTCATTCTTATTCTACCGTCCGTATATACCGTTACGAATATAAGTTAGCTACAGTATGAAATATTACACACTTGTACATTTCATTCTGCGTGGCTTCTCTTGTACAGTAGACTCGCGCTCGACAAGGCACAAATCTGATTCTTGCTTCAGTCATCGATTTAGATCACTGCCATATTCATCTTCAAATTCCTTTTTTTTTCCCTCTTTATACCTTTTTCTATTTGACCCCGTAAAACTGAATGCCATGGCATCAGTACAGGATTTAGGCTTATCAAACACTGATGACATGCTTTGTGGCTTCTCTGGCACAGGCATAATTCTTTAGCTGCACCGTTTAGATGAGTGCTGACATTGGGAAAATATGATGTACTGCTGACAGTGCAGCAAAACAGAGCTCTGTGTGAAAATTAACATTAAAGCTCACCGCAGAAAAGAGAGAAAACATGCATATTTTAAAAGGTAATCACAAAAACGTTATTCAGCATTATCTAACGGATTTATAGTTGAATGCAAACAGATATCATAATGCTTTGAGGTTTTCATATAAAGACTGTTGAGAAATTAACCCCTGTTTTACTTTTACTCATTACAGCGTTTCTGCTGTGTAACAGAGCTGCAGCAATTGATTTATGGGTTACTATATTGAGTATATATTTAATAACCTCCATAAATTATAACAAGGTTATTGGTAGTGCATGGGCCAATTATTACAAATTAGATTTTCATGGAATCTAATTTTTATGAGGAAAGGAGTCTCATTTACAACTGAATGGTATGGAACAACCCCAAAACCTCAAACTGAAGAATATACTGCTTATATGAAGTCAGTATGGAATTGAAAATTGTGTCTGTTTAACTTACATCTAGTACAACCAATGTCTTTTTTTAAAGAGATACTCCACCGTTTTTTTTTTCATATTAAACTATGTTATTCCCTTAACTAAGACGAGTTGATACATACCTCTGCCGTCTCAGTGCATGCACTCTATCGCTCTGGGCATGCGAGACACTTTGATCGCACTTAACTAGCCCAGTTTATAGGGGTGTAAATCTGACAGTTAATCAAGATACGAAACAATATCAATTCTCTCAGCCAGCGATACGATATTTGCCGATACCTCAAAAAATTCTACGATACGATACGATTCAGGGCTATCGATCGATTAATCGATATTTTGGTACTATATGCCAGTTACAAGTGTACACAACCAGTTACATTTATTAACTCACAATACATCCAAAAATATATTACATGAAAATTTAATTAAACTCTTTGAAAATTGCACACCCTCTCCCAATTGGGACATTTACAAGTTGTTTGTTACAAGTTAAAAACAAAACAAACAAAAAATATGATGAAAATGAACAAGAACGGAGTTATCTGTTTTTTGCAAATGAACTCTTCTGTTATATTAAGTTAATTGAAAGGATTTTATATATATATATATATATATATATACACACACACACACACACACACACACACACACACGTATATATATATATATATATATATATATATATATATATATATATGTATATATATATATATATATATATATATATATACTCACACATATATACCTGTGGTATTCCACCATACATTATAGTTATCCACTTTACACGCTTAGAAAAGTGCAACGTTTTATTTTGTGTTACCGTACTAGGTTGAGTTACACTACTCGTGTTACTGTATTTAAATAGGGAAAACGTTGAGGTGTTTGGTCACTTCTCTGCTTGGCCCATATTGAATGAACTGGGCTAGTTAAGTGCTATCAAAGTGTCTCGCACGCCAGAGCGATTGAGTGCACGCACTGAGACAACAGAGGTATATCGAGTACAGTGTGTATGGAATAACATAGTTTAATATGAAAAAAAAATATGGTGAAATATCTCTTTAAGCAATGGGTAAATAGTTCACTCTATTATGTTCTGTTGCTACATAAAAGTGTATATTGCATTTAAAAAATCATAGGTTTCAATGGGTTTACAGGTAATTTTCTACAAATTTTCTTCTGAGTTGAAGAATTATTTTGGAGAAGAATTATTCTCAGAGTCGAAACTCACTCATTTTACACTGCTTATGACAAATGAGGGTTTAAACCTTTGAACATTATGTCAAATTAATAAATAAGTAAAACCTTTCATTATCATTAAATTATATGCAGAAAGTAACATTTGTGACGTATGAATGAAGTTACAGGCTCAGGGAAGGAGGCGGTAACCAGCGAATGTTCAAAAAACTTTAATTATAAAATAAACAAGGAAGAAATAAAAAGTAAAGTACCAGCTCCTGGCACTTAAACTAAGACAAAACAGACTGATCTCATGAAGTAGCGTGTGTATGACACGCCAATTCGTATTTCCATTTTTGGCGTGCTATCAAGACGCATAATCGCTTTTCAGTGTGTTTATGAACGCCGTTGACTTAACGTTATATAAATATATGACTTACCTCAACCCCGTCCCTAAACCTAACCGTCACTGGGGTTAATGGCATTTATGACTGTTCCCTTACCATCCTAGGTAAAAAAAAGATATGACTTACCTCATCCCCATCCCTAAACTTAACCGTCACTGGGGTTAATGGCATTTATGACTGGACATTTGACGCGCGTGTACGGACACGCGGAATGACGCGAACGTTAATGGCGTAAACATACACACATACACGCGGTTACACGCGGATAGCTCAAAATGCGTAGAGATAACACGCCACTTGACTCGAAAGTGACGTGTATGTTTACCAAAAGTCATGATGTCATGTTGGACAAAACAACAACATGAAGTCCATGTCTGGTACTCTCTCGTCTTGCACTGTCATCACTCCTCCTTTTATCCTCCCGGAGCTCCTCTGCGAGACTCGAGCCCGATGAGAAATTGCTTGCTGGTCCCATCCATTTCCAAGTCGTCAAAGCCTCGGACTCCACCTCAGCCCTTCCAACCCCCTCGGCTCCACCGTGGACTACACACATCTCTCGTCATTTTGACAATCAATCACCTGACAATTTCAGGTTGCTCAAACCAACTCACGTCATGTGTAATGTAGAACAAACACTGACAACATGTCTTCATGTTTCACATAAAGACCAGTGTAGGGTTGAACATAATCAAAGACATTTGATAAGGAACAAAGACGTTTGCTTTGTTTCAACCCCTACTTTTTCATACTACAATAGCCATTTGGAATTCTTAAAGACAAAGAGGTGTTGATAGTGAGTAAGCCCTGTAGGCCAAGATATGTGCACTTCGGGGGTCTATGAATTGTCACATCTTTAGTATTGTGGGGGAAGCTGCCATCCTCTGATTGGTCAGTTTGAATGTCTCACTCTGGGTTTCGGTCACATGGTGAAGGAAGGGATAAAAGAAGATTGAACTGTTGCTCCTGGCTCATTTTTTACCTCTGTGTCCCTTTCTTGGTGCACTCTTTCTTTATCTAATCTTAACTTTATCTCTTTCTCTTTACACTGAACCACTGTAGGCAAACCACCTTTAAACCAGGCAGTGATTTTTTTTTTTTTTCCCCCCAGAAAGCAAAGGTTACTTGACTTTCTAAAGCTGCCATATTGGGCTTTCCCAATGATCCCATTCATTGATCTGTCACAGCTGTTGTTAAGCAAGTATAAGTGTTTCAGCACTGAAAATTACACACTTCAGCTTTAAGAAAGTAGAAGACCAGTGATGATGATGATTTTGGTTTTGGACTAGTTTTATAGAGCAGCAACCGCTTACGCACTTCCTCACCAGTAACAGCTAATTATAAATAATAAAACAGTGTTATAAATGATTGCCTTTTGAGTCATTAGTGGTTTTCCAGCAGAATGTGGGTCACATTCATTTGGATGCACTTATTGGCTCAGTTTTGGCTGTCGAACACTCATTAGGAGAAATAGTCGAGGGTAGCTATAGTTCAGCACATGAAAAAATCTCCAGACATGTGTCTATAGAGCAGACTGTTCTCAGGGACAATTTCAGTTTCATAACTTGCTGGGTATTTATAAGATTTTTTTTTTTTTTTTCCCTGTGAACTTAAGTTTACTCAGGGTTTCGTCATGTTGCGTAAGCATAATCCAAAAAGAAGAATAAAAAATGAGCATGAAATCTGAAAGATCTGCATTCAGGATGCATCACAAACCTCTTTTGGAAATGCCATTGTTTTGCCTTTAAAATATGTTAACATGCCTAAAACAATTAATTAATTAATTAATTAATTAATTAATTAATTAATTAATTAATTAATTAATTAATTAATTAATTAATTAATTAATTAATTAATTAATTAATTAATTAATTAATTAATTGTATATAAAAAAATCATACACACAAATAAACATCCACAGATGCTTGTAAATTGTGCACTGTATTTTGACTTATATAAAATATGAATTAAATAATATATGCTTGACCTATTTAAGACGGTTATCGTGATCTCAGTTATTGTCTTTTAAAGTGTAATGCCACCCAACTCAATATAAAAAATCCAAGCGAATCACACTCCTAGAGCAGAGAGAATATTGAACACTTATCTTTGTACCCTCACTCTGACCTTTTCCTCTGTCTGTGGCAACTGACAGATATCTCATATCAAATGTTTCGCTAAAGGTTGCCATTATATTTGGTTGCCAGCCATCAGTCAATAGAATGCAAATGTTGTGTCTGCATTATTTGATGTCCAAACTTCCAAACTAAAAATGGAACAATGATAATGTGGTTTTCAAGTTCATTTTGTGCCTGGCTTATTATATTCTGTTAAAAAGAGGGGATGGGGGGATAATATATATATATATATATATATATATATATATATATATATAAAGTTGCAGTATGTAAGAATGACAACAAGTGGTCGAAATAGGTACTGAAGTCAAATAGAAAAAAAAATGGACAATGGGCAATGGACATTGAAAACTGGCAAGTTTGCACCGTGCAGTATCACAGACCAAAACAATAACACACATTCCAGACTGGAAACGCACATTTCAAAAGTAAAATAACTGGATGTAGAAGTGTTTTTCAGAGAAACAAGTATGTGACCTTAGCATGTTTCCTCAATATATGTGAATTGCATAGATTGAATTAGGTGATTGACAGCAATTTTGGCCTATCAACAGGCGGTACTCTCCATTTAAAGGCTGATTGGTTGTCATCCGGAATGCGCCACGTCCGTTTTCCCTGTTTGTTTGCTCGTGTCGACGGTGGCTGTAGGTAATCTCGCTATTCTGTAATAGTTGATGATTTCTGGGAATCGTTGAATTGTCAATCATAGTGCAGCTTTATGGGTAGCTGCTGTTCCCCATTCGCGCTGTCTGATGGATCTGCTGATTGTTCGCTTTGCAGGTGTGTAAGCGCTTCGCTATATGCTGGTGTGGCTGTGTGGGTTTAACACTTTTTTCGCGTAGTAAATAGGCGTGATTCCCTGTATCCCATTGTGCTGTCGATGGGCATGACTGTGGCAAATCCGTGGCTATAAAGTGTGCTATATGACGTGATATCCTGAGGATAAGTGTTTAAATGCAACCATGAATGGGAGTGTGATTGTATGATGATTGGTAACATCTTCTTTTGTGTCGTTTTAGGATTCTCCCTCTCGTTCTCTGCCGTGATTTGTTTGTAGCTGCTCTTAAAGGGATACACCACTTTTTTTGGAAATAGGCTCATTTTACCACTCCCCCAGAGTTAAACAGTTGGGATTTACCGTTTTCGAATGAATTCAGACGATTTTTTGATATTTAGTAGAATATCAGTAACCAGACAGTTTCTCGTCTCGTTGACTTCCATAGAATATTTTTGCCTACTATGGAAGTCAATGAGACCAGAAACTGTCTGGTTACTAATATTCTTCTAAATATCAAGAAATCAGCTGAATGGATTTGAAAACAGTAAAACTCAACTGTTTAACTCTGGGGGGTGGTAAAATGATCATATTTCCAAAAAAAGTGGTGTATCCCTTTAAAGCCAATGTTGTAGGTTAACCACCACTGTTGATTAATGGGTACATAAATCACTCAAGATATGTATATCATTTTTAAAATGTCTCAAAAATTATCTTAAAGACCAGTTTTACATGTTTCTGGTATTAACGTTTTTTTTTTTTTTTTTACGCAATTCGGTGATGACATCACGTTGGGGAGAAGCAGAGGAAAGGGCACCTCAGCCTAGTATTAGAACTATGGCGACTGACTGGGATGAGAAAGAGTTGGCAAGAAGAGGCAACATGCATGATGGCCCGCAGCCGTATAATTTTGAACCTGCTAGACGTGAGAGGGCAAATGAAGAATTGCCAAGAACAGATGGCCATCAAAGCCAATTAAATGCATAGTCCGAGGAGAATGAGTGGAGAGTGAAGTGTCCTGGTGAGTTGCTATCATTAAGCAATGCAGCATTGAGCACTGGAGCTAGTCTACGAGCTATGGCAAGCCATTTTAACCCTTTGATGTGCAAGCTACCCCTCTAATGCACAACATGGGTCTAAAAAGACCCGTATTCATTTCCTATGTTATTTCATGCATGGCTTGGCATTTTTTTGAAGTTAGCACAAGGTTAGCATTGAAGTTAGCACGAGGAACCTGAGAATATCCTGCCAGAAATGATGTTTGTCAATACCATTCAGTGGGATTTAAATTAACAACTTTTTGAATTGTCCCAACACCAACCCAATCCTCCAGAGTGTCCAGCCGGAAAGATGTATGTACCCGAAGAATTTTGTACCTCGCTAATCTCCTCAGCACATTCATCCATTGGCACTGGTCATCCTAGAATAAACAAGACCTATTCCACTCTCCATATTCACTACTGGTGGCCCAGCATGGTATAGGATATCAGGACCTTTATCAGAGACTATTTCTATGACGCTTTCTCAGTCCTTAATACAAATGTATAGAGAAAACCCGTGATGGCGGTTGTATGCAAATGCCCCGCCCCTCCCGCAGGACAGCCAGTCGTTTGCTATTAACGGTCAAGCATTTAAATACGTTACTGTTTGAAAAGGCGGCAGATGTGATGTGCAGTATGTGTGCGTTGTGTAAATATCAGACATCCCAAGTCTCCCAGAAGTTCCGGGTGTCTCCTGCAGATTGATGGCTCGCTGATGCCCGCAAATTAGTTAAAATCTCCCGGAATCTAGAGCGAGCGAGCAAGAGCGTGCGCACATACTGTGTTTCAAACTGTGAAGCGCATGCGCATCAGAGAGCGAGAGAACCCTTGCGCATGCGCAGTAAAAGAATAACCTGTGGGAATAACCTTATTTTGGGGCAAAGTCATCAAACTTTTTCATCAATTTTTATTATATTTTACTGCTGTTTCTATACATGCAGTTTTTATGTCCCAGTGACCAGTGAAAGAGCAGTTCTGACTCTCTGCCCATTCATTTAGATAGAGCCTGGTCTTGTTAAGTCCGAAATAGCTGCCCGGAGGCGTTTCCAATATGGCGGCCGAGTGGCATGACTTGCCTGAAAGGACTTTGCCTTTGTCCAGGGGTGTATTCTTTGTGCCATGAACAAGAACCTCCGTCACTTACCCACTGGGAAACTCATGCCCTTACCTGTTCCGCAACGACCCTGGTCACACATTAGATTCGATTTTGTGACTGTCCTTCCTCCCTCGGATGAGAATACATGTATCCTGGGAGCATTGATCGCTTTTCTAAGGCCTACAAATTAATTCCCCTGAAAACTTTAACCACAGCTTTTGAAACCGCAGAATTACTGATGGAGCATGTCTTCCGGAACTTTGGTATTCCGGAGGATATTGTATCAGACGGGACTGCAGTTTATCTCCAAGGTGTGGCGAGCATTCTTTGCCTTAATGAATGTAACAGTGAGTCTAACTTCAATATCACCCACAGCGAATGGTCAGGCGGAACTGAAGATCCAGGATGTCAGTAGTTTCCTTCGTAGCTTCTGCAATTCCAATCAACATCTCTGGAGTCGATATCTGGTGTGGGCAGAGTACACTCAGAACTCACTTCGACAAGCTTCCGCTAATCTAAATCCGTTCCAATGTGTTTTGGGTTATGTCTTTATGTCTTTTATTGTGTTTTTTCTTTACGTGTGTAGTGTAGTGCAAGGGTGTGTGTGTGCGCGTGAACGTTTTCCCCCATAAAACCGAACTCCACAGTGATTCCTGTCATAGCCAGCCTCAGCCCTTTGATTTGATTCTTTTCTTTGATTTGAAGTGGGGTTGCTAGTGTTTTATGTGGGGTGTCGTTTTTAATCATTTTTGTATTAATAAACATTTGTATTTTTGTACCCTACTTGTCTAACTTTATGAGGTAACCAAACCTGTGTGCTTTACTCAATGTTTAGTCTTTTCTCTGGGGTTAAAGGGTTAGTTCACCCATAAATTAAAATTATGTCATTAATAACTCACCCTCATGTCGTTCCAAGCCCGTAAGACCTCCGTTCATCTTCAGAACACAGTTTAAGATATTTTAGATTTAGTCCGAGAGCTTTCTGTCCCTCCATTGAAAATGTATGTACCTTACACTGTCCTTGTCCATAAAGGCAATACAGACATCATCAAAGTAGTCCATGTGACATGAGTGGGTTAGTTCGAATTTTTTGAAGCATCGGAAATACTTTTTGGCCCAAACATAGCAAAAACAACGACTTTATTCAGCTTTGTATTCTCTTCAGGTTCTGTTGTCATTGCTTGTTCACGATTCCAATGACGCTGCTGACGTGTTATTTTGTGCGCCGTATTAGGACGATTAGGACATCCGCGACATGCATACTTACAAACTATTTTTTAAAAATATTGCAATACCAAAATACAAACAATGTAGAAAATCTTGACTACAGCATGCGTCTCCATCAGACTGTAAATGAAGCTCTGGCGCACAAGATAACACGTCAGCAGCGTCATTGGAATAGTGAACGAGCAATTACAACAGAACCGGAAGAGAATACAAAGCTGAATAAAGTCATTGTTTTTGCTATGTTTGGACCAAAAAGTATTTTCGATGCTTCAAAAAATTCGAACTAACCCACTCATGTCACATGGACTACTTTGATGATGTCTGTATTGCCTTTATGGACAAGGACAGTATAAGGTACATACATTTTCAATGGAGGAACAGAAAGCTCTCGAACTAAATCTAAAATATCTTAAACTGTGTTCCGAAGATGAACGGAGGTCTTACAGGCTTGGAACGACATGAGGGTGAGTCATTAATGACATCATTTTCAATTTTGGGTGAACTAACCCTTTAACTCCTAGGGTGGCGTAGTTGGACTTCTTTATTCATAAATCAACTTGAGCTTTTGTCTCGAAACTGCATCCACATGACACATATGCAAACATATTTTTGTATTTTATGCTTTAGTAGAGTGAAAAAGTTACATATAACACCTTTAAACAGAAAAGTTATTTTAAATTGAAATAATATTTCACAGTATTCCTGTTTTTACAATGTTTTTTTTTTTTTTTCAATTAAATGCAGCCTTGGTGAGCAATTCTGCTTATTCTTAATAGGTATAGACTGCAACTCATATTCTGTGATAAATATTCCACATAATTCCAGGCAGGGTTGACAAGTCTGTGTGTTTTCCCTTACACTAGTATTGCGTCTCCCATCCAATCAGCTCTGTGCTTTGTTACTTCAGATAATCTGATAATTTTATCACAAAATGAATGCCCTTTTGACATTTTTAAATATGGTGTGACAGTCAAGCAGAAGCGTGAATCATGAGACATCAGGAGGAGGTATGTTAAAGGCAGTACAATTCATTGAAATGTATCATCTCTTATTTATTTGCTCAGTGTTTCAATCACGGAAAGATAATAAACAGCGTAATGTAATGTTCCATTTACCTCAGGATATTCTCCAAAGTTCACAGTTCATTACTCATCTATACAAATCATACGATTTTGTATTTTGATTATTATTATATATGGAAATAAACAGTTGAATATAATAGTAGATGATATTTTTGAATATTATAGTACTGTTCCAAATGAGAGGACATATCCAAATTATCATGCCGTCTATAGCACAAGCATATGACAGCAGAAGGAAATTCAAACCATACAGCACAAAAGATAGATGCATTTGGCCACCAAACGATCTATGTAAGCTGATGTTATTCTTGGATATTGGTGCAGAAATTTTGTATAGATGCATATCCCTAATTTAATTTGTTGTGTTACTCTATTTTACTGCTTGTAACAAAAATGTCCTATAACTAACTTACAATATAGCTGAGGGGAAATTTAGTAATATCTAAATGTGTTGGGTTCAAGCAGGGTTATTTCTTTTAACCGAAATCCTGTCATTAGATAATTTGAGGGGCAAAAGTCATGGGAAGAATCTGCTGTCATTAGAGGGATCAGTGTTCTGCACTGGCCAGTAGTGTAATAGGAGGGTCACTGTTGCCACCACTGGTACATCCTGTTGTGCCATCAAACCTTCATTTGTCATGCCGTCAAGTTTGCCTTTGATTCACAGAGGGGAAAACAAACCTTTAAGTGTGCTATAAAAAAAGAGGCTTTTCAAACTATTAACATTAGCTGCCTGGCAGTTACTGGAAAACCAGTCTGGGGAGGCTTAAAACGAGCCAAAAATGAGTTATGTTCTATAAATTTATGAGGACTGGTGAAGGTCATGTGTTAGTAAGTAAGTAAGTAAGTAAGTACATTTTATTTATAGAGGACATGTAAATTCAGCTTAAAATTACCTGTCCTGTGTAAAACAATTTTAATAAAATACAATAAAATATAAAATAAAATAAGAGTAAAAATCAAAGACAACATTTTATCTAATCCAAAAATTAAAAATCAAGAAAGGCTACAGAGTAAAGATCTAGATTTAAAAACAGAATTACAAGGAGCACTTTTTTAATGTCAAACATGTGTATGCGTGTGTGTGCAAAGTAATATATTAAAAGTAGAGATGCACCGATCGTCGGGCCAGGGACCGGATTCAATCGATTTTTTACATTGCTCAGTGCGTTATTGTGACGATCTGCGTCTGGAGTGCCCGCTTGAGCCTCTGGGGGGCACTCTCTTATCCTAGTTTATTGTTTCATTAATGTTTTACCCTGGACTGATTATGGTTTATTTGTTGCACCTGTTTTAGATTGAGCTCCCTGATTTAAGCCTGAGTTTCATGCCAGTTATCGCTCTCTTAATTATTTCCTTCTCTAATGATGAAGGGACACCTCCTCTCACGTACTTGTCTCATTCCCCACAGTTAAATAGTTTTTGTTGTGCATAACTTTACTAATTTTCACAAGTTTCGCTTTCACACCAAAAGCACGTGTACCACTGATCTATATAAATGGCGCACACATAAAGCCACCTCTCAAACAGCTTGTGAGTCCCAAGTACCAAAAGGAGTGGCTTACTGTGCTTGAACGGTCAAATAAACACAAAATTATGTCAAAATGCATGTCTTGGTGGGTATTCAGTTAAACACTGTCAATTCTGGAACATAGATAGTTAAGAAATGGATCGATGTGTATGCGCTGTTAATTAAAGGGGTGGTTTACTCCTCTTTTTCTTTGCATGATTGTGTTTATGGGGTGCAATATAACATGTATTCGTGGTTTTTCTTTTTTTAAAAGTCTTATTTTTCATAAACTTCACCTTTATCGTCAGCCGCGCTCTCCTCTGTCCCCTGAACGAGCGGTTTACTTCCTGATTCTATGAAAACACTCCCTCAGAAACACGTCGTGGGCTCAGATTGGTTCGTTTGGGCGGGTGTGTTGTGATTGGCTAAACTGTCGCTCACGTTGTCCGTAAGGTTAACGCCTATTACCTTTACGGGGAAACGCCAGCTCCGGTCCAGATGTAAATAATGGTGTCGAACTGCAGTATCAGTTTGAGGCAGAATCAGACCGAGAAAGCCGCGATGAAGCGAGTCAAACAGAACCACACCACACACGGCTCTTACTAAACGTTTCTGAATGATAATTTGACATATTTTTTTAACCATATACACGTTTGTTTTACACAATAGCATCTGACGGGCAACAATAGCAACTGACTGGCTACTAATGTTATACTCAAACAGCGTTGGCAAGTTTACGTTCTTGATCAAATCGAAAATAACGTCATAAAGCATATATACATGAAAAATACGTTTAAAACATTAGTACTTATACAAAATTCAGGTCCATAATGTTTGTACGCGTTTGTCGTAGACACAAAATACTAGCATAACTAGTAGCCTAGTGGCTATAAAGCCAGCGCTGGCATTTTGAAATAAATAAATAAATAAATAAATACAACACAGGCTAACGTTACGTCTGGAATTATACATGCAAATACATTTAAAACGATTAAGTCTTAGCCTACTTACAGGTTGTGGCCCAACAACTGCTGCCTCTGGTTTTAAAGTTGGATCTGCTTCATTGTTTATTAACAGTTTCTTGCTGCATTGAACTCGTGGGGATTCTGAAAGCTGTCTTCCGTAAAATGCGCAGCACAGAGAGCTAGATTACCATCGTCACTTTCAGGAATATAATCAAACATAAATTGTATCCATTGTTGATGAAGTATAGCATCCGTGGGAAGCTCGAACACAGAAGACCTGTCAGCTGCGTGAACACAACACACTCGACGTGCTGCAGAAATATGCACATCCCATTTCCTGCATATTCCGAAGGGAGTGGTTGATGCAAATGTGCGGGTTAGTGACGTACCATAACCCGTTGTAGTCCCAATCCAGTCGTTTTTGTAGGCGTTTACACTTCCTGGTTTTGTAAAAGACGATATCTCTGCTTGCATTGAACTTTCAGCGCTGCAACTTTGCAGATACTGTTCATGCACCATCAGCAACATTACACACTATTTAAAATCAAAAAAGTGAAACCGGAATCAACCACCCCTTTAAAGATCAAAAGACAAAGAGAAAATCGCTTGAAAAAATTACAATGAATACTATCCAGTTTTATTTTATATTTGGTTACTTTCATTTCTGCAGTAGCCCATTTCTTACTAGAATACTACTGTTAGACCAACCTGGAAAACTTGCCATGTTTATTTAATAGCTCTCTTTATTCCATTGCATTTGTGCTGCTGTTTGAAATTTGTTTATATGTTATCATTATTTTTTACTGACTTTTTACTTGATTAGGAAAGCAGAGCAGATCCAAGAGCCATCAGAGAACGCGCCACACCACCTTGTATCTCACGGAGGAGCTACAGAAGCATAAAAGGAGAAGCGACGACAGTGAAGGATGAGAGAGGACCAGTTATGGACCTTGTGGTATGTTTTTTTTTTTTTTTTTTTTTTTTAATGTGTGTGCAGCAGTTCTTTGTGAGGGGCTGCTGCTTTATCTTTCGTTTTTTGTTTGTTTTGTTATTAAATTGTTGAACGCTCGCCGGTTCCATCCTCCTTCTTTCCTGAAAAACATAACTTGTTAATTTTTTTAAGGAAAATTCATTTTTTGCATTGAAGAAAAGTATATTTTTCTTTGTATATGCTGCCAGACATTGTTCTTAGAAAGAAAATCTGAATCGGCAAAAAATTGCAATCGTTGCATCTCTAATAAAAAGGGATGTAGAATATAAACATATCTTGATGATAACTGAGAGTTTATTCAAACAAGAAAAGACCAGTCAACTTCGCAAGGAGTAGTTTGCAGACATGAGTTTTAATTATGTTTGCATTAAGACATTCATTACCCACACATCAAACTAACAGCCTGCTCTGTCAAACACAATGAAAATACTATTCATCCACGATTGGTAACTGACAATATAATCCTGGTATTGAAATGTACTTTTTTTAATGTCCTTTTTTTAATTAATAACAGGTCGTCTAAAAAAAAGAAAAAAAAAAGAAAAAAAGAAAGCACTTTTCTATGCCGAACTCACAGCCAGCATACGTTGCAAGCTTTTAACAAAGCATTCAATGTGGGAGAAAAATGTTTGACATTTACAGACAATTACAATTACAGAAAAAGACTCTAGCACATTTTTCAAATGTTAACACACTACTTAAACAACCCAGCATTGTTTAGAATGCAGGTGTCCTATATTTAGTCTCTATTACAGTAGTAAAAAAAAAAAAAAGTCAGTCATCTTTTGGTAAATTGGGGGATTGGCCCAAGTAATTTCTGCATTTCTCACTTATTTTTGTAAATGAATGTAATACAGTCAGTAAATTTTTAAAAATATTATCCTTATTATATAATTAATATTTATGTGAAAAAAATTCAAACTTCTAAAAAATAAAAGTTCATTATTTATGCAATGCTCCCAGTTGTTAGTGTTTTTTAGGTCAGAGACTTATGAATGAAATGCATGTTTACTGAATGAGAATTTATTTTGAGTCATATTGTTATGATTTGTTTGTGTGTGTTTGTTTGTTTATTTGTTCACTGCATGTTCTGCTCATGTCTATTTCAAGGTTGGTTTTCAGTCTGTTAATTGGCTCAGTTCTCTCCCTGTATGTCACTATGTTTTCTCATTGATTGTTAGTTCTGGTCAGGTGTGTCTTGCAACTTACAAAAACGAACTAACAGAATATATTTATATTAGGGCTGTCAAACTATTAATCGCGATTAATCGCATCCAAAATAAATGTTTGTTTTTACATAAAATATGTGGCTGCACTGTGTATAATTATTTTGCATATATATAAATACACAAACAGGCATATTAAAGAAAAAATATTATTTATATATAAAATATTTATATTTATATATAATATAAATTATATATAAATCTATAAACAGTATATACATGAAAATATTCATTAAATATATACAAGCATGTGTGTGTATT
Source organism: Cyprinella venusta (assembly GCA_038021265.1). Taxonomy (NCBI): domain Eukaryota; kingdom Metazoa; phylum Chordata; class Actinopteri; order Cypriniformes; family Leuciscidae; genus Cyprinella; species Cyprinella venusta. Next base: position 23,495,029 of record CM075873.1, on the reverse strand, counting down.
TATATAAAATAATTATAAACAGTGCATCCACATATATTATGTAAACATAAACTTTTATTTTGGATGCGATTAATCGCGATTAATCGTTTGACAGCCCTAATTTATATTTTAATTTTTTTGCCCTTGCATTCATTCTTGTGACACCTGAATGAAAGGCTCATTATTATGCTCATTACTTCTGCATTCAGTGATCTTTGCGCACTGCCACTTCTGTTGAATCACTGATCACTTTGGCGAACTGATGACGGACTACACTTCATTTATTTATACGGCATCACTGGTAAATTAGTCTGATTCACTGAAGTGCATGCTAAAAACAAACGTGCTACCTTGTTTTATTTTAAAGTTTGGACCTTCATCCCGGCGAACCGCTTTAATCCACTTCTTCCACTCAATTCAGTCAGGAATCCATGAAAACTTAAGTAGGGTTGGCATTGTTGGTTAGATTTACAAAGTGGAACAGAGCAGTGACATCTATAGCCTTCGTTTCGGCCTTTGTTGAACTGCGTCGGAAGTGGACATGCACAAAGTTGACAAATCCCGCCCATGAAACCCGGAAGCATGATAATCCCCTATTATTTTTAGAATTTAAAATAATCTATTGTGTTATATGAATGAAAAGGTAGGATGATTTTCAGATCATTTTGAAGCAAAAACTCTAGGCCACAACACCCATTAGTCCAAAGTATTGTGGACGCATATTTCGTATGTTTTTGATGCCTAATCTCAAAAACTTTCATTTTTAGTTTTTTCAACAACCACTCATCAACAATATTCTCTCAAAAATACAAACTCATTCTGTTTACACCACATTCTGACTCTATCATATGAATGTCTCAACAGAAATCAGACCAGGCAACATTTTTCCAGTCTTTTCCAATTTTGGTGAGCTCTTGCTAATTGAATCCTCTTTTTCCTATTTGTAGTGGAGATGAGTGGTACCCTGTGGGGTCTTCTGCTGTTGCAGCCCATCCGCCACAAGGTTTGCGTGTCATGGCTTCACAAATTCTTTGCTGCATACCTCGGTTGTAACAAGTGGTTATTTCAGTCAAAGTTGGTCTTCTATCAGTTTGAATCAGTTGGCCCATTCTCCTCTGACCTATAGCATCAACAAGGTATTTTCGCCCACAGGACTGCCGTATATTGGATGTTTTTCCCTTTTCACACCATTCTTTGTAAACCCTAGAAATGGTTGTGTGTGAAAATCTCAGTAACTAAGCAGATTGTGAAATACTCAGACTGGCCTGTCTGGCACCAACAACCATGCCACGCTCAAAATTGCTTAAAGGGCACCAATTATGCCCCTTTTTACAAGATGTAATATTGGTCTCTGGTGTCCCAAGAATGTATTTGTTAAGTTTCAGCTCAAAATACCCCACAGTTGATTTATTATAACCATTTGAAAATGTCATTTTGGGGCCTGCTTAAAAATGACCTGTTTCGGAGGTGTATGGCTTTAAATGCAAATGAGCTGCATATCCCCGCCCTGCCTTTGGACGAGGGTGTAACTTGATATGGCAGTCGGTACTGAGAGACTGAGAAACCGGAGAAACCGCAGTTGTCATTCAGCAGCGTACGTTTGAATCGGAATATATAAATACTACTAAAAGACTCCGGCAGAATAAACACAAATGAGAATGGACCAGTATGTCTCGGTATGGTTATTTGATACATTTATGTACTTATAGCGTTGTAATCGCGTCCCCTTTGAAATGATGGGCATACAACACACACACGCACACACAAACACTAATGCTAGCGCATTTTTTGTGAAATTACATACACATACTGTGATAAAGTTTGCTGCGTACGAGCGAAATTACAGTTGAGTTATGCAGGGACCTGTGGCGTCATGTTTACTTGTCATACCGCTGCTTCTGTGGCAAATGTGAGGAGATGGCTAACTTACAGAACTAGAATATATATGCAGTTTTTAATACAATATCTTTAAATATATATAAACGTGTGGTTACACACTATACAAACAAGGTTTAAATTATAGCCTACATCCTACGACGACAACAACTTTAGACGCATTTGTTGTTGAATTGGCTAACATTGACAAGACTATTTGCTCAAAAATCATAAAATACAATGTGTTACTGGATGTGACGGTGGATCGCAAACAGTAGATTAAGATCCACAGTTGAGGATTAACTTTTAAACTACAACAACAGGATTAACCGACGAACATTTATGTTTCCAAGAGACATCAACTGTCGTTGAAGCAATGTAGGATGTGTTTACAGATCACCGAAGGAGGGGTCTTGGCCACAACCACGCTGTCAATCAAACCCCTTTCTCATTTTCTACGTCACTAATATCTGGATCTCAGAACAGCTCGTTCTGAGACAGTGCATATGATTTATTGAGATTGTAACAAAACCACTGGGTGGATTTTTATCATTCTAGGGTGGTTTTGCTCACACACTGCCGACACACATTTATGTTCAAACACCATGTAAAAGTGAATTTAGCATAATAGGTGCCCTTTAAATCACCTTTCTTTCCCATTCTGACATTCAGTTTGGAGTTCAGGAGATTGTCTTGACCAGGACCACAACCCTAAATGCATTAAAGCAACTGCCATGTGATTGATTTACCCCTTTATTTATTTTTTTCAGAGCAGTTTCATTCTCAACCAACAACAGTGAGTTGACATGTCAGTAATACAATAAAAAAATGAATAAAACAAGGAAAAAATCTAACAGAATAAAGATATTCTGAATTAATGTGAACAATTGAACAATGAACAATTTAGACTAAGTGCCTGCTATACATAAATTGAATAATCAAATGTAAAAAAATAAAAAAAAATAAAGCTGCAAGCAGCGATGTGCGGGCCCTCGCACCTGTAGCACGTCGGGGTGTGAGGCGGCCGCGTTGCATATTCTGCAGCTCAGCCGGTGCGGCTGTGAATTTGCTACCCTGCTTCGTTAAAGGTCAATTCCTGTTGCCAGCAGGTGGCGCTATGACTGTGGGTGAATGTCGGCATGTAGATTTGTTCAGGGCGGGACTCTTGTCAAATGTGTAAATTTTTGTGCAGATCTGGGCATTTACAGCCAAGTTACTACAACTTCCTGTTTCATGGCGAATCATCAACGCCACGGACACGCCCATCGACGAAAATGCGCCGATACCACAACTTTACATCTTCAATGCCTTTAGAAGTCACAGCAGAAATGTGAAGTCGATCCGACTAAATCCCTAGGAGGAATTAGTTAAAGTACGTAATGAGTAAATCATCAAAAAATGGCGGTAAAAATAGAAATGGCCGACTTCCTGTTGAGTTTAGGGCATCGCTCCAAGAGACTTTTCTGTGCATCTGGACATGGTAGATGTACCACAGAAATTTCGTACATGTCGGTCAAACATGCTGCGGGGGCTGCTTCGTTAAAGGTCACTTCCTGTTGCCACGGGGTGGCGCTATGACTGTGGGTGAATGTCGGCATGTAGATTTGTTCAGGACGGGACTCTTGTCAAATGTGTAAAATTTCGTGCAGATCTGGGTGTTTACACCCAAGTTACTACAACTTCCTGTTTCATGGCGAATCTTCGATGCCACGGACACGCCCATCGACGAAAACGCGCAGATAGCACAACTTTACATCGTCAATGCCTTTAGAAGGCACAGCACAAATTTGAAGTCGATCCGACTAAATCCCTAGGAGGAGTTAGTTAAAGTACGGAGTGTGTAAATCGTCCAAAAATGGCCGCCAAATTCAAAATGGTGGACTTCCTGTCGAGTTTAGGATATGGTTTCTTGAGGCTTTTTGTGCGACATGATACACGTCCCCACCAAATTTCGTGCGTGTAGGTTGAACGTGGACGAGGGGCTATTTTTTTCCAATTTTCTAGGTGGCGCTAACGAGCCATTTTGCCACGCCCATCCGCGAAACCCACAAAATACGAAATTTTTCACCAGACCTGACATGCGTGCCAAATTTGGTGAGTTTTTGAGCATGTTGCGGCCTCAAAAATGGCGCTTACTTGCAGAAAAAATAAAAATAAAAATAACCCTAACAGTTTCAAGAGGGTCCTCGCACTGTTAGTGCTCGGGCCCTAATAAAAAAAAATATTGCATAGTTTTCACTGTATGAATTAGATATATCTTGATTTAAGTTACTAATGTTATTCAGGGAAGAGCAGTAAATGATTCTCACTCTATCTTTTGTTGCTTGATTAACAAATGACATATAGAGCAGTGGGTTTATTACACTGCTGTCCCTTTAAAGCAAAATGATCAGACCTTATACCTTGAAAAGCATTCGATTACTTTTTCAGCTGATACACCAAAGACACAACTGAATGCATTTAAGTAAAAAACAAAATAAAACACAAAAAATCAAACAGTCCCCAATACAGACATTTTGAAATTTTTTTGCATGCATGTCTGTTCAGCTGCACACCCGAAGCCCAAAGTAGCATGTCCTTGTCTGTGTTTCTCTCCTTCTCGCACCGCATGGGCAGAAAGCCGCCTGCTGAAGCATCTCTCTTTGCAGCTCAATATGCTTTTACACGTGACGTTACATGATTCGACTGATATGGATGTTGCATATGGGTGGCTGTGCACCACTTTAAAGGAAAGGAGCTGAAAGCGGCATTATTTTTTCATAATCGTTGGAAGCCAAAATCAAAAATGAAAGTAAACCCATTCCTAAATCATTCTTGAGAGCAGAGGCCCCTGGTGGTTTGGGGGCCCTATATGCAACTTAATTGCGTACTTTGAGTATAGGGAGGAATTTATGGTGGTAAACTGTAAAAGGACATTCCCAGAAGTCCCTTTGTAACACATCACATCATAACTTTCAGCAATGTTATTTTGTTTGTTTGTTTGTTTTTGTATTACTTGAAGGTAAGTTACTATGTTAAATGTTGATGCATTATTTTAGTGTTATATGTATTAGTCTTTGCGTGTGTGTGACCGTGCTCGTCTATACAAGTATTGACAATATATTTATGGAGGAACTCTGACTCATCATGTGGATTTGTATTTTACCATCTGTATACATAATCATGATGGATGTCTTAAGGAAAAAGGCAGATTTTGTTTGTTCAAGTAGCTTGACATTAACATCACTAAATCACTTTTGCTGTGAATTTCTGGCAACCACAGCTGCCTGCTTTTTACCTTTTTACTCTAAATTTAACAAGGTATTTGAGCCTCTTCTCACCCCAAGACGTCATCTAACTGACGCTTTTGACCATACGTCAACATCCAACGTTTTAGGGCACCCTTTAACGTCAGTTAGATGACGCTATCTAACCCTAACCCTACCCCAGACCTAAACCCCTGTGTCATCTAGTTGGATGACGCCCTAGGATCGCCATCTATCTGACGTTAAAGGGTACCCTAAAACGTCAGATGTTGACGTATGGTCAAAAGCATCAGTTAGATGACGTCTTGGGATGAAAATGTGTTGGGTATTTAGACAGTGTTGCTAGGTGGTTGCTTGGTGGCTGTCTACATGGTGACTTGGTGGCTAGCCTAAATACACAAAGCCCCCCCTCTAGATATAACTCTGGTCCCACCTTCAATTTATATTTATTACATTCTCCAACCATTTTATTGTCTGCTAAAGGTACAATAATAGCACACCCCTCTCCAATAAGTTGTTAATGTTTAATACTTAAGGGTTTATTTAAATTGCATTAGCTATAGAAACAGGGATTGTTGCTTTAACCAGCACCACAAATTAAAAATTCATAGTAGGAAATGAAGTAGATATGAATACAAGAACAATTTGTTGCGTGAACATAGCTTAAAGCTGTTCTGTAAAGTGTAAGTATCTAAGTGAATGGTAGAATTAAAAGAAAAACAACAACGAAAGTTGGAAAATAAAGTATGAAAGCTCTCACCAAACCGATAAGGAAGCATTGGCAAGAAACCTGCTGGAAGACAAAAAAAATCAATAAAGGTCTAAAGGGAAGAAACAAAGCTTTAGAGGAAGGCGTGAGAAAGATATTCAGGACAAAATAATTAATTCTTCCAATTTTCTAACTTAAGAAAGCATATTCAGTGCAAAAAAGGCCTAATATTATATTTTAAAACGATGTTACACTCCAATTATCTGCAGTGAGGCAAGAGAAAAGGGAAATTAAAGCAAGCAGAAGAAAGAGGTTTCAACTCAACATTGACTTGTTAGATGCTTCATGCTAAAGCTCCCTTTAAACTAGATTATTTTCCATTCAGTACCTTTCACAGCAACTTTTCAATATGCCTTTATACCAAAGCAGGTCTCAAACAGGCACAAAGTTTTAGTATGTCTATGCTTGGCCTTCAGCTTTATGCCAAGTTTTTAGATACCAGCCCTAAAACATGATTAGCACTCTCAGCTTTGCTTAAACTGTTTTGCATCCTCAACAAACCAGCATACTGCAATGCCCCCGGACCGAGGACACCAGATTCCCAGCCAGCAAGTTAGCAGAACTGCCAGCATAATGCATTTTAAAAGCGTGAATATTCTTTGAATATTTCTGTTAGATCAAATGTGTGCAGCACAGCTGGACATGGCCTTACACAAATATGTGTATGAAATGAGTCAGCACAGTGTATAAACATAGCAGCTGATTCATTTTGACGGGATGCATTCATCAAATTAGCCAGCTCTTCCGTGTAGATTACAGTAGGAAAGCTTTAATTATTTTAGTGAATCATGCATAAGTCAACAGTGAAGACATAAGTAATGTATTATTTGCAGATTGTGCACATGCTTAATGATATCGTTCTGTTCCAAAACCAAGACAGGTCTAATAAATGTCTAAAAAAATGTCTAATTTTAGCCATTTAATGATTGTACAGTAGCATAACATCCACTGTATGTTTAATGGAGAAGGTGCTCCCATAATGCATTGCACCAAATTCTGGGGAATATAAATCCAAGATGGCTGACAAGGTGGGAGAAATTTTGATTAGCCTTTTTTTCTGTTAACAACAATGGCTGAGTATAGTGAGAACAAGTCTTTTTGTTTAAGTGTTTAACGTCCAGTGGTCTACTCTACAAAGCTTGAACATTTCACAACTGTAATAGACACTGCAATATATTCACTTTGAGTTTGGTAATGGGTAATGTGGAATCTGTCGTGTGGACCCGGGTCCACATCGGGGTACTGGACCTGAGAACAGGCAACAATTGCGCTCGGACTGGAACAAACGTGCCTAGTGTTAAAAAAACGCCAGTTATGTCATTCAATGTGTCTCTTTGGCTGTCATACAATGTGGGTGTTGTCCAGTAGCGGCTCCTGGACAACAATTTAGGTAGGGCAGATTCTGGGTCTTAGAGCTATGATAAACTTTTTGTAAGCTTTATATTCTAATCGCTGACCAGTTTTGGCAGAATTCTGATGTCCTTGCGTTCTCCAGCCTGAGGGTGGCGCTATAATGATGACTGATGATTTTAAAAATTTTGATAAACAAATATTGACATATTTTAGTACATATTGCCTTATTGTATTTATTGCATCCGAATGATTTTGAATGGTGCAAGTTAGGAATTCCAGTAAGGAAAACAAAGTCATGTCTATTCTCGGAACAAAAATAAAACAAACACAGCAGAAACTGTCTATAAAAGCTAATCACAAGAGCACGTTTAAACTAAACTTTTATTAATTTGATACGTTACTCGACATAGGAAGAACAGGCATGCTGACTAATTACTGACCCAGTGCAGAAATATAGCTGAAAGCGGACTGATAGAGTCTTGGAGGGAGGTTTACATGAGGTCAGTGAAAATAAGAGAGGTTGCCCCAATGCCCCAATGACTGTCTACGAGAGCACACTGCAGTTTTATATATATATATATATATTTATTTATTTTTTTTCTACCACAGAGCTCCATTGGAGTGTGCCGCTGTAGAGCTAGGAAGGGCTCTGAGACCGGCTGCCCCGCTTAGTATTTAAAATGGGTCATTAATGTAGAAGAAATAAAGCTTCTAGAGCTTTCCAGACTTAGAAAAGCCAGAAATGGGAAAACGACGTGAGGCCGGTGGCGTGATTACCGACGAGTGACACCTGTGCAATGCACCGGTCTCGTATCTCTCATGGAGGAGTGGGCATTTTCTTAGCAATGTTAAAACACACATCAACCGATCACTTGTTTAGCGTTAATGTAAACACTACAAGTTAGATTGAAACAAAAGATGTGCATGGAAACAATGAATGGCGACTGCAGAAAGTAAAAGCTGAATCCCGGACATCGACGGACGGACATGTCCATGAAAAAGAGGATGGTAATCCCTACAACTTGGCTTTCTTCACAGAACAAGAGCCTGCTAGCTTAGCTTCCAAAAAAAGATGGCTGACTGTTCCCAGATAGCAAACTGACATTGAATCAACGTGGAAACATTACATCGAAACAATGTTGATCTGACATTGTTTTGCTCGTCGAATTAACCTTGAACCAACGTCAGACGCGTCATTCTTTCAAAACTAACAGAAAATCAACTTAAAATCAACGTTGATTCAACGTTATGAAAGCAAACCAATTTTCGATTTTCATTTAGCTTTGAAGAATGCCGCGTCTGATGTTGGTTCGATGAGCAAATCAATGTCAGATCAACGTTGTTTCGATGTCATGAGAGACGTCGTTTCCACGTTGATTCAATGTCAGTTTGCTGTCTGGGTTCTGTAAGTGAGATCCCACCCTTTATGTGCAGATTGAAAACATACGTAACAGACCCAACTACTGACTGTAGTCTTCAACCCCTGGCCAATTTTTTTTTCCAGACAAAAATACATAAATCTCTCGTCTCAGGGGATGAGGGTGAAAAGCATGGTAATTCGAAAATACTACAGGTTTTCTACTAATACAAAGCTTAATGCTAAATCCTGAAGTATCCCTTTAACATTGTTGGGGAAGCTACTCTGAAACTGTAGTTTGACAAGCTACAAGCTACTCTTACGTTAAAGTAGGTAAACTACAGTCAAGCTACCGTTTTGGAAAAGTAGTTAGCTACACTACAAGTTACTATCAAAAAGTGGCTAGCTACATTGAAACTACTTATGCTTTTTGAACAACATATTATAAATATTATATTACATATTATTATTATAAGATGTTATAAATTATATATTATAAATATCTGAATAAGTGTCTGATGAAGTGAATAAAATATTTAGTGTTTAAAACAATGCAATACAATTATGATTTCATAGAGTATTGTTTTATTACACACAACACTCAAATATCTCGGACTGTTTTTCGTGCAAAATTGCAACAAATAGCCTACAACATTGCAAGAACAAAATATACATTCAACATAAATTGCATTTAGAACATTTTCTCAAAAATACCGATTGTACTTGGACAAATAAGGCCATGGGTAATTAACGTTAGTTGTTTCTCCATCCTCCAAATCTGACGTCACCTCTTGCTCCATTATGGATAATCATAATATGGGTGTGTCAACCCACTTCTTTACGTCAGTGAACCGTTAGCCGCAAGATGCGTGATTAAACAACAGGTGGCGGTAATGGCAAAAAATGAGTTTGTTATCTAACAAGAAGAAGAATATCCTTGCATGACGCTGATTCGCGCAGGCTCGACAAACGCAATGTAGCTTTTGCTCGCGCAACACCGCTACTTGCTGCAAAAAGTAGTTAGCTACTGGAAAAGCTACACTGTTTAAAAAGCAACTGAGCGACTGCCAAGCTACTGAAAAATGTAGTTAAGTTAGTAGCGTCGCTACTTGTAGTTAACGACTCCCCAACACTGCCCTTTAACAATATATAAGTTAAAGTCTGAGGTCCACTAGTTGCTGGACTAATTTTGGCAAAAGGGGAGTAAAAGCTGATAATAATCAGTGGGATAGCACACATCTTGAGGATTATTAATTAAAAAAGGAATAATTGTGTCTGATTGTTCCAGATGCTACAGACATCACACCCTGATGTCTTTTGGTCCATGGTCAAACATTTTCAGCGGTACTGGTAAACTTGTTTGTGTGCACCAGGGTTCAGATGGAAGCTTTCACAATTATTCAAATCAACTGCACAAACAGAACAATCACATCAGAGTTAATCGAATTTTACCAAACCTTCCAAGTGTAAACAAACCCTCTGGAAAAAAAATGTATTTCCCAATGTTCTTGGGAAATAATTGGCTTTCAGTAGAGTTGGGGAGTAGCTAACTACGTAGCAATGCTACTAAGCTAAATACATTTTTAAGTTGCTTAAAAAGTTATAACACAAATTTAATTTGTTTAATTAACATCAACACTTTAACACCAAAATGTATTAGTTTGCAATTCATGCAGTATGATAAAAGTTTTCTGAGGTTGTCTTTTCCAAGGAACAGATTCATTTCAGCTGCATAAACATGTTATTAGCTTAGCAGTTAGCTTAGATCATGTTATTAGCTTAGCAACATACTGTACTAACACCAATCTTGACAGAAATCGGTAACACTTTATTTTGATAGTCCACTTTAGACATTCAACTAACTATAATTAACTTTGCAGCTACATGTAAATTAACTGTCATTAGAGTATTAGTAGACTATCTGCTTAATATCTGCTAATGCTTTATTTTGTTGGTCCACCAACAGACTTTCTACTGACTATAGACGAATCCGGCGAAACTACCGGAAGTAAGCGGGCGCCATTACTGAGCTGTTGCTGGGTAGCGTTGCGCCATTGCCTCCTATTGTTTTAGTTGCAACTTACGTCCACTGGAATAAATAGCCCGCGATTTAAGACTGTCACTAACGTTACAACGTTACCCCTTGTATAATGTCGAGTGGGTAAACAGTTTCTGTTATAAATTGTTTCAATGGTGGCAGTAAAATTTCAATTTTGAAGAGAAAACATTGTGAATACCCCGGGTCAACTGCTCCTGTCTGGTGCCGTACGGTTTACACAGATTTCCTGGGCGAGTACAAGACGCGGACATTCGCGTATAATAACAATTATTTAATGACATAAGTAAAAAAAATATAATAAATATGTGATACCGTGATCAGAAAAATCTCCTCTCTTGCTATTTTTTCTATTCAGTTAACATGTTATGGTCATTAAATGGCTTTCCTGAGCTAAATGTAACGTTATGTGACATAATTGTTCTCCTGCTGTTATATTGACCTCTTTCCATGGTTTAAGAACACTAGTTGGTCGATATTGTGTATACTTTCTAGCTGTAATGTTACCTTACCCTTGCCTGTTGCAATGTAAAAATGAGATAAATAATGGACACAAATGAAAAACATGAATTTGTTTATTTGATTTCATTTATTTATTTATTTATTTATTGTTGCCAAATGGACAGATCTTTTTTTAGTTTATTCGGTAGCAAAACGTTAGCCTAGCTAGCTTGCCAAGCTATTTTCATAAATAATCTGTAAGATCGTTTATACCTTCATCTGTGACTGGAGGCCAATGTCCAACATCATCAACCCAACAAGTCTGCCTGGCTGTAGCTGTCATCGAGGGTGCGTTATCACCTTATCTCCGAGGTTTGTTTACATACCGGTGCATATGTCTATGCCGGTGTAACAGCTCAGTAATGGCGTCGCCACAAGATGGCAGCCTACACAAGAACGCTCGTCGGATTCGTCTATAAGTAACTTAGCAACTACAAGTCAACTTGGTCTCCTAACCCAAACCCTAACACCTAACCATAACCTAACAGTCTACTGACAGTCTACTATAATATACTAATACTCTAATGAGAGTTAGTTGACATGTAGTTGAAAAGTTACTTATAATTAGTAGAACTTCTAAAGTGACTATCAAAATAAAATGTAACGCAGAAATATATTGAAAAGTTGTGATTCTCAGCTTGAGCATGTTGTAGAGTGTTCCAGCTAAGGCTACGTCCACATTAATCCGTATACATTTGAAAACGGCGTTTTCGTTTAAAACGGTCTCCACCCACAGTAGCATTTTCAGGCGTTTTCCGACGTTTCAGTGTCTTTTATTGCCGCAGGACAGCAAATGTGTGTACATTTTCTGTCATCTTTGCAGGACTGTGATTTGAAGAGTGTGCACAGTAACATATTTTAGATATTTCGGTGTAAAAGTGAAAAGCACAATAAACATGAATATCTATTGGTACAACATGGATCACGACTAAACTTACGTCAAAATTTTCAAATACCTCCGGCTTCACAGTCCACACTACAACGTGAAAATGGCATTTTCAAATGTATCCGCTTTGGAGAATGTATTCCAAAAGCTACATTTTCATTGACTTAAAACGCCATCCCAGTGTGGACGGAAGGCCAAACCAGAGAGAAAAATACACTTAGTGTGGAGTGGACATGGCCTAAATCTCTTCCTTTATAAAAATTAACCATGGTTTTAGTAAAAATATTAATCATGTTTTTTTTTGTTGGATTGATTACTATGTGTGTAATGTGTGTAAGAGTTTTAGTACAAATACCATGGTTAAAGGGTCACTTTACCCATTTGCATTAAGCTTTGTATCTTTAGAAACCCAGTCGTATTTTTGAATGGTCATGGTTTATTCCCTTATTTTCCCCTGAGATGGGAGAAATAAGGATTTAAGTGTTTTACTTCCTGCTTATCGTGACGTAAAAATCGTCATTTTGCGTCACGATAAGCAGGAAGTCATATTTCATTAAAATCTTTAGAACTACATATATTAGCTCATTATTATGCCAGGGTGTGGGACCCACTCACCCTACAAGAGATCAGTCACCCTATTACAGATCAGTGGGTGGGACTTCACTTGCAGAAACTGAAATCAATATCCGCCATCTTGTTTGGAAGCTAAGCTAACAAGTGCTGTGGAGATATGACAATGACGGAAGAAACTAAACATGATATGGAAGAAGATGATTTTGAAGTTCTGCTGCTTGAATCCGATGTTCGTGGCTGTCTTTACGAGCCGCAGTATATTTTAGAGCAGCTGAGGCTGATGGAGGAGCAGGAGATGCCGAGGCGGCGGCCTGTCGTGGCCAAGGAGCCCGGACTGACTCTGGCGCTGGGCGGATTGCCTACGGACAAAGAGTCCGTCTGCTGCAGAGAATTTCAACGATGGCAATTTCTCCTGGAGGAAATCTCTGAATCAGACGAGCACACGGACGTTTGTGTTGTGATAGTTTCGCCTGACTTAAGATCCAGGTAACATGCAGTAATTCACCAAACAGAAATAAATACAAACGAGGAGTAATTCACTTAAAGTTTGCCAATGTAACGTGAACGGGGTTTGTTGTTGTGGAAAGAAGGAGGCAGGAACCGGCGAACATTTAAACATTTTAATAGTAAAATGAACAAATACAAAACGAAAGTATAAGCCAAAGCCAGCAGCCCCTCATTGACGACTGCTGTAATGTTACACACAACAGAAACAAAACTTCAAAAAATCAGGCCTGTTTCTCTCTCGATCTGCCGTCGTCGCTCCCCGTTTTATGCTTTCACTTCTCCGTGAGAGATGCGGGAACAGTGCGCGCCTCACAGCTGTCTTTCATTATCACCAACAAGTCTCTGTTTAGTCTGTTATCACTCACGCCACCAGCCTCGCGCGGCACGCCATCCTCTTATGTGCCTCGCCCTCGATCGTCCTGCTCGCCACAGCCAACTAGACATTTTGTGTGAAATGAATTTCAAACTCTGGTGATAGCTAATGTTAGCCTTGTAGACAGAAGAGTGTTGTGGAGGAGTGTTGTCTGCGCTGTTTGCGCGGTTCCGGAGAGGGTGTGGCTTGCGGAGCATACAAAGTGGGGCATTCTGGGACCTTTAGTTTATTCATATATATGCGCCCCTTGGTTATTTTCTGTCTTTTCTCGGTCAAGAGGGCACCAAATTAAAAAAAATATTTTACATTTCGACTACATATATGATCCACTTTCAATAAAGATTAATGTTGTAATGGGTGAAATGCTCCTTTAAAGGAGCTGTATGTAAAAAACGGTATTTCAAATAATCATAAAATGGCCCTAATATGTCATTAGACATTAAGAAATCATGTTCTTTTCAAATACTGATATATCACTGATAACAGTAGTCCAGCCAGGATTTAGTCATTTAAAAAGTGAAGTTGCAGCCCTCAGCTGATGTTGATGTTGTCATGTTGTGTTTTGTTCTGATGCGTCACCCTCCACCGATCTACCAATCACGGAGTCAGTAGTGTTGGCATTCGGGTTGCCAGCTCTGCTTTAGTTACCACAGCTGCAGATACAAATGTGTCAGATAAAAAAAAAAAAAAAAAAAAAAAAAAAATGTTGGATCCTGCAGCCTATCTGGCAACCTCGAGTCAGGGGGAGGGGGAGGGGATTCACCACTCTACAGTAATTTGAAAGTGATTGCAGTACCAGTTTTGGCCACAATCTTACATACGGCTCCTTTAAACTATGGTCAGTGAAGCAAAACCATAGTTAAGTTGTGGTTACAATGCTTTAAAGGTACAAAATGCAAGACTGTTTCACCACCAGGGGTCGCTAACCTCTTACAATAACAAAGGCATATATTAATGATGTATATTCTGCATTAAGCGGAATTATGGATCTTGCCGTCAAGCTAAAGGAATCAATTCTACCGAACTACATGCTAAATTACTCACACAGGTCAGTTTATTAGAGGAAATAAACTTGAGGTAACGTAGCGCTGCTTCACTTGCTCTAACAGTTTCACTATCACACTAAATGAAATTTGTGTGTGCTGAATGTTGTTAGTTAGGTAGTGTGTTGGCTGTATGAGACTAAGTTAGATTAACATTATAAAATAACACACAGATCATATTCTAACATTTCATCATATCGAACTACATAACATTGATTAGTTTTATGTACATTTGCTCACCTCTCTAATAAAGTACATGCAACACTCCGACCCAGTTGTCCACGTTCGTCGCCATGGTTACTATTGCAGTACGAGGTCAAATCTGGCGGAAACCGGAGGTAACCGGGGGATATGACGTCATTGACTGGCGACTCCTCACCCCTGCTCACATGCCCTGTTTCTTTGGTTAAAAATCGCAATTTTCTCGCAATTTCCAAATAGTTGGAAACATTTAGGATATTGAACGTAATCAACTAAACAAAATATCTAACACTGGCCTAGTGGTTTTTGAATATTTTACTGCAAAAATCCTGCATATTGTACCTTTAACTACAATAACTATGTTTTATTTATTTATTTTATTATGTGTAGTAAACCCATGGTCAATATTTGTTGGGGTTATAAGTGTCACCATTCTGTTCAGTTTAGTTACTTATGGACTTTTCTGATTAAAGTCGCTCATCAGTATCCTTGGTTACAGTACCATCATTATTAGTTAATCTGTGTCAGCTGTGTCAGTGTAGTCCTCTTGTTGAGATTGTGTATAGGTCACCTTATCCTGCACTCTTTGTCCGGTATCATTAACACTATGGCGTGTTTGTTTTCTTTGTATGGATCACTACCTGTTGAATTATTCTAAGTGAAGTAACCCATTTGAATCTTCATCTTCTGTGACTACGTCTTCCTATCTGCCTGCATCTGTTACAATAAGATTCAAATATTGATAGAATTAGAGTACAGCCCTGCCTGACAGCTTACTAGGTTTTGAACACAACTCTTGAATGATACATGAGGTAAGCCCTTCTTTCAATATTAATGTTGGTTTCTCCTTTCAGTAATTACCAGAATAATACATTATAAATGCATTGTTTCACATCCAATGGGTTAACATCTTTTCTGTTTCTTTTAAGTCTTTGATGTGTGTAATCTCATATGAGGTGTGATTTCATTTAAAATGTGCTTAATAGACAGTTTGAGTCAGATTTTGCTCTGTCGTACAAAAAAAAAGTTAAGATGTGCTAAACAAGCATTTTATTTGTAACTGTACAATACAGCCAATAAAGTCACAAAGACTAACTAGTTATTGAGGGCAAAAGAGCACAAAATGAAAGTTCAGTTATATTGGAATCACCAATTGGCTATGCCTTCTTCCCTTCATAAATATTAAAATGCTTGCTGTCTCATTACCAAGTTTGCCCTTTTCAGAGGAAACTTTGAAAAATCCCTTGCTTGATAAAAGGGGGTTGGGTGTGTGGAATGATAAGAGAGTTTAGTGCAGAATTGAGTGTCCTTTATTGGCAAACACAAAGCGCACACACATCTACCACGGCCAAGATTTGACTTCATCTATTAAACGGGGATCAAGTGTGAGACGGATTGTTTCACTGCAATGATATGCAATGTCACTGGAGTGACCAATAAAATGCACCCCCCTTTTTGAGAATGGACATTAAAATGCACTATTCAAACTTAAATGGTTGTAATTCAAGAATGCTTTGGAATATAGACTTAATTTTGGTCTTGTTTAAAAGAAAACTCGCAGCAGCAGATTATTGTCAAAGTGAAAGCACTTCAGAAAATGAAAGTAGGCTACCTGTATGAAAAAGTTATGGAAGTTTAATATACTGTACTTAATTTATATATATATATATATATATATATATATATATATATAGCATGTTTATTTGTAAACTTATGAATTCCACCCAAAAATATTTCTTTTTGTATTACTGGGAGTTTTGTTTTGGGTTCATTTTGCCTGCGCGTCGTGTTAGTGCAATGTCTGCGCGTGACGTCATCAGAGCAGCGACTTGCGCCGCGCAAGTTTGACCTCAGTTAGAACAATGTTGGATTTGAATGAGGTGAGTTCACGTCACGTTTCTCTGATAATAAAACGGATATATAAGTTGTTATCACTTATTTGTTGACTTGTCACCATGTAAGAGTGTATATATGATGATGAGTGAATCTTGCAGTAGTCTTAATGAACTACGAGCCGTGATAATGTGTTTGTTTTTATTGTTAAATGCTGTTCGGTAGCTGCTGCAGCACGTGGTGAGCTAGCGGTTCGGCCATTAACATTGTACTGACGTGATGCTATTTTTTTAGATGCTAATGATGCTGATGTCCCACAGCACTCATTGCTATTGCTTGTGACCGCAGGTATGTTTTTTTTTTGTGTGTGTTTTATATTTGTTTGAGATGACTCAATAACTATATGTGTAGTTTATATAAGGGAATTAATGTATAACTAAGGTAAATTTACAATATGTTTTCTATTAAGAATATCTGTGATATTTTCTTTGTATTTGTTTTGATTACGAATATATGTAGTTTTTCGATATAAAAAGAGGTTAAATGTAATTAACATGAATAGAGGCAGAACAATGTTGGATTTGACTGAGATGCTGATGTCCCGCAGCACTCATTGCTATTGTTTGTGATCGCAGAATAAACTACATTTTGACCGGCCGTGCCTCTGAGTTTACTGAGAACAACCCAGAACACAATGCAGAGAGACAAGATGGGTTACATATATATATGTGTATATATATATATATGTTTTTAAAAATATATTTTTTTTACTATAAAATCAAAGCCATCTTACCAAGATAACAACAATTGAGTTCCCATGAAATTTTGTTTAGGTGTAATACCAAAAAAAGCCACCGGGTGACAAACATTCCACTGAATTGAATTGTATGAATTCTGCCTTAACAAATTAAATTAATACATTTCTGTCTAAATATCACTTCTTTCACAACCTTGAGACCCAGACCTTTCTGACAGACAATATATGTTTTGTCAAGATCAGAAGTTTTTATAGTACTGTTTCTGTGATAACGCAACATCCTATTTCAAAATGGTTTTCACATGATGTGATGTGAAAGTTCATAAGCCTAATTTTACCTTTTAACCTAATTTTTATTAAAAGTGTGTGCGTCAACTTTTTGACAAAGGTCAAAACTCATGTTATGATGTAATTTTTTTTGCACTCCTGTATAAATTCTTCTATTACTGTTCCTACATCATTTGTAACAAAAAAAAAAACAGAGCTAAAATATCTATTTAGGACCTTTTTTAGACCTTTCGAACGGTACATAGTCTATCATGATTAGATTAGGATTTAATTGTAATATAGTGAAGGAAACAAAGTGACAGGATCTCTGAACTGATGTTTCATCTGTGAATGGCAGCTTGAGAGTTTAGGAATCTGCGCAGTAGGTTGACAACATTTCCATTCCATGCATTCCCAATAATGTAACATTGGGTTCAAATTAATTGGATACAAAAATGTTTAATTCATGGCTTGCTTAATTAGTCCTATGAGATATATTACGTTCATTTGTATTTGCAACTATATTTTGTTTGAATACGTGTCCTCGAAGCCTCCATTAATTGAAAAATGTCATGTTAGAACTATCAACGATAACTTGAACAGTTTCTGAGAAGTTGCAAGTAGTAGTAACAAGGAGGCAATTGTGTAACATTATTAAGCAAGAAGCTAATACATACAGTTTAAAGTCAGCATGAAATCAAATTTGACAAATCTTCTTTTTATATGTAATATTGTTGTGTTTATTATAAATTATTTATCGGTGCACTTCATTATTGTTTTTTTAAAATTCATGTACCCATAAAATCTTTATTCAAATACATTACCCTTCCCTCCCCCATCGAAACGACCTCTCTTCTCTTTTGGTCACGTGGAATGGTGAAAGGGTGTGGCCAGATCTGATGAGGGTGCGGCTATCAGTGCACCGCCTCTCAGGCCATGTCCACACGGACATGGGTATTTTTATAACCGTGACTTTTTTTACGCGGTTCGTCCACATAGAAACGCAGTATGAGGACACTGAAACCGAACATTTACGAAAACCCCTTGCCAGGGTGAGCATTTTCTGAAAATACTGAGTTTTTACACCGCTGACGGCTTCTGATTGGCTAACGTGGCTTTACGGTTAGGTTTATATCGCCACCTGCTGGTGTTGCATGCTCTTGACAGCGCTTGATGTCCTGTTTTTTTGCGTTTTCATGTGGATGGAGGGGGTTTTTTTAAACGCAGGAGGGAAAAACTGCGGTTATAAAAATATCCGTGTCCATGTGGACAGGGCCTCTTGTTTGCAACGCCCAACCTCCAACGATCCAATCAATTCCCGAAGGATGAAATCAAGCCCTGCCCTACATTTTTTTTCTAATTTCAGAAGCCGTTTCACTTGGTTATACGTCACGACAAGGAAAAAATAACAATGTCAACTTCCATTTCACGCTGACTTTAAACACAAAATTGCCTGTTACGTCCGTTTTGTGTTCCGTCAAAGAAATAGTTCCAAACATATCCACAACAGGACTGTTGCAACACATGATGATTTGTTTGTAAATTATTCAAGCCCATTCTCATCCCAAGACGTCATCTAACTGACGCTTTTGACCATACGTCTACATCCAAAGTTTTAGGGTACCCTTTAATGTCAGTTAGATGACGCTATCTAATCCTAACCCTACCCCAGACCTAAACCTACCCGCGTCATCTAACCTACGCTAAAGGTAAAGTGTCAGTTAGATGACGCCCTAGGATCGTCATCTAACTGACCTTAAAGGGTACCCGTCGGATGTTGACATATGGTCAAAAGCGTCAGTTAGATGACGTCTTGGGATGAGAATGTGTTGATTCAGTATTTTTGACCAAATTGGTAGAGTAAATGATTCAATGATTCATTCTTCAGCGATTTTGACTTTACTTGTTGCCACCTGGTGTCGTCATATCATACAATTTCTCTGGAAATATGATTCATTAATGTGAATAATGAGAATGTTCGCACAGAAAACAGCTATCTAACTATAGAGGGAATGCATTCACGTGACTTTCCCGCCGGAACAACCTCCCCTCAGCCTGACCGAGTGGCAAGAGATCTGCTGCGTGATTGGATTTAATAGGTGAAAATGCGACTAAAACGAACAATTTTATCAATTTAAATTAAATGTTGGACTCAATATAGTATTGTTCCTTACAACTTACTAAAGATCCAGTGATCCGTGGTGCCTGACATTTATGTTTGCCTGATTTCGACACCGGGAAAATAAAAGCAATAGACCTAAACATAAAGCAAATTTGCCTGCAAACACTTTATGTAAATACAATATTGATCTAAATCCGGGTGATTACTTATATCAGTGTTATATATAGCCTATATAACATCATATCGTCCAGCCAGTAACAATACAAAATACATGGGTATGGTTTTACAGCTAATTTCAGCATATTGACACCAAATGAAAACTGCAAATCCACCTTTCGCTGACTGGAGTCCAGTAGTTTCTGTGAATTGCAGCGATCCATTTGCTCCTCTTTCTATAGCAGTCTGTAAAAATATACCTCCGATTTTTTTGTCAAATCTAGTTGTGCAGTCAATCGCAAAGCTCTTTCCCATTTTATATGTGTTGTGTTTGTTTTTCGCGGCATTCACGCAGAACACATATACAGCCGCTCAGTCTTTTTGCCACTCACTGTGAGGAACTGCAGCACTCCGGCCGACGGTGACGTCATGCGCATTCCCTCTATTATTTTTAAAAAAAGCCTTCCGTGTTTCACTTGCAAAAAAAAAAAAAAAAACGATTGCAGAGTGTTCATTTTAGATGAACTATTCCTTTAGGTTCCCTGATTTCCCTTGACTCGGCTGTCTTCGGGCACCACAAACCTAAGTCAAAAACTATATGACGGCAAGCGCACTTTTTGTTGACAAAAGCTCCTCATGAAACAAACTGCACAAGCATTTTCTTTCTTTCTTTGTGGTCTCTCTGTTCTTATATCTATGAGTGTCCACACTGACAGCTGAAGGCAACAAAACAACAGTGTGTGCATCTCTTTACCTCTCACTCGCACAAACCGCTCTGTGTTCCCGGGTTCTCATGTCTCTCTCATGGGAATCTATCTTCTCATATCAAAACAAAGGGTATTCTTCAAAGCTCTGCCTCCTGGCTGCCACATCAAAACAACATAAGTGATAATAAAAAGCAGAAAATAATGTTGCTGCCAACAATACAAAAAGCTTTTCCCGGCTTCTATACATAAAGCTGGTGATTTCATTCCATTTTGGTTTTCGAAACCTGCTGATAAACAAGAGACACGTTGTTATTATTCCATCAACTAGTCCATCTGTGCACAACATCACAAACAAAAGGTTGGCTGCTAGAGTGATTCTTCCTGCTGTAATTCTGTTTGTTTGTTGGTCCAGCATGAGTTTTTGAAAGTATCAGTTTCACTTGATGGTCCCTTTAACACATTCTGTTCTCCATAAGTAACATTACACCTACATGTCTACTAACTCTCAGAGTGTTAGTAGAGTATTAGCAGACTGCTAGGGTTAGAATAAGTTGACATGTAGTTACTTATAGTCAGTAGATTGTCTGTTGGATGACCATCTCAATAAAGAGTTGGCAGATATTTAGCAGACAGTATCGCAGTCTCATCCAAAGACGTCATACAACTGACGCTTTTGACCATATGTCAACATCCGCCGTTTTAGGGTACCCTTTAACGTTGGTTAGATGACGTTATCTAATCCTAACCCTACCCCAGACCTAAACCTACCCCGTCACCTAACTGACATTAAAGGTAAAGCGTCAGTTGGATGACGCCCCCGGATCGTCAGGAAGGGTACCCTAAAATGGCGGATGTTGACGTATGGTCAAAAGCGTCAGTTGTATGACGTCTTGGGATGAGACTGTATTAGACAGTACACCAATATGCTAATGAGAATTAGTTGACATGTAGTTGCAAAGTTACTTATAGTCAACAGAATGTTCAAAAGGGACCGTCAAAAATAAAGTGTCACCAAAATTTCTGGTAGTCTGCGCTTCTGTGTCAAGTGGCGTGTCTTTCGAGTCAAGTGGCGTGTTATCTCTACGCATTTTGAGCTATCCGCGTGTATCCGCGTGTATGTCTACGCCATTAACGTCCGCGTCATTCCGCGTGTCTGTACACGTGCGTCAAATGTCCAGTCATAAATGCCATTAACCCCAGTGACGGTTAAGTTTAGGGACAGGGTTGAGGTAAGTCATATATTTATATAACGTTAAGTCAACGGCGTTCATGAACACGCTGAAAAGCGATTATGCGTCTTGATAGCATGCCAAAAATGCAAATACGAATTGGCGTGTCATACACACGCTACTTCATGAGATCAGTCTGGGACAGAAATCCACTGTCAGAAGGAGGGAAGTACACTGACTCGCTTAGGTTGAATATTAACGAAATAAATAACCAACACTGTAAATTAAGTTATTGATTTTTCAGAGTAAAAGTGCATTCCATAAGTATGTTTCACAATGTGGACTCCAATTTAAATGGAGCATAATCTGCTCTTCAAAGTGCACTGAAAAAACATAAGGTATAAGGATGCATCAGTATGTAACCGATCCCTTTTTAAACCGTGTCAAGCATGATTCAAACCGGCATCAACACAAATAAATGTTTGAAATGTTTGAACACAAAAAAACCATATATAATAATTAGCACAGCCAGGGTTGACAATATCTAAACTTAGTTTGAATGGAGTCTTTCGTTTGTTTGTGATGCAAAAGTTAGCAGTAGCTACCATATAGAGTAATAAAGTTCTAAGAACTTTCATCTTCACTTTTATCACTGAAACTATTCATCAGTGCTTGCTCAGATAGACTGACAACCCCTCCAGCGTTTGGGGACATGAGAGGTCAGCATCGATGAGCACTGTGGGATCTCTGAAGATCAGCTTATGACAACACCATGGTCCAATGCACATCATCAGAGGTCATCACACTAGGTGCTGGATCCTACTGACTTGTTCCATTAAAGCTCAAAGAACCTCACGTTCACACTGCGAGTCCCCAGTGCCCTCTGGGCACCATAAGACAAGATATTGCCGAAAAACACCAGATGAACCAGCTTAAATGCATCACATTTAGCCTTTCCTTCACTTGCTGCAGTTCTATATGAAGAATCCTCCATGTTAATTAAATATTGAGCTCTGTTTTGTCGCGTTTGCAGTGAAAATTGTTGTGATGAAGTCGATTGTAGTCGACATTCATACAGCAGACACACTTCCTGTCCTGAAATATATTGAAAAAGTAATGAAATGGCAAAAAAAGCAAACTCATAAATATAAGCTGCCTTCCAGAGCATTGAATCAGGGGACTCTAGATTCAATAACGGCACTCCTTCATAGTTTGTATGATGCCTGGCTCTCTGAGGGATTCTCCCAAGACAGGGGCAAACACTAGTGGGTTCAAAAGAGCTGAAATGGCTCCATGTTTCTTGGATAGTGACAGAGGCCTTCAGACATGAGGGAGTCACTTACCATATAATCAGATTGCTTTCCTTTCCATAGAAACTCAGTACCTTTACTTCAGAGTGAATATTAGATTAGTCAGCTAGATGAAATAGCATCGGAAAATTCAACCACTGGTACTTAGTTGCCCAGTCACCCCCTGTTGTGTGCTCAATAGAACTGAGCACTGCTCCTGATTGATACAAGTTGGGACTCTGCCTGCAGTAATTCACAACAAAGCGGATTCAAGGTACAATTACAGTATGTGTGTATGCAAACATTTGCTTTGAGACAATTAATTAATGGATTTGCCAATTTCATCTTACATGAAAACCAATTGCTTAGTCAATAATTTAAGAAGGTCGAATCTTGAAAGCTCTTGATTTGCTTCTTGATTACCATAGTAACTTCTACTTGGCCTTACGAAAAAAAAAAAAAAATAGAAACACAAGATGTAAAATAAGTCTCTGATGTCCTTGGTTTGTATATCTGAAGTTTTAGCTCAAAATACCCCACAGATATTTTTATATACATAGCATGTTAAATTTGTCACTGTTTGAGGGTGAGTAAAAACACACGTTTTTGTGTCTGTCCCTTAAAATACAAATGAGCTTCTGATCGTGGCAAAGAGGGTGGAGCTTCAAAAGCTTCTTAGCAGCTTTGATTACCTGAAGATTTCAAAAGCTTTCAGCCTTTTGTGTTCAAACCGGAGTCAGACAAAGATGAGACTCAAGAAGAAGTGACAACATATAGGCAACATTTCTGAATGGTTATTGAATTTATTTAGTTTATGTGTCTAGGTTAGCTTATCTTCTAGTCATTGATTAGCATATTCTGTTTTGATAATCTATAAATTGTGTTCAGGGGCAGGATTTATGTGTATTTATGTAGTATTTATGAGAAAGCTCATGTAGTCCCTATAGCAGCCGTTAAAGCTATTTCTTTAAAAGAAAAGATCTCCCTTTGCTTTGAACTTTGAGTGTTGAACCTTTTCAGATGTTGTTTATGCTCAAGAAACATTAAAGTTATAAATGTTAAATCATAATCAACCACCCCTTTAACTATAGCATTTGTAACAATAAGGATATAATTAAAACCACTGGTGACTCCTAGTTGCTATGCTTAGGGCAATGTTATTTATTTATTTATTTATTTATTGTCATTTCTTATGAAAATTAGCAACCTACAGATTTAGTAACTTAACTTTTCCTACAGATTTAGTAAGGAAAAATGTTGCCTGGTCTCATGAGTCTCAATTTCTGTTGAGACAATCAATTGGTAGAGTCAGAATTTGGCGTAAACAGAATGAGAACATGGATCCATCATGCCTTGTTACCACTGTGCAGGCTGGTGGTGGTGGTGTAATTGTGTGGGGGATGTTTTCTTGGCACACATTAAGCCCCTTAGTGCCAATTGGGTATTGTTTAAATGCCACGGCCTACCTGAGCATTGTTTCTGACCATGTTCATCCCTTTATGGCCACCATGTTCCCATCCTCTGCTATACTTCCAGCGGGATAATGCACTATTTCACAAAGCTTTAATCATTTCTTTTTTCTTTTTTTTGAGCATGGCAATGAGTTCACTGTACTAAAATGTCCCCCACAGTCACCCGATTCTCAACCCAATAGAGCATCTTTGGGATGTGGTGGAACGGGAGCTTCATGCCCTGGATGTGCATCCCACAAATCTCCATCTTTGTTATGATATTTTAGGATGATATTTTCCCTTCTTTTTATAAACACCTTTCTATAAACAGTCTTTTTACTGGCTATAAAGATGTTATCTTATCAATATGGGCCAACATTTCTAAAGAATGCTTTCAGCACCTTGTTGAATCAATGCCAAGAAGATTTAAGGCAGTTCTGAAGGTGAAAGGGGGTCAAACACAGTATTAGTATGGTGTTCCTAATAATCCTTTAGGTGAGTGTATATACATACATATATATATATATATATATATATATATATATATATACTGTATATATATACACACATAGCTAGAAGGATGTGAAGAGGCTTTCAACCAGCATAACAAAAAAATGTCTCTGGAACAAATCACCTAACTTGCATTTATGTCTGTGACAAGACGTTGAGCAAATATCCGTCACCATTAAATTTAGGGCAACGATATTCTGCCTTTTAGAGTGAGCTTGACCATATATGAACATTTCAACAATCAACATGGTACCCTGTCATAGGATGTCACCAATGAAATAGATTGTTGGAGTGGAAGAACTTGATTCACTTCGGAGCGGATCTGTCATTGTACATCGAGATGACAAGAAGTGCATGCATATATTCTATATATATATATATATATATTAAGTCATCTGAACAAGTAACATCTGGTACTTTTGTTCTGACCAAATATATGATTTTGATCTGTTCAGAGAAGTTTCCAAACTAGAACTGCATAATTCATTTTATCCATAAAAAAATAAATAAATAACAATAAAAAAAATTAAAAGAAATTAAAAACCTCTCAAAGAGCTCTCAAAGGCTGAGTAGAGTATACAGCCTTGATTTCCCAAATATGTGTTTCACTGGGACTGAGAGATGGTTTTAGATTTGTTTACCAATACCAGGGGGTCTTCAGTTACAGCTATGCAATGATATATTTCTATTTCATAGCCACCCACCAAAAAAGTGCAAAAGTGCCACATCCTCTCCCAGTGAATCAGAGACCCTGTGGACTCATAATACTACTATTTTAGACGTAAATGCCTTTTACTGTAGGTGAAGACTAGATTGTAAAGTAATTGGAAGTTTTTGATAGTTCGTGCTGAAAAGTCCAGCATTGCTGGTCACCAGCATAAGGTATATTTTGCATGCTGGGACCAACATGGGATCCGGGCTACAGATTTGTTGGATCCCAGCATGGGATGCTGGTTTGCTGGTAGACCAGCATATGGCATCTTTTGGGGGCTGGTATGATCCCAGAAAGACCACAACAGAAGAAATCCACTGCAAATGAAATCAATATCTCACCAGAGGATGATTAAACAACTCTAAGAACAGTACTACCATCGTCAAACCATTTTGGCTTTATTTATTTCATATGATACATGTACAAGGTTGTTGAAGCCCTTTACTTGGGAACATGGCTATTGACTTAAATTAATTATCTTTCAGCAATATATTTGCTGACAGCTGGATTTTGAGACGCGAGTCCCCAGAGTATTAAGTCCATATGAAGACGTTGTTCTGCAGGTTCGTCGTCATCTTTTTAAACTCGCTCGCTCTAGCTTGAACACATAAGGCTTGATGGACAAGTCTTCCGTTGTTGACGTTTTGTTAACGTGTGAATAAAAATGTTCTTTGACGCTATGTAATCATAAATCTCTAATCAAACTACAAAAATGGCCGAACGGGGTGGAGTTGAACCGAGTGTGAACTCAGCGACCTGGAGAGCGGGCGGGGTATGCCACATCTCCTTTTTATTTAAAGGGGCCTCTCCAAAACGAGTTGCTCACAGACGCACATCAGAAAGGAGGTAGAAAAGGGGCCTGTGGAGCTGAGGAATTCAGACCCAAGCATTGCAGTTATGATTTACATAGAGCACAGATGTATGATTTATATGTAAAAATGAATAATTTAAAAGCATGATCAGTACCCTTTAAAGAATTTAGTTTGATCATTTTCATTTTATTTATTTTCTTGTGTGTAACCATAACACTCACTATCACAGAGCTTAGTTCATCCGGTTCTCTAACTCGCCCAATTCAGATAATGTTCCACATAGGCCTATAAAAAATTTAATCATTCACTATATTATACTGTTGTTACTCATTCTATTGTCTGACAACAAAAAAGATAGGAAATGAAAACAGTTTTATTTGACATTCGGGTATATATTTAAAGAGCATTAATTTAGAGAGAAAACGCACTAGGCTGACAGAATGCAAGTGCGACGCGATGACATCGTTAATGTGCTAATTAGCATATGCCGTCATCTAGTGACATTTAGCGACTTTTAGGGAAGGTCTTTGCAACTTTCCTTATAGTTGGAAAATAGTTGGCTACAGTGGATGTTATTTCCGGGGGTACTTAGCCCCCATGGCATAGTCGGGACTAGTGTGGCTTTCCGCCACGGTTACATTTTACATTACCTGTCCCATTGATAAAGCTCTTCTCATAACCCATGTTGTTGAACAAACGGCTTATGATTATGCTTTTACCAGTGACATTCAGCAGAGGGAGCAAAAGAAAGTACGTTATTATTATATAATTCAATAAATCATATGTTTTAACCTTATATTGTTTTCATTTACATCAATCATGTGTTAAATGTACAATAGAAATATGCAAGCCAAAAACAAAGCTTGTCCCCAAAACACTGCTTGCATACAAACAGATGGCCTACACTCAACCCCACAAGACCATGCTGGCAACTCAGCTTCACTAGCTCTGCTCTGCTTGAGAACAGAATGAATATGCTGGTCCACCAGCTATTCCAGCACTATACCAGCATTAATCAGCCTGGACCAGCATTATAAAGCACATCCCTGGTTTACGCAGGGGTACCTGCCATTTTATCATCATTTAATGCATCACACTCTTCTAGTTACTTGTCATGTAAATATTTTGGCTCGCACTTTTAGACTGACGGTCTTCCAACAGTCCTTTTTCTCGTCAGAGCAATAAAATGTGTTCCTTTAACGGCTTTTTGTAATTGTATTCAACTATCTCTCTGGATCCCTTGTGTACTGAGAACAATCTGAAACGCAGACTTTGTCAGCTTGATGGATTGATTCACTCTTGGGCGGTGTTAGAAACGAGAGTCCCTCTCCTGGCTTGAAATCTCTCAACTGACAATTTCAGTGTGAATTCTCACAGTCTATAAATGATGTTGTCCTTTATCCCCTTTGTTACCTGGGAAATGGAAGAAGTGTGGCCTCATCTAAAAAGGAAAATGTATTCTGTCTGTTAGATTCTATCAGTGGCCTGTAAGATGGACTGTCCTCGTTGAACAAAGGAACTAGATAATTTATATGCCAAAATAAGTCCTCAGTAAAAATTCCTGGTGTTAATGTGCTAATATTCTCTTCAGAAGAAATACCCTTTTATATTTATATTGGATTATATCGAATCTTGCCCCAACTGTTAAACCCTTGAGGCCATGAGGCTATGATAACATTTTAATGACAAATTCAATTTGTACCACTGCAGTTGAGGTCAAGAATATTTATATTTATATTACAACACAGTTATACAACTCTCATGACAGCCAATGTCAAAACCAACCACATGACAGTTTAATGTAATGTTAACCCATAAAGCTAAGTGGTTTCTTAAAGGGATACTCCACTTTTTTGGAAATAAGCTCATTTTACAACTCCCCCAGAGTTAAACAGCTGAGTTTTACCATTTTCGAATCCATTCTGCCGATTTTCTGATATTTAGAAGAATATCATTAACCAGACCGTTTCTGGTCTCATTGACTTGCATCAAACAATTCATGATTTGAGTCATGTCATGATTATGAAAGTGTCATGTCAGTCGTATTAGTAATTCATCAACTAGGAAAGTGTGGTGATATTTAGGGCGCGTGCACTAACAGTGCGAGGACCCTCTTGAAACTGTTAGGGTTATTTTTTTTTTTTAGGGCCCGAGCACTAACAGTGCGAGGACCATCTTGAAACTGTTAGGGTTATTTATTTATTTTTTTATTTTTTCTGCAAAGTAAGCGCCATTTTCGGGGCCTCAACATGCTCAAAAACTCACCAAATTTGGCACGCATGTCAGGACTGGTGAAAAATTTCGTATTTTGTGGGTTTCGCGGATGGGCGTGGCAAAATGGCACGCTAGCGCCACCTAGAAAATTGGAAAAAATTAGCCCCTCGTCCACGTTCAACCTACAAGCACGAAATTTGGTGGGGATGTGTATCATATCAAGACGCACAAAAAAGCCTGAAGAACCCATACCCTAAACTCAACAGGAAGTCAGCCATTTTGAATTTGGCGCCCATTTTGGGATGATTTACACACTCCGTACTTTAACGAACTCCTCCTAGGGATTAAGTCGGATTGACTTCAAATTTCTGCTGTGCCTTCTAAAGGCATTGACGATGTAAAGTTGTGCTATCTGCGCGTTTTCGAAGTCCGCCATTTTGAATTTGGAGGCCAGTTTGGGACGATTTACACACTCCGTACTTTAACAAACTCCTCCTAGGGATTTAGTCGGATCGACTTCAAATTTCTGGGAAGTGAGCAAGAGGAAGTGACCTTTAAAAACGCAGCCCCCGCCACATGTTTGACCGACAGGTACGAAATTTCTGTGGTACATCTACCGTGTCCAGACACACAGAAAAGTCTTTTGGAGTGATGCTCTAAACTCAACAGGAAGTCGGCCATTTCTAATTTTACCACCATTTTTGGATGATTTACTCATTACATACTTTAACTAACTCCTCCTAAGCCCCTTTTCCACCAAAGCATTTTGAGAGCCGGTTCGGAGCCGGTGCCTGCGCGCGAACCAGTTCTTTGTGTTTCAACAGCCAAAGAACCGGTTCGCGGCCGCGAGAACTGGTTCCAAAGCGGCACCAACTCTTTGCTGGACTAGAACCGTTCTTTTAACACGTCATGTTTACGGGGCGGGTTTAGATGCGTTCTTCTCGGTTCTTTTAAACATATTTTCTGACCATCGCAAAGCCAGGAGAAACTGCAGAAACACGCAAGCGTTTTATTTATTTATTTATTTATTGAAACATAAGCAAAGAAGAAAAACAGTCACGATATAGAACAAATAAATGGAAAGAAAAAAAGACACAAGACAGGGGTACATAACTTATCAGAAAAGATTACATATCAAACGAAAAGATTAAAAGACTTACACATTTCAATTGTTTTTAAAGTTTTCTCGGTACACGAGTTAGAGATAATCCCAAAGCAATGTACTTGCAATCGACGTAGACAGTGACGTAACGACATCGTTCCCCGAGCGCTCTAGTCAATGGAAAAGCAAACAGGTTCTGAACGGGTTCGCAAGTTGAACCAGCTCCGAACCAACTTTGAACCAGCACCAGTTCCGAACCAGTTCTTTTTTCGGTGGAAAAGGGGTACTAGGGATTTAGTCGGATCGACTTCAAATTTCTGCTGTGCCTTCTAAAGATATTGACGATGTAAAGTTGTGCTATCTGCGCGTTTTCGTCAATGGGCGTGTCCGTGGCGTCGAAGATTCGCCATGAAACAGGAAGTTGCAGTAACTTGGCTGTAAATGCCCAGATCTGCACCAAATTGTACACATTTGACAAGAGTCCCGCCCTGAACAAATCTACATACCGACATTCACCCACAGTCATAGCGCCACCTGCTGGCAACAGGAAGTTACCTTTAATGAAGCAGCGTAGCAAATTCTTAGCCGCACCGGCTGAGCTGCAGAATATGCAACGCGTCCACCTCACACCCCGACACGGCCCGCTGCGAGGGCCCGCCCATCGCTGCTTGCAGCTTTAATTGATTTTCTTTTTTTAACACTTATCATCTAGGATGTCCTTTTATTTACTCATCATTTTGAATAAAAAAGTCATAACTCAATCTTCAAGGTACAATGACAGACTTCTCTCTGTTGACGTATTGAATACTCCAATGTAGTCGACTGTTCCTCCATAATCGACTTTTCAAGATTCCCACATCCCAAAACCCAATCAACACCATGAATAACAACCATGCCCCCATCCAACTTTTTTTTTTTTTTTTCCCGCATTGAGTTTTTCTGTGACTGGAGTTCTTTTTGCTATTAGTTTTTTTTATATAGGCTGGACATCAATAGAGGTCTTTGAGTAAAACTTGTAAAAGCAGTCATGTCAACAGTTCCAAACAAATCAACACAAAGGCTTCTCCTATTCATTGGGAAATGTTTTCTGGTGTAATCCAAATGAAATAATCCAGTCCCTGAGCTCTTGGGGCAGCATGGAGAAAGCAGAGAATGTATTGAGGTATAAACAGTTGTTTCAGTCGGGACTGTAGCCCAGTGCCACTGTGGTCAATTAAAGCAAACCACAGTGTCCCAGGCTGCTTTGTGAAGATTCCAGCTCATATCACAACCCTCCCTTAACAGAGGTAACAGAAAAAAAAGTGCAGTGTATAGCAAAAGCCCTAGAGTCGAAAAAAAACAGACATATTGGTCTCATTATGATGTGTCTACATACCTAAGTTTAGTAATTTCTTGCTAATTTCATTACAATGCTCCAATTTTACGACTGTCAGAAATGGTATTCTCTGCTGCAATTTTATACTGGGATTTCAAAAGTAGCCTATCACAAAAGATGAAAACAAGAGTTTAATTTCTTCCTCATTTGCTACTTGCTCTTATCTGCTTTGGCAGTGACATTTAAATCAATAAGGAGTCCAGTCTTTGAAACTTTGCATAATGTACATCTCCTCCATTTTGATGAATTTTAGATTTGTAATTAAGATTTTAAACCAAAAATCACGTAGAAGTGAAAGTTTTGTGGGTGCTTTGCTCATCTGTAAAGAGATGCGCAGTGCATCAATAACTCTGCAAATAAGTGTTTCTCTGACCAGCTTGTTGTCTTGCGGTATAATGAATTGGTTTCACACTCTCTCGGGTCCAAGAAACAAGCAAAGCAAACCTCATACTGTTTCCTTGCAGGAGAATGTTAGTTTCGCCGCAAGAGTATGCAGGATGCAAAGTCTCCGAGATGAAAATCAATATGCGCTCAGGACAGGTACCTTTTAGAGAGGTTACATTATTATCGATACAACAAAACAACATGAGCCAGGGTCTCCACTTACTGCTGCATTGCCATTTATGAATGCTGTCTTCATGTGCCCATTGAATTGTGCTCTGTGAATACCGTGCGATGCTGAAGGGATAGACACACACACACACACACACACACACACACACACACAAATGGACCCAGAATTGTTAAATTAACGTAAAGAGTTCAAATAAAGGATGTGTGTCAGATCGCCATAATGTGTGGATCTTAAAGTGACAGCAGCCTAATAAACCCGCTGCTGTACGCGCCATTAATGTTAATCAAAGAACAAAAGACAAAGAGAAAATTACTCACTGCTCTTGACTGATTAACTTTTGTAGCTTTAATAAGGATTGAATAACTGTCTTTATAAAGTATCTTCTTATTAAACGGTCTGTACACTTGCTTCGTTTGGCATGTAGGGACTATCATTATGTTACTGTGTTAGTGTGGGGCTATTTTGAGCCTTGTTAGTGGTATAAAGTAGCGATTTCTTTTTACTTATCATATGCCCCCATATACTAGCGTTATACGCTAAACAGTTTTTAGAGATAAAACTCTACATTTGATTATCATGAAAACAAATCTGAGAATGGTTGACTAGGTACCGATGTTTTATTTGAGTTTATTAGATTTCTCCTTTAAATTCACTTGAATTGTTATATTTTTGTGATATGTTAAAATGTATAGCTTTCAACTGGCCCTTGGAGTTTGATTGATAAGTGGTCTGACCAATCATAAGCCGCCATTTTTGTCCGACAAAGCAGTCAGGAGAGTAAGTAGATTAACGTTAGAGGATTTGAACTTGAAAAACAGTGTACTGTTGTCTTTCTGTGGTTAAAACAACATTGCTTCTTATGTTCATTCATGTTTATTTGATGCTATAAATTAACTATAAGGAAGAGATGATCGGTTCACGAGCAGCTTTAGCTGAGGCGATCTCAGACACATTAAAGAGCCACTAAATGGTATTTATTGTTAAAATTTCTCAAAAAAAAATTTGAAAGTTGAGACTTGACTGTTATGTGACTTATGTTTCGGAGTTAACCTTCAAGCTTAAAGGGATTCTCCACTTTTTTTTTGGAAATAGGCTTATTTTACCACTTCCCCAGAGTTAAACAGTTGGGTTTTTATCGTTTTCAAATGTATTCAGCCGATTTTCTGATATTTAGAAGAATATCAGTAAACAGACAGCTTCTGGTCTCATTGACTTCCATAGTATGTTTTTTTTTCCCTACTATGGTAGTCAATAAGACCAGAAATTGTCTGGTTACTGATATTCTTCTAAATATCAGAAAATCGGCTGAATGAATTCGAAAACGGTAAAACTCAACTGTTTAACTCTGGGGGAGTTGTAAAATGAGCCTATTTCCAAAAAATAGTGGAGTATCCCTTTAATTTTTTTCATAAGAATTCATATGAACTTACCACCTTGTAAAATTGTTACGTGTTAGTTCAGGTTGGATCGTGAGATCATGCAAGGAAAACCTTGCACTCCTCCAAGCTAATTCATATTCAAACCTGGAACGTAACAAATGGTCATGAGACATGTGAGAATCAATACAGACTGCTGTTCATAATGATTGTGGAAAATGTATAAACCATCATATGCCCAGGGGTATATCAATCTTAAGAATAAACGGCTTGTTTATTTGATATTTCCAATTAGCACACTAAAGCACACTAAATTAGATATTTTTGAGAGACAACAATAATGTTCAATAGACAGGCACAATTTATAAGATCCATCTACTTTGCACTTAGTCTATCCCCAGAACTCAGTAGGAGCTCTGAAAGCTGACTTTAAAGTAGTCTTGTAAATTCGAACATGTATGTTGTACTGGGACTCAGAAATGGTTTTAGTGTTTGTTTGGGAACCGCTAAGAGTTTTCAGTCACAGCTGTGCAATGGAATTTCGATTTTTTCATTGCTACCCAACAGTCTCAGATATCCACCACTACCTCTCCCAGTAGACCTCAAAGTGCGGGTGAACACAAACTTTAGCTCCTGTCAAGGGACAACGAATGAGGAGGTTTTCCCCTTTAATTGCATACTATTTCAAGGCCAAACAATGAGCGAGTACAGGTGCAATCATGCAGGAACGGCCAAAAACCTTAGAGTATATATGTTCAGGTGTGCACACACAAGAATACACACACATCTCTTGACATACGCAAACAAACACACTCCAAAATCTGGTATATATTGCCCTTAAGTCTACAATCAATTCCACATATATGAATTGCTCTCGATGAGCAAACGCTGAACACATATCCCTCATTTTCAATTTCTTGCACACTTTGCTGCCCTTCAAATAAAGCCTGGAGTAAATTATACTTTTCATTTGTAATGAAGAATATGCGCACTCTGGTGATCTTACAGACCTCCGGTGTGAATATGATTTCCTAGATGAAAAATGAGGTATGAAATAAAATACTGCTTTTCAATATAAGAAGATATTGAACTACTGAAAACATATTCATGCTTTTACTTGCTTGGGAATTCACGTGATTATGTACTAGCAGTATATTATGTTGCTAGTAATTTATAATGTCACTGAACTTGATGGACGGTCAACCCAGCAAGCAATAGCTGTCATTTCACCTCCTAGGTTTTTAGACCTACTATAACCTAGCCTAGCTATTCTTGCCAAAATAACCTTGAATTGGATTACATGTCGTGTTTGCCAAAATAACTTGAAAGATGTATGATATTCCATCATGCAAGCAAAGTCAACAGTGATTAGAAGGTGTTTGGTTTCATTTATTTGACATGTTCTATGCATAGCCAGTATGTTGATGACTAGTCTATTATTGGGCTGTGGTTAGATGTCTATTCAGCCCAAATTTTGCCTTGTTGTAGCCTAGACATCAGGACTGTGACATCTTTTAGATGCACATTTGCTTTCTGGGGTGAGTCATGTACTGAACCCATCTGGAATTAAAGAGTACCTATTATGGATTTTTGAAAATTGCCCTTCATGTAGTGTTTAACATAGATCTAAGTGAACGAAAACATCCTGCAAAGTTTTAAACATGAAAGTTCATCGTATACAAAGTTATTGTCTTTCAAAAGTAAGAGTCGACTCTGAGTCGCTGATATGAATCGTTGGAAGAACGATGCTTTTCCTTTGTCTAGTTGACGTCAACTTGACAAGTTATTTGAATAAGAAACGCCCACTTATTGCGCTCGGAGACGCCGAAACCGGAGCTCCAGGGGTGGCGGGCAAATCTGAAACTGGCCCAGGACGGGCCACCCTGCCTGGGCTGGCCAGGGAGGTCTGAGAACATGGAGGTTTGGACCAACGGCACCTTTTTGGACTCTGTCGTTTTTCGAGATCTGGGCTTCGGAAAACAATCATGTCGACGAGACGCTGTGTTTTGAAGTGCGACGCAAAAGCGAACTTTTTTCACCTGCCAAGTGAGGAGTATTTGAAGACTAAGTGGCTGCAGTTCATATATACAAGTACTGCTATACCACACAAGTATAGCCCAAACCTTGTTCTGTGTTCACGTCATTTTGAAGATGATTGCTTCACAAACCTAAACTCTATAAAGCAACTGACTAGGTAATCTGACCAATCACCGCAGATTAGCATTACGCAAAGGCGGGTTTTGGAAAAGGACTCGCTAAAACGATTCATATGGGAGTCGGTGGGCAAATCAGGTAAAAATAAATGCATATTATAAGACAACAAAAGTGTTTTTTGTCATTGCATGCTTGTAAAACTGTTGTTGGGGACTCCCAGAACAATATTAGGAACATTTTAAATGCCATAATAGGTACTCTTTAAATATGTCTGAATGCATCAAATACTGAAAGAAACGTAATTTGTTTATGAGCTCTAAGCAGCATTAGTGATGATATTTTCCCTGTTTTCAATAGTTAAATGCACAAGGGCCGATTAGAGAGTTGTGGAGTTATAGCAGCACTTACGTAAGCGCTGCAATTGAATTCCACTTAAGAGGAAGGAGTCTGGCCAGTGGTTTTAAGCAGTTATGGAGCTCTAAAGCAAGTGTTCTTGAGGCACATTAGATTACTGTCTTAACTGTGGTGCCTGTCTGTTGGACTTGACTGATGTAGGTGTGTAGTCTCACATACAGTACCAGACTTTTGAGTATCGGTAGAAAGTCTTGTCCTCTGCAGATTATTTTGGCCAAGAAAGAACCTCCCACATATGAAGAAACCTTCTGACCTGCATGTAAAACAAGGAACCATTGTTTTAGATATTTCTTTGAGATACTCACAATTTACAGATGTGTTCAAGGATGCCCTAGTGAAAAAAAGAGAGTATAGTTTATTGTATTTGAAATATATTCCTTTTTTTCAATAGTACAAGTTGTAGTATAAACTTATGGTCGGCTCCGATAGCCTTGCGGCCAAGTGGCGTGAAGCCGTTGTGATTTGGGAGACCTGAGTTCAATTTCTGGCTTGTGGACCTTTCCCAATCCCCTCTCCCACCTCACTTCCTGTCTAGCAACTGTCCTATCCTAATAATAATCCTATCGTATCCTATGAAAAAAAAAAAAATATATATATATATATATATATATATATATATATATATATATATATATACACTTATGGTATATTGCTTGTATATTTCGAAGACACTCGTAATGAATTTGTAATGTACTTGTACCACAAATAAAGTACATTTTAATATCACTAATCAAGCATGTAATTAGTCCCTACACTTACTAAGTATACTAGTTGTTCCAAATTAACACACAAAAATACACCTAAAGTTATGCTTTACTACATTTTAATTACAACTAAAATATACTTAGAACAAATTAGTTGTTTCAAAAGAGCAATGTAAAAGCACAAATTTGATCAAATTGACTATTTTAGATTTTCCTTGTACCTTATATTGGGTAAATTATGGCTCACTGTAAAAAAAAAAAAAAAAACTTAAACTTAAATAACTTAAATAACTTAAATAATTTATTTAGTTCAAATTATTTTGAGTTTCTGATGATTAAATCAATCTCCTTGAATGAATGAATGAATGAATGAATGAAATGGTTTATTTCAAACGTGTAGAAAAAAAAAACAATTTTAACTTATACATGTCCGAAAAGGAAGAAGCATAAGCTTATTAAATCCTACCCCATCTTCAACTAATTATAACTAATTAACCGGTTGACCGAACATTTTGATCTATTTGTCTCTACTAACCAAAAAACAAAAACAACATACATATCTAAAATAAATGAAACATAAATAAATCTATCTACATACATAAAAATAAATTAAAAAATAATAATAATAAAAGGAAAAAAAACTGAAAAAATATATATATATATATATATATATATATATATATATATATATATATATATATATATATAAAATACCCTTCATTGTATTAACTCATTTTTTGCTTTTTAAGGCAACCAGGTTACTTAATTTTTTAAGTTAAACCAACAATATTTTTTACAGTTAAAATGTCCACCTTATTGCACCAATATCCAAGACATGTTGCTAAGATGACACAAGAGATTATACCATTAAAAATGATATTTTTACACTACAATAGGCTTTCTCAGCTAAGTTTAAACAGTGAAAAACAAACTCTATTCTTAAAACAGCAACAATTTTAAACCTTTATAGTTACTGAGATACAGACCTTGAGACAGATTTCCTGTGAGACAACCATCTGCCAGATCTCAAGATGTGGGCTGTCAGAATCTCTTCTTTACAGTTAACCTTTGCCAACACAAGGAAAAAAAATACTTCAAAATGACACATCAAAGTATAATTTTTATTTGGTGATCTGAAAGACAAGCTCTGTCCAACCTTCACTTTCCCTTTAGAACAAGTAAGAGAAATGTTAGCCTATACTATCTAGACTATCTTACTATTCAGTCCAAACCAGTATGCTTTAAAATCAATTAATAATACTGAGAGATTTTAATTAACAATTCAGATGTCTCCTGTTATACAGCCGACTCGATTAACGTTTGTTCTATACTAGTTTTTTTTTTTTTTTTTTTTTCTCAGTCAAGATATTTGTATTTACAGTTTTGGAAGGGGATGAATACAGCCCCCCTCCCTTGCCCGACTAGTTAATTGTCTGTCCAGCAGGGTATTTTATCACACTGTTTGCTGTTCTGCACTCGC
Organism: Cyprinella venusta; assembly: GCA_038021265.1. Classification (NCBI taxonomy): domain Eukaryota; kingdom Metazoa; phylum Chordata; class Actinopteri; order Cypriniformes; family Leuciscidae; genus Cyprinella; species Cyprinella venusta. The sequence goes on along the minus strand of CM075873.1, from coordinate 23,457,133 downwards.
CCATAGTTTCAGAGAACTCTTTCAATCTCAGAGGTAATAAAAGTGGCACTCAGCCCTTTCCAACAATCAATTACCCAAAGACGCAGAAAGTTTCGAGATTTACCATTCTCAGACCCCCTCATAAACCCGCTGTAAAGGCAGCACACAGAGCTGATGATTCAGTCTTCATCTGGCCACAAAGCTGAGAAAGAATATTGGCTGATTAAGTGGATGAAATAGTTAGCATTTTGAAAGGGAACGGCTGTGAAAGAGGCAATGATATCTCACTCCCATTATCCGTGGAGGAGAACGGCCTCTAATAAAAAAGGACTCTTGCATTTATATAGTCCCGTTTGTGGTTCCTCAATTAGACATCTCTGTAAAGTACACTATATACTGCTCTGTGCTGTAATTTCACATTCCATAAAGCACGGCACTAACAACCACACTGTTTTTTTTTATTGTTTTCATTGCATTCCTTGTGTAGATAACGAATCCAGCTGTCTTTGTTACATTTCCACTTACCTGGAGCAGAGCTGTGTAAAATAGGTTGAAGCTCACTACCCTTTACTTGCTGATTTATTCTGCATGTAAATGATAAGAGATCGAAAAAAAAAAAACAGGATCCTTTGAGAATAAGGCAGTTCTGGTGGCCCATGCGATTGAGGAGGATATTATAAGCGCTTAACAACCTTCTAAATCACACAGACATCTAATCCATCTAATACATCCACAGGCTCTGGATGTTTTACTGAAACGTTCTCCCTAAACAGGATACAAATAAGAAAGATTCACACTTTATTGCTTTATTAATTGAAAGGAGACTGGTGGTTGAGAGTATTTACCATGATTCACATAAATTTTGGAAAAATGCATTGTAATCTATGGAGCAAAGCGCCAGTCCAAGTGTCCTACAATTCTTGAAGATAGCTATCAGTTAGCATTCACATACTTTCTGTTTAGAGGATGAGGTTAATTAAAGAATTACTGCAGAAGAAAACATCACAAATGATACTTACAAAGCACTAAATGGTTTAGCTCCCCAGTACTTGAGTGAGCTCTTAACGCATTATGGTCCTTCAAGCCTATTGTGATCTCAAAATTCCGGCGAGTTGATAATACCTAGAATATCAAAATCGACGGTAACACTTTACAATACGGGTGCACTAATATGCATTAATTCATACTAAACTAATGCACAGATAATCATGAGTTAATATAACTCATGAAGAACTAAACCATTAATTAATGATTACTGCATCAGCAACTAATAAAGAGTCTATATGATTAACTCTTTCCCCGCCAGCGTTTTTAAAAAAAAAGTTGCCAGCCACCGCCAGGGTTTTTGACGATTTTTGCTAAATTTTAATGGCCCGTTGAATATTTTCTTCCATGAATATATGAAGAAGCTATATATCAAAATAAAGATCTGAGCCTCTGCTTTTAGACAAAAAAAAAACTAATTTATTTTATCTTCATTTGTTCTTTTTTTATTGCCACTTGAACGGATGTAGGTTTTGTCAAAAACACAACATTTTGTACAAACAAACAGAGAAAAAGGCATTTTTATCAAACAAGTGCATTTTCAAGCAGAATACATTCAGATGTTGTTTTCTTCATATATAAAACTTTCCAAAATAAATAAAAAAAATAATAAATGTAAAATATATCAAATTTAGGCTCTGTAATTTGCTTTTGAGTGGTACACGGAGTAACATTTCCCAGGATGTAAGGGGACACGTCAAGTCAAGTCAAGTAAAGTCACATTTATTTATATAGCGCTTTTCACAATACAGATTGTATCAAAGCAGTTTCACAGTGATAACATGAAAGTAGTACAACACAGATTGATAATATTGTTAAATATTAAATATTAAATAACACCAACTAAGCAAGCTAAAAGCAAGCCAAAAGCACCACAACTTCTGCAGTAGAACGAGGTCTCTTTCCGCAACCCCTTGCGTACACAAACTCTGCATGCACAACATGTGCATCTCTCTCACTCACTACTTCGTCCCGATCAGATTCAGAATTATCAAATAAAGAGTGATCGGACTCCGAGACCATCAACACCTCCAGTACTTGATCAGCCGTATACCTCTGCATTTGTCTCTGATATTTTGAGCTACATTCTCACAACTCCACTTCACGTTTGAGACGATTGCAATCTGTTTCTTTGATCAAAGAGTTTCGTACTCTTTCAGAGCATGTGCGCGGGCCTTCTTTACCGTATACCACCTAAAACATGGATACCCGGAACATTCCGTGTTTGGCGGGGATGCGTTTTTTCTTGAAACCCGGAAAATTCCGTGTTTGGTGGGGAAAGAGTTAATAGATTAAGTAATACATAAATTGTTATTAATTTAACACCCCTGGCTTGCAATGCTGCCCAAATCACACACTGTTCCTTCGTTGGCCAGAGGAGAACTGGCCCCCAACTGAGTGTGGTTTCTCCCAAACTTGTTTTCTCCATTCTATCACCTGATGGAGTTTTGGTTCCTTGCCACTGTTGCCTGCTTTTGGCTTGCTTAGTTGGGGCATAATATTCAACAATATTATTGATCTGCCTTACTTGGTGGACATTGACGCAATTTTCTTCTAGATTCAAACTTGTCGTATTATTTTCATGTTATCACTGTGAAGCTGCTTTTATACAATCTGTATTGTAAAAAGCCCTATATGAATAAAGGTGACTTGACTTTACTTGACAAATGTAGCAAAGAAAAACACGGAATATACAATTATAACACTAAACGTTGTGTTTTTTTTTTTTACCTTAAAAGTAAATGACAAAAAAGAGTGTTTCTAATGAAATGGCTGAGACATTGAAGGCAGATGTCATGTCATTCTCTCTGACTGCTGTAATTGGAACACCAAAAAAAAAAAACGTATATTTGTTGTCTCCCATTCACCGCAATAGAAGTTTACCAAAGTCCCTTTAAGGCAAGACATTTCACTTGGCAGCCATCTTTGAAATGCCTTTCAGGCAGCTATTTCATGAATAAAACTACAGCTCTTTTCTCTTCAAATGGAGACACATCAAATTATCTAAAGCTATTCACCAAGCTTGACAATGCTCAAATCATGACGAAAAAGCTTTAACAAAACATTGACGGCGTTACAAAAGAATGGACTTTCTGGCAATCTAGCTGCTTTGCTTGGAGGAGGAGCAGAAGTGCCTCGAAGACAACATCCATGGATTTCTCAACCTGTGGGGCTTAACAAACTTTCCAGATCACTCCCCGTGTGCCTTCTTGTACGAAAGCTTTAATGATGGCACCAAGGCTCACTTCCTCAGGGAAGTGCCCATCCTGTTTCAAAAACTTGCATCTAAAAAAGGGAAACCAGAATGTAGATCTGTGGAAGCTCCTGTGGCACTTGTACCTTTTCCATGCTTGTTTGACTTGCACCTGACACCGAGGCAAAGTCCCTGTGCGTGCCTGAAATGTCTCCCATACTTTGGGACATAAAGTATGACTCTTTGGGACTCTTTATGACTCTTTCGGTCATAAAGAGACAGTTCTACCTCTACATAAACGGAATTCTTGTGAAGAAAAAAATACACAGAAACAGCAATTGTGAGTTGGGTGGACAAAGAGGTCCCCATAGCTCCTCCCTTGGTATGCTGGAACTTGCTGATGTGAACATTTGCTCAAATACATGTTTTCGCTAACACAGTCTCATCCCAAGACGTCAAATAACGGACACTTTAAACCATACGTCAACATCCACCGTTTTAGGGTACCCTTAAACGTCGGTTAGATGACGATCCTGGGGCGTCAATCAACTGACGCTTTACCTTTAACGTCAGTTAGGTGACGGGGTAGGTTTAGGTCTGGGTTAGGGTTAGATAACGTCATCTAACCGACGTTTAAGGGTACCCTAACACGGCGGATGTGACGTATGGTCAAAAGCGTCAGTTGTATGACGTCTTGGGTTGAGACTGCGCTGGTTTCGCTGTTTTCTTCAATGCGGCCTGTACATGAGTTATATGAAAGGGCCCCAAAAAGTTAATCATTACTGGATTTCAATGGACACCTCACAATGGAATTGGCACCTTTTTATGCAAATCACTGAAAATGTCTATTCTGAATAGGCCTTATAAAATGTTTTATCAAAGCAATTAGAGCAAGTAGAGAAGAATTTTTAAGAGTTGCACAAGCATTAAAACCATCTTTTACATCCCCAATCTATTCTTCAAGTGTACAGCTTGAAAATGTTTAGTGGCTGAAATCCTTTAGGAGATCAAATCCTTTACTTTCTGCCTTGTTTAATGACAAAGCCGAGCGGCTCGCAGGGAGCAAAGACCGAGATGAGGGAAGTGGAGTTATACTTCTTCGGAAAGACCGGGGGGCACCTGACTCCAGGCCCCGGGATTGATGGATCAGAGATGTTCATTCATCACTCACTGTGTTCTGCCAACTACAGGAAATCATTGCGAGCAACTTGCGTTCGGGTCAGCACTTCTGTGGACCGGGATGACACAATTCATCAAGTAGAGGGACCCACAAGTTATAGGTCAGCACGGCATTGTTTCAGCACGAGAGGGGAGAATCTGTATCTAGCACTAAAATGTAGGTGTTCCTCTGTGATGAGTTCATAAAAGCAGAGAATGAGCTGTCACTGACCAAGCTCGGGAGTTATGGTCTTTATCTGTGTAAACAGAAACACAGATATATTTTACTCATCAAATGTGTTTGTGGAACAATATATTTCAAGTATACTTAGTATATAGTTGTTGATTATATAACAAGATATCAAAATTGGCAATTCTTGTTGTTCATAGACAGCGCAGTCTCATCCCAAGACGTCATATAACTGACGTCTTGGGACATCTTTTGACCATACGTCAACATCCGCCTTTTAGGTTACCCTTAAACGTCAATGTCTGAGACTTCTGATTCATTAGCTGCTATAAGTAAATAACTAGAAGAATACCAGTAAAACGCTCGGTCCCACTTTATATTAAAGGGTTAGTTCACCCAAAAATGAAAATTCTGTCAGTATTTACTCACCCTCATGTTGTTCCAACCCCGTAAGACCTTCGTTCATCTTCGGAACACAAATTAAGATATTTAAGATATTAAAGGGTTAGTTCACCCAAAAATGAAAATGAAGTCATTAATTACTCACCCCCATGCTGTGCCAACCCCGTAATCTTCGTAACACAAATAAAGATTTTTGATTTAATCTGAGAGCTGAATCAGTCCTCCATAGACTGCCTAGGGGACTGGCTCTTGACGGCCCATAATGTCATTAAAGAAAAGGTTTAAATATTCCATGTGCCTACAGTGGCTCAATTATAGGTTTATCAAGCGACGAGACTACTTTTTGTGCGAAAAAACATAAATAACGACTTTATTCGACTATTCCATTACTTCCTTATTAGGAGTATTACTGCCACCTACCGTATAAGATGATGATCCATATATATAAGCGCTCCAGATTATAAGGCACACTGTCGTTTTTTTGAGAAGATTAAAGGCTTTTAAGTGCACCTTATAGTGCGGAAAATACGCTAATTGAAAAGCGTATGTACAGCGCGCATCTTCCTCTGCTTGTAAACAGAAAGTTTTGCGCTTCCAGCTATATCAGCACATCATCTTATACAGTAGGTGGCGCTAATACTCCTAAGCGGTGAGCAGCCGGTAACAAGAAGTAGTCGAAGGAGAACGTCCTCGTCTCAGTTCTCGCGCATGCGCCCATAAGGAAGTAATGGAATAGTCAAATAAAGTCGTTATGTATGTTTTGTTTTTTTTTTGCACAAAAAGTAGTCTCGTCGCTTGATAAACTTATAATTGAGCCGCTGTAGGCACATGGAATATTTAAACCTTTTCTTTAATGACTTTATGGGCCGTCAAGAGCCAGTCCCTTAGGCAGTCTATGGAGGACTGATCCAGCTCTCAGATTAAATCAAAAATATCTTTATTTGTGTTCTGAAGATGAACGAAAGTCTTAGGGGGTTGGAACAGCATGGGGGTGAGTAATTAATGACTTAATTTTCATTTTGGGGTGAACTAACCCTTTAAGATCGCTCCTGCATACTAGTCCATAGGCTTCTTGAGGGAATGACTCTTGCTGGCATCGAATAGTCATTAAAGACATCGTTAAAATAGTCCAAGTGACTACAGTGGCTCAATTTTAACTTTATCAAACGACAAGAATACTTTTTGTGCGCAAAAACAAACAAAAATAACGACTTTATTTCAACTATTCACTTCCGTCTCCATGGGCCTGTAGTCAGTTAACGTAGTATGATTGCGTAAAGCTACGTCACACGTAGGCTCACTATTGGCCGACGCTGGTCATGTGTGTGATGCGTGTGACGTACAATAACAGAAGCTTACGGTATTAAACTAGTATCCTGACTCGCGCAGAGGGAGAAATAAATGAATAGTTGAAATATAAGTCGTTATTTTTGTTGTTTTTTTTGCACACAAAAGTGTTCTCGTCGTTTGATAAACTTAAGATTGAGCCCCTGTAGTCACTTGGACTATTTTAACGATGTTTTTAATGACTTTTCGAGGACAGCGAGGACTAGCCTATGGACTAGTATGCAGGAGTGATCTTAATATCTTAAATATCTTAATTTGTGTTCCGAAGATGAACGAAGGTCTTACAGGGTTGGAACAACATGAGGGTGAGTAAATACTGAGAGAACTTTCATTTTTGGGTGAACTAACCCTTTAAGTGGCTTTAAGTACTATGTACTTACATCGAAAAATAAGTAAAATGTATTATTGTGTTCTTGTTGTATTGTAAAACACTTTTGCTGCTATTGAGGTGTGATACGGGTAAGGTTAGGGACAGGTGTGGTGGTATGGGTCGGTTTAAGGGTAGGTTAAGGTGTGAGGGAAGGGTCAACTGTGTAATAACAAATGTAATTACATAAGGTAATTATAGCTATAATTACATGCTGGTATTTTTAAAATATAAGTACAATGTAAAAACATGTATGAACACAATAAGTCCGTTGAATCAAATTATTAATTTCAATGTAAATACATAATACTTAAAACCACTTAATACAAAGTGGGACCAAACACTCTGTTCTGTTTATGGCTTAGGGTGATCAGACATCCCTGTTTTCTGAGGATAGGGCCGTTTTTGCTGTCTTGTCCTCAAATTGGAGCTGTCCCTGGAAATGGTCCCATTTTACACCTACTTTAGCCATGAAAAACAGAACCTGGATGAGAGTAGAGCAATATTATCATCATTTAAGACCACAAAACCAGACAGGTCCTCTGCACAGTGTAGACCCCGTGGCCAGCTTCGGCTCCATACCGGTATGATTAATCAAACTTCAAGCAAAAGGAACTGGATGAATATTTGAATGCTCGCAATCCAAGTCTGAATTTTGACTTGTGATGCAGCCTGAATCATAATGACACCGTGTCCGTTGGCAAGGGGAGAACCGGCCCCCCGACTGAACCCTGTTTTCTCCCAAGGTGTTTTTCATTCTGTCGCCTGATGGAGTTTGGGCTCCTTGCGATTGTCGCCTCTGGCTTGAGTTGGGGACACTTAATATTCAACAATATTATAGATCTGACTGTACTGGCACTGCCGTATGAGATATTAACGTGAGCTGGACGATGAGATCATTTTTGCAGAAGTGTTTTATTGATGAAAAGAGCTAATTTAATAATTGATGATCTTTACAACGGAACTAAATCAACACTGAACTGACTTCATCTGAACAACAGTGATATGCATGCAGGATTTTCCTCTTATCACTGTAAAGATGATTTGAAACAATTGGCATAAAGTGCTTTATAAATCAAGGTGACTGATTTATACAAAAGAGTTTGTGTGTACTGTATGACAAGGCCTGAACAGGGCATGAACTACCTTTGTGCTAAATGACCTATTACTTACTGCTTAGTTAATATTGCTTATTAGTTAATAGTATTAAGTTCAGTGTCTATTACTTCCTGCATAGCTACTTGTTAACTACGGACCATTATTCTAAAGTGTTACCCATTATTAATCATAAAGGTTTTAACAAGTAATTAACAAGTTATTATGAACATATGTTAACAGGCTATGCCTTTACAGGTACCTCCTTAAATATATGATTGATGATCACTAATTAGTGGAATGACTGTGATTAAAAAGATGAAAGATAACATGATGAATTATTATAAAACAATTTGCTCTTGTGTCTTCATGACAGATGATTGACATAATAATTTTAATTTAATCATTCAAGCTTTGTAATAGGCTAAATGTTGTTTCTCTGATGTGTCTGTTAACTTTTTTTAGATGTAATATTCCCATTTTTTATCAGCTGCAAAATAAAGTAGAAAATACCCTAACTAACAATCAACAATAAAACTGGAAACAAGTAACACAAATAAACATGTAATTTTATAGGTGTCATTTATAAAATTAAACAAGAACCCATCACAAGACAAATATTATATATAGCCATATGTACACACACACACACACACACACACACACACACACACACACACACTGTATTTATTTGATTAACTCAAATTTAATTCAAAAATTTTATTATAATTAATTGTGATTTATTATAATCAATATTTTAAATATATATTTACATATTTATTTATTTTGCTGCTGCTGTTATTCATGTATTTATTTGATTAACTCAAATTTAATTTAATAATTTTATTATGATTAATTTTCATTTATTATAATTAATATATTAAATACATTTACATATTTATTTATTTTGCTGCTGCTGTTATTATTTTAGCTCTTTCAGAGTCATTTAATATCATTTCTAATGATTTGAAAACTAATGGTGTTATCCTCTCCACAGAATCCAGTATTGGCTGAGTTTGGCCTTAGTGCATTGGGCATATCGTCCTCTTTTTCTTGGCTATCTATCATGATTGTTATTGCCAGTGTGCAGCATGCAAATCAATAATTTATGACAGATTACCTTATGCCTGAAGCTGGTGTTTTGTAATTGCAATTTAAGCTGGTTCATAATATTTCAATGACTCATGAATTAAGTCTCAACTTTCGCTCTGCCAAGCAGTAGTCGGTAAATAAACAGGAGGAACGGATAAGCGAAATAAACACCAATGCAATCTGGGGAAAATAAAAGTTTTAAAAGATCCCCATTGAGGCTGTCTTTACCCCTGCAAATGTATATTTTATATATATTTGGAGCCACTTGCGCCTTCTAGTGGACAATTATGATTAGAACAGCTGCTTTAAAAAAAAAAAGCCAGAAACTTTACTAGCAGAAACTACACATAAATCTGAATTTGTTCTGTTTATTTATTTCTCATTTAACCGTTTTGTACTACAAATTAATGTTATTTCTCCTCTTATTATTATTAGTAGGCTATTATACACGATACAATACCTAGGCTTCAAAAGGAAATAAACCAAGAAGACATATCTCAAAAACTGTTTTATAAAGGTAACTGTTCAAGTCAGAACACACATAGCAAACATAAAATGCCGCCATACAATATCAAAAATAAATTAAACGAAAAGGCCACACAAATTCCATCTTAAAACGGCATTTATCGAGCAGTGTTAAATGCAAGTTTGTAAATAACAATAAAATGGTATCGTTGTCATAAAAACAATGTCTTTAACAAGGAAAGGAACACATCTACTCACTCATGTCTGGTGACGTCGGAATTCCACACAGAGCTCGTTCACTCTCTCTCTCTCACACACACACACACACACACACACACACACACACACACACACACACACGGGCATAGGCGCGCGCTCCTGGTGGGAGTGAGTGAGCAAGCGCGGAGTCCATCTCTCTCACTCTGAAGCTCGCTCGCATAGCGCTCAGTTATCCCGCGCATCGCGCACCGTCAAGTTGACTGTCGCCATGCAGGATCACGGGCGTAAAGTTGCTTTCGTGTGAATATATCTCGCGCTGCAGGTGAAAAGGACAGTTTAAGCTCCGAGTCTCGGAACGGTGGTGCCTCGGATGCGCTTCAAACTGCTGCATGAATGCTTGCTCATTAGCTCGGGATTTCACTGTCACTGCGAGGGAGGACGATGTGTTCGGGTCCGGCAGCGTTCACAGTGCGCTCGGTGATGGATGCCTTCTCTATTCCGCCTTTTGGGATTTAAGGAGGGTCAATGGAGAGCTGTGCGCTTCTTTGCGCCCTTTGAAATCTTTTTTTGGGGGGCTGAGCATGCCTGTTTTGAGTTTTGCACATTAATGCTCGGGCTTTCGGCATTATTGCTGTAAAAATGCTGAACAACATTCTTCTGCTGAGCGTTTTAACAGTCACCAGTTTCCCTTCAAAGACAGACAGCCGCAAAACTTCCAAAGACATTTGCAAGAACCGGTGCTCCTGCGAGGAGAAGGAGAACGCACTGAATATCAATTGTGAAAACAAGGGTTTTACAACGGTCACTCAGTTCCAGCCTCCGCAAAACAAAATCAGCCAGCTCTTTCTGAATGGAAACTTTCTCACCAAGATAAGCCCGAATGAATTCTTCAATTATGGTAATGTAACATCTCTTCATTTGGGTAATAATGGCTTGCAGGAGATCAAAACAGGGGCATTCAATGGGTTAAAAAACTTGAAGCGCCTTCATCTCAATAATAATAACCTGGAAATCATAAGAGAGGACACTTTTTCTGGTTTGGAGAGTTTGGAGTATTTGCAAGCTGATTATAATTACATTAGTGCCATAGAGGCAGGGGCTTTCAACAAACTGAATAAACTCAAAGTCCTGATACTCAACGACAACCTTTTGCTCTCTCTACCTAACAACATATTCCGCTTTGTCATGTTGACGCATTTGGATTTAAGGGGAAACCGACTGAAGATTCTGCCGTTTGCTGGCGTTCTAGAGCATATAGGTGGAATAATGGAGATTCAGCTGGAAGAGAACCCGTGGAATTGCACTTGTGATTTGATACCCCTGAAAGCCTGGCTGGATACAATTTCAGTCTTTGTGGGGGATATCGTGTGTGAGACACCGTTCAGACTGCACGGCAAAGATGTCACGCAGCTGATCAAGCAAGACCTCTGCCCCAGGCGCAATCCCGGAGACACAAGTCATCGTGCGATGCAACCGCCATCCGATTCGCAATATCAGGGTCCGTCTCCAACCCTGCGGCCTCGAGTCACTCCGACGAGAGCCCCCAAGGCCTCCCGTCCCCCCAAAATGAGATACCGCCCCACTCCTCGTGTCACGTCCAGAGATAAACATGTATTCGGGCCTATCATGGTGTACCAGACGCGCTCACCTGTCCCGATGACGTGCCCGGGAATTTGCGTGTGCACGTCACAAAATCCCGACAGTGGATTAAACATCAATTGTCAGGAGCGCAAACTTCAGAACATCTCTGAACTGCAACCCAAACCGTCGTATCCAAAGAAGCTGCATTTAACCGGCAACTATTTGCAGACCATATACAGAACGGATCTGACAGAGTACAGCTCCCTTGAGCTCCTGCACTTAGGGAATAACAGAATAGCAATCATTCAGGACGGAGCCTTCGAGAATCTCACCAGTTTACGCAGGCTCTATCTGAACGGCAACTACATCGAGATCCTGTCCCAGTCTTTATTCGTCGGGCTGCAGAGCTTGCAATATCTCTACCTGGAATACAACATCATCAAAGAGATTTTACCCCATACCTTCAACTCGCTGAACAATCTGCAGCTATTGTTCCTTAATAATAACCTGCTGAGATCCCTTCCCGACAATGTGTTCGGAGGTACCATGCTGACGAGGCTTAATCTCAGAAACAATCACTTTTCCCATCTCCCAGTGCGCGGCGTGCTGGACCAGCTCTCTGCCTTCATTCAGATCGACCTCCAGGAGAATCCGTGGGACTGCACCTGCGACATCGTGGAGCTTAAGAACTGGATGGAGCTGTCCAGCACCAGCGTAGTGGTGAACGAGATCACGTGCGACTCGCCGTCCAAACACGCGGGCCGGCTCTTGCGCTCTCTCCGGAACGATGCCATCTGCCCCGAGACTGATGAGGTTCCTGTGACTAAACCCCCGACTGCTGTGAGCTCGAGCACCGAGGCGACCCCTTCTTCTTCCGTAACCCCTACGGACAGAATGCCCGAGATGCCTCCAGAGGTGCCCTTGTCCGTTCTCATTTTGGGCCTGCTCGTCGTGTTCATTCTGTCCGTGTGCTTCGGGGCAGGATTGTTCGTGTTTGTCCTCAAACGTCGCAAGGGAGTGGAGAACGTTCCCTCGGGCACCAATAACCATTTGGACTTGAACTCCTTCCAAGTGCAGTACGGCTCTTACAATGCGGATGCCAACGCGGATAAAAGCGACAACCATGTCTATAACTACATCCCTCCGCCCGTGGGCCAGATGTGTCAGAACCCCATCTACATGCAGAAGGAGAGCGAGCCGGTGGCCTACTATCGGAACCTGAAGGAGCTGAGCTTCGGCGCTCTTGAACCCAAGAAGGACGAGCTTGATCGAAGCCCAGCTTTCACCATAAGCACAGTGGAGTTCATTGATAAGCAACCGTGCGCCAACCGCGAACCGGAACTACTTTATCAGAACATTGTCGAGAGAGCGAAAGATCTGCCCCAATCCGGGCCACTCAGCTATAACTTTTGCACTTTACCCAAAAAATCCTTCATCCCACCCTACGAAACCGCCCGGCGACACAACCAGGATCGATTAAACAAAACTGTTCTCTACGGGACCCCCAGAAAATATGCTGCACAGTCCAAAAACGAGCATCCTTTGCTATCCAACAAGCTTAAAACCGAGCCGGACTACCTCGAAGTTCTGGAGAAACACACTGCGATGAGTCAGTTGTAAGATTGAGTTCCTGTAAAACCTGTATCATCTGTGTATTCAATCACGAGAGACTATAATAACACCACCACCACCACCACCACCACAGACCTAAGCCTTTCATCTTCTCTTTAGAGGCTGTATACATACCCGCAATTTAAAAGATATATTATTTTCTCGAAGGTTTAAATTATTTCTTCTACTTGAAACATAAAGACTGTAGCAGTTGTCGCAAGAATATGTATAGCTTACAGCTCCATGCTTTTTTGTAATACGAAATATATTTTCTCTCAGACGACAGGGTTGTTGAAATGACATTCCTGTAGATCATGTTGGATGGTGAGTGCAACACAAATTCCTGGTTCCAGAAGTGCCTTTGCACTTGAAGAATTTTATCTCTGCTTTCTGCTAATCGAAATTTTTTACAAGTGCTGTATTTTAAGACTCTTTATGTAAAATAGAATTATTTGTCCATTGCATTAAAAGTAAAAAAAAAAAAAGTCAAATGGTACTCTAGAATATTGTTTCTCATGTTTGCATCTCTAAAATCAGGTGATTTCAGCTTAAATTGAATTAGGTTCCCTATGCATTATGCGATGGATGTGGATTTGTGCGGTATTCTGCAGCAAGGCTGATCTCGTTTAACGGCAATGTGTGCGTGTGTGTTTTTATTTGCCTAGTTTCGGTGCCTTGAAGCATTGTCAGTGAAGAACAAATGGTGCAAAAATTATTTTTGATCATTTTTTACTTGAATATTCTTTACATATCGTGGCACACCGACTTGCTTGCTGTAGTGTCGGATCTGTTATTCCTTGCGCATTCGCTCATTCATTTCTAAATTGAAATCAGAATGTCTGTGGACATAATGGTAGCTGTCCAAGGTGCTAAACCGAGTTTGGATTGGCTGGTAGAGATATACTGAATTTCTAAATATGCCTTATTGTAGACTAGTTAAATACTTGAAAAAAAATGATGCAGCAGTTTACTGCACCACAAATCAGATGAGTCTGTATTGTTTCCTATCAGCACATAAATAGGGTTTCTTGATTTATTTTTAATTGTGTGTGTTGGCTTGTTTACATAAATGTAAAGAAGGCTCTATATCGTTGCTGTATTCATAAACCCTGAGGTACATTTCATTCATAATTTATTACCTTTTTAAAAATGTTTTCAACCTATCTGAGCAGTTTTGATTTCAAAGCGAGGTAAATGTTTTCCCCCATGGGGGGAAAAAAAGGAGTGTGCTTGCTACGGTGCTTGATGTGACAGAATGTTTTTCATCCACTTTCAAATGGAGTGATTTCCTTTGCGCGATACAATGAGCCTCTGTGTGGCTGTTTCCTGGTGTGGCCGAGAATGGGCAAAGCCACACATGCCCTGCACATCAATGAGGGGCCTGACCAGCAGAACACTTGCTGCTCTAGAATGGAGACGTCATGCTTTGGTTCAAAATAAATTGTGAGCTGTAATCGGTTTACGCAGAATGAGAGTGAGCAAAGCTGTTTCGTTGATGCTGATATATTGAGTTCATTATATATACAGATGGTTCCAGTATACTTGGTGTTTTTCTTTTTAATAGTGTACATGCAGTTTTTTCCTATGCATTTGAAATTCATAAGTCTGTGAAGTGGGCAATCAGTCTTTCGCATGCAATTTGATCGGCAAGAATATATTCAGATATATATTTCCAGAGCATTAGGATAACTTCCTTATTGCTGTGTGGAGGTTTGGATAAAGGACTTCTGACTGATTGAAGAGAAAGTTTTGAAGCCCGAGAGCCTCGGCAGTGCTGCAGTACTTTGATGCCATTGGCAGTGAATTATGTCGAGCAGTTTGAAGGTACTTGGCTCCAGATTCAAATCGATGGGAATGATGCTAGGTTCTGGCTGCTGGGCTTGTCCTCAAGGCGTTCTCAGCTATGTTTTCGGGCAGCTTCCAAATTCTCCTACACAAATCTCCTCTTCCCTCATTGCACTTTTGGGTTATGGATAGGTGTTTCATATATATATATATATATATATATATATATATATATATATATTACTGTAATGATATATTCATGATTGAGCTTTGATTCACAGAGTCAGTATCCAGATCTCTTGAGTAACTCAGCCCGCAGGCACATTCATTTTCTTGAAAGGCTGTGACTGGAATATTTAACCCGACCTCACAGCTAATTGAATTTTACAAGTTGGCTAATTCGTACAAATTCATACGACCTCACTCGTACAAATTTGTATGGTTTTTTTTTTTTTTTTTTTTTGCTAAATTGTTCATATTTTATTACGAGTTCGTGTCAATCCATATGAATGACCTACTCCTGACCCCGCCTCTAAACCTACCCGTCACTGGGGTTTAGACAAATTGTATGAATTCGTATGTATGAATTTGTACAAATTAGCCACATTATACTCTTTTGTACAAATCGGTTAGAGATGGCGTTTGAATATTCCAGCAAATATGCTTCTTTGATTGAGTTGCTCTCATTATTGCATTGTGTAACACTGAAGGGCAATACTTTTCATTTTTAAAAAATGCACATTAATTACATGTTCACAGCATTGTTAAATATTATTTATTAACAAATATATAAATTTGTTTAATATCTTGGCTAACCAAGCGTATTTAAATGACCTAAAAAGTCATGTACCCGAGAGGCCATATGCTTTTATTCTCACATTATCCATAATTGAATGACTATATATTAAGAGGTAGATGTAGCTCCTGTACAACTTTTCCGTTCTCATAGGAGGTAAATGAAGCATGCATACGATACAATGAGGATGCAAATGGACCCATCAGTGTTTCAGCTTCTGGATTCATAATTAAAATCAAATGCTTTAGTACATTCTGCAAGGAAAACGGCGTGAGAATAGCCATCAAGGGGCCACTCAAGCCCACTTGTAGACGCCTTGAGAGCTGCAATCAAACAAAGTGATAGAAGAGCATGCAATGATATTAGAGAGGAGGGGAGGCTGTACATTGTTAAGAGTAAAAAGCTAGTTATGACGCTTTTCCAGCACATGGCTTGTTCTCTCTGCCTGAGAAAAACGGGTGCAATCGTTTCACTGCATTGCAGATTTTTTTTAATACAAATTAAATATTAATTATTATCTGGTTTTTGAATGAATTCAGATTTATATCTCTTTTATATCTCTAGGTTGTTGGTTCAAAGTTTACATGAAAGGGAGATGCTGTGTTTGGTAGATACCATAAACATTTTACAATAGTCCCATCAGTAAGTTAATGCACAAACTAACGATGATCTATCTATCTATCTATCTATCTATCTATCTATCTATCTATCTATCTATCTATCTATCTATCTATCTATCTATCTATCTATCTATCTATCTATCTATCTATCTATCTATCTATCTATCTATCTATCTATCTATCTATCTAATTTACTAAAGCATTTTAAGATCAAAATTTGTCTCTTTTAGCATTAGTGAACTAACAAGAACGAACAATTTTATCACTAATAACGGTTAATAAATGCTGCAAAAATATATTGTTCATTATTAGTTCCTGTCAGTTCATTCATTTCGTAATGTACACAAATTTTAAAGCGTAACAAATTGTGTACGTTGTTGTAAATTACAGTAATTACCAAAATAATATATACTAATACTAATATATACTAATACTAATAGTTTTAATCATCAGCCTCTCTGAATATATTTGACCTAAACAGATTAAATTTATTTTTAGATAATTATAACGTACAGCTCACTTAGACTTTTCTTTTAAACATGCACCCATTATTCCTAATTTTTTGAAAGGGCTATTGTAAACCTCCTAATAATTCCCGACTAAAAGAATAATTCTTGAAATTGATATTATGATCTAATATTTCTTATGCTAACTCTATGTATGGTATTTTCTTTTGGCACAAATAAATGTTTAATTTGCTCTTAGTCTCCTCTATATCATAACTGCACTGATTTTCTCTTATATATATATATATATATATATATATATATATATATATATATATATATATATATATATATATATATTCTAGGGCTGTCAAACGATTAATCGTGATTCCAAAATAAAAGTTTGTGTTTACATAATATATGTGGGTGCACTGTGTATAATTATTTTGTATATATATACTGTATATATAAAATATATATTATTTATAATATTTATATATAATATAAATTAGATATAAATCTATATACAGTATAAAGTACACATGAAAATATTTCTTAAATATATACAAGCATGTGTGTATATATATATATATATATATATATAATTATTATACACAGTGCACCCACATATATTATGTAAACACAAACTTTTATTTTGGATGCGATTAATCGTGATTAATCATTTGACAGCCCTAATAAATTCAAAACAATTTCAAACCTAAACCTAAAAATAACACTGCAAGTCATTTTTTGTTTCTGTTTGTTAATGCAGGAACTTCAGCAAGCTTATCAACATGTTGACGTTAGCAACATTTATTCAAATTAAATGCATGAAAACAACACTTAGAACAGAATATTCCTACTGTAAAACGCACCAGTGCGCATCTCACGGGAATCCAGAAAATGTCTGTCAGACACTGACAAGGCAAATAGAAATATCCAAAGGCTGGAAATGACATTAACACCAAGCCCAGCACCCGTAGAACAAACAAGCTTTCGGTGTAATGTAAATCATGTGATGAGAACAGCAGGAGTGTGTGTGTGTGAGTGTCTGGAGTCAGATTTAGGGGACAGATCTTTGTGTGTAGTTTTTCTTCTGCAGTGTCTTTTTGATGAATAATGTATTTGTTTCATGGCCGCGTAATCATTTAGGCATTAATGATGAGCCGTGTTGGAAGCTGACGGGATGTTTCGCACAACTGTCACGGAACAAACTGCCTCGTAGCGCCTCACGACTGCCAAGGCGTTTCTCTGGAAACAAGTGCAGTGTCCCATATATCCGCGAGTGTACGCAGCGCCATCTGCAAAAAGGCATAGCCATAATTCTTTTAAATGGATGAAACTGATATAAACTGATTTTCACCTCCATGCAGAACTGTTATAAAGCATACTGAATCAGTTCAACAGTATATTTAAAGGGATAGCTCCCCCAAAAATGAATTTACTGTCATCATGGACCAACACATTCTCATCCTTTGGCATCATATAGGTGACGCCATATGACATTTCGTCGAAATACTATGCACATGGCACCCTTTAGCGTCAATATAACGCACTTTTATGGGTAGGTTTAGGTCTGGGGTAGGGTCTGCATATCATATTGACACTAAAGGATGCCAGTCACCTGTATGAAGCCATGGGTTCTGCGTGTTATATTGACGCTAAAGGGTGCCATGTGCGTAGTATTTCGACGAAATGTCATATGGCGTCACCTATATGACGCCAAAGGATAAGAACAGGCTCCCTCATGTTGTTTCAAACCTGTATGAGTTTTGTTCTTGAGTTTAAGACAACAAAATATGTTGAAGAATGTCGGTAACCAGAGAGTTGATGCCATTGACTTCCATAGTATGACAAAAAATACTATGAAGGTCAAAGGGGATCATGCAGAAACTGTTTGATTTCCAACATTCTTCAAAATATATTTTTGTGCGTGTGTATGATCAGCAGAAGAAAGAAACCCATGGAGGTTTAAAACAACTTGAGAGTGAATAAATCATGACAGAATATTCCTTTTTGTGTGAACTATCCCTTTAACCTTGTATCTTTTTGGGTAATGAAAGAAAACTGTGCTACTGAGCAAATGAGTGTTATAGAATCCATGATATATACAACCTGTTGCAAAAGACTTGACAAACCTACACAAACACATCTCTTTTCACTCCGGCTATCGGACAACAGCGCAATAAAAGAAGTCAACCTTTGAAATGTTATCTTCCGTTAGATCTGACCTTGAGTCATTTAAGCACAGAGCGTAGAGACTTTTTCAAGGAAAAAAAAAAAGAAACAATGAGCGGAGAAAGTGAGTGATGAATGGAACAACGTGAAATTGAAGCGGTTGGCTTGCAGTTACATTAAAAGTCAAGTTCACGGAGAGTGCAGGCAGTAATGGAGATGAGAAAATGATGTGAATGTACCTCAGACGTAAGAAATGACCTCCATGTCCTGGGATAAAGATGGTCAGGGTGATGGCTTTTGCCTTTAACTGATATTGAAGTGCTCCACTTAAATTATAACCATAAACTTTGATCACGGAAGTCATTATTTTCTACTTATGATTTGAAGAGCCATCATCGACCCAAATAAAAGAAATGCATTTACTAGCCTGCGCAAAAGGGCAATAGCAAGCAGGCCTTTTTCTAGGGGTTATGATCTGAACAATGGTGCATTCATTCCTGCTGTCTGCATTTTTTTTTCCTGGAAATAGTTGTAAACCAATGTGAAGAAAGAGCACAGCATGGAAAATACCTTATTTTAACTCTATGGAATGTAATGCACGACAATATGAAAGAAACTCAATTCTTTTTGAGTGAGGAACTAGGTCTCCTCATGCATAACAGGCTTAATGGTGTATTAAAGCGATTGGCTTTTAACTCAACATTAAACACGTGTTCATTGATTTCTTCAGGGGTAATGGTCATTATTTGTAGCCATAAGCATTTTGAGAGTGATCTAGCAGTCTTCGCAAAAAAACAAAACAAAAAGGAAATCGTTACATGTCTGAAACAACAGGTGATGGTTTTACAAAGATCAAAGCTGTTGCTTTGAATCTGGTTTATCACTTCTGTTGTGACTCACAAAACCGACATCCATCAGCACTGGAAAAAGCACGATTTTACACGCTTTATACATTTTGGGTTTAGCTCTCTAATGCTGTCAGAGGAAAATCTGAGTCCTCCATGTCAGCTAAATGTTGACACAGATCTATGCTGAATAAAAGAAAAGCGATGCTGACGTTTTAAATAAGAAAAAAAAAAAGTTTTGAATGTGTGGAAAATGCAGTTGCCTGCAGGAAGCTTGCGAAAAATCCCCATTTCTGGCAGTGAATAAGTCATTTGAAGTGCAGCTGCTTTAAAAAAAAATGAAGCGAGTGCTTTTCACAACCCAAATTGAAACAGCTGTACAAAGGATTTTGATTCTGTATATCTTGACGTTGAGGTAAATTTTTTTATTTATGTATTTATTTATTTTTTTTTTTTTTGCTGAAATTAGCCAATGTGGACTGGTTGATAGTTGCCCATGTTGGAAAATGCATTAAGGCTTTGACAATTAGATGTTCGAGGAACTGCTTTGTAATAGCTTTGCATGGCCCTGAGGAATACTTCATATTTGAATGTTGGGGGGGCTGAAAAGGTTCTTATGTTATGGAATACAAAAACAACAAACAATTCAGTAATCAAGTGGGAAATCATGGAAAGGTCACATGCATTCTTTAACTTCTGAATTATATGAGTAATATTTACTCCCCCCCCCCCCCCCCCCCCCCCCCTTAGAATTGGACTGATAACTCGCATATCTCACAATTATATCTCACAATTCTGAGAAAAGATGTCAGAATTTCGACATGTAAACTCGTAATTTTGTGTTATAAAGTCAGAATTGTGAGGAAAAAAAGTCAGAATTGTGAGATAAAAAGTCCTACTCCTGTCTTTTTTCTCCGAATTGCGACTAACACGCAATTCTGATTTTCTATCACCCAATTCTGACTTTATATTTCGCAATTTTGTCTTTATATCTCACAATTCTGACTTTATAACACGCAATTGTGTCTCATATCACGCAATTCTGACTTCATATCTCGCAATTCTGACTTTATAACTCGCAATTGCGACTTTATATCACGCAATTCTGACTTTTTATCTCACAATTCTGACTTTATATCATGCATTTCTGACTTTATATCTCACAATTCTGACTTTATAGCACGCAATTGTGACTTCATATCACGCAATTCTGACTTCATATCTCGCAATTCTGACTTCATATCTCGCAATTCTGACTTTATAACCCGCAATTGCGACTTTATATCACGCAATTCTGACTTTTTATCTCGCAATTCTGAGAAATAAAGTTAGAATTGCGAGATATAAACTCGCAATTGTGAGAAAAAAAGTCACAATTATTTATTTTATTTATTTTTTATTCAGTGGCGGAAACAAGCTTCCATAAATCGTTGTGTTGCGTTCAGTCAACAAGAAATGCTATTGTCAAACAATTTTACATTAATAATCTGATGGGACTTTTAGAATGGATTGTATCAAATGTGGCTTTAAAAATGTAAATGGGTCAGGGTTTGACTGGTTAGTATGATCTAGTTAGCCCCTGATGGTAGATGCTGTTTCTACAATCTGGAACCTCCGAATCATCTTTCTCTATTGACGGCCATTGAATTCTGACAACATATTAACACAAAATAATCTAAAATAATGTTTTGTTTTTTTCTTTTACAATTCTCTAAGTCTCTTACATTCTTGTAAGTCTCTTACAATTGACTGAAAATACAGTAAAACAGCAACACTGTTAAATATTATTAGTTGAAAATAACTGTGTTTTATTCTAACATTTTTTTTTTTCATATAAAACCCTCTTGGCTGTTTCCTAAAACCCCGTTTTAAATTCCCTGTAAACCATAGCTTCTTGGGCCTTATTGCTTTATTTTAAAATATATTACAAATAGGCAAGGCCAGTTTATATACAGTATATAGCACATGTCATTCACTATGACAAGAGAGGAATTCAAATAATCACAAAATAAAAGCATGGAAGAATAACACCTTTCCGCATAGACATGGAAATCACTATCCAAACTTAAATGGTTGTAATTCAAGAATGCTTTGGGATATAGATATATGGTTGGTCTTGTTCTAGATTATTATTTAAGTGCAATAAATTATGAAAGTGAAAAAGAAAAAAAATATAGATGTTCGAGTTTATGAAAATGTACAATGTAAAAATATATGTATTTATATTTTATATTAAATATATATTTTACTAAATAATTTTTACTCTAAAACTGCAAAAATCTGAACAAGCTGTATTACAAAATTTTAGGCAAATGTGTTTTCCGTAAGATTTTGTTTGGGCGAGCCAAGTTTCCTTACTGACCATATAACTGCGCCTCCATTTTCATATGTTTTCAGTGATCTGATCTTAACCATGTAATTCCATAATTTTCATACAATTTATGAAGTAGACATCCTATTTGTCACAGTCATAGATATCCACAAAGGCTAGATGTCTCGTCCACACTTCTGGCTAATGGAGGTCGACGTCCACACCTGGTGGTCATCTTGTCGCAGGCAGCTTGCTCACTCATAATATTGTTTTTTTAATAATTCATGTACTTTTTAAATAACCATAATTTGCTCAATCTTCTACTGATTTTAAAACGGTTTGGTTTGAACATCAGAGATGTAGTTATGATAATGCATACTTATGAATAATAAGTGTATAAATAAACAATCATCATCCAGAATTATAGCTACGTTAATAACGTTTGTAAGAAACTAAACCAATCCGTCAAGATTTCAACGAGATAAGAGTATTTGTGTTGGTGCTGATCACTCATCTTACACAAGGAACCACTGAGCCCACCAGAAAGTGACAAGATGGCCGCCGGTGATGATGATAGACTCCGCCGTATAAGACACCTAGCCTTTAGCCTATAATGGATATCTGTGGTCACAGTCACCAGATAACCATCCGGCACTTCACTACATTTCCCAGCATCCTCTATGACCCACACCTGCACACCAACAGCCTTCACCTGCATACTAATCACCATCACCTGTCACCACCACCTGCCTGCTCTCAGCTAATCACAAGCACCATATAGCCACCACATCCACAACACTACAGGGTCTTGTCCTTATGTTACGACACTCTCAATGCATGCTCACAGTGAAGCTCCCGTTCTGGTTCCTCTCCTCCGACCATCATCTCCTGCTACCTCTGCATTCGCCATCTGTCATCTGCATGCTGCATCTGTAACAGTGATATCCGGTTAACCATTGAGCTAAGTTCCACATCCAGTTCTGATTTCTCATATATCTTCTCACCGACCATCACTGCAGTTCACATCCGTGCCATAGTTCAATATACATTGTTTACTTTACTACTCGCCTGTCTGCTTCTCTCTGTAACTGTGACAGAAGTAGTATGGGGGGTTTGGCAATATTTGATTTGAATTCAATCTCTAATAAATGCAAAAAAAAAAAAAATAGCATGTATGTGCTATATATATATATATATATATATATATATATATATATATATATATATATTATAAAGTGCAAATAAATACTCTTTTACAAAATAAACTGAATTTTCACCTCAAGTATTTTTTCTAAAATCATTGTGAATCATTGTAAATCATAAGTGTGTTAAACATTGTGAAAATAGGTAAAAGCATGATGCGAATATACTTTTAACATATTTAAAGACAGTAACATTTTTGTTATATTTGCAGTTGAAAAAGGTAATAGATTTCAACTACAATAAAGTATACTTTATTTCACTAGGGTATATTGCCAAAAGTATTGGGAGACTCATCCAAATCATTACATTCAGGCATCCCAATCACCTCCATGGCCACAGTTGTATAAAATCAAGGGCTGCGTTTACACTTGACATTAACATGTAGTTACCGTGATACGATCAAGCAGAACGGATCATAAGCCAATCAGGACATGGTGTGTTTACACCTGTCCATATCAAGTGGCTTCTGTATCTGGATAACAGATCGGATCTCACATTTCCACAGGGGGGAAAAAAAGAAAAGGGGGAAAAAAAGGATGGCTCCAGTGCAAAGTCAAACTGAAGTGGTGAGGTTTTCTTTTAAAAACTTTTTTTTTTTTTCCAATCGGGAACATCAAATCTCGCAAAATGGCTGCTACTAATAATGTAATGGAAACAGTGGAAAAAATGTGCGTTCTTTACAGAAAATGAATGGTTCTGCAACTTTCGGGTGGGGAGTCAAACCTTTCAGTATATTTGCGATGTACTTCGCACTCGACTGTATCGCAAAACCACACAGCTACAGCAATTCCTGTGGAGAAAAGAGCTGCTGTGGCCCTGTGTTGGTATGCTACAGGCGACAAATAATGATTGTGGGCGGGGTTTGTGTGACGTCCGATCCGATCACAACGCGTCCTCGACTACCTCCGAACCTGAACACGCAGATCGGGTAAAATTCCGTCTTTTCACTGAGTGTGTGGACAACATCCGGATACAGTAAATGTTAATGGCAAGTGTAAATGCAGGCAACTGCCTAGGCATGCAGACTGCTTCTACAAACAGTTGTGAGAGAATGGGTTGCTCTCAGGAGCTCAGTGAATTCAAGCATGATACCATGATAGGTTGTGTGTACATTTGTGAAATTTCCTCACAACTAAATATTCCACGGTGAACTTTCTGACTTCCTGACCTCATCCCGATCGAACACCTTTGGGATGAATTAGAGCGGAGACTGTGAGCCAGGCCTAAACATTCCCATAAACACACTCCTAAAGCTTGTGGAAAGCCAACCCGATCTCACGAGAATTCGTAGGAATTTTACGAGGTGACTAATTCATAACAATTCGTACGACCTCACTCGTACGAATTAGTACGTTTTTGCTAAATCGTACATATTTTACGAATTGGCCAATTCGTATGAATTTGTACGAATGACCTACGCTATCTCACGACCAATTCGTACGAATTCGTGCGAGTGATTAAAAAGTGGCTAATTCATACGACCTCACTCGTACGAATTCGTACGATTTGTCCAAACCCACGTGATGGGTAGGTTTAGGGGCGGGGTCAGGGGTAGGTCATTTGTACGAATTCATACGAATTGGCCAATTCGTAAAATATGTACGATTTAGCAAAAAACTAATTCATACGAGTGAGGTCGTACGAAATGTTACGAATTAGCCACCTCGTAAAATTCATACAAATTCTCATGAGATCGGGTTGGAATGACCTACCCCTGACACCGCCCTTAAACCTACCCATCACATGGGTTTGGACAAATCGTACGAATGAGGTTGTATGAATTAGTACGAATTGGCCACTTTTTAATCACTCGTACGAATTCGTACGAATTGGTCATGAGATAGCGTAGGGAAAGCCCAGAAGAGTTGAAGCTGTTATGGCTGTAAAGAGTGGTCCAACTCCATCTTAAACCCTACGGATTAAGAATGGGATGTCATTAAAGTTCATGTGCATGTAAAGGCAGACATCCTAAAACTTTTGGCAATGTAGTGTATGTTAATGAATTTGTAGTATACTTAGTATGAAATAAATGTATTTTAGATACATTGTTGTTTAGGTTTTTTTCACTGGGGGGGAGGAGAAATTTATTAATTTATTTTATTTTAATAGCCTATGATTCAAAATAATTCAAACAATATTATAAAATTATACAAAATGATCCCATGATGGGAACACCTAAAATGTTCTATAGATGAAGCACCTTCTATAAATAACTTTTTATTAAATAAACAACGTTGACAATTGCCAGATTCCAACTACGTCACTTTCCAGAAATTCCACGACTCGACAAACGCCGACTCATCACGTTCATTGTGCGAAAACTGGAGGCGATAGACACCGACAGGCGTAACGGACTGATCCCACAAACTGTCTAGTCGCAGTCTGTCATTGCAGTGTGAACTGGCCTAAAGAGTGAGATGCTCGTTAAAAACATTTGCTCTATATTTCCCTCCAGTCTTGATATGCACAGTCATACACTTTCCATCACTTCAGGGGATATTTATTTCGGGCCGTCCGTTAAAGTCTCCGTGTAGGCCAACAGAGAAAGCCTGTTGACATCAGTCCATCCATGTTAATTAGCCCTTCTCCCCCAGAGAACAGCAGTCACAGACGACGGTTCCTGATTTCACGAGGATCGATAAGGGCCCGGGTAGTGTTAGCAGGGGACGCGTTCGTGTCTGAATGCTAGTCAGTGGGGTGCAGCTGACCACGATGCCCCGGAGGACACATTGGACTCGATAGCCCCTCCGAAATCCGCTTTCCATTCCATCAGTCCTTCCGAAAAAACACGAGACGAGCAAGACTGCCTTTTGTTCTTTCATATATCTCTCGCTCGCTTTCTCTCCCCCATCATGGACACAGTCATTTGTCTATTTAGGGCCAGTCAAATAAAGACTAGACTGTCATTTTCCCTAAATGGTAAATCATGAGCTAATGTGTTTTCAATGCGAGACTGTTTTATTGCAGCCAGCCAAGCCAGTGAACGGTTGAGGGATGACATCAATTCCCATTCTGAAGTGATGCGATGGTTGGTGTTGGCTCTTTCATAAGATATATTTGGCATCGGCAGTCGTTTGTCTTGTAGCACATGCTCATTTCATACTTTGATGCACATATAGGACATCTGTACATATGTGGAAAATTAACTGAATGTTGAACACATTTATTGCATAAGTTGCAGCACTCCTAACTAAACTACATTTTCAGCAGCTTGAAAGTTGCTCAGTTCAGTGGAGTAGCTTTTCTTCAAACAAGCTTATTCATTATTTGGTAACACTTTAGAATACGGTTCCTTCGTTAATGAATAACTACACAAGAACTAATGAGTAACACAATATTAACAATCTAGTAACTATTATTAACTAACAAGAAACTCTGATTAAGGAAGTAAGTAATAGCGCACAGACGAAAGTGGTAGTTCACTATTAAGTAATCAATAACTACTATTTTTTTACTACTTCCCAGAGAACTACTGAAAAAGTGTATTAACAATGTAGTAACTACTATTAACTAAAAGAAACTCTTATCAACGAATTAGTAAGTAATAGCTCACAGATTAAAGTGTTACTAGATACTTCTGTGGGAATTACTAATTATTTGGATTCATATTAGTGAAGTGAAGTGAAGATCATTGGAACTAACTAGTAATTACTCAAGTGTTACTAAAGACATTTTCTAAAAGTATACTAAAGTTCACTAAAAATCTTAAACGGTTGCACAAATCATGACTAGATCATGTAGTAACACTTGAGTAATTACTAGTTAGCTACAATGATCTTCACTTTATAATACAGATCCAAATAATTAGTAATTCCCACAAGAATCTAGCAACACTTTCATCTATGAGCTATTAATTATTTGGATCCGTATTATAAAGTGAAGATCATTGTAGCTAACTAGTAATTACTCAAGTGTTACTACATGATCTAGTCATGATTTGTGCAACCGTTTAAGATTTTTAGTGAACTTTAGTATACTTTTAGAAAATGTCTTTAGTAACACTTGAGTAATTACTAGTTAGTTCCAATGATCTTCACTTTATAATACAGATCCAAATAATTAGTAATTCCCTCAGAAGTATCTAGTAACACTTTAAAGGGGGGGTTGACTGCTTTTTTTTCTTTGCATGATTGTGTTTATGGGGTGCAATATAACATGTATTAGTGGTTTTTCTTTTTTAAAAAGTCTTATTTTCATAAACTTCACCTTTATTGTAAGCCGTGCTCTCCTCTGCCCCCTGAACGAGCGGTTTACTTCCTGAGTCTATGAAAACACTCCCTCAGAAACACGTAGTGGGCTCAGATTGGTTCGTTTGGGCGGGTGTGTTGTGATTGGCTAAACTGTCGCTCACATTGTCCGGAAGGTTAACGCCTATTACCTTTACGGGGAAACGGCAGCTCCGGTCCAGATGTAAATAATGGTGTCGAACTGCAGTATCACATTGAGGCAGAATCAGACTGAGAAAGCCGCGATGAAGCGAGTCAAACTGAACCACACCACACACGGCTCTTACTAAACGTTTCTGAATGATAATTTGCCACATTTTTTAACCATACACACGTTTGTTTTACACAATAGCATCTGACTGGCAACGATAGCAACTGACTGGCTACTAATGTTAAGCACAAACAGCGTTGGCAAGTTTACGTTCTTGATCAAATCGAAAATAACGTCATAAAGCATATACACGTGAAAAATACATTTACAACATTAGTACTTATACAAAATTCAGGTCCATAATGTTTGTATGCATTTGTCATAGACACAAAATACTAGCATAACTAGTAGCCTAGTGGCTATAGACCCCTTTTGCGCCGACGTCACAGTTACGTCACGGCGCTAGCTGGAGGCAAAACAAAGTGAAAACTGGAGGCGGCCAATGCAAAACAGCACAGATTCAGCTACTTAATAAGGAGCTTAAATAATTGTTACTATTATTAAATGTCATCTTGTTGTGTTGTTTGGTGCAAGAATTGATGAAAAATGAATATGCTGTATCTGGAACTTTTATTTCAAGAAAATATTCACATCATTAAAATCGCACTGTAATGTCACTCTTTACATTGTCATGGTCTCGGCGCTGGCTCGGCAGAACTGCGGATCGTGCACACAAGTCTTGTACAGGACCATATAGGCATCTAAAGATTTATATGCCCTCAGTTTCTATTTACGATCGGTTTCTCTATAAGGTAGGAGTAGAAGTCAGGCCACTCAACTGAGTAACGTTAATCCTGTCAGATCATCCATGCATTGAGTGAGCGTGTAGGCGGCTACAGGTCGGCCAATCTGGTTCCGTCCGTTAAAAATAACTTTTGGAAATAACAATCACGGTCCTGGACACTGGGTGACTACACATTAAGATAATATCGGATTTTCTCCAGTCATTGTTAAAAAACAAGCTAATAATCCTTGCTAACTAGCGTTAGTGAAGCGGCTAGAGGGATCTTTCTGCCTCCACCCAAGCTCCGCCCACAAAAAAACGTCATCGTGTTTACCAACTGTAAAAGGGTCTATAAAGCCAGCGCTGGCATTTGGAAAAATAAATAAATAAAACACAGGCTAACGTTACCTCTGGAATTATACATGCAAATACATTTAAAATGATTAAGTCTTAGCCTACTTACAGGTTGTGGCCCAACAACTGCTGCCTCTGGTTTTAAAGTTGGATCTGCTTCATGGTTTATTAACAGTTTCTTGCTGCATTAATCCTGCATTGAACTCGTGGAGATTCTGGAAGCTGTCTTCCGTAAAATGCGCAGCACAGAGAGCTAGATTACGATCGTCACTTTCAGGAATATAATCAAACATAAATTGTATCCATTGTTGACGAAGTAACATCCGTGGGAAGTCCGAACACAGAAGACCTGACAGCTGGGTGAACACAACTCACTCGACGTGCTGCAGAAATATGTGCATGCCCTTTCCTGCATATTCCGAAGGGAGTGGTTGATGCAAATGTGCGGGTTAGTGACGTACCATTGTAGTCCCAATTGAGTCGTTTTTGTAGGCGTTTACACTTCCTGGTTTTTAAAAGACGATATCTCTGCTTACATTGAACTTTCAGCGCTGCAACTTTGCAGATACTGTTAATGCACCATCAGCAACATTACACACTATTTAAAATCAAAAAAGTGAAATCGCAGTCAACCCCCCCTTTAATCTGTGAGCTATTACTTACTAATTCCTTAATAAGAGTTTCTTTTAGTTAATAGTAGTTACTAGATTGTTAATAAACTTTTTCAGCAGTTCTCTGGGAAGTATTAAAAAAATTGTAGTTACTGAACTACCACTTTCGTCTGTGCGCTATTACTTACTAGTTCGTAAATCAGAGTTTCTTGTTAGTTAATAATAGTTACTAGATTGTTAATATTGTGTTACTCATTAGTTCTTGTGTAGTTATTCATTAACGAAGGAACCGTATTCTAAAGTGTTACCCATTATTTTATTTTTTTTCTAATGAGTAGCGATATATAATTGTGGAATGTGCTTGTGTTGCTATTTTTGTGAATATTAGGTAATGTTGAATTTTTTCCCCATGGCAGCAGCGCAAAAAAAGAAAAGAAAAAAAAAACATGAAGGTGGGTACTGAATGTGAATAATCGCTTATATTTACACACAGTTCGGGGACATGATTAAGTGGATTAATTCATTAGTGTGTACTTTTTTCTAAAATTAATCGCATTAAATTAACATTAAATTTACACTCATAATGTTTTGAACATGAAGCTTTACACCCAAAGTGCAATTCAAACTGCTCACCTAAAATGTACACATTGTCATTTGATACATTGGAAAGTCCAAATTAATCTAGAGAATCAGTTCATTCTTGGAAATCAACATATTTTAAGAAAATAAGGAGGAAAAAAAGAAAGAAAAGAAAATCACTTATTCATCCCTGAATTTCTGACATCTGTCTGTCTGTCTGTCTGTCTGTCTGTCTGTCTGTCTGTCTGTCCGTCCGTCCGTCCGTCCGTCCGTCCGTCCGTCCATCTATCTATCTGTCATCTGTCTATCTGTCATCTATCTATATGTCTATCTGTCATTTATCTATCTGTCAATCTGTCTGTCTATCTGTCATTTATCTATCTGTCAATATGTCATATATCTGTGATCTATCTATCTGTCATCTCTCTATCTATCATCTATCTATCTATCTGTCATCTATCTATATGTCATATATCTGTGATCTATCTATCTGTCTGTCATCTGTCTATCATCTGTCTATCTGTCATCTATCTATATGTCATATATCTGTGATCTATCTATCTGTCTGTCTGTCATCTGTCTATCATCTGTCTATCTGTCATCTATCTATATGTCATATATCTGTGATCTATTTATCTGTCATCTGTCTATCTATCATCTATATATCTGTCATCTATCTATATGTCTATTGTCATCTATCTATTTGTCATTCTATCTATACTGTACTGTAGCTTTTTCATTAACTCAAACCACCTTCTCCGACACTGCTCAGTAATATGGCAAACAACAGGTGACGTGCATTTGTTGATAGACCACAACAAAACCCACCCTTTCTGTGAAACCGATCAGCATTGCCAGAAATCCATACATCCGCATGTATATGTTACAGCCGGAGCTGTGAAAGTGCAGCATTGTGGATTGATGCCATTTGTCAGGTAAAGAGAATCATTCGTCCGACTGCTGCCTTCGAAGCGAGACAGCTAGAAAGAAGGATTAGATGCATCCCTGTTTACTGCAAAACCCACTTACTTCATGCTCCCTTACAGACACCTTGAACTCATAGCTGCATAACAAATGGCCAAGCCACAGAGTGAATGTGAAGAGGATTTAAGGATTGGATATAACTATTTACTAAAGGGCAACCAGGGAACATTGTGAAGTTCAAGGTGATGTTGCTAGTTCAACTGTCGAATTATGACAGATGGGGTGTGATTCTAATATTAAACCACATTGGATGTCTTCCATCAGCTTTTATCTTTATTGGAAAATGTGAGAAATGAATCTAGGAAGTTTGATTAGTGTAACACATAGTAGCATATACTGTACTCTGCATTATAAAGATTTGGTGAACTGGTCACCTTCAACAAGTCTGCATTTATTTGATTAAAAATACAGTAAAACAACAATATATTATGAAATACGATTACAATTGAAAATAATCATTAT
This sequence comes from Cyprinella venusta, assembly GCA_038021265.1. Classification (NCBI taxonomy): domain Eukaryota; kingdom Metazoa; phylum Chordata; class Actinopteri; order Cypriniformes; family Leuciscidae; genus Cyprinella; species Cyprinella venusta. Next base: position 23,426,054 of record CM075873.1, on the reverse strand, counting down.
ATTTTATATATACACTCTTAGAAAAAAAGGGTCCATTGGGGTTCTATCTTTACTCAACTCCAAAGAACCTTTAATGCTAAAAAAAGGTTCTATAATGACAAGAAAGATCCCTTTTGGCACAGAGGTTCTTTACAGGCTATTTTTCCTTCATATATTACATTATTCTGCAACATTTTGTAGTTGTAATTAAATTGTTGTTTATTAAACTGTTGTAGAAACTTAATATCACATTTAAACATGCTGATTTTTGGTGGAGAAAAACTGAAATGGCACTCTGCATGTGATATTGATTAACTACATAAAATGATGTAAATATATACATTTTCTAACCTCCATATCTTGAATGTTGTGATCATTTACATGCATTCATAAATACATTTTAGGGTCTTGATGTTTGTCAATAATATGAAATATTTAACCCAGAAAGAAAAAAAAATGATAATGAATGAACCCAAAAGGTTCCACATAAAACTGTTTTCCTGGTTACAAAGAACCCTAAAGGGTTCTTATTATTGAACCCTTAAAGAGGGATAGAACCTTTTCTTCTAAGAGTGTATACTCTTGTGGTGGCAAAGCTGAATCTTTCAGTCTCCAGTGTCACAGGATTCTTCAGAAATCATTCTGATTTGCTGATTTGATTTGCTGCTCACAAAGCTTTTCAATGTTGAAAACAGTTTTAAGCACCGCTAAATATTTTTGTGGAAACCATGACACACATTTTTTTTTCAGGATTCTTTGAAGAATAGAACTCAAGAAACGTTTTATTCATAAAACTCCTTCGAGAGACACACTAAACGCATAAACTAATATGTAAAACAAAATAGGCTACTTTTATATTATTACAGGGTCATTTTCAATAAAATTGTCAAAGTGATCCAATTTAATGCAAATTACTCCCTCAGGTGCACATGCATAGTCAACGACCAGATTTTGGGCAAAATTCCCAGATATTTACAACAAGAAACACTGTTGAAAGCATCTTTTATGAGGATAGTTAATAACTGACATTAATTTTTTTCTTATGAATTTGTTAACATCTCCAACTGATCTCCTTAACATTATGAATCAGATTTGCAACGTCAAGTTGAAAGAAGCTCTCAATATTGTGCTCTGACACATCATGACTTCAAGTTGTGTTTGATGCTTGTGTCATGATCGCACACCCCCATCTGTCCGTCCTTTCATGTCTGTCTCCTACCATCCTTATCAATAAAAGTGTCAGAAAAGCCAAAATAATGAGCTGATTTTGCCTTCTGTGAAAATTGGTAAAAGTAATAGCCCCCCTTTTTCCCAGAGGTCAGGTTCCTTTCTGAACTGACACGAGATATACAGATAGAGGGCAATCTCTCTGGTCGTGCAAATGTCATCACATGCCCATCATTGTTTTCCAAGCGGCTTCGTCCACCTGAACCTACAGTGACATTTGGCTGCGGCTCAGATCGCCCTGCTGTCTTCTGCCAGGCTTATCGGCATGCCACGCTCGTTGCAACCAATTATTGTGACACAAGTGACTTTCACGACCTAGTGCGCCCAGCATGTTGAACACTAAATTTAAATTATTCACCCAGTAAGAGCTTGATTGACTCGTCTTTGGCCGTATGCCTCGCAGAGTAATGTTCCTCCCACCGCTCTTGCTTTCAGACTGGGATTATCTTTTCAGATGTGTCTGTTAGCTGTTGTCACCCACTTGTTGATTTTGTTGCGCCGATTCACTTGCTCTTTAAGTGGGGCTAATGCACATCAGCTGGGAACCCAGCTGGAAATTGGCCAAACTTCGGCCCTCTCGTGGGATTCACTGTGACATTAGCCGCTAATTAGATTCTGTCCTGGTAATTGCAGCCAACTTTTAGCCTAACTGAAGTATATCTCTTTTCTATGGACCGAATAGATTGAGCTGCAAAAGATGAAGATGAAGATCTGTTCTGCCGGTCTAAAAATAACTGTACCTATGCTGGTGCACAATGTGCTTTATACAACATATATTATTCGATTATGCTGGCAGTGATAAAGTGGTCTCATGCTAGAATGTGGTTTAAAATCCGTAGAATGCTGATGCAATACGGTTTTGTTGATCCAGGGGCTTCTTTAATAAAAAATAAATAATTAAAACTTAATTTATGAATTTAGCCAATGCTATGACTAATTAAAGCACTGTTCTGTTGTTCAAGATACAGAAACACAACTTTTCACTAAACTTTTCAACTTTGTAAGTAAACTGTTGTGTTAGTCTAACAAGTAAAATAATTATTGTCTAAATAATTCAGGAAATAACTGCAGTTGAAGGGTAAAGCATACAAAACCCATGTATTCAACTTAAAGGAGAACTCCGGCGCAAAATTAATCTTTGGTCTAATAAAACATCGGTACCTAAACCGTTCTCTGAGATTTGTTTTCATGATAATCGAATGCAAAGAGTTTTATCTCTAAAAACTGTTTAGTGTATAATGCTAGTACTGGGGGCATTTACTAAAGACACGTTTCCACCACAATTACCAGGAACTGTTTGTCCCAGGAACTTTTTTCATTGGAACTTTTTTTTGTTTTTTTTTTTTTCGCGTCTGTCAAGTCGAAGGTAGTCGCGGACATGGAGCATCTCGAAAGATGTTGATCTTCGTTTAAGTCCTCTTTTTGTCTCAAAGTCTGCTTGCCATGGTCCATAATGTTTGAACAAAACCCTGCTAGGGACGCTCACGCTGTTGAGCACGCATAACGGGCATAACCGACCCAGTTGTCCATGTCTGTCGCCAGGGTGCGAACTACGGGGGAGCTAGGGGGAGCTCGGCTCCCCTTAATATGGCATGGGCTCCCCTGAAAACGTGATTCGTGAAATTTTGGGGGGTCTCAAAAAATATTGACAATGTTTAATTTTGACTTGCAATTTCAGTTTTGTGTAATGTGATCATCGTGGAGTATTGTGTAAAATATCAAAAAATAATTTTAATTCATGCATGACAGCGATTTAAACCTAATTCACTTCAATAAAGATAACTTTACATGCTATTCTTGTCATGAGCATCAAGGTATGGTGGCGCTGCAGTGTAAATTCCAATCATGTTTAATACACGTTAACTCAAAGATTTGTAGAAAAAATATAAACGTTGGAGGCCATTGATCTGCGCAAAGTCCTTGAAATCGGTCTGTGTTAAGGTAAGGCATGTTATTCCCAATTATATGTTGTGGCTGGGGTTGTTATAGATATGCTTGAACATTCTCTCGAGTTCTCTCGAACATTCTCTCGATTTTTCTACTTGCGCGGAAGACATTCGCGGCAAAGAGTCACCCATTCGCGTCATACACAACGCCCTGCACGAATGATGCGTCTATTCGCGTCTTTGCATTGACTTTATATGTAATCTACTCGCGTAAATATTTAAAGTGCAACTCAAGTGCACGAACACCCCCAGCAACCCCCCCCCCCCCCCAAAAAAAAAGGGCTCCCCCAAATGACAGGGTATAGTTCGAACACTGTCGACAGACTGTCGCCATGGTTACTATTGCAGTACGAAGTCAAATTTGGCGGAAACCTGCTCACACGCCCCGTTTCCTTGGTTAAAAATCGACATTTTCTCACGATTTATAAATAGTTGGAAACATTTGGGATATTGTAAAACATCGGTACCTAGTCAACCGTTCTCTGAGATTTGTTTTCATGATAATCGAATGCAAAGAGTTTTATCTCTAAAAACTGTTTAGCGCATAATACTAGTACTGGGGGCATTTACTAAAGCCGCGTTTACCACCGCAATTACCAGGAAATGTTTGTCCCAGGAACTTTTTTATTTGCCCCAGACCGCTTGCTTATTGCGTTTACACTGTGAACTAAAGTAAAAACACCATACAGAACCTTTTTCCTGGTTACAAAAAACCCTAAAGGGCTCTTATTATTGAACCCTTAATAAGGGTTCTGTATAGAACCTTTTTGGAGTTCCAAATAGCGCTGATAGAACCTTTTAAGGTTCCTTTTAAGGTTCTATATAAAACCTTTTCTTCTAAGAGTGATGTTGTTGCAAAGTTAAATAGAATGTCTAAAGTGGGACATTAAAATGAAATGCAATACATTATTGCAGTTTTATTAAATAATTATGTGACAATTATATTAAATAAATGAAATTTACTTCATTTCATTAGTTCTTTCTGCAATAAAATATTCCATGTTAAAGGGATACTCCACTTTTTTTGGGGGGGGGGGAATACGCTCATTTTACAACTCCCCCAGAGTTAAACTGTTGAGTTTTACCTTTTTTGAATCCATTCAGCCGATCTCCGGTTCTGGCAGTACCACTTTTAGCATAGCTTAGCATACATCATTGAAGTGCACAAGACCATTAGCATTTCTCCCAAAAAAATTACCAAAGTGTTATTTTTCCTATTTAAAACTTGACTCTTCTATAGTTACATCTTGCACTAAGACAGACAGAAAATGTAAAGTTGCGATTTTCTAGGCTGATATGCAGGGAACTATATCTCATTCCTGCGGAATAATCAAGAAACTTCACTGCCGTACCATGAGTACAACAGGCACGATGACTACACAAACTTATTCCCGGTCACGTTGGAAGCTGGACACTATTTTCAGGCGCTGCGTCATAACATTACGCCTGCTGCACTCATGGTACGATAGTGAAGTTTCCTGATTATTACGCAGGAATGAGAGTATAGTTCCTAGTCATATCAAATCGCAACTTTACATTTTCCGTCTGTCTTAGTGCACGATGTAACTATAGAAGAGTCAAGTTTTAAATAGGAAAAAATATCGAAACACTTTGGTAATGTTTTTGGGAGAAATCCTAATGGTCTAGTGCACTTCAATGATGTATGCTAAGCTATGCTAAAAGTGGTACCGGAGTGGTACCAGAACCGGAGATCGGCTGAATGGTTTCAAAAAAGGTAAAATTCAACAGTTTAACTCTGGGGGAGTTGTAAAATGAGCGTATTTCCAAAAAAAAGTGGAGTATCCCTTTAAGTCTGGTGCACATGTCTGTATGTGTGGTTGCACAAGCGTCTCTCAGCATCTTGTTGTTGGACTGCTGAAAAGAAGACTGCAGTGAAACAAGTATCTTTTATTCATCTGGCTGATGGAGTGAAAAATAAGTTTAGATTTTTTTTTAGACAGAAAATAGACAGAAAATCCAACAATTTATTATTTTATAAAAAGTCAGTTTTATTCTGATAGAAAAATGCATCAACCATGCAGCGCTTTCCATCAGTCAGCGTATGCATTTCAGTAATATGGAAAATATCAACTTTGTCTTCTTGTGTTCCACGGAAAAGTTCGGATTTGGAAGAACTGGTTAATTAAAAAACATGACCTGACCCCGTTTTGTAATACATCTCAGCTCATTCGTGTCTGTCATTATGCAATCTTGGCGAGTTTAGTCCCACGTTCAGGCTTGAGTGATGAGACAACCTAGGCAAATAAGAACTGTCTGACCTGAATATGTTCAGCAGGAGTCTGGCAGACTCTGAAAACAGCCTGATTCATGCTCACAGCTGACAGAGCATACAGCTGCGCAGGTGGAGCGAGCTGGGTCATACAGCTCTGTTTATTTCAGGAGCTCCAACCCAAACAAAATGATCACCAGCTGCATACAATTTGAGACAAACGTACTTCGATTGTAAAAACAGACAGGGTGTAAAGGCCAAATGCAGGCTTTTCTGGCAGTTAGGACACATTACTCATGCTGATCCTGAATGAAGGTACAAATTTGGCTTGGATTGGGATGTTAAAGAATGTATAGACCATTTTGCAAGATATAAACAACACTGGTCCAGAAGCACTTCCTGTTTCAGTTTTTTAACACTACATAAAAGCTGGGATAAAATACAACCAACAGAACATATAAAACTGAATCAAAATTTAAACAAACATCTTTAAGATGTTTTCTTTACATGTGAAATAAAGAAAACAGTTACAAACTGAAACAGGAAGTGTTTCTGGACCAGTGTTGTTTACATCTTGCAAAATGGTCTATATTACAAATAGCAGGGAAATGTATATTACAAACAGCATAAAAACATAATATAATATAACAAATTAGACTTATTTTAAACACAATTCTGGACTCTTCCTTGTAAATCAAGATTTTTGAACCTGTTTACCGAAAAGATTCACTCATATTTGTTCACTGATTCATTTAGTAACAAAATTCAATACTGTAGACTATATAAAGGAACTTAGAACGGAATAGAAGACAACTTTTTAAAAATTCAGTGTTGTTCTACTTAATGTTAATGACTCTAAACAGGTCACAAGTAGTTGAAAAATACATACCAGTTAGTTTTTCTCAGTTGCTTTGGTACATTTCTCAGATCAGAATTGAAATTCTCAAAACTACCTGTTCAATCTTGTGCACATCAAAAAAAGCAGTTCCTAATTTCTTTGAACAAGTTGCAAATGCTTTGGTACAAACATGCAAATGGTTATGTACAATTTTCTGCTATTTCCTACATTATCAATTGCTTGTTGATCAAAATGTATTATAATCTGTCTCTGTTATTTCCCCTCAACAATTAGGCATTACTTCATACATAGCATAAGTCTTTATATGCAAAATGGTTGAACAAGTTGTCATAATATGTCAAGCATATTTAAATACATTTTCATAATATTTTTTCTCTAAATCTGTCCTGTTCACTTTTTTTTCTTTGTGCTATGCAGTGCTGTCTTTTCCTTTCTGTATCGCAATAACATGGTTTGTCAACAAATTACAGTAAAAACAGTAAAAGCGTAAATGTGAATATTGTCCAGTCTCTTGCAATTAAACTCCCACATAGACTAGGAGTAACCTACAATTTACAATAATTGCACTCTAAAAAATGCTGGGTTGTTTTAATCCAATTTTGGGTCAAATGTGGAGAAACTCAAACATTGGGTTAAAAATTTAATTTAAAAATGTAACCCAATGTCTGGCTTTGTCCATATTTGACCCCAAATTGGGTTAAAACAACCCAGCATTATTTAGAGTGTGTTCATCAAATCTTTAGCTATAGTTTACATCAGAACATCCTTCAGAGTACACTGTTATATTGACAACACGACTAAACAATTTGACTGTCGTACACCATGACACCGATATTTTCTTTTTAGAGGTGAAGGATTGAGCAAGAGACTGGCTTTTGCAGGTAAGCATGGTGTTTTGCTATTTGTATGGTTTGTTTTGAGAAATCCACTTATGTTGAAGACGATTCGAGAAATGTAGCAAAGCGACTGAGAAAAACTGTAAGTTTAATGGTACGTTCACACCGGACGCAAATAGCGCGTCAGGCGCGAATGATTTCAATGTTAAGTCAATGCAAAGACTCGTTTACGCGCGTGAAAAATTCCTGCGGCGCGAACGAGGCGTGGAGCGCGGCGCGGAAGACACGAATACGCCTCATTCGCGCGTCAAGTTCGCGCGAATGGCGCAAATTGAGCGTCTGGCGCGTTAAGCCTTGTTTATACTCGACGCGTCCGCAAGAGCGCGAGTCTCCGCTGCCTGCGCGCGCACCTCTCCAAACGGACGAGGCATTTATACTTGACGCGCTCGCCGTTGTGCTATTCTGTGAAACGACAGGGGGCGAACTCGGAGTAATTCTCCTCTAAACCACCAGGAATAAGCAGTGAAGAAGTAGTTTGCCATTTATTAGTAGTTTATTAATTGCTAATTCATAAAAGAGTAAATGCAGTAGGTTTATTGTAGCCTACTTTCACTGCATGTAAACTAGCTAAACACCTGAAGCCTTATTGGAGAGTGTTTAAACCTTAATTTTACCAGCAGGGCTTAATTCTGCTATTTATAGGCTTATTTTGTAGATATAACCAATTACTTTAGACAAGTGCAAACTAGGTGCTTAATGCAAATATGTTCCTGTTCACAAAATGAGATGGTCGCCCATCAATGCAAATGTCTCTGTGTATAGAAGGATCATAAACATGCTTGTACAGATCGTACCAGTTCGGCCAGATTCGGCTCGTAGTCGTCCATCTTCGGATGCGGCGCCGCGCGCAAAGTTACAAAAAGTGCCGTGCACACCGCCAGGCGCAATGGGGTCTTGCGGACCCCACGCGCACGACCGCCCACACCGCAATGACGTCATTTTTGGCGCGCGCCCTTCGCGCTCTTGCGGACGCGTCGAGTATAAACAAGGCTTTAAGCGCGAATGATTTAGTTAGTGCCATTTATGCATTCACGCGTTTGACGCGAATTCGCGTCTGCCGCCCGAGTTGAAAAATCTGAACTTTGGCGTGAATTCGCGCAGCGTTAACCAATCAGGAGCCTAGCTCCTTGCTCACAAGGTGAAATGTCTGGGTGCTTTAATAAATTATTTTGTATATAATGCATGGTGGGATTATGCACAACAAAGCAAATAGTTTATCACTTAAAACATTATTTCTATATACGAGACATGTTCATTTTGTATTGAATGTTATTCATTCCATATCTAGATTATATGAAATAGTATTATGATATAAGACAATCAACATTTGTGCATAAGTTCGTTTCTGGACGTGAGAGAGAAAAAAATCACAGGACTGGTTAATAACTTTTGGAAGCTGGCTCTATTTATCATCAAAACAAAAATAAATGACAGCTAGATTAGGTGGATGAGGGCGAGGGTGATCCTCGCTGCGATGCGGGACAACAGGTCATCAAACTGGGCGCGGGACAGGCGGAAGTACCGCTGACAGCGGCCGTCATCCAGGCGCAGCTCCCGGAGCGAGCAAATATTTGGTGAAACTACCCACACGGTTCGCCTCTGAAGGGTCCGGTGGACATAAATACGGCGACGATGATCCCCACGCCGCTGTTCTAGCTCTCCAGAGCAAATACAGTGCGGTGAATCTCTTGATGAATGCTCGATCAACATAAACAAAGATGGCCGTTAACAGGTTTCGGTTTTGACGCGCGGGACGCGCGTAAATTTCGCTTCAAACTACACGCGTCAATTTCGCTGTTGACGCGCGAATGGATTCAAAGTGGTCAAGCGTCAAACTAGGCGCGGTAGACGCGAATTTGACGTGCGATTCGCGTCCAGTGTGAACACAGCATAAAGAGATAGTTCACTTTGAAATTAATTTTTGATGTTTTACCTTACCTCAAGGGCATCCAAGATATAGGTGTCTTTGTTTCCGCAGTATTCTCAATTTTGATATTTTTAGGTCAAACCGTTCTTGTCTGTCAGTCATAATGCAGGTCTATGGTCACCACCTCAAAGAGCATGCATAGAGAAGTTCAAATTAAACATGATTTAATGACTTGTAAATGTAAGTACACATTGATTGCCAAAGACATGAAACGAGCGGTTTGTGTGAGAAAATAAACAGTATTTATATAGTTTTTACCTCTTGTTACCATAGCCACAAAGCGCCCGCACCCTCAGATCACTTGGACGTAGCTGTGGTTACAAAAGGTAAAAAAAGATATAAATACTGTTCGTTTTCTCACACAAACCACTCGTTTCGTGTCTTTGGCCAAATCATGTTTTATTTGGACTTCTCTGTGCATGCTCTTGTGAGACCAAAAAATAAAACACGAGCCTAATCACATCTGATCATTCCCCTTTAGATATCAACTTTTGTTTTGAAGGAAGCAAGCCAATTTGCAATATTCCCCTGTACTTCACAGTGAAGTATCTCACAAATACCAGCAGCTAAAAAGGCTCCCAACACACTGGCACTCTTCCTCCTGCTTCACTGTTGTGGAGATAACAACATGTTTAGTATTTTCCGGGAACAGATGAACGTGAATATGGCAACGTTTTATTACATTGGTGTCTGTACGTTTCACTGCAGTTCTGAATTGGAATGTCTGGTGAGTGGCGCTAAAATTCAATGCTCCATTTGAAAATAACATACACATAAACCCTAAACCTACCAGATAGTGTCAACAAAGCAGGGTTCCTACACAATTTCCATTTCAAAATTCCATACTTTTCCAGACTCAAATTTCCAGACCTCACTACAGATTTTTCCGACCATTTTTAAAGGGGAACTATACTGTTTTTCTGTTTTTTAAAATCAAAAGACCAAAGTGCTCGTTGCCGCTGCGATCAGTGGTGCGGATACAGTGTTCTGTTGTGATTTGCAGAGCCTTCACACCGTTGCGGAGAGACTCTCTATATTTGATACAAAAAACCTAATTCACAAAAAAACGAGTCCCTGCTTTATATACAACCACCAATAAATAATCGGTTTTGATGTGGGAAAAAAAAACTATACTACTTAGAGTGGATTAGAACTCAGAACCTCTGACACGCTTGGCAAAAGTTCTGCCACTGGACCATTAGTACATGGGGATACGAGTCGGATATATATATTTATATATCCAATGTACTATTGTATACTATGTAACACGTCACAAGTACTCCACAGTGACTCCAGGGGTCGCTGTTTGACAAAAACAGAATTCCTGCATAGTGTGCCTTTAACTTGTTCTGATAAATTGCTTTAAAATTCAACTACAACTATTGCCATTTTTGCCTTTTATTAGGATAGAAAAGTAACTAGACAGGAATATCCTGAAGCACAATGGCGCTACATGGCGACGCACTCACCCACAATGCTATCAGCACCGACAAGTGTTACACTCTGAGTCAAAATGTGTATGCTATCATGTTAAATTTGTACATTTGAAAATTGTAGCTACTGATGCACGTACAAGTCATTTAACACCAAACCCAGTCATTTTATTTAAACTGCAATACTAAAACAGTGCAATGTTGTTCATTTTTGTAATTTTGTAAATTGAAATAACTGTAAACCCTTACATAAACAGACGGGATGTTCATGTACAATTAACCAGAAAATTTGAAAATAGAGCTAAATTCATGTTTAGATGTTTAGTCAAAGATGTCAAAGATGTTAAGTCAAACTCTAAGGTAGGGGCGCTGTGATGGCAACTGCTGCCTAACAACGTAACAACCAATCTCTGCAGACCAAGACTCCGGCAGACCAAGTGTAAAAACGATCTTTAGGCAGCGCTCGCTGGCAGCCTAATCCAAACGCCATGAAAAAGACGATTGCATATTTTATACACATTTAGAAATGATTAATTTTATATTTAGAAAACGAAATTTGTACAATAGTCTGGAAACATCAATATTTTTCCATACTCTGATTTATTTTTTCCATACTTTTCCAGACCTGGAAATTACTCAAATCAAATTCCATACTTTTCCATACTTTTCCAAACTGCGTAGGAACCCTGACAAAGGCAAAAGTGACATAAAAACACAACCGTGAACATGGCATTTAGCTCTTTTATTGTGGCTCTTTCACAGGATTCGTACCCGAGCTCTCTGCATCGCATGTACAATTCTGTACAAGCTGAGCTACCGAACAAGCTTAGTAGGCTATTAAAACCAAACATATGGAGCTGGTTAAGTGATCTTAACTGATCTTAACTCCAAAATATATTCGATTATAAATCATGCAATATGGTAAGATGAGTTTTCACGTTATAATATAATTTGTATGCAAGGAGCTGTGTGAAAACAAGTCTTTATTAATTAATAATCTGCTCCTGTAATCATAATTGTGTGTGGAAACTATTAAAAGTGCTTGCTGTTTCACTGCCTTTAGTGTTCATTGCGGTTAGAATCTGTGATGTGTACGTATTGGTTTGTATTTTGAGTTTTGCAAAAAAAAAAGTTGCCACGGGTATTTTCCAATGAGCCTGTTGCACAAATCGTATTTGATCACTTGCAATTAAAATCTGCCTGAAAACAAAAGAAGAAAAAAAGTTAAAAAACATACTTGATAATGTCTATGTATGTGCTTTGATCAATGTATCATTCATCATATTAAAGGTACAATATGCAAGATCGTTTCGCCACCAGGGGTCGCTAACCTCTTACAATAACAAAGGCGTATATTAATGACATATATTCCGCATTAAGTGGAATTATGGATCTTGTCGTCAAGCTGATGGATCTTTTATGGATGAGTGAATACAGTGATGGTTTTAACGACTGGTATGAAACAGGGCGCGATTGCTAGACGTATACCAGCGCCACACGTAATGCGAGTCCCGCGGATATAAAGGAAATAAGGACGTTTAATTCTACTGAACTACACGCTGATTTACTCACACAGGTCAGTTTATTGGAGGAATTAAACTTGAGGTAACTCAGCGCTGCTTCACTCACTCTAACAGTTTCACTATCACACTAAACTGCATTTGAGTGTGTTGAATGTTAGTTAGGTTGTTTGTTGGCTGTTCGATACTAAGCTAGATTAACATTAGCGAATAACATACAGATCGTATTCTAACTTTTCATCATGTTGAACTATATAACATTGATTAGTTTTATAAACATTGATTTGCTCACCTGTTTGCTCAAGTAACATGCAACACTCGCGTCTCGAAGTCGAAGTTAGTCGCGGACGTGGAGCTCTCGGCATCTCGAAAGATGTTGATCTTCGTTTTAGTTCTTTTTGTCTCAAAGTCTGCTTGCCAGGGTTCATAATGTTTGAACAAAACCCCGCTAGGGACGCTCATGCTGTTGAGCACGCATAACGGGTATAACCGACCCAGTTGTCCACGTCTGTCGCCATGGTTACTATTGCAGTACGAGGTCAAACCGGGGGTAACGCGGATATGACGTCATTGACTGGCGACTCCTCACCCCTGCTCACACGCCCCGTTTCCTTGGTTAAAAATCACAATTTTCTCGCGATTTAAAAATAGTTGGAAACATTTGGGATATTGTACGTAATCAACTAAACAAAATATATAACATTGGTCTAGTGGATTTGGATATTTTACTGCAAAAAATCCTGCATATTGTACCTTTAAAAGAGTGTGTCTCTTCAAAAAAAAAGGCCTTGATTCATTTAAATTTATTTACAATGTCGTGATGAACTTTGTGAATCGTGAAAATGTTGGTTGCGTGGACTTTCAATAGGGAGACAGAAATTACTCTGGTAAATATCTTTGAGTTTCAAAGATGCAAAAGTCCTATGGGTTTGAAACAACATGAAGTTTAGTATATGAAGACATATACTTCATATTTCGTTCGAACTGCCGCCCGACTGAGCCTAGTCTCTCCCAAGGTTTATTTTCTCCATTCTGTCACCTGATGGAGTTTGGGTTCCTTGCCGCTGTTCATCCGCAATAATGCTTATTGGCGGATGGCTTACGACTGATGGCAAAGGCAGCAGAGAGATATATGCATTTCATAATTAAGAGCTCTTCAAAATATTGATCCCTGGCAAAACTGATAATGTAAATATCTGCAATTGTTTGGTGTATAATGGAGGTTGGGGCTTGTCCATACAAACCCTGACATCAGTACCACTCCAATTCCTTCAGACACAAAAGAGTGAGTAATTCAGGGAGATTTGTATATTTTTGTGTAGATCCAACTAATGACATGCCGTACACTTGAATGCTATTCTACGTGTCAAATGGGCCAAACTGAGAAAACAGTGATGAATAATGGTTACTTATAATGGATAGTTTAACTTCAAAATGCACAGAATTGAACAATAATGATTCAGCGAGTCTAGATAAAAAATAAAATCTAAACACTACTAAAACTTTGACTAAAGACATTTATCGTTAAACGTTTTACACTAAACACTAAACTTCAGTAAAATATTATAATGATTCCTTAGGCATAAGCACAGATAAAGATTGCCTGTTATACTGCATCAGATATCTTAACCTTTTACATTCAGTATGAGAGTGTGCATCATCTCAGTGACGCAGGAAAGCCCGGAACATCCTGTTACTGCAAAACTCAGTGCCGACTTGTTAGAAAATGTGGGTTTGGGGTGAAATGGTACTCATCCCTCAAGTGTTGTGCGTGACACCAACTGTGAGAGAAAAAAAAAAACAACAAACAAACAAAAAAAAAAAACAGAAAAGCTACTAAAAAGTTAGAGCTTGAAATTACAATTTTATGGACAGTTAGTTAGTAAGTTTTCTTTATAAAAGGAGTTCTGTAGTATGTGGTTTAATATTCGTCATGGAATGGAAGTTGTAATAGTTTACCTATTGTGAGGTATTTCTGAGTAAAACTGCTTCTCGAACAAAACACGTACAGTGTGGGACTTCATTTAGTCCATGTGGAATTGATTGGATGGTTGTGGTTTGCTATTGGTGGATCTCATGTGAGTGATAGGTTGTCCCGCCCTCATGGCAGTAAACATCATCAGAGAAGAGATGTTGCTCTAAGAGGGAAGGCAAGTTATTTTGATAAAAGATTACGTAGCCTACTGTTTTTAATCTAATTAATTACACAATGTTAATAGCACATCAAATTTGGCTTAAAAATGACACCAAAAAGAAAAAAAGAGCATCAGATAGTTGAGAAAAGCGTCAGATAAACAGTACAAAAAGTATCTTTAGAAGGAAATTATGTGATTTAACATAATTTATCACACATAAACTTTTAGGCTTCAAAGGCCATGAGGGTGAGTAAATCTGATGGAATTTTCATTTTTGGGTGAACTATAACTTTGATGTTTTTATTATTATTATTATTATTATTATTATTATTATTAGTAGTAGTAGTAGTAGTAGTAGTAGTATTAAGATCGAAATATTAAATTATGTTTATAAAATAAATTATACTCTAAATAGGAAACTAAAACTGCCAGCAGGTGGCGGTCAATGTCTTAATGAGTGAGTCATCGAGTCATTCATTAATTCGTTTTGTTCAAACTCATTCAGGAATGACTCATTCAGGAACTTTTATGGATGTGCCATTGAATCATTGATTCACTCAATTGATTCGCTCAAAACGCTGATTCATTTGGAAGTTAAACTCGGTTGTGTGTTCCTCGGAGACAAACACGTTCTACTCTTGCTGTGGCTAAAGGTAATACATTCGTTGGCAACATTGAGCAAAAAAGACAATTTTGTTTCTAAAGTATAACACAATATGAACTTATAAATCGAACTGTTAAAATATAAAAACAATATCACGTTTGCACTCGTGTTAATCGCCACAAAAACAGCAATCACGTGATAGATTGCAATCGTTACACGTGTGATAGGCTATTGACGACCATTTAGGCAGGCTAATATGAGACAAAAACTAATTCAGAGTCATTTTCCCTTATATCTTGAATTTTAGGGCCGTTCTAACTGCATTCTAGGCTCCTTCAAGCAGTCAGTTCTACTTCAAGTTCGTCACCAATAAACTATGAAAAAGGTAAGACGGTCTGGCTTGTATGGAAGCTTACTTCACTAAATATAATAGAAAAGGGTAATTGCTACTTTTATCTCACAATTCAGATTTTTTTCCAACTTAAAATTGCGAGTTTATAACTAACAATTCTGATATTATAGCCTATCATACAACGGGGCTATGTGCTCTTTTGTTTTCACTCCTCCCATAGTGTCTTATGATTGCAGAACAAAGGTATGTTTTTTATTGAACATTGGTGAAGGTAAACATTTTGTGTGAAAAATAAATCATAAAAGTGGTTTGTTTGTTTTAAAAAAAAATCTTGTAACCTACAGAAATGTACCCACACAAAGGCTCACCAGCATAGGACAATGATTTGATTCAAATGCTTAAAAGTTAATACTTGTTCAAAACATTCTCTTTAGCAAATTTTGCACTATGTTCTGTTATTTCGATAAAATAATAATAATAAAAATCTTTTTTTTTTGTTCAATGTATTTATGTTTTAATTTATATTTAGTGTGATTTATAATATGCTCATCTTACAGAAACACTATATATATATATATATATATATATATATTAGGGCTGTGCAAAAGTTAATTGCGATTAATCGCATCCAAAATAAACGTTTGTGTTTACATAATATATTTGTGTGTGCTGTATATAATTATTTTGTATATATAAATACCTATGCATGCATGTATATATTTAAGAATTATTTGCGCTTAAATTCTGTAAATATATATAAATACATAATCTATTTTATATAAATATAAATATTTTATATATGAATAACACATTTTCTTAAATATATACAAGCATGTGTGTGTATTTATATATACAAAATAATTATATACAGCACACATAAATATATTATGTAAACACAGACTTTTACTTTGGATGCGATAAATCGCAATTAATTTTTGCACAGCCCTAATATATATATATATATATATATAGGCCTATATATGGTGATTATCTCTAAGTTGGACAGCAAATTTAATATATGATTTTACAATCTAAATTTAACTAGCTATTTATTATCTTGTTGATATTTGTGCCTTTTACCCCAAATACCATACTATTACATTTACAAGGTACTATATGCCCATTTTACCCTGGTGCGCCTTTGTCCAGTTGTACCCCAAAACACGCAATTGCGAGGAATGAACTTCTGAATTTTTGAGAGAAAAAGTCACAATTGTCTTTTAAATTGTTTTATTACATGCCAGAAACAATCTTCCATAGAATTCTGAGCATTTCAGTGTGCTTTTCATTGTAAGATTTTTTTTTTACTTCAAAAACCAGTATATTTAACATTTATCTATTAAAGCTTTTCCTTATTTTTACATTCATTTACAGTTAAAATGACAATTATATTTTTGCACTCTATCGTTAAATTTATACAGTAAATTACTATGATTTTGGACACCATTCACCCTTATAATGCTTGTATAATGTGATCAACGTTTCATTCTTTGTGCAAGGCTCCTTATAATGATTTAGGTTAATGCCTCCCCGCATAAAGCTATCTTCCCTCAAAACACGTCATGCAAATTTTAAAAGTATTTATTTTCTGAATTATTATCTGAATGAGTAGTCAGGAAAATTTCCACATAGATTTGGAGCAAATACTCTTGGCTATGTGATACAATTTTCAAAAGTCTTGTGAAGAAATAATCAGTATGGGTTTTATGACCTTATTTCAGTGATTTTTTTTTTTCACAAACCACGCATTAACGTCATTATCTCAAAACTACAAAATTTTACATATATGCTGCTGACATATTATTGTAGCAGGGTTTGTGCTGAATACAGTGTAATAATACTTCAGAAATGAAAATGTCACAAGTAACAGTAAAAAGCACAAATGTCAGAGCATGTCAGAACACCTCCAGGACCCAGAAAACACCTCAGACCCCAGAAGGTTAAGGGTTAAGGGTGTAAATGTGGTATATTACCTGTTACTACTAGACTTCATGAAGCATACATTTCATGAGCTGTTTATCTTACATTTTCAATGAACCATGACTCAATGTTCTGCACTTCTTCTGTGTCGGCTGAATCATCATCGCTGTTAATTAGCCAAACCACTGTGGCATCATCTGTGTAGTTGATAATAGAGTTCAAGCTGTGGGCGGCGAGCAGTCATAGGTGAAGGAAGAACACAGGAAGGGGTCTCAACAGCTCTTTGTTGCTAAGAGTTTTAGTGAGGTGTTGATTGCCTGTTCCGGTATGTGGTTTATTAGTTAGTAAATGCAAAATCTAAAAGGTTGAGAGTCAGGTCTTGATTGTTATGAGAATTTTAGAGTGGACAATCATGTTTAAGACAGAGCAGAAATCAATGAACTGGACTCAGACCTATCCCGACTATCCCTTTCTTAATCTTCTTTATCTTTAATCATTTTCTCAAAAATGTTAGCTCAAAAACATTATCTATACATTGTTCATGAAAACTTTTTTATGGCATTTTAATTGGACATTTGTCTAATGTTTTTTAATTGTTTCTATGGAAGTTTGTTTCCTCCACCGAATAAAACCACAGAAACCGAAAATTCTCGGGACAGCAGCATGTGTCCAAATTTTAATCTAACCGATCAGAATCAGAAATTATCTTAAAACAGGGCTTTAACTGTAAAATACCGAACTTGTCCTTTAAAGAAGACAAATAAGCGCATCAAGTTCACAAAATTACTCAATGGAATGTTACATTTAATATTTGCATAAAAAAATAAAGTAAATAATAATTTCACGATGAGGACATGCCGCTTGTGGAGTATGCTCTAACACTATTTGTCTTTGGAAATACGCGTCCTTAAGATCTATTGACATAAACCAGTCTCCTTGGCAAATCTGTGAGAGGATTTTCCTGGTTGTGAGCATTCTGAACTGGCGTTTCACAAGCACTTTGTCGAGTTGTCTTAGATGCCTATCTTATTTCAGTACAGGAAAATATTTGCTGTATAGGCCCCTTTCGCTCTGAGCTTGAGATTAAGGATTTATTGCCCCTTTGCTCAATAATTTTGCTATTTCAGCTCGAAGTAGATGAGCTACTTCAGTTTTACCGTAGTTTCAACCCATGCTGTGTAGCGGCGGGGACGTTGACCGAACTGCAGCGAATAGACTCTTTTTATAGTGTTCAGCACCCATTCTCATACCCCGGGAAGCTTTGCCCACGTGTATGCATGAATAGTTAGGGGTAGAATTAGATCTGGGCTCTGGTCGCTACATAGTGGCGACCGGAGAGTAGAGCCAGACCGATATATCGGCAGGCCGATATTATCGGCCGATATTAGGCATTTTCCAAACTATCGGTATCGGCAGTTATAATGGCCGATGAATATTTCAAAAATTAAATAAAAATGGATGAAACGCGTTTGAACCATGTTATGAGTGTTGTGTAGTTTGTCCACCAGAGGGCACTCTACACCATTCCTGTTGGCAACACTCGTTGAGTTGGTCACGATACATAGATTGCTTGAATAACAATTAAAAGAACATCCCCATCAGTTCTCTTAAAGGGATACTCCACCGGTTTTCATATTAAACTATGTTATTCCCTTAACTAAGACGAGTTGATGCATACCTCTCTCGTCTCAGTGCGTGCACTCTATTGGTCTGTATTGCCGCAAAACTGTGTTAGCACTTAGCTTAGCCCAGTGCATTAAATATGGGCCCAAAAGAGAAGCGACCAAACACTTCCTCGTTTTCCCTATTTAAACACAGTTACTCGATTAGTGTAACTCGACCTGGGCTGGTGACACAAAATAAAACGTTGTGTTTTTCTAAGCGTTTAAAATTAATGACTATATTGTATGGCGGAATACCATAAAAAGTGCTTTAGAGCACTTCAACTTGGCGCAATAATAGCTTCACTCGTGAAAAGTCCTCTTACCGGCTCCCGCTTCCTCTCCCCCTCTCTCTTATTTCCGTCAATACAACCAACGTGACATGCGACAAGCGCGAGCCGGTAAGAGGACTTTTCACGAGTGAAGGTATTATTGCGCCAAGTTGAAGTGCTCTAAAGCAATTTTCATGGTATTCCGCCATACAATATAGTCATCAATTTTAAACGCTTAGAAAAACACAACGCTTTATTTTGTGTCACCAGCCCAGGTCGAGTTACACTAATCGAGAAACTGTGTTTAAATAGGGAAAACGAGGAAGTGTTTGGTCGTTTCTCTTTTGGACCCATATTTAATGCACTGGGCTAAGCTAAGTGCTAACACAGTTTTGCGGCAATACAGAGCGATAGAGTGCACGCACTGAGACGAGAGAGGTATGCATCAACTCGTCTTAGTTAAGGGAATAACATAGTTTAATATGAAAACCGGTGGAGTATCCCTTTAACTCAAATAAGCATGACAAAATTTGTGGCCGGCGGAAGTTTCCTTGGCCAGTTATATTGAAAATGTATGTTTTACAATTTGCAGTATGACGTAACCCATTGCTAAATGTTGGTTCATCATAGACTAGCTAACCATAAAGCTAGCTAATGCCACTATCATCAGTCTGTTCTGTTGTGACAATAAAATAAACTTTTAGAAAGTTTCTTTTTAAAATGCATTATCATATTATTTTGGTTAAGACTCATAAATAACTACAAATAGCTAATGTTAGGGAAATGTATTAATGATTTGTTGCGACTTTCTGAAAAAAAAAAAAAAAAAAATCAGCCGATATATCGGCATATCGGATTTTAAAACCAAAAAATATTTGTATCGCTTTCGGCCTTCAAAATCCTTTATCGGTCCGGCTCTACCGGAGAGTTTCGGTGTGCTGTAACGTCAACGCTGTGCAGCGTTTGACGCGGGGGATGCACCGATAACGGTGGGCAGCCTTGCCACGCTCGACTTCCTCATGGCAGTTTGCTGAGAGAGAGCGTGCGGGGTGAACTCTGTGGGGATTAACATGTATGTGAGTGAATGTGGGCTTGGGACAACGGGCGCATTTACTGCTCTGAAAACACTGTTGGCATGAGCTTGACTGTATGTGTGTTGGTTTAGTTTTACAGAAATCGTGGGACATGCAGTGTGTAGTGTTTGTGGGCACTGGGTTATGGGCACATTCACTACATTTAATCCACAATTGACACGAGTCGATTTTATTTGTGTGAGCCCTGTACTGTGGCGAGCTGTGTTTGTGTGTAGAAATGAACACTGGGCTGTGGGCATTTTTATTACACTCATAACACCATCGGCTGTGGCCGGAATACCAGAAATTACACCGTTTATGTGATTTATCTGGGTTGCCGTGGAAACGGCATTTGTGTGCAGGCAAGCGGGCTGTGGTACAGGCTTGTTTACTGCAAAATACACTGGAACAGTCACATTTTCTGGAACTGAATGAGCAAAAAGTTTCGGTGGAAGTCTGGTTGCGGCGAGACTTAAACCTTTCACACGTAAGTTTAAAATATTCTAACTGACCCCCCAGCGTGAGTTTTTCAAGGCGACCGTTACTTAGAACTTGGCACTTTAATGTTTCCATGGTGACGCGTCATTGCTTGTCACGTGACACAGCACGACCACAACCGAGCGCGGAATGAATGATGATCTGCTTTCATGTCATTTTTCCTTTTTTTATTTTATTAAAAATATTCATAAATGTATTAGCTATAACATGAAACACTGATATTCTGATTGTCAAACATGGGCAAGTGGATGGGTTTTGTTGTTTAAACATCTTTATAACGATCGCATTAGTTGAGCTGTATGCAAAATGGGCGACGCCATTTTAGTTTCTTTTTCAGTTCAGAGAATCGGATCTGTTGGCTTTACAACGTCAATTCCTCCACTTCTCACGAAATACATGATAGTAAGTGGCTGGTGAACTGGGAGAAGAATAGGGTCAAATGTTAAGCTACTTACACAATATGTATCTGATTTGAATAAAACGTGTCGTCTTATTATAATTGAAAGGATTATTATTGCTTCCATAGACATCAGTGTGTATTTTGCAAACTCAAAATCATTGTTTTGCTAGTACTTATGTGTATTTACATGTCAGAAACCTAAAATAAACAATATGTGGTTAAACACTCAATAGTTGTGAGCTATGACATCACTGAGTGCGTCCGTCTCTGGCTCAGCGCCAGCCAACGCGCAAGAGCAAGTTTGAATTTAGCAGTTGCTGACGTGATGCACTGACCGTTCTAATCACACCGGTGTGATTGTACTCTCCAGGGACCAGCCAAGACTGATCACACCAGTGTGATCGTACGCATGAAAGGGTTAAACACTGTCGTTTTTCTTGGAGGTATAGGAAGACTTTGAGGCCTCGAGCTTTATCTCAACCTTTTGCCGGGGCCCACGTGGAGGGTGGCGGCGGCCGACAGAGCGAGAGCGTGATCTCTGGTCCCGGGCTTGGCGGTGATGTGATACAGCTGCAGGCGGAGGCTGTGGCTTGGAGCTTTGAGCAGACAGCTGTTTTGGGCGATCTGCTGCGAAGCTAGAGTGCTTTGGTAAGAAGTATATTTGATGGATAATCCAAAGAGGCCAGCTGGGGAGATGGGACACGAGGAACGTGGAGCGCTCCGAGTCCGGCATCTCAGATAACTTCAGCTATAGGTGTCTCTCAGCAACAGTGAGAGAAGTCATGTTCTGCCTAATGGGCTGTGCAGAGGTGGTCTCTAGCAGTAGCATGCTGATGGCTTCCGGTCCTTCCTCATCCAGTTTTGGGAGAAGGTCGGTTTGGAAGATCTGCTTTACGGCCATCGAGTGTAATGCCCAGCGGCGGTGTAAGCGTGGCTGTGGACAACGGAAGTTGTGCGGAAAGCTTTAGAATGCAGCTGATCTCCTCTACAGATGCAGCAATCTGTAGGAGGATGTTGTCTATTGTTAAGCGACTCGAGTGAAGCCGGTGAAGCTGGCGGGTGAACTGGCAAGCTTTCATGGGCTGGAGAAGGCTCGGGACCCGCTGAGTATGGCGCTTTTAACGGCGTGGCTCTATAGCGGGAGCTTTGACGGGAGGTTACGTGGTGGGCGTGAAGTGCCCCCATTGGATCTGACGTCACCAAGGGCCTCTCTCAATAGGCTGCTGCAGGACAGCCAATAGGCACGCAAGCCGTCTTGCCTGTGTTGTTCCCACATTTTACTGGGAATTTCTACTGCAAGTTCCTTTTCCCAGGCAGATTTAATTTTCAGATTTTAATTTTCATTTGTACAGAAAGGAGATGGTATTACCATCTCTATGACTTTTTTCCAAGAATGCATTCAGATACATGTGTGTGGCAGTGACATAATTAGGAATGTACTGTAAGCCTTCACAAAGTCTCTGATTTTAAGGTACCTTAAATAAATTATTTGAGGGAATATATTTCTTACACAGCTGTTGAAAGGAAGCAAATTTCAACAGCTGTGCTCAAAATATCAATACGACGCTACATTGTCATGAAGTCCTGGCGATGCACGTCGATGTTTGAATCGAAATCGTGGCTATGTTTGAATCGAAATCTTTTAAAGATTAATCATGCTGCTCTACTCTCTCTCGCGTGCTGTCTGCGCCTTGAGGTAAGACGTTAAAGATTCCAGGCCTTCATCAGGCGGCTGGCTTCTGCAGCATTATCTTCCTCGTGACGGGTTAGGGCACGCTTTCCCAGTGTTATCCAATGTCCACTGAATAGGTCTTGCGGAACAGCAGTGTGACTCCCTAGCTAGCTCCCACAATTTGTGAAACTGCTTTTGGGTAGCTTAGCTGGGCGCTGGAAGGGACCAGTACCATGGCGTCTTGTTAGGGATCCCAATTCGTCAGGGAACTCCCCGATGACACATTGGAGTTCCCAGGACAAAAGGGAACATCTCAGTTACGTATGTAACCCTCGTTTCCTGAGTACAAGTAACGGAGACGTGTCGTCCCTTCGCCATGTTGCTATACCGTCGCAGAGGACCGGACTCTGTTCGGCTCCTCAGCAAAAAGTGTCATCCATTGTTTACCTGCGCTTTTTATATCCGCGCTAGTAGGCAGCTTGTGGAATGCAAATTTTGCATGCCATATTCATTGGCTCGGTTTTATTTCTCTCAAAGGAGAATTTGTCATCCCACTTCCTCAGGGAACTCCCAGACGACACGTCTCCGTTCCCTGTACTCAGGGAACGAGGGTTACATACATAACCGAGACGTTTTATAGCCTTTAATACCAGAATGGACTCTGATGGCCTCAGCTAAAGGCTCAATCGCCAATGCAAAGAAAAGTGGCGACAGCAAGCAACCTTGTCTTGTAACCTTGTCTATGTAAATTAAAATGAGAGGAAATTGTTTGATTTGTGAGAATCCTTGCACACATATTAGAATACAACAATTTAATCCGTGAAGTGAAATTTTCTCCAAGATTAAACTTCTTCAATACCGCAAATAGGAAAGGCCATTCAATTTGATCGAATGCCTTCTCCGCATCCAATGACAGAAATTTTGCGCTTGACCTCAGGAAGAGTACATTATGTTGAAGAGACACCTCAAATTAGAAGAAGAGTTACGTTTTGGTATGAAACTGGTTTGATCTGGGTGCACTAACTTTCTAATTACAGTGTTTAATCTATGAGCCAAAGTTTTTGGCTGAATTGTTTGATCGTATTTAGTAGTGAGATCATCCTATAAGAACCCAGTTCTTCTGGGTTCCTTCCTTTTTTGTGACAATAAGAGGGCTGTATGGACTGATCTATAAATGCCTGTTTGTAAACCCTATATAAAGAAGAAAATAGTTTGTTATAGGATTTATAGAGTTCGTTACAAAATCCATCTGGACCAGGAGTTTTACAGCCTTTTAGAGATTTTATAGTGTCTGATATTTCTTTATTAATTTCTGCACCTAACTCGTCAACTTGTTCGTGATTTAATGAGGGAAGATTATGTTGGTCTAGAAACTGAGGAATCTATTCTTCCTTTAGACAAAGGAAGAATAGAATTCTTACCTTTAGCACATACATTGGTATATGTAGGTACACGAGATATGTAGGCACACAAGATCCTTTAGTATTAGTGGTGGTGGTAGTATAGTATTTATGATAATATTCATGACAACAATAGTAACTTAGGCTCTAGCAATCTACAACAGTAGTGACAATAGTACTATGACAATAATAATACATTTGATTTCATTGTACATTTGCTCTAAACTCTTAGCCTGGATGCCAGCCCGAACTCCGCCCACAACATTTTTTAGACGGGAAGTTCGGTCTGGACTCAATCCATTGAGGAGTAATTATGAACGGTTCAGAGATCATCGGGCCAATCAAATTGCCAGAGCGGGCTTTATACGATGATTGACAGGTGGTCTTCAGTAACGTAATCCTCACGTCGTCAAAGAGCGCTTGTCAAAGATGAGTGCAGCTGGAGAATTGAGATGTATAGATTCCGCTGTCGCGTCTTTTGTAAAATAAATCGACAGCGCATTCATTTAATAAACAAACAGAGAACTGCAATCAAGGCATTTGTCGATCGGAAATATATTTTTGCCGTCCTTCCTACATGATTCGGGAAAAGTGTAACTTATCAGCTGGCTCTGACGGTCGCTAAGAAGATGGGACGTAATGAAAAGCCTGTGGTCGTCGTGG
The DNA here is from genome assembly GCA_038021265.1 of Cyprinella venusta. Taxonomy (NCBI): domain Eukaryota; kingdom Metazoa; phylum Chordata; class Actinopteri; order Cypriniformes; family Leuciscidae; genus Cyprinella; species Cyprinella venusta. Next base: position 23,401,387 of record CM075873.1, on the reverse strand, counting down.
TTTCTCCTTTGGTAGCACTCATGGAGAAGTAAGTAAAAGAAGTAACACTCGTTATTTAACTTCTAAAATAAATAAAGTAGGCTGCGTTCTGTATTTGAAAACTGCGCTATGCAAAGGAGTTGACTTATGCGTTGCTCTGATTGGTTGGTAGGTCTACCGACTATCCAATTGAGTGCAGAGGGTTTTTTTTGTCCTGGTTCGGTTACGACACGCCTCATAATTAAAGTTCAATTGAGTGATTTCAGACTCATATTCTCATTAGAATGACCAAGTATGTATCATATGACCAAGTCAGGCTACTAAACTCTAGGTCAGAGGGCTGATCTAAAACTGCCAGTGAGTACAACCAACAGACCCCCCAGACGCTGATATCTCCCCTCGATTCGATAACTCGATTCCCCTCCACTGCCAACTCTACATAAACTTTGAGTCATCCTTAATATTTCTCTAATTTACAGAAATTATCTATATTTTTTCACTTTTAAGATGTAGCCTTTTGAAATTAAGATGTCAAAATCGAACATTTTAGGAAAAAAAAAACCTCTGGGACCTAAAGGGTTAATGTTGTTTTTTGTTTTAATGAAATTTGATTGAAAGTCAGCAGAGCTAAACAAAACACGCCTTACTCCATCCTTAACCCGGAAGTCTGCCAATCCCCCGGAAGTCTCCCAATCAAGAATTTTCATTTTTAAGTGAACTGTTCCTTTAATAATTTATGGTGTAGGTGTTTTCTGTTGGTTTTGATATGACACATGGCACAATGTGGTGCACTCGTGATGTCATCAATGAAAATAGATGGTAATGGAGGCAAGACCAATGTCAACAACCTCCTGGCAACTGCAGAATATGTTTGATATGTTTGAATGTCTCAGTAATTAGACTGAGAACTGACTTCAAACAAAACGCTTCACATCGCCTCAGGAGGCAAACACTGCATCTGTCTGCTTAACTGTGTGGAAATAAAACGAAAACTAGCAAAGAAGAAAAATAGCAGGGCACTGCCTTTTTCCTCTTGTCTTTAACCATGTGATCTAACAAAACCTCAACCCAGGCTCATGCATGTGGGTGTATGCATGTGGTAGCATTTCTGCAAAATGATATTACATGGCTTATTCCACGTTTCACAATGCTTTCAAAGTTAAATGTCCAGTGAGTGATGCTAAAGACATGTACTGAAGCAACTATGTCATTTTAGCTCGCTTATACAAGTCTTTGAGCTATTTTATTGAGTGATGTGTCTTATGGGACTCATACCCGAGCACTTCACTTCACATCGCGAGCATAGTTTTGTACCAGGTGAGCTACCGAGCAAGTGTACTACATCAGAGAAACCATACATATGGAAATGCAAGCATCAAAATGTGTTAGTTTAAAAATCATATAACATTGTTTTCAAGGAACCATTTCCAAATACATCTTTTATTAACCAATATTCTGCCTCCCTATTCCTAATTTGCATGAACAAAGTAAGTTGTTGGCAACCGCTGTGAATATATACATATATAAAATAGGTTACCTACGTTTATGGAGATTTGCAAAAATGTTGGAAGAGGTTCGGTTTGGTGGAGTTAGGTTTGGAGGAGGGTGTTTAAATGCAGGCAGTTTGTATGCCACTGTGATAGATGTCGACACTGGATTGGAACACGTCAGGAACAGCTGGCTATCAGCTGATGCGAGCTTGGCTGACTTGGTCTGCCTGAACTAATGCTTGATCTATTTAAATAGACCAATCAATGCACAGCTTACCTCAGGACACCTGCATGCTTCCCTCACCCAACAGGCTCTTTGGGCTATAGAGAGCCTAAGTCCCTCCCCTTCCGGTCGGCCACCATGGGACCTTACTTCGGAAAAATATTGAATGGTAGTCAATGGCGAGAGACAACAAATATTTTGATCTGGTTTGAATTGTGCCCTGATTTACACATATGATGTTTGTCAATTTAAAAGATACATTTTAAAGTAAAGAAAGTCACAGTTTGATGTAAAACCGTTGAGGTATAAGACTGTGAAAATACGTAATTACAAAGACTACAAACCCCAAAGGCGCACATTTTCTCTCAATGACTGAAGCTAACTTTACTGAGACTGCCTGTCATTGTTTCTACAGCCTTACGTTATAATCGTAACGTTACGCCGTCCTACCTGAGTGTTTTGTACCAGACTGCACACACACGAGCAGTGGATCTCGTTTCGCTTCCCGGGAGATGTAGTTCACAGAGCGATTTTCACATAAAACTAAATGTTACTCTTCTGTTGTATGACAAACTGCGACGTTTTTGACTTTGAGAATCATCTTTTAAATTGACAAACATCATATGTGTAATTGAGGGCACAGTTCAGACGGAATAAAAAGATAAGTTGTCTCTCGCCATTGACTACCATTCATATTTTTTCCGAAATAAGGTCCCATGAGCCGGAAGCGAAGGGGCGGGACTTAGGCTCTCTATATGCACGCATAAGTTCCGCATTTGACACAAGGATGCTCGTCCATTTCCGGTTGTGGAGATTAAAGCAGAGGAAAACCGAGTAAAACGGGATTATGGCAGAGTCTTCAAAATTTACTGTCCTCCCGTCTTTGAAACGAAACGTACATACGTTTAGATGTAATTTTATATATAGTTATGTTTATTTAATATAATTTAAAAAAGAAGCATAAACACAACGAGGGGTGTCTGTTTTATCTGTTTTTGTGACTAACGTTTCTTTAGTATAACCATGGAGTATAAAATTCAATATAAATTCTCGGTATTACATCAGACTCTACGATCAGCGGAAGTTATCGAGCATTCTTACACCTTCACCGGATACCGCCGTTCATAGAGCCCATTAGTAGTCATACAGGTCTATAAGGTTAAATATCCCATCTGAATGTAAGGGTGTAGGCTAATAATTTTCTCTTTGCAGTTTTGGTTGGTTCGTGAACGAATCGTTTCTTTCTTTTTAGTGAACCAGTTGGAACGGGGCACGGTTCGCATGAAAAATCGCTAATGTGAACGCTGTCATGGGACCCAGGTGCGCAGTGGGGTACCGAACCCGAGACTACCTGGAGGAGGTGGTCTGAGTTCGGTTGCTTCCAAACCGTGCCGCAGTGCATGCCTTTTAGCTTATTGTGATGTATTCAGTTAAATAAAACACTTGTAAGGGATGATAGTGTTGATGATTTACCTCGGATACGAGCTAGAATGTGTATTTGTCCATTGCGCGTGGAATTAGAGCAACAAATTTGGAAATCCACTGTCTCCTCAAAACAGCCCGTTTGCAAGCAGCAGAAGTCCACCTCATGTGACACACGCACAGTAAACCTGTATTGTTCACTCAACTGCAAATAATAGCTGCAAATTAATAAAAAAACCCACAATATTTACCCATGTTCTGCTTTCTGTCATGCGCCGTGCATGTTTGCAATGACGTAAGATGCACGCAAACGCACCAGGGTTCGATAGAATCAAGTTGAGTGTGAAACCAGACCAACGCTGCTGGGGATGCCGGGACCAAAGGCGCTCGGGTTCGGAAAGCAGCAAACAAGCCCAGTGTAAAAGCCACCTAAATCGCACTGAATCGTTCAATACAGTTCGTGTCTTAAATTACGTCGGCGCTGATCCACAAATTAATAAAGTTTCTCACTTTCAGACATGCCTGACTACATCAGAATCGAAATAAACCAATATAACGGAGTATATTTTACTCCAGTAACTCCATTAATTCACTGAACTGAGACATGTTGGTGCTGAGAGAGAAGTGATGAGCACGAGCAGCTGATACTGCACATGCGTGTACTACCGAATGCACAGGTACAGCGGTTCTCGGATCACCAGTACAGAACCGAGAACTGTTTCTTTCGAACATGTTTGACGTATTGAGAATCGATGAGCCGATGAGCTGAGCATGCGTGCATTTTTTTTCCCGAGGGACGAAATGTAAGTTTCTTAGTTTTTAGTTGAACATCAGTTGGCTAAGTGTAACAAAATAAAACGTATTGGAAACGTTACATAATTACTTTATTGTTACTGTATTATTTTAAAGTTTTGAAAACACAATGAATGGATTATAAAACTGTCAAACTAAACATTTATTATTATTATACTAAAATAATATTTTCTGGAACAGATCATTTAATTTCTAAGTAATTTCAAATCTTTGATGTAATCTTGCCAAGGTTTTAATGGTGCACTAAATGTTTATAATGCGTTAAAACATAACGTATTAAACATACTGTTTTGTCGACTGTCAGGTTTCAGCAGTTCTCTGCTCAGCACCTGTCGGCCTATGCTACAGTTCTTGAGTCAAGAACTGTTTGTTGCAGTTCTTGAATCACCAGTACAGAACCAAGAACTGTTTTCTTTCGGACACGTTCGACACGGAGAACCGATGAGCTGGAGATACTGCGCATGCATGATAGCATCGTCTCTAAACAGAACTTTCTGTCGCCCAACTAATGATGTGCTCATACATGAGTGCGCAGCACGAGTGAACCGAGGACTTAAAGCTACACTGTGTGATTGTTACCCCCATCTAGTGGTGAAAAGGTATATGACCATCCAGTGAATATTAGTTTCTGTTCCTCTCAATTTCAAATTTCGTTATATGTACAATATGTATTTTTTCTGCTTTAAAAATAGCAAAAATAACTGTATCTATGTTATATATTTCTATTAGATGTGTACTTACATTATCCCGACAGTTTCCACCAACTTTCAAATACGGAGAAATTTATAGTTTAATTCGAAGACACGGGACGTTTCTTTATTTCCGTTTCGTCGTCCGTCTATGGCGTCATATAACCTTTGACTCCTCTATTTTCTCTAACTTCCTTGCGGAACCCGGCGAAACCACCAAACACAAAGGGGAACACTGGACGACCGCCAATAAAGCAAAGAAAATGACGAAGAAAAAAAAATAATACGTATTTTTATGTGTGTAAATCACGTGCCCGCTCACAAGCGCTCAGTCTTAACAGACACACTGTCCCCGGTGCTGCTCGCGCATAAAGTGCTCCCCGTTCACAGTAACCGGTCATCTCATTCAAAACAGCTAACTGTTGCTGTTAGCGAGCCACGCACATTGAATACTCATATGAGTCAGACTGCGAATGTACGTGCCCGCTTCAGCGCGCTCATGCTTAGGCTACTAAATAAACGCCTCACCTCCGGCGCCGTGCACTCACTACATTCCCTTTAGCCTTTAGCACATAGTGGATGCATAACGCAAACCCAGTCAAACGTTTGACTGCAGTATCTTATGTGCTTTATAATCCGGTGTTTATAATAGGTAATTCATTGAAGGAGCGTAATATAAATATTTATATTCGTCTGTATTATAGTTATGGACCACGATTACGCTTTGCCTGCACGTTCTGCTGCTACAGCCAGCTCAGTAAAGCTCAAACGTACGGGTGAAAAATATGACCCGAGAAGGGTTTGGGACTGGAGAAAAAGCATGACACAGGTAAACATTGGGGTTGCATTTAAAGCTTCTTGACAAGCTAAATCTACAGAGAGATGCCGTATCCGTATATTTTGTGAAACGATGATGTCATGTCATGAGCTTAGCTGGTTGTCATTGACAGCAACAACAACTCCCGTGAGCCTACGCTCTTTCCCGACGTCATCAAAGTACGTCTTTTGGTATTATTTTAAATGAGTGACCCCTGGTGGCCACAAAATCGCATATTGTACGTTTAACTCCTACGGTGGCCAACTTAGTCCAAGATTAACATGGCTTTCAGTTCGACCTCGTCCATGAGCGTTAACTCAAACGTTAACGTGAAAGGCGTAGCTTGAATTAACAGGAATGTCCCTCTCTGGCTAATGTACTTTCAAGATGGAGGGGCAACATGGCGACCGACATTAGAACCCCTTACCCGTATGTATTTTCAATGGCATATTTAACACAGTCTCATCCCAAGAAGTCATATAACTGACGTCTTGGGACGTCTTTTGACCATACGTCAACATCCGTCGTTTTAGGGTACCCTTTAATGTCAGTTACATGACGATCCTGGGACGTCATACAAATGTCGCTTTACCTTTAACGCCAGTTAGGTGACGGGGTAAGTTTAAGGGTAGGTTTAGGTCTGGGGTAGGGTTGGGATCCGCTAACATCATCTAACCGACGTTAAAGGGTACCCTAAAACGGCGGATGTTGACGTATGGTCAAAAGACGTCAGTTACATGACTTCTTGGGATGAGACTGCGCTGGCATATTATACGAGAATACTTTATTACTTGAACGAAGTAAATATACATTAATGGGCACATATATTTTTGAAAGAACTAATATAAGTGTTTTTAGCTAAGAATAAACTAAAAGAGTTACACAGTGTAGCTTCAAATGAGGGGCCGAATTCGCCGAAATGTAAGTTTATTTAATAACAAATAAAATGACGAAGACCATTTATACACTTTATATCTTTTAGGCATTTAAAACATCCACGTTTGCACATCGCCTGTAGGCTACAGGGTTCGTTTCAAAACGTAAAAGTAAGACATTTATACAGGATAATTATGACGATGAGTACTATTATTTAACCGAATTTATGATGACAAATGCATTTAATTTAAAGTATTTGCGGGGATTGTAGTATTGATGTCATTACGTGAGGACGTAAAAGAACTGGTGAACCGTTTTTTTGAACTGGTTCATTGAAACAAACTGTCCGAAAGAACCGGTTCGCGGAAAAGAACCGGACTTCCCATCACTACAGCCTGCTTTTAAACGTGTGGTCTGCCAATAAATATAAATAACTAGATTTTTGTTGATCAATACGCCATTTCATCTTGCATTTTATTTGGCTAGTCAGTAGATGTAGGTCGTAGTAGCAAACACACTGTGAGATGATCATAATTAATTTCTAACACTGTCAGAAAATGATCGCAGGCTAGTGTATCTTTGGTTGCAAGATCGTGAAAACATCCGTCTTTTAACCTCTCTCACTGTACGACGTGGGACCACTGTTTAGGATGTAGGACCACAACAACGGAAATCGCCACGATTGGTCATCTTTCGTCTGGGACAGCCCAAAATCATATAATATGGACCAGACATAAGGTTCCATTGTTGATGCAAAGGCTGGTCTGTGTGGTTGCTAGGTTGGTGCCCTGACCCGGATGGGATTGAGGTTTTTGAGGATGAGTTTAACGGAGGCAAACTACATCTTGAAACATTGTGAATTTTGTGAATTGTTACACCCCTAATACTTACTGACCAAACCCCAAGTCTATGAAATTCAAGTTCCTTCTCTGGTTTAGGATTGAAATGGTGCCAATTTTATCATCATCCTGGTGGAATTTGTAATAAATCACGTAGAAAGTAATAGCACTTTTTTATTCATCAATAAGTTACATAATTTGAGAGATCATTCTTGTCTGTGATACGGGATGGGTTGCTCACGAAATTGTTCTGCTCCAGGTTAGAAGCCTGTTCAAATGCCTGACCCTCAATATGAGCAAGCAGCACTAATTACATAATAGCACATGCACACTGAGACCTCTCTCGGGAATTAAATAAGTTGTGTTCAATATTTACTCATAGTTGCCCTCTATAGAGTCATCCAAGTCTGTTTGGTTTCAGTTTATGTCATTCAGAATTTGACTGGATATTGAAGAATGGATATAGTCTGCAGTTCAAAACAAAGCCCCCGCAGTCCCATATTACAGGAAGTAAACAATTTACTGTTCATCTAGGCTTCTTCCCTTCAGCTCTTTCAAAGAGCAATTTTCGAATAACTGTAACGTCTCCTTTATTATTCAAGAGTGACAAAGCCTATAGTTCAATTTGATTGCTTGTATAATAAGCCTGAAGACTAGTTTTTTTTTCTAGAATATTGTTCTTTTACAGCTTCAGTTAAATGAGCAGACTCCCATTAAAGAACTGCTGTCCGCTAATAGTCACTCATTCAGATTGCAGTAAGCACATCAAACAGATGTTGTTGAGTCTTCAATGTTTGCAGAAACAGCTTTTTTTCCAGGAAACCTTTGAAACTGTGGAGTTGTTTAAAGAGCCGTAAGGAAAAGCTTTTTATTTGAGCTTCATTTTATGACAGTGACCATTTACAAACAAATAGGATTTTGCTTCCTTCTCCAGTTTCAGATTTTAAAAAGTCAGTTTATTTTGAAGTTCCTAAAAAAAATCTACCCTTTGTGTTCATGTTGGCTTCGAATGTTTTTTAAAAAAAAGTTTTCAAGAAAAAAAAAAGTTGTAATTATCGTCAAAAAGGTTTTGAATATATTTTCTAATCCAAAAAGTAGTTTTTAACGTAAATTGCACTCCCCGAAACACCATATTACAGTATTTTTCAGTTTTTTTCTAGTAATATAAACACGTCACAATATTCCTCATTTAAAGGTGCCCTATAATGTGAAATTGAATTTATGTTGGCATAGTTAAATAACAAGAGTTCAGTACATGGACATAATATACAGTGAGTCTCAAACATCATTGTTTTCTCCTTCTTACTTATCTCGTTTTTGAAAAACACCCCTGAAAAACAGGCGAATCTCCACATAATATCGACTCTGACGTAAAAGTCGGGATCATTAATATGTATGACTCCAAACATTTGCATATGCCAGCCCTTGTTCAGTGACAGACGAGACGGAGCTGCGCAGCCGAAGCATGGCAGTTGATCAGTGTTCGGATGTACACATGAATACAAAAGTATATTTTAGTTCCTTCGTCCGAGCCTCTGAAGAAACAATGGATTAATTTTACTTTCTCTGGAAATTTTTCAAACATTTCACCGACGACTTGTTTCCTCAACTTGCCAAGAGCTGGCCTCAGATCGAGCTGATGTGTTGTTGTTCAAGTTCAGACAGGTAGTCTTTCACTTTAAAATCGTTCAAGTTTTTGCATCAGTAAGTCAGGCCAGTGATTAAAAATCAACTTCACATTGTTTCTTTTAGTAGGATGAAAAAAAAAACTTATTTAAATTGTGAAATATATACCGAAAGGAAGCGATCAAAGAACAATCACAGCGTGAGTTTATCTGGACACTTGCCAAACTCGCTATGAATTCAATTTGCACGTTACACTGCACAACGAAGCTCTAACGTTAACTGTATTTACATCATCGTGTCTGCTGCATTAGAGAGTAGAGAGACTGCATTGCAATGATAAGATCTTCATTCTCCAGATCGACACACTCACTGTCCTTTGCTTGCTCAATCACGGCAACACTTTATGTGATGGGAATAGATCTAAATACTTCAAAAACATCTCACGATTCGTTAATCTCGATAGCTGTAATAGTAAAAACCTATAATAGCTGTAGTAAAATTATTCGAGAGAGTTTCACATGTAATACATAGCTATTTCATATACAAGCATGTCAGCCAATCACAGCAGAGGCCGGTTACACACAGCAGACACGCCCCTTCAAACCGGGTGTTCAAAGCAGAGGCTAAAATCAGGCTAGGAAAAACGCCTTTTATTTCTAAATTATGACTATTTTTGATCTAAAAAACATACTAACGTCATAAGGTCAACCCAGGAAACATTATAAAATAATTTAAAAAACCATTATAGGGCACCTTTAAATAATTCCTGCCCAAGGCATATTTGAACATAAATGGGTGAGGCCTGGGTAAATTGCATTAGTAGTGTTTTGAAACTTGGGTTATGTTAAGGGGCGTGACATTTCCAAACCGCGCTTGAAATGGCTGAATGTCACAACACATTGGTCTAGCTGACCAATCAGAGCACAGAGGGCTTTATAGAGTCAGGAACTAAAAGTGTTACTGACAGACTGGGAAGAGAGGTACTGCAATAATGTCAAATATGAGAAAAATATAGTGTGTGTGTTTTTTTTTTTTTCTAACCCTGAGACATAACCTATTCTAGTAGACCACCAAAACAAGACTGTGTAAAAGGGCATAATATGACCTATTGTAAGTATTTTTCCTTTTTACATTTAATATTAATGTAAATGTTTTGGCATATGCAGTTACCTTTATAATTGGTATTCTGACAAACTGAATATCATGTTCCCCTTTGTGCTTTTACAACTCACAACACTCGCTTTGTCACAGTCATAAGTACAGCAGGATTTACTGAATTCATTTTATTAACACTAATGAATGAAATTTCTTGAATAAAAAAATCACTTTTTTAGATCAGATTGTATGAAATAGTTTTTTTTTTCAAATATAACTAGTTTTAACTTGAAGTGGCTACAAGATTTAACAAAACAAAACCAGGCACAGAACAAACATGACAAATTACCCACATTAACGAGGCTCCTGGATAATTCAGACTCTTGAGATCTGATGGAAAGCTTGCTGACCAGTTCTAAAGTGTCGACTAGAGAAATACCTGCCCTGATATTTACAGCACTATCCCATATGTCGACCCTTTTCATCTGTCATTTTAACTAAGCAGATGTAGTAGCTTTATGCATATTCTCTGTAGCTAATAGATCACTGAGGGAGATGGAGAGATGGCTGTTCATCAAAGAGGCTAATTAAGCATTAAAGAGGTTCCAATAGTTTGCCGGGCTTCATATTGATCTTTGCGGCGGCAGATCTTTAATCTACACTACTCCTGGTATGTCTGGTGGGAAGGAAGTATTTGGTCCCTCTGGTAATTTGTTTTGAGGTTCTGACCTTTGGGTAAATCCTATCTAAGAGTTATTTTTTTTCTACGTACCATCATGCATCGGCTGGCTCTAATTCATCCAAATCGGAATGTGCGGTGTCAGTACAGGACGCTTTATGAGAAAATAATGAGGATATTTGTCAGTAAATGTATTTATTCCAGTAAACAGATTTATTCCAGCATCAAAAACATTTTTCTAAAAGATTATAAAGGATCACAGGGGAGATTAAGAGTTAATGGAAAAACAAAAACATTTACCATCGAGGCTCCTGGTCTATTTAAATGAATCATAGACGGAAACCGTTTTGTTATTGCCCAGATTATTTGCCATTAATAATCAGTGATCCAAAACGTATTTTCTCCCAGAAAGTTCCAAACATGCTCAAATGCTTCACACAGAATTGATCTTCATCTTCACATGCTAACTAATCATATTTTATTTATGTGTGTTCATTCACTTGAATTGCTATAATTATATCTGTACCATTGTGCTGTGAGTCACGCGTTAAAGTTGCACGTCCTGGTTTTGCTGATTTACCATATATTTAGTATGTGGCCTTATTTCAGAAATTTTCATTTTTAGTTTTTTTTCCAATAACCATGCAAAAACAATATTCTCTCAAAGATACAAACATATGAAGAGTTTGGTTCCAAAACGCTATAAATCCATTTTGATGAATTTGAGTAAAACTGTGTTTTCTTTAGCAAGAAAATGGGAAGATGAAAAACACTATTTTCTGTTTCAAAATTTCACATAGCATTTGTAGGTTATAATATCAATAAAAAATTAAATCCATGTTTTGATTTTCAAAGATTTATTATAAAAACAGATTGTTTTTTTTCCCCAAAATGCAATAAATCCATTAATTTATTTTTTTTTCAAAATGCAATTAATCAAAAAACTTTTATACACATTGAATTTATTGTGCAATCCTATAAATCCATTGCTTTAATATAACAATATTCTGTAACACTTTAAGGGTACATGTCATGAATTATCATGAACTCATGGATAAATGAATCATGCATGAATTATGCATTCATTCATACATTAATATCATCAGGAACTAACAACGTTTTTTTTTAACAGTTCAACGTTTTTCATTCATGACTTCATGGATGAACAACACCTTAATTAAAACATTAACTAAGATGAGCACATCATCATGAATTATGATTTATTAAGCATGATCTAACGTTACTTCTGCATACCGCTGTTGTCAACCTGATGTCGCCGCTGAGCTTTTTTGACAGGCGATCAGCTGTAAAATGGCTTGGTCCTGCTCGGTTTTCGTTGACTTTGAATAAAACAACTGAAAGTTTTTCAAAAGATCCCTGCGTCTGTGTGTCAGCGTGACAGAAGTTTGATGCTGTCGCGTGAGAACAAGCAACAGCCGGCATTTCCTCCTCCCGAGTGGAGTAACTGCCGTTACTGTTTACATTGCGTGGAATGGTGCGTTGTGATCGGTTAAGCGGATATGTCGCATTTTGCAGAAAAGGGGGACTGGCGTTTGTCGCGGTTTGGAAAGAAAGGGAGAAAACATTACAGAATAACACGGCGGATATTGCATTTTACGTCAAACTAAACATTGTTTTGTATCTGGTCGGTATTGAAAAGTCAGATTTTTGCAGTAACTAATTTTTTTTTAAAATGGCGTTTATCGCGTTTTGGAACCAAACTCTTCATATATATATATGTTGCTGACATATTATGGTAGCCATGTTTGCGCTAATTAGAGTGTAATTTCACCTGTGTCATTAAAATGTTTATAAGCAACTGAAAAAAGCACAAATGTCAGGGCATGTCAAAACATCCCAAGGACCCTTAAAAACACCTTAGACACCAGAGGGTTAACTCATCCATTAAATCAGAGGGAAATGATGACAATGAATAACACTGAGCACCTAACCCTGTTTTTAAGCCATAACTTACATAAACTGTGAACTTGTCCTTTAAATTGGATGGGTTGAATGGAATGTTGTTCCAGGATTAACAAAGATGTTGATCAAGGAACATGTTGTACTTGTGCAAAATCAGGTTCGTTATAAGTCACGCTATTTTAACACAATAGCAGATATATATATATATATATATATATATATATATATATATATTTTTTTTTAATTGGCAACATTAAATAGTTAGAGCATGATTATGTTTGAGTGAAGCTGCCATAGAAAAGGTCAAGTGTGTACTACTGCTTTAAAGTCAAGTAAATCAAGTTAATGAAATCACTAGCTATAATGGAACCCAAATTAGATCCCGTAAAATTGCAATTTTAGTAGATTACAAAAGGATTAATTAAGTAAGGGATAATGTACATCCAGCTGATTGTTATCGCAAAATAAACCCCAGAGTATTGTATCACCCTGAAGGGTGGTGTGTGTGTGTCTGCCTGTCTGTCTGTCTGTCTGTCTGTGATAACAACTGGCTGAATGTACATTATCCCACTTATTACACTGCTGCTTTCCACAAAAGTAATTAATTGAACACAAAATATTGAATTTATTTATTCATTTATTTATTTTTTCTCACTTATAATGAAAAGCATCTGTGAAAACACTTCATATAAAATGGCTTTGTGCTTAGAGATGAACAAAATATAACATTTATGGGGCAATGTAAAGTTGTACACTGTAAAAATGAATATGCTTAATCAAATCAATAAAATTGTGGCAACAGATTACAAGCAATATTATTTATTAAATTGAACAAATTAGAATTGAGTAATAGTTATCAAATTAATATTCTATTTAATTCTAATTTGTACAATTTAATTGATAATATTGCTTGTAATATGTTGCCACAATTCTATTGATTAGATAAAGCATTTATTTTTTTCAGTATACTACTAATGTATTTGATCAAAAGTTATGTAATATGCATGTGGACATGAAATATTTAGATTGAAATAGAGTTTTGGCAACAATGTAAACTCAACAATATTTCACTAAAGGGTGCATTGTTTGAGAATAATTATATATATATATATATATATATATATATATGAATTACAATTTTAAATTGTTGTTATTTTTTTATACATCCTTGATGTAACAATATATCATGTCACATTATATCGCAATACAAAAATGCAACAACTGTGGTAGTGACAATCAGTGGTGACAAACTGCTTGTTTCGTGTCTTAGGCCATCAATGTGTACTTACATTTACGAGTCATTAAATCATATTTAATTTTAACTTCTCTGTGCATGAGAAGGTGGACCCCATAAACCTCCATTATGTGACTAACAGACAAGAACGGTCTGATCTAAAAATATCAAAATACTGTGGAAACAAAGACACCTACATCTTGGATGCCCTTGAGGTAAGCTAAAACATCAAAAATTAATTTCAAAGTGACCTGTTCCTTTAATAAAAGCTATTTAAATGTTTTAATAGACGTCATTCACAGCAGTGCTATCTTTGATTTTTAATTGGGAATGAAAGTGTGTTAGGGATAGACATACATCGCTTCAGTGGGTTGTGCTATTATTTAATGTGTTTTGGAATTTTTCTGCTGACGAAACACTGTGAAACTTTCTTTCCAAGAAATTTCAGTCATCAAAAAAATCCAGACAACATGAGTTGTGGAAAATTATAAATGATCTAGAAGCTTTATACAGCTTTTAACAGTGGGTGCCGTAAGTCTTTCCCTCACAGCCTTGCTTTCATACACTGCTCTGAATAAGGCCTATTGAACCAAGTCCTCCTCCTGGCATAAAGGGATAGTTCACACAAAAATGAAAGTTCTTTCATCATTTACTCAACCTCAAGTTTCCAAAACCTGTATGAGTTATGTTGAACACAAAAGAAGATATTTTAAAGAATGTTGGAATTCAATGTGTTCAGCAGAAGAAAGAAAGTCATACAGGTTTGGAACATCTTGACGGTGAGTAAGTGATGACCAAATGTGTCTTTTTGGGTAAACCATCCAATATACTTTGGGTAAACTTGTATAGGCCCTTTCTGTGAAAGCAGGCCAAAATTCGGTATTTTATGACCACATTAGTGTATTGTTAAATGGATAGTTCACTTTGAAATTAATTTTTGATATGTTTTAGCTTACCTCAAGGACATCCAAGATGTAGGTGACTTTATTTCCACTGCATTTTCAATTTTGACATTTTTTGGTCAAACCGTTGTTGTCTATCAGTCCTATAATGCAATTTTAGCGGGTCCACCTCAAAGAGCATGCACAGAGAAGTCAAAATTAAACATGATTTAATGACTCGTGAATGTAAGTACACACTGATGGCCTAAGACACGAAACGGAATCAGATGTCCAACTGAACTGAACTGAACCGTCTCCAGACGTTACGCCAGAAGTGATCGCTTGTGTGTGTACGTCACGCATTGTTTACACTGAGATTTCGTAAGTTTTACCTTTCACTAAACATATTTAGATATATCGAAATCGTCTTCCATTGTGATTTATCGTATCGTATATCTAAACATGTTTAGTGAAAGGTAAAACTTCCGAAATCTCTGTGTAAACAATGCGTGACGTAGACGCGCGAGAGATCACTTCTGGCGTAACGCCTGGAGACGGTTCGGTTCAGTTGGACATCTGATTCAGATCAGTTCGACGGCTGTTAACAAGAGGTAAAAACTATATAAATACTGTTCGTTTCTCACACAAACCGCTTGTTTCGTGTCTTAGGCCATCAGTGTGTACTTACATTCACGAGTCATTAAATCATGTTTAATTTTGACTTCTCTGTGCATGCTCTTTGAGGTGGACCCCCATTAAGACTTTCCCTTTAACTATCCCTTTAAGAAACTACCATCAGTATGGGTCATCCGTATTGTGCCCTGAAGGAGCCTGAGAAGTTTCAGCCTGCGACACCTAGTGTTAAAATCAAATATACACATGCTTATAACTATGGATTTAGTTGACTTATTTCCACAGCAGTCGACATCCCTTTCCATTTCTGAATCCTTGCCGAGTCCAACGATACCAAACATGCAAGGTGATTTATTGTTGTAACTTTTGTTAATATCCTCAAAACCATTTGTCCGATTGAAACGAAACCATCGTTTTGTAAATCAAAAACAGGACATTGGCTATTTACTAATATCCAAATGTCAAAATTCTTATAGTAAGTGGTGAAAAAATGCAACCAGTTGGGTGTGGGTAATTTTTTTTGTGCTCATACAAATGTCTATAACTCCTAAACAAAATAAGATTTTTTTTTTTCACAAAATTTGACACTTCTATCATAGACCATTATTAAATTTGTGTACCTTGAAAAACATAGCTGTCATTTGGTGACAATGACACATCTGGTGGCTAGCTTCCTTGTTTGCTTCTGTTGTACTTGGCCCAGATAATTGCTGCTTGCAGCTGTATTTATTATTATTATTATTTTTACATATAAGGGCTTATCAACCCCTGGTCCACTTTCAAAAATTAGCGAGAGGAGGATAACCCCCAAGAGCTCTGACACAGTTCGAACACTCACCAAATCTATATCTAAGTAGTCCCAGCACCAGTCGTGCAATAGATTTTTTCCATTCTTGAACCTTCTTGAAAGATTTGTTGAGGAATGCTGCCGAGAACACAAAACGTATGGTCGCCCATCTGCTGCTAAAAGGAATCATCTTATAAAGACAACCCAAATTAGCAAATTCTATCAAAGAAAACTTTGTGCTTTTATTTAGTCATATCATTCAATGTGTGTTCCAAAAATTTCCGTGCCAGTGGTGCCTTAGTGACACAAATAAATAAATAAAAAAGACTTGCATTAAATCTTCCCACAGGCCGCAATTCATTGTAGAACCCTTTTATCTAGCTTGTTCCTTTCAAAAAGTCTCCTGGAGCTTTTCTCTTGTGCAGTCTCTGTGTGTGGTGTCCTCAGACCCAGAGCAGCCAAATTCACCCTCAACCATGATGTCTCCTCGCTTTCATCTCAGAGGGGCAGATTTACATAATTCCCCCTCCTGCTCCAGATGGAACTTGTTTCTGTAGGGTTTACTGAGATGCTGAGCTCAACCATACATTTTTAGGCAAAAACCAACATAAATTCCTCAATCTTTCCGGGAGCAATCTTAGCAGCAAGTCAGAAATGTGCTAAAGACTCGCTTCCAGTTATTTAAGAAACATTTGGACAGTACTTGACTCGATCCATGACTCCTCAAGTATTTAGTCACAAATGTGGGCAGACTTACTCCTGAGGTGTACAGTATATACTGTGCTAATTAAAGGGGTGAACTGAGAAATCAAATTTTCCTTGAGCTTTTGACATCTACGAGGTCATCATATTATAAGAATAGTCCAATAAAATAGATAAATATGAAAAATCACCCCCCAGAAGAAGATCAACGCCTACTTCAACACGGCTGGTTTAGCCCCACCCACCGATTCCCGCATTACACGCATAGCTAAATAACATAGATTCCCACCTTGTGACACTAAACCGGATCAAGCTAGCAAGCGATACAAAATATTGTGTAGTGCCTGGTTGTGGAAGAAGACAGTCGCTGCATATGCTTCCTCTGGATTCCAATAGGACTGCATGGATAAACTTTATTTTTAATGACGTTCCACTCCAGCTGATGAGGGTAAAACATTGTCCGTCTGTTCGCTTCATTTCACTGAGGATAGTTTTGTAAACAAGACTGGATTTGCAGACTGATTAAGAGTAAAGAACGGTGCTGTGCCGTCTATATTGGATCTGACAGGAATGGTGCAACAAACAGACTCTGGGTCGAACATGTATGGGTCGAATCATTCCGGTTGTCATTTTATTACAACATTGGACGTTTTCAAAACAATTTGCCCCACGTACATCGACGGGTGAGTTGAAACTCATTATAATTTGCAAAACTGTTATCCACCCTCAGCAGTGGGTGTTTACTTCCAAGTCTTCAGTGCGACACGCCCATAAAAACGTTTTTCAGCTAGGCTCAAAACTTGGGTACGAAATAGCCTATTACTTATTTATTTTGATGTTTTTGAATGCAAAGACCAAGCGAACGTCATAAGTTGACCTCAGACAACAATATGATAAAATTTAAAAAGCCAGTTCATGACCCCTTTAATGTTTGGAAACATTTTTTGGTTCACCCTTGCTCCAAATTTCAGTTTTTAAGTCAATATTCCATCTCAGAATCATTTGGAAAATGTGCCCTGTGGCTTTATTTCTCCAAAATGTTATATATATTTTTTTTTTGTAAGTATGTTTTACAGCACTTTCAATGTGCTCTAAAAGCTCATTGCATTTTTGAGGTCACAACACATGCAATGAACTGCATACAAAATGTATTAATCCATAATCTTCCTCTGTAATCAATTTTGTTTGAAAGGATAAAAAGTTGTTGGTGCTTTACTACCACTTGTGTTCATTTAAGCTGGAAACTGCAGTTAATTGTATCGTTACATTTTTGGAGGTTTGCAAAAATGGTAGAGGCTTGTTTTCCACTGAGCCTGTTAAAATATACAGATACAGCGAAAGCATGGCAACAATCTCATGGCCTACATTTTGCAATCCCACACGCTCTTGTATGCTGTTGTTAAGGAATTTAATGAGGATTAATATCTTTATTATATTACTCTGCAGATACCAGAAGTGTAGCATATTGAACGAACAAGCATCTCAAGTTTTTTTTCTAAGAGTTCCAGTAGAGAGTAGGAAAAAAATAATCTCTTATACCTGTATACTTGTATGGAATAATAGTTTAATAGCTATAGAAAAATGTAATCATCTGAAGAATAAAAGCTTTTAATATAGATTGTAACCATACTATAATGTGCAAACAAATATGGTCAACATTTACCGAGCCTTCTGCTATGGTTTTACACTGTTTAATTAACTCCATGATTTCTTCCTACATTCCATAACTATACAGTGTGCAATACTTACATGACCTAGATTGGGCTAATTATGGAAATGATTCCATGACAGTCAGCTGTTATTGGTTTATTTGCAGTATCTACAGGCAGATATTCTAAAGGCAGATTACTTACACAGCAACAATACATAGCAAATTGAGATTTGAAATCAAGTACAGAGCCATGGCGATGAATACATTTAAGATAGGCGCATCTATATAATCCATAATTGATCGTTTTTGCACTGTAAGGTTCAAACTTCAAGGACGTCTCGAATTCAAATCTTAAAACAAAAGATGAAAGAAACACACACAACTTTATGTAAGATGTTGACTTGTATTGTTCTTCTTTAACATGCTGGAACTTTGCAACTGTCGGCATATGCATTCACAAGACACTTTCATATGGATGATGTACGATCTTCTTTCCTTTTCTGTTTCTCCTCTTATCAGTGTTGTCCTGCTTTGTATGCATTAGCCACTGCTGACACCACCGTTTTGTTATATATATATATATATATATATATATATATATATATATATATATATATATATATATATATGTATATACACACACACACACACACACAGATGCTTTACCATGGAGCCATTTGGCGTATTTTTGTTGTATGATGACTCCAACTGCAGTGACATCAAACAGTACCAAACACAATCCAGGGCTGTAGATGACATAAATATTACCCTGATTCATTTGATCTCATGGGGGGAAAAGTGCAGTTTGAAAAATCTATCTTGAGGTCTATCATAACTATCAAAAGAAGTGATTAATGGTACCTGCTCTATATTCTGAAAGTCGACCGATGCCATTTCCTCCCAAGTACGTTCTTTATTATTGCTGCCATGACAACCAAATGCATGGATTACAGGGACACAATGAGTCGTCTCCTAATGCCCCATTCTATAATTATCTCTGACAAATGCTAGTTTACATTTCAGCTTAAGCATGCAATCACAGAGCAGTGTACTCACCCTGGTTCAAGGCTGTGCAAGTCAAGCCTCTGTTCAAAAGCAACTGCTGTTATGGCCTGTTCAACAGTTAGTGCTGTCCCCAGAAAATTAATACAGTGACAGCTTAATCATTAATTATGTTGAGTCCCCATTAGGAGAAGGAAATGACAGCCACATTTACTGTAGTCATGCCACATTACTACAGTTATACAAGTACAGCCACCATGTGAAAGCTGCAGTCCGCAGTTTGTCCTGATTTTCGCCATCTCTGTTCGAAGTCTGCAATTGCAGTCATTTGCCGAATTATCAACTTTACGTGAGTTGTACCTCGACGCGGCAAAGCGCAGATGAATACAATGTTTGAGGAGAGTGTGCAGCTGTCAGTCACGGCGCCGATGTGGATACTGGGATTCAGAATCACAGATTATTCGTTTAAAAATATTAAAAATTAAAAATATGGTTATTTATGAATGGGGGGGGGGGGGGTATTTAGTCAGCCACTGATTGTGCAAGTTCTACTACTTAGAATAATGAGAGAGGTCTGTAATTTTCATCATAGGTACACCTCAACTATGAGAGACAAAAAAAAAAAAAAAAAAAAAAAAATCCTGGAGATCACATTGTAGGATTTTTAAAGAATTTATTTGTAAATTATGAGGGAATATAAGTATTTGGTGAATAACACAAGTTTAACTCAATACTTTTGTGACATAACCTTTGTTGGCAATAATAGAGGTCAAACGTTTCCTGTAAGTCTTCACCAGGTTTGCACACACTGTAGCTGGTATTTTGGCCCATTCCTCTATGCAGATGTCTGTCACTGGGCAACACGGACTTTCAACTCCCTCCACAAATTTTCTATGGGGTTGAGGTCTGGAGACTGGCTAGGCCACTCCAGGACCTTGAAATGCTTTTTATGGAGCCACTCCTTTGTTGCCTGGGTGGTGAGTTTGGGATCATTGTCATGCTGGAAGATCCAGCCACACTTCATCTTCAAGGCTCTAACTGATGGAAGGAGGTTTTAGCTTAAGATCTCACCATACATGGCCTTACTCATTCTTCCCTCAACACGGATCAGTCCTTTGAAGAAAAACAGCCCCAAAGCATGATGTTTCATCCCATATGCTTCACTGTATGTATGGTGTTCTTGGGATGCAACTCTGCATTCTTCTTCCTCCAAACACGACGAGTTGAGTTTTTACCAAAAAGTTCTGTTTTGGTTTCATCTCACCACATGATATTCTCCCAATCCTCTTCTGGATCATCCATATGCTCTCTGGCAAACTTCAGACGGGCCTGGACATGTACTGGCTTAAGCAGAGGGACATGCCTGGCACTGCAGAATTAGAGTCCCTCTCGGTGTAGTGTGTTACTTATGGTAGCCTTTGTTACTTTGGTCCCAGCTCTCTGCAGGTCATTCAACAGGTCCCTCCGTGTAGTTCTGGGATTTTTGCTCACCGTTCTCATGATCATTTTGACCCCACGTGATGAGATCTTGCGTGGAGCCCCAGATCGTGGGAGATTATCAGTGGTCTTGTATGTCTTCCATTTTCTTACAATTGCTCCCACAATTGATTTTTTTTCACACCAAGCTGCTTGCTTATTGTAGATTCACTCTTCCCAGCCTGGTGCAGGTCTACAATTTTCTTCTTGGTGTCCTTCGACATCTCTTTGGTTTTGGCCATGGTTGAGTTTGGAGTGTGACTGTTTGAGGCTATGGACAGGTGTCTTTTATAAAGATACTGGGTTCAAACTAAGCGTGCCGCACAAGCCCTCAAAAGTGAAGCCAAAACGTCTTGAACGCCCCCCCTGTGATTGGTCCTAGTATAGGTAATAAACCCCACCTCCTCGTGTTATTCAACGGGACGTGAGACCAACTAAACGAATAATTACACTTCACATATTCTTTATCCAAAGATAGTTTCTGTCATTTATTGTAGTTTCTATCACATTGATGTAATTTCTAGAGTTTTTAAAATAAGTTTGTTTTTAGTTAGTAATGTGATGCTATAAAAACGGTGCTCTGACATGATTGACAGCTGTGATTGACAGGTTCTCTGTGCGAAGTAGTCACTGAAGCACCAACAGACTTTTTTTCATAATGTTGACTATGTGGTAAGTAGTTGTACCTGAGTAGTTATTATTTTAACGAGGTAGTGCAATCAGCCATTGGAGAAGAACGGAGCTGGCCATTTAATAAAAGTGCGGGGCGTGTGCTTGTGGTTTGATTCAGCGAGAATGAGGACGCGGCCTTGATTTCGCGCCTTTACTTCCTGCTCATGACTGCGCATTTCTGGTCCCAAAAATGCAAGTGCGCAGACTCAAGTTCCAAGATGTCAGCGCCATATCACGACATTTGCGACTTCAGTTCTCTCTGATGGGAAAGAACGAAGGGGCATCGTCCATCTTTTTTTTTTTTTTACAGTCTATGGTTCAAACAGGTACAAATACAAATTTCACAACAAATAAATTCTTTAAAAATCCTACAATGTGATATCCTGGATTTTTTTTTTCTCATTTTGTCTCTCATAGTTGAAGTGTACCTATGGTGAAAATTACAGACCTCTCTCATTATTCTAACTAGGAGAACTTGCTCAATCAGTGGCTGACTAAATACTTTTTGGCCCCACTGTATGTATTTTGGATATTTTTAATCCCAAAAAAGCTACGGACAACAGCTTTAATAATGGGTATTGTATTAGTAGAAAATCGTTTAGTAAATAATTTGCTCTGTTGTTTCTTAAACCTTCAAGCATTGTGATTCTTTCATTATTCCCTTATCAAGTTTAAGATTTCAAAAACATGTATGACTTTCTTTCTTCAGTGGAACACACAACGAGACAACGTTTTGAAGAATATCTATGCTGCTCTTTATCTTACAATGAAAGCATACTATCAACTGTCAAGAGATACATATTGTACTCTATTCTGAATTGCACGTCTGGAACCATTCAAAACAGGCTGTGTGTCTGTTATTGATTGGTTGGTTGACCACCTTTTTTCTTTACTCGGTAGAGGACAATATTGACTTGATTTAAGACGCATAACAATCTAAATACTGCTTGTGTGTAACATGATAATTCACATGTTACACACATGTGAATTATCATGTTACACACAAGTATATTATTAATGATAATTCACATTTTGAAGTTTCAAAAAGACAAACTGTTTAAAAAGACAAACTGTTTATTTGTGGTCTCTTTATTTTTGTAAAAAAAAAAAAAAAAAAAAAAGATGTTTGACTAAAATCACAACTTTGTTGTGTCACTTTTTTTTACTTTATTTCTCTGCTTTCCTGTTACAGATCTGCTGAAATAGTGCAGCACCGCAAGATCCAAAAACAACCGACGAAGAAAATCTGTGCAACCGGAAGTTTTTGTACGCACAAGTAAGCTAATTTAATCATCAAACATTCAACAACATATCAAAACTGCCCAACATTTCCAAATTAAATTTTGAATCCACTAAGTGCTATACAACTGTGCAAGTTTTGGCTCTAAATTCGAACCGGACTATGTTGTTTTTTTTTTTTTTTTTTGTTTTTTTTTTGACATTGATTCTGTTATTTTTATTATTGACTGTTGATTTCTATATTTACTATTTCCGTCATACAACAAAACATTCTGGCAGCCATGGAAATGTGAATACGTTCAAAAATGCTGATGCTGGCTGGCAACTTTTTTAGTAAACGCTGGCGGGGAAAGGATGAATGTGACACAGATAAGAATAGTGTGATGTGTGATATGACCTTCAGCTTTAGTTTGTTTTGATTATTGTGGAATTCAGGACTCGTATTATATTTTTAATTTTCTGTTTTGTTCTTACATGGAAAAGAGCAGCATGAACATTTTTCAAAATTTCTCCTCCTGTTCAATTATTCTAACGGGTAGAGAAAATTGCTGTGCTTTTTTGCTCAGGCTGATATATATATATATATATATATATATATATATATATATATATAATTTTCCTGAGCAGTGTAACAGTGCAAACTGTTTAACTTCAATCGTAGTATTGCTTATCTGGCTCAGAATTGCTTCACAATGATGAGCCAAGATTCTCGGGTCTTGAGGGACTTAAACATTCAGCACTTGCCAAGCTAATAACAGCACGTTATACTCCCAGCTTTCTTGGCTATAGAACGTCTGACCACAGCAATTTGGTTGGTGCTGATGCAACCAAACAGATCAATACAGAGGCCGTGAGACCAGTGTGTGCCACGTGGGTCTAGGTAGCCCATTAGGACTGAGGGATTTGTGAACTCTGTCAAAGTTCTGTGATAAACAAGCATGTCCTCTTTCAGACATAGTTTAGCATCTATTACTTAAATATGTTTTGTAATATCTACTTAAATAAACATATATTATTCAAATGATATTGTTTAAATGAATATGCAATAGTAGTTGTGGCATAATTGTCAGACTGGTAACCCAAGGGCTCATTTCTCAATACTGGCAGGACATGACTTAGGTTCCCTTGAGCAAGGCACTTAAACCCTTATAGCTCCCTGGGCGCAGCAGTGAATGGCTGCTCACTGTTCCAGGTGTGTTTGTCCATGGTTTGCAGTGTGTTTTCACTAACATGGATGGGTCAATGCTGCCTTCATGTGTTACCGGAATTATCTAGTTTCTTAGTTAAAGAAATTGGACATGTACTAAAAACTGAAAATTTGAATGCATTGACCTCATAATCTCGACTTCAGAATGGGAAGTAGGAAATATCCAATAGCACATGAAGGCAGATGAAATACAGAGAAATACAGATAAAAAATTCAAAATATGAGTTACCATACTTGGCCTTCACATGTCACTTTCACTAGTATGTAAATCAAGTTATCATATTTAAATACATATCAATGAAAACGTGAGGCAAAAAAAGACTTTAGAATAGGAAAAAAAAATGGGTAAATTCTAGAATTTTTAAACCTGGATTTTTTTTAACTACATTTTCTAAATACCCCATCACACAAAGCTCCCACAAACTCAGTCTTTAATTAATTTCAGATTTAGACACTTTTTTAACTTGATTTTACACAAAACTTTTTTACACATTTACCAACTGCTCATATACTGTACTAAACAATTTATTAATTACACATGTGTAACTACCGTTTTTTTTTTTTTTTTTTAAATTTAATTTAATTTGCTTTAATTTTTTAATTGTTTCCCTATTTTATTTTCCAAAAATATAAATGACAAAATTGAAAATATAGTGTGATGGGGTTTAAGACTGAAGGGACACTTTTTAATTTTATTTTTTTTGGCTTGTTTTAATTTAATTTGCTTTAATTTTTAATTGTCTCCCTATTTTATTTTCCAAAAATACAAAATGACAAAATTGAGAATATAGTGTGATGGGGTTTAAGACTGAAGGGACACTTTTTAATTTTAATTGCTTTCAATTTTAATTCATTTTGATTATTAAGATATCCCCTCCAATACTCCAATAATCATTTTATAGGCAACCATGTAATAATGGCATTTGTCATATTTATATTCATTTTGTACTGTTAACCAAATTTCAGTTATTTAAAAAAAGGGGCAATTTTTGACTTGGTTTAGTATAATTTTAACACTTCAAGTGGTTTATGCTTGGGTAGAGATGAGTAAGAAATTAATTTAACATTATCTGAATAGTCTTTACCAAGTCTTTATCTTGTGCAATTTTGGTTTGCATGTTTACTGAAAAATGTGGTTGTTGGAAAACAAACCAAACATTGAAACAAAGTGTAACATTCCATTAAGAAACTTCCATTATGCAAAACTCAATCTTCATATAATATAAAACGCATATTAACAGCCTAATATAAAACACAATTCCTATTTTATTTGCTTATTTACACATTTATTGTGCAATGTTCATGTTTGTTGCCTAAAGAACATTTTTTGGCACATACCAGGCTCATTGCCGTTATTTTAGGCAACTTGGACAGCAAGTAGACATTTCCAGAACTGTTTTATACATTATTACCTGTCTACATTGGCACTGTGCTGAAGGTCTAACTCAAATTACAATGGCACTGTGAAAAGACATGATATATGGGTGGCTTGCGCATTAAGTTTGGCATTTTAGAAATGTTTCTGAGTGCACTTTGTCTCCTTCACTCTCGGCATGTCTTTCAGTGTCTTTTAGACAAAGCTGTTATATATTCATTTCTTTATCTGCAGTAAGATGAATCTCCAATTACTTTGAACAGTAATGATTTCACATGGCAACAATCAATAAATGTGAACAACGGATCTCCTTCGTCAATCAGCTCTCTGCTCATATATTCTCGTCCGCTCATGTGGCACAAAGAAGATAAGACATCAAATAAAGCCATTAGCTGCATTCATCATCATGGCCTGAATCATGATACGCTGCTTTACCAAAATGTCTACCAAATGTCATTAACCTCCATAAGTAACAGAGAAGCCGATAAGAATCACTCTGATATATATCGTCACTGTCTTCTAGGCCATTGGAACGGTATCAGTGATGAGTAGAACAAAGACAGATGTTGCCGCATTATCAGAGGTTTCAAAGGTAGTGGAACCTTAAAATCCAGTTAAATATATACATATTACCAAATACTTTACAGTAAATGTTGGTCCGGTGTTATTTATCTTGATCAATGAGTGGGTCCTGGTTCAAAACGTTTTGCAAAATCAGTTCTAAAGCACAGTATTTGCATCAAGACTAAAAAAATATCCTCTTTGGAACATTTTATTTTGCATAAAAAGTGCATAGTATCATTATAAGCTCCCAACTTCACAGGATAAAATGTCTCGTCTTTCATCATAAAGAGTGCAGTTGCCATCATAGATGAAGTGTCCCGCCAATTATTCAGATCCTAAACCAATTTCCACATTTTTAAGGCCTGGGAACTTTTTTATCATTGCATGCATATCTCTAAAATAATTCATTTTGAGTTTCAGTGATTTAATGTAGGAATGTATGTAGGAAAAGGGTCATAGAAACTTTTAAAACTACTGTGCTATTATGAAAAATAAACTTTGGAGACAGGCTCATTTGTTTGTACATAATACAAGATAATCTGGCTAATTTCTCCCCTTTGGTAAAGTCCACATTATTTTGATGGTTCTACTGATTATTTTATCAGAATTTTTCTGTGGTATGGGGTGTGTTAAGAAAGACTGAATCTGCTCAGAAGAATGTCAGGGCCGCACCGATTTCAAATCATAAATATTGAATATTCACGATCAGAAATCCTGTTGTATGGTGGCAGTGCCGATCCTAAAATTCTGGGGGCCTTAAGCAAAACTTTTTCGGCAAACGAGTGTTTTTTTTTTTTTTTCCCCTTCCCTCTGTGTGTTATCACAGCCTGGTCTCATTGTTAATACGTAGGTATTTTACGTTTTTGCAAAGATAGAAAACGTACTTTTTAGTACGTTTTGATAGATGCTGAAACGTATAATATCGACGTATCTGCAACATTTAAATGTAACATTATTACGTTTTTACAGCAAAAAAACGTAAACTATTTACGTATATTCTATATCATACAGATATCTGTATAATTTCCCCTTTTACCATTTTAAAGATAAATGTAAGATCCCGTAACCCTAATCCCAAACCTAAACATAACCATTTTATACATAATATAAAAAAGGATAAAACGGTGTTGGAAAAGGGCAGTTTTATTAACAATAACGTTAGCATTAAAATCTATTTTAAATCTAAACCTACCCATAACAATTCCTTAAAACTACGTAACAAACGACAATTATGAAGAAAAACATAACTAACAGACAAGTATAATGACAATAATTTATTTATTGTGAAAATGTCAAAACCAATACCAAAAGCCGTTCACATGATGAAGCGTTGCAGTCGCAGTCCTCTCTGGCAGTATTGTAATAGTTTTGTATGAAGTACAGAACAGAAATTAAATTACTAATCAAAGAAAATGTTAATCCGGCTCTCGGTTCGCGCTTCTCCATTTCAAAATTTCAAATGAACTAAACTAACCAACCGTCACAGTCCTTCATGTCGCAAACTGTGACGAAGCAGGGAAGAGCCAATGAACGTTTGATATCGCTGCCGTAAAACATGACATATCGCTTCTCAAGGGCGCAATATTTGAATTTGAATTCATCACCAACGCGGGCCGTGGGGTTTGACATGTACGGTCGCTGCTAAGAATGGGGAAGGTCACGACTGGATAAGAGGCTGAATTAGGAGTTGTTTCTTGCATACAACTATGGATTCTAAAGATTTGGATTACATCAAACTAATAAAATTGATGTCTTTTGTGAATTTTGTTGAAAACGCTTTATATATCTCAAGGTAAATAAACTATTACAAAACGGTTAAACGAGTAACGTTAAAGAATGTATTTTTAAGGTTTTATATTGTATTGTTTAACACCATGCAGGCGAAACGAGCAAAATGTTAATATTTATGAGTATTATATCGATAAATGCGACTGAAAACTTAATTGATAAAACAGTGGAATGCAATAGAGTCAAAACATAATGCTACGATAATATTAAAATGCATTTTGTGATACGTACAAATGTGTACTTCGGTGGATTTGCTCATACGTAAATAAATGACGTTTTTGTGCTGTTAATACATAAATATTTTACGTTTTAGTGCTGTAAATACGTCTGTTTTATACGTTTCTGCGCATATAAAACGTAATTATACATACGTATGCTAGAACGACACTTTACGTTCAAGTACATACGTATTCTCATGAGATCACGTTGGTTATCATGGCTGAATCTGCAAGTAAAACCAAGAAACCAAAGGTTTCGTCAGAGGACAGTAGAAAGAAAAAAAGGGAGAGTGGCAAAGTAAAAGGCTGGATGAGGATCAATATTGGTCCAGCTTTAGCTCGCTGGCATGAGCCAAAGGAGGAGAAGGTGTGCCCGACCGATCCAAGAGGTCCTCGCTCCTAAAGGTACAATTTTTGGGGTACGCCAAAATGAGCGAACGGGGGACTTTTTTTAATATACTATTTTAAAAACATTAATTTGTAATACTACTCCAAAAAAACTTCACTCTAAGTCCCCCGACTCCGGTCTGGCGTATCAATCTTCCCCTGCCTAGCAAACGTGAAGTGTGTCAGAAACAGAGAGCGCGTGCGATCAGTTTACTATTAGCAATGTGATGTATAGCTTCGTCCCTCGCCACATCCAATGTGGCGTCCCTCGCCACATCCAATCCAAACTTGAGCACAATATGAAGAGTTCAGATGCAAAAGCCTCTAAGTGCCATTTGAAATTTTCTTCTAAAATGACCATTTTTATCAAGCTTTTATATTTAAGTTCAGTAATTTCACTTAAATGACAATTAATAGGTAATCTTCATTGTCATTTAAGTGAAATTACTGAACTTAAATATACAAGCTTGATAAAAATGATCATTTTAGAAGAAAATTTCAAATGGCACTTAGAGGCTTTTGCATCTGAACTCTTCATATGTATTTTGTTCTGATTCACTGCTTGCAAACAGTCTCTTTTACGATATTGATCTTGTTACATGCTTAAAGCTCTGTACGTGCTAAATAATTATTATTCTGTGGCCATGGGATATTGTCTTTTCGAATAAATGAATAATCAAAAGAGTTCATTGGACGAACTGATTAATTGATTGTAATATTAATTTAGCCACATCAAGTTAATCCAATTAACTGATCCAAATATTCATAATTAATCATGTTATTATTGATTATCAATATTTCATAGAGCTAATTTGTTACATTATTAAAAAAATATATATTTTCACATGACTCCGCAAATGTTTAGCAGACACCATACGCATATTTGCATGTTATAAAGAAATATATTCAAAATGTGGTAATTCACCGTCATATTTATTTTATATAGTGAGGTGCAAGGGGTCCCCCTGATGGTTCGGGGGCCCTACGCAACTTGAGTAGTTTTGTGTAAAGGGAGGTTCGGCTCCCTTTGGGTACGAAGCGATACCCAATCAGAAAGCCACACACAATTTTTCCAGTAAAAATCTGCCCAAAGACTATAATCACCATTTCTTCTTGCCATATCTGTCTACTCAATAGTCAAGTTTGACAGCGAAAGATTTTGTGAGATTTCCTGTGGAAAATCTGATGGACACTATCAATATTTAACTGATTTAACTCTTTTGTGGACAAAAAGAGCTATTGGATGTTTTTCAATGGATGCTTGACTTTAAAAAAAATGGCAAAATGTGACTGATTGGATTAATTCAGTGATTATTGTTTTGTAATGAAGGTCCTCTTTTGATTTTGCATGTTTTCATTTGTATTTCCAACACACATTACTGTATTCCTGTAGCTGCATCATGTCTATAAAGTAGAGCCCGAATAATAACACTGAACCCATAGACCGTTAAAAACGTATAATTTGTCAACATTTGTAAACAGTTGTCTATATATTAAAATAAGCAAAAATACGTCTACCCCGTGTATGGGGATCAATGAACAATAAAAAAAATAATATATTACAAATCATGCTCCCTGTAATGCAAGTCATTTTAAAATTCTATTACGTGGCTCACCGAAAATGTTTTCTCATCCACACTGCTTTTTGAAACTGAACATATGAGAGAAAATCTGCACACCATAAAATAAAAGCAAAAGTGATGAGAGGCAGGTTAGGGAGCAACTCAAAACCAAATGTTTTTCGCTTGATTATCAAACAATTAAGTGAGATCAAATATCTGAGAACAAAGATAAAAGATAACAGGAGAGTAGCACTGAAGAAGAGAAATAAAGGCACGAATTAAAGATCAGACCCACAACAACATTTGAGAGATAAATGACAGATGTCCCCTGTGTTCAAGGTTTTAAAAAAGTTGCCCTAACAAGGACAAAACTTTCTATACGTGAAGCATGTACCATAACAGCTGTGAAGAATGAAGCTTATTTCAATGGTTGAAGACAATCACACAGAGATTCTGTGTGAAAGTTTGTGTATCACAATGTGACAGCAGTATGTGAGCTTGTCACAACATGCGGCTTCATAGGCATGGATAGTGAAATGGTACTTGACCAGACTGGAGTCTGAAGTCTGATTTAACACTTGAGAAGACGATATGAGTCTGTGAAACGTTGATGCAAAAGACATGGCAGAAAGTAAATATGATAGTTGCACAAAAGCACTGCAAGACACAACCTGTTCAGACAAATATAAGGAAAAAAAAAACAACCTGAAGGGGGATATAAAACTTATTATAGGGGAAATAAGACATTGCCCCTAATTTTGCCCTAAACAATGAAACCAGTATATTTTGTGACAGGAAAATACCTTGCCACTTCAGTTACAACAACCTGTATAACTGAACTGATATACTGTATGCAACCAGTCCTACATTACCCACTTTGAGAGGGAATCGAACCATGATCTCCGGAGTAGGAGGCACGCACAGCTCTTACTGACCACCATACTGTACATTACATATATAGTGAATAAATTCAGTGGCTCCAAAGATTATTTAGCCATGTAAAAGTACATGCATTTCTTTGCATTTGCATCATATAACTAAATATATGCTCAGGGAGATCAACTACTTGGTCACCATCAAATCAAAATGGACTTTTCTTATTTATTATTATTTTTTAATGGAATAAAGTATTCATTATAAATTATTTATCCGTGCACATCATTAATTTATTTTAAAAATGCATGTGCCCTCACAATCTTTAATCAAAATAACTTCGCCTCTCTCTTGCTGCATCATCTCTTCTCTTCTCTTATGATGTTTCCTGGCACAAGGGTGGGACAACCCATCACTCACATGAGATCCACCAATAGCAAACCACAACCATCCAATCAATTCCCCGTGGACAATATCAAGTCCCATCCAACAATTTTTTTTTTTTATTCTTACAGAAGCCGTTTCACTTGGATATACATTAAGTTAGGAAAGAAACAGCTATCACAACTTCCATTTCATGCCGGCTTTAAAGAGTACCTATTTTGGCATTTAAAATGTTCCTAATATTGTTCTGGGAGTCCCCAACAACAGTTTTACAAGCATGCAATGACAAAAAACACTTTTGTTGTCTTATAATATGCATTTATTTTTACCTGAACTGCCCACCGACTCCCATATGAATCGTTTTAGCGAGTCGTTTTCCAAAACCCGCCTTTGCGTGTCGCTAATCTGCGGTGATTGGTCAGATGACCTAGTCAGTTGTGATTGGTATTCTCTGTGCAGAAAAACGGAACTCTTATTACCTTAAATGGGTTCTCAACTCCAGTCCTCACGACCCACTGCTCTGCATATTGTGTATGTCTCCCTCATTTAACACACCTCAGATCCTCAGCTCGTTAGGATAGAGCCGGCTCGCGAATCCATACTTTATAGCGTTTAGGTTTGTGAAGCAATCATCTTCAAAATGACGCGAACACAGAACAAGGTTTGGGCTATACTTGTGTGGTATAGCAGTACTTGTATATATGAACTGCAGCCACTTAGTCTTCAAATACTCCTCACTTGGCAGGTGAAAAAGTTCGCTTTTGCGTCGCACTTCAAAACACAGCGTCTCGTCGACATGATTGTTTTTCAAAGCCCAGATCTCGAAAAACGACAGAGTCCAAAAAGGTGCGGTGGGTCCAAACCTCCATGCTCTCAGACCTCCCTGGCCAGCCCAGGCAGGGTGGCACGTCCTGGGCCAGTTTCAGATTTGCCCGCCACCCCTGAAGCTCCGGTTTTCCCTGGCGTCTCCGAGCGCAATAAGTGGGCGTTTCTTATTCAAATAACTTGTCAAGTTGACGTCAACCAGACAAGGAAAAGCATCGTTCTTCGAACGATTCATATCAGCGACTCAGAGTCGACTCTTGTTTTTGAGAGACAATAACTTTGTATACGATGAACTTTCATGTTTAAAACTTTGCAGGATGTTTTCGTTCACTTAGATCTATGTAAACACTACATGAAGGGCAATTTTCAAAAACCCAAAATAGGTACCCTTTAAAGGAAAGATTGACTGGCCTCTTGACAGCATTGCTTTTTCTTGATAATGTAATAATATCACCTACCTAATTCTAGAAAATGTGGAATGAATGCTAGGAATTTCAATGGTCTTTCTCTTTTAGGTTTTCAATGGTCTTAAACTGCAGGTATCAGGTCAACAGTTGTTAACTGTGGCTTTAAATGAAATGAAGTGGAAGCTCTGGATAGTGAATGAAAAATGAGTATGTATTGTAGGGCTGGGTAATAAATATCAATTTCTTGATATTAATCGATTCTCATTTTTACGAACCGATGTCGATTCTTAAGGCTCAAGAATCGATTAGTTATCCTGTTTCAATTGAATGTATGGGACATTGTATCGCGGCTGCGCGCATCCAAAAAATCGCAATAATCTTTGTCCTTTGTTACAATTGATATGAAACAAAGTCTCAATTTTCAGATTACGTCCATTTTCTTTAGAAATTCAAAAACATAAACAGTGTTTTGGCGCTGTGGCGTGAGATCGCTCTGGCGCAGAAGCAGCAGCGCTGATCTCTCTTCCGGGTTAATAATACCAGTCACAGCGTGAAATAAACATGAATGAGCATCTGAAAGTGAGTTAAAAGATAGAGTACAACTTATCGAAATCCGTATCATGTCACATTGATTCGCTCAATCAGCGTTTCAACCGTGGAAAGACGTCAGTTAGACAGCTTGTAATCAATGTCATGTATCATCATATTTACCTCAGAAAACCCACATCAACTCGTTAGTCAGCTAGAAAAAAATAACTCCAGAGAGGAGCATTTTGCTAAATATATACACCATATTACATATGCATTATTATCTTAATGTTCTTCAATATTTAATGCATATTTGAATAAATCTGGCAAGTTTTTATGACAGCCCAAATTTAAATGTTTATATTTCATATAATCTTCTTATTATAAAATAAATAAAAGTGTAATTTAAGTGATTCATTCATTATTACCTTCATATTAGGCTAATGAAGCCTAGTAGGCTACAACTAGACTCCCATAGTTTACAGCATTAGTTAAGAGATTTGAT
Source organism: Cyprinella venusta (assembly GCA_038021265.1). Taxonomy (NCBI): domain Eukaryota; kingdom Metazoa; phylum Chordata; class Actinopteri; order Cypriniformes; family Leuciscidae; genus Cyprinella; species Cyprinella venusta. Next base: position 23,368,016 of record CM075873.1, on the reverse strand, counting down.
TCCCTTGAGAAAAAATGCCATTTATTGTAACTGATATCCAAAATAATCGATATTGAATCGAATCGTAATCAAAATCGAATCGAATTGCAAGCTTGTGAATCGAAATCAAATCGAATTGTAACATTTGTCTCAACACCCAGCCCTAATGTATTGGCGCTATTCCACTGCATGGTACGGTACGGCACGCTTTGGTACTTTTCCACTGCATGGTACGGTATGGCTCAGCTCGGTACAGCTCACTTGTGGCACTTTTACACTGTTTGGTACGGTATGTGTCGCTTTGGCTCGCTTTAAATGGTACCTGGTCTGTTGGGGTTCCAAGCGTACCGTACTGGTACTAAATGTGAAGTGAAACACTGTAGATCACTGATTGGTCAGACAGAGTCTTCAGTACCAGCATCATTGTATTTGCGGCCAATAGACAACGACACGAGAAACCAAACCCGCTAGATTTAAATAGCCAGTAACAGCCACCGCTGTTATCAATCAGTCTATAATCCCACCCACTTTAAAGCGGTACTAACTTACCACGCAGTGGAAAAGTGAAGCGAGCCGAACCGTGCTGCGCCGAACTGTACTGAGCCGTACCAGCAGTGGAAAAGCGCCATATGGTGAGGGATTTCCATGAACAAAAGACTACAATACAGTAATTAAGTGTAGATCCTGAGGGGAATCCTGTGTAGTTTTTGTCTACCATATATATATATAAATATATATAATAAATAATAATAATAAATAAAAACAACCTAATATTGGTGAAAATATGATCAGGAAAAAAAAATAGTTACAAGCTAGTAACATATTATTAACACAAACTCTGTTTTAGAAGAAAAATTCTAAAATAGTTCATTCAAATAATCCTGCCAATATGTTGGATATTACACCAGAACGCTTGAACGCAGAACGCAATCAAGGCATTTGTCAATCGGAAATATATTTTTGCCGTCCTTCCTACATGATTCGGCAAAAGTGTAACTTATCAGCTGGCTCTGATGGTCGCTAAGAAGATGGGAAGTAATGAAAATCCTGTGGTCGTTGTGGTTTCTCCTATGGTCGCACTCATGGAGGACCAAGTAAAAGAAGCAACACTTCTTATTTTACTTCTAAAATAAGTAAGTTATTTAGCTGACAACTTTGCTATGCAAAGTACATAGTTGACTTACTCTGATTTGTTGCTCTGATTGGTTGTAGGTTACCCAACTATCCAATTGAGTGCAGAGTTTGTTTTTTTCCCCCCTGGTTCGGTTAAGACACGCCTCATAATCAAAGCACTATGGAGCAGTTTCAGACTCACATTCTGACTAGAATATGAGTATGACGAAGTCAGGCTAGTTTTTTTGGGCTTACAAATGCAAAAAAGTGAAACCACCCTCCACAGTGGAAATCTTAAAAACGCTCAACCGCCGCGTTCCCGTCTAAAGGGTAATAACGCAAAAGTCTGCTAGACAGTGAAGGCACAGATCTGGTTGTATGCAGGCCCGCAGTCTTGCTGGTGTTATGTGGCAGTGCTTCACATTGCAACACAATGCCACTTTTGCATTGTCTCTTCAGATCGTTTACGTGTAAACAGCCTAACTTTTCTTGTTGGTTAATTTTCTGAAAGCCACTCTAAAAAATGAGATGAATCATATGTCCACTACAGAAATGTAATATCATGACTTACGTTTGCACATAAAATGATTTGAATGGACAATCATTATGCTATCTTATAAATAATTTGTGGAAAATTTAACAATAGACAAAACAGATTTTGAATGGTTGTACCATATTGCTGTCACAAAGACAAGTAACATACACTTCCAGACCTGAGAGATTCTAACAAGGAGGGTTGCCCAGTGTTACCTAGACAACAGGATCATTTATGGAGCATCAACTTATCTACAAAATGCTGACCTATGTGCTGGGTTGAGACAGACTAATGAGGCTGGAGTGAACCTCAATAAAGACAAATGTCAGTTTCACCAGATGCGTCTGAGCTTGAAGGGTCCACATCCGGATAATACTCATGATGGCATTCTTAAAATCAATGTGAATTCTTGTGCATATGTGTGTTTAAATTTAGATGTATCCCCCCTATATAGTTTCTGAAGTCCACAATTTGCACTATGTGTCCACAAGACTTTTGACTAATGGAAGTTGTCGCCTAGAGTTTTTTCTTCAAAGTGTTTGAAAATTATCCTGCCGTTTCATTCACATAACACAATAGATTCTTTTAAATTGCAGACTGATCTCATGAAATTGCGTGTATTTCCAATTCGTATTTGGCGTGCGATCAACACGCATATTCGCTTTTCAGCTCATTTATGAATGCTGTTGACTTAACGTTATATATATATATATATATATATATATATATATATATATATATATATATATATATGTATATGTAGAGTTCAGAAGCAAAATTTCTTAACTCTGTTTGACCAGAAATGGAGTACTTTAAGTCTATTTTTCTACTATGTGAAAAATGTACTATGTTGGCTGACCTCAACCACCCCCTTGACTAAACTGGGGTGTAAACACACAAAGCAAAAACAAACAAAACAACAATAAATTACTAGATAAATCTCTACTAGACAACAGAACTCCCGAATAATGACGGTCACAGCATCTTCCAGAATCCACTCATCTCCTCCCACCATAATACTCATCGACGTGGGCACCTAAGAGACAAGCTTCAGAGAGAGAAACAGAAAAACAGAAAACATCGTGACAACATATCATACTCGTGATAGAGCATCCGCAATCACCTTTTCTGTACCCTTGATGTGTCTTAAATCAAGATGAGACCCTTGTAGAAAGATACACCTAGATGAGACCCTTGTAGAAAGATACACCATCTCATGAGTCACTGGTTTGGGTTCTGCTAAGAATGAAGGAATGTTAGAGGTTTGTGCTCTGTAAAAAAAAAGCCAATGGTCCTCCTATTGAATGCACATAAACCTCAAAATGGATAAGTGACCAAATTAGAGCAAATGCTTCTATCTTCAATTTAACTGAATAGTTAAATTGATAAACATTAAACTTTTTAGAGAAGTACCCCACCACACAGTCTACCCCATCTTCTGAGGTGTGCAGTAAAACAGCTCCAGGTCCCACATTACTAGTGTCTTGCAATTTAAAAGGTTTTATCCAGTCTAGAAACAACCAAAATTGAAGACACAGTGAGAAGAGACTTAACATCCTCAAATACTCTCTGCCACACAGAGGTTCACTCAAATTTGATTTTATCTTGAAGCAGGTTGGTTAGAGGAGCTGCCACAGTAGAGAAAATCGGACAGAATCCCCTATAAAACCCAGCCATCCCAAGTAAACTAATTTTTAGTTGTAGGGGTAGAAAATTGATCAGTTGCTGTCACTTTAGCTCGAACAGGACATACATGACCCTGACCCAACAACTTTTCCAAGGTAGATTACAGTGGCCTTAGCAAATTCACATTTGCTCAAATTAACTGTGAGGATAGCCACAACCAGACGATTCAACAAAGCTCTAATCCGACTTAGATCTTCTGACCAAGTGTCACTATAGACGGCTATGTAAGACAACTTACGTATATATAAGATATAAACACGACTTTATTGATTATTCTAACACATAAAACTAATATCTAACACAATCACACGCACACACACATTCATACGAGTTGCAGAAAGAAAGCGAGAAAGAATGAGTTTTAAGAGTGAGATGGTGAAATTCTAAGTTTCTAAGCACTTATAAGACATGACTTGAACATAACATAAATCATTAATTTAACCCTTCTATTGTTTCATAGGCGGGTTATTCAATTTTATCTCAATGGTTTAGTTAATAGTCTGGACTGCTGCTTGCTTGTCCTTGTGTTGCTTTGTGGATTTCTTTTGTTGGCGTAAAAGGGTGTTTCCCCGGGTCCGTTGCTTGGCTGGCGGTCTTCTTGTGCCTGGATAGTAATAATAAATGCTTATTATTATGCAGGTCTTTGTCTCTCTCAGGTGAGAATCACCGAATTACACATGTTGAGGACTGGCCTGTTCGCCCATTCGCATATTGCCTTGGCAAACAAAAAATGTTTTTCACAATATAAACCAATTCACAGTTTTATGTCAATGATTTGACAGGATGTTTTTTCAGATCATTATGAAGAAAAAAACTCTAAGTCAGAACATCCATTAGTCAAAAGTGTTGTGGACGCATGTTTCGTGTGCGTTTTGTAGCCTTATTTCAGAAACTTTCATTTTTTGTTTTTTCAATAAGCACGCATAAACAATATTCTCTTAAATACAAACGTACACACATGTTGCTCACATATTATAGTAGCCCTGTTTCTGTTAAATATAGTGCAATTTCACCTGTGCCATTAATATGTTTATAAGCAACTGAAAAAAACAAACAAACACAAATGTCAGGGCATCTCAAAACATCTCAAGGACTCCAAATACACCCTAGACCTCAGAGGGTTAAGAACATATTATCTTACTGATAGTAAGATCTTAAGATAATAATAGGAAAAAGATAATCTTTCATTCACACATCTAATATAACGTCGCTGCCCGATGAAAACCACGTACGTCCAAAACGGTTACTTTTCAGGAAGTGAAAAAAACATGTTATTTCAAAAACAGCTGAACGCAGCTTTGTCATGCTTGGCACAACATCTTTAAATGTAACCATATTCTTGCCAGTGTCATGACATAATCCATATTTGACCCAAAATCGAGTTTAAATGGACATACGTGCATATTGTATAGTAACAGTGGTCGATACGCGTTCTTCCGATCATTAATTAGAATGACCAAATCGCGTTTCTTATTGACAGATGAATAGGCTACGCTCAGTTTATTAAATGTCTCTTGCAAACTATGAAGAGACAATGAATCATACACTGACATGGCGATGACTAGACTGATACTTTATTTACACAATCTTACCATAATTTTGTCGGATATGAACAGCATTTTATTACAGATATGAGCTGAATTTTATCATCAGCTAATTTCAAAATCAAAGACATAGGCTACGAGCTCGGCAACAGCCTGCCCTGGTAAGATCACTTCGTTTCTTTACTTGAAGATGATTGTGTGTGTGAGATGATTGTGTGATTGTGAAGATGATTGCGTCCGTGACTTACTTTCAGTTTCGCTTTCTGCTCATCTGCGGTGATGCGTGTCGCAGTAGCGCCGTCATCTGACTATAACGTGTCATATAGCCTATATAACACGCTCTCGCTCGTTTATTTTTTTTAGCATTTTTGGGAAAAGTAAAATATAGGCCTACATATGTGGTTTCAACAACCAGATTGCGTTTACTAGTAAAGATCCGAACACAATGCGAGCCAGACTACCTCCAGATGGTCAGGCAGATCCGATCACAATTCGATCATAACGTATTTATACCTTGCATTAACATGCCTTTTTTATTATCCGGATAACTTATCTGGATACAGATCGCATTTTAATACCAGGTGTAGGGGTCTCAGAGACGAGACCGGCTAGAAACTTCACGAGACCGGCGAGATGCCTCCACAGGGCGGGGAGATACTATTCTGCCTATGGGAGATACGCTGCGTGATGGACAGCTTTGACAGCAAATGGAAATACGTGGAAATCAGATGACATGATTTCACAACTTTTCATTGGTCATTTAGATAATGTGACGCATGCTGTACACGGAAATGAACCTGGACATTCTATCCGTCAAAATATCTCAAAATCGCCAAAAATGGACATACGCGGTTTTCATCGGACAGCGACGATAAGGGGTTCTTAACCCTCTGGGTGTTTTCTGGGGTCTAAGGCATTTTTGGGGAAGAGAAAAAAATCCTGGTCAAATAGGTTATATTGGCCATTGCATAGAATTGGTTCAAAGTTACAGTTGGAAATATCTTGAAAAGAAAATTATTTTTTCCGTATAAAGTATTATTTTTAAAGTAGCCTATTTTATCGTAAATATTTCAAAGTTAAGGATTCATTAATTTGATATGTGAATTGCATTAGCTTCCATGGATAACAGTTGATTAGTTTATTTTTGACAAAACTTACTATATATTTAACATATGAGCAGAAACTAAATGATGATTGGGATGTCTAACCAAAGCTTATTTGATGTCTATTTTATAGTAAAAACGTTATAATCTATTTCGTCTGTAACTGTAACTGAATCTCTGCTCCTCGAAATGAAACAGCACTTCTGAGGTAGCTTTTCCAGGAATACTGGTATTATTCCTCACTGCACATCAAGACGAAAGGTTAGGACGAAGTAAGATTTGTAATAAACTGGATGTTTTATCCAGCTGATGTGGCCGTTTTCATGGCTTGCCTCAACATTAGCGTATGAATAGCGTGTACTCTCAGTGGGCGTGTCACATTACGCTATAATTAGGTGAAAGGAAAAAATCTTGAAATCTTGCTTTTTTATGTAAATTACTTTAGAAGACGACAATTTCAGCTTCATAAAGATAAATCTTTCGTGTCTCTGTGACAAGTATTTACTGAGTTACAGTTCATTTTTCGGACGCCTTTCAGAAAGATTTTTACGGAGACAGAGTTGAAAGCGCACCCTGTTTATTTGATTTATTTTACAAAAATATTGATGTTAATAAGAGTGTACACAAAAAAAGGGTTGTTGGCTAGCTGGAGCCAGGATCTTTATGGTTGTGGAATGTTGATTTTAGGTCTGGAGTGTTGAATTTTGTTTTGAAATAATCACAGGAAGATTCATTTGTGTTTGGTTCACCCTCAAATCGTACAACTACATCGTCTAAGTAAACTTCACTACCTTCTAAGCCAGAGATAACTCGATTCATTAATCGTTGAAAAGTGGCTGGGGCATTTCTCAGGCCAAAACTCATACCTTAAAGGAAAATAGGCCTGACAGAGTGACGAATGCAGAGATCTATTGGGCTCTAGCTGTTAGAGGAACCTGCCAATAACCCTTTAACAAATCAAATTTCCCGACATAAATAGCAGACCCAACTTGGTCAATGCAATCTTCGATTTGTGGCAAAGGGATGGAATCAGGTTTGGTTTGTGCATTTACCTTCCTGTTGTCTATACAAAATCTATGAGAGCTGTTGGCTTTTCTAACCAGAATACACGTAGACGTCCAGCTGGAATAAGAAGGCTCCGCTGACCCATTTTTCAACAAGAATTCGACCTCAGCCTCTAGGTGTTGCTTTTTTCTCCAACGGAACATGGTAATAGTGCTGATGATCACACCACAAATTCTCAAGGGCTTCTGTGTTTTTAAAACAGCCTTGTGTGACTGTTTCACCCAGATCCCAATGCATTCTCATCCAAGGGCGTCATCTAACTGACATTTTTTGCCATGCATCTAAATCCGACGCACACGGCAACCTTTAGCGCCAGGTAGATGACACTCATCCTATGGCGTCATCTTACTGACACTTTTGACCATGCATCTAAATCCGACACACATGGCAACCTTTACCATCAGTTAGATGACGCGGGTAGGTTTAGGTCTGGGGTAGGGTTAGACCACTAGGAGGCGCGTCTCATATTGACGCTAAAGGGTGCCATGTGCGTCGGATGTTCACACATGGTCAGAAGCGTCAGTTAGATGACGCCTTGGGATGAGAATGGGCTGCAGATCCAGAACTTCATCATCGGAAACAGGCCCCGAACACCTCTTAAAGATGTTTCCACCCCTGCGTCAACCAAAAGCACAGACTTCACTTGGGATCCTTCTTGATTTTCAAATGTCAAAAGAGAACTAGCAGCCTCCTGGGTAGCGGGTATTCAGGAGTTTCAATCAAATAGTTCAACTCTGAAACCTGATGTGACACAGTATAAGGGCCTACAAATTTTGCCTGAAAAGCAGTACGCACAACTGGCACCAAAGCAAGCACCTGATCCCCAGACTGAAAAACTTGAACCTCTGCACGATGATCCAAATAACTGCTTCATTCTATCTTGTGAATGCCCCAGATTCGCTTTTGCCTGTGCACAAGGTTCATACAATCTCCTACGAAAATCACCAACATAGTTCAAAAAATTTCTTGGTGGATTAACATCTTTCAAATCTTCAGACAAAAGTGACATTGGACTCATCACCAAATTTCCAAACATAAGCTCATTTGGACTAAACCCTGTGCTTTCCTGTGAAGCTTCCCTTGCGGACATAAGAAGCCAGGAAAAAACGTCCTCCCAATCAACCTTCATGTGCGTGCAATAAGATTTTAAAAAGGACTTCAGTGTCTGATGGAAGCGTTCTAGCGCCCCCTGACTTTGAGCATGGTGAACGCTAGCCTTCTGATGTTTAACATGCAACTGCTTTAATATTTGAGCAAATACTTTCGAAGTAAAATTCGATCCTTTGTCTGTTTGTATGACTTTAGGAATTCCAAACAGAGCAATGAATTGCGTTAAAGTCCCCGTGAACCGGAAGTTGCAAGCGATTTTTCTCCAGTGCTGTGACGTATTTCCAAGTGAAACGGAATATTGAACAGAGGGCAGGGTTTTACTCTAGCGCTCCTCCTCTCCATCTCTCGCTCATAGCAAACTAACGGTTTGAGGGGAGTGGTTAAGCGTTTCCCCACCCAAGTTGTGAAACGTACATCATCAGAATATGAAATCATTCCAGACCGGAAGTAACTTTTCAGATTTTGATTAAAGATTACCTTGGTAAAACATTTTTTAAATATAAATTTTTTTTGCACGGATTAATTGTTCACCACAAGACTAGTAATATGCGCTAACAAAGTAAATAGGTTCAGTTTTGATTTCATGGGGACTTTAAGGCTTGTAAAGCCAAGTTCACACTACATGATTTTATGCCCGATTTGCAAATCGTTGAGCTCGTCGACAGGTCAGGGTTTTATTGCGTGCAAATCGCGGGGATTAGCGAACAATGAACGTTTGCTAATCTGTTAGTAGAGAGAGCCAACAACACCGCGAAAATGCTCGCAGACGCGTCGCCAAGCCCAGAAAAATATCTAGCCTGCTAGATATCCAGAGCCATCGTGCGACTCAAACTCAGTGATGTCATGAGTACAGCCAATCAGAGCAACGCATGGGTTGAGGACACCAGGTAAATCTTAGTTTTTCTTTTTTTTTGCATTTTTTTCCTCAGAGCAGATCATCGCACAAACAGTGTGCAGCACTAGTTTCTATCTGACGTCCATATTCACGTGTTGTGTTCTCTTCTTCGCTGGGTATTGGCGCAATATTTATTTATTTATTTATTTATTGCGTGTTTTTTCGTGACAACGTGGTTTGTAGACAAGATAGAATCGTTGGGTGACAGAGTTGTTGTCAACTCGTTATTTATTTGATTATTGTCGGGATTTAGACCGTACCATATAACTGAAACAGCTCTCATTAGAGTCAAAAATGATTTGCTCTTATCATCCGATCGTGGTTATATCTCTATGCAGTGCGTTGTCAACTCGTGTAGTGAGTTACCTCCTGTTGTGGATCAATCACGTTGTGTTGTGTGGTGTGAACAGCAAAACAACTTGAACACTCCTGATTTCACTGAGAAAGTCATGTAGTTTGAACTGCACAGTTCAGCGTTTTAAAATCATGTAGTGTGAACAAGGCTTAACATGGTCTTAGTAGTAATGGAGTGTAATGAATTGGCTGCTGGAAACCTACAATAGTTGTTTGACGCATCATCATGAGCAAATATTTACTACCTGCCTTAGACTTGGGCCCACACAATTACATATTAATATGGTTGGTTTACCACTGAAACAGGAAAGAGTGGTTCTGGTCTCAGAGTCTGATTGGGTTTTCCCGTCAACTGACAATTATGGCATGTTTTAATGTATGCAGACACGTCTCGTTTAAACTTGGGCCAAAAAAAAAAAAAAAACGTTTCTAAATTGATACTTTTTTTTTTTAACACCCAAATGTCCTGAAGAATCATGAACTGTTTTCAAAACCAGATCACAGAGATTTTTTGGAACAAATGGTTCTGGTTATAAAATCTTCACCATGGGGCACCCACTTCCTTACTAATATTTCTCCATCCAGATAATACCCTGAAGATGTATCTTGCAGTACATCTGGAGACAGAAGTCTGTCAAACAAGACAACAAGCGAGGCATCTGCCTGTTCTTTCACCAATTCACTATGTGAAATAGTCAAAACTGGTGCCATTTTTGTCAGTGTCTTACCATCTCACTTAACATCTGACTGAGTCACAGATAAAGATTTACGCCGCCTTCACACTGGCAGTTGAAATCAGCTCCGATGCGGCTGCGAAACGACCGGAAGTCATTCATTTCCTATGGAGATTCGCAGACCGCATGCGAAAGGGTCCGAAACGGGTCCGACCAAGTGCGGTGCGAAGAAAATCGTGTCCGTTGGTCATCCGCATCTGTTCAAAAATTTGAACTCTTGCGAAAAGCTACGGACGGTTCCTATCTGACAATTCCAGCGGAAGTTGAGCGTTGCTATGGTACTGATAAACAAACCCGAATTATTAACTTTTAATAAAATAAATAATGATTTTATAACGATAAGTTGTCATGTCATTTTTTATTTTCATGACTTTCTAACGTTTATAAGGGCAGTTAATACAATAAATTGAAGGTAGATATTAAACTATTGACCACTATATCACATTTTAGCCGACCTGACATGTCAACATCCTCAGCAACTTTCCTCACGCAGCATAACCCTCTCATCAGAGAGATCATACAAAACTGTCAGAATAAAACTTTAATCTCTCCGCCATTTTTGTTCTACCCGCGTCCGACGCTTTTCACTGTGTAGTACGACGTCCGTTGGGAACGTATTGCGTATTACGGAGCTGATTTCATTTGCCAGTGTGAAGGCAGCGTTACTTCCAGCACAGGTTACAACAGAAGAAAAAAAAAGCACTTCTGGAAAACTCTGGGCATTTTCATCTGACACCTCTGAAACCAATAAAGAGGGAGACACTATCAAAGCTGGCGGACCACACTCTACCTCCAGCCAAATTGTTTCCAAGAATAATGTCTACACCTACAACTGGCAAACAGAGACGTACCCCAAGTGTTACCTCTCCCTGCACCAAATCTGAAACCATCATCACATTATGTAGAGGAATGGATATTACATTTAACCCTATTCCTCTAATCAAAACATTATCTCCAGTATACGATTCACTGAAAAAAGACAGGACATTTTCAGAAATAAACGATTATGTTGCACCGGAGTATTTTTACTGGTTTATTCTCTTTAGAGCATACTAGTGAGAGATAACCTTCTGTAATAAAAGGTGAAAATCTAGAATTCAAGGTTTCACAGTCATTTTTAATGGCTAGTTCGAACGATGATTGAATAGACGTTACCAATCCTACTGATTTTGCTCCCAAAACAGCATTTTGGGTCCTTCTATTCCCTGATAAATATTGAGCTTTGGCTTTTAACATCAGACATATAATTTTTTTCCAATGCCCTTTAGCCTGACATTAATTGCATGCATCAACTGATTCACATTGCCCAGGTCTACCTCCAAAGATATCAGGATTTTCCCTACTCTTATCATGTACAGACCAATTACCGTAGGTTCTTGTGTAATTTATCTGACTGCCCTTTGTCCAAACTGATTTTTGTGTATTAGAGCATATTCATCAGCAAGGACCGCAGCATCACTTGCCGTATGAGCTTTAGTCTCAGTTACATAAGTAGCAACACAAGGTGGCACTTACCGAAAAAAAATTTGGAAATATATAAATTGCTCTAACAATACTAGCTCCTTTAGATCACTTATAGTTTTTACATCAGAAGCAGAACAACAGTGATTAAAATGAGTTTGAATTTCTCTCGCAAATTTCACTTGCGTTTGTCTTTCAGAATTTTGCCAACCTCTAAATAGCTGTCTATTTGCCTCTGGTACCGATTCATAAGCTTTCAAAACAGCTGACTTAAAGGGATAGTTCACTTTGAAATTAATTTTTGATATGTTTCAGCTTACCTCAAGGGCATCCAAGATGTAGGTGTCTTTTGTTTCCACAGTATTTTCAAATTTGATATTTTTCGGTCTATCCGTTGTTGTCTATCAGTCATATAATGCAGGTTTAGGGGGTCCACCCTGTTTTCACCTCAAATGGCATGCACAGAGAAGTCCAAATTAAACATGATTTAATGACTCGTAAATGTAAGTACATATTGATGGCCTAAGACACGAAACAAGCGGTTTGTGTGAGAAAACAAACAGTATTCATATCATTTTTACCTTGTGTAAACACAGCCATGTCCAACTGATCTGACGGCACTGGAGCTTCGGTCTGCGCATGCGCCGGAAGTGATCGCTTGCGTGTGTACGCCACTCATATTTTACACAGAGATTTCAGAAGTTTTACCTTTCACTGTGAAGATGTGAACATATTTGGATATACAAGAAATCATAATGGAAGTTGATTTCGATATCTAAATATGTTTAGTGAAAAAAATCTCCTGAGCTCTTCATGTGAAAACACATTGCAATAACAAGACACGCTCTGAATCGGACCAACCTCTGGTACCAGCTACTTGCTCAAACAGTGAAAAAAAGTATCAATTTCCCTTTCATCAAATTTAGGCTCAAGTTTCGAATTTGTGACCACATCAAAATCAAACAAATCATACTCACTACCCTCAACAGACAATCTTCTGGCTTCTCTATAACCTATCCCAGCATTTATCAAATCCATAACGCTCAAGCTCCAATCTCTTACTTTCAATATCATGTCTTGCTTCAATTTTTTGCTGCTCGATCTTTTCCTTAGACTTCATTTGTATCAAGAGTAAATCCTTCTGTTGCTGATTAGTCAAAAAATTCTGCTAGCCTGAACAGTATACACTATCTGTCCATCTTCAAGTACATTCTGTTCTACCAAAGCAGATATCAGGAGACATTTTAAACTTTCCTTTAACTGTTTGTCAGCAACAGAAAGCTCAACATTATAATGATTTGCATGCGCTTACAACTGATCCTTCGAAAACTAATTTAAAAGGTCTTCCGACGGATTATGAATAAATTAATCGGTCCCACTTTATATTAAGTGGCTTTGAGTACTATGTACTTACATTGAAACTAATAATTTGATACAATTGACTTGTTGTGTACATACGTTTTTACATTGTACTTACATTGTAAAAATACCAGCATGTAATTACATCTGTAATTACACAGCTGACCCATCCCTTATACTTAAACCCACCCTTAAACCTACCCATACCACCACACCTGTCCCTAACCTTACCCGTATCACACCTCAATAGCAGGAAAAGTGTTTTACAATACAACATGAGCACAATAAATATATTGTACTTTTTGTAAGTACATAGTACTTAAAGCCACTTAATATAAAGTGGCTTTATATTTTTATAAAAAAAAAAAAAAAAAAAAAAACTAAGATTACGAACCAACACTAAATACTGTATATTTTCCATACACATTCAAACAGTACCGCAGTACAGTATCAGTATCATTCTAAGTGGCAATTATATTATTCATTTACGCAGTTTCCCAAACTTAAACTACAAACAAAAACATATACTTTACGTCCTAATCAGTTGTTACTCAAAGCCTCCCAAACAAACTAAACATCACATGCTGAACACTCGCTCACCGAGACGGAGATAATGACAAACCGGTGTTTTCAATTTCCATGAACGGCTGGACGAGCCCCCATGTCACGGCCGGCTCTAAGCCGCAACAAATGCGGGAGGCAACGAGAACAAAAGCCAGTCAAAGAGTCTTTATTGACAACAAAGAATAAACTATGTAATTAATGCAAAACACAAAAACATGTTCCAATAACACAGGCCTGCAAACATAACTTCCCAAACTAAGCTAATACATAAAGCAAACAAATAAAACAGCAACCCAAAATAACAGAAAAACCAGAGGGTAACCGAAGCCACCACAGTGAGAGAACAGTTACCGTTTTATAATCCTCTGCCGGTCTTTCAAATTAATTACCTCAGGAGGGGTCTAGAGACAAGTCACAGTACCAAAAACGCCACTGTGTGTTTCTCTGAGACGTGCAACCATTCTGTTGTGGTGTTTTGGAACCGTTTTGCTGGCAAAATAGAACGAATAGATAACATTTAAGTGCCATTTACCAAACTGTTACCATAGTATTGTAATAAGCCAAATATACAAAATTTTACATGTGTGAAAAACCCCTGAGAGCTATGCTGTGTAAGTGCTGTTGAGGACGGTTAGATACAGGGAAATGGTGGGAGAGAGCGAGAGAGGGATCTGTGTACAGGACATGATGCACACTGAATTGAAACCGGTGTTCCGTGAGCATGTGCACAGTATCACAACTCTGGTCACACGCTAATAGTTTTTAATCACAAACTGCTTACTGTTGTCTGACCTATACTGAGTTATCCTTTCATAAAGAACAACTTGGAGAAGAAAAAGCTGTTGAATGCAGAAAATAAATAGTTTGTTGTGTAGAAAGAACCACATGGCTGCTGGGAAATAAAATCTGAACCCTTCCTTCCTTCCTTCCTTCCTTCCTTCCTTCCTTCCTTCCTTCCTTCCTTCCTTCCTTCCTTCCTTCCTTCCTTCCTTCCTTCCTTCCTTCCTTCCTTCCTTCCTTCCTTCCTTCCTTCCTTCCTTCCTTCCTTCCTTCCTTCCTTCCTTCCTTCCTTCCTTCCTTCCTTCCTTCCTTCCTTCCTTCCTTCCTTCCTTCCTTCCTTCCTTCCTTCCTTCCTTCCTTCCTTCCTTCCTTCCTTCCTTCCTTCCTTCCTTCCTTCCTTCCTTCCTTCCTTCCTTCCTTCCTTCCTTCCTTCCTTCCTTCCTTCCTTCCTTCCTTCCTTCCTTCCTTCCTTCCTTCCTTCCTTCCTTCCTTCCTTCCTTCCTTCCTTCCTTCCTTCCTTCCTTCCTTCCTTCCTTCCTTCCTTCCTTCCTTCCTTCCTTCCTTCCTTCCTGTCATTTGCATGTAGGCTATGACAAATTTAACATCTGTTTTGATGGCTGTTAATTGCACGGTGTTTAAAAAAAAATAGGGAAAACATGCATGTGTTAATTCTAATTATCAGAAAATAAATGGGTATAGTTAGTCAAAATTAATGATTTTTAATGATCTATTTAGTTTCACAGCAAATGTTGGGCTTCTTTTAATTGCAGCGCAGCAGATATATCTTCCTATCATTTAAATGTAAATGCCAATACAACGTCCTGTCTACTGTGGCCAGTTCAACTCACGGAATGTAAGGAGAGCTGGCTCTGAAATTCAGAAGTCTGTCTGACTTAGACTTTCACGTACAGACACTGTCAATACCAAAACCATCATATTCTGTAATGCACATCTGCACTTGGATAGAAAAATACTTGCAGGTTGTCTGTCACTCTTGTGATGAACTTGCTGCTGTTAATAATTCAGTTGTCTGCATGAGGGACTTGTTGCTTCCCAGTTATTGCCAGAGACACTGATGTTACTCTGCATCAGAGAACTATACTGATCATATCTGCTCTGGATTTTGACATTTTCAAGCCTGTATGGTCTGACTGACTGAATGGATATTGCATGGCGTTCTTCAGCCGCCTCAATAACAGGAAATCTAGGAGGGCTGGGAACTGATGCTTCAGTTTTATCTCATGTGTCTTGAGAGGTATTAAACATTTGAAGATCTCACTCGAGCCCTGGAACCAAATTTTGCAATACAACATTCTGACTGCATTGATCCAAAGACAGCCCTTGGACATTCCGTCTATTTTTCTTTGATGGACAACTCTTTGCTCCACAATTACATTTACACTTCCAGAGGGAGACATGGCCTGGACTGCCAATCCTCAGCTGAACATGCTGAAAGGGATTATGTCATTTTGAACAGTGGGGAGGATGAAAATCAAATTCCTGTTGGATGATGGGAAGACATGGAAAGCTACACATCTTGCAGTAAGTTGACCTTAAACATCGATGCTGACAAGACACTATAGCGTGACAGAGCTTAACCTTATGCCTGTGCAAGTGAAAGAAAAAGAAAATCAATCGGACTGGAGACTGTTTAGTAGTTACAATGAAACGGTCTACCAAACGTGAGCCTGAATGTTAATAAGAAAACCATACAGTGACAGTAAATTGCCTATTTTTATGAGTTCTGAGTTTTGAATACTAATATACAGAATATTTAGACATTTTCCGTTATTTTAAAAAGGGAACTGTAATGTTCTACTGACATACACTTCAGTTCAAGCTACTGTGTGTTGTCATTTGTAGTAAATGTCATTCATCATGATGGGGTCTAAACAGAGTAGACGCTCTGTGGAGAGGCAACAAGAACTGGCTTGACGTGGTCTGGGTGGTTTAATGCTGACTGTAATAAGTCACTTGCCTCTTCCTATTTACTGCACTTCCCAGTTTCTCTCTGCCAACTACATGATGCAAATTCAACTCAAGCCTTCAATCCCACCGTGTGATCGAATAGACTGTGAATCTAATTTGATATCAAATCCAAACGATATTTCAACAATATATACTCTCAATTCATTGACCTGATGGATCTGCAGACACCTGGTATTCCACATGGAGCTTGTCAGTTGCCTGGATAGCACATCTTATAAATAACCTAATCCTATCCTTAAAGGGGTCATATAATGCCAGTTTTGTACAAGTTAATATGAATGTATAGGGTCTAAATTAAAACTGTGTAATATTCTTTTATTAAAAATTCTCATTAGTATTTTAAGAAAACACCATTTTACCTGGTCACAATCAGCCCTTGTTTTCAGCGCTCCATTTCAGTGCATGTGCCTTTAAATAATATACCCCGCCCCTCTGTTCTGTGGGCGTGAACGAACGTGGAGTGTTGCCTTGATAACAGTTGATGGTTTTGGAGAGAGAATGGCAGCGGGAGTCTCTGAGGACACATCTGAGCATTTTCTTTCTTTTTTTAACTTTATACACGTTTGTTTTACACAATAGCATTGAACTGACTGGCTACTAACGTTTTATACACAAACAGCGTTGGCATTGGTTTACGTTCTTGATCAAATCGAAAATAGCGTCATAAAGTATATACATGAAAAATACATTTACAACATTAGTACTTATACAAAATTCAGGTCCATAATGTTTGTACGCGTTTGTCGTAGACACAAAATAGCATAAGTAGTAGCCTAGTGGCTATAAAGCCAGCGCTGGCATTTGATAAAACTAAAACACAAGGCTATGTCTGGAATTCTACATGCAAATACATTTAAAATGATTAAGTCTTAGCCTACTTACAGGCTGTGGTGGCTCAACAGCTGCCTCTGTTTTTTTTAAGTTGAAACTGCTTCATGTTTTAGTAACAGTTTCTTGTTGAATCCGGTGTTGAACTCGTGGAGATTCTGGAAGCTGTCTTCCGTAAAATGCGCAGCACAGAGAGCTAAATTACGATCATCGTTTTCAGGAACATAATCAAACATAAAATGTATCCATTGTTGATGGAGTACAGCGCCCGTGGGAAGCCCGAACACAGAAGACCTGACAGCTGGGTGAACATAACACACTCGATTAGCCACAGAAATATGCGCATGCCCTTTTTTTTGCATTTTCCAGAGGGAGGGTTGATGTAAATGTATGGGTTAGTGACGTCTAAAACCCGCTGTAGTCCCTATCGAGTTGTTTTTGTAGGCATTAAACTTCCTGATTTTTAAAAGATGATATCTCTGCTTATATTGAACTTTCAGTGCTGCAACTTTGCAGATACTGTTCATGCACCAACAGCAACATTACACACTATTTAAAATGAAAAAAGTGAAATCGCAATCAACCCCCCCCCCTTTAAAAAGTGAAGTTGCAGCCCTCATGATGTTGATGTTTTCATGTTGTTTTGTTCTGAGCCACCCTTCACCGATCTACCAATCACGAAATCAGTAGGGCTGTAGTCAACCAAAGAAATCCTTAGTCGACCAAAGTCTTGTCCTGCGCAACGATTAGTCGACTAAAAAAAAAAAAAACCTGTGACGTTTTGATTGAACATTTTTTTAAACAATTGTCATTGACTATTTATAAAACAACAACGAAAAAAATCACAAATAAATAAAACTATAATAATAATACAATTATTTGAAAATGAAGTGATTTTTTAACTGCAAAAAGTGAGGAGCTCTGTAACAGTCACAATCGCGCACCTGACCACACCACGCGCTGCAAAAAATATAACTGTGCTATCTGCCACATAATGAAAAATCCTAACAAAAGCTTTCGTTTATACAGGCTTTATATTCTTCTTTACTTTCAAAGCTCTGGGTTAACTTTCGTCCTGACGATCAAGGCGTTTTAAAACAACACACAAAAAACCCAAATAGCCTAAAAACAATCATAATAATAGGCTGTAGGACCGCGTATAGGTTTATTTTCGTTTTCTTGCATTATTTAGGCTATTTTCAAATGTGTCAAGTGTACAAATAAAAACGAAAACATATTAAAAAAAACACACAATCTATTGAGTCAGCATGATATAGCCGTTAAAAGCCCCTCACGTCTTTTGCGCGCTCAAGTTCTGTATAGGCGCGCGACTTGCACGCTCACAATGGAGCAACGCGGTCGCCTCCCTCTACAGTCTTGTCGTCTTTGTTTTAAAATGCAGCCAGACAAAAGATTTAGATTTCCTGGACATTTTGTCGACTAAAGCCAAAACAAGCAGCGTTCTAACTGAATGAATACAGCATCCCTTACCGAGAGCGAAGCAGCAGCGCAGCCGGCCACAGGTACGGTTCCCGAGTGTATTGTGTATGTGTGTGCGCTAAACTGTGGCGCTGTTACAAAAATAGCCTAAATTAAATCATTTTAAAGTTTGGGGACAAAACATAGGCTAATTATATTTAGAATACAGCAATAAATAACTGCTTATAAAGTAATAAATATCAAGGAGTAAATTATTGAAAAATTCTTTCTATTGGTAAAAAAAAAAAAAAAATGCGACTGGTCGACCAATAAGAGTGTCAGTCGACCAAGACTGCGTCGACCGATTAGTCGACTAAACGACTAAAGTTGACAGCCCTAGAAATCAGTAGTGTTGCGGCAGTCGGGTTGCCAGTTATTCTTTTGTTACCACAGCTGCAGATACAGACGTGTCAGAATCAGTTAAAAAAAAGTCTAACATTGCGAAACGATAAAAGAAAACAAGATATGAATCCGAAATACGTAGTGACAAAGTCTGAACTAAATAATTAACAGAAAAAAAAACACTCTGTAGGACTCGTCACTTGCAATTCAAAGTTTCTTGTAACAGCCTAAGTTCCTGCTGGATCCTGCAGCATATCTGGCAACCTCGAATCAAGTGGGAAGGTGGGGGATACATCGCTCTACAGTAATCTGAAAGTGATTGCAGTACCAGTTTTGGCCACAATCTTGCATACGGCTCCTTTAATATCCTTCATTCAAAATACCTAAAATGGCACTATTCTATATCATATCTGTGCTTTTTTGTTTATTTATTTATTTGTTTATTTTAATTATTATTATTTATTATGAACACCTATGGCAACATTTCTGAAAAATGATTTTATGTTGCATCTTGCACGTTTAGCATGTCCGGCTAAAAGCATTTTCAGTTTTATCCAAAACAGATAAATATGAATCTGGCAACTTACACTACACTACCTACACTAAACCCTAAACATACCTGATAGTGTTAAAGGACAAGTTCGGTATTTTACAATTAAAGCCCTGTTTTAAGATCGTCCCTGATGAAATAGAATAGTTAAGATTGTTTTTTAGACAAATGCTCTTGTCACGAGAATTTTTGGATTCTGTGTTAGCACCCCCCCCCCCACCTTTATAATGAAAGCATAGGTGCACTCGAACAATCATTCATAAAAACGCATAAAACTTTAGTTTACAAAGACGTGAAACTCACCGAGTGGTCTGGGTTGTTCACTGATATGCTCACACAAAAATCGCTGCAAAATATGCTTTCCAACAGGTTTTATCGTAGTTTTTGTCCAAGTCGATTTTCTTCCTGTTTTTGGTCGAAGTCCACAGCAGTCGATTGTCGAGTTTGCGTGCGCGATCCTTAGTTATCCATTTACCAATGATTGCGCACGTGAACTCGACAATTTACTACTATGGACTTTGACTGAAAACAGGAAGAAAATGAAGTCGGACAAAAACTACGATAAAACCTGTTGGAAAGCATATTTTGCAGCGATTTTTCTGTGAGCATATCAGTGAACAACCTAGACCACATCTATCTATATCATCTTTCTATATTTTAAAAATCATTAAACATTCAAATGTATGCATATTTTAAAAGATTAGAGTAATGTAATAAGATAATACAGATTTTTCATTATCAAAGTTTATAATTGTAACAAAAATCTCACACTCCTTACCTTCTGCATTTTATAATAATTTGCTTTTCCTCAGTCGAGCGATTACTCTCATCATCTAACTGCTGAACAGACGTAGGAAGGGGCACACTGTTTCGTGAGACATTTTCATTTTTATATGCCTCAATTCGTGAATTCCTAATTAGCGCGTTTCACCATCAGTATGCAGTGCGCGTGACGTCTACGTTCGTAAATAAACTGTATGTGTCTTGCGGAAGAACACTGTAGCCGGAGCTACTTCTCTCCATTAATGTCTATAGTGATGAGTCACGCAGGCACTGGGCAACTCCGCATCCGAGTCAATCCTGGGATAAAATAGTCCGAATATAAACACTTATTATAGGTGTACCATAGTGATTCAGGATAAATCAAAAACACGATTTGGAAAATGGATTCATGATGTAGCCTACGCATTCATTTTGAACATAATGTAGCGACTGTCAATGGCTGTGTGGCGGTCAATCAGCAATGTAGAACCCCGGGCGCGCTGTTGGTTGGCGGCCTAGGGAGAGGGGGCAGGTTGAGGAAGTTCGTCTGTTGCTTTTGTTGCTCTATTCTGAAGCTGTGTTTCTGAATGCCTGCACATTGTGCTCTGGCGAATAAACAAGTTAACAGAACTCGGGCCTCGTGAGATGCTACAATAAGTTACGGACTGCAGCAGCTGATACAACGGCGATCTATTGCGCGAGCGTCCACTCGCACATTTGCGACCACATAAAATTTTAACTTGCACATTCTCAAAAAATGGTCGCAAATGCGACCAATTTGGTCGCAGTCTGGAACACTGGCTTTACAGTGAAAAACAGAGAAAAGGGCATATTTCAGACTCAGTTGGTTTAGGTCCGTTGCAAAGATCATCAATTATTATAATTAGTTTATTTAGACATAGGGCCCTATCTTGCACCCGGCGCAAATGACTTTATACACAAACGCATGTCTCATTCCTATTTTGCACGCGCGCGAAGCGGGATTTTCCCCTCCACAGACGCACGTCGGTAAACTAGGAAATGAACTTGCGTTCCCTGGGCGGATTGGCGCAAAAAGGAGGCGTGTTTCGGCGCAAACATTCCCTGGTGCTATTTTACACTTCCAGAACACAATTGCGCCACTGACCAGAAAAAACCTGGTCTAAAGTCAGTGGCGCGTTGCGCGTTGTTCATAATGCTATTTTAAGCGCGCATGCTTGGCCATAATGTAGCGGGTACACAACGCGCATATACTGATTCTCTCATCAACATAGATGCAGTAGTTTTTATTTTTGCAAATCATACATTATAACAAGGAAAAATATTAACACAAGAGGGAAATCATTGTGGTTTACATGAAGATGAAAAAACCGAAATAACCATTTGTTAAGGCTATTGTAGTACTAAAGGATCAGACCTGTTTGCCCAATAGTGGCAAGAAACATACGTATAGGCTATAATGTTTAACCGACGCTGATGTGCAAGAGTTTCTCCCATCCCCATACAACGTCACTTCTCTGTCTTTCACTGTCCTGACAAGAACGTCGGTCTCATCGGCTGTGAACGCTCCTGGCGCGCGCCTGGTAAACCCGCCGTTATAATAACAATCCGTCATGCAACATGCGCACCTGTTCTTAAAGGGTATGTTGGATGGCGCTCGGATTGGTTTATTTCACGTTACGCCCAAACCACACCTATGAATAATGAAGCTACTTCAGACCAACCTCTTTTAGATTTGCGCCAGGCGCAAGAGGCATTTATCCCGCCGGGAAAATAGCAATAGCGCCGGGACCCGCCCACAAAGTTACTTGCGCCATGCGCTTTGACACTTGCGTTTCAGATCGTTAAAATAGGGCCCTTAGTCTCAACTCGCGGGGCAGTTCTCTGGACAACGAACGAACATGGTGTTCTTAGTACAACAAAATGTGTTTTTTTTTTTGATAAGCCTTTTCGATTATTGATCGATTATCTGCCTCTTTAATCAATAGTTTTTTTGTGAAAATGAATACAAGTTGTTGGTGTTTTACTGCATCTAGTGTTTATGGAAACATGTTTTGCAAAAATGTAAGTAGAGGGATGTTTTTCCAATGAACTCGTGTTGATTGTTTTTCATAGTTGTACATATACAGTATAGCTTTTTTAAAGTCCCTGTGCCCTGTTGCCGAGCCATATAGATGACTTACAGTCACATTATGACATCCTATTACAGTATTTTTGGCTGGACAGTCGCCCCAATCAGTTTTCACCCAGCTGCTGAAATTGCAGTCCTTTCCATAGCTACTAAAAGTCATTTCAGGAAATCTCAAACTCCGGGTCATTTTTTATCCAGTTTGTTTTGATCATTGTCTTGTTCTCGTTCGTCTTCTATAGGTGGTTAAATGATACGGAACTATAAAATTGTCAGCAAACGTGGAACTGCTTCATAACGTTTCAGTTAGAAGATTGTTGAACACCTCCAGAGAGCATCTGTCAACCAATCAGAATGAAAAATGCAGTAAGGCTGTATAGAAAATAATTTATAGTGCTTGTGAGAGATCATTAATAGTATCGAGTCAGGATATGAAGAGGTATCATTATTTTTCCATGGACAGATATGATAGTAATAAAAAATGAATTTGACAAAATGGATATCTTTCAGGAATATAAAACAACTAGCTGGTGTTATACTTTGGTTAACAATGTGGTAAGAGACCGTGTTGTAAATGTTCAAGGGTTTGACCTTAATCTCTTGCTGTTTGCTCTCACAAAGTGCATTGATAGTTAACTAAAATGAACACCAGAACCTAACATGACAAGCAAGCGCAGATTATTACACCCTAAATATGTAGAAGTAGGATGAATTACTTTTTTGCATATGGATATTATGTTGGGAGTAATTAGAGGTGCGTTTCCTTTGACCTTTTGAATTGTTTTAATTCCCTCAGCCACCTGGTGCTGTTCAACACAAGGCACCTTGTGAACGTTCACCTCTCTGTGTAATTAACCGCAGTCTCCTGAGGTGGGAACGTGTACGAGAGATATGCACGTGTGAACTAAGGATGAAAAATTATGAAATTCATTACTGAATAACTTGGTCACACTTTCTTAAAGCCTATGACTGTGTGTGACAAAAGCAGCCAGTTCAAATTTAATTGGCTTACAATCATAGATAGAATAGAACGCCCCCTGCACAGTATTTTAGGCATGTTGAAGCAGTAATGGGACAGTAGCACGCTGGATTTGTGCTTTTTTTCAGACTCGAGTCTGTCATTTTGTTGTTGTGTGATGATTTGTTTAATTACAGCCCACCATAATGTGCTTCCTGCTTCGTGTGTTGAAATGAGACATAAACATAGACTGAAAAACAGCCAACTGTTCATGTCGAGTTAAGATGTTTTGCTTAAATATGTACACTGCTTGTAAAAGTAACTCAAATAAAGGCATCTGTTGTTTCTATTACCAATAGGAAACAGCTGATCTTTGTCATGCTCATTTAAACCATTTAATGCCCTTCTAATGCCATCATATAAATAAGGATATCAAAGGAGAATTCAGGAATGTCAAATTTAATAATGACTCTGAAATGGGCCAAGTATACAGCATGGTTCTCCATGGCAGGGGGTTTCAAACTGGGGTTATACTATATACTAGTATAACTGGGTTTCTAACAATGGAAAGCTTAATGCAAATGGGTGGAGTGTCCCTTTAAGCAGTTTAGAAATCATTAGATTTCTCACAATTATTTTATTCTAGAGACACAGATTTATGCTTCTCTTAGGTTTATGGTAGCCTGACTTCGTCATACTCATTTTCAAGAGAGAAAATGAGTCTGAAACTACTCCATTGGGCTTTGATTATGAGGCGTGTCGTAACCGAACCAGGAAGAAAAAAAACAAAACAAAACAAAAAAAAAACCTCTGCACTCAATTGGATAGCTGATAGACCTACAACCAATCAGAGCAACGCATAAGTCAACTCCTTTGCATAGCGCAGTTTTCAAATACAGAACGTAGCCTACTTTATTTATTTTAGAAGTTAAATAACGAGTGTTACTTCTTTTACTTACTTCTCCATGAGTGCCATCAAAGGAGAAACCACAACGACCACAGGCTTTTCATTACATCTCGTCTTCTTAGCGACCATCAGAGCCGGCTCATAAGTTACGCTTTTCCCGAATCATGTTAACCTGGCCCTAGCCAGATGAATTTCACTCCGCCTAGCTCCACTCATCCATCTGGAACCGATCCATTGAAATGGCGTTTCAGAAGGCTGGGCCTTATCAAAAATCCTTGCATATGATTGGATAAGCCACTTGTCTGTCATCTTTATCGACGTGCTATTTCAACCACTCACACCGAAGCCAACCCGTGACACTGATGAGAGCGACGCAGGAAAAAACAAAACAGAACAGATCTTGGATATAGCAGCAGTGCAATCAGCACAATGTCGGTAAACACGGATGAAATAGCAGCATCAATAGCCGCTTTCCGACCGGAGGGACTTTTGCAGTTCCTAGAACCTAACGTTCCTATAACCCTTTTTTTCTCGTGTTCCGACCGGACTAAATGGGGGATTTTTTAGTTCCTCAGACCGTAGTTCCTATAACTATTTCAGTCCCTAGTCTAGAGCAAGGACTTTTTTAGTTCCCTTTCCCTAGGTCTACGTTGATTGGTTAAACTTAAGTCATGCACTGTCAACAAGGAACTTGTAGCGCTGTCTCCGTGTTTTTGCAAAACATTAGGCCTACATCGAGGATTAAGACAAACATAACGCATTCAACCAGCTAATTGCTAATTTTAGATAAACTTACCCGTCGTTTTATTTGCCTCCTGCGCTCTGCTCTTTTATCTTCTTACATCATATTACTTAATATCACATTACGCTGGAGCATTCGTCTTCTGTGTTTCTCTGTACAGAACTTGAGTTCTAATTATCTCATAATCTTTAAACGCCGCCGTTCGTTCTCCGTTATTAAGGTCCCGGCAAGGCAGAACAGGAACATTGCAATCGGTCTTTTTTTTTTTTTATAAGAACAACAGACATTTATGTATACAGAAAAATTAACATTCAATATATAAATTACAAAGTCTTTCATACTAGGGGGGTATTGTAAACTTATATAAAGATATTATAACATTTGCATATTTTCAATGTTTTAAACGCTTTTTGCTTCATAGAAAATCGGAGTGAATTAATATAAACCTCAATTTCTTTCCTAAATAAAATTAGGCTTTTTACAGGAGAATTTGCATTTATGAAAATAAAATTTTGCCATTAAAGAATGAAATTAATTAAATAATTCTGATTGTGCTTAACTGCTGGTTTGTTGCTGTTGTATGTGGCCACGCTACGTCTAGTGATGACGCTTTAAAGACCGTCGCCGTGCTTGCGTTACCCCTCCTACTAGTTCCTATGGCCACTTGGCCAGTGCGAACGCAAGCAGCAAAACTGAGTTTCGGGGAGAGTAGTTCTTAGAACTGTTTAGAAGTGGACAGTTCCTATAACTAAGTTCCTATAACTACTTGGTCGGAAAGCGGCTAATGTTAACGCTTGCTTCCTCGATGCGAGCCGCCATTGTTGTCTGAATCAAAACAGTCTCACGGTCGCTTCTCCACTACGTCACATCTATGAAACTCCCTCCCTGCGTCCTGATTGGCTAAACCATAAAGTTGGTTGGAGAAATCACTCTCAATGGAAGAGGTTCCAGATGGATATGAGTGAAGCTAGGCGGAGCTAAGCGGAACGACATTCATCTGGCTAGGGCCAGGTTAGAATCATGTAGGAAGGACGCCAAAAATATATTTCTGATCGACAAATGCCTTGATTGCAGTTCTCTGTTTGTCTATTAAAATGAATGCGCTGTCGATTTATTTTACAAAAGACGCGACAGCGGAATCTATACATCTCAATTCTCCAGCTAAACTCATCTTTGACAAGCCCTCTTTGACGACGTGAGGATTACGTTAGTGAAGACCACCTGTCAATCATCGTATAAAGCCCGCCCTGGCAATTTGATTGGCCCGATGATTTCTGAACCGATCATAATTACTCCTCAATGGATCGAGTCCAGACCGAACTTCCCGTCCAAAAAATGTTGTGGGCGGAGTTCGGGCTGACATCCAGGCTAGGTTTATGGATCTGAAAGTATGTATAACAAAATTCAACCCATTAAAGCGTACATTCATGCAAGAATGTACCTCACTCGCATATACTGTATGTAATAGATTTATAAAATGTATCTATAAAATATACACTACTGTTTAAAAGATTGAGGTCAGTATTTTTTGTAAGGATCGAATACTTTTATTTAACAAGGACGTGTTAAATGGATTGAAAGTGAAAATGTAAGTAACTGTCTCTGACAACAACAACAGCAACAAACTAGTACATGTGCCCTGCAAAGCTGTAGTTGAGTGCTCAAGTAAACATTCACAAATCTACATTTCTAAAAATTCGGATGGCACAGCCATTTTAAGTTTACTTTATGCGCATGACGATTTTAGTACTATCTACTAGTCAGAAATAAGCCTATTTGTTGACTGGAGTAATAACAAGTTAATTATTAAAATAAATATGTATAAATTGGCAAACATATTATTCAAATGCAGACTTATAAAGCTAGTTCACTTAACTTGGAAAACACATATTGAATGGGTTTGCACTAATCTGCAATAGAGCTGCAAATTTTACACCTCAAATCTAAATGTGTTTACCTGCTAATTATAGAAATGCAGAATGGGTAGGAAGAACATAAGAATCTTCAGGGGTTAGAGCCATGCATTTTTGCATTGACTATAATAACAAAAAAAAAAAAAAAAAAAAAAGAAAGAAAAACAGTTTTTTTTTTTTTTTTTTTTTGGATCACCAAATCATCTTTTAAGAATGATTTCTGAAGGATCGTGTGACACTGAAGACTAATGTAGCTGAAAACTCAGCTTTGCAGCACAGGAATGCATTATATTTTAAAATATTTTCAAACAGAATACAGTTATATGTTAAGAATATCCTGAATATTCCTGGTTTTACTGTTATGAGCATGTGCATTTTTTTCACACTGGCTCAGACAAAATGGTGACCCATTTAAAAATGCACCCTCAGAAACTTTTAATGTGTTGAAACGCATTCTTTACTTTGACCGGTTGAAATGGGACTCGGCATTCAACATTTAATCACTGTGACATAATTGACCAGATGCTTTTTTAATCTTTGATAGTGTTTCATCTTTCATGTTGCTTTTTTTTCATCTAAATAATACATTCAAACCCCTTTACTAATACATATGAATGTGGTTTAATGAAATGCTGGCTATTTGATCTTCCATTGTTTCAAAGGGTGGGGGCGGGAGATTTTTATGCCTCAAACTCTGAATTCATTGTGATAATTAATCTGAGGTAATCCACATTTGATATATGTCTTCAAAGTGAATGGAAAGTGAGGGAGGTTAATGCATTGTGCATTCTGCCCCATCGAACCAGTTTTCAAAGTCACAAACACTTCCATCTGATGGTGGTTACTTCATGTCTGAAATCCTGAACAAATTATCTAAGCTACTTTTCACAAATTTCAATGACCCACCCTGACACAAGCAATACCTCTAGCATTACTGCATAATGGGATGATTAATTAGTTGTGTAATTCAGTGGAACTAGCAGTATTGCGCTCATGTGGTTTGAAAGTGCTTAATGAAATATGGTGGCCCACCCTCAACCAAAACCCACCCATTACTGGGGTTAATGTGCCATCACTGGCTCTTAACCACAGTGATTACCTGCATGATGTTTTTGAACCTGATGTATTGTTTTTAACTCATGCCGGCAGTCATTTACCTCCTGACAGGCAGATGCCATCAAATGCCTGAGGGGGAAAAAAAAAATATTGCTCTGAGGTTGTTTTTTCATAGCTCAGGAAATGTTTTTTGAAATAGTCTCTTTTGCTCACCAAGGCTGCATTTATTTGATCACAAATATGGTAAAAACAGTGATATTGTGAAATATTGCATAAATCATTAAAAAAAACAACAACAACGATGTGACCTTTCTTCATTTTGAGGTGAACTAATCCTTTAACTCTTTGATTAACGTTAAAGATGTGATGAACTGAGAAATCTAATTTTTCTTTGAGCTTTTGACATCTAAGAGGTCATCATATTATATAATACGAATGTCCTGTAAGTTTCAGAACTGAAAACGGCCTTGTTAGTCCAATAAAAGCTTTTATTGACGCCAGCCTCAGCAAACGACTCGTTTTTTCAAAGTGTGGAACTATGACGTCAAAGAGGATAAAACACCACCCCCGCAGAAGAAGGTCAACTCCTACTGCAACACCGCCGGTTTAGCCCCGCCCACTGATTTGTGCATTACACAAGCTAAAAGCTAAAGAATATAGATGCCTACCTCGCGATGACAAACCGGAGCGAGCTACCGAGCAATACAAAATATTCTGCAGCGCCTGGTTGCGAAAGAAGATAGTTGCTGCATAAGCTTCCTCTGGATTCCAATGGTTAAGCTTTATTTTTAATGACGTTCCAGCTGAGGTAAAACATTGTCCGTCTGTTCGCTTCATTTCACTGAGGATTGTTTTGTAAACAAGACTGGATTTGCAGATGATTAAGATTAAAGAACGGTGCTGTTCCATCTAAGGGATTCGACAGGAATAGTCCAACACACTGACTCTGGGTCGGACATGTATGGGAGAATGATTCCGGTTGTCATTTTACAACATTCAAAACAATTTACCCCAGTGCACCGACGGGTGAGTCGAAACTCATTATAATATGCAAAACCACTGTTATAATATGCAAAACCCTGTTATCCACTCACAGCAGTGGGCGTTTACTTCCAAGCCTCCAGTGCGAGATGCCCATAAAAACCGAGCGTTTTTCAGCTAGGCTAAAAACTAGGATAGAAAATATAGCTTATTACTAGTGCTGTCAAACGATTAAAATATTTAATCGCGATTAATCACATTAATGTCATAGTTAACTCGCGATTAATCGCACATTTTTATCTATTCTAAATGTCTCTTGATTTCTTTTTGTTATATTATTTTTTTTTCTCATTTTAATGCTCTTATCAATATGGAAAAGTGAAAAAATTATTATTGAAAATAACATTGGAATAGTGTTCAATTTCACACTAACATATAAATAATCTCTCACACAATGTAACACTGTCTATCAACAAAAGGGTGAAAGAAATACTGACGAGGTCCTAATATTGGCAAGGGGGCGGAGAATTCGCATCATCTCTGTGTGTGTGTGTGTGTGTTTGCTTGGCCATCACTGGACGTGCTGTGATGATGATATCTCAGTTCACAATGACAAAACACAGATCAATTGGTCTTGTCAATGGGACAATATGGCAACTTTTAAAAAGTAAACTTTCCATTCAGAATCTTAGGGCATCTATTTTGGCGCCTCGCGTTCGTAATCCAGGTCAAAACGTTACTACTTGGCTGGCTCGCAAGCTGAAACGAGTGGGTGCGGCACAAAACGTCCTCGCGCTGCGCTCTGAAACGCATTCTTTTCAATGGCTTGCGCCGCGCAAGGCCGTTTTGTTGCCTCTTTGACCAAAGCGCAAGCGGATCTAGACCGGAAACAAAACAACAGGCACGCCGCAAACACACGTTTCGGCTTGCGAGCCGGCTTTGAGTGGATGACGAGCGTGAGACACCGAAATGGATCAGGACGCTTGCCACGTCCTGTTGCAAAAGCATGTGAAAAAACTACAAAGTTTGCTAGGACAAAAAGACTGTTAATCGCGCGATAAAAAAATTAACGCCGTTAAAAGGGGTTTGCGTTAACGCCGTTAATAACGCGTTAAACTGACAGCCCTACTTGTTACTTATTAATTTTGATGTTTTTGAATGCAAAAACCAAGCGAACGTTGTAAGTCGACCTCAGACAATAAAATTTAAAAAGCCAGTTCATGACCCCTTTAATAGTTACGTTACCTGAACGTTGGTTTAGCATTAGCAGCAGTAATATTAGCACTGCTACTAGCAATTTGCATAACGCTACATTCTACTGTACATGGGAAAAAAGTCATTTCTGTAATATTGTTGTTCACCACAATTAGCAATTTGGTCAAGTGCTTTTTTTACGCTACAATCACTTGATTGTGACGGATTAATGTTGGTTAGCGCAGAGCTGCCCGAGGAGGACGAGACAGTGGATCTGCACAGCACATCGAACACGCTACACTCCTTAATATGTACAGTACACCTTGCAGGCGTAGGTGTGTAGTCATATTTGTAGTTTATCCTCCCGTGCAAGAAATAAGTTTGTCACATGTGTCGCACTGTGCCGACCCAGGCTTTTTTAATGTGAAATAAAGCCATATATAATGGGTACTGTTCCACCTCGTTCATGCTCATTGTTGCAGGCACTTGGGAGGCATGTTCAGCTCCAATTTCCTCTAATGCCTGGTTCAGATTACACCATTTTTTTGTCTGTTACGATAGTCACTGTGTCAGATTGCGCAATTTTGGCTCCTAAAATCTTGTCGTGGACAAGACACGTCAGACTATACGTTTCTTCCTGACCAGTCATCGCATGCCGTCTTTAACGGCGCGCGTGATGTCATCGAGAAGGCGAAACTGGTAGCGAGTGACTTCCTGGATTGCTCGGCATTGCCTTTTCAGCGTGAGAAATACACGGTGTGGCGTGTGAGTGTGTGAACTGGTTGAATTGCGTGTGTCTCACGGCCATTGCGTGAGACTTGAGAACCCTGCTCGAAGAGGACAGTATGGGCTGTCAATCCTCCAAAGAGAACTTGAGGTAAAATATTGTTTTCTTATATATTTTTACTTGTAGTTTTAACTTTAGCACCATCGTCTCTCTTTTGTTTTGTCTTTTTTGAAAGTTGTGTACAGAAAAGCTTGTGCTCCTATTGGTCAACCTCATACATGTGACGGGACCGTTAAAAAAAAATAAACATGCTAGTCTTTTTGTCGTGATGTCGTGAAGCATCGCAGACGCGACATAGGTTGTCACCCACTATGACACACTATACGAGATGATACGTTCGAATCTTCTGTCCCGACGCCCCTTGTCGTTTACGAATCCCCACGACACCCTACGTCAAACGGATCGTGCTAAAATCGGGCTAAAATCGTGTAATCTGAACCAGGCATAAGCGTGAATAGGTAAGTGGTGAGTGCTTGAAGTGACCCACAATTTTTCTGTCGATAGCCAGTGCATCACTAACACTGCGCTGTGCTAGCAGTCCCTCATGCAGGGTATGCGCGAAGCATCCCAAACTGGGAACTCCAAGGCGACCCATTGCTTTGTTACTAGCATTGACTTTACTCTTCTCAATTTTCCATGTATTTAACATCTCCTCAGTTGCTACAGTGATGGACTCTCCTGTGTTCGAGCCACAAAAGTGTTTAGCCTGCAGCACTGCTTTTTGCAAATTAAAACTTGAGTCTATCCACTGTGCAGTCAGGCTTAGTAATGACATAGGACACATGTCTGAGCTCCAAATGTCAGTTGTGAAGCTAATCATGACAACAGTTTCCAAACATTTCTAAATTATTTCACACCCTTGCTTGTACTTATTTGGGACAGCCATGTCAGAATGCATTTTTGGCATCATTTAGTGAGGCTCCAAATACACCATTAAAGGGATACTCCACTTTTTTTTGGAAATAGGCTCATTTTACAACTCCCCCAGAGTTACTCAGTTGAATTTTACCGTTTTCGAATGTATTCAGCCGATTTTCTGATATTCAGAAGAATATCAGTAACCAGACAGTTTCTGGTCTCATTGACTTCCATAGTATATGTTTTTCCTTCTATGGAAGTCAATGAGACCAGAAACTGTCTGGTTACTGATATTCCTCTAAATATCCGAAAATCGGCTGAATGGATTCAAAAACGGTAAAACTCAACTGTTTAACACTGCAGGAGTGGTAAAATGAGCCTATTTCCAAAAAAAGTGGAGTATCCCTTTAAGCGTCAAAAACCCATATTCTCAACGATAGAAAAGGGTTGGTCATTCAGCACAATGAATTCAGTCTCTTTCTCCATTATCAGCTTTGCTTTGTTGCTGTCTGAGGGGAGTTTCTCAAGCTTTTGAATTGTTTCATGCAATGTTGGTTGTTGCGGCATACTTTTCTTCTTGGCACTCGTTGTCTGGATAAATTCAGCATACTCCTTTCCATGATGCTTCTGCAAGTGTTTAAACAAGTTTGTGGTGTTGAAGCTTCCAACGATGCTACCACCTTTCGAAATGCTTACATTGCATAAATTGCACTCGGCTTTGGGTTTTTTTTCTTGCTTGAGTTTGAAATAACTCCACACAGCTGACATGATAATTGCTGACAGGTCCAACACAGTCTCAAGTGCATATCTATACCACGAATGTCATTTCTCGTGGCATTTTTACCCCAAAAATGTTTTTTTTTTTTTTAACGTGCATATGCTACACACTGAAAACCCCTTGGGTAAGTTTGGGGGGGAGGGGAGTGGGAAGTTTGTGCGTATTATACACCATAAAGTGCATATTATGCACACGAAAAACGCGTACCATATACACGCAAAACCTATTTTTGGCATATAAATGGCACAAGAAATGACATTTGTGCTATAGATACGAACTTTCATTGAGATGAGATCGGGCTCGACGGGTCTTACCTCAATTACGTTCTAGCTACCGTTCACGTGATGCCAGTGTTGCCAAGTCCGCGGTTCCTCCTCTCGCACCCCGATTGGCTATTTTTAAAGAAGCAATTGGGTGAGATTTGTTGTGAAAATCTGGCACCCCATGCGTCACGCATGTTGCTCATCTCTCTTTACGGCATATCTCTTACGTGTTGTTAAGCATTTGGGACTATGGTCTGAATATCCGATTCAGTGATTTTGGCCAGTTTCGGACTAATACAGATTCTGAATATCGGATCGGTGCACCCCTAATAACTGTTTTATATTTTTGTATATTGTAAAATGTAATTTATTGTTATCAAAGCTGAATTCTCAGCATTATTACTCCAGCAGGGTATATACAGGAATCATGGAATTACATTTAATACCTTTTAAGACCTTTTTCAAGACCCCTTCCATATATTTTAACACCTCATCGCCACTAGGCCACTTCAAGTTTTAACCATTACATCGGTGACACTTTACATTTATACACTGATTGTAAGATAGGACAACTAAACAGTCTTAGTTTGTTATAACTCATTATCAGTACTAAATAATTTAGAAGGGTGGGAATGAAGCACAAGATTATTAATTGAATGACTGAAAATGTGAAGTGCTGTTAGAAACTTTGTAGGGATGGGACGGTATGAAAATTTGATATCACGGTTATTGTGTCCAAAATTATCATGATTATCAATATTATCACGGTTTTGTTAAAATTAGATGAAAGTGTTCAAAAAGAACTGATACTCACATTGAAAACATTTCAACAAGTTTTATAATTGAAAATCAACAAACAACAAATAAAACAAGCAGCTCTATGCAGTTTTTTAAGCAATATTCTATTCTATGGCATTTCCTTCTTTATAATGCCCATCGTCAGTAGCAACGCATTACACAGCGCACATCCATATCAAAACGGACGTGCGCTCTCGTTTCATTCAAACACAACTTGCCGTCTTGCGTCTCCGGTTCAAACGATTGTTGATTTATTGTTTACAGAGTTTGATAATAGTGGTGTGATATATCTTGTCTAGACGATTGTTTTACAAAACGTATTTATAAACAGGTAAGATTTAAAACATTAGCTAATCTCATTATCAATTCAACATGTCCCCGTAAGTATGTGGTAAAAATTAAATCGGTGTAATACGTGATGTATCTGTACATTACTATACCTTAAAATGTCACTCTTAATAAGTAGTATTTGAAGTTGTTCGTTCGTCTTTGGCTCAAAGCCACTTGCTGCAAACTTTTCTTCGCGGAAGCTTCACGTCTATTTCAAGTGAGTGACATAAAATGTTTAAACTCAAAACATCTTTTGCCCAATTGTTTCCCAGAAGTAGTTTTGGTTTGAGGTCGAAGATAACTTGCCTTGCGTTCGCTATACAACAGTGGGTGATGGTCAGACGACTCGGCAGATTTGAAGTGTTTCTTTTGCACAGTGACTTTTTTTTCGGCAGACAGGGTGACTATCCTCGATCAAGTTTCCCTCAGGACATTTGTAAAAGCCTAACTATGACCACACCCCAGATTTGGTCCTCTTAAAAGGCTGAATCTCTCAAGCACGGTCACTGCCTTCCGCCATTCCTTCTCGAATAGTAATTAAAAAAACATATAAAAAAAAAACATTGCGTGCAGCGCGCGTCTGCGTCAGACTGGCCGACGGGATTTACAGTGAGTTATTAAAATCGCGATAATCAAACACGGTTTTAATGATAATTCAATTTTAAACGATAATACTAACCGTCAGTATATTTTATCGTGGTTTATCATGAAACCGGTTATCGTCCCATCCCTAAAACTTTGTTATCTGTAATTATGTCCCTGCAATGTTTTTAAGCTGCAGCGTATTTTCTACTCGAGCATGTGAATATTATTGTTTTTCTCAACATGAAAATGAAAAAATATAAACAAGATAAATATGTTGACTCGAGTGTATACCTACGTTATGTATCTGTACGATAAGTGGAACGGTCTGTTTTCTAGTGTTTTTTTTTCTCTCTCTCTTTCGTACTGATTGATCTTAATGCTTCTTTCAGCACCTTGTTGAATCAATGCCACGCAATCTATAATCACTGGCTTCCGGTAACAGCTGTATGCGAGTCTAGTTTCGGCGGAAGAGTGATCTCTGACCCAACGTATGATGTAGGATGTTAGGGTAGTGCAAGCTCTCGTAAGGTTAGAGTAGACGCCTCTTGCGATTCAAACAAATAGGGCTGGGCAACAAACTCAAACTCCTCTAAAATGTATCTTTAAAACTTCTCGTTTCAGACTTCAAATTTGTGACCAGTGTTTTGTTTTGCTCTATCAATACACCATGTGTTGGGTGAATACAATTGGGTCTGAATATAGTGTACAGCTTTGTTGAGATCTTTTGTGAAACTCCGGAGGAGGGACATGTGAGATTGCTCTGGTCTCTTTCTAAGGAGAAAAATCTGAGAATAGGAGAGAGTGGAAATCTACAACATTAAAGAGACCTGATTAAAGAGTGTGATTTCTCTGTCCTGTGGGCTTCGTCCTGCTCTCTTGTGTTTGAAGATATAAATCCACTTTAAGATGTTAGCATGAAAGCTAAACTGCAAAAACTGGTTCAAACCAGTTATCAAGTGTTTTTATAGTTATAGATTATTTATAGTTATAGATTAGCAGTAGATTATTAGATTTTTGTATATTTAGAACACAATTGCCTGATATAGTGTGGTTTCAGCCATTAACTAATGCCATTTTGTTATTAAAAAGACATGTTCTTCAAACAGTAATTCCTGGATTGTTTGATATGAAATCTGGAAGCATTTTTGGCATGCACTCCAGTCCATATGGAGCTCACAGAATAACACAGTTGAGACATGCCGTTTTCACTTCACAGTAAATCACTTTTTTGAGAACCATATTGTGTCTGACACATCCCCATGTATTTCACCTGAACCTGCTGTACATTCAAACATTAACATCATAATGAAAAAAAAAATAATAATAAATTCTAGTACACAAAGAGAGAATGTCGCTGTAATTATTTTTGACAACCCCATATGTAGGGGTAAAGCAGGCAAACTGGAGCAGAATGTAGATTGAGGAATAGAAGAGAGCAGTCCTCTAAATGCATGCAAATTAGGGCTGCAGCTATCGATTCTTTTTGTAATCGATTAATCTAGCACTTAATCGATCGATTAATCGAGTAATCGGATAATTTGTTTATGTGTGTTTTTAAGCAACCAAAACAAATAATGTATTACGAAAATGATAAGGTGTTTGGCTTTTATTTCTTAAAAAACTAGAGGTATTTATTCCAACTGAAACATTTGTCTCCACAACTAATTATTGCAATTCTTACCCATTTAGTGTTTATAAGTGCCAGTGCCAACTATTATATAACAATACAGTTAAAACAATTTACTGTAAAACATGTTACATGTAGCCCATAACATCTAAAACTTTGAATACAAACTTAAAGTAAAGGCCATTTGGCCTTAGTTTTGTCTTCTTAATACAATATTACAAAAAAAGGATTGCACCTTCTACAAATTACCCACCTGAAAACAAAAATAAATTAATATAAAATATCAAGCCAAACAGGTACACAAATGTATACAATTTATAAAAAAATAAATGGAAATAAAACAATTATAAGAATCAGACTTTTTCAACTGTAATCTCAAGACAAACATCAGAGTGTGTTTGTGTCTCACAATATTTGTTCCTCCATCACGTCCCAGTGTATATGTTACAGTGAATGCATGCTGAAATTTTTGTTGCGTGCGTGACTACATAAAAGTTTAAGCATAATGATGAATTGCCGCGATTGGTCTGACTGGCGCGTGAGAGAGACATGGGTGCACGCGCTCGCTTACCTCTTTGCCGTCGTGCGCGAGCCGCGGTTAGGAGCTCAACATCTCGTATGCGCGCTCGCACTACAGGATATTTTAACTTGCGAATTAATGTGCGGCTGTAAAACTAGTCGATCACGAGTGGCTCAACGGGTAGATCTATAGACAAACTCATCTTTCAGGCATTTGACCGAAGGGATTGACACTTCAGCGTGAGAAATCGGGCTCAGTTGCGCGAGTCTCACGCTGAATCCGTGAGAATTGGCAGCCCTGTCAGGTATACTTTGCAGTAGACACATTGCATCTTGTTTTCTTCCTTTATAAACATATAATGATCCCAAACTTTAGACATTCTCTGCCATTTATGAAGTCACATGAAGTCAAATGTATCATGCGCTAATGGTTTGCTTCCTGAACAACGGTCCGAGTGAAACAATCAGATCCCCGCGTGCGCATAAATTGCGCGTCATAGGAATTTAACGAGGCTTCGAGGCAGATTTTTTGCCTCGAGGAATTTTTGTAATCGAGTAATTCGAGTAACTCGAGGAATCGTTTCAGCCCTAATGCAAATGTCTTGTACTTAAACAGAAATAAATTATAACATCCAAGGTCTGTCTATACTATATTCCAACCACTCAATCACAAGACAAAGCAGAAAACTAATGGCAAACTTTAGTGGCAAAATACTGAGGTATGAGGGGCGGCAAAGTTCATTTGATTGATTTGTCTATGGACTTAAGTCAGGGTAGATGCCCTGTTTAATTTGACATGAATGAAAATGAGACTCTGAGGAACTGAGGTAGGGGACTGAGAGAAATTGTTAAGGAGTGTGATTTTACGCAATACATTTTATCAATCACAATCAAGATACAGCGATGACATGCATTCAGAACATGCTCAGTCAAATTTAGAGGCTAAAATTGGAGCTCTGTTTCATAGAAATTTTATGTTTGAAAAAAAAAAAAAATAAACTTATTAAAATGTTTAATGAACATTATTCCATCAAATGATCTTTATAGAGTATATATGAAGAGTTCAGATGCAAAAGCCTCTAAATGCCATTTGAAATTTTCTTCTAAAATGATCATTTTTATCAAGCTTGTATATTTAAGTTCAGTAATTTCACTTAAATGACAATTAATTGGTAATCTTCATTG
Organism: Cyprinella venusta; assembly: GCA_038021265.1. NCBI lineage: Eukaryota > Metazoa > Chordata > Actinopteri > Cypriniformes > Leuciscidae > Cyprinella > Cyprinella venusta. The sequence goes on along the minus strand of CM075873.1, from coordinate 23,330,196 downwards.
CAATTTAAGTGAAATTACTGAACTTAAATATACAAGCTTGATAAAAATGGTCATTTTAGAAGAAAATTTCAAATGGCACTTAGAGGCTTTTGCATCTGAACTCTTCATATATTAGGGCTGTCAAAACGATTAATCGCGATTAATTGCATCCAAAATAAAAGTTTGTGTGTACATAATATATATGGGTGCACTGTGTATAATTATTTTGTATATATATAAAAACACACATGCATGTATATTTAAGAAAAAAAATTAAATATAAAATATTTATATATAGTATAAATTATATATAAATCCATATACAGAATATACATGGAAATATTTCTTAAATATATACAAGTGTGTGTATTTATAGATCTAAAATAATTATACACAGTGCCCCCACATATATTATGTAAACACAAACTTTTATTTCGGATGCGATTAATCGCGATTAATAGTTTTGACAGCCCTAATATATATATATATATATATATATATATATATATATATATATATATATATATATATACCTGTGCATTATAGATTGGTATCGATATTGGTTGGTTGGTTGACTGACTGGATTGACTCGTTGGTTTAATTTGATTGATTGATTGATTGATTGATTGATTGAAACTGAATCTCTACATGACGGCAATATTTTGACTTATCAGCTGAGCAGCATGGCTTATTAAAATTATAATGTATTTCATTTAATTATTAGGTGAGTCGGACTTTGGTTTAACCCACATTATTCCTGGCAGCTGGAAGCATAAGTACCATATTAATATTACTGAATAATTTAACCTTTTTTTAAGTACTGAAGCAATTAAATTATTACTTAAGTGTGCTCTTAACACCTTGACTACTTGTCTTTTATTCAATATACTACTTGTCTTTTATTCAATATTATAATCAAGTCTTTCTCATTATAGGTATATCATTGATATAGTTACATTTCTACACATAAATGATTATTATACCAAAAATATGGCTGGTAGATTCATAGCAGTTTGCAAGCTAATGTAAAATGTGTTGGAATTGCCTCCGGTCTCCCTCCTGTTCAATATGTTGTTGTATGTCAAATCCAGTTTTCACAACCCATTATTTCCAAAGTTTTTGACCACACACTTATTTTTGGAAAATAAGTGTTTTCAGTCTTGCTTCAGTAAAGATAAGTATGGTCTGTAAATCTTTTCCTCACAGTCTTGTTTTCATTCAGGTCTAATTGAATTTAGGGTCCCACTTTATATTAAGTGGCTTTACATACTATGTACTTACATTGAACAATAAGTACTATGTATTATTGTGTTCCTGTTGTATTAAGGTTAATGACAGGTGTGGTGGTATGGGTCAGTTTAAGGGTAGGTTAAGGTGTGAGGGGAGGGTCAACTGTGTAATTACAAATGTAATTACATAAAGTAATTATAGCTATAATTACATGCTGGTATTTTTTAAAATATAAGTACAATGTAAAAACATGTATGTACACAATAAGTTCATTGTATCAAATTATTAATTTCAATGTAAGTATATAGTACTTAAAGCCACTTAATATAAAGTGGGATCGAATTGGGTATATACTTAGGTCAAATCTCATAGTGAAACACCAGATGAACCAGTAACAAATATCCTAAATAATGAACACACCCAACATCATATGCATTAGTGCATTTCAGTCAAGTACATATTGTCGCTGAAATAAACTTGTGTGTTTACTTTATTTATTTCAGTTGGGAGAGCTCATCAAAATGCATGAGAACTGCAGGACGTAATTTCCTCAATTAGTTCATAAGTAGTTCTTTGTGGCAGGTTTTTATATACCCAGTCCCAAAGAAAAAAACAGTAAAACACTCATTAAGCAAAGCCATCTTCAGTGCTAAACTGCATCTCTTTGAAATCAGATGAAAGAGGCCATATTTCCATATGAATCTTCGGTTAATAATGCAGCGCTCGGAGAGGAAAATACGAGAGCATTGTGTTCTTGCCGTCTTGGAGGAAACAGCGGATTGAGATTTCATACATGGGACGGATGCCAATTGAAGTATAATGACAGACGTACGGGTTCCACATTTACAAAGGGTTGCAAGGGCAAGACGCCTCTGAGAGCTAGAAGCTAATTTCCATGGTTTTTGTGTCGTCACCTTGCGCAGCACAAATGTCAAAATGAGTTCTGAAAAGGCCTAATTAGAACGGAGCGGAGGGTGTCTTGCGACATCAGTAATGTGTGCGACGTGCTTTAACTCAAAGTCACTCTCTCTTTCCTCCTTTCTCGCTGGCTCTCCGGAACACCTGCCACTGAAGGAGAAATCTGGGCTCTCCTGCAGAATGCTTCATTACCTGTATTGTATCATTTTCCATTAGTATTCCCATCACGAGCTTGTGCCCCTCTCTCTGAGAGCTCCTCTTGGCAGGCAGCGGTACCCACTGCATCCCGGTGCGAGCCTGGCTTCCGGTTGGCCCGTGCGGCAGGCGGCTAATTGGTTTATTCAGCGGCGTTCCGTTCGTTCCCCAATTCGCTTTGTCACTTGTCAGTATCCGAAGCCTCATCAAGCATTCAAGTGTCCAATTCACTCAGATGCAAGAGCCTTTTTAGCACAAATCTCTCCACGCATTTGACTAGCTTCGGATGTGAAGAGTGCTGAGGCGGAGCCAGAATTGACACCCTGTTAACATGCGGAACAACACAAATCTGCTCTTTATTTTAAATCATTAATAAAGTTGACTAGCGTGGGGAGGCGCTTTGCTGCCAAATGTGTTTAAATCAATATGGCAGCTTTGCGAAGGCTTGATTCTCATGAGGGAAAACAACGGCAAATAAGCAGCAAAACAGTTTGGATGAAAGAAGCTGGTCGTAAATGCTCAAGGACGACTTAGCCGCATGCATCAGTAATCGATCTAAATTTCCCACCGCAAAAAAGTTAATAACCTAAAGCTTCCCTCCCAACCGCTTGCCAGGAATAATTTGAAATCAAGCTTTGCACTGAGCAAGATTAGATTAATTCCCCTGCTTCGAATTTATAATTACTAGTGTCAATTCTCTCACCTGTAGTTCATAAATGATGTCCCTATCAGTTTGGATCGACACATTTGCGGACTTCATCGCAGCATCTGGAGTCGTGATCCATAAAGTGTCGGCGTGAAATTGTTCTTCAGCATGGATTGCTCTTAATCTGTGGATAAACAATACGTTTAGGTGATTTACAGTTTCCTCGTAGTGACTGATGAATATTTCAAAGGATAATTCAGCCGCTCTGAACGTACAAACATAGGCACGTGACTAGAATGTCAATGCATAAATTCAGTCCGGTTTGCCCATCATGTTCACCAAACAGGTCTGCGGAAATTCAAAAGTTAATTTTAAGTGATAATTTGAAAAATTCACATCAAGGTCATGACAAAGTCACAACTTTTTGAAGGCTTTTAATTAAATTACTGATAAATCAAGTTGGAATGAGAACTCAGTGGCTTATCGTCGACTGGGTTCAACTGGTAAAAGGTGGAATTAGTTTTAACATTCAAAAAATACATCACCTTAAAGGAATACTCCACTCTTTTTGGAAATAGGCTCATTTTACCACTCCCCCAGAGTTAAAGAGTTGAGTTTTACCGTTTTTAAATCCATTCAGCCGATTTTCTGATATTTAGAGGAATATCAGTAACCAGACAGTTTCTGGTCTCATTGACTTCCATAGTAGGAAAAAAATATACTATGGAAGTCAATGAGACCAGAAACTCTCTAGTTACCGATCTTCTTCTAAATATCAGAAAATCGGCTGAATACATTCGAAAATGGCAAAACCCAACTGTTTAACTCTGGGGGAGTGGTAAAATGAGCCTATTTACAAAAAAAGTGGAGTATCCCTTTAAGATCACTTTTCCTTTTTTATAGAGTTGAGTGTGTTCATGAACTGCACTTATGCTACATATTCATACATTTATCATTAATGGAACACATTTGAATGGCATAGAGGGACATATTCAGTCAAATAATGTATTTTATTCTGTTCCTCACACAATGCTGTCACATGGATGCAGATGACTTGTAATATAGCACGAAAGTCATATACTACTTTTATGATTATGTTTTTTGGAGCTTGACGGTAACAATCACCATTTTCTTGTCTTTTACATTTATCTATCTATTTTGTGTTCCAGATGGAGAATAACTGCCATATGAGTTTGGAGTAAATGATGACTGAATTGTATTGTGTATATGAACTATCTTTTATATTGTTACAAGGAATGGATCGTATATGTTGTTAATATGATATTCAACAAGTCATTTATAATTAACAAGTTGCAATACAGAAAGTGTGCAAAAGTGACTGTAAATTGTTGGTCTACTGACAAAAAGTGGTTGTTCAGTGAAACTTTTTTGTTGACAAAAAATGCTTTTCAGGAAATTTTGACTGAAAAGATTATTTTTTTTAATCCAATAAACACATAAACTAATGTAGGAATAAACACTAATCAATAGGGCTGGGTAATAAATATCGATTTCTCGATATTAATCGATTCTTATTTTTCCGAACCGATATCGATTCTTAAATTTCAAGAATTGATTAGTCATCCTGTTTCATTTGAATGAATGGGACATTGTATCGCGGCTGCGCGCATCCAAAAAATTTTGTTACTATTTGTTACTAAAACCTTTGTTACTATTGATATGAAACAAAGTCTCAATTTTCAAATTACGTCCATTTTCTTTAGAAATTCAAAAACATAAATAGCGTTTTGGCGCTGTGGCGTGAGATCGCTCTGGCGCAGCTCAAGAGAAGCAGCAGTGCTGATCTCTCTTCCGGCTTAATAATACCAGTTACAGCGCGAAATAAACATGAATGAGCATCTGAAAGTGTGTTAAAAGATAGAGTATAACTGATCAAAATCCGTATCATGCCACATTGATTTGCTCAATCAGCATTTCAACCATGGAAAGACGTCAGTAAAACAGCTTGTAATCAATGTCATGTATCGTCATTTTTACCTACACATAACCCACATAAACTCGTTAGTCAGCTAGAAAAAATAACTCTAGAGAGGAGCATTTTGCTAAATATATACACCATATTACATATCGTCGCTGTCCGATGAAAACCGCGTATGTCCATTTTTGGCGATTTTGAGATTTTTTGACGGATAGAATGTCCAGGTTCATTTCCGTGTACTGCATGCGTCACATTGTCTAAATGACCAATGAAAAGTTGTGAAATCATGTCATCTGATTTACACGTATTTCCATTTGCTGTCAAAGCTGTCCATCACGCAGCGTATCTCCCATAGGCAGTATAGTATCTCCCCGCCCTGTGGAGGCATCTCGCCGGTCTCGTCTCTGAGACCCCTATACCTGCTATTAAAATGCGATCTGTATCCAGATAAGTTATCCGGATAATAAAAAGCCATGTTAATGCAAGGTATAAATACGTTATGATCGAATTGTGATCGGATCTGCCTGACCATCTGGAGGTAGTCTGGCTCGCATTGTGTTCGGATCTTTACTAGTAAACGCAATCTGGTTGTTGAAACCACATATGTAGGCCTATATTTTACGTTTCCCAAAATGCTAAAAAAAAAAAAAAACGAGTGAGAGCGTGTTATATAGGAAATATGACACGTTATAGTCAGATATGACGGCGCTATGCGACACGCATCACCGCAGATGAGCAGCAGAACGAAACTGAAAGTAAGTCCCAGACGCAATCATCTTCACAATCACACAATCATCTCACACACACAATCATCTTCAAGTAAAGAAACGAAGTGATCTTACCAGGGCAGGCTGTTGCCGAGCTCGTATGTCTTTGATTTTGAAATAAGCTGATGATAAAATTCAGCTCATATCTGTAATAAAATGCTGTTCATATCTGACAAAATTACGGTAAGATTGTGTAAATAAAGTTTCAGTCTAGCATCGCCATGCCAGTGTATGATTCATTGTCTCTTCATAGTTTGCAAGAGACATTTAATAAACTGAGCGCCGCCTATTCATCTGTCAATATGAAAAGCGATTTGGTCATTCTAATTAATGATCGGAAGAACGCGTATCGACCACCGTTACTATACAATATGCACGTATGTCCATTTAAACTCGATTTTGGGTCAAATATGGATTATATCATGACACTGGCAAGAATATGGTTACATTTAAAGATGTTGTGCCAAGCATGACAAAGCTGCGTTCAGCTGTTTTTGAAATAACATGTTTTTTTCACTTCCTGAAAAGTAACCGTTTTGGACGTACGTGGTTTTCATCGGGCAGCGACGATATGCATTATTATCTTAATGTTCTTCAATATTTAATGCATATTTGAATAAATCTGGCAAGTTTTTGTGACAGCCACCATTTAATTGATTATATTTCATATAATCTTCTTATTATAAAAATAAATAAAAGTGTAATTTAAGTGTTTGTATAGCTACAAAACAGTTCATTATTACCTTCATATTAGGCTAATGAAGCCTAGTAGGCTACAACTAGACTCCCTTAGTTTACAGCATTAGTTAAGAGACTTGATTCCCTTGAGAAAAATTGCCATTTATTTTAACTGATATCCAAAATAATCGATATTGAATCAAATCGAATTGCAAGCTTGTGAATCGAAATCGAATCGAATTGTGAAATTTGTCTCAAAACCCAGCCCTACTAATCAATCACTTAACTGATAAACAAGAACCGACACTGAACTCATTACAGGCAGTATAATGTCCAAGCGGACATAATGACAGACAGGTGCAAATCATATGTAACCATATGAACTAACGGAGACACAATCAGGAACACTTTACGTTTTTTACCAATTATTTTTTTTTCAACCCATAGGTTATTATTTTCTTTATAGCTTTATTCATTTGAAATAAAAAAAGCCTTTATTCAAGGCTGTCTGTTGGTGTGTTGGAGAGGTGGAGGTCATATCCTGGATCAGCAGCACTGTAAACACCCTGCAAACCTTTTGACCACACTAACTGCCCTGCTCCTGGTTCACTCTTATCTTGCCCGGTTATGTGGTTTATACGACTAATCCATTCAGTGATAACCGGGATCTGCTCTGCAGTGCAACCAACACCATTTTCATATTATTGCCTTACCCAGGACGATAGACATCAGCATGGCTGTGTGCCCGGAAAGTGCATCTTGTACATTGGTATTCCCTCCAGCATTGATTTAAAATTCAACTTCTCACTTTACATTCAGACCTTCTCTACATAGAGAACACGCAATAATAGTGCACTGGTGTCTGTATTTTAGAGTTGCAAGCTGTAGTAGAGCTTAAGGAATTGAATTTCTGATGAGAAGTAAAGCTGGGCACCAGATACACAAGATATAGCCTACTCAAAGTGATTTCACCTGCAGAGCGATTTCGATATTGTATTTACGAACACAAAAAAAGACCAACCTAGTACTCAGGGTGGAATTTCAATTGACTACGTACATCTTTGGCAACCTCCCACATGGCTGATTTCTCCCTGTGAAAGAGTCATTGAGCTCAGCACGAGCTGGGAAGTAGCCCGACGGCTCATAGGAGAGCTCTTGCAGAAATAGGGAACGAAAACCAAGGCTTGATGTTTTGATTGGTTACCAAGTGGTTGGAAAATATGGATGCCTTAATGTAAAAGTCGCTTTATGGCTGCATAGATACAATACTGTTCCAAAGAATAACAATGACTGGGAGGAAGAGAAGACATTGTGAGCAATAATATTTCAAACTGCTGTCATTCTTATTCATAGTGCTGTACGGAAATGAGAGGCTGTGGGATCAGGAAATGACGTGACCCAGAGTCACACTTGTGTTGTGGACAGCTCAAAACTGATAGGCCTTGGTCCTGACAGAGATCCAGATTTTTATGTGGTGTGCATCATTAATGATATTAAAACATCTTCTCATTAGATTTCCCAAACCGAATGCCTTTGTATGGCTGTTAAATAGACAAGCATTAGTATTGACCTTAATTTAAAGGAGCATGTCTAATCAGATCAGGCAATGAATGCATATAATTGGTCAAAATTAATGATGGATTTAAAAAAAAAGGTTGTTGTTCAATGTCTTTAAATTTCAATTCACTAAACCCATCTTCCTGTGATTCCAATGCAAATCCCATTTCAGCATATATTCTCCTAACCATACAATTCAATCATGTTATCAATACATTGTGTGAAACCAGTGTGTGACCTGTTGAATCACGTGCGCCATTAAAGGGTTAGTTCCCTCAAAAAGGAAAATTCTGTCAGTATTTACTCACCCTCATGTTGTTCCAACCCGTAGACCTTCGTTCATCTTCAGAACACAAATTAAGATATTTTTGATGAAATCTGAGCGCTGGATCACTCCTGCATACTAATCCATAGGCTTCTTGAGGTATTGAAACTTGCTGGCCTCGAAAAGTTATTAAAGACATCGTTAAAGTCCAAGTGACTACAGTGGCTCAATCTTAAGTTTATCAAGAAACGAGAATACTTTTTGAATGTGTAGACCACACATTCACTATTGGGTTGAAATATGGACTCTAAATATGGATTATGGATAATATGAAATATGGATTCTAAAACATGAGCGTAATGGATTTATTCTCAAGCCACTTCTTGGTTGTCTTTGCAATTTGAGCAGAAGCATTGTCTCGTTGAAAAATAACATCTAATCATTCCTCTTTACATAACAACTTTTATTTTTGGGAAGCCATTTTGCAATATTCCCCTGTACTTCACAGCGAAATATCTCACAAATACCAGCAGCTAAAAAGGCTCCCAACACAATGACACTCTTCCTCCGTGCTTCACTTTGTTGAAGATACATTTATTATTATATTTCTCACCAGAATTTCAAAGACATCACCCTGGAGCATCAATTAATCACTGCACACATAGCTTCCCATATTTTGCCAAAAAACGCAATGGCTTTTAAGTTGTGCATTTGCATAAAATCTTATAATTTTTTCGGAGTCCCTTTGTGTTTAGACTAGGAGTTAATGTAATAATTAACAGTTAATATCCAACAATTCTAAATATAGTGGTAAGTGTGTGTAAAGTGGTACTTTACTTCTTAACTTGGACAACATAGTCATGAAAAAAAAGAAAAAAAAAGAAAAAATATATTTTGACACTGAATGTATTTGTTTTAGATTTTGGGGACATCTTGAATTATCTTGATGTTTGTTCTGCCAGAGATATTCAACAAAGTTGTGGAATTAGGCCAACTATCCTCGTCCTCTGCTCCATTAGTTGACGAGCTTGTTGAAAGGATCTTATTGTGAAAGCAAAATGTATCAAGATGTCAGCACTTGTGTGCACGCATATCAATAACTGCTACTTCCATTTGGCATGCTGTGTGGGTTTGCTGTTTGAGTTGGCCCAAATGTGATGTTTCACCAATGCAGGCAATCAAAATAATAATAAAAAATGCCAATATTCATGCTTTCCTCAAAAGGCAGGATTATTTAGGTGTTAAAGGGGTACTTCACCTCTGGAAAGATGTTTTTGATTTGAAAGATGTGAATGAGTTTTTAAAATGGGTCATTTATGTAGAAGAAATGTGAAATTGTTTTTGAGCTTTCTAGACTGAGAAAAGCCAGAAAATGTATTTTTGGCTTATATGGATGAAAGACAACAACTCCCAGAATGCACTTGCATCGCTGCCCTAGGAGGCCACGCCTACTGGTAATAGAGCGCAGTAGTTAAACAACAAGTCTAGGCTACTAGTGGGTCTCTGTGATGACTTTTCCCGATTTCGAGATCGCCCAAAATGTCCGGGATTCGGCTTTCTACAATCGTCATTCATCATGTTTACTGTGGCGAACAGGACAACTGAGGGCCGTGGGAAAACAGTGCGAATCTCGTATCTCTCACGGAAGTGAAATGGAAATTTTGTGGAAGTGGAAATTTTCTTAGCAATGTTAAAACGATCAACCGATAACTTGTTTAGCATTCATGTAAACACTACATTCAGATTCACCAATCGGAATGAATTCGGTTAGATTGAAACAAAAAGTGTGCATGTAAACAATGAATGGCGACTGCAGAAAGCAAAAGTTGAATCCCGGACATTTTGTAAATCTCGACAGCCGGACATGTCCAGGAAAAAAAGAGGATGGTAACCCCTACTACTAACGGCAGAGATCCACTTGTCCGACACGACATTCGCGTGTTGTCACGATGCCACCCCACATTTGTACTTTGATGGGCGTTCCTCAAGTTTACCGCTATAGGCGTGCTTTTGAGCCAGCGGCCAGTCTAGAACAGAAGACCTGCGAGAGACTCCCCCCCCCCCCCGTCTCCATGTGCTCTACTTCTATTGGATAGTCGCGGGGCGTTCAACAGAATTAATTTGCATAAAGATGGGGATCGGCCAGCTTTTTGACGCACAGCATTTTTCCAAATGATGCGCCGCCTTGGGATGCTTTGCGGGCGCCTTAAAGTCGCGTGACGTCACCCATAGGAATAAAGCGGAGCGCGGCGTGACAGAAGTGCCGCACGGACAAGTGGATCCGCACCGTAACATTCTGTGAGTGAGATCCCACCCTCTATGGGCGGGTTAAAAATGTGGGACAGCCCCTACTACTGACTGTAGTATTAAACCCAGGGCCAAAAAAATCCTCAATTGACGCAAATGACGATGTCACAGTCCCTGTCTGCACCGGTCTGTCTTGTCATCTGCATTACACCTCCCAGGATCCTCTTGTCTCCACTCCTGAACTCACTCCCGCAATCATCCACCTGTTGATCGTTATGTTCATCTATATCACCTGTCTTCACCCTATTATGTTTGATTCCTGCTTGTATTTAGTTCCCTCTGTTTGATTCAGTCTTGGTCGGTCGTTGTTCATGTTACCCTGAGTTTTGTGAGTGTTCCTGCCCGTCTTCCTGTACCTGTACCTGTTTTGAGTCTTCAGTAAAGTAATTGAATTGGAGCAATTGCCTCTTCTGTCTTCTTCTGCCTGCACTCCACAACACACCGTGACAGAACGACCGACCGAAATCAAGATGGACCCCTTCTCAGTGGTCGAACTGCTCTGTTTAGAGCAGGGAGACCGCTCCTTAGAGGATCATTTGGTGGATTTCCTCCACCTTGCTTCAGCCACAACTTTCCCGGACGACTGCCTCTGCAGCTTCTTATATGCCGGCCTCAACACCGCCACCATAGAGCAGTTGTCCGGGAAGGGTCCACAGTGGAGCTTTGCTGAATATGTGGAGTGGGTGCTGGTATGCTGTGCATCATCTTTTACTGTCGATGACGTCACCAGCCCCACTCCAACCCCAGAGACCGTCCAGCCAGCGCCAGAGACCGTCCAGCCAACGCCAGAAACCGTCCAGCCAGCGCCAGAGTCTCGTCCCGCCGAGACAGCCCGTACAGAGTCTCATCCCGCCGAGACAGCCCATCCAGTCTCGTCCCGCCGAGACAGCCCGTCCAGAGCCAGAGACCATGTTCCCTCCCAGCCTCCCTCTCCCACCTCCTCCTAACAATCACGTTTTGACCGTTCCTCCACCACTGCTTGTCATCCCCTCTGCTCACCTAAGCCCCTTTCAGTGAGTCCGAGTTCATGTCTACACTTCTGTCCTCAGAGCCCACACCTTCATCTCACCCTGTCAGCCCTCTGCCTTCACCTGGACCCACCACTCCTTCATCGCCTTTGCGGTCCGTCTGCCCGGAAGCTCCGCTGGGCTCGATCGCCACGCCAGCTCGGCCTTTGTTGCTCGACATCCAGTACCTGCCACGGACTTCCGGGATTCAGGCTGCACCTTCACCCTGCACCCCTTCGGCATCCCTGGACTCCTCCCTTCCTCTGGCCTCCCCGTCAGCCTCCCTCGCCTCATCGTCACTCCGGTCACCCGTCCCCGCATCGCCTTTTCGGTCCCGTGGATCTACGGCGCAGCTTCAGCTTGCCAGGCCTACGATGGCGCCATGGTTCCTCGGCCATTCAGTTCCGCCGTGGCCGCCTGAGGGGTCTATCACCTGTCTTCACCCTATTATGTTTGATTCCTGCTCCCTCTGTTTGATTCAGTCTTGGTCGGTCGTTGCTCATGTTACCCTGAGTTTTGTGAGTGTTCCTGCCCATCTTCCTGTACCTGTTTTGAGTCTTCAGTAAAGTAATTGAATTGGAACATTGGCCTCTTCTGCCTGCACTCCACAACACATCGTGACAGACGATTTTTGCGTCATCGGAGGATTTTTTTTAGACAAAAAACACATAAATCTCTCGTCTCAGGGGGATATGAGGGTGGAAAGCATTATAATTCGAAAATAATTTGGTAATTCGAAAATATTACAGGTTTTCTAATACAAAGCTTAATGCTAAATCCTAAAGTATCTCTTTAACATTAGCGTATCAATAATGCATCGTTAGGCATGCATTGTTAGGCATGAAAACTCTTTGTAGTTGTGTGTTCCATATGTCTAACAATTAGTAAGTGGAAACACCAATATCATAAGACATTCTTATCCATGAATCCCACTGTCACAGCAGCTTGCAATCAGGGATGGTTTGCAATAATTTGCCTCTGTGCAAAGAATAAACTCACAATTATGAAAAGCAAGCCTAGATTTCATAGAAGCGGAGCGGCTGATGAGAGTTTAGTTTGAGGTTTGAATCAAAACATGTTAATGAGCTCCCTGAGGGTGCTACTTATGAATGAGCAGTCGTTATTTTGTGTAAAGTCTTCTAATGATCTGGTTGCTAAAACTGTTCAGCTCAGTGATTGCAGTAAACATCTGAATGCTTCAATTTCTGCGCTATTATTGAGGAACAATGGGGTGCCTCGTTTAAAAATCTAAACTTTTACACATTACAAGTGAATTTTAAACACACTACATAAATTGCATTATGTGAGAAAGAAATTGCAAAACTGGTTCTGTTGTTGTTTCATTTTTTTATTTTTTTTCCCCCTCATCCTGAGAAGGATTCTAGGGGCCTACAACTATTCTAGAACACATGTAGGATCCAGCCAGATAAATATGAAATGTGTTTTGCCTCTAAGTCGACGGTAAACAACAGACACATTGTACAGAAATATAATTAAATGCAATTTATAAGTATTATATTTTATCTAAACATGTCTGGAGCAGATTTTATTTAGCTGATTTTAATCAAGGTAAATTAAATATTAATTGACTTCAGTCAGACTGGATCGTTTTTCCTCACAGTAAAGCGAGACTGTGGTACAGTATGTATGCTTGATGCAGAGCAGCCTTTATGAATGGACCAAATTAAAGGCTATATCAATACATATCGATCATCAACAACAAACTTTTCCCTCATATCATATATTATTCAATGTCTAGTGAAGACACAAAAATGAAGCCCTCAGCTGCTGGTAACTATACAATAACTTTTATTGACAAACTGCAAGCTTTTCAGAGAGAGACTTTTAGAAATTATTGTGGAAAACTTTGATAGTGAATGGGGAAAAATAATAATAATAAATAAATAAATAAGTAAAAAACCTTAACTATCAGTTTGACTAGATGAGCTTTCAGGTTTCAGCAGAATAATGTGACTCTTGGTGATTTAATGTGACTGTATCAAAAGAATATCTCTGGCTAAAGCTCTTGATTTTCCCCCTTGTATTACACTGTAACTATATATATATATATATATATATATATATATATATATATATATATAAACATACTGTGCATTTGTGGTCTCCTCTCCCAATTTAATTTACGATATATCACATAATCACATAAATATTTGGGATCACATAAATACTGTATTCCACTGGAATACACTAAAAATCTCTCGTTTTCTCCTAAAATCCTCACGTCTCTTTCATATCACACACTCACTTTAAAATATAACTGTCTCCTCTTTTCACTTTTTATCCCTATTAGCATTGTTTTCTGCAATGTTTTTAACCTTTTAGACGGCAGAGGTTTTTTTTTTTCCCTAAAACATTCGATTTTGACATCTTAATTTCAAAAGGCTATATCTTAAAAGCGATAAAAGATAGAGACTTGCTGTAAATTAGAGAAATATTAAGGATGACCCAAAGTTTATGTAGGGATTACATTTTTTTTCATCTAATTTGCATATTACGACGTCATATGTTGGCGGCAATCATGGATTTTAGAATTTTCAAGAAAAATCACGTTTAAATGATAAAAATGCATCTTTTCTTTCCTCCCAAAATGTCCATCACCTCTGTAAGTTATGTTGCACAATACTGAATGCTCAGGTATATTGTAAACAAACTGTATAAATCACTACTAATAAGTCGTACTATATAGAGCAGGCAGGTCCATGTATGGTCCGGCAAAAAAAAAAAAAAAAAAAAAAAAAAAACAATGTTACGGACGTGACAGTTCTCCATTAGAGACATGAATGCTCTGAAAGCGACTAAAACTTTCACAGAGATCTTAAAGAGAAACCACAAAGCCTTTCTTTAAAGTGAATTTCTTTTTTTATTAATTGTATATTAATTTCAATCATTGTTTCATCAACCAATTTGCTGGTTTTAATAAATAAGGAGTAAATATAGTAGAAAATAAATCATCATGACGGAGGCTCCTGGTGCGCAAACTGGAATCTGGTCTCATAAATGAACCGAAACTCGGCGTATAATGTAGCCTACTCTCCTCACAGGCCTGAGAAATATATAGACTGTGCATTTTTGAAAGCAGAGGTAGACAGGAGTCAAATGGCTAACCAGCCTAAGCTTATTGCTTGGGTTATACTGCAGCAGTCGGGGGGTGATAAACTGTCAACAGTTTATGTTCATGCATTGCTGGATTAGGGAGATCGTGTATCAGCTATCCTTTGAAAGTTATGAAGAAAGGAAAAAAAAATCATTTTGTTATTTACCTGTGATTTAATAAAAAAATAACTTGATCACATGTGATTATTTATTTATTTATTTATTTATTTTTTTTTTTCAATTTATTTTAGCGATGTGGGGATGGCACACTAATTAAAAACGCATAGACCAGATTTGAACCGGAAGTTGGCAATCAGAGTCGTAGTCATGGCAACACGCATTGTTTAGAGCAGAATATGGTGAATAAGCGACCCAAACTCACATGCACAGATGGAGTTTGCAGCTTTTACCTCTAACCGAGATGCTCCGAGACGTTCAAAACATTGAATAATGAGCTGTCCGAGTGTAAATACACACAGTCCCACACATCATTAGAAACACAGCACATATGGCTAATAAAATTGCAGCCTTTTTGTAATTGCACTTAGCAATATTGTGATAGGCCATGGTGTGTGTGGAGTCTTAGTCTTAACTTAAAGTCAGGGGCCCAAAACTTCTGCTCTTTCCATCAAGTGATTCATCCCACCCTGGTCCTACTATATGTGAGCAAACCTTGATCTACAAAGTCCAGTTCTGCGTCTCATCTCAGTGGAACAGACAGAAAAGGACAGAGAGAGTGTCAACCTCTGGCAGGAATCCACAGGTCCAAAAAAAAGGATGAGAAAAGTGAATCACCTCACTCAACAAAGAGCACCGTCTCTTTGAAACGAGTGCCAATCAATCTAACATTACAGCAAGACAAATCCTACAAAGAACAGAGCTTGTCTGGATCAAGGATAAAGCTGTTAACCCAGCAACCACAATTATGTTCCATTAAATCATCAAAATGTGTTTGCCTCCCGTTAGTTGATGTCACATCACATGCATTGAAGGTTCCATCCCAGCAAACAGGGAACATTCTCTTAAAGTTGGTCTGTCCAATCGGTCCAAAGACAGTTTCCTGGTTTGCTGTGGCATAGTAATTTGATTCCAAAGAAGCTTTAATCTGACTCCATTTTATTACGGCCTTGAGTTTAGGTTAGAATGCCAATTAGCTATTGTTCATGTATATAATATCTAAGCAGCACATTTGATTATTCCATTTAACTCTTTACTCTTATTATCCTCGTTCACTCGGGTGCCAAAGTCACACACACCGGACATTCATATTATGTGGGCAACAATCACAAACTTATTAGTTTTGGGTCACTAAACAGAGGTGATTGGCTAATATCTTAGACGGCCACATTCAAGCTTGCTCTAAGATATTTTTTTATATCCCCCTTGGTTGTATACACTTGAATTAAAGTAAAGTTTTCTTTACACAGAAGTCATGACCACTACTACAGATATAAGCTGACCAAAATGACTTGTCTGATTGTAGCTTGGTTTGGTCATGCCATGGTTTCCCACGTACTCTTAACTAAAGTAACATTACATTAAACAGATGTAAGGCTCACCTTATTTAGTTTAGTCGAGCAACATTTTGCCGTCCTAAACGGAAATTGCATTTTTGCCTTTACAAACCAAGTGCACCAAATATTAGCCGAAACTGTAAAATTGCAGTTGGTGTCCCCTATGCTGAACTCAAAACTGGACTCTTATCCATCACTAATCTGACGCACATCGCGGTAACAATGGATACAACTTAATCTAGGCAGAATAAATCCAAATGTATGTATGTATGTATGTATGTATGTATGTATATATATATATATATATATATATATATATATATATATATATATATATATATATATCAGGTAAATTTATCGTGCCAATTACCTAATAATAAGTTCAAAGATAATCAACACAATAACATAAAATGTTCAGTGATAGACTAAAATATGTACCTGACTCAGGAAATACAATGAATTATGGGCGGATCTCATTACAAATATTTTATATAGTGTTTCAGAACATCCAAAAGTAATGTTATCACAAAGACCAGAATGTTTCTTTTATGTTTGCATAACAAAAAAAAAAAAAATTCTTAAAAATACTACACATTTTGAATATTAATTAATTAGGTAACATTTACCTAAAAACAACAGTATATAACATGTGATTTTCATTGCACTTTTAAATGAACAAATTAGGTGCTTTATATATATATATATATATATATATATATATATATATATATATATGCTAACATTAAACATCATTAAGAATATGGTCATAAAGAGCTATATACAATCTATAAAGAAGCAAAATGTAATAGACATATAAAATATTACACCCAAAAAGACAAAAGGACAAATCCACTGGCAAACTATTCCATATCTTTGCAGCTCTTACTGCAAAATACTCGTTTTCCATTAGTTTATTATTTGTTTCTTGGACCAGCCAGCAATTTGTTAAAAGAAAATCCAAGACATCTCACTGTTTCATAAGGTCTCAAAAGGTCAGCTAAATACTTGTGCAAACCTAAGTCTTTAAAATCTTAAAATCAATCCTAAAGGGAACAAGTAACCAAGGTTAAGAAACTAAAACAGCTGTAATATGATTAAATAATGTATTCGTGTCAATAGTCTCAAGCAACATTCTGTACTAATTGTTACCATGCGAAAGTACAATCATTACACTAATCAAAACGGGATGAAACAAAAGCATGAACAAGCTTCTCTGTATCATTTATACTCGAAAACCACTTCACCTTGGAAATATTCCTTAACTGATAATAACAAGACTGAACCAAATATTTAATATACATGATATTCAAAGCTTAGATTGGTGTTGAAATAAACACCACATTTCAAACTACCTCCTTAATATTTAGAAAAACCTTAGTAAGAGCAACTGATTTGATTTGTATTCATTTTCATTAGGCAATTATTTCATAACATTTATTAAACTGAGGTCCGGGCCTCTGGGACCTTAATGGTGGGGTGCAGCCCTGGCTTTATGTTTCTAGACCAAAACAACAGCGATAGAGGCTTGCTGATGCCAGAACGCTGTACATTGTTTTTCTGTACGTACTAGCTGGTCTGTGTAGGTGTATTCTCCAGCTGTCTCACAATCCATAATGATGTCTGGTATGTCTTACAGCTCTTGTTTTGCCCAGAATGCACTTGAATCTGATTGTAGCTCACAGTCTGAGCCTGAGAACATCTAACGTGGCAGTTGCAAATCTCATAGTGGATCCAACAATGAATACTTCTCTTACTATCTTATTTGATTTAAAAAGCATGTGATATTACTGGGCTATAATTTGGGATGACACACTAGATTATCATCACAGAGGACCAGTTTTATTGGCTCTGAGTCAACGTGATTTTACATATCAAGAGCAATTTATATTCACTGTGGAATCCTTCAGAAGTATTACCTGAAATCTGTCTGTAAAAGGACACCGTCAGGGGAAGCCGTGTGTTCTGTATCTGTCTAATGTGTAATGCAGTGTATTACTGTTCTAGTCACTGGTGGAGTGAGGAATTCCATGATATAGTAGACATAACTGTGATTGCATGAGAAACTTAATGAATGTGATGTTATATTGTGGGTCAAAGAAAAATATTTCCTCAAGGAATGATTATATATATATATATATATATATATATGAAGAGTTCAGATGCAAAAGCCTCTAAGTGCCATTTGAAATTTTCTTCTAAAATGATCATTTTTATCAAGCTTGTATATTTAAGTTCAGTAATTTCACTTAGATGGCAATGAAGATTACCTATTAATTGTCATTTAAGTGAAATTACTGAACTTAAATATACAAGTTTGATAAAAATGGTCATTTTAGAAGAAAATTTCAAATGGCACTTAGAGGCTTTTGCATCTGAACTCTTCATATATATATATATATATATATTAAGATGTATTAAGGCGTAGGTTGATGACGCATAAGTGGAATTATGTAAATTGTCGTGATGCTGATGGATCTAATAATGTTTATAGATGAGTGAAAACATTGGTGTTTTTAACATGACTGTGGTTTGAAGCAGGGTGTGATTGTTAATGAGAGGCAGATATCAGCGCCAGATGCGATAAAGTACACGCAAGAGCCGTCTTTGACTGTCAAGTCAAAGTTAGTCGCGGACGTGGAGCTCTCGGCATCTTGAAAACGCCACGCTGATATTGATCCATTTTTTAGTTCTGTGGCTTGCCATGGTCCATAACGTTTAAACGAAATAACAACAGCGTGAGCATGCCGCTGTAGTTTTCCATGTCTTTCGCCATGGTTACAATGGCAGTATGAGCGGAAAGGGACAATGCGAATATTACGCAATTGCCATTATTTAAAATTATATATATATATATATATATATATATATATATATATAATGAAGCAACACATTTTGTTTCTGAAGGAATATTATGAAGGATCATGTGACACTGAAGACTTGAGTGATGATGCTAAGAAAATAAGCTTTGCATCAGAGGAATAAAAACACACTAAAATGGAAAACAGTTCCTTTAAATTGGTATAATATTTCGCATTATAACTTTTTTTTTTCTTAGCAAATAAATGCCGCCCTGGTGAGCAAAAGATGCATTTCATAAACATTCAAAAACTTTAACATATTCAAGGTGTACACTATTGTTTGTGGCAAAAGTTTGTGGTTGATTGTGTACACTACATGATATTACATAAATAATAATAATAAATAATTTATTTTTCAGAGTAAGTGAATTATTATTTTTAAAATGTAAATATTTATCCATAAATATCACATTTTGCTTTAACATTTACAAAAATGTTAAATTGTCTGATATTTTGGGACATGCACAGGATTGACTGATATGTAAATTATTTATGGTATTTAAACAAAACTGTAAGAAATAACACTGAAATGTTATGCCTAACTATTTCATACAACAGTTTTGTTTTATGGTGGACCAGCACACCCTGATTGGGTGCCATGTTGGAGCACGGAAATTGGATTTTAGCTTGTGACCAGATGGCCAGTGACAGTGAACTGACGTTATATTACATCAAATGAATTACAGTTACGCTGAGAATACACTGAGTTATCACACATGAATTAAGTTTTTAAAATTTCAAACAGACCAAAGGCATGTTCTAAAAGAGGAAACATCAGGTACATTATCATGGAATTATTGTAACCGAAATGCGCCCATGCCAGAGATGAGAAAACATAGCTCTGTCACTTGTCAGTCTGTTCCCTTGAACCATCCCTGTCATCCCTCAAGCTCTCATAATTGCCTCAGCTGTCAGCAGCATTTTTCTGTAAATACAGGGAGTCAATCAAAAATGATTGGCTTTTTTTCTGCGAATGCAGCCTCACCGTGCATATTTTTTTTCCCATTTAATTCCAGTCATCTCTCCTTAGAGAAATCATAGCTTATATCCAGTGAGCAGTGAAATGATTAGATGACAGCAGTATAGATTTTCATTTTAATTGGTGTACACTCCACTGTTGTGTGAAGAGGATGGAAGATACAGAGCTTCTATCTAAACTTGAAGAATAATTTTACATACAAATTAACAATATTGCCTCATTCTAAAATGTTGGCAGGGCTATTTAAGTTATAGAGTACATGTACTATTTTGACCCATCCAAAGCACATGTAGGGCATTAACGTCAATACATTTAATTTTGGGAGATAAATAATTGTATAACTTGAAAAAAATGTATTAATAAGAAAAGGATAACTGTTTGCTTAGATTTCTATTTTATTAAATCTTTTTAATAATAATAATAAATATAGCTGCTGGGCCAAGCACAATGAAGGCACAATAATACAGCATGGCTGGGAGCATCAGAGCAACTTTCATGACGATACATCAAATGCGTTCATAAAATATAGAATTTTATGACAAAATTCAAAATGGCCGATGCCTGAAATTGACGATATGGGAAAAGTGGTAATCGTTTGAATCAGCATGATACACCGAATCTAGAGAGTTTTGTGATTTTTGGCCAAACCGTTCTTTGGGATTATAAGTCTCCTGACCTCTGGGCAGCACTGCGCCAAAACCTTTGACACAAACCAAGTTTGCTCAGAATAAGCTAGTGTCATTTCATTCATTCATTACTCGCTCACTCACTTATGTAAGCCAAGTCTAGCAATACTTTGGCATGCATACTAGCATGAATTATTTGATCTTCAACGCTCACAGCTTATTAATGAAGTGAGCACACAGTTGAATGAACATGAATGCGTTCTCAAAATGCCGCCTGGCAGGTTCTGCGACCAGTTAAATTTACATTTAGTCATTTAGCAGACACTTTTATCCAAAGAGACTTGCAACTGAGGACTAAACCAAGCAAGTCATCATGAAGATGCAAAAAACAACGCAAGAATTGCTCAAAATACAAAGTTCAGACATTTCTCGGAGTACACTCTAAAAAAAAGGTTCTTCAGGGGTTCTTTGCGGTGGTCATGGTGCTATATAGCACCACTAAACCCAGTTTGGTTCTTCAGCGGTTCTTCAGTGGTTCTCTGGGGTGGTTAACATGCTCTATGGGACCTCTTATGCCTAGTTCACACTACATGATTTTAAGCCCGATTTAAGCCCAATTTGCAAATCGTTGAGTCGCCGACAAGTCAGGGTGTTATCGCGTGCAAATCGCGGGCGATTAGCGGGCGATGAACGCTCGCCAATCTGTTAGTATGAAAGAGCCAACAACGCAGCGAAAATGCTCGCAGACGCCTCGCCGAGCCCAGAAAAATATCTAGCCTGCTAGATATCCAGAGCCGTCGTGCGACTCAAACTCAGTGATGTCATGAGGACAGCCAATCATAGCAATGCATGGGTTGAGAACACCAGGTAAATCTTTAGTTTTTCTTCTTTTTTTGCATGTTTTCCCTCAGAGCAGATCGTCGCGCAAACAGGGGCAAACATGGTCAGTTAGGGAGGGCTTGATCTTCCTGATGTTGTGCATAGCAAACCTGCATGATCAAGCTGGTTTTGTAATGTGGTGTGTGAAGGTCAGCTGATCGTCAAAGATTACTCCAAAATTTCTGACTGACCTTGATCTAGACGAATCTAGCTGGATAGTAAAGTCGTGCTGTAGAGACGGATTGGCAGGGAGGATGAGTAGCTCAGTCTTTGCCAGGTTGAGCTGCAAGTAATGTTCCTTCAGCCATACCGAGATGTCCGCCAGATACGTGCAGCTACTGTTGGATCATCTGGTTGAAATTAGAGGTAGATCTGGGAGTCATCAGCATAGCAATGGTAAGAGAACATGTGCCTGTATGATGGGTCCCAGTAATGTGGTGTAAATGAAGAACAGGAGCGGTCCAAGTACTGAGCCCTGGGGAACCCCTGTGGTCAGTTGATGTGCTTTGGATACCTCACCTCTCCATGTGACCCTGAAAGACAAAACTGTCTAGGACTTAAACCAGTGGAGAGGAGTACCCGAGATGCCTGTAATGAGAGGGTGGATCTGATGATTCAGTGTTGAATGCAGCAGACAGGTTCAGGAGAATGAGAACTGATGATTTGGAACTGAGCTTTGCAGAATGCAGTCTCGGTTGAATGGCCTTTCTTGAAGCCTGATTGGTTAAGATCCAGCTGGTTGTTCAGAGACAGGAAAGATGGTGCTTGGTTGAAAGCAACTTGTTCACGTGTTTTCGCAATGAATGATAGTAGAGAGACAGGTCTGTAATTCACTAAAAGTGATGTGTTTAGCGTTATTTTTTTTAGCAGTGGAGTTACCCGAGCCTGCTTAAATGCTGTAGGGGAAATGCCAGTGTGGAGGGATGAGTTGATGATGTGTGTGAGAGCTGGAAGATGTGTAGGAGAGATTGTAGGTAACATGAAACCCATATAATGCTAAGGACGCTTTCCGAAACCAAGATTGCATTTAGAACTAGTAATTGACTGTGTTGTTACTAGGGGTGCAACGGTACAGATAGCCCACGGTACGGTCCGTACCTCGGTTTTTGGGCCACGGTCTCGGTTCGGTTTCGGTACATGTTTTGTGTAGAAAAAGACTGCTATTTCATCCCAAAAATCTGTTTTATTTTTCTTATGAGCATAAACAGAATGTCACAGGAAGAACATCAATGTGTATGGAATAAATTAACACTCTAGTCTGTACTGAACAACACTAAGTAATACAACCTCTTCAACTACCACTTATGATATACAAAATGTAAACAAACACACTTTAAAATATTCAAGTGGATCCCAATTCCAAACCTTGATAACTGGTAAATGAAGTGATAAATGTGAAAGAAAAAGTGCACTTTTACCTTTAACATAAATTAGCTTGTGGTTTGAATAAAAAGAGCAAAGCAAAATAATGTAATAAAAAAAAATACTGCATTCAGGATACAAAGTGCAATGTTATTTACTCATACACTTTTGAGAGATTCTTGTGCAAAAATATAGCTACAGCAGTCAAACGTTTGACTGGGTTTGCGTTATGCATCCACTATGTGCTGGGAATGTAGAGAGCAGGCTACGTGGAGCCGGAGGTGAGGCGTTTATTTAGTATGCGTGAGCGCGCTGGGGCGGGCACGTAACTTACATTCGCAGCCTGATGAGTATTCAATGTGCGGCAGCTCGCTAACAGCAACAGTTGGCTGTTTTGAATGAGACGACCCGTTACTGTGAACGGAGAGCGCTTTATGAACATATGACGCGCGAGCAGCGCCGGGATAGTGTCTATTCGTGTGTCTGTGATCGCTCATGAGCGGGAGACACGCAACCTGATTTATACGAGGTTGAACTGGCCGTCACCGTGTGACAAAGCGGGCATAAGCTGGACACAAGCGCGAGTTCGCGGGCGAATTTAATAACGCGGAGCGTTGTTAACTAATTGATCCATATATAGTAAGGCGCTGCGGAATACGAGGCACACTGTCGTTTTTTTGAAAAGAGTAACGGCTTTTAAGTACAGCACGAACTCTATGGCAGAACCGAAGTCCCGCGGGACACGAGGTTAGATTGTCCCGTGCAGGGCTGACCGAACGGTCCGGGATTTTACCGTGTACCGTTGCATCCCTAGTTGTTACTGGAGTATTGAGTCAGCATTGAGTTTAGTCTGTCCTAATATCAGTCTGTGCTTAGGATCTATTTGATTTTAGTTCTGAAATGTACTCTTCAGCTATTCATATGTGTGCTTTCTTGCACACAAATCCAAACACATGCCCATGATGTTTACATACTGTACTGTACAACTGGCATGTCCCCCTCAGTTCACTTAAGTGTCACCTATTTGATTCATTTTATTATGTATGCAATTATTTTTAGAGATAAAACGACAGGCCAAAAGTCAAGATGGTTTATGGTCATTCTACATATTCATATACAGTATAGAGGCAACAAAATGGTATTTCACTATGTCTGCAGTGCAACTTAGAGACATGACAATAAACCGCAAACAATACACTGTAAACAATAAACAATAGACTGCTACTTATTTATGGAGCGCTCATTGTTTATAAAGAAAAAGCGGTCAGGGGCCGAGATGCATATGTGATTCATGAATGCTAATATTTACAAATTAAACAATTAGTAAGACAAAATCATGTTATAAGCATTCATATTTAACTACAGATATTTACTAGAAAGTTGCTGGTGGGTATTACCACTGAAACATTACTTATTACACAAAAAGTTAGAATAAAATTCTCTTGGAACAGAAATGCATTGATTTTAAGTGCAATATTTTATGCTGGTGGAAAAACAACGGAATAGCACACTGTCTGGCACAGATGCAGGGCAGTGTATCAAATGGTGCCATTTTGTGAACTGCTTGTGCAAATTATTTCCTTACTTCAGAAGTGACCCAAAAAAAATGGTGCAAATTGAAAAAGTCAGCCTGCAACGAAATGATCATATTTCTGAAATGAGAAGTTTGGATAGCACTGAAGGGGGTAAGAAACTGCATCATAAACCTGGGAATCATTTTACACTTCATTATTACAAGTTTTTTTTTTTTTTTTTTTTTTTTTTATTTAACTATTGGGGAAAGTACGAAACACTACCATAATTTTACATTTCATGTTCAAACTGTCTGCATTATTCTGGAAATACCTGCTTGTAATTCCACTCATCTCTGTTTAAAAGGTCATATGGTCAGCATAGATATGGAAGAGTGTAACCTTAACATGTGCCTGTTATCTCTGCACAATCCTCTCGTGCGAACATGTGAGAGGAAGCAGAACAGAATATAATATAAGTGACAGAAGCAGGATCTTTCCAGAATGCTACATCATATCTTCCATTCATATTCATCTGCATATTTAGAACAAATCCAAATGGCTCCCAAATAGTTTTTGCTTTAAGTACTAGCGATTTTATCACACATCATCTCAAATGTCGATTTGGTCATTCCAAAATGCCTGAGCCAATGTCTGTCATCAAAATAGTTGGGTGTGATTTCCTTCCCAGAACTCGCAGCTCTCAAACGACTTTGAATAGAAAACTAGCTACTGTATTGCTCAGTATTCTGCCTTTATTGAACACACTGTGCTCAGGGTCATTGCTCAGGGTGGAAAAGTATGTGAACCTGTAGGCTAATGACTTCTCCATTAGCTGATCCTCTCTATATAAAAACAACCAGTTCGCTATTCACAAGAAATCATCCATTGAACAACACGTCACAGCATATCTGAGATTAAAATTTGTTGACTGGAGACAAAAGTAGGCTACCTAGAACTAAATAATATCACCAAAAAAGCAAATTAATTCCCAAGTTTATTAGTAAAATTTTCAGTAGAATTTAACTGCATCAAGGCCCTGTTTACACCTGGTAAGAAGCCTTTTCGTCAATGCGATCTTGTGGACGATGGTAAATGAAGTTGTAAACAGGTTTTGAGTTGTTCCACTTTCAACCACTTCCAGAGGTAGTAGAAAACACATTCGACCGGATCACTTTCATAGCATAGGTGCTCATGTGTCGAAAATGTACTATCTGCCTACTGGCCTAATGCGTAAAGATTATGGGAAGCACGCTAGCCAGTTGAGATTTAAACTTTGTTGGGCCTGATGACCCAAGTTTAAATTGAACCAATTGCTTTGGAAAAAAATCACTGTTCCGGAGTGCTATTAACACTTTTGACCCCTGCTGGTCAGGGCTGCGTTTACCAAAATCATCGTAAGTTGCTAACAACGGTCTCATTAGACTTACAATGCTTTTGGGAAAGGCAGCCCAGTGTAAATACAGTGAAAACTATGGAAGATTGTTTCTGCCACAGAATAAAACATAAATATTGTAATTGCAACTTTTTATCTCACAATTCTTTTCTCTTTTTTTTTCACAATTGCAAGTTTACATCTGAATTGAGTGATATCAAGTAGCAATTGCGTTATAAAGTCAGAATTACATGTTTAGATCTAGCAATTCTGATTGGGAGTCTTTTCTTCCTTAGAATTCGACTTTATAACTCTCAATTGTGAGTTTGTATCTATAGAAATGGTCTAATAGAAATGGTCAGAATTGCGAGTTTATTTCTCGAAATTGTGAGTTTATATCTCGCAATTGTGACTTTACTCGCAATTTGCAATTTTGAGATAAAAAGTTGCAATTATCTTTTAAAATGTGTTATTCTGTGGAGGAAACAAGCACAGAAAACTCATGCAAAACATGTATTAAAATATATTTTACAAACCAATTATAAATGTTTTAATGAAGGTGTAATCTATTAAATTAGATTAATGCAAGTGTCTTTATAATGATATTTTATAAAATTGTAATAATAAAATCAAAACAGACCAATAAGAGACTACAATCCTGACCAACTTTTTTTTTTATGTATATATATAGTATATACAAACATATCATTAAATGTGTACAAATGTATAAAATCAAAAAAAAAAAAAAGAAAAAAAAAACACTGGTTTATTAGATTACCCCTAGTAGCAAAACATTGACATCTGTGATCATTTCGAAACAGTTATGACTTGTAACGAAGCGTCGTTTACTGAAATCACGTGACTTTGGCAGTTTGATGCCTGCTCCGATCACTGGTTCAAAACCAACGATTCGCAGTAGTTTTTAAAGCTTTTTGAAGTTTCTTCACCATTCCCAATTTCTGACATGCGCCATTTCGGCGTGGCATTGCAGCTGTGAGAGCAGAAACAAAGCTGCTGCTCTCTGTATATTTTTCTGTCATCTCCAATCACATCCATGTGTAAATTGCACAAGCTTATTTCGTCCATTAGATCGACAAATCTGAAAAAGCCCATACACTCACCCATTCATGGACCCCCCCTTGAAGAAATCAGGACAGAAGTGGTCGAAAGTGGACAGAATAGACAGATTTAAACACTAGGTGTAAACAGGAATGTGCCTCCCTCGTCTAGTTTTGATCTGATCGACTAAAACGCATCTAAATTCCAGGTGTAAACAGGGCCTCAGACCAGATAATGTGTAAGTTGTGTCATGAAACAGGCTGGAAAACAGTAAAAGCAGTAAATCAACAACATAATACTTGTCTTCTGATGTGGCCCAGAGTTTTGCTTTCAACCCGATAAAGATGTTTTGCTGTGATCTCAGGAGAGCAGTTCACAACAATAATATTGCTGAAGTGAAACAGTTTTGTAAAAAAAGAGGAATGGTGGAAAACTCTTCCTACCACTAGACTAGTAGAGCACTGACATCAGGAAACATTTCGAGGAGGTTATTGCTGCTAATGATGTTCAATTGGTCAATAACATACTTCTCTACCTTGCACTGTGAATTTTTTTATGACCCGTTTATGCAGAAATACATTGTCAATCTATGCTTTGCATATTTATATCCACATATGTATTATTATTATTATATGAAGCAGGGAAAAAGTGGGAAAGCTTATGATTCAGTGATTCAGCTAAATACATAATGCATTTGGCTGAATCAAATGGTCCATACATCAAGAAAAGTAAAAGTGACCTGAAATACTCCTCCTAAGTGATCTTTTAAATTTAAATGTGTGGGGCTTGTTTATTCTCAGACGTGCATGTAAATGGATGAACTCTCTGGCATTTTATGTCCGCTTTGGTAATGGATGAAAGCTCTGGCAGACCTGAAAAGCCCTATCGCATCGAGCTGGATCAGAGTCAGCAGAACCTTAAGACTCTCAAAGTCTGTACTTAGAAAGATGAACTTTTACTATCTGCTTAAGATCACCATCATCCAGGTATTCTGTCCTTCAATACATCAAAATTCATAAATCGGTTCAGTCAGTGTTGTATAATATGATGTGACATTTTTCATACTGTCCTTGACATTTTAAAGTCCAATAGAATTCCAGAATCTGGATACGATTCCAATGCCATCTCATGACCAATTCGTATGAGTGAGTATAAGGTGGCTATTAATTTGTCTAAACCCCAGTGATGGGTAGGTTTAGTTGTAGGTCATTCGTACAAACTCATACGAATTGGGCAACTCGTAAAATATGTATGATTTAGCAAAAATATTACCAATTCGTACGAGTGAGGTTGTATAAATTCATACAAATTAGCCAACTCGTAAAGTTCGTATGAATTGCCGCAGGATCGGATTGGATAGTCACAATGCAGGAATAATAAAATTTTATATATTAAGTATTTAGGCATTTTTGTAATACTGGGAATTAAAAGTTTGGAATAATTAAGATTTTTTTTATGTTTTTGAAAGAAGTTTAAAGGCTCCAGGCTGCATATTTAATATTGTGAAATGTTACATTTTAAAATAACTGTTTCACATTTAAAATTGATAAAATGTAATTTATTTATGTGGTGTCAAAGCTGAATTTTCAGCATCAT
Source organism: Cyprinella venusta (assembly GCA_038021265.1). NCBI lineage: Eukaryota > Metazoa > Chordata > Actinopteri > Cypriniformes > Leuciscidae > Cyprinella > Cyprinella venusta. Next base: position 23,301,835 of record CM075873.1, on the reverse strand, counting down.
TCTTCATGATCCTTCAGAAATAATTTTAATATGCTAATTTGATACTCAATTATTATAATTTATCATTGGTGCTAAATTATTATTATTATTGACTCCAAATATCTTAACAATATTGAAAACACTTTTTGCTGCTATTCAAAAACCATGATTATTTGATGATCAGGAAAGTTCAAAAGAACAACATTTGAAACAACTTATATAAAATTATACATATTTGCTGTCAATTGAATCTATTTAATGTGCTCTTGTTGAATAAAAGTATTAATTTCTATTAAAAAAGATATTTCCTCAAACTCATGGTAAAACAAATGGTAGTGTAGCCCAGTTTCCACAAAATATATTTTTTATTGTAACAATAGTTCACCATATTACTGTTTTTACTGTTTTTTTTTATTCAAATAAATGCAGACTTCCTTTAAAATCATACTACAATCTTAATTGTTTCAATCTTTTGAGCCCAAACTTTATACAATTTGTATTTTTATAGTAAATTGATTATGAGCAACTTTAATCTAAAACTTTTTTTTTTATATATATAATAATAATAAATAAAATACTTTAGTAGGCTACGTTATCACTTGTCTGTTATGAATCGACTCCACCTGGCTTACAGTACCCACATAAAAAAGGGTTGCAAGTCCCATCGGATCCTAATCCTTATCAGTATTTTTTTACCGGCACATCATTTCCCTAGGCCTAGAGGAATGTGTATATTTTTCCTGTTTATTAAATCAAACCAGAAGCTTGACATGCTGCCAGGTTGCCAAGGGGCTCCAGTGCCTTCCTGGGTCCCTCTGTCTATATATCATAATACAACCTCCCAAGCACAACTAAACCTGCAGACCTCTTCAGTGTCTCTCAAAACTGAGAGACCCTCCAATGCCCTAATACTACTGACATCTGATGCTTATGGACTTATAGCTTAGGATAGTTCTGCTGAAATTGTAAATTCTGTCATCATTGACTGTTCAAAATTTCACAGATTTTGTCGGTAATGTATGTAGTTGAACAATTATAAAAGAAACTGACGTTTATTTGTCAGTAAAAGTCTGCCAGATGGCTAAAAACGTACATTTGACGAATCCAGGAAGAATCAAACTATACTTCCGCATTATTGAATCCCTGCCCACGGACACAAGGTTATTACAGTTTTTTTCTTGACACACATTTTCTGAAGCATGCTTAATACTCTCAGAACTCTATGTAAACACAAATCAAAACACACGCACAATGGCCAAATCCCCCTCAATTATCCTCCAGAATTAAACTTTACATTCAAAACAATGTTATTTCTTCTCAAAATGGTATTCTGTTTTCGAATGACACACACAAACCATCATATGTATAGACATTTATAAGAACCAGTTGAACACTGATGTGCTCAATGTAAAACTCTATGATGAATGAAAATCACTTCATCTGCATTCATCATAATGACATAGGTCTTTTTTTTTTTGGCTGTGTTACACTTACTACAGACAGTCCATACATAAGTGTGTTGTAAAATATTTGAGAGCAGGGTGATGTCAGGTAAAGACACTTTTTGGTAAATATCATTTTAAACATCCTAAATCAGTTAGAAATGTATTAAAAATGTGTTTTGTGTAAATAGATTGTAATAAAGGCCACTATGGGAAAATGATCTCAATTTATGTATTTATTTACAAACAGTTCATCTTTAAACACCATCTGACTACCTGTTCAGCAAACTGGAAACAATCAGGTTTAGTGGGACACTTTGTTAGAGAAAGTGGTATACTGTTTTATGGTTAAAATGAACATGAGAAAAACAACCCCGATTTCAATGAAGATGGGGCATTGTGGAAAACGTAAATAAAACCAGAATATGTGCATTGAAAATGTGTGGCACATTATGAAGCATAAAATAAAACAACACAGATTTTCAATTAATTAATACTTGGAAGGATTTTTTTTTTTTTTTAAATATATTTTTTTCGGAACTAATGCAAAAATTGTAACATTGTAAACTTCACGAATGAAACTTTAATTAAGCCTACATCCTTTACCACATTTTAACAACTTGTGAACACAAATGAACACATCCAAAACAGATGACGCATCCAAGACACATCCAATACTCGCCTTTGCAGTGTTGATTTTGGGATGTTCCATGCCCTGGCTGAAAACCTTTTGGTTTGTGTCCTTCAGTCACCTCCTGCTCATATTCTTCAATAGCCCCTGCCATTCACTCTTCACTCGACTGGTTTAGTTTTATTCCTTTCCTACTTTGCTGTCTTTTCCTTGGCTTAGAATATTAAAGGGCACCAATTATGGCCCTTTTTACAAGATGTAATATTGGTCTCTGGTAGGGCTGTAGTCAACCAAAGAAATCCTTAGTCGACCAAGGTCTTGTCCTGCACAACGATTAGTCGACTAAAAAAAAAAAACAAAAACGTGATGTTTTGATTAAACATTTTTTAAACAATTGTCATTGAGCGTTTATAAAACAACAACGAAAAAACTTCACAAATAAATAAAACTATAATAATAATACAATTCTTTGAAAATTAAGTGGTTTTTTTTAACTGCAAAAAGTGAGGAGCACTGTCAGTCACAATCGCGCACCTGATCACACCACACGTTGATGCACCACCAAAAATGCAACTAGTCGACCAATAAGAATGTCAGTCGACCAAGACTGCATCGATTAGTCGACTAAACGACTGAAGTTGACAGCCCTAGTCTCTGGTGTCCCCAGAATGTATTTGTAAAGTTTCAGCTCAAAATACCCCAGGGTTAATTTATTATAACCATTTGAAAAAGTCGTTTTTGGGGCCTGTTTAAAAGTGAGCTGTTTTGGGCTATACGACCTTAAATGCAAATGAGCTGCATATCCACGCCTTGCTATTGGATGAGGGCGTAACTTGATACCTATGGCAGTCGGTAAGCAAGAAGGGCTGAGAGTGAGAGACCTGCTGTTTTGAATGTACAGTATGTCTTTCCCTGACCAAGCAGTGGGGGAAAAAGCACCTAGCATGGCGATCATGAAAAGCATTAACTGCTATAACTTGGAGAAAGGGCATACATGTTTGTGGATTTTGTTCATACAGTTTCCATCTCCAGGCAGAAAAAAATCAATAAGATAAGATTGAGGAATGGAGAATATGGAGTGAGATGAACAACTTAAAGCGTCGGTGGGAGGTGATCCCGTTACGAACCAGAGCAGCCCGGTGGAAACTTACGTTGTCCCAAAAGACAACGTACCTGATCTATCTGGTGGAATGGGTGTGTTTTGTAGGGTGTCCAGGAATGTGATCAGGTGGGCAGTGTTGTAGGGGCCAAGGGTGATGGATAAAGCTGTGGTGGGTGATCGATGCAAACATTGTGATGTTCCCTCCGCACTGGCCAGGGACTTCAACAATGTCACGCTGGCCGATCATAGTCCTTCCCCTCTTATCTTTTTGTAAGGTTGAATCCAACCTCATCAATGAAGATGAACTGGTGCTCCACTGCAGCCACCTCTAGCTCAAGGACTCTCTGAAACACACGACAATATCAGTAATAGACATGGAGTGGTCATTGTTGTGAAGCACAATCATTATGATTACAATATGACATACATACAGTTTATACAGTGTTGAGAGTATGCATCAATTGTGGGATTGTATAGGAGTGACTTGCACATAGTTATATCGCAATTATTTGACTCTTTCTGAATTGCGTTCAAATGGCACCCTGTAGACCTGCTTCTTCCTCAGATTATGTCTGCGCAATATATGGTCCAGTGTTGATAAACCAGCCCGTTCTCATCCTTTAGCGTCACATAGAACGCTATATGACAAAACGGCGCTATACTACGCATATGGCACCCTTTATCGTTAATATAACATGCGAACCCAAGTCGTCATAAATCCTTTAGCGTAATATGAGACTACCCTACCCCACACCTAAAGCTACCCATCACAGCGCGTGTTATATTAACGATAACGGGTGCCATGTGCGTAGCATAGCGCTGTTTTGTCATATAGCGTTCTATATGGTGGAATCGGGGATTGAGCCACCAATCTTCTGGTTTGTAGACAACCTAGACTGGCATGCCACGTGCGCGCTCGGAAGAGGGAGGGAGAGAAAGGGCGAGGCCCGTCTGCTCATACTCCAAATCCTCGAACTCTACATCCGAATCCCAGGTCGTGGATCTCGAAAGGCCTCGGCGGTCTCGGGAACACGAATGACTCCTGAAAAACCACGAGCCTAGAGTGGAGGGTTTTGAGACGCACAGAATTTGATTGTCACAGAGTTTTCATTTAGACGACCCTAAAACAGTCTTATGCGCTTACGAAAAACCCAAACACTTAGCGCACTTACTGTGAAGGTCGTCACTCGCGATGAAGTGAGTGCATGGCGGAGAGCAATGACGAAATTCCATTGCACTTCACTATAAGGAGATCAAAGTTCCACTTATTCTAGTAGCTGAAATTCAGACCCAGAGGGCGTTCCCACTGATTCTCAAAGCTACACAGCTTTGATTAAACCTATGAAAGAGATTTTCTGCATGAAAATTGTGTGTGTATTATTTTGAAAAAAGTGTGTTTTAGGCCATGTCCACACTAATACATTTTCGTTTGAAAACGTATATTTTTCTCTCCGTTTTGGCCTTCCGTCCACACTGAGATGCCGTTTTAAGCCACCAAAAACGTATTGTTTGGAAAACGCTCTCCAAAGTGGATAAATTTGAAAACGCCGTTTTCGCGTTGTAGTGTGGACAGTGAAACCGGAGGTATTTCAAAACGATGATGTAAGTTTAGTCATGTGATCCATGTAGTACCAATAGATATTCATGTTTATCGGTATTGTGCCTGTTACGTGTTATTCGTTTTTTACACTGTTGCTGAAATATGTTACTTTCTATGTTACTTAATATATGCTATTCTTCATAGTACAGTACTGCAAAGATGACAGATAATGTACTCACATTTGCTGTCCTGCGGCAAAACAGGAGTTGCGTTTTAGACCAAACATATGGTGAATGCGACCTGGATGCATCAGTGATGGTGAGATATTTTGCTAAAATAAAATGATCCTGTTAGAAGAATTGCGCGATAACTTTATTATTTATTTCCCCCTCTGTAACGTCTCAGTGAGCTTTTGTGAAGTTTAACGCATGAGCAAGTGAATTTAGAAGTTTCTTATCCACACTGAAATGTCAGAAAACTCCTGAAAACGCTAGTGTGGACGGAGAGTGTTTTTAAACGAAAACCCCGTTTTCAAATGTATCCGGATTAATGTGGACGTAGCCTTAGAAATACAATTTGAGTGTAAAGCTAACACAGTCTCATCCAAAGACGTCATACAACTGACGCTTTTGACCATACGTCAACATCCGCCGTTTTAGGGTACCCTTAAACTTCGGTTAGATGACGATCCTGGGGCGTCATCCAACTGACGCTTTACATTTAACGTTAGTTAGGTGACGGGGTAGGTTTAGGTCTGGGGTAGGGTTAGGGTTAGATAACGTCATCTAACTGATGTTTAAGGGTACCCTAAAACGGCGGATGTTAACGTATGGACAAAAGCGTCAGTTGTATGACGTCTTGGGATGAACTGGTATAGCAGTAATTGTTCTTGTAGTTTAGCAGAATTGTTTCAGGGGCTTGGTACATGACTTACATGTTGTGGTCATTGTGTTTCAAGTACCAGTATTTGTGTGTAAACTATTGAGAAAAACTGTAACAGGACAGTTATTGTAAGGGTTTATTGATGAAAATTGTATCGCAATATGTCGACTCCTTAAATTATGGTAAAAAGGGAACACAATGGCAAAAACTTGTTTGGCAAAAGGGAAGACAGCAGCCTTTATTTCTCTGTTTTCTCTAGTCAGGTAACATCGATTTCAAATGTGTTTGTTTAGCCACATTTTATAGATAGCCCACTTTACCAGTGGTAAAGTAAACCTTTTAGGTATTGTTTCGGTTTCAGAACTCTTGAAATAAAATGAGAAAATCATATTTTCTCTGTTTTAGTGTGTGTGTGTGTGTAACTTGACAGCTTCTGAAACTGTTTTGTTTATTATATGTTTGTTAAATGAAAATGATGTATTAAATATAAAATGTCACTTTCACTTGAGGCTTAAAGGTGCTGTAACTTTTTTCACTCTACTAAAGGATAAAAATACCATAATATATTTGCATATATTGAGTAAACATGCCAAGTTCACATACTCGTTTCTCTGAAAAACACTTCTACAGCCAGTTATTTTACTTTGAAATGTGTGTTTCCAGGCTGGAATGTGTGTTATTGTTTTGGTCTGTGATACTGCATGTTGCCAATTTGCCAATTTTCATTGCCCATTGTGCTTGTTCCTGTTGCGTGTGATCAAACGGGCAACCCGTGTGAGCGCCGTCCAGTCTGTCGGGAGAAACGATGATATTCTGAATTGGACTGCAGTGCCTATTTCGACCACTATTTGTCATTCTTACATACTGCACCTTTACATAAGCAAAATTAAATATAACTTCTGAAATATTATATATTACCTCTTTTTTATTGAACAGGAAAAGTACCTAAATTGAAGTACAGAGAAAAAGTCATTGACACTGAAAATTATTTCTGAATGGACATCTGAAATTCATTTAAACAGAGCTGAGTCAGCATGTAGAGGCAGGGAGATAACAGTTCGCTACAAGAGTGATCACTGGCCATGGAATTTCACCCTACTTGACTCTTCTGAAAGGAATTCTCGAAGTCAGTATGACATTCTTAGCAGAGGTACATAATCACTCTATTATTATTATCTCAAATACCATGGGGATTGTGGAAAACTGCTGGTTTCACTCTATTTTGATGGTCCACTTTAGACACTAATAACTAGAGTGCAATTAGCTAACCATCGGGGTTATGGTTACTAACAAGTTGACATGTACTTGCAAGGTTACTTAAAACGTAAAATGTCTGTTTGGGAAGCATCATAATTACAACATGACATCATGACTTTTGCGTAAACATACACGCCAATTTCGAGTCAAGTGGCGTGTTATCTCGACACATTTTGAGCTATCCGCGTGTATCCGCATGTATCCGCGTGCATGCGTGTATGTCTATGCCATGAACGTCCGCGTCATTCCACGTGGCTGTACACGCCGTCAAATGTCCGAGCAAAACAAAGCAAAATGTACATCTACATCTGGGGAGCTATCTTTTTCTTTCCTAGGATGGTAAGGGAACAGTCATAAATGCCATTAACCCCAGTGACGGGTAGGTTTAGGGACAGGGTTGAGGTAAGTCATATATTTATATATACAGTAATAACGTTAAGTCAACGGTGTTCATAAACGCACTGAAAAGCGATTATGCGTGTTGATAGCATGCCAAAAATGGATATACGAATTGGCGTGTCATACACACGCTACTTCACAAGATCTGTCTGATAATTAAGTGATAGCCGATATTAAGCTGACAGTCTACTAATACTCTAATGACTTGTAGTTGACATGTAGTTACAAAGTTAGTTACTATATAGTTAGTAGATTGTCTAAAGTGGACTATAGCGAAATAATATGATACTATAAATACTAACAAATGCATTGCTTATTGTTAAAGTTAGTTGATGCATAAACTAAATTGTTAACGTATAAGATTTATTGTAGTTGATCTAGATAGAAACTAATGTTAACTTATAGGACCTTATTGTAAAGTGTTACTAATAACTTTTCTGAAGACACTGTATTTGCAAATGAAATTCCAAATGCCTCTCAATGGTTCAAATGAGGCAGCACAAAATGAAAGTCATAAGAATGAAGGACCAGATGCACCACCACCAATTCAATTCCAGGCAAAAATGAAATGTATGCAAAAGTATGTTTCATTTGGACATCAGATGCCATTACGTAGAGATCTGCTGTTTATGTGGATGGGAAGTTGTGCTTTACTTTTGTACTACCCCTTGAACATTTTACAGCTCTCGATTGTGCATAGTAACTTGTATATGCCTGTACATGAGCATGTTGTTAATTAAACGAAGCTGATATCTATAAAGCAGGGTTCCTCAGATCAGATCCTGGAGGACCACTGCCTTTCAGAGTTTAGTTCAGACACACTTGGACATGCTCTAGGCCTTCAGAGTTCAGTTGCAGGTTGGTGAGTTTTATCTTGCTTTGTGCTAAACTCTGCAGGACAGTGTCTCTTCAGGGCTGTGGAAGCCCGCTATTCTATTGCATATAAAGTGTGATGTTTATTTATGTTCTGTGATACAAAGCCAATATTTGAGTGACAGTTACTCATTCAATTTTTTATTTTCCAGAAACATTATTGTTCACTATAATAATTTAAGTTTAATTGAATAAGTCTAACATAACCTGGCTGCATGTCTCATTTAACTCATTTGACAGCTTCGTATGCTAAATTATTTTAAACGTTGGTGACAGAGAACAAGAGGGAGTTACAGTGAGCCCTGAGCCGTGTAAATACTGGGTAATATTATTTCAGTAGATTCATGTTGGCATCCTCACAGTGCAGTCAGAGTGGAGCTGTTGGAACTGGGCACTTGGCACGGAAGTGCAGGCTGAGGATCCAATTTAGTTCAGTCCTCATCCTCCATGACTAAGGAGAGCTTTTCCGCAACTCATATTTCAATCATATTTACCTTGTCATTTTATTTTTCAGTGTTGCACAAAAGGAAACATTTTGAAAAATCTCCGTGCAGCTGTTTTCCATACAACAACAACTCATAGTCTGAAAAGCTATAAAAGGTCCCACTTTATATTAAGTGGCTTTATGTACTATATACTTACATTGAAATTAATAATTTGATACAATGGACTTATTGTGTACATACATGTTTTTACATTGTACTTATATTTAAAAAATACCAGCATGTAATTACAGCTATAATTACTTTATGTAATTACATTTGTAACACAGTTGACCCTCCCCTCACACCTTAACCTACCCTTAAACCGACCCATTATACACCACACCTGTCCCTAACCTTACCCGTATCACACCTCAATAGCAGCAAAAGAATTTTACAATACAACAGGAACTCAAGAATACATTGTACTTATTGTTCAATGTAAGTACATAGTACGTAAAGCCACTTAATATAAAGTGGGACCTCTTATTATTATCAAAGTTGAAAACAGTTTCTGTTGCTACAATCCCTCATAAACTACATTTCCCATAACTCACTGCCCAAACTCATCTCTGATTGCATCCACCTGTGTCTCATTCCCTTGTTTAGCTAACAACCATTAGGCTCTATGCACAGCTCCACTACTTCCTGAACTTCAGCCAGCTTCTTGTTTCCTGTCTGTCATTATTGGACACATTGATTAATTCAGGTGTGTTTGATTATTGTTGCCGTGACTACTGAGGTCAAGCACACCTGAATTAATCAAATTGTCCAATAATGATAGACAGGAAACAAGGAGCTGGCTGAAGTTCAGGAAGTAGTGCAGTTGTGCATAGAGCCCATTATTCCCTGCAAAGTCTTGTACGTGTAACACTGCATTTCTGAGCGTTTGTTTCCTGTTTCTCTCATATCTTGGTTCTCTGGATTCTCTGCCTGTTCCCTCGGATTTCTATCTTTGCCTCAGCCCTGATCTCTTATTGTTTGTGTATGACCCTTGTCTGTTATCTGGATTATGTCTTTGGATTTGGATATGTCCCTTCAAAAAAAAAAAAAAAAAAAAAAAAGCTGGGTTGTTTGAACCTAATTTTGGGTAAAATATGGACAAACCCAGCCATTGGGTTACATTTTTAAATTACATTTTTAACTCAATGGCTAGGTTTGTCCATATTTTAACCAAAATTGGGTTAAACGACCCATCATTTTTTAGAGTGTGCATTTGGATCCTCAACCTTTGTGTCTCAGAGCAGTTTGTGACTGTCACTTTTGACCAAATGAATGTGTCCTTACAAAATAAAAGTGAAAATTCCTTTAAAAATAAATCTCAGTGACCCCAAACTTACTTTCAAAGTATACTTTTTCATCGTTTTTTTTTTTTTTTTGGATTCTTTGGGAATCTAACTCATGGCCTTGCTATAGCACCATGTCCTACTTTTTGAGGAACAGGAATTATGCCTGTTAAGATGAATCAGCATTGAGTTGGTTTGGCTTCAGTCAGTCATTTGGCTTTGTTTGTCCCTTTCAATGGTACTGAATTCTGCACAGTTTGAGGTTTATGAATTGAAACTTAAGAGCACTTGCTCACAGCCTCTGTCAAATTGTTCCTATTGCTAGTGGTTTTTCACTAGACATTGCAAATAGCACCACTTTATCGCAAATATCAAGAAACAATATCTTTAAGCACAATAAAGTGGTAACACAGTCCGACAGGTTTATCATAGGACCAACTATGTATCACACGAAATACGTTCTGAGGAAACTATTTTGCAAATCGCAATTACGTTACATGCCAACATATAAGCAGTGCTATTACGTTCGTCCTTAACCTAATACTATTGCAGTGCTATTACGTTTGTCCTGAACATAATACATCCAAAGCAGGTTTCTTTACAATTTATGCATAATCGTGGCTTTAATTTTTTGACTTTTATACACTTTTAACCTTAAAAATACCTTGTTTAACCATTTTGTAGTATTTAGTGTATTTACACAAAAAGCATTTTCTCCAATAAAACGCAACATACTGATACATTCACAAAAGACATACATTTTATGAACTTGATGTAAACCAAATTCAAGAATCCATACGTTGGTTGCAAGAAACAGATCCAAATTCAGTATTTTATCCAGTGATCTCATCTTCATTTCTCAGCAGCGACCGTAAACGTCAAATCCGCGTTGGTGATGAATTCAAATTAAAAAAATGCGCCTTCAAGAAGCGTTACGACATGTTTTACGGCAGTGATATCAAACGCTCATTGGCTCTTGCCTGCTTCGTCACAGATTGCGACATGCCGTGTTTCAGTCGGTGTAGTACATTTGAAATGGAGAGGAGCGCGCGCCTTCAGAGAGCGAACCAAAATCAGATTAACATTTTCATGGATTAACATTAATAACTTTAATTCTGCAATGTACCTCATACACAACTACTATAATACTGCCAGAGGACTGCGATGTGAACGACTTTTGGTAATGTTAACGTTACCGGTTTTGACATTTTCCCAATAAATAAATTATTGTAAAACGTATACTTCTGTCTGTTATGTTTTTTTTTCTGTATAATTGTGTAGTTTTAGGAATGGTTATGATTAGGTCTGGGAGTAGGATTAGTGGCTCAAAATATATTGTAATGCTAAAACTCATCTATGTCCATTATGTTTTATCCTTTTTATATTCTGTATAAAATGAATATGTTTAGGTTTTGGGAGTAGGATTAAGGGATCTTGTTACATTTATCTTTAAAAGTGAAAGTATACAGATATCGTTATGGTATGAAATAGACGTAAATAGTTAACGTTTTATAGCTGTAAAAACGTAATAATGTTACGTTTAAATGTTACAAATACGTCCATATTATACGTTTTTGCATCTATCCAAACGTACAATACATACGTTTTACATGTTTGAAAATTACGTATTAGTATCTACGTATTAACAATGAGACATATTACGTTAAGGACCAACGTAATAGCACTGCTTAGATGTTGGCATGTAACGTAATTGTGATTTACAAAATAGTTTCCTCAGAACGTATTTCGTGTGATACAGGGTTGCATAGGACAGGTAAGCAAATAATAAATGTGGTCAATAAAAGCTGATGTTTACTCACAAAGGTGTCTGAATCCATTTAATCCCCCAAAAAGTCAAAGTAAAAATGATGCCAATGCATCAAACTGACGCAGTTGCATGCTGGGTGGTGATAAAATCAAATAGATTCAGTTAAGTCCTCATGTTTTGTGGACGTATAATATATCCGTGTTCTCTTTAATTGCCTGGTATTTATTATCAATGCAATTGAGTGTCTTATACTGTTTGACATGCAGCAGCATTCTGCTTTAGGGGATGTGCTGTCATAAAACATGTGAGGCAAATTACTTTAGCAGAAAAGCGTTCCGGTGCACTTCAAACTGGGTATATCCTAGCTCCACACAACAGCGAAGCAGAAGACAAACCGCCAGACTTGATTTATGACACGTTAGATACACGGGTGTAGCGTAAGCATATGGTTCCATCAGCAGGCCCGTCGAGCGTAAGACACGAGTGGATATCGGGATGGCGACTTCAGTGCCATGCGGACGGCTTTTTTTGGCAGAGTTGTGGGAGTGCGTCCCTCAATGACACTGGCAGAAGTCCACCGCGCTTCAATAATTCACATCGCACTCCAGACATGCTATTTCATTTCGGAAGATGAAATTAATTGCGTTCAAAAGCAGGAGGGGCTTGGAGTAGTCAAGAAGACAGCTAAAATGATCCCTGAAACGAATGTGGGAAACTTAGTGTCAAAGCTCTGGATGTGATGAGAAACGTATAGATGTGATGCACTTGGAGGAGCTAGATCTGGATCACCTTACAGTCAATGACATGCATCGTTTGAATGTCATGAAAAGGTTAGGAATGATTACTTAGTGGCTTCTCTGGTGCACTTTGATCCATCTTAAATCTGGTCTTTTCAAGCCCTGATACTCAATTCAAATGAGATAATTTCATATTTTCTAAGCCAGCAAAGGGATCGTAATCATTATTGCAAATCAGATCAGGCTTTACTTGGTATTTCCATGTAATTAATTATATTACTCATTAAAATATTTCCATTATTGCTACCTAAAAAAAAAGATGAAGCTAAACTATGGAAAATATAATATATGCTGCATTACAAGTAGTGGGATTTTGATTAATCTCAATGACATGATTCCTTCAAATTGTTCATTGAATCTTTCTGCAGGTTACATATTCACACCAGTAGGTGGCGATGAGAGAGACTTGATATAATTAAAGGTGATATTATATCAATGCTGTTCAAACGAGTCATACTGTAGAATCGCTCACTTTGCAATTTGCAAAAACTATTAAGTCATTCACAACCAAAACTAATCTCAATATCTTTAAAGGGCACCTATTATGATGTGTGTTGGCAGTGTGTGAACAAAACCACCCTAGAATGATAAAAATCCACCCAGTGTTTTTTTTTTTTTTTTACAATCTCAATAAATCATATGCACTGTCTCAGAACGAGCTGCTCTGAGATCCAGCTCTTTGTGACGTAGAAAGTGAGAAAGGGGTTTGATTGACACTGTGGTTGTGGCATAGACCCCGCCCTCAACGACAGCCGGTAATGTCTCTTGGACACATAAATGTTCTGTCGTGGGTTAACGCTTTTGTTTTAGCTTAAAAGTTAATCCTCAACTGTGGATCGTCATCTACTGTTTGTGATCCACCGTCACATCCAGTAACAGTAAGTGTATTTTTATGATTTTTGAGCAAATAGTCTTTTCAGTCAATGTCAGCCAATTCAACAACAAATGCGTCTAAAGTTGTTGTCGTCGTAGGATGTCTGTGTAGGCTATATAATTTAAACTTTGTTTGTATAGTGTGTAACCACACGTTTATATATATATATATATATATATATATATATATATATATATATATTTAAAGATATTGTATTAAAAACTGCATATATGTTCTTGTTCTGTAATGCTGGGTACACACCAAAGGATTTTTTACATCTTATAAGATTTTCAAAATGTGATAGACCACACACATGAGGAGAAAAAATCCTAGATTTAACCGTTTTGCTCCTATAGTGTGTGGTGTGCCATGATGTGACAAAGACAGCACACCACACACAAAAAGTTTTTCAACCAGAGTTTAGACTGTGAACACAGGAAGTCTCGGAAAATCTCACGAGACTTCAGAATAGTGTTTGGAATGACCACAATTTAACAACAGTTTCGCTAAAAAAAAATCGAACTATTATTTATTTGTTTATACAAATGTTCAATACGCCTATAATAAAACCATGGTTATTTTCCGCGCACGCGTGCTTACATACATACACACACACACACATACACCTATCCTTATATGGAATGGTTTTTATACTGAGTTTATTACATTTTCTGAGCCACAAATCAACAAGCTGATCCTCCATCTCTGCTGTCCACATCAATTTCACGTTGTGCTGCGCCATGACTGCGTTTGTTATGCTTCCGTCTTCCATCATCTCGCTTTCTGATTTGATATTGTTTCGTTTCACGTGATAATCTCCTGAGCGCGCGCGCGTTTGTCCTCGGGGTTCCCCCCACACATCAGGATTTCTGATCGTTGAATATTTACGATTCGCGATCGGAGCGGCTCCGATGTTCTTCCGAGCAGGTTCGTGCACTCTTAACACACCTCACACCAAGGGAAAATCTGATATGATAATCTGTAGAACCATCAAGATAATCGGGACATACCTAGGATTGTCGGAAGGGGGAAAATCGGCCCAAAATCAGCCCGATTATCTTTTGGTGTGTACCCAGCATAAGTTAGCCATCTCCTCACATTTGCCACAGAAGCACCTGTATGACAAGTAAACATGACGCCACAGGTCCCTCGCATGAATGTAATTTCGCTTGTATGTAGCAAACTTTATCACAGTATATGTATGTAATTTAAAAAAAAAATTCCGCCAGCATTAGTGTTTGTGTGTGTCTGTGTGTGAGTGTTGCACATGCCCATCATTTCAAAGGGGACGCGATTACAACGCTATAACTACATAAATGTATCAAATAACCATACTGAGACGTACTGGTCCATTCTCATTTGTGTTTATTCTGCCGGAGTCTCTTCATACTATTTATATATTCCGATTCAAACGTACGCTGAATGACATTCAAAACAGCGGTTTCTCTCACTCTCTCAGTAACGACTGCCATTGGTATCAAATTACGCCCTCATCCAAAGGCAGGGCGGGCATATGCAGCTAATTTGTATTTAAAGCCATATACCCCCGAAACAGCTCATTTTTAAGCAGGCCCCAAAATGACATTTTCAAATGGTTATAATAAATTAACTGTGGGGTATTTTGAGCTGAAACTTCACAAATACATTCTAGGGACACCAGAGACCAATATTACATCTTATCAAAAGGGGCATAATAGGTGCCCTTTAATCAAATGTGTGTGTGTGTATATATATATATATATATATATATATATATATATTCAAATTATCTGCTATAAAAAATAAAAATAAATATTGGGAAGTGTAATGTTTTGAATTTAAAAAAAAATAAAATAAACATGAGTTCAGCTGACAACTTGATTTCATGTGTTTTAATTTAGATTATATATTGTTAATAATAAAAAACAAATGTTAATAAATATTAAAACAACATTATAAAACGGTTAGTTCCAATCCTTGACTCTGATGGGTCAATAGCGATGTTTTATTCACAATCAAACACAGCTATGCACTGAACCAAGACCAGCCTTTTTTTGGGGGGGGATAATCCTTTACACAAAAGTCCTTTTCAAGGAAAGTCTGTTCACTCTGTTGCCATATTTGCAATGCCTCCACGCAGCTATTTTGGGCATCCAAGGCCTAGTCCTATCTACTTGAAATCTCCTTAAATCTCAAAAACAGCTTGCCAAACTCACAATTAAATAACATATTTCATATCAGGGCATTAAAAAAGCTTATTTTCAAACAATGCTCATGGTCAAACCTAAGCGCGCATGCCCAATCACACCTGGCACATAGTCATTCATTTCCATTCGCATTGATAGCCTCCAGTTTGACCTTCCCGAGGCCTCGCTCAGCCAGATCTCCTTCAATATGACCAAAATAAACAGTATAAGCAATGTTCCACCACTGACATAAATCATCTTGGGTTAAACTATTGGAGTGATTTAGTGGTCACTGTGATGATATAAGACAGCCTAGGATAGGGCCACGGGGAGCCTGGGATGCAAGAGCCGGTAAAAGTGGGTGCACATGGCTGATAGCGCTTAGCAAGGGAACACATGGTAAATGCTAAAGGCTTGGGCATCAATCATGCGCGGATTAGTTAATCAATCTTGCAGCCTCCCGTATGGGCGGAGATGTAATTCCGAAAAGAGTCCCAGCCAAGATCTGACAACACAGGATACATCTTAAGGAGAAATAGAGGAGGTTGAGGTTGTTGACGAACAGCACTTGCACCAGAGAAAAAAGCTCCACTTATTTTCCAACAGCACATGCCATTTGAGCATGTGCAACAGACTGGAAATTCGAACTAATGAGCGGTTCATGCAGTCGAGAAAAGTTTTCCGAGGGAAATATTAAGTCGTTTTATTGTAGAGTTTCTGAATCGTGAATGTACCAGGCTGCATGATAAGGAACCCTTGGTCATCTGTTTTGAACAGACGGGACAGATATGGATTACCGGTTTGGCTATAGCACTTGGGCATGCTCAATATTTGGCAGAATTTTATCTTCACAGTTCTTCACACATCTCACGCAGACGAATTTGAACTCAGACGTGATTTATGTGGAATAATTGAGCACTGAAAACTTGATTAATGTTAACCACCACTACGAACTCAGTTGATCTTCATTTTCTCAGCAGCAACAAAGTTGGAAAAGAAAGTTGTTCTTCAACCGAGTCCAATTTGGATTAAAATTAGGGATGCGACCGAGAAGGATCCGTATAATTATGTATCTAATCGCACATCTGGTGACCATACAGGTTCCTGCAAATTACTGATGAATGATCAGACAGTCTTCCCAAATGAGCCATCCATCAAAACCGACAGCTAAGATATCATCTAAATTCTGAGTAGATTTGGGGTAATTACTTTGGATGGGGAACCACATGTAAAACCCATCTTGTGCTTCCGCAACCATGGAGTTTATATAAGAACGATCATGCCCCAACTACCAGTCCATTAACGAGTTAAGGCATAAGCTTTATAATCGAGATCAAGTGTTCGACAGCCATGTAACGTGAGGAAATGTTACTTGCCTGATGGACTGTAGCCTCCAATGCTTTTTATAGTCTTTTTTTGTAGTGTGACTCACAACCAGTTAGTCACTCAGTTCTTCGTCTCATCTCAGTGCTTGCAAGGAGCGAACTGTGTACTTATCAAAACAGTAATTATAAATCTAACAGCGCTAAGTGATCATGACCTCTACTTTGGTGATCTAACATGGCTCAGCTCATGACACAGAGTAAAAAGAGCTCTTCTAAAGAGGGTTGCATTAGTGTATTATGGGAAAAGCTCTAAAAAGAGACATGTTGGAAGTGCAACTGAGCCCTCGGCTAACCCAGTTTTTACAGGGTTCCGGACAATAACTTTAAGGTCACTTCATGATGATGAATGGACAGTGCTTGAGTTGAATAATAAAATGGTGTGGCCCAGTCATAAGGATGTGTACTGTTTGTTTTGTTTGTTTTTTTTTAATTATCATTTTTGTTCATCTGGAGACACTTACATTGAGAGTATAAGGGATAGGTCAAGATGGATAAAGGACAAACTGAACTCTAAAAGGAGAAAACTGAAAACTACTGTAACGGATGCTAATAGATCAGTGATTCTCAAATGCAAACTGTAAAATGCAACTAGCCGTAGTAAAATCAGTAACACACTTTTGTCTCATTTGTTAATAACATGAAGTAACAATGGCCAATATACAGAATTTTTAAAGCATTCATTAGTCTCTGAATGCTAGTTAATAGAAACACCAACACTGTCTCACGCCCAATTCGTACGAATTCGACGAATGATTAAAAAGTGGTTAATTCGTACTAATTCGTACGACCTCACTCGTACAAATTTGTACGATTTGTCTAAACCCACGTGATGGTTATGTTTAGGGGCGGGGTAAGGGGTAGGTCATTCATACGAATTCATACGAATTGGCCAATTCGTAAAATATGTACGATTTAGCAAAATCGTACTAATTCGTATGAGTGAGGTCGTACGAATTGTTACAAATTAGCCACTTTTTAATCATTCGTCGAATTTGTACGACTTGGTCGTGAGATCGGGATAGAAATACAGTTATTATTATTTGTTGTTGTTGTTGTTGTTTTGTTTTAGATCAGTGTAGTGCATTACCTAATGTTAACAGACAGAATGTTTCATTAAAAAAATATCATTAATAATAACACTAATACTGAAAATAATAATAATACATATATGAAAAAATATGAATAATAACTAAATGCTGTAAACATCATTGTTAGTTCATGCTAACTCATTCAGTTAATATGTAAATATACTCTAGCGTATATATGTATGTATGTATATATATATATATATATATATATATATATATATATGAGGGGTGTAACGGTTCAAAATTCATGGTTCGGTTCAATACGATACACTTGTGTCACGGTTCTGTATGGTTCGGTATGTTTCAAATACAGCAAAATGAAAGAAATGGCTGAGAAATTTCCTTGATTTAATTTTTTCAATTATATTTTTATTAAAACTAACATCATAAAGTATGATATATAATTTTTTTTTTTAACTTTGAGCAACAAAACAGCTCCTTCGACAAAATGAAATGTAATATTGTAGTAGTTAGCTGTAAACAAAGGTTTATTTTAGTTTAGATTAACATTTGAGGGCAGCAATTGTATTGATAATGTCACTATAGGAGGATCTTTGTTGACATCATTGTACGCATGCGCGAGTCGTTGGGTGGCAAGAAAACAATAGAATGACCGGCTGTAAAGACGCGACAAGCACTTTCAAGAGAGTTAGCAGGCAAAATCCACAATATATAAACACTTTAATATCTGACGACCGGAGGAGGTTTGGAGAGAAGCTCAAAATTTGTATTGGTGACAAAATTGAAGTTATTCAAAGCCCAAATGTGATTAGGGATGTCAAAAAACGTTGGTCCGACTCGCCCGTGTCTTGGCCACTGTAATCTGCTGGGGAGACATTTATTCTTATTTAATAGAAACCCCTGGACCCTTCACTCATGAAAGATTAAAGGCTTTCAAAAGTCGGGAGGCCTATGATTATTTTGTTTCTCGAAATGTTGGGCCGATCTTTTCTGCCAAACAGAAAGCAGTGATAGTTCTAAAAGCGACATGACATCATGACTTGCTTAAACATACACGCCACTTTCAAATCAAGTGGCGTGTTAATCTTTAAACATTTTGAGCTATGCGTGTATGTCTATGCCGTTAAATGAAGCGAAACGAAGCAAAATGTAGATCTACATCTGGGGAGCGATATTTTCTGAGTACACTGGATTGTTCATTCATGGCATAATGTTTCTTCCTGGTTTCCACGTCAGCGTTGTTTGATCCGTTTATAACGGAGAAATGTGAATGTTTCTCACTAGATCTCGCAGCGATGTTAACTTCAGTGGCGAATTCAAATGTTTTGTTTACTGGATTTGGCTGTGTACTAACAGTGCTGATCAAGATCGGCACGCGCTGCATTGGTCCAAACTGATAAACGGTCTGTCATCCAGACAACCACAATAACGAGTAGCTTAGTTTCGTTCTGCTTACATTACATATGCCATTTGATGTTGAGCAATGTTGTGGTCATGCCAGCGTCTCTTACATTATGAACCAAGTTGGACAGTTGAAGACTGGAAAATGTTGCCTGGTCTGATGAGTCTCGATTTCTGTTGAGACATTCAGATGGTAGAGTCAGAATTTGGCGTAAACAGAATGAGAACATGGATCCATCATGCCTTGTTACCACTGTGCAGGCTGGTGGTGGTGGTATAATGGTGTATCGGATGTTTACTTGGCACACTTTAGGCCCCTTAGTGCCAGTTGGGCATCGCTTAAATGCCACGGCCTACCTGAGCATTGTTTCTGACCATGTCCATCCCTTTATGGCCACCATGTACCCATCCTCTGATAGCTACTTCCAGCAGGATAATGCACCATGTCACAAAGCTTGAATCATTTCAAATTGGTTTCTTGAAGATGACAATGAGTTCACTGTACTAAAATGGCCCCCACAGTCACCAGATCTCAACCCAATAGAGCATCTTTGGGATGTGGTGGAAGGGGAGCTTTGTGTCCTGAATGTGCATCCCACAAATCTCCATCAACTGCAAGATGCTATCCTATCAATATGGGCCAACATTTCTAAAGAATGCCTTAAGCACCTTATTGATTCAATGCCAAGTAGAATTAAGGCAGTTCTGGAGGTGAAAGGGGGTCAAATACAGTATTAGTATGGTGTTCCTAATAATCCTTTTGGTATGTACAAATATGTCTTTGTATGTTAATATCACTAGAGCTATAGTGGTATATTTACATATCTAGCAAATGACTAAGAAAATGATTGTTTATAGTTGGATCAAGTCTTAATTTATAACTATTATTAATATTAGTAGAATTTAGAACAAATGTTTACTTTTTTACAATATATACATTATATGTTTTAGTTCTGTCTATGGTCACCACTTGTCCTGAAACAAAACCATGTGAGAAACTCTGATCTAGATAATAACCGCTATCATGATGTAGCAGAAACCAGTGAGCTAGAAAATAGTGTCACAAACATGACATACAAAGTGCCACTCATCCTGAAGGAAAGAAGTGTGAAATCAGAAAATAAAAAGACAGAGAGAACATGAAATTCCCTCCAAAAAAATGAATACTTGAGGGAATATTTGGGTGTGTGTAGATGCAGAAATAGACTTTTATGAGAAGGAACATTTGGGAGTTGAGCTCTGAGCTGTAGAGGAGCTATAAATAAACAGCTGAGCTGAGCAAGAGCATGCACACGTGTGCGCGCACACACAGATCTAGAGCAAGGGATTCAGATTCATCACAGCAGCGATGTCTCCCACATGTCTAGGACCCACCTCAATATCTCTCTGAGTGGCAGCCTAGGACTGACAGGACTGATAGAGAAAAAGAGTCAAAATAAATACCAGCACACTTATCAAAGCTTCTCAGCGCCGCAAACAATCCTATCCGCTCACCTCACCGATATTTAGCAGAGAAGTCCGCCGGGAGTCTCGATATGCAGACAATCATGGGTCGCTAAGTATTCTGCACCTGCGTCTGTCAGGCTTTGATATGGTGAACTCCTGCAACACTTCACTGCAGGCTGTAGAGAGCAACACAGAGCAGTCTGATTGAGAAAGTAAATGTGATTTGCCTGTATTTATGTGACTATTTTAGCTGCTTCCTTAAACTTGATACGAATTGAATTGGGCCACCCACATAATCTGCTTAATCAGATTTTGATTTTAGAATTAAATTGGCTGACAGATGGCTCAGTTTTGATTTTGCTCCTAGTTTTACACTTGTGTTGTTGTTGTTTTTTATTGTGTGAGTGAGTGAAACTGCAACCAGCTGTTGATGCTGCTAAGCCCACTTGAGACTACTAAGCAAACAGATTTGAATTCATGCCACTATATTTGGTGGTAGTTACAATATTCATTGTCCACCTCTCGTTACGTTAATATTTTATTTTTTATATATTATTATTTATTTTTTTTACCTGACAAAGTGATGTTTAAAACCTGTTTTACATGATATTAAATGATGTTTAAAACCTAATGTAATTCACATTAGTCATATTACTATAAAATGTTGAAATCTTGTTGAAATTTTGTATTTTGTATTTATGTTGGGTCAAGTGGAACAGAAATATTTTAATGGGATCATATAGAGCAAATCCACTTTTGTGAATTTGGAAACCTCAAACGTATTAAACGGTTTTGCGCCGAGTCTCTTGGTCTAATTGTAGAATACATGGAAGTTGTTTAACTGTGTACAGTAGAAACATCTGTAATTGTGCAAAATTTACTCTTCAACAAATGGTCAGAAAAGTTCTTCACCTTGGGTAACAGGTTTAAAAAACAGGGTTGTAAATGTAGTCTAAATGAAGCTGTATCTTGGTATGGACGCGCTAGTTGTCTCGATTCTCCCGTGTTTAATGTTCTATGACTCTTATTTTGGTATTCTGTTGTGTTGTTTTTTTTGTTTTTTTTTCTGTTTTAATTTCCTATGGTTTTCTGTTTGTCTGTCTTTCAGTTTTTGTTTGTTAGTTGTTCTCTTTACATGTGTTTTTGTAAATCTGTCATGTGTTTTGTTTGTAGTATTATATTCGTCTTCCCGATTCTGTTTATGTCTCATGTTTGGATTATTGATCCCTGCTTTCTTGTTTTGATCATCCTAGTTTTTGTGTTTAATAAAGACTGCTTGCATATGGTTCCCCACTGTGAGAATAGTTTGGGACCAAATGTTAGTTTATAGTGTTGAGTTAAACTTTTAAATATATATATATATATATATATATATATATATATATATATATATATAATAACTTTAGTAAAGTTTGGCATATTGAACACGGCATATGTAAAATAATATAATTAATGAATTAAAAAAAACTAAATTGATGAACTCACTTGTTGCTAATGTTACTTCTTGAGAACTTCAGTATTCAGTTATTTATAAAGGGAGAAAATCATTGCACAAAAAAATGTCTTTGATAATTAAAAGTAGTTTTTAATTAGTTTTTACTGTAGATAGTTATTACTGACTATATTATAATCAGAATGATTATCTTTATGACTTTGTTCAATTTTAAACATTGAGAAGGTCAAGTTCTCTGAAAGGTGAAAAGTGTTTAAAAGCTGAATAAAAAAGTGCATTAATTAGATACAAAACTGGTGTTTGAGATGAAAATGTTTAAAGCATCTATTTAGTGGTGAGACTAATATTCTAGATGGATGAATTTGTTATTATGCATTACAGCATACTGTAGTTTTGGCGAATGGACTTTTAGTGTGAGTAGTACTTTGCTCATGTCAGCTTTCTTTCAGGTATCCTTAAGTGTACAATATTGTGCAAAAGTTGGAGTGTGTTATGTTTTCCGTCCTGACATTAGGCTATGTAAACATATATTGTGCAAATCATGGGGCTATCCTTTCGAAACTAATGTTTTTTATTTATTTATTTATTTTATGTTTATTCTGGTGCATTGTACTGGAAAAAAATAATCATGATGTTAACGGTAAAAAAACTGTAAAAATGTTACAGCGCAAAACTGTTATTTGGTTGACAGATAGTTTCCGTACTATTTACGGTAAATAACTGATAGATCTCATTTAATGTAATTTTACTGTAAAATACAGCTAAATTTACAGTTTTTGAAATAGAAAGAACAACTCTTTTTAGATTTTAGAATTGTATAATTTCCAGTGGGGAAAAAAAAAACGTAAATTGACATTCCCATAATCCCCTGTGTGACACTTAACATTTAATGTATTGTGTTTCCTCATAGTTTTCTTATTTATTTATTTATTCATTCATTCAGTTATGTACATTAGGGTTTTATGTTACATTTAATGTTGCTAAATTAATGTTTATTACATTTTTTTTTTCATGTGTGTTACCATGATGGTGTTTAATGTTTGTATGAATGAGACTGCGCTCGCTCGTTGTCTTTGCGCTGCGCTCGTTGTCTTTTGTCTTCCGGTCTGTATTTTCACAGTGATCTTGCCTATTTATGAATGAACGGCTCGTTTTAAAATCTTCCCGGTCTACTGACATTTGTTAAGTCATCTGCTTTAAACATTATAATCCTCATGATAACTTTCGTTAACTTTACATTAAGTAAATCCACTTCAAAAGCTAATTACTCCTGGACAGCAATGCCATAGAAATATACAGAGCGACCGCAAAAACGGAAGTTCAAAGACAATATTCTAAAGCGGCGTCCTCGTTTCTCTGGTGCATAAAGTCTATAAACCTTCTTGTGTAAGAGCTTCTTGTGATGAGCTTTGATTGATCATGTGACTCATCTCTGCTGTGATGATTGTTGGTTATCAGTCTATTACAATAGTACAAAACAGATATCAATACTGCAATAGGTTGGTAAATCAACATTATATCAGATAATGAAATATGGTTTATTACTGTAAATTTTAAGTTAAGTCCATAAATAGAGCTTAACTTGTATTGAACCGAATTATTTCTTAGGTGATACAAAGATTATTGCTCATTGTACCACTTTTTGCGTCCTTGTCAACATTCCTCTGTAGTGTTTCACTCTCAAATGAGGGTGATTGTCTTGGCAAGCAAGATATATGGCAGTTCATCATGTGAATAATGATCCATGCTAATTTAAGCAATTACAGTGACCTTTAAGTAATGACATATCAAACATTATAAGATGCCAATTAGTATGATAGGCAATTATTCTAAATCAAAGATGACAAGGGCTATGCATTTTTTTTTCACCTCATTTAAAATCTACATTGAAATATTTAGTTTTATTGCTGAAACTTTCCATTATCGGGTCAGATAGTAAAATTACATGTCTTAACTTGTCATACAATGTGATGTGATAGAATATGATTCAGGTTTCAATAGATTTAATGAAGGCAACCCAAGAGAAAGAAAAAAAAAACCCTCATAAATCTTTCAAAATGGCTGTTAATTAGGATTAATCATGTTCTGATATGGCAGATTTGTTAAGATTTATGTCAGTGTCTAAGTGATTGACATACAGTCCACACTGCATTTAAATATATTTAATGTCTTGTACACATTAATGGTTTTACTGTGTATGATTCATCTGTGCATAGGGAGAACAAAATATACTTGTGTTTTGTCCCATAAATCACTTTGGATAAAGATGTCTGCTAAATGAAATCCGCAAATGTCTTCATAACAATTTATCAAAATGCCAGTGTTACTTTGCTTTTCACTTGAATGCCACCAGTGCTTCTTTCTTTTCAACCCCTGACCTCCAAACACCTTGCTCCATTGGCTTCCCACATCCTTTGACCACCATTTCTACACAATTTTCCAGTCTTTCATTGTTACTTTTATTTGACTACAGCAATTTCAAGCTGGTGAAAATAGTTTAGAGCTGAGTGTGATTATTAAGATGTATATTCACTAGGAGTGTCCAGTATTTCCTGGCTTGGCAATCTCAGTTTCCTCTAAATTTGTTTGTTTTTGAATATCCTGCCTCACTCACAAATGAATAACATTAATAGAATTGAAAATTTTGGGTCGCAAATTTTTCATGTTGGCTTATGTGTAAAATCCATTATCCTTTCCCATTAAGGCATTTCTTCAGAGGCCAGTGAACAGATGATGATGGATGAGGAGGGTCTTCTGTGCCAGATATAAGATACTAGCTCATTCCCTACGCATGTGAACTGCACAGGAAGAGAGGTCCTGCTCCCGTGCCCTCATTAGCACTGCTTACATGTGAGTATTCTGCTTGTGTGGGGCAAAGGAATTTGTATTATCTTCAACATGTTTATTTATAAGTAGGTTACAGTATGCAGGATTTTTATGCTTAGAGCATAAACAACTTTAATATACATTTTAATAAACTGCCAGCCTTCTACACAGTGAATATGCCACTGCCATTTGCGACCTGTTTTGCAACTTTTCCATAATGTGACAGTGCAACAGTGATCTTATGAGCATTTGTGTGTATTTTTACATAAAGTGTGGTTCTACCACACGTACATTTATTTGCGCTTTCATATACACTGAAATGTACAATACTGACATATTGACAGCACTAACTTTTTCAAGTTCAACTTAAAGACACAAATGTGTGCAAATCATTATTTTGATTTTATTCAATTGTCATATCAGTGGCATTGTATTTTCAGTCACATTTATTACAGTTTTCTCAGTATAGTCCTATGCTGTGACTAACACAGAACTATAAAATACTCCAAAAAAACAACATATATTCATTTTATTTATTTGCTTTTTTTTCCAAATACAAATTCATACGATTGCGAGGAAGAGACTCAGATTCAAGCCTTTATTCAGCAAACCTCATCTCCATTCTTAGCAGCTTTTCAGACTTTTAAGAATTCACCTAGTTCTGGCAAGAAACTAGATGGCGTATCATTTGGTAGTGATCGCATCATTATATACATAGCACAGCTGATTGGTTGCTGTTGCATCAGCGTCCAATACGCTGCGGCTCAACATTGCAGGCTGTCACTGGTAGCAGTCAGCAGCGCACTTTCAGAAACCCTCCACCTTCCCTAGCTCCACCTGTATACAGTATATCTGCTATGGGGGTTAAATCAAGTATGTTACATGTGCAGCAGCAACAGCATATCTTTCATGCTCACAGCAGTGTCTGTGAATGTATTAGCAGTAGCAAGTCTCGGTACTTGCTCATCAGTTGCAGCTAGCGCAGTCTCATCCCAAGACGTCATATAACTGAAGTCTTTTGACCATACGTCAACATCCGCCTTTTAAGGCAGCGCAGTCTCATCCCAAGACGTCATATAACTGACGTTTTGGGACGTCTTTTGACCATACGTCACTATTCGCCTTTTTAGGGCCCCCTTAAACGTCGGTAGATGAGGTTATGGGATCCTAACTCTACCCCAGACCTAAACCTAACCCGTCACCTAACTGACGTTAAAGGTAAAGCGTCAGTTGTATGACGGCCCGGGATCGCCATCTACCGACGTTTAAGGGGGCCCTAAAAAGGCGGATATTGACGTATGGTCAAAAGACGTCCCAAGACGTCAGTTATATGACTTTTTGGGATGAGACCGTGTTATTTTAGGGTACCCTTAAAGGAGTCATAACCTAGTATTACCTTGGATACCCACGCTCTATTATAGTATTTCAGGCCCTTCTAAAAAAGAAAAGTGGAAAAAAATGAACACAGAGCTCCTATGACCCTTATTTCTAAATGCATTATTGTCTCGCAAGATCTGATGCGATATTTTGGCTGTCGTGGACGGTAATTTTAATAATGCAAATGAGGGGCGCGTTGATTGGTGGCAGGAAGGAGGGGGCTTGACACCGCAGATAACTTCAGCATATCATTCCAAAATAACATCATGGCGCAAGTTGTGAATGAACCCGAACTGGCCGTGACCTACGGAATTCAACCATATTTGAGCCAGACTCTGAACCAGAGCTGGAAACGGAAGATATTGAGTCAATGGAAGGACGTCTATAGCAATCATTTTGACCGAGACATACATTAACTGTGTTTACTCGGCTCTTACGGTGATTTTCTGAGGTAAAACTGACGCTCCAACTTT
This sequence comes from Cyprinella venusta, assembly GCA_038021265.1. Taxonomy (NCBI): domain Eukaryota; kingdom Metazoa; phylum Chordata; class Actinopteri; order Cypriniformes; family Leuciscidae; genus Cyprinella; species Cyprinella venusta. The sequence continues at coordinate 23,274,948 of CM075873.1, read as the reverse complement.
TGTGTGTTGCACAATAAACTTTATTAAACTCATCAGTATATGTTTGATCATCATTCTGACCTGGTCCGATACAGCAGACTTGTAGGCTATTAATAAATAATGGATACATAGAAGCAGATGACAAATACGTTATAATAACCGTAATCAAACTACTAAACTATACCTGTTCCATCTCTATACAGCAGTCTGACTCTGTAGACATTATTGTCCGACTCGAAGTGAACGTTGTAAAGGATTCCCGTGTAAAATGTTTAGCGCAGACACCTAACGTTGATCCAGTTGATAGGGTTGTTGGAACAGCATCATTAAAATGAATTTTAAAACACAGAATTAGAAAACACATTTGGATGTTGATTCTGGCAGTCAACCACAGAGCAACTCGCGTGTGCACTACATTTCTGCATCTTTCTTCACTGAATATGAGGGGGAGAGGAACAGCGCGCGGGCTTCCTCCAGCATGTCTGCGGTGTCCATATATGGTATATCCTGCCCCGTCTTGACGTCAAGTCGGGGGAGAATTTGAAATCTCGTATTTGAGTGCGCGTGCACGTGGGCTGGTTTACAAACCCTGGGGTAAACAAACGCTTCACTTTTGAATATCGGCTTCCCGGCCAATGTATAATCGTTAGGCAATCTTAACATACATTGATTCTCGTGGAAAAGTGAAAATTGGAGGTTATGACTCCTTTAAACGTCGGTTAGATGACGTTATCAGATCCTAACCCTGCGCCAGACCTAAACCTACCCCGTCACCTAACGTTAAAGGTAAAGCGTCAGTTGTATGACAGCCTGGGATCGTCATGTAACCGACGTTTAAGGGTACCCTAAAAAGGCGGATGCTGACGTATGGTCAAAAGACATCCCAAGACGTCAGATATATGACTTATTGGGATGAGACTGTGTTATTGCACCAGTGTAGCAGATCTATTCCACTAAGACCAAATACATTAGCATTGCCATATCCATTACCATGCCAATCTCTATTACCATACCAATCTCCCAAAATTTGTCATGACAGAAGTATTCAAATTTACAAAAATCTAAATTGTGTTCCTGTAAATGTTACTTATTAATATCTACTTATGGCAGCACTTGTTTTTGATGGTCCATTTGAAGGTGCTGTTGGCTATAACTAACTTTGCAATTATACAGTAGGTGGACAACCAGAATGACACTTACCGCCGCGGTAACTGCCGCGGCAAATCCACCACGACAAAAATAAACCAGCCGTATTTCAAAGTCGTTTGCGAAAGGACCACCAGTTGGCGTAAAGGGACATTTAGTGGAAGCAAAATGTAATTATGTAAAAGTAGCCTACATTTTACGATGATTGATGATGACTTTTATGAATCAAAAGTTAAAATAAATAGGCCTCAATAGACCTCAATGTTAAAATATGTCAACTTAATTTAACCCTAACCCTACGAATCTATTATTACTATTATTAGAGTTAGTAGACATGTAGGTGCAACGTTACTTGTAATCAATTATGTATCGGTGTATGTCATTTTATGTATGTCTAGACTGAGGGAAAACACAGATATTTCCCTGCGGATTGGCCTCTCGTTTACACGAAAACCCCGTTTTTATCAAAGAAAACGATTATTTCTAAAAAACTCCGGCCAAAGTGGAGATTTCTGAAAACGCCGGTTATGCTTTGTCGTGTGAACTGGGAAAACAGCGTTTTAGGTTCTCTCTTGGCGATTCTGAGGATTCTGGTTGGCTTGCATGGCTTTATCCAGCCCGTTCTCATCCTTTAACGTCATATAGAACGCGATATGCAAAAACGGCGCTATACTACGCACATGGCACCCTTTATCGTTAATATAACACGCGAACCCAAGTCGTCATAAATCCTTTAGCGTAATATGAGACTACCCTACCCCACACCTAAACATAACCATCACACGCGTGTTATATAAACGATAACGGGTGCATTGTGCGTAGTATAGTGCCGTTTTTGCAAATCGCGTTCTATATGACGTTAAAGGATGAGAATGTGTTGCTTTATCCTTAACCCCTACACTGCCGCCAATAGGTTTGGCATAGTTATGATGGCGCTTGACGGCGTATTTATAGGGGTGTGTGAACGATGTTATTTTTGAAAACAGAGAGGGGGAAATATTCGTTTTGCTAAATACCCGGCTTTGTGCAAACGTGGCCTTACTGGGAGTGGTCACAGCATTTACATATTGTTGCGCCATTGTTGATTGAATTGCTTCTATTGTACTCCTCATTTGTAATTCATTTGGAAAAATGGGAAAAAAGTGAAATGTGAATTTCATCCATCTGGAATTGATTGGTTTGTGAATATATACTGGTATATACCAAATCTGGAGCCAGATGTCTACATTTGTCATTTACAGATACATTTTAAAACAGTGTTCTACTTTGAAAACACTCTATATACACTCTAGTGTTTTCAAAAAGCTGCTCGTCCAATCATCAAAGCTTAAAGGCACAATATGCAAGACTTAAGACTTACCCCCCCCCCCCAAAAAAAAAAAAAGTGTTATATATTTTGTTGACTTGTGTACTTATATCATCTCAAATGTTTCCAACAGTGTTTAAACCCAGAGAAATTTGCATCTAGTGTCCCTCCTCATTACGTTGCCTGTCAATGGTGTCATGTCCGCGTTGCCTTTTTGTTTCTGCTTTTACTGCCAGAAAAATTGTGGCAACACAATGAGTCTCATTCAAAAAATTTTGATGCCATGTCCTAAACCTAACCAAACCTCAAACTCATTAGCAATAAATATGTGTAATTTTCAGAATAACATTTAGTTACAAGGTCAATACTATACATAGTCTTGTACTGACTTGTATATGTAGGTATTTAATGTTAGTACAGTTAAAGCCACCTAATATAAATTGTGACCCAGTCTATTTTCTTTTGAATAATGTGTGCACTAATATATCAGTCACAATAAAAAAACAACAACAAACAAACAACATTTATTTAAGAAAGTAAATTGTGATTTGATTTATTGATTATACGTCTTCTACCAGGGCCTGAAAACAATGTGTCAAATCTAGAATCATTAGTGGACAAACCTAAAGCACTTCAGCGTGCACTGAAACATCAATGGGCATTTTTGCGGAAAATTAACATTGTATTCCAGCACTAGTCTCTGCAGGCTTTTGTGGAGAGGAGACTGCAACTTTTTCATGTTGGGCATATAATGACTTTCAACCAGGCGGAAGCAAATGAGAAAGGAATAAAAGGGGAGAGAGAGAGGAAGAGAGAGAGGAGATATAGGTTGAGGAGGACTGCCACGAGGATGTGATGGGTCATTGATCATAGGCTGAGCTCTGAGAGAGGAAGCGGCTCTCGGGAGACAGAGCTAAATAAACATTTTCCGGGAAGAGAGTGGTTAAAATCTGCAGTTCCGCACCAGCCGGGTCCTGTGAGTGGCACTGGAGGGAGATAGAGTTACCACATCGGTGATGAGAGACAGAGCAGAGAGGTTGGGAGGTGTCTGATGTTGCAGAGATGGCGGTGGATTGCAGTGTGGAGAGAGTGTTTCCAGCTAAATACCTTTGTGGTTTCCTTAGGGATGCACATTCTTGTGTAATGCTTTCACAAAGACAGCAAGTGAGTGATATCCGTCTCTTTTTAACCTTCACACGTGTGCGTGCTGTACAGGAGAGGCTTCAAAATTGTGAATTGGAAGTTTTCCAGGTGCTTTACGGCCACAATCTGTGCTCGCAGAAAGCTCTGAAGATTTCTACGGAATTAGATTGCACATCATTCACAAAGTTTGATGTTTCGGGGTGCTGAGTGTAACCTGACTAAACGAATGACATCATGACACAAAATGCAGTATTTCATGGAAAAGTGAACTTTTGCTGTCAGGCATTTGTGCGCATACTGTTAAAAAGATTTAATCCATGAAAAAGGAAAGCCTAAACTAAAAGTTTGCCAATGATTTGGAAGTATATTATTGGCAAAGCTGAATTTTCAGTAGCACTGCTAATTAGTGTTTAGTGTACATGGTCCTTCAGAAATCATTCTAATTTGCTGATTGTCACGTAGTGTAGTATTAAGCCAAAACGCAGGACACAGAGATAAAAAACTAGAATAACACAGGAGAACACTCAAGAGATTATGGCACATTGCACTTGTAAATTAAGCACGATAACCGACAAAGGACATAAGCAGGCAGGAAGTTTACACATAGAACTGAACGAGACCGCTGGGGATAATCGGTAACTACATAAACAAGTACATAATCAGAAACCAATGAACAGAATAATCAAAATAAGAGTCCATAATCGTTACACTGATCATAGGCTCAAGAAACATTACTTATGGCCCCTTTCACACAACCATAAAATTGCCAGAATGACTTTACCGGTAAATACACAAATGCTGTTCACACAGCAGCAGCATTCCAGCTTTACCTGTAAGAGACCATTCACACACCAGCTACAACATACCGGTACATTCTGTGGTCAGTCTTCGCTGCGCCATTGTCTTCATTTGCAGCACAGTCTCATCCCAAGACGTCATATAACTGACGACTTGGGACGTCTTTTGACCATACGTAAACATCCGCCGTTTTAGGGTACCCTTTAACGTCAGTTAGATGACTTTATCGGATCCTAACCCTACCCCAGACCTAAACCTATCCCGTCACCTAACTGACATTAAAGGTAAAGTGTCAGTTGTATGGCGTCCCAGGATCATCTTAACCCTTAACTGACGTTTAAGGGTACCCTAAAAAGGCGGATATTGACGTATGGTCAAAAGACGTCCCAAGACGTCAGTTATATAACATCTTGGGATGAGACTGTGTTATCATTTGCCTTGATGAGAAGAAGTGCTTTAGTTTCACTATCTGTTTAATTTGACATCTTTTGGATGAGGGAAATTTAAAATTTTCATAATTTACCGGTTATGTTACAACTTCCCTCACTGGTAAATTGCTAATAAAAAACTAATTTACCAGTATTTTTTGAAAAGGTCCTGTTGTTAACACATAATCTCTTATCGGTTATTTACCGGTAATTTACCAGTAAAGACTGTATGTGTGAAAATGACTATTGTCAAAATGATTCCATCATCCAATCAATCTCTTTTGTGAATTTTTTGACAAAAGGCAAAATACAGTACCTGTCACGATCCCTGTATTCTTGTTGTGGACTCTTATTTTGAAGTTTATTCTCTTTTTTTCCTTTTATCACTACTTTCCATTTCCTGTTTAGTTCCTGTTTGCCTTTGTTTCTATAGATGTCTTGTTTGTGACCATAGTGATTAACCCTCTGAGGTCTTGGGTGTACTTGGGGTCCTTGAAATGTTTTGAGATGCCCTGACATTTGTGTTTTTTTTTTCTGTTGCTTATAAACCTATAAACCACAGGTGAAATTACACTATATTTTAGCAGAAACAGGGCTACCATAATATGTGAGCAACATGCATGTACATGTTTGTATTTTTGAGAGAATATTGTTTATGCGTGGTTATTGAAAAAAACTAAAAATGAAAGTTTCTGAAATAAGACTTTTGACTAATGGTTATGGACTAATGACTAGTTAATTTTGACTAATGGTTAATGGACTAATGACTAAAACAAGACTTTTGACTAATGGTTGTTGTGGCCTAGAGTTTTTCCTTCAAAATGATCTGAAAAACATCCTCCTATATCGTTCACATAAAACTGTGAATTGGGTTATATTGTGAAAAACATTTTTTTTTTTTTTTGTTTGCCAAGGCAATATGTAATGGGCGTGAACAAGTCAGGGCTACTTACACCCGCACGCACATGCCCAGTGTTGGTGAATAGTCACGTGATCCGCGTTTTCAGTCGTTTTAATGTGGACGGAGATCAATTCTAATACACAGATAATATGTTGGAGTGGATGGAGATCGTATTCGTTTTCATTCTCTGTTTTTAAACGAAAACGCAGTAGTGTGGACGGGGCCTAAATGAGTAAGTCATTGGCTCTGTCTAAAATTGCTTACTCTCTTGAGTAGAGAGTTATGTTGTTTTGAACAAGTAATTACTTCGACTGCTAAAAAGAATGTTCTATATAGGATGGGTGTATAGTATGAATGTAATCTGGACATACTACATTTGCCATGTACCCCTTATCACATGACCTACTAGCGTTAGTTGTGTTGCTTCACTGCCGGATCCTCTCCTGAGGCCTCATGGTATAGTAAAGTGTTCATCATATGCACATTTCAGAATGTCAGCAGAAGAAGTAGGACACTTTTTGCACACTCCTTTATGAGTACTCTGAATTTGGACGTACTGCTTTTATCATACTGTTTTTTGCCTAATATAGTATGGTAGTTTGTGATTTCAGATGCAGTCTTTGAGTCATTCATTCATTCGATCCATTCAAACGGCTGATTCTTTCAGGAATTACGCCTCTCTTTATGAATGGGACACACAACAATTCTGCTCTGGCTTTATAGGAAATCATTTGCAAAATTAAGTAAAAACAGACAATATATTGTCTAAAATATAACACAATATTAAAGGCAAGGTCCACCCAAAAACTTAATTTATGTCATCCTTTACTCGTCCTTAATTTGTTTCAATACTTTGTGATTTGTTCTATATGGGGTCCATCAACTGTTTGGTTTCCCATATTATTTAAAAATATATGATTTTGTGCTCAGCAGAGTAAAGAAATTCATACAGGTTTGGAACAACTTGAGGGTGATTAAATTATGACAGAATTTTCATTGTTGGGTGAATCTTAACTTCTTATTTATTGAACTAAAATCAATTTGCACTCATGCTATTCGGGACAAAACTGTGCACGTGTGATATTGTGCTTATTACATGTGTGATTCTGCCTAATCCGGTTTTACCAACTAATTTCAGACAAACCTTTTTTGTGCTTGCTCTTTTGGAATACAAACACATAAAAAAGCCGTATTTTAATGCTGACGAAGCATGTCCACAAATAAAGGGTGGATAATACTGTGTGCACCACTGAGTTTATTGAGAGACAGATAATACAGAACCTAATAAACAATACTTTATTGCTGTTTCAATGAGCTGTTTCAGTTAAAGGGGCTGTTTCAGCCCCCTACTGGGGGCTATAGGACAATTTTGACAAATGGAAAACAAAACAGTCCTGCTTAATTTTTGTGTCTTTATTTTTTATGTTAAATCTGCAAAGGCCACAAAGTTGGAAATATGTTCTTGTACGTCAACTGAGAGCATTAACAACACCAATGTCACATCTTTTAATCCCAGAGAAAGCACATACTGATTTACATTTGCATGTAGGCACTAGAGAATGTATCCAAAGCCACTTACAAATAAAGCACAGCACAAGCAATTTATGATAACAGCCAGCAATGTTTGAACAATACCATGCACAGTGCTGTAGCACTGATAAAAAGTATAGCTTGAATGCACTGCTATTGATTAAAGCAAACTGCATACACATAAATTAATTACAACAATAAGCAAATAAAGTGGAAATTAAGCACTTTACATTACATACTTTTCACATTCCAGCCAGCTGTTACTGTATGTCTGAAACCCCTGAAGGAAATCAGATTCATCCAGAGGCTGAATGAAAATATAAGTGAGAAGGACAAGTCTGTCATCCAATAATGATAACGCAAGCAGCATCAATGCAGACATGCAAGCTTTTGTTTCTCACAGGCATGCATGTTTGTTACATAAGGTAAACACTGAGTAGTTACTTTTCCGGGTGACTAATCGGCTAGTAAAAACGAGTAGTCATGCAAGCTCTACTGATGACAAGGGTTTTATGATATGATTCTTTTACTATGTTCCTATTTAAGTTCCAATTATCTTTTGAATAAAAACATCACAAAGCAAATTGTTCGCAATTAGCAATATGCTACATAAGGTCCTTAAGGACGAGTGGATTAGCCGACTCAGAGATTCCCATCTATGAGCAATGTTGCTGTCAGCGTATCAAATTTGCATTTCGAACAACTCATGTAACATCTTGAAATTAAGAGGTAAAATACACCTCCGGGCCGATTTTTAGGTTCTCCAGAGGCGGTAACTCTTGGCGTGCAGGGCAACCAAATTATGCAAACTCTTAAAATGCTGCTGCCCTTGAGATCTCTTCAACTGTGCTGTACAATTTAACTGAGGCAAACAGTTTGGTCATCTTCATTTTTGCTCACGGAAGATCCCTTGGGCTAAATGAATCCCAATTGATTAATTCGTTTAGTTACAGAGATAAAAAAAGGATTATATATATATATATATATATATATATATATATATATATATATATATATATATATATACTGTATGTAATTTCCCCTTTCTGTCTAAGGAATGTTCTTGGTGATACATCCAGCAACATAGCCACCAATCCACTCATAATTTTATAAAATATAATACAACAGGCACATTTTAACTAGCACACTAGAGCCTTATTTTACATTTATGGAGCATTGTAATTTCCCCTGAAGTCCACTTATAATGTTTTTCAATGTTTTTTGAAACCAAAACTGTTTTAAATTTCCATTTTCCTCATCTCTCTGACCATTACAATAAAACTGGCTGTTTTTGCTACAATGTATCTTTAACACCCCTCTATGGGCTAGATTTGCTAACAGCTTGCATCAGCGCAAACCTTCTTTTGGCATAAAAAAAAAATACTTTCAGGATTTACTGAAGACACACAGTGAATGATTAGTGATGGAAAGGTGTGAACGTCTAGGTTAGTAATGTCACTCCTGTTCCCTGAAGGAGGGAACAGAGACATTATGCCATGTGACTGACAAATAGGGATCTGAAAAGACAGGGCTTTATGCAGAGAAATTTGGACACTTCTGTTCCTTCTTTCCCCTTACAGTGAGATTATTGGATAACACTGGGAAAACATGCCCATTCCAAAATGGAGAGGGACACTATGGAGACCACATCCAACCTGTAGTTAGGTAACATGTAGAGTTACAGATATAGACTGACCATTAGGGCAGTGCTACATATGGAAGGTCTCTGTGGTAGATCCAGCCTTGCTAGGATGGAGTCAATACCAAGCAGAGTGGGCTCTGCCAAGGGAAAGACATGGACTCACCATCAGGGAAGTCGTACCGTGGAAGAATACACATGTGGGATCACCCAGTTCACAATCCGCAGGAGGTGGCAACACTCTTGGAGTGAGCTCACAGCTTGCCTTTGCTCTGGTACGTGTGGTAGATTTTTCCCTAAACTTTACCTTACCTGACCTAACTCTACCTGGGGCGTCTCGAATCAACACCCATGCGTCTGCAAATCAACACTTAATAAATAAATCTTTATACTCTAGCTCTTGCGTCTACCGTCAACAACTGGCCGAGTTCTCTAACTCTAACTTGCTTTCTTAAACTAACCTGCAGCACAGCAGTAATAACAGACAGACAGACTGTCCTCTAAATGCTTTAATCATGGCTGGGAGATATCAGAGCAGTTCTCCTGAGAATCTCCCAAGAAGAAGCAAGGCCCCTCTCAGAGAGAATCCATTGACAATCCCACCAGTTAACAGGGATACAGCAGTTTTTATAGAATAGGGAGTTATGGCAAAATTACATGGATTTGATTGGTTCTTCATATGTAGACACTTGCCTTTGTTTTAACCCCCTGGGGACCAAGGTGTATTTGGAGTCCTTGAGAGGTTCTGACATGCCCTGACATCTGTGTTTTTTTCAGCTGCTTATAAACATATTAATGGCACATGTGAAATTACACTATATTTAGCAGAAACAGGGCAACCATGACATATGGGCAACATGTTTGTACATGTTTGCATTTTTGAGAGAATATTGTTTATGCGTGGTTATTGTAAAAACTAAAAATGAAAGTTTCTGAAATAAGGCCAGAAAACACATACTAAATATGCGTCCACAAGACTTTTGACTAATTGATGTTGTTGCCTAGGGTTTTTTCTTCACAATGATCTGAAAATCATCCCCCTAATCATTCACATAAAACTGTGAATTGGGTTATATTGTGAAAAAGATTTTTTTGTTTGCCAAGGCAATATGCGAATGGGCGTGAACAGGCCAGCCCCATCATGTATAATTAGGTGATTCACACCTGAGAGAGACAAAGACATGCATAATAATGAGCCTTTCATTCAGGTGAGTCAGACAAGAAAAAAAATGAAAGGACAACATATATATATATATATATATATATATATATATATATATATATATATATATATATATATATATATATATAACAGAAGGTCAAATGCAAAAGCCTCTAAGTTCCATTTTAAATTCTTCTAGAATGATCATTTTTATCAAACTTTTATATTTAAGTTCAATAATTTCACTTAAATGACAATTAATAGGTAATCTTCATTGCCATTATGTGAAATTACTGAACTTATATATACAAGCTTGATAAAAATGATCATTCTAGAAAAAATTCAAATGGCACTTAGAGGCTTTTGCATCTGAACGCTTCAAATATATACATGTATGTATAAAATCAAAGTATAAATGAAAGTCAAAACCCATTTTTTGTCATACCTGGAAACAAATCCTGGTCAAATATTTTATGGGCCATGTAGAATTGGTTCAGAGTTAGAGTTTAAAACATCAAGATGTTTTAAACGCTAACCGAAAAGTGTGTTTAAATATGATTCGGGTTTGTGGCTAAGAAAATAATATGAGCAGAACTCTAACAGTCTCTAACTAAATGAACGTTCGTTCGTACGTCCGTCCACACGCCCGAATCATATTTAAACACACTTTTTGGTTATAGGTACAGATAAATAATGTTATCTTACTAATGTAAGGATGTCACATGAGACTCTTGTTCCAATGAAAGCGAAAGTGAATTAACGCACTGCGCGCGCATCTGTGAATTCGTCTATTCTTTCCTATCAGACGCGCATTTGATATTTACACAGTCTTTGTAGACACTATTCAATAACGTGATTAGAACAAAGCACTTATAATAAATGACTTACTGCATCAGCTGAATCCGTGCTCCTCAAAATGAAAGTATAAGGTAACTTTTTTTCCAGGATCTCCTCACTGCGCATGCAAGACTAAAGAATAGGACGAGGTTATCAGTAATAAACTGTGTTTTTATCGATATGGGCATAAACTGTATGTTTTTATCCATGTGGGCGTTTTCATGGCTTGCCTCAACATTAGAATTTGAATAGCACGCGCTCCCAGTGGGCGCGGTCACATTAGCGCCTCATTTGCTGTAATGAGGTGAAAGGGAAAATCCTGACATCTCTTTCTTTTCATACAGATTACATCAACTGAGAGTAGTTGCTTTTTATATAAATGACTTAAATTAAAAGAAGAAAATCTCAGCTTCATAAAGAGAGATCTTTCGTGTGTCTGTGACAAGTATTTAATGAGTTACAGCTCTTTTTTCGGACGCGTTTCAGAAAGATTTTTGCGGAGACAGAGTGAGCTGAAAGCGCACCCTGTTTAATTTATTTATTTTACAAAAACACAAGGTTTTGATATTAATAAGAGTGTACATAAAAAAGAAGACCCTCTATAGTTTATAATCATGTATCGATTTTATTTATATGACCATCAATGACGGAGTATTTTAAGTCTATGTTGCAGCTGTGTGAAAAAAAAAAACGATCAAAACGCGGGGGCGCGTTTTTGGTCCCCAGGGGGTTAATGATTATTTCATTGTTAATCTCAAGGTTCTAACCTAGTCATCCGTCTAGTTTCATTTCCCATGTATATTATTTTTACGCTCAACAGGGGTATGGCAACATAGGCCAACAACATTCAAAAACACAGAACAGAACATTTCAGTACATGGCGTTTCAAAGTGTTAGTATGTTATATAAGGTTAGATGTTAGAAACATGGTTAGTTTAATATACAGTTTAAAAATCTATCACATACGCCAAGGCTATGGCATTCACTATTCAGTGGCCTTCATAGCAGACAAAAAACTGGTTTGAGGTCCCGAAGCTCCATGTGCGGTCCACGTACAAGCACAAAACGCGAATGGGGAGCAGCAGCGCAAGGGCTGGGTCTACCTTCTCTGGCGACAGCACTTGCAAGTTCACCACCCATTTGCTGAAAGGATTGGTTAGAACTTTGTGTATATATCCAGGCCAGGGTCTCGGGATTACGTGAGAGTTGGTTCAAATTTCATGCACGTTTCATTGACTAAGACTGCCTGCAGGTCCCCTACCCTCTTAATGGAAGCGAGCACAGTCAAGATCGCTGTCTTCAAAGACAGGATCTTAAGCTCACCCAATTGCTTTCTGCAAGGCTGATAAGACCAATGAGAGGTTCCAAGTGGGAACGAGGTAAGAGGGTCGCACCTTTCAGGAACCTGATGATCAAGTCATGCTTTCCCACAGACTTACCATCTACTGTCATGATGCTTGGCGATAGCGGCAACATATATACTTTCAGAGTGTAGGGAGACAGCCTTCACTCCAACCCTTCTTGCTGGAAGGAAAGCACAGCTCTCAGTAGCCCCTAGAGAGTCCATGACTCATCCACAAATGCCACTTAAGCATGCTCATGGCCCAGACACATGAGGCAGTGATCATGACTGTCAGACGGGGAAAGGTAACAACCACATCCATAAACACACTGGTGGAATGCCATCTTGACAATGTCACAATATCACCCCCGTGCTTGCTCTTTTAAGGAAAAGCTCTTTTAGTTCTTAAGATCACAGGGGAATGGTCGCTGCATGGCGTGCAAGACCCACTTCAGGAAGTCTGCAGTGTATGAGAACTCTTTTCGGAAGCTGCAAATTAATGCAGAGAAAAGGTCTTTCAGAAGTGATCGCCGCTGACGCACCATCCACTAACACTCTCTAAGAAGTTCTTCCTGCTCTTGTTGTACCAACTCGTACAATGATTTCAGAGCAGAATCAAACTAAAACACTCTGCTGCAAAGCAAAAGCTTATGAGTTCGTCCTTGTTTATCCATCTCACGGGGAATGGTTCGCAATGCAAATTTCACTCGCCAATGTGCATTGTCTTGTTTTGTTACCACTTGAAGGTGATCAGGCTCTCAGACGAGATCCCAATCTGTCAGTCACATAATGTGATGTTGAACGTAATGACTGAAAGGAAACAGTTATTTTTGCGGCTAACCTTATTGCATATACAGTACATTTGTATGGAAAAGATTGTTACCGCAGAAAACACAGAGTGTGGTAGAAGAAAGATCATTTTCTCCACTCATCTTCATTTATTTGGAGGAAGAATATCACATAATCCATACTCTAAGCAGTTATAATTATTAAAAAAAAAATACATGGATTTGGGATAAATAACCTAATCAAATAAAAAAAATAATGAAACAATTTAGATTTAAAGTATCCTTGCTACAATACTTACTGTAATAATTACAGCAAATAATGTATAATTGCATGCAACTAACCCTAAACCAAACCAAACATTCAATGCTGCTCTTGGAGACCCACTGAAACCAAAAATAAGCTCCTTGTCGAGCGCCAGGTCCTAATAAAGACCAGAGAGAGAGAGAGAGAGAGAGAGAGAGAGAGAGAGAGAGAGTGAGAGCGTGAGAGCGTGAGAGCGTAATAAAACAAATGCAAGTAAATCAGGCTGCAACAACTCCCATCTCTCCTTTTATGGGATTGCGGTCTCATGATAATTTGCCCTGTTTAGTAAATCTAGCCCTAAGTCTATTATAACTAAGAAAGCAACATTGGCTCATCCAAAGTTTGAGGTGGGACTATCGGTTTACGGAGGATGAAGGAAGGAATCTGGGGAACCCAGAATGATGCTTCTTGCATGTTTTGCAACACTTTCAAAGTGAATGGCCAGTAAGTAATGCTGAAAGAGAAAACGTGAATCAATGTGAATCTGGCAATGCTTTATTACATTGGATGTTGTACTTATCAAGGCAGTTCAGAAATGAAATGTCCAAATGGAAATGGTTTATGGCCTATCATGTATAAAAATAATGGACCATCTGCACTAAACCTAACCAATAGTGTTAGCAATAGCACATATAGATATGGATATGTGATACAAAAGTACAAATATATTAGTTTACAAAAATAGTACTAAGCAAGGAAACATGCTTTTTTTCCCAATGAGCCTATATTGCAAACCCATCATTTAGACAGTAATGTTTGGCTGATAAATTACATAGTTTGTCAAAATTTAGTTAATGTTCTTCATCAGGTAGAGCATGGTCCTAGCAATGCCAAAATTGTTGTATTAATGTATTGATTGATTTGGAGGAAAATTTCTGCTAAACATTTTAATAATCTCTATGTTCAAAAGATTTTAAACAGGCGTATCATGATGAAACTGCAAGGATCTGGAACTTAAAAAAAAAAAAAAAGGGTGGGTTTAAAATGAGAGAATACAGTCGAGCATGACGGGTTCCTCAGATCTAGTTTTTTTTTTTTTTTTTTTTTTTTTTTTCATTCCAGCTTCCACAGACACTCTTATCCTACACAATCTATCATATCCTTTGTGAAATAAGGCTGAAAAAGATGGTGCTTTGGATATAGAGGAATAAGGAGAGAATGGCCACACTGTCAGAGCACCTGTCACTCCAATGATATCTCTTGCCAGCTGGCGCTGAAACGGCCCGTTGAGTCTGTATGCCTAGAAGCCGGGCTGATACGGCCTGCATCTGGAAATTAACTGCACTCAACAGAACTGAAACATCAAAACTTTTTTTTGACATGAGGCTTTTTTTATTAAGATAATAATAAAAAGTTGCATCCTGTGGTGTTCTTCAGGATATCATAGGCATGTCGGTAATAACCAAATGTTCTCTGTTAATCCATCATTGGTTTCATTTAAAACATCCAATGTTCCAGACTGATCTCATGAAGTAGCGTGTGTATGACACGCCAATTCGTATTTCCATTTTTGGCGTGCTATCAAGACGCATAATCACTTTTCAGCGTGTTTATGAACGCCGTCGACTTAACGTTATATAAATATATGACTTACCTCAACCCCATCCCTAAACTTAACCGTCACTGGGGTTAATGGCATTTATGACTGTTCCCTTACCATCCTAGGTAAAAAAAAGATATAACTTACCTCAACCCTATCCCTAAACTTAACCGTCACTGGGGTTAATGGCATTTATGACTGGACATGTGACGGCGTGTACGGACACGCGGAATGACGCGAACGTTAATGGCGTAGACATACACGCATACACACGCATACACGCGGATAGCTCAAAATGCGTAGAGATAACACACCATTTGACGCGAAAGTGGCGTGTATGTTTACGCAAAAGTCATTATGTCATGTTGAATGTTCTGATCCTGATGCAGGTTTGATGACATAATTGAAATTAATAAGTTTTGTTTGACCTGACCTATCAGATTAGTTTATTAGTCTTAACAAATTTCTAGTGATTTGCGATGACTGCCCAGTTACCAAAACCGGACAGTAACGGAGTACATTTACTTGAGTACAGTACTTAAGTACAATTTTGAGTGATCTGTACTTTACTTGAGTATGATTTTTAGGGGGTACTCATGACTTTACTCAAGTACATTTAAGAGAGAAATATTGTATCCATAACCGTGAGTACCCGTTACTACTTATAAAAAAAAGGGTAAAAAAAAAAAAAAAAAAAAAAAATCTCGGAAACCCTCAATTTGTTATTTCCCTCTCACATGTGATTGGATTGTGCAGGCGCCACAGATTGGGACAGCCTATCAGCACTTTCACCTTTCTGCCAAAGTCAACTCCATGGTCAGATTTAGATAAAAGATGAAACCATGGACGAAACAATGGATTAAGATGCAGCAGGTCCATCCTGGGAATGTGCCAACCCATGGCCCCACCTCGCCAGACTATTTCAATTTTCTGAATTTTCTGAAATTTTCTTAAATGTTGTCACGATATGAAGCAAGACGTGGGTCGTGATCTTTATTAAAGATACTTTTTATTCAGCTAATGCAGAATAGCGTGAACTACGCAATAGCATAAACTATGCATTCAACTCTCTCTATATATCCGCAATTCCCCCAACTACGGTAGCTTAACATGGACAAATGACAATCTCACATGTCCCCCTTTTAGAAGTTAGAAATAAGATGCATTTTGCCAAACCAAACATTGTCATTTTGCAATATTAATCAAATCTTAAATCTCCTTAAACAATATAACAAAATAAATGCAACAACTAGGTTAACTTTTGTTTCAATTTTTTTTTTCCATGCTTAGCAAATAGTCTCAGAACGGTGCAGGACATCACAGGGTAGACTGTCATCAGTCCTGGAAGGGATTATTCTGCCCTTTTGAACATCATCAGTCTCGCAGCCTAAGAGGCACCCTTATCTCACGGCCCCTGGAGGTTCTTCACACTGGAGTAGATGGTGGAAGTGGAGGACCTGAGGAAGGGCCTGCTGGTAGCTGGCTCACTGGTGATTCCAGCGGGGCAGTCACATCCGTTGGTGGGGAACTGCTGTCTTGCTGAGACTCTGTTGACTGAGCATCCTGCTGTTCAACAGGAGGTTCAGTCTCAGGAACAGTCTGGAGGTGACGCCTGTTCCGACGGGTCACATTTACATTGGCCATCTCCACCAGGTAGGATCTCGGCTCCTTGGACTTACTGATGACCCTGGCAGGTGTTGTCCACCCCTTCTCTCCATCGAGCTTCACTCTAACAGTTTGACCAAGGTGAAGTTCAGGGAGCGCGCATGCCGAATGACTGCGGTTGTAGTAGAATCTGTATGAACTTTTCACTGTGGCGTCATTCATGTAGACTTGATCCGGGTTGAATGGACATGGGAGCAATGTCTTTTCTAGAACCGGAACAGTAGCACGAATTTGTCTACCAGTCATGAGCAGTGCTGGACTTTCACCTGTTGCAGCGATTGGTGCAGAGCGATAACCCGTAAGGGCCAAACAGGGGTTTGGCTTTTTGAGGATGTACTTGGCAGTCTGACCAGCCCTTTCTGCTGCTCCGTTAGACTGTGGATAATGTGGGCTGGAGGTGATGTGAGTGAAACCATACCTCCGTTTGAAATCCTGGAACTCTGCCGATGTGAACTATGTCTCGTTGTCACTGACCAGTTCTAGCAGGATGCCCCATCAGATGCCTCAACCGTCCGCAACACTGTGCCGAGATGGCGGTCATGCTCCTCTTTTTGTGGATCCATAAACCAGGATATCATCCATCATGACGACAGTCCCTTCAAGGCCTTTGAGCAAGTCTGTCATCAGCCGCTGGAAAATTCCAGGCGCTGATGTAACCCCAAATGGCAGGCGTTTGAAGCAAAACCGGCCCATTGGGGTAATGAAAGTTGTCAACCTTTGGCAGCTGGGGTCAAATGGAATTTGCCAGAACCCGCTAGAGGCATCCAGAGTGGAGAAAACCTTGGCTCCTGATAGCTTAGGTTTTATATCATCCAGTGTGGGCAAAATGTAACGTTCGCGCCTCACTCTCTTGTTCAAGCATTTCAAATCCACAAACACTCTGACTTCGTCCTTGTTGCGTTTTGGAGAGGGCACCATTGGAGCACACCAGTCCGTCGGCTCTGTAACTTTCTCAATGATCTCGAGGCTCAGCATACACTTTAGTTCTTTCTCCACCTTTGGAAGGAGCGGAAACGGAATTCTGCGTGGCGTGTTGTATGGGACACTGTATGCTTCGTCAATCAGCTTGATCTTAACAGGTTCACAGTTCAGTAGTCCTATTTCCCCGAACACATCACTTGTTAAGTCACTAGTGATAGCATTAACTCTTGCTACCAACCCCATACGCTTTGCCACTGCCTTTCCCAACAAGTTACTAACAAACTGTCCTTTTATGACTATAATCCAGTATTGGTATTTCTGGCCTTTGTACAGTATGTAGTGGTGGCAAGGAACTTATCCACGCATCAGACTTTCCCACCAGGGCTGTACACCGTTGGCCTGGACTTGTTCAGTTTTGGTTTTTGAAGTAGTCTGCTTAAAGTCACTTCAGTCATAACGGTGGTATCAGCACCTGTGTCGATTTTAAAATCCACCGGACTGCCATTCACTAGTAGCTCTACATCCCAGTCAGTATCCAGGTTTGACTGAGCCAACAAGTGAGCCAACAAGACACCTGGATTCAATGACAGGGTAATCAACAGAAAAAACTACAACAAGACTACAAATACATAGTCCAAAACCACGACAATATACATTATATATATATATATATATATATATATATATATATATATATATATATATATATATACATACATCCATAAACAAGCCAATAAAACTGTTGTATTGATAATATGCTAATTGTGTTAATCAGTTCTCTACATTTCGGTTGATAAATATTATTATTCCTCATTATAATCATAAAGGTTCATGAATAATAGTTTTAGACTTGGAAGAATTTGTTTTGACAAGAATAAGAAAGAAAGAAAGAAAGAAAGAAAGAAAGAAAGAAAGAAAGAAAGAAAGAAAGAAAGAAAGAAAGAAAGAAAGAAAGAAAGAAAGAAAGAAAGAAAGAAAGAAAGAAAGAAAGAAGTGCAGTTCCTACATATAATCGTTCATTTGAATTTAAAGTTAATAACAAATAAATCTCCCTCTGCTAGAATATGATCTCAATTGTAATATCCTAATATTTCTGACAAGTAACTACTGTCACTCCACCTTTACATTGAGTTATTATTATTAATAAATTGCATATTTCATAGGTTAATAAGGTTGACCCCGACCAATTAGCAGTAACCTTATCACAATCTCTACAACATAGCCAAAATGGCAAAAGTCATTAGTATGTGCAGCATTGCCTGACATAAAAAAAAAAAAAAAAATCCTTGTTCAACCACCCAAGTATATTAAATACATGTTTGACACACTTGTGTGCATGATGAACCAGAATAGATTGGAATTACTGCTCCTTGACGCATCCACATGATTTGAAATGCCAACCCAATTTCATAATACACTTTGGAATTCATCCAGAGTACTTCTGCAAAGCGATCTTTTCAAAACTATTAAATGACTTGCAATTTATGAATGATACATATTTCGGAGGAACCAGAACAACACAAGCCCATTATTTGTATGTCAGCGTCCCACTCAAGGTGTTTGACTAAATGTCAAACAAACAAATGCTCCCCTCTCTTGTTTTGCTCTTCCATTTAATATGAATACACACATTACCCATTTCAGAGAGACAATCAAAATGGTAGAGAGAGAGAGAGAGAGAGAGAGAGAGAGAGAGAGAGAGAGAGAGAGAGAGAGAGAGAGAGAGAGAGAGAGAGAGAGAGAGAGAGAGAGTGTTTGTACACCCACCACTCAATATAATATATACCCAAAAGAATTCAAATCACCGAAGCCTAGAAAAACTGACCTAACAAAATGGCCACGGTTATAGAATTCACTCTGATAATTGTAATTGTTTAGCCAACAGGAGCTCTCAACCATGAAAACATATTGCTAGCCTGATATTGATTTGCATATTGATGCTTTGCAATATCATACACAGCAAAACACATGCCTTAGGGAGCACCCAAAGGTCAATATTTGCATCAAACAATGTATCGGCGTTGAAGAAAAAGCAGGGCACAGGTGGGACTGCGGCAGTTTGTCTTATATTGATGCATGCATTTTTTAACTGAATGAGGGAACGTGAAGGTGTTTGCACGTATATTGTAGCAATTCCCTGACAAAGCCATGTACCATCATTGAAATAAATATTTGATTATCCCATACATTTGGTTTCATTTAATTCCGTGATTTCACTGGGACACATGCTGAGCAGTTTGCCGAACACCTACATAAGTTCCTCTCACATTATGAGCACATAATCTGTTGTATCTGTCGATTCCATCTAGACTGTGAAATCATAATGTTGTTTTATTATGATAATTAGACTCTGTTGTAATTTCTTTTTGGCATGGCTCAGAGCATGATTTTTTTTTTTGCTTTATGGACTCTTATTTGCAGTCTTCATTACTTTAAGACCCTCCAGACACGGTGTGATCATAATGGTTGAGCTACGGCTTGACTGGAGTGAATCATCCTTTATCTAAACAATGCCTTTCACTGCATAATCACTGTTTGATCAGTTCTGATCTCTGCACCCAGAAAAAAAATGACACTCCAGGTACGTATGTTGACTTGACAAAACCAACAAACTGACTCTGTGCAAGCTTGGGTGATTTTGAAAGAGAAAACCCTAACACTTTTCTGACTTAAACTCATACTAAGCTCTCTTTCAAGATATGTACTCAAAACTTGGCAAAATCCTTCAGTTTTTTGGACTTATGTTGCTAAATCCTCTCTTTTTTATTGTTTTCCCATAGCAGATGTTCAACTATCTTTTAAAAGTCTACGACTGAAAAAAGTCTGACCATGAAATGTATGTAAAATTATGGTCAAATGTACTGTGTTATGAATGAATCTTCTGTATAGATTTTCCACAGATGTTTTAACCATAGATTTATTCATGCATTAGATTTGTGTTTTGTTTTAGGGTTAAAGATGACCTACAATGCATTTTTACAAGTGTGTAATTTCTTTAGTGTGTAATATTACATGAGCATGACAAATTTCTGAAAAGTTACAAAGTACAAAGTCACTCCATCTTATTTTAAATATCAGGTCATCGTGTCCAACAGATGCTGATCTAACAGGGTAAGGTGTACACTCTAAAAAAAAAAAAGGTTCTTCAGGGGTTCTTTGCGGTGGTCATGGTGTTATATAGCACCACTAAGCCCAGTTTGGTTCTTCAGCGGTTCTTCAGTGGTTCTCTGGGGTGGTTAACATGCTCTATGGCACCTCTTATGGTTCTACGTAACACCATATGAAAAGATAAGTGCTATATGGCACTTAAAGTGGTTCCCCTATGATTACAAGCCAATGAACCACTTTTAGCGCTATTTAGCACCGTTTTTTTTAGAGTGTATGACATTTTCTAAAGTGGTTGGCCAATCAGAACACACTCGCCCAGCCGACCAATCAGAGCTCTGAGCTTTTCAGAAAGTGGGGTTCAAAGAGACAGGAACTAAAAAGAGCATTACTGACAGACTCTGAAGGGAGGTGCTGCAACAATTATATATATATATTAGGGCTGTCAGTTAACGCGTTATTAACGGCGTTAACGCAAACCCCTTTTAACGGCGATAATTTTTTTTTATCGCGCGATTAACAGTCTTTTTGTCCAAGCAAACTTTGTAGTTTTTTCGCATGCTTTTGCGACAGGACACGGCATGCGTCTTGATCCATTTCAGCGTCTCGCGCTGGTCATCCACTTAAAGCCGGCTCGCAAGCCGAAACGTGTGTTTGCGGCGTGCCTGTTGTTTTGCTTCCGCTCTAGATCCGCTTGCGCTTTGCTCAAAGAAGCAACAAAACGTCCTCACGCGGTGCAAGCCATTGAAATGAATGGGTTTCAGAGCGCAGCGCGAGGACGTTCTGTGCTGCACCTACTCGTTTCGGCTTGCGAGCCGGCCAAATAGTAACGTTTTGACCTGGATGACGAACGCGAGACGCCGAAATGGATGCCCTAAGATTCTGAATGGAAAGTTTACCTTTAAAAAGTTGCCATATTGTCCCATTGACAAGACCAATTGATCTGTGTTTTGTCGTTGTGAACTGAGCTATCATCATCGCAGCACGTCCAGTGAAGGCCAAGCAAACACACACAGTACAGATGATGCGAATTCTCCGCCCCCTCACCAATATTAGGACCTCGTCAGTATTTCTTTCACCCTTTTATTGATAGACAGTGTCACATTGCGTGAGAGATTATTTATATATGTTAGTTTGAAATTGAACACTATTCCAATGTTATTTTCAATAATAATTTTTTTCACTTTTCCATATTGATAAGAGCATTAAAATGAGAAAAAAAAATAATGTAACAAAAAGAAATCAAGAGACATTTAAAATAGATAAAAATGTGCGATTAATCGCGAGTTAACTATGACATTAATGCGATTAATCGCGATTAAATATTTTAATCGTTTGACAGCCCTAATATATATATATATATATATATATATATATATATATATATATATATTATTTTATGGGTTTTTTTTTACATTCAAGCATAAAAACGGGTGTGATGAGACGCTTGTCTCACAAGACGAGAAGAAACGAGAATGAGACGAGACAAGATTTTTGCACAATTTTTCAGAAATCCTCAATGACAAAGTTCATCTTCTAATGCATATTATTTCAGTTCTACTTTATGCATATGAATTATCAAATGCATTGAAACAAAACAATATACAAGCACTGCAAAAGGTTTTTATTGATTGGAGTTTCTCCTGTTTGATTTCACATGAGTCTCTTCTTTAGACCTTACAGTACAAGAGCTTTCAGAACTTCTGATTGAGGCTGTGTGTGACCTCCTAAATGAACTCATTGAATTCTAGTGCAACCATAATCAAAGTTAGCACACAGACTCTTTATAATGGTTTTGAAATTGCTGTTTAATTTTGCACCGGCATTTAGGGTTAATGGGGTGAGTTCGGAAAAATTCGGTTAGAGAGAAACGAGGCTGATGTGTTTGTCTCTATGTTGAACTTGTATTCCGATTATAAGTTCAGAAACCGAGCCTCCCTTGTCTGTTGTCCTTAAGACATTAAGACATCAATATTGGAAGTGCAAACAGAGACCATAGCCGCAAATAAACAGTCCAGAGATGGGTATTGGGAGATAGACTATGAAGCCTAATTTGTGTGCAGTGCACATCAGGGAGCTTGTGTTTTACTTTCAAATTGGTGATCACGTGTAGGCTACTCTGTGTATAGGGAACAGCGGCGCTGAGCGTGCATTCGACATGCTAAAGGGATAGTTCCCCCAAAAATGAAAATTAAGTCATTAATTACTCACCCCTATGCTGTATCAACACCGTAAGACCTTGTTCATCTTCGGAACACAAATGAAGATATTTTTGATTAAATTTGAAAGGTGGATCACTTCTACATAGGCTCCTAAGGGACTGAAACTTGATGGCCCAGAAAGTCATTGAAGAAAATATTCCATGTGACTACAGTGGCTCAACTATAAGTTTATCAAGCGACGAGAATACTTTCTGTGCGGAAATAAAACAAAACTAACGACATATTCGACCATTCCTTTTCTTCCTTCAGGGCCTGAGATGAGAGTTCAAGAGATTTCCTCGACGAATGCATGAGAATTGCGTTCTTATTCTACTACTTCTTTCCCAATTCTCGCGCATGCGTCGTGGAAATATCTTGAACTCACGTCTCAGAAATATCTTCATTTGTGTTCCGAAGATGAATGAAAGTCTTACGGGGTTGGTACAGCATGGGGGTGAGTAATTAATGACTTAATTTTCATTTTTGGGTGAACTAACCCTTTAAGACATTAATCAGACGTCTAGTCTATGTTGCGCAACGAATCCTCCACCATTGTAACACGAACAGTGAACTGTGATTCATGCTGCACTGATTGCAACGACAACTTGTGGTGGATGAGCAGAGCAGACTTTTACATTTGTTTATAATGTTTTTTTGTTTTTTTTGTTTTTTTTATATAAACAGCAAAACGATAGTTTAGGCGAATGTGAGAGTGTAGCGGTGGATGGAATATTCTGTTGTAATCTCACCCTCACGCTCAGTCATGGCGATATCGCAAGACAGCTTTTCACTCAACGGGAAATCTCATCATGTTTTTGTCTCACGAGATCTCGTCACACCCCTAATAAAAACCAAGGGGGTAATCCATCAGCCGGAAGTCGAAGCCTCGCGGAAGCCGCCATTTTAGCAGAACTTAACCTGCTGTTAGCATCCCATTGACTCCCATTCATTTTGGCGTCTCTTTGACAGTGAATAACTTTACATCTGAGACATCCAAAGACTTCATTTGTCCATTATTTGTTTCTAAAGAAACACAACAATGTATAAAACGCTCCATTACTTTGTATCTTACGTTATGGCCCAGTAGATGCCGTTTTTGTGAAAAATAGGCTAACGATTGCGCCATCAATACGCAACTTTCTGTCACACAATAGAGACATTTCCGTATAGACAGGAGGAGAACTCGCAGGCAGTCTTTTACTGTCTGTGAGGTAATCAGGGGGACATGGAGGCATAAAGTCGAGGGAGAAGCCTATTACTGTCTATGGGAGAAGCCCAGAGTCCATAAAAGCAACGGGACAAAATATTTCAACCTTTTGGCTTGGCACAGCTACTAGAAGATTTACAACTGTCAGACTGTCGTCACGCTCAGTTTGAGCCTGCACAGTCGCTCAGACATCAGACAGGAAGTGCAAAAATCGGGATTCAAGTCTTCTCCGTTGAAATCAATGGGGTCGCTCTGTCCATTTCTTTTACTGTCTATGATAAAAACCTATTCTAGTAGTGCTACTAGCCATCCATGCTGATAATTCCGGGCAAACAAACACTCTGAAATCACAATTTCTTTTTTAATACTTATTGTGACTCATACGTGACTGATAAATATTATTTCGTCCAATTTGAAGGTTCTGTTATCCAGATACAATCAAACAGAACACATATTTCTGACATGGTTTGATCAAGTTAAAACTGGCCAAAATGCTTAGAACTGTAAATTGCAAGTCTTTGGGACTGCACCCGACGCATCAGCACCAGACCTCTTCACTCCGCCCACTCGTTCATCATTCCCGGAATGCTAATCACCGTCACCTGTCTTCCTCACCTGATGCCACTCATTATTCACTCACCTTCACCTTTAAAACTGCACCAGTTCCCTCAACACATCTGGTCTTGATGACTTACCCTTGATGTCCTGACTCATGTTGCTACATTCTACAAGAGACTTACCTGCCCGCTACTCACCTGTTCCGCGAAGATTCCCGGTTGTCTTCTGATTCGTCTGCCTTCGTCTTCAGCTCAGCCTTCTTCGACCCTGTCCAACACCAACCTGCCTGCAACAGATAAGAGACTCGATCTTACTATAATCCAGACGATCTCTACAGACTGCTATCGTTAATACTTATCTGCTGTATTACTTACTACGTTCAATATAAGTGTCACTTGCACTAGACCTGTCTGTTTCCTTCTCATCTGTGACAGTGACATAAAACAATCTGCTTAAATTGATCTTTTTTGCTGTTAGGAATGAGCTTCTGTTGCTCAATTGTAAAAGTGATCAGTTGAAAAATTATAACCAGGAGTTAATTTTGGAGTGAAAAAAGTTAAGAGCTTTAAATGCTGAGAGAGAGAGAGAGAGAGAGAGAGAGAGAGAGAGAGAGAGAGAGAGAGAGAGAGAGAGAGAAGAAAACTTCTAATTGTAGGTGGTCAGGGTAACATGTTCTATCGATTTCATGGCAGCAAGCAATTAAACTGTTCACAACCCTGTATGAAGTCTGTTTGATCATACAATAGCTTTCGTTACAAATGGGTCAGTAGTCATGTATCTATTTCGAAACAAAATAAACTAAATGTGAATGTACAGTAAGCAAATAACATTTGCCTGTGTTTGCGGGGGACGCGTAATGATTATTCCTTGTCTAACATATTTTCAATTAGTTTCTGCACAGGCATTAGACAACAGATAATTACATACAATTATTCTTGGCTCATTGTTATAAAGTATGATAATCAAGATTAATACGGGCCGGTTGAGTTCGTTTATTTCTAAAGCACCGGGGGTGCTCCCTTCTTCTGCGTAAATATATAATTAATTATACATTGGCAGGAATAGTGTAATTGAAATATATCACAATGAACAAAAATCCTGTTTCTCTTGACAGAACTATTTATTACTGTGTGCAAAGATGTGTGTTTGCCAGTTTCAAAGTGTGAAACAAACAAAAAAAACATCAGCAATAACTACCTAACGAGTTTACCTTCTTCAAATAAAATATGCATGCAATTACCAATAGTGGTTACTTGCTTCTAGAAGTAATAGAGGATTTTTTTTTTAATAACAGTCTAATACAATTCTGTTCTTATTTCACATTTGTATTTATATAAAAGATGAGTTTTATTGAGAATTGGGATGTTGACAAGTCTCAGGTTATGCATGTAACCATTGTTCCCTGAGAAGGGGAATGAGACGCTGTGTCTGAAGACACTTTGGGGAATGACTCCAGCATGAGGGCTCACGCTGCCTCTTGACGAGAGCAGCTCGCGGCGTCCGACGGGTGAGCCCTACCAGCCTGTTGTCATCCTTTGGCGTCATATAGGTGACACCATATGACATTTCTTCGAAATACTACACACATGGCACCCTTTAGCGTAAATATAACACGCAGAACCAAACGCGTCATACAGGTGAGTGGCATCCCTTAGCGTCAATATGAGATGCAGACCCTACCCCAGACATAAAATTACCCATAAGAGTGCGTTATATTGACGCTAAAGGGTTCCATGTGCATAGTATTTCGACGAAATGTCATATGGCGTCACCATGACCCCAAAGGATGAGAATGTGTTGGCCCTACCGGTCGATGAATGAGGAGCAGAGTGCTTTGAGCCACCCGATAGGGAGGGCCCTTGCCACCTACTACAGGAGCAGTGGGCGGACGGGCCCAATCGGCTCATGAACAAAGAGCTGCTCCTGTCGGAGGTGGCAAGGGCCCTCCCTGCCGGGTGGCTCAAAGCACACTGCTCCTCAGTTGTGCCCAAGGCCCAACTGGGTGATGCATGATGAGCAGCGAGGTTTGGGTCGGGATGGCTTATGTCTCTTTGACGAGCAGGTTGCGCCACTAGCAGAGGCATCCTTATGCTTGGGTCTGCTGAAGGATCTGTAGGCCACTGGTAGGGGAAAAGGTTAGGCAATGAGAGCAGGAAGTATTATCTGGACCTGGGACATCAGCCGAGGCAGCCTCATGCAAGGACCTGCAGGCCATGGACAATGGGGAGAGTTAGAGCTGGCAGATGAAATGGCTGAAACAGCCGAGCTTGCTCCGCTAGCGGAGGCAACCTAACACTTGGGGGAAGGCTTTCATTAAGAGGTGCGGCCATTCTTGAACGGGATGCGGCACTGGGGAAAGCCACGGTGTGTGGCTGAGCAGAGGAAGGAAGAGAGTGGGGTCGAATATGGGCCGAGTCTAGGAAAGTGGACACGACCAGAAATATTAAATTCAATCCGATTTAAATGTATTTGTGTAGCACTTTTCACAATACATATTGTTTCAAAGAAGCTTTACAGAAAGTGCATTTGAAATGTACATAGATAAAATACAGTTAGTTAATCATGTATTAATTTAGGGCATAACATATTGCCGGCGTCGAGTCATCTCTTCAATCAGAGAGTGATTGAAGAGACGATTCGTGTGTGATTGGCTTACGGGTAACCAATGATTTTATACTTCAGACAAGCGACCCATTCATCCATTGTTCAGCCAAAACACTATAAAATCACTAACAGTGCACAAACATGTAAAATATACCACACCATTACCCTTTTTGTGATATGATGTTATTTTGAGACACTTTTATTTCATTTGAAGACTTTAAAGGTCTCCTGACATGAGGTTATTTTATTATTTTATTTTAGTTTCCTCGGTTGCCCTTATAGTGTTAGTAAGTTTTTTTAGATTAAAAATAGTCAAAATTTAGTAATAAAAGCCATTTTTCCTAACCTGATTTTAGCCTCTGATTTGAACGCTCTGTTTGAAGGGGCGTGTCTGCTCTGGGATTCAGTGTAACCGCCCACTGCTGTGATTGGCTGACATGCTTGCATATGAAATAGCTACATATTACATGTGAAACTCTCTCGAATACTTCTACTACAGTAAGCTATTATACGTTTTTACTATTACAGCTATTGAGATTACCGAATCGTGAGAAGTTTATAGATTTAATCACATAAAATGTTGCTGTGATGAGCATTGAGCAAGCAGATGACAGTCTGTTGATCATGAGAATGAAGATCTTATTATTGCAACACAGTTTCTGCACTCTCTATAATGCTTTCACCAATGCAAACACGATGATGTACATACAGTAAGAGCTTTGTTTTGCAGTGTAATGTGCGTCATTGATTTGCTTTCTGTATAATTTGATCGCAATTTAAATAAGATGTGAAGTTGATATTTTAGTGAGACTTATGCATAAACAGTATTGAATGATTTTGAGAGAAAGATTACCTGTTTGAACTTGAACAATTAGGCCACACATCAGGAATTGTTGCTGGGTAGCGCGATCGATTTATTTTCAGACGTTCATCGAGGCCAGTTCTGTATTGGCCCAAGTTGAGGAAATAGTCGTAGGTGAAATGTTTGGACCATACAAAACTTTGGGAAGTTGTGTCGGTGCATTTCCAGAGAAAATATAATTAATTAAAAAAAATTTCTTCGAGGCTCGGATGAAGGAACTAAAAAATATGTTTGTGTTCATTTGTACATTCGAACGCTGATTGCAAGACATGATAACTTTCGAGGAAAAACTCAAATCACGTCTGCGTGTTCGTACTTCCTGTTCCTAGCTCGTTTTCTCATGGACGAGCCAAATTCTCCGGGCGGGCAAAGCAGAGAAAGGGGAGGTTACCTTTCCTCCTTATAACGTAATAACCAGGAGATTCAAGATCAGCGCGTCTGAGCTGCAGAGAAGAGAAAGATAGCCAAAGCTCGGTTTACACCGATTGGAAATTCTAGACACGAGGGGACCAAATACAGGCTAGGAGAACTAATATTAATGTTAAAAAAACTCATAAAGTGAAAATGTCAGGGGACCTTTAAGATATGATTTGTTTGAACATAGTTAATGCTGTTCTACATTATTCAAGGAACTATTCAAAACTCCAACTCGCCAGAATTGAACACGTTGGTGTTCCAGTACTGGTAAATAAAGCTAAAAATATCTTATATAATATTTCTATACAGCCATATTCTTTACATGTGCTCTTCTATTTTTGATTTTGACTGTCTTCATAATGTTTTTTGATTGTGGTTCAACATCAAAAGTGTCTTTTGTTTGTGGTTCAGCACTGAAGTCTTTTTAGAATAATTGGTGGTATGATAGTCCAAGCTATTTGCTTGGATTGACATTCTTGGGTTGTTAGTTTTCTTTAAAGCAGGCAGTCTTTGAATCTCAGTTTGTGGCTGGGACACTTCTTATGGATGGGTTGTTATTTTTAAACACAGCAAGAGAAATCAAAAATCGCATTGTGAGGTAATGGGAAAGAGATTAGCGAGCCAACTTGGTTCAATGAAATCGACATGATTTGTGAAGCTTGGTGGTTTTCTGTTGATTTCAGATGCAGAGATGCAGAAAACACTGCTCAAGTGCACGTGGGCCCCATCAATAAAAACGCTGCAGTGTTGAATGATAAGATCAGATCATTAGGGCCGGCACGAGAAACCTCATTACATTCATCAATTTACAGGGAAACGTTAAACCTTGTTCTCATATTAATGTGCACTTGTGTGTGTCATGTACAGCTTTGGTTGATTCACTGGTGGTGGGCTTTGAATTTCAATGCAAGCCCGTAATACACAGTTGGCTCATGACAGAAGACAATAAGAAAAGACTGCCGGCATTGTGCGCTGTAGTTTCTTGTCTAGCTGACTGAAGCTAAATGAGTTGCCTAAAGCAACTGTACGTTGGATGCGGTGACAAAATGGAACCACCTAGCTGGTTGTCATAATTACTGTCTCTCTTCGTACAGAGAGTTCTGTGTTGCCCATCTGACAGTATCCCATAACCCATATTTAATCTTCCTGAAAATGGCCCATTCAGGTGGGCCCCAGGGGCCAGAGTTCTTTAAGCTCTCAGTGCCGTCTCAATGGAGGTGCTCCGCTGACATGTAAAATTTTCTTCATTCTACACACCTCAGAAGACGGCCACACTGTCATTCTGATTATGTGTTTGATGAATGCTGCATGTTAAGATACACCTTTTGTTCCCAGAGAGCTATTTTTATTTTTTATTTTTTTTTTATTTTTTATATATATATATATATATATATATATATATATATATATATATATATATATATATATATATATATATATATATATATTGCTCAGCCCTTATATGCGCCATAATGAGGACTCGGGAAAACGTCAGAGATAGCCATGAAGTAATTTGTTTCAAAACGGAAGATTTCTCTCTCATTCTCTCTTGTCACTTACTTCTTGCCCGGTGGCGTCTTAATAACAAAATCCAAATAGTCTTTTTTTTCCAAGAGACAGATGTTAGAAAAAGTATAGACTGACTAATTGTTGCATTTTATGCCAGTTAACGTCCATTGTATAACAAAAAAATATATAAGTGTCTGCAGAGTTTTGCAAAATGAGCTGTTTTATTAGGACAATACAACTGCAAGGAAAAGTATCTTATTTGTAGACTTATTTATTTATTTTATTTAAGTAGAATCTGCATTGCCACATTACAGAATTCTCAAGCAATATCACAAGTGCAAGAGAGGTGTTGTTCTCTGCAGTAATGAAATATACTACAATTATATAATCCAGATAATCATATAATCATAGGTGTGGATACTGAATCATCATTCAGAATCACAGATTATACTTTTTGGAAGAATGACCAACATAATAATTTTCACCCTATAATGTCATCTGAACAAGTAACATCCACTTTTGTTCTGATCAATTAACTGAAAAAAAAGCATTGCAGTAAATCACACTGATTAAATCTTAACAATTGTTTTTCATATCACATCAAGCCGTGCAAATTATTCTTTGTTCTCAAATTGTTATTGTTAACAACTTTAGCATTGCATGACTACATTTAAAGCCCTTCAGATTTATTCCCGTTTTCGCATGGGTCCGGTTGCAGTCTCTTTTACCAAACTCTTAGTCCAAAGTCTTTTGCATTTTACAGAGGGTGAATCTCCAGTTGTCACTGGTGATTGTCGCTTGAACCTTTCTGGATCCGCCATTAAATTGATAAGTTTAATTATATCAAGTGCTGTGAGAAAAGGCTATAAATCTTCACCTCCAGCATCCTCACACTCAATATAGCCCACTAGCCAAGACTCCTCCTTTATGTGTGCAGGACGTAATGACGCAAAGACATGCTCGAATCTCCTGCAGAAATCCACCAGTACTATTGGAATTAAAAACATTATTACAAGCTTACCGGTTTAAATTTAGCTAAGGAAAGCAGTTTTGAACACTGGCTGGTTATGTACGTGATCAAAAATGTATTTTGGATATATATATATATATATATATATATATATATATATATATATATATATATATATATATATATATATATATATATATATATATATATATATATATATTTAACCCCAAAAAGTTACGGATTGGAATTAAATTAAATGTTAACTTGCAAGAAAAAAGAAAAATCAAAAGAAAAAAAGTTACTATGCCACGAGTTAGTATCTTGAGGCCACAAGTTACTATTTTGAGGCCACAAGTTAGTACCTTGAGGCCACGAGCTACTATCTTGAGGCAACGAGTTACTATCTTGAGGCTACCGAGTTACTATCTTGAGGCAACGAGTTACTATCTTGAGGCTACCGAGTTACTATCTTGAGGCAACGAGTTGCTATCTTGAGGCAACGAGTTACTATCTTGAGGCTACCGAGTTACTATCTTGAGGCAACGAGTTGCTATCTTGAGGCAACGAGTTACTTTCTTGAGGCTACTGAGTTACTATCTTGAGGCTACGAGTTACTATCTTGAGGCAACGAGTTACTATCTTGAGGCTATCGAGTTACTATCTTGAGGCAACAAGTTACTTTCTTGAGGCTACTGAGTTACTATCTGAGGCTACGAGTTACTATCTCGAGGCTACGAGTTACGATCTTGAGGCAATAAGTTACTATCTTGAGGCTACTGAGTTACTATCTTGAGGCAACGAGTTAGGATCTTGAGGCTACGATTTACTAGCTTGAGGCTACGAGTTACTATCTTGAGGCAACGAGTTACTATCTTGAGGCTACCGAGTTACTATCTTGAGGCTACAAGTTACTATCTCGAGGCCAAGAGATAGTTATTTTTATTTATTTATTTATTTATTTATTTTTGACAATTTATTTTTGGACCAGAGGGGCTCCGTAGTTTTATCTAATCGAATACAAGAACACTTTAATCAAATGAAAATACACCAATTTCTTAAAAAAAAATGTACTGATAAATTATAACTTGGATGATAAAATCGTTATTGTGTGCTATTTCTAGCATTTAATTGATGATGATGCATTCTGATTACTTCTACATTTTGCAACATAGAACATGTTTGTAATAATTTGTTCATGTTCAACCAAACTTTTATTTTGACCTTCGAGTTTCTTTGTGACATACTGTATTTGGCTCTGGAGATGAAGTTGATGTGGTGTATCTTCCACCATATTGCTATTCCCACACATTCTATTGAATAAATAGGAAATCATCTGATTTTAATGAGAAAGCGATACCTAACAAGTCATCGTTTTCATATCTACAATCTACCTGTACATTCTTAAAATACACACAACCTATAGGCAAATTGGGAATTTCCCATGCTTAAAAAGTTACATTCCTATTCATTACATGAATAACCTGATCGGAGTGACGAGACACCTCAACATACTGTGTGTATACTGAACAAATGTCTGAACAAATGTCTCAACATACTGAACAAATGTCTAAGTGCTGATTCTGAAATCCGAATACAGATTCATGTTTTGTAAGGCATACAACTATATTTGCCATGTAGATTTATTAACTGTTGATATGTGAGTATTTTGTGTTGTATAGTATTTATGAATTTACTGTAAAGGATTCAACAATAATTTAGTTTTTTTTTTTTTTTTAAGATAATGACATGTCTCACACGGGACGAAGAGGATTAAGTGAAAAAGATGAAGTAAATTAAAGATAATGACTTAAATAATGGCTATACTGTAAATATATGTTTATGTTTAAAATTTCCTGCATAATTATGTTTGGTCCCTTTGTCGGCAGGAAGTAGTCAAGTCAAGTCACCTTTATTTAGAATTTGTTATATTTACTGTATTCCGCTTTTCTGGGTACTCAAAGCGCTTTACATAGAAGGTTGGGAATCTCCTCAAGCACCACCAATGGATATTTGTAGTGCTTTATAAAATCCAGATTGTTTCAAAGCAGCTTCACAGAAATAAACAGGAAAATAACAACTAATGATGTAAACGTCATCAAATATGTGACAAACTCAAATAAAGTGGCTCTAAAGAAGACAATAGTGTCATAATCAAGCTCAAGTCAGTTCAGTGTTGATTCAGTTGTCACTTTAAGTTCATCAATTATGAGTTCAGTTCAGCGAAGCAAGTCTACAAATGTCACTTGTGTCATTAAACAGAATTAGCCAAATCCGATTGAAATATAATATGGATTGTAAGGGATGGTTTAAACGGTTTCTCATCCGTTTGATAGGAGGACATGTACCATGATCTAGAAATGGTGCAATGACGTAAATCTAAAATTATCATTCTATTCATCATCTGTGAAGTGCTGCAGGAGAGTGTCGTCCCAGCAGTCCTTGCTTTGGACTCTCCTTCACAGACTAGGCATGTCCCAAGTCGAACTCAACAATCGGTATCGGGCCCGATTAAGCATCTTTTAAACTGATCGGTTTCGGTTATTGTTGGACCAATCCTTATTTTATGCCAGCTCTCACGCAATGTGTCGATATGGATTGCCACCTGCCATTAAAAAGAAAAGGAAGAATTCCAAATTTTTGTGCATGAGCCAATGAGCTCTCTTCACAAAATGTTCTTCTGTGTTTCACAAGGCACACTTTTGTAACCAATCACTCCAAAGTATTTTATGTACTGGTTCTTTAAATCTGCCGTCAGACAGAGTGAAACGTTGTTACCATAACATGTTGCTATGGGTTGTGTCTTTAGTTATATATATATATATATATATATATATATATATATATATAGACTCAATAGGAAACCAATGCAAACTAATCAAAACAGGAGTAACAATATCCCTTTTTCTACTCCCAGTTAAAAGTCTGTCCGCAATCCCCAGATACAATTACTTGGAGTCTTGTTGAAACAAATGCATGAATAACGGTTGCCAGATCCCTATGAGGAAAAAAAAAATGATTTTACCTATCAACCAGAGCCAAAAAAAAAAAAAATGTTTCTTTATAATTATAAAACTTATTTCACAACCGAATTAATTTGTTTATCAAATTTTAAAATAAACAATATAGAATAAAAATAATCAAATTAACCGGGTCAAAAAAAAAAAGACACCCAGATTCATTGTATGGGTACCAACTGAGTTAATCACTGGACGAGGATGTTAGCACCCTCAGGCAACACAAAAACACTTAGAATCATTTAATTGAAGAAATTTATCCGCCATTCATCTTCATCTTTTAAATTCATTCAAACAACCAAACACTGAATGAAGAGATATGTTTTCATCTGGTTTCTTTGGAAGATAAAGCTGTATATTGTCTGCATAGAAATTATATATAATACTGTATAATGCTTAAAGAGTAACTAAACCCTAAACCAACTTTTTTTTTAGTTAATGATCTGTAAAATGTAACAAGTTGACTTTACTTAGAAAAAGTGAGGAAACCGATTGCCTTAAATTTTCCAAGTAAAGTATTGTATTAATTTTTAGTTGACACAAATTAATAGTGTTTGTATAGACAACTTGTAAATTAAGTATCCTCAAGTAAAGTTGACTCAAAATTATTAGTTGTGTTAACTTATTATTAGAGTTCACATTACTATGAAAAAATTAGGAAACCGATTGCCTTAAATTTTTGAAGTAAGCTGAACTAAACAAATTAAGTTAAGACAAAAAGACAAAACTGAACTCAGGTAAAACATTATTTATTACACATCAATTGTTCTTATGCATTACAGTGTAGTAAACAATGTCATTCAGACACCCAAACAGTTTTTTGTTAATGTAACTAACAATTTTAATCACAAAAACACACTGTTATTCTTGTTAACCCTAAAGTAATTCAAATGTGCAGTGCAAATGCAACTAAAAAGCATCAACATTAGGGTAATACAGGAAAATTGACACTTAAGTTGCATTGTAAAAATATGTTAAACAAAAGCATTTAAAAATGCAGCTGTTATAAAACAAGAAAAAACATTTTCAACCAAGGTTGACAAATGACAATTTATAAATGTTTTGTGTATTTTAGAAATTTTGTACAACCACAAACTCAAAGGGTTAGTTCACCCAATAATGAAAATTAAGTCATGAATTACTCACCCTCATGCTGTACCAACCCCGTAAGACCTTCATTTATCTTTGGAACACAAATGAAGATATTTTTGATCAAATTTGAGAGGTGGATCACTCCTAGATAGGCTGCCTAAGGGATTGAAACTTGACGGCCCAGAAAGTCAATGAAGAAGATGTTTAAATATTCCATGTGACAACAGTGGCTCAACTATAAGTTTATCAAGCGACGAGAATACTTTTTGTGGGGAAATAAAACAAATATAACGACTTTATTCGACTATTCCTTTTCTTCCTTGTAGGCCTGAAACGACTTAAAAAGATTTCTCACACATGCGTCATGGAAATCTCTTTAACTCTCGTTTCAGGCCTACAAGGAAGAAAAGGAATAGTCGAATAAAGTCGTTATTTTTGTTTGTTTTTTCGCACAAAAAGTATTCTCGTCGCTTGATAAACTTGTACTTGAGCCACTGTAGTCACATGGAATATTTAAACATCTTCTTCATTGACTTTCTGGGCTGTCAAGTTTCAATCCCTTAGGCAGCCTATGTGGTAGTGAGACAGCTCTCAAATTTAATCAAAAATATCTTCATTTGTGTTCCAAAGATAAACGAAGGTCTTACAGGGTTGGTACAGCATGGGGGTGAGTAATTAATGATTTAGTTTTTATTTTTGGGTGAACTAACCCTTTAAAGGGATAGTAAAGGGATAGCCACTAAGCTGAAAAATCTGTCATAATTTACTCTCCCACATCTCGTAACAAACCTGTAAGTTTGGATATTCTTTGAAACACAAATACAAATATTTAAAATTAACCAGTTAAGCATTTTATGTCCCTCTATTGAAGGTCCAGTTGACCCTAACTTAAAAGATATAAAGAGATTATTAAGATGTATTTATGATTTGTTTTAAGACTAGACCCTTTCTCTTACGGGTTTGAAACAAGATGAGGGAGTGTAAATTATGACAGAATTTTCAATCTGAAACAACATTTACTTACATGAGCAGAATGTTTTTAGGTGACTGTAGTTTAGGGTTCAGGAATTTGTGTCCCAGAGAAAGAAACAGTCTCTGAATAAAATCAAAGGTGTTCTTGAGCTGTGGAGTGTACTTCGAATTAAACGCATATATCACCCCAAAAAGTAGGCACATGGCATCCGGAAGTTTTTGAAGTTCATCCATAACAATGGCTCCTTCAAGGATAATTGCTGGGTGTGAATCCTCTAAATGCAGTGCTTGTGAAAAATCCTGGTTTTCTTCAGTCATCACAGTTATAATTCCAATGGAAATCTTGGGTGTGTTGCAATCACAGTCCTAATAAAAAATTACAGAAATATAATTAGTTACATTACAAATAGGAAATCTCACAAATGTACATGTAACTTAAATAATCAGGACCATCACCTTCTGATCTACATACAACTCAACTAACAGGTAAACATTAAACTATTGTATGAGAATTATACATCAGAAAAAAATGCACAGTGCAATGATGTCAGAACATACACACAAGAAAATGTACAAAGTACATTTGAAGAGTTTGTGTCTGGTCTGTTTCTGGCTATATATGATGTATGTGTGGGGGATTAGTTTAGAGAGAAATATACAGAGAATGGTACTTGCCAATATTGTTTTGAAAAAGTCTGAGGTGTCTTCTCCAAAAAATGAGGGGAAGTCCACAAAGAACTGCTGTGCGACTTGCAGTGATGTCAGTGCCCTGGAAAACCAAATTAAATTTAAAATTAGTCGGAATAAACTACTTTAAAATGAAGTGATGACTGCTCTGAAAAAAAGTTTTATAACATAGAATTAAATTTTATGAAATACCAGTTACAAAATTTAGTTCAAGAAATAAGCATAGACAAGCTTACCACGAAATTCAGAAAGTTTTTTTTCCAACTGCCAGAAATGGAGCTGTATGTTGATCAAGTGCTGTGAAAAATTCTTGCTTGAGGTTTTTGCTTGTGATGCTAATAAACTCTGCATTGATCTATAAAAGGAAAAAGAACAATGTTATATCTATTATTAGGCTTTTGGTTACTGCGTTATAGGGATACTTGAAAATTGCTTTATTTACTCAATCTCGTAGTATCGCTAATGTACCTTTATTCTTCAGATAAACGTAAAGGTATATATTTATGATTTAAATGAACACAAATCTGTGTGAAGACATGGAAATGGTGTAGTTCCGGTGTTGCTTCCATGTTTTATACATAGGGGGAAAAACAGTACTTACATTTCCTTTGCATGTCTCATCTCACAAAGCAAGCTCTGCAAATGAAGAAAATAATATTAAAATACACACTTTTATAATATACAGCTTTGTATTTTAATTTATAAATCAATAGTGTTCAAACATTTAAAGTGTGGGGTGGGTGATATGGCAAAATATGATATCACAATTCTTGTATAACAGTATACATTAATAATTTATTCTTATTAAAGCCACTGTATTTAAGTGAGTGATTTTCAGTGACTTTTGTTTTATTAACATTAAAAGAATAGTTCTCCCAAAAAAACAATTGATTGATTGATTGATTGATTAATACTTTATTTATCCCGAGGGAAATTCAGGTATCCAGTAACGTACAAAAACAAAAACATACATAAAAGTATACATACATAGAACCTATTAAAAATAAAACGTTAAAATAAAATTAAAAATACAAAACCCTATAACCACCGTAGCCACAGTAGCCTAAGCAGTGCAAGGACAGTAGATAGTGCTAATGGAGTGCAGATGTAGGTAACCCATGCAACTACAGATGGAAAGTACAAGAAGTCCTGATTGGAGTAGGAAAATTGTCCAGTTATCTATTATACTCCCTGTTGTACAGTCTGATGGCCAGTGGGACAAAAGAGTTTTTTAACCAAACAGTTGATGGTCCCCATTGACTTCCATATCATCCTATGGAAGTCTATGGGTCATCAACTGTTTGGTTAAACATATTCTTCAAAATATCTTATTTTGTGTTCAGCACAAGAAAGAAATTAATAAAGGTTTGGAACAAAATGAAATTTAGTTAATGATGACGCATTTTAATTTTTGGGTGAACTATCCCTTTAACAAAGGCGCATTATACCGTTCATTATTTGACTGCTGTCGCTTAAAGATCTGCTCGCTTCTAAAATACTTAAACGCATCCGATTAAATTAAGTTCACTATAGACATAACCAACTGTGTTCATGAAAACATTGTGTATATTCCACAGTATTGGACGCGAAATATAAAGTTTAGCACTGTTATGTGGTTGATGCACTCAGAAAATGACATGCGCCCATTTCAAAACAGCACGCAAATTAAACGTTTAACCGGCAAGGCTTTAAAGCACACGCAAATAATTAAAGCTCGTGAAGTGCAGTGTCCCGTGAGCCGTGTGTTAACATCTAATGTAAATGCACGCCGAGTTGTAACGTTACAGTATAGGCCTATATGTTGAGACATGGCGCCAGAACAGAAAATGATTTTCGCTGCAGCACAACACTACTATATTTTTTTCAAAACAGATTGTGGAGAAATTAATCCCACACCCTTAATTTGAAGTAATCCAAAAGTTAAAATATATTAATTTTAGCATTGCTATATTTCTACATAATTATTGCAACATTAAAGTATAAATCAGTAAAGCTTTTTTCTCAGTCTACATTATACTCACAATAAAAATAAATAAAACATAAAAATGTTCCTTGATAGAAAGCATAGACCTAACGATTAGGCTACCGATTTGCAAATGCTAGGCTGCTCATTTCGATTAGCACAATCCACCACAATCTAAGAATTTGATTAAAATAACACATCCAATGTTCATGTGTAACGCTAGTTTGTTTAATCTGTTTCCTTTATTACACGGTCAATTGTGTATATTAAGCAATTCAGACATTAAAATAAGACATAAAAAGCACTGACTCACCTTTCCATGTGCTTTCCTCATCCGGAATAATGGTATCGGCTCCGCCTACTGGTAGAACTGCGCATGACCACTCGAAAAAGTTCAACATACTTATTATTTTAAGTAGAGTTTAATTTAATCTTTTGAGTTTAATAACTTACTGTGCTAAAAATTTGTCCTTACTTTATCAAACTTAGTAAGGTCAACAAACTTTTTCAAAATAAGTTTTATTCACTTAATGTTATTAGTAAGATCATCAGTTACATTTTACAGTGGGTGGATCTTTATTAATACTAGTCATTGATTCGAGTAACTTTTTTGACATTTGTGTATAAAATGTTTTATTTTTACAATATATGGTGTAAAATCGTCTTAGTGCTGCCCTTTTCAGGTTGAACGGAGGCTACTGCAGTTGAATTTTCCGCACTTCGTGACATACGCAGGTTTCAGCTCACCACGCTCTTGGTACGAGCGGCAGTATAAAAACCAGCTTGTTACGTCAAAACCACTGTAGCGAGTCAGGAGTTAGAATTGCGAGTATTGATAACGAATA
Organism: Cyprinella venusta; assembly: GCA_038021265.1. Classification (NCBI taxonomy): domain Eukaryota; kingdom Metazoa; phylum Chordata; class Actinopteri; order Cypriniformes; family Leuciscidae; genus Cyprinella; species Cyprinella venusta. The sequence continues at coordinate 23,235,513 of CM075873.1, read as the reverse complement.
GGATAGAGTGTTTTAGCATCTATTTCATCCCCTTTATCTCCGCTGGGGTCTGCCCACTTTTTCAGCATTGTTCAAATATTGCCAGTGGGTGGAGTCAGGCTCTGACCAGGAGTTTAGTTACCCTTTAACAAAGATCTTGGCTAAAAGAAGAAGATAGAGGGAAAATAAACCAGGGCTTAAAACAGAACCCTGTGGTACACCACATGTGCATGCATGCAGCAAAGTCTACATGGCCCTGTTTACATTGGATAGATTTTTTGTAATATTCTTTTTATTTGCATTTATAATAGGTATGCAGAAAATCCACTATGCAACAAGAAAATGAGCATTCTTAAAGCCACACTATGCACTCTCTGATTTTTTTGTGAAACAGTGACCTCTAGAGCCGCTGTGGTGTACTTGCACTGTCGCAAATAACCGTTATTCCCCTGTTACTGCATATCTACTGAACTACTGTCAAATGTTAGACTGCTTTTCAATGATAAAGTTGCCTATCGCGTTTGCTGGCTAATAGCGTTTTTACATGACTTCTGCAAAATCAGAAGTAAATAGCCTGTAGTGTTTGGACTACTGTATAATTTCATTTATGTTTTTTGATTGTAATGTAAACATTACAAAATGTCAGATGACATCAATCAAGTTAAATGTACGTCGCATTATTTCATTACATTGGACGTTATGATTTCATTAGACATGATTAGTACAATTTATCATAATAGCAAATTGTGTTCATTTATTTACAACCTCTAGGCTTATATATGTCCTAATAATTATGTGAGATATTGACTATGTCCTCATGGTAATCGCAAGAATCAACATCAACAGCGTCAAGATTTGATTGATTCATAATCAACACAATTTGAAGTTACAGTCGGGAAGTGCACTGTTAGTGAGATAAACTTTATATAACAGTAACTTACGCACGCCATAAGAAATCCGAACCAGACACAGGACTAAAGTTACGTGATAAATACAAATCACAACACATGAGTTCAGCTGGCAAGCTCTTGTGGCAAGCTCGGCAATAAAACATAACGGAAAAAACAACAAGACTAAGAGAAACGACTGTTTTTTTAGGAAGTCTGCTTAAAGCTCTGGTAATCGAAAGTTATAGACATATGTGAGAATTATTGAACTGGTCAGATTATCAACAACGGATGAATGAACAGCACCGTAAAAAATGACATACCACAAGCCAGCGCAGCAACATACAATATAGAAACAAGTATACAAATACAAACAAGTTTATAAATAAGAGATTTACTTACAAGTCCATCAACAAGATTGCCAGGTCAGCATCGCAGTTACAATCCAGTGCTGCTTTTAAGCTCGCGCCAACGAGTGAAAGCCCGACCGAGTGGACTCTTGTCCGGTTTCTAGCACGGTCCGATTCTCTTTCCCTTTTTCTGGACATTTCTGACCGAGTTTTCTTGGATGCTCGAAAGTAGCTTCATACAGTATGTTGTTGTTGATGCGTGTGACGTCATTGCCGTAAACCATTTCGTGATTCTCACGAGCTGTGTCAGGGGCGCCACTCTCAAACTTGCATGGCTGGTTTTTCCGGCGGCGGAACCCCCCCCCCCCCCCCCCCCCCCAAGCTTCACTACCAGGATGATTCGCCCTACTATGACTTTGTTTACCACCGAAATGACTTTGAAGCTGTTATATTAAGGTACAGATCTTGCATAGAGTGCCTTTAACCCAAACCCACAATATACACTGGATTGATTGTAACGTAAATGTACTTGAAGTGTGCAGCACCCAGCACTAGGAAAATACAAGTATCGGAATCGGCAGACACTCAATTTTCAACGACTCGGATCAGGGGGACAAAAACTTGATTGGTACATTCGTATCCCAAGCTTCATATGCTCGTCGTCTCCTAATCAGGACACAAAATAGATATAAGGCCTGCTTATTAAAACAAATAAAAAAGCCATGGCAGGATTATTATTATGCATCAACGGCTAGAAACTCAGGTCATGTCCACATGGACATGGGTACTTTTTATAACCGTGACTTTTTTTTACACGGTTTGGCTGTTCGTCCACACAGAAACGTAGTATCAGGACACTGAAACCGAACATTTTTGCAAACCCCTGCCAGGGTGAGGATTTTCAGAAACGCTGGTTACAGTGTTGTCGTGTAGACAGTAAAACCGTTGTTTTTGCCTTGCGCTGTCAGAGTATGTGCATGCACTGAGCCGTTATCCGCCTACCGGAACCTGTAAAAACTTTTTGTTAGGTTTCTGATTGGCCAACATGGCTTTACGGTTAGGGTTAAATCGCTGCCTGCTGCTGTGGCATGCTCTTGACAGCGCTTGATAGTGAGTTTTTGTGTTTTCATGTGGACAGGATTTTATTTATTTATTTATTTTTTTTTTTTTTTAAACTCATTCAGTGAGGGCATGTCAAAAGATCAATTCTGATTTAAAGCTTGTGATATATAAACATGCACATCAACCCGACCACTTAATTTAATGTAAATGTAATGTAAATACTATGTTCGGATTCATTGAACGGATTTAAAATTGCAAATGCAAAATTCATCAATTATGAAACACGTATGAATCCGCTGTAAAGCAACCGTTCAGAAAATATTGGTGTCATCATCCATCACTTATTTCAGTTTTCTTCCCATCCAAAAGCAATAAACATCCCAATGTACAATCGAGGTTGTGCAAAAAATGATGGCAGCACTATGAACTTTGCATTTTCCTTTTATTAAAAACACAGGACACCCCTTATTGCCGCTCAAACACTTCCAGTGGCTTTAATGCCTGCTGACAGTTTAGAATGAGCAAGATCAGTGGTTTCACCTCAGCTTTTATGAAAAGCCCAAATCTAGAGATTTGGGGGTGGGAGAGGTTGTTAAATGAGCCATCAGTTGAAATCTTCATGGTCATTGTTTCTAGACTTATTTTGAAATGTCTTTATAATGCTACAGCATAATAAATAATATGATTTGGACTGATGTAAAAACATGCAATTCATCACCAATTTAACCAGTGTTGTTTGTATCTTCTCACCCCTCTATGTAGTAAAATTAGTTTCTCACAGCATCCGTGTGTATGGAAGAAGCAATCTCTTTACCTCACACTGTGTGTGTTCTCAGGTTCATTCTCACCTAGCACACACTCCGGAGGCTTATCGGATGTGAGGACTGCATGGTTGAGCAGCAGTAAGTGCAGACTTCCTATTCTAGCATGCTACACAGAGCGCCTGAATAGAAGCAGATGTGATTGACCACTGCGCATCCAATTAGTTTACGGTTGGATCTCTGTCACCTGTTAGGATGAGATACTGTGGAAGTCTGCATCAGTATATTTGTGGATTGGCTGATTTGACATCAGAAAAAAAAAATGAATTTGATCTTTCGCATCAGCGGAATGGAAAGATATTTTTGAAGCAGGCCGAGGTGAATGAATAATTTATGATTTACACTGGTAATGCATTAAAATGTTTGACTCTAACAAAATCTTTCTAGGTGTAATATGCAGATAAAATACAGTATATCTTAATGTGCATGCTGTAATATGTATCAACAAGCTCTTAAATCGTCGAACATAGGGTGACCACCTGCTAATAAGCCCAAGGGGGGACAAGGGGCATGTTTCTGAGGGATATTGGGAGACACTACAGGGCGCCACGGTGCCCCCACCCCACGGGCAGACTCACTGATAGTGGTTTACCCATTTCTAGCACATACCACCTTACATGGCATATTAATAATACCCTATTCCCTAAACATATGTAATTGCTGGTGTATGCTCATGAATAGGCCAACCAATAGCTGTATTTTTTTTTCTAAATAAAGATTAATATTTTGAACATTCAATGAATTGACAGATGCACTCCCACTTACAATTTACTTCCATCCATCCATCCATCCATCCATCCATCCATCCATCCATCCATCCATCCATCTTCTTCCGCTCATCCGGGGCTGGGTCACGGGAGCAGCAGTCTAAGCAGAGATGCCCAGACTTCCCTCTCCCTAGACACTTCCTCCAGCTCTTCTGGGGGACACCGAGGCGTTCCCAGGCCAGCCGGGAGACATAGTCACTCCAGCGTGTCCTAGGTCTTCTCCGGGGTCTCCGCCCAGTGGGGACGTGCCCGTATCACCTCCCCGGGGAGGCGTCCAGGAGGCATCTGGAACAGATGCCCGAGCTACCTCAGCAGACCCCTCTCGATGTGGAGGAGCAGCGGCTCTACTCTGAGCTCCTCCCGAGTGACCGAGCTTCTCACCCTATCGCTAAGGGGAATGAGAAAGCTCATTTTGGCCACCTGTATCCAGGATCTTGTCCTTTCGGTTGTGACCCAAAGCTCATGACAATAGGTGAGAGTAGGAACGTAGATTGACCGTAAATCAAGAGCTTTGCCTTATGGCTCAGCTCCTTCTTTACCACAACAGACCGGTACATTGAGCTCATTGCTGCAGAAGCTGCACCGATCCGTCTGTCAGTCTCCCTTTCCATCCTTTCCTCACTCATGAACAAAACCCCAAGATACTTAAACTCCTCCACTTGAGGAAATATTTCTCCACCAACCTGAAGTGAACAAGCCACCCTTTTCCAACTGAGACCATGGCCTCAGATTTGGAGGTGCTGATTCTCATCCCAGCCGCTTCACACTCGGCTGCAAACCGTCCCAGCTCATGCTGAAGGTCCTGGTGTGAAGGGGCCAACATCATCCGCAAAGAGCTGAGATGAAATCGTGTGGTCCCCAAACCTGACACCTCCCGGCCCCCGGCTGCGCCTTGAAATTCTGAACACAGAATCGCCATTCTCTGCCGCCATCGGATCCAACTCACCCACCAGGTGGTGATCAGTTGACAGCTCCACTCTTCTTTTCACCTGAGTGTCAAAGACATACGGCCGCAGGTCAGACGAAACGGCCACAAAGTCGATCATTGACCTACGACCTAGGGTGTCCTGGTGCCACGTGTTATGCTTGAACATGGTGTTCGTTATGGACAAACTGTAACTAGCACAGAAGTCCAATAACTGAACACCACTCGGGTGCCCTTCCATCACGCCCACATCATGCCCCTCCAGGTGTCACTGTCGTTGGCCACGTGAGTGTTGAAGTCCCCCAGTAGAACGACGGAATCCCCAGTCGGAGCACTTTCCAGCACTCCTCCCAGAGACCCCAATAAGGCCGGGTACTCTGCACTGCCGTTTGGCTCGTAGGCACACACAACAGTGAGAGACCTATCCCCGACCCGTAGGCACAGGGAAACGACCCTCTCGTTCACCGGGGTAAACTCCAACACATGATGGCTTTGCTGGGGGACTATAAGCAAACCCACACCAGCCCGTCGCCTCTCACCATGGGCAACTCCAGAGTGGTGAAGAGTCCATCCTCTCTCAAGGAGTGTGGTTTCAGAGCCCAAGCCATGCGTAGAGGTGATCCCGACTATCTCAAATCGGAACCTCTCAACCTCACGCACAATCTCAGGGTCCTTCCCCACCGGCGAGGTGATGTTCCATGTCCCTAAGGCTAGTTTACGTGTCCAGGGATCGGGTCGCCAAGGCCCCTGCCTTCGACTGCCGCCCGATCCTCTCTGCACCGGCCCCTTACGGCTCCTCCTGCAGGCGGTGAGCCCACGGGAAGGTGGTCCCACGTGGCTCCTTCGGGCTGAGCCCGGCCGGACCCCGTGGGGAGAGGCCCGGCCACCAGGCGCTCACATACGAGCCCCAACCCCGGGCCTGGCTCCAGGGTGGGGCCGCGGCTGCGCCATACGGGGCGACGTCACGGTCCTTGAATCTTTTTCTTTCATAAGGAGTTTTTGAACCGCTCTTAGTCTGACCCATCGCCTAGGACCTGTTTGCATTGGGAGACCCTACCAGGGGCATATAGCCCCAGACAACAATAGCTCCTAGGGTAATTCGGGCACTCACCCGAATTTTGCACAGTTTGCACAGAAATGTATGATTTTTCTCATCCTCACCGACCTCGTCAAAAAAACCCCGGCGCTACACTGGTGGTTTGTGTTGCCAGATTGGGTGTTTTTTTCTCTACATATTAAGCCCTGTTTACAAGTGTTTTGGCTGGGTTTTCGCCTGGAAGGTTCTATAGAAATCTGGCACCCTATTGTACGAAGTTGAACTGAGAGAGCGTGTGTTCACAGACACCAGAATGAGCGAGTTCACAGTAACGTTCATCAGGCAGTATGTTCAGTTCACGTTCGCCCAAAATATGAACAAGTTCAGGAACTATTGTTCATTGAACGCGTTCAGGCACAACACTGGTGGCAATTTAGTGTGCTGAACTGTCAAGTAATGTTCGCTGCTTGGGTCTCGAGGATATAGAGCAACTTTATTTATTTATTTATTTATTTATTTTTTGAGCAAGCATTGATTATGCCTGACATGGTCTCAATTTACTGGATGCATGAATTGGGCTTCAACTGCTGTGCGTGCACATGCTGCGCGGGCCGGGTGGCACCCTACTTGAACATGTTTAAACAAGAGCTGGATTGTTTAAATCCACTTGAGATCAAAGGGGAATTAAAACAAAATAAAGAGACAACTGTAATGCTTCAATAATAATAAAAAAGGAACTAAAAGAAAAGAATATTTTCACACCACCAGTGAAGCCATGTGGATTAGAGCCAAGATCAAAGTGATGCATGAAATTTATTCTGACAATAGTGCCAATGAATTAAAACAGTATTTCTTTAACCATAAACAAACATGTCATTCCAATATGCTGAGATATGGATAAATATAAAGGGAGTCACTGAACCAAGCCTAATTTGAACTGTAAATATGATTACAGTCCAGTAAGGCGTTTAATATGTTTTACAGTGGATATGTTGCAGGCGTTTTAATACTAGATGTCTAGCTCTAGTGTCAGGATGAAGCTTTTAAAGCAGTGCACTGATATATAAAAGCTTCTCCCGCTATCTCATACAAATGGAAATATAAGCACAGAGTGTTAGCAGACAAAGGTGATTTTAATAACTCACACTGGTAATATGTGCAGTAGGATTATGAAGTATATGACATGATGAGGATTTCAAGTGTTATGCAGTGTGCTGACACAAGCACTGATGTGTAATTAAACTTTGAAGCAACTAATGAAGACAGATGTAGCCAGCAGAAGCTTGCGGTAGGCTTTATTTAGGGCTTGGTTTATTATATTAAGGCTGGTAAGATCATCTTTATTCAGATCAGAATTTTTGGCAAAAAAGGTGTAAGGATTGCATATTTTAGTTCATGCATGACTGCTTATTTATTTAATTAATATAATGTTAATTTCAGCCTTCTGATATCGCTAAAATCTGCTTTTTACCTCAGTACAGTATGTACAATAATACAGGTCTAAACAATAGCCAACTAAAGATAATCTAAACTGGTAGTGAGCCATTGCTAAAACAACATATAGAAAAAGCATGGAGTGCAACCTTACAACCAGAGGAATAAAAATGACTAAATTAATGCTTTAAAGGGGTCATATAATAACATTTTTTAAAATCATTTCAAGTTAATATGAATGTTTAGGGTCTAAATTAAAACTTTGTAATATACTTTGTAAAAGTCAGTAGGTTTTTTATTTTTTCCTCACAGACCGTATCGGTGCGTGGGTGAAACTCGTAAATCCACGGCCCATTGGTTATTTTTTTGATTGGCACTGGGATGGTCCAATCACATCTTTAAATAGCTTTGAGTGAGTGATTGAGCGAGCAGTGTCACACCGTGTCCTAACTACACGCGACACGATGCCGCAACACGCGATAAAAGGTATCTTTTCCATGTTAATCAGAGTTTTTGTCCTAACCAGACGCGAGAGCGACACACGTAGTTCCTAATTTAGAAACGGCTCCTATTTCTGCGACCTCGCGGCTGACAGATCCGCCCATGCAGAGATCTCATTGGATGGAAGTTCTGCATGTCATGAATATTTAATCATCAAACATGGATGACGAGGAATTGATTGTCGAAGTTCAAAGGCATTAGGTCACTGTGCCACAAGCGATAAAGGATAATTTACCTCAGATTTTGAAAGCGTATAATATAGCGTTCAAAATGAATTCTATGCAAACATATAACTGTACTTCATAACAAAATTAGTCAATGAGTATAATTTGTGAATGTTTTGATTTTTAATAATGTTTTTTTCTTGATTTGATTATGTCCTTAACCATTTCCAATGCGAGTGTGGGCCAGCAGTGCGCTTTCACAGAGAAACTCCGCCCACACGCTGTTCTGAATGGCTGTGATTTTTGATTGACACGTGGCGTTTCAGTCGCGTCGCATCTAGTGTGGACAGACACACTTGCTGTCGCTTGAATTTTATCGCGTCGCGTGTAGTTAGGACACGGTGTCAGTGTATGTCAAAATAGTCAAAGCGATGGAGAAGAAACGCAAGGAATGTGCAGAGAAATAACATGGAAAAAAAGGCCCTTCAAGTATAGTTGATGAGGATAGTGAGGAGGATAAGGAGAGAAATAAGCTGTGGAAAGCAGAACTAGGCTACTTTCAGAACACTTGGCAATGTTGGAACCCACTACCTAAATACGCATTATTTTTACATCTGCATATTTGACGATTACGCATTTTATTAGAATTGTAATGAGATGAGTTTGTAAACTATTTTTTTCCCGCCAAAATAAAAGCTTGATGCCGTTTCCTTCAAAATAAATGATCATGTGTTTATCTCTTCCAAGTATAGAAATGAGTACGAAATTAATTATAAAAGTTGTTTTTATTTTTCAATGCCTTTTTTTATACAACATACTGCCATGGGATTAATATTATAACTATATAGTAATGTAGACAGACACTAGGCGTATATATCACAACTAAAAGAGTTTTGAGTTTTTCTTTATTTAATTTGCACTCTGAATATGGGTTGGAGCTCTTTATTTTGAACTCTCAAAGTGCACCAGAGTGATGAATTTAACATTAAAAAGCACATTTTCTTATGGAGAGCATGCCCCCCCAGCCCCCCTAGAGGGACACAGATTCCCTCACCATATATCCTGATGCTGTTATTACATGGCATTCATGGTGTTAAAAGCAGTTGGTATACATATTGAAAGGGCGTGCAAAGTTTGGTTGTGTTTATGATCATATGTAGTGGGCCAGTCCGCTGTCAGTCTCTACTGTTCACGTGAGCAGGTGAATTTCCATTGTGAACCCTTTAAGGGCTCCCTAGGGTTTCCTGCAAAATAAAAGCTTGACGATTTAATGTCTAAAAAAATCTGGAATATGGAGCTACATTGGTAAGCCATGGCAAATGGGAAGGCAACATTTTTAATGCTTAAGAGTACCAAATCAAACAGTATAATGTAAGTAAATCATCTTAACAAAAAAAACTACTTAGACTAATCAGTAATGGAAAGACTAATTGCTCTTCATGGGAACAGTGCCAGTCACATCAAGAAAAGAGGAGGGAAAGCTGTTCAACAAGAGTGAAGCACTAAGGCATGTTTAATAGGTGTGCACAAAGCATAATGCCCAATTATGAATGTGTTGTAATGACTGATGACCATACATAATTAAAATGACGTTAACTTTGATTAGTCTATTGGAAATTCACTGCTTTAGTGAACAGTGTAATACAATAGTAAATTGTTTTCCAACATAAAAAAAATGAAACACATGAATCATTTATTTAGGCTATTGTTGGCAGAATCTGATTTCACCCAGTGCAACATGTTCCTGCACTGGGTGAACAATATTCCAACCAGTCAACCAATCAGATTTGAGGGGCACATTTAAAGTTTGTGTGAAGTTTAGGTTTACAGCCAGGTTTAGGTGCTTATACATTAGCATTGTTAACTTATATTTTCCATATTTTAGGGATAATTTATGAACAGAGTTAGGTTTATGGATATGGTTAGGATAAAATTTTCGGACAGGAATTTGATTCTAGTATCAATAAAATATGTTGACCAAGGAAAACATCAGTTATCTTTTGATGTCACCTATATAGTACAAAGTACAGTACAAACTGATTTTACAAAAAAAAAAAAAAAAAAAAAAAAAATCAGTTTTGTTGTCATTTGTGAAGAATGTCTGTAGACATGCTCATTTTAATAAAGCAATAAATAAATAAATAAATAAATAATAGGTTCAGTCATGAATAATTGTGCATTTTTACTAATTTGTGGAGTGAATGACTGGTCAACAACTATCAGTGTACTGGTGTAACCTACAGAATGTATCACTGAATGGAACAATTCATGAATCAAGTAACAAATTCAAACATATTTTTTTGGTGAATGGAGTCAAATGATTTGAAACAATGGCTGAATCAAAATTAACCTTTTCTAGTGCATACTGTATCCGAGAGAACAATGCAAAGACCGAGTCTGCTTTTTGACATGTTAAAGGAGTAGTTCACTTTTGAAGAAAAAAAAAAAAAAAAAGAAAAAAAAAACTTTTGTTGGTATTTTACTCACCCCCATGTCATCCAAGATGTCCATGTCATTTTTTCTTTAGTCGAAAAGAAATTAAGGTTTTTGATGAAAACATTACAGCATTTTTCTCCATATAATGCACTTCAGTGGGAACCAAACGGTTCAAGGTCCAAAAGACAGTTTCAGTGCAAACTGTTCAAATGGTTTTAAACGATTCCAGATGATGAAAAGGGTCTTATGAAGCGAACGATTGCTAATTTAATAAGTAAATAACAAAGTTTAAGTTTTGTAAGCTCAAATGGTCGCCTTGCTCTGTTCTGTGACACACGTTTGTGACTCTCCTGTTCAAACTCGTTCATCAAATGAATCTTGAATCTTGAATGAATCTTTTTCCGAGTCATTTGGTTCATTCAACGAACGAAATGAACAAATTGACTCGGAAAAAAAGATTCGCTCATTTTGTTGAACGAGTTCGAACAGGAGAGTCACGAACGTACATCACAGTACAGAGCAAGGCGAGCATTTGAGCTTACAGTGTAAAACTTAAACTTTGTTATTTGTTTTTTAAGTGAGTGATCGTTTCGCTCGATAAGATCCTTATTCATCGTCTGGAATCGTTTAAAGCCCTTTGAAAAGTTTACAGTTTGCACTGAAACTGTCATTTGGACCTTGAACCATTTGGTTCCCACTGTATATGTATATGGAGAAAATAAACCCTTAATTTCTTTTCGACTGAAGAAAGAATGACATGGACATCTTGGATGACATGGGAGTGAGTAAATTATCAGCAAAAGTTTGTTTGTTTTTTTTTGAAAAGTGATCTACTCCTTTAAGAACAAATTTTTTCCCTTACAAGATTAAGCTTACTATAGCTCTAAAACCGTTTCCATTAAAAAAAAAAAAAAAAAAAAAAAAAAAAAATCCATAATCTACTACCGACCCACAAAATTTGATTTTCATTTTTTTCTTGATCATCAGTTGGGGTCTGATCCTCACATCACAGAGCTATTTTCTGGCTTCAGAACGTTAATATATTATAGCACATTTTCCCTAATTTTTAGTGGTTGACTAAAAATAAGTACAGTGGTTCTCGCCACTGTCTATCCATTGCATGGAAAAGAGCAGCTTGAATATTCTGCTAAACCTCTGTTGTGTTGCATGCAATAAATTAAATTATGTTTTTTGAACAGCATGACTATGCGTACCGTTTTATATCAAGTATCCCTTTAGTATTTGAAGCACATGTCCATTGCCCATTTGTGAATTGCGCCTGATTCTGCATTTGTCCACATACAGCAGTCACTCCACCACTCCTATCTAAGCAGATGTTATTATTAACAGGACATGTCACCCCAGACAGACCCACTGTGTCCCACTATGATTTGTTATGTTGCAATATGCCCCTTGGCGGTCCCACAACATCCATTCATGTTATGACCAGAAGGCCGTCCATGTCCAAAAGTGCCATTGCCCAAAGTAAACAGGTGTCAAGACCTTTGGGCATCATGTTGAACGTGAACCTTCCTACCAGGCTGCTCTCATCGCTTTTAATTGTTCCTCTGGCCACATGGCGCCTCGTTAGTCAAAAACAACCTCTATGAGGTATGAATATTAATGACAGACTCCACAGCAAACTGGCTTCTCATCCAGTGTTAATGTTTCACATCTGTTTCAGCTGAGAAAAAAAATGAAAAGTATAGCAGTAGGAGAAAGATTTCAATGCTAACATCTGCCCTTTGGGGAAAAGATGTTGACTTGATCGAAATGAATTCGTAATAATCATAATGGGATCAAAAGATCATTTTCTAAGAATACAAAATTCTACAGTATAAACTGAAATTAATAGTATTGTTTGATTCTTAGTGCCGTTTTTGTTATTCCACAGCTCTTGTGATGTATGCTGGATTTTTTAAATGCAATTCCACATGGAGCTTTAGTTTTAAACTTGAACACCCTGAAAGATTTTCTTAGAACTTTTGATGTCCTTCAGTGGTGTTTATCCTACTGGGAATCACATCAGTCCTATTGGGAGCTGGTGTTCTAAAAGATCCTTCCTTTGTTTCTGCTGGAATCCTGTTAGGAAATTCCCAAATGGCTCCACCAGCTCCCAATTATGATAGAAATTCCAGAGGGAATCCTTTAGCGTTTTTGACATGGATTGAAACCATTAGAGGGATAGTTTAGGGATGATCTGTAGTTGATGAACAGAAAACTGTGGTGACAAATACATTGTTTTGTAAAGTTCTGTGCAGTTTAAATGCTGTTTTTGCCCAAGGTCTAGTTTGAATCTGCTGACATTTTTTCCTGCACACGCTTTTGGGGAAAAATCTGTGGAATTTGGCTGAATGGATTTAAAAGTTAAAGCGTGTTAAACGAAGCTCAAAATATTGCATGCTGATTGGTAGCTGAAGGCAAAATGAAATTAGCCAAAATATTTTATAAACAAACACACAAAGGGATAAGTCACATTGGGTAGAACTTTATTGTAGTGAGCGTTTCCATTTCTAGATAAACAGCTTTTTGCGGACGCATCGCCTTTGCGTGTCATTCTTAAATATAAAGGTTATTTATTGCCATTGATGGTTCCATGTTGAACTTTTAACATCTTTCCATTCATCAACAAGTTTGGTAACACAAGTCCATGCTTATAGTGAATTATAGTACTATTCTAACTATAGTTATAAATATATTCTATAGTACTATTATAGTACTATTCTATAGTTATAAATATATTTATTAAGACATATAATGCATTATAAAAACAGTTAGTTGAATTTGTTATTTTTTTTTTTTTATAATTTCTTATAAGTCATCTATTTACTTTTTCAATGTACATGCTCATAATCAATTATACCCTGATTTATTACTTATCAAAATTAAAATTTCAATCAACTTAAAATTTTAAGGCAAACAGGTTACTTAATTTTTTAAGTTAAACCAACTATATATATATATATATATATATATATTAGAGTTTAACTTAAAAAAAAATATTTATACTTTTTATATTAATTATTTTAATGATTTCTGTTTTTCTTTTCATTATTGTTCATTGAATTATTCGTTAATTACATTTACAAATAATGAGCTAATATTCATGATTTCTTAATATTTGCTTTAGGAAATGTGCATCCTATGTTTTCACTTTACTTAAAGTCATCAATGATGCATATATAGAAGCTAGTAACTGTATTATCACTCACAATATCACAATCACAATTTGCAATAAAATGCTTTACAATTAACTATTTGAGAGCTACATAAGTCTTTTAGAGCTAAAATGCCCTGTTGAATAATAAAAACGTCATCTCCCCATCCCTTTTTCAACATTTCTCAGTTCCTAAATAATATAATAATAATTTGTTACATTTTTGTTAGGGCTGCACGATTTGGGGAAAATGTCATATTGCGATATTCGGGGTCAATATTGCAATTGCGATGTGAGATTGCGATATAATAAACCAATGGTTTCATGAATCAACTTGCTTTGTTCTAAAGTAAAATGCACACACATATTAGTGATCATTCTGTGTATTAATGTATATTTCTCAACTCAAACTAGCAATAACAGCTAAATGATTAACACCTATAATGATCAATAAACCATCAACCAAACCAACATTACAGTGATACCATCATTACAATTAAAAGCTATCAACTTTAAAATATATATATATATATTAGGCTTAAAAGAATATAAAAGCTTTTAAATTAAGTGAACTTCAAACAATCCTCACATAAACCCATAATAAATGCCATATTTACCTGTGCCCGTCTTGTCTTAACAGGTACAAAGGAATTGAATAAAGTTATCAAACAGTCTGCGCTGAATGAATTATAAATGAAATATAGACTAATCCTTATTAAAGCTACAAAAGTTCTTTAGTCAAGAGCAGAGAGTAATTTTCCATGTTATCCTTTGTTCTTTGATTAACTTTACTGACAGAGCGCTTTATTCGCTGATTCGGGATGAGAACGGGCTGGAGGATCTGCTTTGTGTTTTTGTAGCTGTAAATCCTGTGTTTTGTTTGATTGCTGAGTCTGTGTACGAATTATTAGTCTCAAAATGACTTTCAAACTGTGTGTATGTCAGCAGGCACACGTGTGTTTACAGTTACTAGAACAACTGAAGGATTTGCATGTGTTCCTCAGTATTAACCGTTACAGCATGAAATCTATAGTGCAATCCAAACCAGCATGTCTTGATCTAAGATACTGTTGAACTTTGAAAATACATGCCAGAGGTTGTGTGATGTTTTTGAACATTATGTAGCGAGGGTAATTTCCTGAATGCGGAGATGATCTCTTGGTCCTCTCATCGGGGACTTTGCTCTAGTTTCCCTCGCTCTCTTTATCTGCCTCACGCAAACGCACACATGCAAAATCACTCATGAACACACCACCACCATCTGCTGTTCCACCCGGTAAAATGGTTACTTAGCAACTGCCATTTTCCCTCTAAATCTTTCCATTCTTGCACAGTGTGACCAAATGCGATGGATGTGTTTACTCTGCTCTACTGTAAAGAACCACATTGTTTTGAATCAATAGAAAACACCTTAACACCTTCCGTGGGCATTGGTGTATAATGCTGAGAAGAACCAGAAGATGTGTTTGACTGGTTGACTAATGTCCCTGTGGGAATGAGAGAATCTATTCTTAACTCAGTGGGAAGTTAAGGAACGTATGAGTAGTAATGTGCCCAGTTAACAATGCATTTGTAATGGTAATGACCAATTATTAAATAGCAGTACTGTATATTTTATTTTGCAGCGTCTGTATTATAAGGAATAATTGACATCGGACCATTAAATTATTGAAATTATCCACGCACACCTGAGGCTATATTTGATACTGATGTTAAAATTCAACAGTCTGGGCAATTTTATTCTGCTTATACCACAGTTACCACATAGGGTACAACAGGGCCCCAGGGATTTTTTTTTCTCTCTTTTCGAGTAGTAAATGGCAACAATCAGCACCACTTTCCTGAACACACATTTGTCACTATGCACTACAGAAATCTAATACTTTATTTATGTATGTATGTATGTATGTATGTATTTATTTATTTATTTTGATTTATGTAGTTAATGCGTAACCCTGCACCCATCGGATGTATAATATGAAAAATAATTTCCAGTTTTGTTCAAAGTGGTTAAAGAACATATTAAACAAATGTGGAATAAAATGATAGCTCTCATTAAAATGTAAGACAAAATAAGGGTCTCAAAAGGGAGTTGTGACTGATTCCATGGAGTACCCATTTTTGGATCCCCAAACAACTTTTCAGTGAACATTTCTTAAAATAGCCTTTTTTTTTTTTTTTTTTTTTCTTGGGGTATGTTTACATGACATGATGTAGTAAATACAGAAATAGTTTTGCGTTCTTCACGTACAGACGACGATGTCAAAATTTTCCCCCAAAATGACTAAAAACGCTGTATTATGCTGTCAGGCCAGCATGTATGAAGATGTTGAACTAATAAGGATCTTTATCGCTGGAAAACAATAGGATGCATTTGCAGATTTGCTTTTGATTGACTTGATTGTCCAGGGCCATTTCATCCAACACTCTTGATGTTCTTACATTTCCTATTACAACTGCGTTTATGTACAGGGAATTGAACAAATAATACTGATTCGTGAACCAATTCAGACAGTTTAACCTACTTGTTGGATCTAGTCTTTGAACATAATCGATTCAAAAGAGTGATTCATTTGGGAATGGGGCATTGCTCATGTGGTGTAAAAAAAAGAGAGAACGATCTTGGAATAAATTACACCTTTCTTAACATGTTTAGTATTAAACTAAAGTAATGAGAGGAGTTGCGCCCAACGCAATGAAGTAAAAGTGCAGTTGTTCCTTAAAAATATACTCCAGTTGAAGTAAAAGTTGCTACATTTAAATTTACTGTTGTACTAAATGTATAATTTTTTTTTTTCCCCGGAGGAATTGGAATTGTAACAAAGTAAATTAACATTGTTACTACCCACTTCTTTGTAAATGGCCACTTAATGTAAAGAACATCTAAAGAAGCTTTTTCCACTAAAAATAACATTTTGTGGAATGTGAATGTTCCTTGGATTGGATTTTTTATTTTATTTATTTTATTTTATTTATTTATTTATTTATTTATTATTATTATTATTTTTTTTTTTTATTTTGAGGCATTTGCAGTAGAAGAAAACGCAGAATGTCATTAAATGTCAAATGTTATATGTTTTGATTTGAGACAAGATTTACTTATGGTTTAACTGAATCATCGAAGATCAAGTATTTTGGTCAATAAAGTGAGATTAAATGCATATATGCATTTAAATGTATATATATATATATATATATATATATATATATATATATATATATATAATTTTGAGGAATCAGACTAATTTTTTTCTTTTATTTTGTGCAAGCATTAGTCTAGAACTACAATAACCATCATGTTCACAGCACACACACACATATTGCCTCTGCACTTAATGAAGATTTTTCTCAACATGGGACAAGAGAGCTCTCAGTCAATAAATGGGAAAACAGAGTATTTTAAATAGTAACTTAAATATTTTGTTGTAAATTTAAAAGTAATGAGTTATTTTTCTAGTTACTTGAAAAAAAAGTAATGTGATTCTCATAAATCTCATACCTCCATGGGATCCCCTATTTTTAATAAAAAATGTTGAACAAACAGCTACATGGTGTACCTATAAGTTGGGAATGAGAAAATCAAATCATACAGTGAAGTGCAGAGATGTAATCAAGCCATGATTACAAACAACAACAACAAAAACATTCAATTAGTGTCATAACCACCTAAAATAGTAAGGTCTATCAGTGTCTATTTTAGTTATGCATTTCATGCATAAACATGGGCTTTTCCAAAACCCCCAGTAATCCCTCATGGTGACAAGTGCTAAAGCATAGTAAAATAAGGAGAGTCCAGTGTGCTGAGAGTGGATATGTGTGAGTGTGTGTTAATGTGTGAGAAAGAACACAGTGGTGCTGCATTGCAGTTCATAATGCTGGCATCCACTGAAACCTCTCTTGCATTAAGGCCCTGTTACATGGACATTGACATTACATGTTGACTAATATAAAATTATGACATTTTGAGAAGGGAATGTTGCTCAAAACCATTTATTTATTTATTTATTTATTTATTTATTTATTTATTTATTTATTTATTTATCTGTTTGTTTATCTATCTATCTATCTATCTATCTATCTATCTATCTATCTATCTATCTATCTTTGTCTAAAAACCTCAAACTGCTATGGGTTACACTTTATTTTAAGCAGATGTCGTTACATATAACTTACTCAAGTGTGTGATATTAATTAACTACATATATTTAATATAGAGTTACTGTTAGGGTTTGGTTTAGGGTTACTTTCTTGTAATTATGCACAAAATATCATTTGGTCCTTGGCAGATCTTAAAATTAGGTAAATACAACACTAACTCAGGTTAACAACAACAACACATGACATTCAAACGATGTTTGTTTAACAAAAACTAGGCTGTGACAAATGAGTGGAGGACATAGTGAAGTTGGTCTGGTTGTAAGTGTATGTATTAACATAAATCGAAAAATATACAGAACAGGAAAATATACAGAACAGGAAACCAATTTCAACACAATTGCCATTTCTGTCTGACAAGCTATGGTACGATGTCAGACAGAACTAAGATCAAATCATATAAGGAAAACAAAACAAACCCAACACAAAAAGGTACAGGAGCTTCACCTCTCACAAGAGTCTTGCATTTCTGAAGATCTCAAAAACTCTCTCAACATTCTCAAATCCTAGGCTTATATACAGGTGTATATAACCAATGTCAACCTTTTTAGGCAAGTCATGCCACTTGGGCGCCATCTTGGCAACACCTCTGGGCAGCTATTTCCAACTAACAAGACCAGGCTCCTATCTAAATGAATGGGCAGAGAGTCAGAACTGCACTTTCACTGGTCACCAGGACATAAAACTGCATGTATAGAAACAGCAGTAAAAATGGCTGAAAAAGCTTGATGACTTTGCCCCAAAATAAGGTTAACGCCTTTATAATAACGCCTTTTTTTCCCACGGGTTAGACTTTTACGACACATGTGCAAGGGTTCTCTTCCTCCTGTCGTGTGCGCGCTACACAGTTTGAAGCACAGTATGTGCATACTCTTGCTCACTTGCTCTAGATTCCGGGAGATTTGAACTAATTTGAGGTCATCAGGGAGCCGCTATCAATCTGCGGGAGACTCCCGAAACTTCTGGGAGACTTGGGATGTCTGATATTTACACAACTCACACATACACCGCATATCAAATCTGCCGCCTTTTCAAACAGTAACATATTTTCCGCTGTCGCAAACCTCATCTGTGCACATGCGTCGGTGGAACTAGACGATAGGCTTAAATGTTTCCCGGCTTGACTGTTAAAAGCAGACGAATGCCTTTCCAGAGGGAGGGGCGGGACATGTGCATACAACCGCCATTGTCGGTGTTACGGGTTTTCCCTATAGGATTGAGGAAGTGTAGGGTAACGCTTCCTTTTACAGTACAGTACTTACAGGGTTCTTACAGTGTACTTACCTAGAAAGTACTGCTAATATAAGGTAAGTACATGGAACTGGGGTAGGTTTAGGGGTAGGTTCAGGGTTAGTACTAGTTATTACCCGGTAATTGTAGTTACTAAAATAAGTACATAGTATTTACATGGGTAACTGGACTGTAAAAGGAAGCGTTACTGTGTATCAGTCGCTAAACCTACACAGGTGTACGTCATTCTCTTGATGAGTCTCCCAGCCACGCCTACCGGTCGAACAACCGGAGACCCGACACAATCGTCTTACCTGCAAACTAAGGCCATCTCCACACGTTAACCTAACAGTTCAGCCCGTTCTCATCCTTTAGCGTCACATAGAACGCTATATGACAAAACGGCGCTATACTACGCACATGGCACCCTTTATCGTTGATATAACACGCGAACCCAAGACGTCATAAATCCTTTATGAGACTACCCTACCCTACCCCACACCTAAACCTACCCATCACAGAGCTTGTTATATTAACGATAACGGGTGCTATAGCGCCGTTTTGTCATATAGCGTTCTATATGATGCTAAAGGATGAGAATGCGTTGGACAGTTAAAGACAGGAATAGCCTGAACTACATTGTGAATATCTGTTCTAAAATCATTGGTGTGAAACAGAGAGACCTTACTGTGTTCTGCAACCAACAAATAGTTTGGAAGGCAGCGAGTATCGTTGCCGCTCTGGGACACGCTGTGGCAGGTGAATTTTCTCTGTTGCCCTCTGGGCGTTGCTATGCCAAGACAAACCGCTACTCCAAATCTTTCATCCCTTCTGCGATCAAACTATTAAACACTAGATAGGGTTTTTGAACTTTTTAAATGTGCGCATAACTGACAGTATGTTGTGAATATTGTGTTTGATTGTGTTTTGTATTGTTGCAAACATGCTGCTCTAAAACTAGTTGCCCCTTGTGGGATTAAAAAAGTTGATTGAACTTGAACTTGAACACAGACTCAGGTATTTTTATAACCGTGACTTTTTTTACGCGGTTCGGCCGTTCAACCGAATCAGGACACTGAAACCGAACATTTTTGAAAACCCCTGCGAAGGTGAGGATTTTCAGAAACGCCAGTTACTGTGTTGTCGTGTAGACAGTAAAACCAGGGTTTTTGCCTTGCGCTGTCAGAGTATTGCGTGTCGTTATCTGCCTACCGGAACATGTAATAACTTTTTGTTAGGCTTCTGATTGGCCAATGTGGCTTTACGGTTAGGGTTATATCGCCACCTGCTGGTGTGGCATGCTCTTGACAGCGCTTGATAGTGTGTTTTTGCGTGTGGACAGGATTTTTGTTTTTTAAACGCAAGAGGAAAAACTCCAGTTATAAAACTCTGTGTGGACAAGGCCTAAGTACACCCTAACTGCTTCCTAGGAATTCAGAGTATGTAGGAGTCAGGCGCTGCTAATCAAATGCCTTCGATTAACTAATCATCAGCATGCGTAACCACATCTATTAAATGGATACTCCACAGTTTTTTTTTGTTTGTTTTGTTTTGTTTTGTTTTGTTTTGTTTTCATATTAAACTATGTTATATAACTAAGAGGAGTTGATGCACCTCTCTCGTCTCAGTGCTAGCACTCAATCGCTCTGGCATGCGAGACACTTTGATAGCACTTAACTACCCAATTCATTCATTAGGATTCAAGGAGAGAAGCGACCGAACACCTCAAAGTTTTCCCTATTTAAATACAGTGACATGAGTAGTGTAACTCGACCAAGAATTGTGACGCAAAATAAAACATTGCACTTTTCTAAACGTGTAAAGTGAATAACTATAATGTATGGTGGAATACCACAGCATGTGTTTGGTCGCTTCTGTGCTTGGATCCTAATAAATGAATTGGACTAAGTTAAAGGAGTTGGAAAAGAAATTAAAGGAGTCTGAAAAGAAATTAGAAATTACTTCAGTCGAAAAGAAATTAAAGTTTTTGATAAACATTCCAGGATTTTCTCCATATAATGGACTTCAATGGGAACCAAACGGTTCCAAATGAGAGTTTCAGTGCAGCTTCAAAGGGCTTTAAACGACACCAGACGATGAATAGGGGTCTTATCTAATGAAATGATCGGTCATTTAAAAAAAAAATAAAAAAAGTTTAAGTTTAAGCTCAAATGCTCGCCTCGCTCTGTTCTGCGATGAACATTTGTGACTCTCCTGTTCAAACTCGTTCATCAAAATTAACAAATCTTTTTTGCGAGTCATGATTCGAAGCATCCTAGATAAGACCCTTATTCACCGTCTGGTGTCGTTTAAAACTCATTGAAGCTGCACTGAATCTCTCATTTGAACCTTGAACCATTTGGTTCCCAATGAGGTCCATTATATGGAGAAAATCCTGTGATGTTTTCATCAAAAACCTTAATTTCTTTTCGACTGAAGAAAGAAAGACATAGACATCTTGGATGACATGGGGGTGAGTAAAAATATCTGCAAAAGTTTTTTTTTTTTTTTTGAACTGAACTACTGTTCACTGAAGTGAACTACTCCTTTAAATGCGATCAAAGTGTCTCGCGCGCCATAGTTTAATATGAAAAAAAGCAGTGGAGTATTCCTTTAAAGCAGAATTTTAGGCAGTTTGTTGGTCTAGAGCATTCAGGTGTGTGTTAAGACAAAAACAAGGAGGAAAGACATCATCAATAATCTTAAGAGAAGGAATAGTTGCTGCCATCAATCTGGGAAGGGTTATATAGCGATTTCCAAACAATTTGAAGTCCATCATTGTACAGCGAGGAAGATTATTCACAAGCGGAAAACATTCAAGACAGTTGCCAATCTTCCTGGGAGTGGACGTCCCAGCAAATTCACCCCAAGGTCAGACTGCATAATGCTCAGAGAAACTGCAAAAACCCAAGCACTACATCTCAGATGCACATCTCTTTATCTCAGGCCACAGTTAGCATGCTAAATATTAAAGTTCATGACTTACTTAAAAATACTGAATATGTCTTGATTGCCTATTCTCTTAGAACATGGCAACAGGCTTAGGTTTGCAAAGTTGTATCTTCTGAACAAACCACAAGACATGTTCATAAAAACATAAACATATAACTAATAAATGGTTTGTAGAGGTTGTAAAAAAGTTCAATTAGGGTTTATTGGGACACTTTGTGTGTGTGTGTGTGTGTGTGAGATGACTGCCTTGTAAAGATGCTAAATGATTATAAAACATTTATAAATAATGAATAGTATCAACGTTAGACCGGGTACTGCAAAAACACAAACAAATAATTAATAAATGATTTGTAAAAATGTTTAAAGAGTAAAAGTCTTGCACCACAACAAACGAAGACTGAATGTGTGACCTTAACAGACTGCGGTTATTTGAGTTATTGAATGTTAAAATGAATAGTGTGTGAAGCGCATTATCTCATATTTGAATATATTAACTAATGATCCCTTAAGCGTTATACAATGTTTCTTAATGGTTTATTAATTAAGCTTTTAATCATCGTAAACCATCTGTTAAATCATTTGTATATCTATATGTTTAAGTGTTTGATCATATAAATTGAACGTTTAATGACATTTTTAAGCATTTCAATTTACATTAAATAATGATCTGCTAATCACTGTGCAAAGTTTAAGTTCATTAGCAAACATTAACAAGCACATTATCTCATATTTCTAGCTAAGTGAATGTATATTAACTATGACATGTTAAGTGTTATGTCATGTATGTTAATGATTTATTAATGAAAGTTATTATAAACTAAATCTCACCAATCTTCTTTGGACTAGACGTTACAGTGAGCGATTGATAAAGTCATATATAAAATGATTAGTTGAAGTTATTGTTGGTAAAGGTGGGTCTACAAGCTAAAATCATAGAGTGTCCTTAGTTTGGCTTCTCCATGTTGGCTTGTTTTGTCAAATTAATAACTACACAGTAATAGGCCTATGTCATATTTTGCTTTTCTGAGGTTGTATTTACCTAATTTTGAGAACTGCTAAAGACAAGATGATTTTTTATTATTATTTTTTCCTGATATGTAAACCCATAGCATTCAAAAACTGGACTTTTTTCACATGACTGTATATACATATGCATGACTTTGAAATTGATATATGAAATATGAAAAGTGGTTTATGCATTAGAATCCTTTCATTGATATTCTACAATTTAGTGGCCATCCTAATGTCAAAAGCGCATGTGTGCAAGAACCACACTATGAATGCTAATCAGATCACGTTGGAGATATTGATTAGAGCAGAGCAGGTGCATGAGTCGGCTCCAGAAGTCCACAATCATCTCTGTGGTGTTGAAAATATTAAGCAACAGGCGTCTGCGGCTTCACACAAACACCAGCCATTAAAGCTCCCATCTGTGTAGGCAGATTCATGGCTCCTGATTATAAAGCCAATTAGAGTTGGGTCATCTGTTAGCTTGAGGAGATTTGAGGAGGGATCCAAGAAGATGCAGTTACACCAGTGCAACTCCTCTGAGACCTGCAAAACAATCAATACTATCATTGACTGCAATGAAGCTTGTTATAATTCAAATGTCTCTACCATTTTTAGAAATACACCATTGATGTCTAATGTACTGTAGATGGGTAGATACTGTGGATGGGTTGGTGGATACATGCTGTGGACAGGCATAGATGGATGGTGGGTGGGTGGCTCGATTGGTTGATTGATTGATTGATTGATTGGTTGATTGGTTAGTTGATTGATTGGTTGGTTGGTTGGTTGTTTGGTTGGTTGATTGGTTAGTTGATTGATTGGTTGGTTGGTTGGTTGGTTGGTTGGGTTGGTTGGTTGGTTGGTTGGTTAGTTGGAAGGTTGGGTGATTGGTTGATTGATTTGTTGATTGATTGGTTGATTGGTTGATTGATTGATTGGTTGATTTGTTGATTGATTGGTCGATTGATTGACTGATTGACTGATTGATTGATTGATTGATTGATTGATTGATTGATTGATTGATTGATTGATTGATTGATGTGTTCTATTACTTGTCTAAGAGATCTGACTGGTATGTCATAAAACAGGCACAGGCACGGTAAAAAAAGGCACAGACTAGGCCGCAACTAAAATTCACATTGTTCTGGCAGGAAAAGAGAAATATAAAACAATTATTTTATGATGGGATTCACTGTCCTTTCGATTGCATCATTGCACTCAGTCAGCACCTCGGCTTATGTGAGGAATCACCCTCCTGAGCCGTATCTCTGCTCCTTTCCGACAGGCTCCTCCATCTAAAAGACGATTCAGTCTGCAAGAATGAGAAATCCTGTCTTATTCAAGACCCTTAGCTATGGGGATTTGGAGACGAGGAGGGTTATAGAGGATGAGGTGAGAGAGACACAACATCCTGCTCGGTGTCAGCTTGGTAGTGTGCACCAATGTTGACGTATACTCAGTGGGCCGGAGTGTTTCACTTCTGATAGCATATCAAACAGCACATGACAAGCACTCGCAAGGGACAACAGAACTCTGAACTGTATGTTACAGAGCTCAACAATGACCGCAACTTCTTTATTGGCCGGGGTCCTGGAAGAACAAATCTCTGTAGGCATTTCAGAAAAATCTTAATAGATAATAAGATCAGAGCAGTAGGCTGATTAATGCTGCGCTGTTGCGGTTACTTTGTTAATAGAGATGTTTGTCTGCAGTTTATGTCAATTAACATTCATGGGAGAAGTATTCAATTGAATTATGAAGATGTAACAGGGCATATATCCAAAATGGGTCCCACTTTTTATTAATTGGCTTTAAGTACTATATACTTGCATTGAAATTACTAATTTGATACAATGGACTTATTTTGTACATACATGTTTTTACATTGTACTTATATTTAAAAAATACCAGCATGTAATTACAGCTCTAAAATTACTTTATGTAATTACATTTGTAATTACACAGTCGACCCTCCCCTCACACCTTAACCTACCCATACCACCACACCTGTCCCTAACCTTACCCGTATCACACCTCAATAGCAGCAAAAGTGTTTTACAATACAACATGAACACAATAATACATTGTACTTATTGTTCAATAAGTGCATAGTACATAAAGCCACTTAATATAAAGTGGGGCCTAATATGATGTAGATTTTAACCCAAAATGCAAAATCTATCTATCTATCTATCTATCTTTCTATCTTTCTATCTTTCTATCTATCTATCTATCTATCTATCTATCTATCTATCTATCTATCTATCTATCTATCTATCTATCTATCTATCTATCTATCTATCTATCATCTATCTATCTATCTATCTATCTATCTATCTATCTGTAAGAAATCTAGGCGGTCTGATCGAAGGGGGAATTTGCATATCATAATTAATAATTGATAATTAATAATTATTCATACAGATTTGGATCAGACCGGTCTTACATGTTATTAAATCTCCCATTTAGGAAGGCTTATGTCAATTTTACCTATGCATGTGTGTCTCTGCAATTAACCACAAATTAATTATTATTAATCGCAAGGACCAGGTTTTACAAGACAGGCAAAATCAAATAGCTCAATTAATTCATAGAGTTTGGAAAGCAAATTCTGTGGCCACAAGAATTAGCTTTTCTGCTCTATGAAAACATACCTTTTAGGTATTTCTAGTTTTGTAAAGCGTGTAGCTTTTGATCGGCACTTCAGGGACTTATATCATGAGCGGACAATAAATCAATCAGGGATGTGCATTAATTGTATTTAATAAATATATATATTCAATAAGGCAACTACTTAAGCATTTACTACGTTACAATGATACATGTATTTACAAACATTAAAACACAAACTAAGACGAACGCAGGGCGTTTAGACAATGAGAACATGTTTAGATGATGTGCTTGAGAGAGAGAGAGAGAGAGAGTATGTAGAGAGAGAGAGCATGGAGAGACATTCACCGTTCTGACACACCACGAAAACCTCATCTTAATGCTGCTTAAAAGCGCTAAAAGATAATATACTTGCAAAGCATATTCGGTCTGTGTGTGTCGTGGGCTCGTTGCTCGGCCCGTTTGGGCGTGATGACTGGAGGTGCTGTCCGGCGCGTGCGCGTCACGTGGACCGCGGCCGAGGCGTTTTTGCCCGGCCCGTCCCGGCGCATGCATGGCTGGTTGCGCGTGGCTCCTGTTGTTCCGTGGGGAGTCACGTGGCGTTCGTTGGCATTCAGCGTGAGTGTTTGAAAGGCTTAAAGTCTTTGAGGTGACGTTACCCGAGGAAATGGTTCGGCAAAGTCCACTTCCTTTCCTGGAAGACGAACTTGGTAGTCCATTTGAAGAAAAGACGAAACTTTTAAACGAACAAAAGGGAAGATCCATGGTTGGATCGGGGTCCCGTGAGGTTTACATGCTGAAGGAGCGCTGGAAAGTTCAGAAGAGAGTGGGCGGACCTGCGCTCTCACATTTATCACCTTGGAGAAGTCCATCCCCTTCCGGGTGGCTTGAGCCAATCGGAGAGTGGATGTGACACGTGGGAAACCTTCTTTTATGAGTTCTTTGTTCCTCGTGAGGGGGGGGGGGGTTCCATGAGGTTAATAGTAACAACCGTTTGATCTTCATTGTCAGTAAAACATATTAAAGATACACTTTACTTTACATCTCCATGCATATTCGAGTGTTTCATTCAATGAGCATTCTAGAGATATCAAGGAACATTATGTTATGTCAAAGGAATATACACTTATGTTTAAAATGCAATTAGGGGGGGGGGGTGTCCTTGCGGGGACGGTTGATTTGCCTGCCGAAAATCCTTACACATCTATCTATCTATCTATCTATCTATCTATCTATCTATCTATCTATCTATCTATCTGTCTGTCTGTCTGTCTGTCTGTCTGTCTGTCTGTCTGTCTGTCTGTCTGTCTGTCTGTCTGTGTAAAAATGCAGCAAGTTTCTGTGATGGGTAGGTTTAGTGTATACAAAGGGCATATACAGTTTGTACAGAATAAAACCATTATGTCTATGTAATGTCCCGATTTAGATAGCTAAGTAAACTTTTGCATAAACCTATAAAAAGTTGAATACAAGTTATATTAAATAAGTGTTTCAATTCTGTATGGTGAATCCTTACCCTCATTGGCTGCTGAATCTGTAGATACACTAGTGTTGCAGTGTACTTTACTAATGCTAAATAAATTAAACATATTGGAAAACATTTTTATTGTACTTTAACAGCTGATACAACAGGTGAAACATCTGTATGTATGCTGAGTTTAAAACGTGTATGGCAAGGGAAATATTAATTGTGTAGACAGCTCTCTTAAACTTAATGTAATTTATGTAAATCTTGGACATGATCATTCTGATCCAGGTAGATAGATGGCAGTGCAGCGTATAACACCATTGTGGTATCGGCTCTTACAGGAAGAAGAGAACTACTGGCTGTGTTTGAAAACTTAGGCAGCTGACTTGTTGCCTCGCTGCCTCATCAGGCAATAACTTTACAGGCAATTTTTGCACACAAAGGTACCTGACGAAACTGATTTCGTACAGAATCCCCGAGGCAGTATATGCATCTAATGACTTACAACAACATAGAGAGAGATTTGGCGATAACTAAGTAAATATTTAATTACAATGGTCATTTATTGCTAGAAATAGTGAAGAGAACCTGAGGAGAGTTTTATTTTAAACAGTGGTGAACATCCAAAAGTGAAACATAAACCATAAACTGAATCCAAGACTTGAAACGAAACTATAAACTTGACTTGAAACAATGAAACGTTGGGCAAAATAGCATACTTCAATACACAATGTTGTGTATGGAACATGCAACAGCATAACATAAGTTAGTTAAGTGTGTTTATTGTCCCATGTTCCATTGTTCCATGTGCCAGACCATTGTTCAGGAAACAAAAATTGCACTACATGAAACAGGAAACATTGTTATGAATGGGAAGAACTTTAAAATAAAAGACAAGACATAAACATGAAGTAAGAACATAAAACACGAAGAAAAAAATATCTATAAAGATTATAAAATAATATTATTTTATGTTCGCTATTATTGTTGTCAAGCTATGTAGCTAGCTACCATATGACTACCTTTTTGTAATTAGCATAATTTACTAAACTGTGAAAATTAAGCTTGCATTTCTGGAGTAGTTTGTGGCTGCTGTTTTTTTTTTTTTTTTTTTTTTGACCAAGCAATATTTTATTTGCTTATATTTTATTACAAAATAGTATATGTTTTACTTGTACATGTGAATGAGTGTATGAAATTTACTTTTTGGAATTTGATTTGTCTTTGTCTGTTGTCCTTGTCACAAGAATAGTCACTAACAGGCTGAACAAAATAAAAACTAGAGACATAACCAAGCACCCATGAGACAAGATGTCAGATTTCAAACCACATATTTCTGAGGGATCACGCACAAGCCAAGCAATCGGCATTGAGGTTAATGGGACCTCACAAAGCACGCTTGTGCTGTGAAAGTGTTTATAAACTAAAATGGCCCTGAATCTAATCAAATGTCACCCAAAGGCTGACAGAAACTGTAAGTGAATAGGACATGACATTTTTTTTTTTGCAATATTTATGACAATGCAAGCAGCTTGAAACTGTCAATGGAGATATGATATGCTTTTGTTTCTCACCCGTGTCGTCTCATCTGCCTGGACATGCACTCACATTGTCAATGCAGTGCTGGACTTGCCAGAAATAGCCAAGACTGCTGATGCTGCATATTGTACAGCGAGTCATTTACATCAAGTAGACACAACTAGTCTTAAACAACTTTTCAGTATGAGTAGTTGAGTTGTAAAAAATTACAATTGTGTAATCCCTAGCCATCAGTCAAAGCCATTGGGGAAAAAAAAACAAAAAAAAAAAAACTTTTAGCAGTAACACAAAAACATTTCCAGACAGAACCGATGCGTTTTTGAAAGTAAACACAAGCTTGATAAGTAATTGCGTGTGACGGTTTATAAAATTTTTTTGTAATTTATTTGTTTTTACTATGAACATTTTTAATTGCATTTTTAGAAACTCTATTTACACACTCAGAATAAGATTCAATTTAATGTAATTATATTGTGAATAGAACTCTGTTTATTTTGTATTGAATAATGGCAATTAATTAACCGGTCCCACTTTATATTAAGTGGCTTTAAGTACTAAATACTTACATTGAAATTAATAATTTGATACAATGGACTTATTGTATTCATACATGTTTTTACATTTATATTTTAAAAATACCAGCATGTAATTACAGCTCTAATTACTTTATGTAATTACATTTGTAATTACACAGTTATTTGTAATTACACAGTTGACCCTCCCCTCACACCTTTACCTACCCTTAAACCGACCCATACCACCACACCTGTCCCTAACCTTACCCGTATCACACCTCAATAGCAGCAAAAGTGTTTTACAATACAACAGGAACACAATAATACATTGTACTTATTGTTCAATGTAAGTACATAGCACGTAAAATATAAAGTGGGGCCCAATAGGATGTAGATTTTAAATGTGTCTTTCGAAATCAATATCTTGTTTGTGTTGTTTCATTGAATCTAAGCACATCACTGACCTAAACTCTACTACGGCAATCCATTTTAAATGGCCAAAAAATCCTCAGATGATGCAAAATGACGATTTTTGCGTCATCGGAGGATTTTATCCAGACAAAGAATGCATAAATATCTCGTCTCGGGGGATATGAAGGTGGAAAGCATGGTAATTCAAAAATACTACAGGTTTTCTACTAATATAAAGCTCAATGCTAAATCCTGAAGTATCCCTTTAAAATCAAGTCTGAGGGAAATTAATGGCTGTTCTTGCATTCCATCTTTGATGCATTTTGATTCATTTCATTTTTGATGCCACATTAAAACCAAGTCAAATGACAGCATGAAAGTGATTTAGCTTTGAAAACAGGTCTGTTTCTTATACTCATTCTGTGTCTTTTCTACAGATGTGTCTTTGTAAGTGAGATTTGGTGAGGCACATTGCTTGATTGGGTACTAGAGCTGTGTTTCGATTCAGATTTCAAGAATCGATTCGATTCCGATTCTCAAGATCTTGAATCGATTATCATTATTCGATTCGATCCGATCCGATCTTTGAGATTTAGATATTAGTTTTGAAAAAAAAAACAATTTTTCCAGCTGTTACCTGAATTACAGGACTGTAGTTATGCAACATATTGATACTATTATAATAATAGTATCAATATGTTGCATAACTACAGTACTGTAATAATTTATTATAGACATTCAACTGCAAATTAGTAGCCTATATTTGTTGTAAAGAACAATCCCCTCGTAACCGCAGGAACCGTGATATTAACGTTTTGATAAGGCTATACCCTTCTTGTTTTGAACTTCATGCATGTGTATTGAATGTTAGACAAGTTCATAATGATAATGAGACTGTTTATCGTGGTGATGTGTAGCCTACTACAGAGGCTTCACACAGACAGTGAATGAAAGAGATCGGCAGAGCGCGTGCGATTACCTGCGTCTTTTTTTGAAGTCATATGTATTAGCGAAAAGCTTGCCGTGCCGTGTCAAAGGAACGCGAAATAGTTGTCGAATCATCCTTTTAACGTTCACGTTACGGGTATTTACCATAAATGCGCGTCAGCAGCAGCGCTGATCAGCATCCCACAGCACGAGGTAACCGCGAGGAAATAAAATCAGTGACTCACGCATTGAATCAATGCCATTTGCCCATGCGACGCATTGCTGCTCAGCTGAGCCTTAAGTGGAACTCAAAGGTAAAAATAATTAACACCTTGAAGTTGTTTCATTACATCTATTTTAATGAATCTGCTTTTTTGAACGTGTTCGTTGAATGAACGGTTTAATGAATCAAAGTCCATTGTCATAACAATGTGCGGGCTGAGTGAAATCTTTCAATGCGCACATAGGGATCACTCGCGGCAAGTTAAAGTTCACGTGGAAAATGGCCTATTAATAAATCGATTCTCTGAGCTACGGATCGATCTTTAGAAATTAATATGAAAATCGATTCAGAATCGGTGAATCGATTTTTTCAACACAGCACTATTGGGTACTACACTACTTCACTGGACTGCAGTATTGTCTTTCAAAAGCATGAAAGTGGTACTTCAACCTTGAAGGAGAAAGGAGATAGGCGTGATTAATGATCTTTTCAATTTATGTTTTACTTGTTGTTTATTATTATTATTATTATTATTTTTTATAATGAAACTGAATGAGCGTGTTGAGCTAGTAAATACGTAGCTAAGTTTTGAGCATGTTACTTCTCTTGCATCCTCAGTCCCACAGCCTAAAGTAAAAGGTCTCCCTTTAGATGACATTTCCCCTACTCAATCATGCAAATATGGCCTCCATAAATCAGTCACCTTCTCAAGAACTGCTTTTGTCTAGGCCATCATTTCTTCCAGCTGAAATACCTAGCCCCAGAGAGCTGTGGCAAACATCAGGGCAAGAGGCTCTTCTTGCCCGGACAATGGTCCCATTGAACGGTGCCATCATCCAAATGAGATGTGACATTATCCACCGTGACCCAGACGGAGCTTATGAGAAGATGGAACAGGTCCAGAGGGTCTTTGGCTGTAGCGTGACCTACTGCCATATTCCTCTCTCAAAACAAATCAGACAGAATCGTCGTAGCCCTGCTGATATGAATCTCGTAGCATGAAATTTTGCTTTGTTGCCTCGAATTATGCATGTGGGAAGTTTTCGTATAATTGATTTTCTGCTCAACTACTCTGACTGCGGCCCCTGTGGGAAAATTTCCATTTTCTTGGAAGATAATGGATTTTTTTTGTACGTTTTCTTAGTAATGCAACTTTTTAAGTAAACACATGTTGAGACATGGTGCTCATTTGGGTGGCACAGGTTTGAGTCTGGTTTGTAATTTGTTAAAGGGATACTCCACTTTTTTTGGAAATAGGCTCATTTTACCACTCCACCAGAGTTGGGTTTTACTATTTTCGAATGTATTCAGCCGATTATTTATTTATTTATTTATTTATTTATTTATTTATTTATTTATTTATTATATTTAGAATAATATCAGTAACCAGACAGTTTCTGGTCTCATTGACTTCCATAGTATTTTTTTTTCCTATGGAAGTCAATGAGACCAGAAACTGTTTGGTTACTGATATTCTTCTAAATATCAGAAAATAGTCTGAACGGATATGAAAACGGTAAAACTCAACTGTTTAACTCTGGGGGAGTGGTAAAATGAGCCTATTTCCAAAAAAAGTGGAGTTTCCCTTTAAGATTTATCTTCCTTATATTTTCCATTTAATGCGCCTGTCTAAAATACCTGAAATCCTTCAGATCCCTGATCTGAATTTTGATTTCCAGTGTCTAAAATGTTACAACATCTCATATTTGCAATAGTCATTTAGAAAAGACATTAATATCAGTTTTTTTTTATGGCAACACCTCATACTTATCTATTTATTTCCAAAAGGAGTTAAGCTTTAGACTGTTTTTTGTATAGTCCCAAATTTTGTTTCATTTCATTTCAGTAATCATTATTTTTGCATGCATTTGAATATTTTTATACATGAGTTTTGAAATGCCATGTGATTTGAATCATTGAAAAATAACATTAGGGTTAACAATAATGTGAAAAATCAAACATTTTCATTAACTAAGGCCGTTTTCGCACCTGAAAGTCCGCACCAAGGTCCGCACCAAAGTTATCATCTATGTAGGCTGCATCTTGACATTGATTGGTTTAGTAAATTGACGTGCGTCTGGCATCAGCATGTTATCAATTCCAACTTTGACAACATTAACGAACAGACGCATATTGTTGCAACTATAATTTTTATGGCATATTTAGGTGTGAAAGGGCCCTAAAACAATTATTGACATAATCTAACATTCTCATACACACAATAGATATTATAAAGAATGTGGGTAACCAAACAATTGATTGGCCCAGTTTTTTTTTTTTATTTACATAGTATTTTTTTTTTTTTTTTACTATGGAAGTTAATGGGGTCCATCAACTGTTTGGTTACCCATATTCTTCAAAATATCTATTGTGTTTAGCAGAAAAAATAAACTCATACAGGTTTGGAACAACTTGAGTGTGAGTAAATGATGACAGAATTGCCATTTTTGAGTGAACTCCCTTTAAGCAAATCAGTCCCTAAAATATTATGATTTGAGCATTTGAATCAATTATTTTTCCTGCATTTTCTTTCAAACACAATGTTAGTTCGTTGTAATAACTCGCAGTGTTTTTCCCCCTCATGTTTATGTCAACAGTATGTTTTTAATTAAAAGATTAAATTGCATCTTGTCTTCATTACTGTTGACAAAATAAATAATAAAAAAGCCTCCATCAAGTAAAATGTATTTTGTCAGCAGTTTCATTAACAAGATTAACACTGGTTCCCCCAAACTGTGCAGAAAACAATGCCAGTGTCTTGAGGGGTGATAATTAGCATATCCAAAATGATTTCTCCTATTTGCAGAAAAGGAAAAAACTCCAAATATACCTCCATAAAAATAATGGTAACGCTTCCTTTTAAAGTCCAGTTACTCATGTAAATACTATGTACTTATTTTAGTAACTACAATTACTGGGTAATAACTAGTACTAACCCTGAACCTAGCCCTAAACCTACCCCTGTTCCATGTACTTTATTAACGAGTACTTTCTAGGTAAGTACACTGTAAGTACTGTACTGTAAAATGAAGCGTTACCAAAATAATAATAAATAATAAAAACAACTACCTGTTTGTGCCTTTGGCAAGAGGACAATGTCATTGGATAATGATCTTGTCGGAATCCCCTGGAAAGAATTAAATCTATCAGCTCTTAAGTCTGCTGTTGTGAACCTGCGAGCTCTTAACATAAAAAAAATAGCAGGTAATCAAACCGCAAGGACACATTAAAGGTTAGTTTAAGATCACAACTCAATTATTCAAGCCCTTCTCTACTCTTCCCGTGAACCGGTGGCTTTTATTTTCAGCTTTCTTGGTCCTCAAGGCACGTTGAAACGGGTGACGGACTATTGTTTCCAAATCTACGGATAAAGCCATCGCTAATGATCTGCGTGTTGCCAGCCTTCTGACAGCTGCCCTTGTCATATGGAGGATGTAATTAAAACAAACAGTGAATAGGCCCTGTGGTCGGCGCCATTGCTGTGACTGCAATAACTTCTGACAGGTACACTGTAATATGATTTCACGCCACGCTGAAGCGTTTTCAGTTTGCTAAGGTAATTCTCTAATTTTTGAGCCCCCGAGCTCTTCATTCAAGAGTTAAGTTTGAAGAGTTTTTATCGATTTTCTTCACAGCCGCACTGGAATTGACTGTTACCCTTCAGAAATCTTTGCTCCGGATCAATTCTCTATTTAGTCATATATTCAGTTGAGTAGAAGCTTGTTTCGCTGTAAATTAGTCTGGGTTTTTGCGGTTGCTTACTTTCAGGTGTGTTTAAGCTTCCTTTTTGTCTTTCTCTTTAGTGGAGACTGTAGCTGCGTCATGACTAGGGCAAAGACTAAAAAAAAAGGTTTGAACAGCTGAGATCAGGGAAATTCGCAAGTACTCTCAGGTGTTGTGAAAGCAGGCCATGGTGATGCACATCACCGCAGTGCCTGAATTACATGTTCAGCCTCACACACACACACACACACACACCCTCTTGAGGACGTTACTCATGCTTTGTGTGAATTAATCATCGTAATTAGCAGACCTTGTAGTATGCAACTTTCAAAATAGAAATGGCCTCACAGTGATGTAGCACTTTCTATTAAAACCGAAGGGGTACGCCTGTGTGTGTGTGCGTGCGTGCGTGTGTGTGTGCTGTCCTCTCTGCTGTACCTTATCGAGTTGAGACACCACGTGTTGACCTTGTATCCCGTTTGTGCTTATTTAGCTGTAAATAGGCACAAATTGTGTTTTCCTGTTCTCACATCCCGCTGTGGTTTATTTGTATCACATGTTAACCCCCGATCCTGCAGTGCTGAAACTAACCCGCACTGCAGCTCGCTTAATGTGATTTACTCAAGTAGGACATGTTCCTGGATTCACATCCTTGTTGGACCCCAGACAACATTCCCTGGCAGTTTGGCTAAGGGTTGAGGGTTTAAAAAAAAAAAAAATGTTGTGATTTTAGAGTAGATCCTATGATTGTTTGGTAAGAATGATTTTTCTATAGGACTAAACAAGGATGTTCAATGTCTTACTTTGGTATATTAGAAGTGCATTCACACTGATTTGTGATACAAATGTTACATGGTATAGGTCTTAAACAAAGCTGGAGACTTTCAGTGTTGTGGTAGTTGGCATTTAGCTGAAACTTTTATCCAATATCTCCAACTCTATTTTTTTCATTTTTCCAAAACTCTAAAGCATACATTTAAGCATTGGCACTGTTATTGAACTGAATTGAATCAGTATTGAAAAGACCTCTTTGGAGCTGCTTATTGCTGAATTGATATCATCTTATAATTGATTTATGAAACACAAAAAAGCATTGAAATGAACACTAATTGCAGTAAAACACCAACAACTTTTATTCTTTTTCACATGAATTATGATGACAGGGGCAGGTTATTGCCTTATTTTTTCATGGTTCCATGCACACAATACTTTCTGACCTCTTTGAATTGATGAATTAATTCTGAACTGTTTGCATCACATATCCAGCTCCATATGTATGGCTTTTCTGATGTTGTAAACTTGCTCAGTTGCTCACCTGGTACAGAATTGAATTGCAGAATTGCACAATGTGAAGAGCTTAGGTGCGAGTCCTTTAAAACACGGGTCATGATAAAATGTCTCAAAGACTTGTAGAAGCAAGTTAAAATGGTATAGTTGCTTCAGCAAATGTGTCTTTACCTCATGTTATTGTTTAAAAAAAACGTGCACTTTGGATCCCATTTTCAAAAAAGTGTGTTTTCACAACGCATTCTCGTCCCAAGACGTCATCTAACTGATGCTTTTGACCATACACTCTTAGAAGATAAGGTTCCATATAGAACCTTAAAAGGTTCTATCAGCGCTACATATTTGGAACTCCTAAAAGGTTCTATACAGAACCCTTTTTAAGGGTTCAATAATAAGAACCCTTTAGGGTTCTTTGTAACCAGGAAAAAGGTTCGATATGCAACCTTTTAGGTTCATTTATTATCATTTGTTTTGTCCTTTCCAGATTAAATATTTCAGATTATTGACAAACATCAAGACCCTAAAATGTATTAGTGAATGCATGTGAAGGAACACAAAATTAATTCAAGATATGGGGGTTAGAAAATGTATATATTTATATCATTGTATGTAGGCTAGTTAATCAATATCACATGAAGAGTGCCATTTCAGTTTTTCTCCTCCAAAAATCAGCATGATTAAAATGTGATATTAAGTACAATAGTTTAATAAACAATAATTTAATTACAACTACAAAATGTTGCAGAATAATGTAATATATGAATGAATAATAGCCTATAAAGAACTGTTGTGCCAAAAGGGTTCTTTCCTGTCATTATAGAACCTTTTTAGCATAACTGGTTCTTTGGAGTTGACTAAAGAACCCTATGCTTGCATTCATAACCCCAATGAACCCTTTTTTTAAGAGTGTACATCAACATCCGACGTTTTTGGGTACCCTTTAACGTCAGTTAGATGACGCTATCCTAGGGCGTCATCTAACTGACACTTTACCTTTTGCGTCAGTTAGATGACGCGGGTAGGTTTAGGTCTGGGTTAGGGTTAGATAGCGTCATCTAACTGACGATAGAGAGTACCCTAAAACGTCGGATGGTCAAAAGCGTCAGTTAGATGACATCTCGGGATGAGAATGGGATGGTTTTCAGGCCCCCAAAACGCCATTGCCATGTAAATAAACCATCAAAACGCATATAACGTTTTCTGTTATTAGTTAAAAATGGTGTCGCGTAAACAGTCCTTTCACAACAACACAGTCGAAAGTGCATATCTATACCACAAATGTCATTTCTCGTGGCATTTTTATGCCA
The DNA here is from genome assembly GCA_038021265.1 of Cyprinella venusta. Lineage (NCBI taxonomy): Eukaryota > Metazoa > Chordata > Actinopteri > Cypriniformes > Leuciscidae > Cyprinella > Cyprinella venusta. The sequence goes on along the minus strand of CM075873.1, from coordinate 23,198,636 downwards.
AAAATGTTTTTTGCGTGCATATGGTACGCACTGAAAACCCCTTGGGCAAGTTTAGGGGGGAGGGGAGTGGGGAGTTTGTGCGTATTATATGCCATAAAATGTGTATCATATGCACACGGAAAACGTGTACCATAAACACACAAAAACTATTTTTGGCATATAAATGGCACGAGAAATAACATTTGTGCTATAGATACAAACTTTTATGAGATCGGGCTCTTCAAAACACTACTTCAAAACAAGAAATATGTATGCTAGCAGTGCAGTCTCATCCCAAGACGTCATATAACTGACGACTTGGGACGTCTTTCGACCATACGTCAACATCCGCCGTTTTAGGGTACCCTTTAACGTCGGTTTGATGACGTTATCGGATCCTAACCCTACCCCAGACCTAAACCTACCCCGTCACCTAACTGACGTTAAAGGTAAAGCGTCAGTTGTATGACGTCCCAGGATCGTCATGTAACTGACGTTAAAGGGTACCCTAAAACGGCAGATGTTGACGTATGGTCAAAAGACGTCCCAAGACGTCAGTTATATGACGTCTTGGGATGAGACTGTGTTAATGCTAGTGTACTGTTAAAAATGTGCAGTGTTGGGAACATCTGGTGTAGGGTTTAGTGTACGTTTTACATGATTTTTTTTTAAACATGATGCAATAACCTTTTAGTGCAAATCACCAGACATTTCATTTCCGAACTGCTGCGATGCATAATAGCTACCGTAATAAAACAGTTATTTTCATCTGTTTCGGATCAAATTGAACATGCTTTTAGTGCCACTTTCTGGACACTCACTTTAACGGGGTCTTAAAATGTGCAAGAGGTAACAAAATAATTTTTCAGAAATTATCATCAAAGGCACGTTTTTCCAACGAGCCTGTGTTGCTTTTGATCTTGAACAACTGGAAGTGCTCTTCCTATTGGGCTGGTCCCCTGGAGTAATCTAGTGTTAAGTGTTTGGCTGAAGGTCACAATGTTCACTTTTCATAAATTGCAACTAACATCCTGTCAGTACATGGCCTTCCGTTCCTCTTCAATGAAAATTAATCTTTTTTGATGAAATTTCAGAGAACGTTCTGCACCTCTGTTGACAGCTACGTGACTATCACTTTAACGCTTCCAAAGTTAACAAAGAGATTCAACATTTAATCCATATGAATTAAGCAGTTTAGTCCGAAATTTTCTGAAGAGACTTGACTGCTTTGTATGATGAACAGATTTAATTTAGGCTACTTGGACTACTTTTTAGGTGAATAGTTAAAGGAATTCCTCTGTCTGGAGTTTGTTTCAACTCACAGTGATTTATGTATAGTTAAAAAGCGTAATCCCAATCTGTTTGTCCATGTTCTGTCCCTTCTATGTGCCTTACTGGCATCTTTGCAGTAAAACAAAGCAAGCGTAACAATTTATTTATTTATTTATTTATTTTTAGCATAGTTGAGCAATGCATCTTAATTTGCGCATTCCACTATCCTATTTTGTGTGCAAGATTGTGTTACAAGATGGTATACTACTTTCCATGAATTTTCAACTCGTGCATGTGTGCTTTCTTTTTCCAGTTACCCTCTAAAATCCTTCTGCAATAGAAAATGAGGGGATTTTGGTGGTTCTCTTAAAGGGATACTCCACTTTTTTTGGAAATAGGCTCATTTTACAACTCCCCCAGAGTTAAACAGTTGAGTTTTACCGTTTTTGAATGCATTCAGACGATTTTCTGATATTTAGAAGAATATCAATAACCAGACAGTTTCTGGTCTCATTGACTTCCATAAGTAGGAAAAAAAATACTATGGAAGTCAATGAGACCAGAAACTGTCAGTTTACTGATATTCTTCTAAATATCAAAAAATCGGCTGATTCTGAATACATTCGAAAACGGTAAAACCCAACTGTTTAACTCTGGGGGAGTGGTAAAATGAGCCTATTTCCAAAAAAGTGGAGTATCCCTTTAACACTTTCCAAAATGTTTAAAGATGATGTAGAGAGGACATTGAGAAGATTTTTATTAAAAAAATTATAACAAACTTTTTGCATCAAAGTTACTTTAATGAGAAACTCTCCTCTGTCCCTTGATTGCATCAGGCTATTTCAAATGCTAATTAAAAAGTTAATGTTTTTACTATTAATAACAAACCTTTAATGTGGTTAACTTGCACTCAGAAAAAAAAAGATTTAAAAAAAAAAAAACCTTTTGGCTAGATTCTTAAACTTTTAATCGAGTCGAATGTAGCTTTTTATTACATTAATACTACACTTACTTATTTATACACCCTTGGTAAGAAGTCTTGGGTGTATTTTGTCTGACTGTCCTGTTTCACTGCTTACACTGAATCATAAATGTAATGTAATCATATTAATATGTAAAATAATAATCATGTGAAGGTCTTCATTCAGATTAATAATGAGATGCATTTAAACTACAGTTCAATGGCCATGTGTCAGCCATTTATCTTTAAGAATGTTCTGGTTTAAAATTCGAAATGAAAATCCATAAATTATATCATAATTAAAATGCAGTTAGCATTGTCAGTTTGCCATCAAGGACAACAACAAAATTAACAGTCATTTGTAGTAAATGAGTCAAATTAGATAAAAAGGTCACAGATGGTGCTGCAATAAACATTTAACTGCTGGATAATATAATTTGCTTCAATATTGCAATGTGTGAATATGGCAAATGTGTTTGTTTAGTTTGCTTCATATTTTCTCATGCACATGACAAAAAGAGATTGAAAGAGAATGTTGCAAATAAATGCTTAAAACAAAGCTGAAATATAACAGTTCTTTATGGTGTTCCCATACATACATAACGAACCAGCAATCACGAGATCGTCTATCAATCACTCGGCGGCCATGCAGTGGTGGAGGTGGATTGATGGGAGTGAACCGCTACTCTCTGCCATACCTCCTCTTGTGCATCAAATATCCTGGCTCACAGAAGCCCGCATGCCAAAGGACAAGACATCCGTCAGGCGGGTGTCATTGCTAATTACCAGAGAGTTCTCAAAAAAATTGGGATTTAATTCAAAGAAAAATAGGATACCCCGGCATCCCCTTCAAAAACCAATTTGGAGAGCCGCATGTCGTATTGCTCAGTCATGATCAAGTTAATGCTTCTGGAGTCAGTTATCATTAATCAGATTTGATGGGAATGAATTAACTCACAGCTATTGGATGTCATCCAACCCTATGGGCTGTTTGCGTGTGAAGAGAGGTTCATGGAGTATTGAAGCCCACTCTATGAGAGATGAATGTGTGTCAGTCACAGACTGCTCTGTGTCATAGAGATGATACTGGAACTGTGTGACTGACTGTTAGATAATATGATAATGTGGTACCATTGCCAGAACTGCTCAGATCAACTTAAAGGAAAAGCTTAATGGAGATGACTGTCTCAAGATGCTGTTTCTGACCTAACAAACACAGTTGTAATTTGGTGCTAAAAACATACTTGAAGGAAAAGTCTCAGTGTGTCAACTAACCAACGAGAAGGGTATCTTATAATCTGATATAACCAGCACAGTCTAATCCCAAGACGTCATATAACTCTTGAGACGTCTTTTGACCATACGTCAACATCCACCTTTTAAACGTCGGTTAAATGTCGTTATCGGGTCCTACCCCAGACCTAAACCTACCCCGTCACCTAACCAACGTTAAAGGTAAAGCATCAGTTGTATGACGGCCCGGGATCGTCATGTAACCAACATTTAAGGGTACCCTAAAAAGGCGGATGTTGATGTATGGTCAAAAGACGTCCCAAGACGTCAGTTCTATGACTTCTTGGGATGAGACTGTGTTAATATAACCCGACCATGTCACGCTATAGACAACAATCTTAGTGGTACTAGCTTCCTTTGGGAGTTCTTGCAACCAGTGTTAGTGGTACCTCATTACAAGTAACTTGAGTTACGTAATCAGATTACTTTTTTCAAGTAACTAGTAAAGAAGTAACGCATTACTTTTTTAATTGACAACAAAATATCCATATATATATATAAATGAACAAAGAATGCATTACATTAAGGAGTACCTATTATGGCATTTAAAATGTTCCTAATATTGTTCTGGGAGTCCCCAACAACAGTTTTACAAGCATGCAATGACAAAAAAACACTTTTGTTGTCTTATAATATGCATTTATTTTTACCTGATTTGCCCACCGACTCCCATATGAATCGTTTTAGCGAGTCCTTTTCCAAAACCCGCCTTTGCGTGACGCTAATCTGCGGTGATTGGTCGGATGACCTAGTCAGTTGTGATTGGTATTCTCTGTGCAGAAAAACGGAACTCTTATTACCTTAAATGGGTTCTCAACTCCAGTCCTCGCGACCCACTGCTCTGCATATTGTGTATGTCTCCCTCATTTAACACATCTCAGATCCTCAGCTTGTTAGGATAGAGCCGGCTCGCGAATCCATACTTTATAGCGTTTAGGTTTGTGAAGCAATCATCTTCAAAATGACGCGAACACTGAACAACGTTTGAGCTATACTTGTGTGGTATAGCAGTACTTGTGTTAGAACTGCAGCCACTTAGTCTTCAAATACTCCTCACTTGGCAGGTGAAAAAAGTTCGCTTTTGCGTCGCACTTCAAAACACAGCGTCTCGTCGACATGATTGTTTTCCGAAGCCCAGATCTCGAAAAACGACAGAGTCCAAAAAGGGAGGTGGGTCCAAACCTCCATGCTCTCAGACCTCCCTGGCCAGCCCAGGCAGGGTGGCCCGTCCTGGGCCAGTTTCAGATTTGCCCGCCACCCCTGGAGCTCCGGTTTCGGCGTCTCCGAGCGCAATAAGTGGGCGTTTATTATTCAAATAACTTGTCAAGTTGACGTCAACTAGACAAAGGAAAAGCATCGTTCTTCCAACGATTCATATCAGCGACTCAGAGTCGACTCTTACTTTTGAAAGACAATAACTTTGTATACGATGAACTTTCATGTTTAAAACTTTGCAGGATGTTTTCGTTCACTTAGATCTATGTTAAACACTATATGAAGGGCAATTTTCAAAAATCCATAATAGGTACTCTTTAATTAAAAAGTGAGGAACGATTTCTGTTTTAAATAAATGCAAATGAAAGAATTTATGAAAGAATCCTGAAAAAAACAGTTTCCACAAAAAAGCTGCATGTTTTCAATACTGATAATAATAGGAATTATTCTTTTAGCAACAAATCAGCATATTATAGTGATTTCTGAAGTATCATGTGACACTGAAGAATTGCTTTATCATCACAGAAATAAATGACATTTTAAAAATTGTATTATTTTAAATTGTAATAAGATTCCACAATATTACTCTCTTTCGATCCAATAAATGCAGCGGTGGTGAGCATCAGAGACTTCTATCAATAACGAAAATATTACCAACCCCAAACTTTTTGGTAGTGTATACAGTGCATGCATTTTCATATCATGATTAATTTGACCAATGAATTAATTGACATTACACAATTAATTCAGTTTATAGCAAGTGACTGATGCCTTCTGCAACTTTGCGCAAGTTTTATTATATCCTTGTATGAACTTATTCCTAATGATCATGATTTCTGTTTGTTTCATTAGTGATTACACTTGGTTACAGCAGTGCTAGCACATGAAAGAGGCGGAGGGAAGGAACATGTGATTGATTTGTAATGGGCCTTACAGCCAGTGTAGACCAGGCCTCCGGTTTCTCCAGCTGGTTCTGTGACACTACGACATTCTGCTGCTTTTGATCAAGTCCACAGCGTGACACTCATTTGAGCAACCCATGTCTGCAGGCTTCCACTGAAGGCCAAGGTGTCGTATATGATAAGAGCCCTCTGATCAAGCTGATGGCCTTATACAGACTTTGTGAATTCAATCAGAGGCCACATCGCCTACAGCACAGGCCAGCACGGAGCGCACGCAAGGGCAAAGGCAGGGCACTAGTAAAAGCCACTGGTTTCATGATGAGAGACCCAGAAAAAAAGTCAAGAGAGGTCCAGGACCCGGCAAATCAGCCAGGACCCAGATCCATAAATGATCCATGAATGCTGGATATTTTAAAAACAGAGGTGAGAGTGCAATTTGAAGTGAAGTACATAATACAAAAGGCCTAATCAGCTACGCTAGAAGGTTTTGTTGTGTAAAAAAAAAAAACAATGTATAAACTCTGTTTGCCCAACACTAACTATCTATCTATCTATCTATCTATCTATCTATCTATCTATCTATCTATCTATCTGTCTGTCTGTCTGTCTGTCTGTCTGTCTGTCTGTCTGTCTGTCTGTCTGTCTGTCTGTCTGTCTGTCTGTCTGTCTGTCTGTCCGTCCGTCCGTCCGTCCGTCCGTCCGTCCGTCCGTCCGTCCGTCCGTCCGTCCGTCCGTCCGTCCGTCCGTCCGTCCGTCCGTCCGTCCATCCATCCACCCACCCACCCACCTTAAAGGTGTCATGAACTGGCTTTTTAAATTTTATTATATTATTGTCTGAGGTCAACTTATAACGTTCGCTTGGTTTTTGCATTCAAAAACATCAAAATGAACAAGTAATAGGCTATTTTGTACCCAGGTTGTGAGCCTACCTAAAAAACAGTCAGTTTTTATGGGCGTGTCGCACTGAAGACTTGGAAGTAAACACCCACTGCTGCGAGTGGAGAACAGTTTTGCATATTATAATGAGTTTAACTCACCCGTCGGTGCACATGGGGGAAAACGCCGGATTCGCCCATACATGTTTGACCCAGAGACCATGTGTTGCACAATTCCTGTCAGATCCAATATAGACGGCACAGCACCGTTCTTTACTCTTAATCGGTCTGCAAATCCAGTCTTGTTTATAAAACAATCCTCAGTGAAATGAAGCGAACAGACGACGTTGTTTTACCTCATCAGCTGGAACGTCATTAAAAATAAAGTTTATCCATGCAGTCCTGTTGGAATCCACAGGAAGCTTATGCAGCGACTGTCTTGCACAACCAGGCACTGCACAATATTCTGTATTGCTCGGTAGCTCGATCCAGTTTGTCATTACGAGGTAAGCATGTACATGTATGTTACTTAGCTATGCGTGTAATGCGCGAATCGGTGGGCCGTGCCGTGTTGAAGCAGGCGTTGATCATCTTCTGTGGGGGTGGTGTTTTATCCTCTTTGTCGTCATAGTTCCCCACTTTTAAAAATGAGTCGTTTTTAGAGGCTGGTGTCAATAAAAGCTTTTATTGGACTAACAAGGATGTTTTCAGTTCTGAAACTTACAGGATATTCTTATAATATGATGACCTCTTAGATGTCAAAAGCTCAAGGAAAATTTGATTTCTCAGTTCATCATCCCTTTAAGTGAATGTAGCCTTGGCCTGGAGGGGTTGATGTCATCAGGCGGTACCAATCGTTCATTGGGTGTTTCGACCCTTATCCGCAACTCCCTCCAGATTGTGGGTCGGCAGTGATGGCCAGATCACTGCCCATCTTCCCCTCCAGCCTTCCAACTCAACTCCTCCCTCCTGCTCCATAACCAGCAAGAGGCTCTTTCCGCTGCCTCCCCCATCCTACGAGCTGCTGCCTTCCACTCTCTCCCTGTCATTCCAATGGCTGTGAGCATTCTCCACACTGACTGAGCAGGGAATCCTCTGTAGACGACCTTGACCAGGAACAGCCAAGCCTGCCAGCCTTTACCCCTGCAGTCGTGCAGAATGTTTTGGTATTTGGCACTCTTCCTTTCAAAGGCCTGTTCACACCCCTCTTCCCATGGGACTGTAAGTTCAATGAGGATGATCTTCTTTCCCTCGTCAGACCACAGTTCCACATCTGGCTTCAGGGTTGTCTAGACAAACTGGGGGAACTGCAGCCTTCATCCCAGGTCGACCTTCATTTCCCATGATTGAGCCTTTTGTAGCAGACTGGTTCTTGTCATTGCTGTGGTTGGTGGCTTTCCCCCCTCTCTTACAAACTGGATTGATGTTGTCTTTCCTCTCCTGCTCTAAGGTGTTGGTGAGTGTCATGAACACCCTGTCTTGGCGCCACATGTACCTTCCCTGGGTGAGTGCTTTTTTACACCCGGACAGGATGTGTGCCATGGTCCCCCTCTCCCCACAAAGCTTGCACAATGGGTCCTCTCTCATACCCCATTTGTACAAGTTTGTTGGGGTTGGCAGTGTCATACACTGATCTTAGCAGAAAGGAGATGCCAAACGGCTCCAGTCTCCATAGGTCCGCCCAGGTAATCTTCTTCTTGGGAAGCTCCCATATGGTCCAGGCTCCTTGGGAAGCTAGGTCCACTGCCCTTGAACTTCCTCCTTCCTCTTCCAGGTTCTGTACCACCTCTTGAATCATGGCTCTTGATCAACCACAGATGACAGAGGAAGTTGGAGCTGCCCTGATGTTATATAGAGGCCTACTGCAGTGAAGCTTGGAGTGATTCCCAACCATTTTTGGAGGTGCTTATTGATCTTCCTCTCCATTCCTTTGACGCATGTCATTGGGACCTCATACACAGTCAACAGCCACATGAGTCTTGGCAACAGTCCATGCTGGTAGAGCCAAGCTTTAAATTTCCCAGGGAGCCCTGATTTTTCAATCCTGCTCAGCCATTCCTCCATCTGCTTTTCCGTACTGGATTTTTTGTTTCTATCAGTAAGTGTAACTCAAACCACTTTCCCCTTGCACATGCAACTTGAACCTGTTGGTCAACTTCTCGTTCCTGATCACCAAACTCCTGGATTTCTTTGGCTTAAACTTCATTCTGGCCCATGTTGCCATCCACCTTGCCTCCACATGGGTTGTGGTCATCACTGTAAGGTCATCCATGTAACCTCTCATTGGGGGTTGTCGGATGCCTGACTCCATTTTTGGACCCCAGGCTTCCTTCACCGCAGCTGAAATTAAGAGGTTCATTCCCATGGCGAAGATTGTACAGCCAGTTATGATACCCTTTTCGAGGCTTTGCCACTGAGTTGTAAAGTGGGCTGCATTGAATCGTAGCTGGATTCCGCAAAAGTAGCTGGTGATCATTCTCTTGATGTGCTGCGGGATGTGGTAGTGGTCAAATGCTGCATGAATGAGGGTCTGTGGGATTGATCCATAAGCATTGGCCAAGTCCAGCCAGACAATATATATTTTAGATATATTTTAGATATAGATATATATTTTCGGGCGGACTCAGCACGGAGAATCACTAGTAGACTGTTGACTGTAGACTGTACCTACTGCGCGTTTACCGGTAGGCGTGGCCTCCTAGGGTAGCGAAGCAAGTGCATTCTGGGAGTTGTCTTTTATCCACATAAGCCAAAAATACATTTTCTGCCTTTTCTCAGTCTAGAAAGCTCCAAATTCAAAATTAATTCCACATTTCTTCTACATAAATTACCCATTTTAAATACACATTGATCTTTCCAGAGATGGAGTTACCCTTTAAACTGGGACAGCAAGTCTGAGCCTCGAACAATATCAGGAAGTCTATTCCAGAGTTTAAGAGCTAAATGTGAGAACACCCTCCCTCCTTTAGTGGACTTAGGAATGACCAGATTGCTACACATATGGTGAATCATGGAACTTAATTGGCAACCAGTGTAGAGATGATAAAATTGGTGTTATATGATCATATTTAATTGAGGATGCCTATTTATTGAGGATACAGGGCAACCAGCTAAAAAAAAAAAAAAAAAAAAAAAAAAACATTACAGTACTCTAGTCTCGAGGTCGTGAATGCTTGAACTAACTTTTCTGCATCAGAAACTGATACCATATTATGTAGCTTAGCAATGTTTCTAAGGTGAAAAAAGGCTGTTCTTGTAACATATGAAATATGATTTTCGAAATACAAGTTGCGGTCTAACACCCAGGTCTTTTACTGTAGTGGATAAAGTAACAGGACATCCGTCTGAATTGTAAGAAGTTGTGTGGGTAGTTTTTTTGGACTGAATTTAATAGCAGGAAATTTACATATTTTAACTGAATTTAATAGCAGGAAATTACACGTCATCCAGAATTTTATGTCTTTAAGACACTTTGTCAATAAAGATATGGGTAACACTTTATAATAACTACACGCTAATAATAATTAGTTAAGTATGAGTAAACCATTAATTCATCATTCATAAAGCATTAATAGACATTAATAAGCAGTTTATAAATACAGCTATAAATGCTTTCTTCTTGATTTAAAAGCATATCTATAATTTGTTAAATAATTGTATTTTCATCCTTTATTAATGATCAATTTATCATTTCTAAATGAAGAATTGCATTTTTTATGAACCAGTTATTTGAGAGTTGTCAATGGTTCGTACACTCTAAAAAATGATGGGTTGTTTTAACCCAACTTTGGGTCAAATATGGACTAACCCAGCCGTTGGGTTAAATTTTTACATTACATTTTTAACCCAACATTTCGGGTTTGTCCATATTTGACCCAAAATTGGGTTAAAACAACCCAGCATTTTTTAGAGTGTAAGATTACTTAGAGCGTGTAAGTAAATGATTGCTAAACTATTTAAATGTTCATTCATACAGCTTATCATTCAAACATATAGTGATGGTTACATTAACATGTATTAATGCTATAATTAAGGGTTAATTTGGGTAGTCATAAAGCATTTAGTAGTGGTCAGTTAACTATGTTCGTGAGCTCATCTAAAGTGAGGACTATTCATGCCTTCTAAAGCATTTTTAAAGGCTGTTAAATATTTCTATTTTCTGTATCACTGCGTTGTGTTTGTTACATTTTACTGTTTAGAAGATTTACAAGTCTTTAAATCGCCTTTATAAATGCTTTACAAAGCATGAATAGTCCACACTTTAGATTAGCTCACAAAAATAGTTAACTAACCACTACTAAATGCTTTATAACTACCTGTATTTACTACATTTACTTACACTTTCTAAGTGATCTTATGAATGACTGACAACTCTTAATCAACTGGTTTGTAAATAATGATATACTTCATTTAGAAATTATTAATTGATCATTAACAAAGTATGAAAATACAATTATTAAACGCATTATAGATATGCGTATAAATCAAGAAGAAAGCATTTATAGATATATTTATAAACTGCTTATTAATGTATATTAATGTTTTATAAATGATGAATTAACTGTTTACTCATGCTTAACAAATGATTAATAGCGTGCAGTTATTATAAAGTGTTACCAAGATGGGGTAGTGTTTTCATCTTGTTGTGATGAAATATATAATTGAGTGTCATCAGCATAACAGTGGAAATTAATTCCATGTTTTCTTATAATATTACCAAGTGGCAGCATATATTTTGAGAATAGTAGAGGGCTTGCGGCACTCGATAGTCTACTGACATTGTCTTTGATTATTCCCCATTTAAACAGACAAAATGGTACTGTCTGATCTAAACCAGCTTTATGCCTGTCCCTGAACTGGAATCCATAGCAGCTTCCATTGGCCAAGGACCGCCCAGAGCCTCTCTGACTGACATGTATAGCAACCAATCACAGTTTGCATTGTTCAGCATCATGTTTAGAGGCTGAAAAATGTAACTTTGATGTCCCTACAATAACAGACCTGTATGAATCATTCATTCAAGAACATTGTTCAAATTTACTGCAACAATTTACTGCAACAATGTGATGCATATTTTATTGCCTTATGCATCAGATGTATGTGGCTGGGACTATCTTGTAGTATTGATATATAAGTATTTAAGAATTAAATTTTCTTAAATGAGGCTTTGTGTGACTTTCTCAATTTCTTTTTAAATCCATATAAAGAAGAGTCCACAAAGAATAGTCTACTTTCATAATTAAAGTGGAAAAAAAAAAAAAAAAAAAAAAAAAAACTATGACCATTTTCAAATGTCGTCCCAGAGGTTATCACATTGCATAAAATATGCATGGTAGTGGATTTCATTTAGCAGTACCTGGATAAAAGAATTACCACAAACCACAGTTTTCTGAGCTATTCTAAGCCTTTGCCAAATGAGCACTTGAGGTGAATACAATTCATCCAGCATCATTATTCATATTTCTGTTTTCTGCAAACCAAGTTTACATCTCCAGGCATAACAACCAAAATAAAACAGAATGTGTAACGGGTGAGTCTAGAAAGATTTATTTTGTGTACACAAAATTATCTGACCCTTCCGCGATGGGAGGCCAAATTCAGAAAATACTACTAAGCAGTAATGAAATATCTTACCAGATTTTCCCTTTTCTCATTGTGAGACAGGAGTAGAGAGAGAGTAGGAGTGGAGCGTCGACATTTCTGACCTAGATAGAGCCGAGTGGAGGCAGAATGGAAGGGCTTTGATTAAAAAGGCCGCTGCAAGGCAATGTCGAGCCCAAGATTAGTCAAGACGCTTGAGTGGCAGTTGATGTCTATTCTGAGTCTTCCTTGTTCTCTCTCTTTCTTTCTCCCTCGCTCGTTCTGTCTGAGGCCTTTCATTCACCCTAAGTGCAAATGTCATATTACGTATGACAAAAAGCATTACGTGCTTAGTGAATGTTTCGCAGGCTGTTGTCTATGTTACTGGCAAAGGCAATTTGGTTGAAGGAAAAAGATAACATTTCTATTCACTTTAATTATGTCAGGGTGCAAAGTAAGAATATTTAAGGGAAGTCTTTAATGAAAAAAAAAACCTAAAATAAATAAACAATAAAAAAGTCAATTTTCAAATTTACTGACTCTCGTGTTGCTCCAAAGCTGTGTAATTGTCTTTTTTTCCACCAGAACACGAAAGGAGAAAATTGGAAGAATGTTTTCCTTTCTTTTTTTATGTAATTATATTCAATTAGAACTGCTTTCACATACCTATATTTCATGCTTCAAAACGGACAAAGAAGCATCATAAAAATGAGTCATGCGCTAAATTTCAGCTCTTCTAAATCTATATGGTACATTTGTTTAAGAAACAGACTCAAATTTAAGTCAAGAGAACGATTCAGGAATAAATTGTTGTTGGAGTAATATCTTTTTTTAAGAATTAGTTGATCTAGTTCACAAAAACAGTGTAAATGATTCAAATGAGACTCATCTCAGTGTTTAAGGTCTCATAAGAGGGAAAGTTTATTAGTGATTATTATTTTAGTTGGAATATAGCACACATCTATTTGGACTACATAAAGATGCTTTTATTTATTTATTTTTCTCGCGGTTAATCCATTGGGAAAGAGCTTGAGAAACGAATACAGAATGAATCCTTCTGTTCTGGGATATTGATTTTTGGTAAACTCTCCTAACTTTTGAGTCCTGCAATCTAATGCGTATATTTTACGAACTAAGTGCCAGGCAACGGATATGAAAAGAATGATTCACTTTCAGTTAGTGATGCTGTCGTGCATATTTCAGAAGGCATGATTAAAAGACTGCAACATTGCAAAAGAACATGTCAAATTGCATCAACTCCAAGGTGTAACACTGGGATTCGGGCGCTGTTTACTGCAAGTCTAATAATAAGTGCAGAGCAACTTCAAAGGATTTTATATATCAAGACTTCATAAAAACTATCATGTTTTACAAGCTTGGAATAGTTGTAAACTATGCAATATAGTAATGGCAGCATATTATATAGTTATTACATATTTATAAGAATTGTACCTGGGATCTAAGGCATACTAGTCCATGAATTTCTTTAGTGACTTAAACTGTGTGTCGATATTTATAGCCTCTATTCATGGTTGGTTTCCCTTATCAGTATATTGTTTACTTTTTACCGAATGACGAACAGGTTTGATAATTTAGGGTGGCACAATTAATTACACTCAATTAGATAAGCAGATGGTCGATTCAGTGCAGGGGATGTGGGGCTTTATCATTAACCCCTTTTTGACTTTTAAGGTGGATTGTGTTTGTATCAAAGCTTCCGATGTGACGGAAGCTTTGGCTCCCGCTAGGTTCTCATTCACATCTTCTAAAGTTGTTGTTGAATAAAAAACACATGTGAAAGATGTTTCTTAACAGGGAAGCTACTTGGAAAGCTTGTGGCTGTATGAGCTGCTTGTAAGGTACCATTGTTAAAATATAGCAAAATTTAAAATGTTACACTACAAGCTATTAACTAAAAGTAGACAAATTAAAGGGACAATATCAGATTATGAAATTTGTTTGTGTAGTTTTATGCCAAATGAAGATCACAATATTTGTTTTACTAGTGGGTGTAGGACTCTATAGTTAATTTGTTAATTACAGTGTAAACTGTGACATTTTATACCCAAAAATTATTCATACTGTGGACTACCAGTAAAATCTATTAAAAATTGGTAGCAAAAATGATTCAGATACTTTGACCTGACCATGTTTTGCTTAAGTGTTTTTTTTTTCTTTTAATTGTTAATGTGACCTTTTTACACCACAGACTGAACAAAATTAAGCAATGCTTGGTAATTGGTTGACCTAAATTGGTAATATCTACTTAAATTTAACAGTTATTAAACCTAACTCATTTGTAATAACTATAGTGAATAAACTGTGATAAACACATTAAAATAATACATGCCTAATACATTTACAGTAAATGTAACTAATAACACTAGAAACGTCTCGGGCTACTTGCGTATGTAACTAACACAGTCTCATCCCAAGAAGTCATATAACTGACGTCTTGGGACGTCTTTTGACCATACATCAACATCCGCCTTTTTTAGGGTACCCTTAAACGTCGGTTACATGACGATCCCGGGCCGTCATACAACTGACGCTTTACCTTTAACGTCGGTTAGGTGACGGGGTAGGTTTAGGGGTAGGTTTAGGTCTGGGGTAGGGTTAGGATCCGATAACATCATCTAACCGACATTTAAGGGTACCCTAAAAAGGCGGATGTTGACATATCAGTTATATGACGTCTTGGGATGAGACTGATGTAACCCATGTTCTCTGAATAGGGAACGAGATGCTGCGTAGGGATGACTCAATGGGAATGCCCTTGGGACGGAGCTGATTGTCTGAATAGAATCCCTTCAGGAGGATTGAGGTCACTTCCTGCTGTCGCTCAGCCGGCAGACATTCTGTGTGGCTGCCAGTGAGGGGTGGTGGGCACAAAGCTAAAGTTACTGGAGGAGTGCCTGAGGCATCCTCTGACAGCGAAGAGTGGCCCATGAGGCCCATTCTTTCATTTCGGGGTCTGGTGTAGAGGCCGGAGCATTCAGCGAGTGGAGAAAACCAGATTTTCCAAATCTCCCATCGCGGGTGAAGCAGCTCTAGTGAGAAGATGTGTTGAGGGGAGATAGCATGAAGCATCTCCATCCTTCAATACTGGACAATGGTGTTGGTAACTTAAAGGGTTGGATCACCCAAAAATGAAAATGTCATTAATGACTCACCCTCATGTCGTTCCAAGCCCGTAAGACCTCCATTCATCTTCAGAACACAGTTTAAGATATTTCAGATTTAGTCAGACTAAATCTAAAATATCTTAAACTGTGTTCCAAGGGAATGTCTGTCAGTTCCACCAAGTGGTTATAACATTTAATTTGTATTAATTAAAATCTACATTTAACATTTAAAAACAGACAAATATTCAAATTCGTACTTGTATTGGTAGTGACTTACAACAGATTACATTTTGCTAATACCTCCCTTCATGTATTTACAGTAAACAATTTTCAATTTTACTGTAAAAATTACTGCAATTCACGTAAAAGATTTTTTTTTTCCATGTTCCAATGGATGAAGTATGTTCCCAGACTGTATTACTACAGGTGAGATTTTGCATTGTGTACATGTAGTAAGTCAGTTGGGTCACTAGGAGCATACTAAAACCTTTAAAACAAACAAACAAACAAACAAAAAAGTTTCAGTGAATTACAGTGTATATATATATATATATATATATATATATATATATATATATATACTGTAAATACATTGAACATACTTCTACATACTGGGAACATACTGTAAGCATTGGAACATGAAAAACCCATAGGTGAAATCCAGATGAACTGCTTCTTCTGAAGAAGAAAATCTGTGGCAGATGGCAAGTCCACTGTGAGTTCACTCACAAGAGTGAGTGACGTCAGTGAACTGGCATGATTCTATAAGGGTTCAGACAATCCACACCGCCTTAAGGTCATCAATCCCTTTGTGTCATCAATATGCAGCGTTGCATGACCCTATGAAAGAACACATTATAACTTATGAAAGAACACATTATAACTGAACTGAAAACATGACAGCAGTGTTTAACTGTCACATATCTGTATATGTTGTTTTTAGTTCTAGCTCCTCTATCTGTTTCCTTTGTTCCCATTTTCCCGCCGCTATATTGTTTCCGTGGTTACAGATTTGAGTTGCACACCTGTTTTCTTTTTCTGTTGATTACTCCATGTGTATTTCCAGCCGGTTCTCATCCCAAGGCATCATATACTGATGCTTTTGACATTGCGTCTACATCCAACGCACGTGGCACCCTTTAGCGTCAATATGAAATGCAGATATGTGTCAGAAGGCGCCTCCTAGTGGTCTAACCCTAACCCTACCCCAGACCTAAACCTACCCATAACCGAAGCATGTCATATTGACGCTAAAGGGTGCCATGTGCGTTGGATGTATACGCATTGTCAAATGCGTCAGTATATGACGTCTTGGGATGAGAATGCATTGATATTTACTGTAAGCCTTCAGTTCTCCCAGATCTTTGTTCATTCAGCAACACTGGACATGCGCGTTCCGGTGTAAACAGGAAACGGATTGACTATTCCTAAGATTTGATGAATAAGAAAGTAACGTTAGCTACCCCTGCAAAGATTAGAAGACAAGAGATTCCTTTTCATAGTCCGATGATGAGGTTTTTTTTTTTTTATGGGGATGGGTCATGTGATGGGTGGCTGACAAATGGGTGGAAGGATATGTCACGACTCTGCATCATCGTTTCTAAAGTCCTCCGATTGTCCCGTCTTCACTAAAATGCCCTCCAGAGATTCAAAACCCAAAATGGAGCTGCAGTGTTTTTAAACTAAATCCATTTTATTTTTAGGTCCTCGTTTTAGGTCCTCGTTTTTAACCGTTTTAGTCTGGACGGGAGGTGCAAACGTAGCAAAAGGTCTCCGTTTTTAAACGAAAACGCAGTAGTGTGGACGGAGCCTTAAGGAGGCGCCTTCTGGCCCATTTTTTTTTTTTTTTTATCTACGTCTCATATTGACGCTAAGGGTGCCATGTGCATTGGATGTAGACGCAATGTCAAAAGCGTCAGTATATGATGCCTTGGGGATGAGACCTTGCTAATTGTGTAGAGTTCTGTTATTGTTCTGCACCGCTATTCTTTTTAGAAACCACTGGAAAAGCTACACTACTGTATTATGTTTAAGTTAGTAGCTTTACTCTGTACAGTTAATTCACCAACACTTCGATACCAGTTGCACTGTTCTGATATCATCATAGATAACAGAGAGAAAATACGGGTGCACTAACAAGCATTAATTCGTGCTTAACTAATGCACAGATAATACTGAATTAATGTGTAACTAATCATTATCTAAGCTATTCATTAATGATTACCACATTAGGAACTAATTAAGAGTCTGTAAGGTTAATGTATTAGTTCATACATGAATTGTTTTTGATTAAATATGCAATTGTGGATTAATTCCATAATAACTATTTTTTTTAACTAAAAGTGTTAATTAATATGTTAATTACCAAAATGAGCCAAAGTCTTGTATTTCAACTTCCAGATAATATGACAGGTACACTAATGTGCATTAATACATGATTATTTCATTGTTAGTGCAAATTCATGTGCAAATTACTACAATTACTAAATGGCTAGTTAATAATGATGTGCCCCAACAAGTAAAGTCATAACATAATGATACCTTTGCAAATCATTAGTTAATGATTAATTAAAGCAGACAACTGGAAGTTTGAAGTGCATAGCTTTGACTAATTGTGGTAATTAACACATGAATTTACACTATTAGTTCATAAAATATGTTATTAAGGAATTAATACACAATGACGCATTGGATTAATAGCAATTCATGTATTACTTAATCTATTAATCATATAGACTCTTTATTAGTTGCTGATGCATAATCATTAATTAATACTTTAGTTCTTTATTAGTTATACATTAACTCATGATTATCTGTGCATTAGTTAAGCATGAATTAATGCATATTAGTGCACCCGTATTGTAAAGTGTTACCAAAACAGTTCTGAATGCAAATAATAAAAGGCAACTAGCCATCTATTTACATATATGTGTACAAAAACATATAAGCTTAGGGTTGGAATCAAACATTATTTTCCTCTAAATTAATCTCACTTAGTCAGATTAGGCGTAAGCCAATGTAGTTTACATAACATGCCCTTATACTTAAAGCCATGCATAAAACCATGCAAGGTAAATGGAAGACTGCATTTAATAAGAGTTGAAATGAGGATAAACATTGCCAACCGCAACATGTTTAATGCAGTGAATTATTGAGAGCATGCAAGCATGCAACCGCTACAAATGAAACATTCAAACTTAAAGATGATGCAATGAACCACTAATAATATATGCATTCATAATTTATTTATTAGTGAAAATGAAAAAAAAATTATCAATGTCTAATTTTAAGAGCATTTGTTTATGTGTGGTGTGGTGTGTTGTGTTGCTACCACTAAATTAAGATCCTGATGCAAAACATTTTGAAAACTACATTCTTTTCATAAATAGATGTTTTTGGAACCTACCTACATGACGTTTTACAAGATCTTAGTTTTCTTTCAACTCACTTTAGATAGGATTATTCATAGAATAATCCCGTTATTGCATTGTGATGATGATGCAACGTCAGTGCTGGGAAAGAATTAGTAGTCATTTTTAATCGTCCTCAGTGTCTTGAACAATGATACTCATTCTGATTCATTGACAAAGCCCCAGTGCTACAACTCTCCTAGTAGGAAAGATATGAATCTGTTGTTGATTGTCTTATGCATCTCTTCCTATTGATTCCTGTCACACTAGAAATGAAGGGGCTACGGTATCTGCCATGAGATGATTGGAGAGACGTGCCAACTGACTGATACCAGTCATTGTGGCAGACTCTCATTAAAACCATGATCGATGCAGGTGCTGCTCTTCTCTTGATTGAATAAGCTAATAACATGCAGAGGCAATACATGTTTCAAAGGCAACGCAAGTCTTTGCATATGAACACAGTTGAAATGTGAATACATTTCAACCGTGTTCATATGCAAAAACTCTGCATTGCGTTTCCTTTCAAATCTAAGCAGATGTTTGATATCAGTCTGATGCAACAGACTGCTGGATTTGAAGGTGTTACACAAGCAGTAGAGCATAACAAAGATAGATCTGGCTCTTCTATAGAGTTATTTATACTGTGATTTATGTGACTGTGATTTATGTTGAGTGGAGTCTGGGGAAGTGACTCCGCTTTGAGCCTGGAAGGAGTCTCTGACATCAACCCTTTGAATTAATAATTCTTTGCCATGTTTTGAATTCACCATGCAAGACTTCTTGTCATTTATCAGGGTATATCATTGTTGTTTAATAATGTGAGTATGAGAGCAGGAGAGGAAATTTCAGCTATATCATTGCAGATTTCTCAGCTTGTAGAGTATACCTGGGAAGGTTATTTGTAGGATATTTGATTAACTTTATTGATTAATGCATATATGGAGACTTATAAAGATTATATAGTCACATCTGGATGCAAAATAAAGATAAATGAATGGATCTAAACAGAAGTTTCAGTTTTATTGACAAATAATTTAGAAACTGGAAACAAGGATATAACACCCGATTAAATGAGAGGAGAATTGAGAAAGTTTCAAACAAACTGGAGAATTTTGGACGCAGAACATGTGACAAATCCACCCAAAACAGATGTTTCATAAGTATTTAGTGCTTTAATAGTGTAATGCCTTTGAATTATCTTCTAGACTTGGTACCTGTCATGTATTTGTCTCTTGTTTTGTGTGCAAACACATGGCCAGTTGTTTTGGGCTATGTGTTTGGATTGTCTTGTTTTACCTCGTTTCCTAATGTTGTATCAGTGTCACCTGTGATTGTGATCATGTGTCCTTACCACGCCCCTTGTTCCCTGGTTAGTATTGATGTTCATCATTGTCACCTTTACCTTTGTGATTATGTGTTCTATGTAAGCTTTCGGTGTTTCTTCCTCAGTGCAGTTCGTCTTGTTAAAGGCGGGCATACACTGTGCGATGTCTGTGCGATTTCAGCAAGGTACCTACTCACACTCAATGAGTAAATCGCATGCGATGCAAAGCCAAAGTTCAGGATTTATGTGCTCACACTGTACGGTCCGATCGTCGAGCTGCGACTTCACTGCTCACACTATACGTGTAATATCTGTGATAACCCCCTGGATTGCGCATATTTACGTGTATGTATCCAGGGATATTGTCAAAACAAGCATCTGCTATCAGTATCTAGATGATTTAGCATTTTCAATTTATGCATTTAATTATTATTAGCATTATTGTATTATCATTATTAGTGGAGGCCTATAGGCTAATTTTATTATTAAATTGATCCGCTATTATAATTAATTTGCCACGCAATATTTTCACAGCACAATAGGATAATAAAATTTTCACAGGATAATAAAATATTACATAATCTTACTCATTAAAAATTGTCTAAAACATTTAGGTCGATTACAATGAATTATAGGCATATAAAATAACTATTAACAGTCTATAATATGTCCGAACATTGCCATAATTAATCATCAATGAAAATTAAAAACAGGTTTATTTCAAAAACATTGTTTGACAAATTAATAAAAGAGGTGTTACATCGCAGGTGGCTTGGAAGACGGTGGGTAATATATTATCTATTTTGCAACACGAACTGGAGGTAAGCAACAGTAATTTGTACGTAGTTTGAACTACAGAACTTAAAGATCTCCCTCTTTTCATTTTTATTTTATCTTTGCCGCAGATGAAATGGTTAAACTTCTGTTTTCGCGCAGGTGCAGTGAGGGAAAAAACACTGAGTTTAGGGCAATCGGTTTGTAGCTTTGCTTCAACAGTGCGATATAGTCACGAGGAGCGACCAAAATTTCTGACATGCCAGAAATTCATCCGACCATCCGATTGTCGATCGTGAGAGGTTAATCGCCTCTCGTTTCTCCCTGTACACTGCACGAACACTGCACGACAAACGACGCACAACAAAGCTGAAAATCGGTCCGACACGAAAAAGAGTCGCACGAGTAAGAATTCGGCTCAAAATCGGACGAAAATCGCACAGTGTATGCCCGCCTTAACATTCGGTTCTGTGAGTATTGTGATCTGTCTGTTAAAGGATAATTCCGGTATTTAACACCTTAAGTCTATTTTGTAGTTTGTTTTAAATGAAATAGAGTGGTGGACTTTGGTGGTGGAGTGGTGGAGAAATTTTGACAATGGGTCTCGAGTCTCGATTTTTTGACTATTTTAGAATCGCCTGACAGCTTCAGACTGGGTGTCGATGGGCATGCACAAACATGTCCGTAAAACAACCCTTAACGTTCATTTTCAAAACTGTGCAACTCACCGAGTGGTTGGTGGTGTTCGTTGATGTTCCGAAACAAGCAGCATAGCGAAATACCGTTTCTGACGTGTTTTATTTGTCATTTTTTAAAATCGCATTGATGTCTACTGGAGGACTCAGTGCTCGTTGATATTACTGCGCTAGCTACCGGGAACGGAAAGGGGTCTGTTTACATTTGGTTGTAGTCTTTTCGCTCGGTTTTCCTTGCCATATTCGACTGTGTCTGTGACTTCTTTTATGGTGCGCTAGATACCGTGTTCCGTACAGCGTCCTGGTTGTCGCCATCAAGTGGTCCGGAGTGTGCTGACGCTTCAGACTCAAATATCGAGCGGAAGTTTATACGCGGTTGTGAGGTATCTGAATAAATAGTTCCACTATAGCAAACAACATGGATTGAAAGCATACATTGCGCGGATATATTTTTTTTAATCATCAACGAACACCACCAACCACACGGTGAGTTGCACAGTTTTGAAAATGAACATTAAGGGTTGTTTTAAGGACATGTTTGTGCATGCCCATAGACACCCAGTCTGAAGCTGTCACAGATTCTAAAAAAGTCAAAAAGTCGAGACAGGACCCATTGTCAAAATTTCTAAGTCCACCACTCGATTTAATTCAAAACAAATTACAAAATAGACTCAAGGTGTTAAATACTGGAATTATCCTTTAATGTTCCAGTTCCATTTTATTGTCAAGTCTAGTTATTGTCTTAGGCCCTGTTTACACAAGAACACTCGCGAGTGAAAACGTAAAAATATTTTATCAGATGGGCCTTTCGTTTACACGGCGACGGCGTTTTTGGGGCTTAAAACGCAAAAAAGTGAAACCACCCTCCAGAGTGTAAATCTTAAAAACGCTCCACCGCCGCGTTCCCGTGTAAAGGGTAAAAACGCAAAAGTCTGCTAGACAGTGAAGGTTGTACGCAGGCGCGCGGACTTGGTGTTGTTGTGTGGCAGTGCGTCACATCGCCACCTAGCTGCCTGGAGTGCACACTGCATTGATTTTCACACACTTTTGCGTCACCATATGCCACCCAAAACGCTCGTCTGAACGCAGAATAAAAAGTGTTAACGCAACGCCACTTTTGCATTTTCTCTTCAGATCGTTTCCGTGTAAACATAGCCTAAGTTACTGTTTGTTTACCCCATCGTGGGTCTTTGTTTTCTTGTTATAAATAAACAGTGTTTTATGAAAGATGCTGTCTGCACTTGGGTTCTATCAGCGCAGTCGCATCCCAAGATATCAAACAACTGACGCTTTTGACCATACATCAACATCCTCCATTTTAGGGTACCCTTTAACGTCGTTAGATGACGCTTTCTAACCCTAACCCTACCCCAGACCTAAACCTACCCGCGTCATCTAACTGACGTTAAAGTTAAATCGTCAGTTGGATGACGCCCCAGGATCGTCATCTAACTGATGTTTAAGGGTACCCTAAAACGTCGGATGTTGACGTATGGTCAAAAGCGTCAGCTAGTGGACGTCTTGGGATGAGAATGTGTTAGTTCTATTTAGCGTAATGTGACAATACCTTTGATGTACTATAATGATACATATAAGTACTGAGTAATATTAAGAAACTACATGTACTTACTATAGGCTTAGGATTAGGGTTAGTTGCATGTAATTATGTATAATGTATAGTACAATTAACTACATGTAACATATGTAATAGATTATTTTTATTGCTTCTGTGAATTT
The DNA here is from genome assembly GCA_038021265.1 of Cyprinella venusta. NCBI lineage: Eukaryota > Metazoa > Chordata > Actinopteri > Cypriniformes > Leuciscidae > Cyprinella > Cyprinella venusta. The sequence continues at coordinate 23,175,491 of CM075873.1, read as the reverse complement.
TGATACAAATTAATTATTACTATTTTGATTAATCAGCATATCAAGTGATTAATTTGATTACAATTAAAACAAAACATTTAATTGCTTAACAGCCCTAATAATTTGACCTAGCTGAGTGTCAAACAGGGCTGGAGAGCTATTTTAATATGTTGCTTTTGCTTTTGTTTTTGTCATCTGTCTTCCCGTGACAGGCTGTATTTGTGCCATTGTTCAAAAATATCCAAAAGAAAGTAACAAAGCCACTTTACCGATTTCCTATTTCTTTTCAGAAGCCTTACCATGAACTGCGGAAAGTGTTTTGAGTAAATCCTTAGCCTTTGGACCTGCAGGATTGTTCTTTGAAACCGCAATATATTAGGAAGAGTCCCCATTGTACCTTTGTGAAACTGGGTCATGCCAGGCCTTGGGTGACACGCACATATGATGTTTCTAATGCAAGCTGCTTCTTTTTTTGTAGAAAGGCAAATTGCAAAAATTAATCAGCATGATACTTGAGAATCAAGTTTATTGAATTAGTTTGCACTGAAGAGGAATTTTAACAGGCGAGTTCTGCAAAATATAAAATGCATAATAAGATGCATGATGCAAGGAATAACAAATACGGGACACATTAATACGCACTTGAAGAATACACGAAGAATAATTACAAATAGACAAGAACAGATAAGGCACTGAACAGAACAGGGAGAATATAAACACAGGCTTACCGGGTGAATGTAATAACTAGGGCACAACTGAAAACTGAAAAGGTAAACTTGAAACCAATATACAGGTACGTGAACAAAAACACAACAAAAGACAAAACCCTGACAGTATGTAGAAGATATTTTTCACCAGCCGCCACTGGAAATGTGCTACAGTATACTGTATAAATAACAGTAATGTCTGATTCTGTGAGTGAGCACATTAGCTGTTACAGTTAAAATCCAAAAAAGCACCTCTTTATCTTAAAATGTTGTGTAATTGCACTTCTCCATGCGAGCTGACCCGATGAAGCCTTGACTCCAGCTGCATTATAACATTCATCTAGTGTTTGTGTGTTTTGACACTGTTAACCTCTAGACAGCGCTGGGAGATCCAGAGCGAGTACATTTGAATTTACTGCCGTATTAATAATGTAGTAAATAATTTAAGCACAGGAATAATGGCTGCATTCTTATAGTGTTTGCATACTGTATGTCTCTACAGTTACAAATAATCTCATGGAGCAAACTTGACAATCATCTTGATGCATGGAAACATTGACCAATTGCGTGAACACATTTTGGTACGCTTTGAAAGGTTGCCTTATGAAAATGAACCGAACCAAGAAGAAAATGCAACGTAAGAAATCAAGTCCCTGTTTCGGAACGAAATAAACTATATAGGTGTGTAAACGCCCTAGTTGTTCATTTACATGACAATGGTGTTTTGGTGGCCTGAAAACGCCAACTTCTGAAGACTGGATTCAAAGTACAAGTTTTGATTTTGAAGTATACCATTATCATCGCTGTGTAAGTGTTCAGTCTATAGGTGCTTAGTGTTTCAAAGTGACATCGCCAACTAACTGGCCTGGGATGAATAATGCCAGCCCGTTCTCATCCTTTAGGGTCATATGTGACGCTATATGACAAAACGGCGAAATACTACGCACATGTCACCCTTTATCGTTAATATAAGACACAAACCCAAGGCCTCATAAATCCTTTAGCATAATATGACACCTAAACCTACCCATCATAGCGCGTGTTATATTAAAGGGATAGTTCACTTTGAAATTAATTTTTGATATATTTTAGCTTACCTCCAGGGCATCCAAGATGTAGGTGTCTTTGTTTCCACAGTATCTTCAATTTTGATCATTTTAGGTAAAACCGTTGTTGTCTGTCAGTCATACACTGAAGGTGCAGGGGTTCCTCCTCAAAGAGCAGTCAAAATTAAACATTATTTAATGACTCATAAATGTAAGTACACATTGATGCCCTAAGACACAAAACGAGTGGTTTTTGTGAGAAAGCGAACAGTATTTATATATTTTTTACCTCTTGTAATCACAGTGACGCCCAAGTGTGCTGAATCAGTTGTGCAGTGTCCAACTGAACCGAACTGAATCAGTTCAACGTTACGCCGGAAGTGATCGCTTGCGTGTGACGTCACTCAATGTTTACACGAATGTTTAGATTTCGGAATTTTTACCTTTTACTAAACATATTTAGATAAACCGAAATCGTCTTCCATTGCGGTTTCCTGTATATCTAAATATGTTTAGTGAAAGGTAAAACTTCCGGAATCTCTGTATAAACAAAGAGTGACGTAGGCTCGCGCAAGCGATCACTTTCAGCGCATGTGCTGACCGAAGCGCCCTGCTCTGAGATCAGTTGGCCGTCGATATGGTTATACGAGGTGAAAAGATATAAATACTGTTCGTTTTCTCACAAAAAACACTCGTTTTGTCTCTTAGGGCATTAATGTGTACTTACATTTACGAGTCATTAAATAATGTTTAATTTTGACTGCTCTTTGAGGTGGACCCCCTGCACCTCCAGTGTATGACTGACAGAAACAACGGTTTTACCTAAAATGATCAAAATTGAAGATACTGTGGAAACAAAGACACCTACATCTTGGATGCCCTTGAGGTAAGCTAAAACATATCAAAAATTGATTTCAAAGTGAACTATCCCTTTAACGATAACGGGTGCCATGTGCGTAGTATTTGGCCGTTTTGTCATATAGCGTCACATTTAACGCTAAAGGATGAGAATGCGATGATAATGCAGTGGTTTTAATCGTTTTTGCAGATCTGTGTGGACGGGGATTGGTTTGACAATGTTGTCGTCTGTATGAAGTGGTGTACATAAGACTGACATGACACCTTCATAATCATGACATGACATTCATAAAGGAAGTTTTAGGCATATTTATGAACACTGTCATTTAGTGTCATTCACTCAATTGGGACATTTTTAATGCAAATATGACATTGTTTGAGATGTCTTTGTTATGACAACTCGACATAAACCAATATATCATTACCTGCCAGTGTCTTGGTAATTACAAATTGACATTACGAAGACAACATAAATTGTCATAAAAATGTCAAACATGCCATTAATTATCAAACTTATGAAACTGCTTTATGAGTTAACATTCCATTAAACTGTCATGTGGTTGGCTTTTTTGTAGTTGAGGTCGAGAAAAATATTTTTATTGACCTCAACTACAGTGGTACAAATTGAATTTGTCATTAAAATGTTATAATGGCCTCATGACAGCCAATGTCAAAACCAACCACATGACCGTTTTATGTAACGTTAACTCATAAAGCGGTTTCTTAAGTTTGATAATTAATCTGCTATGGCATGTTTATGACATATTTATGACAGGTTGTGTTGTCTTACTAATGTCAAGTTGTGATGACAAAGACACTGACTGGTTATGATGTATTGGTTTATGTCGAGTTGTCATAACAAAGACATCTCAAACAATGTCATATTTGCATTAAAAATGTCTTAATTGAGCGAATGTTGTCATAAACATGCATAAAACCTCCTTTATATTCATGAAATGTTTTATGATTATGAAGTTGTCATGTCAGTCTTATGCACACCCCTTCAAGTAAAGTGTCACCCTTACATTTATTAAGTATTTGCTAAATCCACAGAAAGATCTAAAAAGTGATAGTAATGATTACACCGCTGACAATGAAAAGATAAAAATCTTGTAATTTGATTAAAATCTTCAGTTGGAGTTCAAATGTTGCATTCTGGGTAATCTAATGACTGTTTTTTTTATCCTACAGAAATGTGTATATATATTCCAAATATACCCTGAGTTTGTTAGCCAAATTATACATTTATATTAATATATAGAGCTGTATTGTATCTTGGAGGCTTGTGCCTCCTCAACATATGTCCTGAGAGTCCATTGATTATATATTTATTGTAAACTAAGTAATAATCCATACATCAGCATAATGCAGTGAGACTCTTCATTTTAGGCTATTTTATCTAATCTAAAGCAATTGTTTAGTGACATTTTGTAATAAAAAAGAAAACAAAATCTAAATGTTAGCAGACAAGCTGAATCAACAGAAAGGAGAAATGCAATCCAATTAAGTAATAATCAAAGTTTCTCTTTCCTCTTTTAATTACCTCTTAAAAGCAGCCCTCTCACCACCGTGACATTTAAAGGCATTTTAAATGAATGTTTCCCTATTTACCTGAATTTAAACCGAAGAGACTGAGAACAAATGGCAATAAAGCACACACATTTCTCCTTCTAGTTACAGGAAATAAACTCACTTTGTAGGGCTCAATGTGTCTGTGCATTCATTTGATAAACAGAGCTTTAGAAGGTCATTAAAACGAAAAACCCACCTCAGGCAGTGCATTATTTGACCGTGGATAAGGGCTGCATTTCCTAGGACATTAATTGAGAATGTGCCACCACAAATGTTTATTGTAATTTTAAAAGTGCCTTATTCGATAAGAATTTGACTGTTTTTTGTCCAAATCCATATACCACATGGCAATAACATCTTTTGATTTAGAATGAAGGGTTTAAGTTGTGTTTAGCTTGGTACCCTAATTTTGTTTGCATCTTGTCTTGCAAACAATCATTATTTGGATGGGCAGTCCAAAGGTTTGCCTTCTCTGAGCAAATGACATGCCCTGAACAAACTGAACATGCAATTTGGTTGATAAGAAGATATACAGTATATAAGGTTGTTATGGGACTCTCAAATGTATGCATATATTACTAAAGCTAGATTTAAATTAACGTTATTCCATAGTCGGCCTTGGATGCATAGTGAGGCTTTCGCAACATGCACTTTCATTGTTAAATCGCATAAGAAACAGCAGGATTTATTGATTATACTGCTAAATGGTCATTATGAAGTTCTGCATTTTTCTCTTAAAATGCTTTATTTCTACTTTCACCACATTGACATAGACAAAAAAAATAAAATAAAAAAGTAAATAACTGAAATCACAGTTATATACTCACCCAGTTTGAGTGGAATAGTGTTTACCAGAGGTGTGAAGTATGTGGGCAATTGTACTTCATTATAATACTTAAAGTGTTATTTTGGTACATTTCCACTTTTCTCAAATAGCCTACTATTAAAACTTTTACTCAATTACATTTCCAAGGAACGTAATTATTAAAATGGGTGTCAAAAGGGCAAAGGGGCTTGTATTTTTGCTAAAGCACCTATTTGTAAGTCAGTTTGTAATTTCAGATTTAATAGTATATGAATTAAATATATTAAAAATAAATTTAAAAAGGTATACAGATATGGCTGTGTTGACATGAAGGTTTGAATTATATACAAGAGATAAACATGCAAAGAGAATGACAATGAAAACATTACTTTGAAAGTAATTACTATTTAAAAATTTACCTTTGTAATTGAGTTGGCTACATTTGGCACACATGGTGCACATGGCACCATGTCAGGCTGCAGAAAACATATACAAGGTTGAGGCTGACAAGAATATGACAATGTGAGATGGTTATTCAACTCAAAACTGTTCATTTACAGTTATAGTGCTTTATTAATCAATCTGCTGCGCAAGTGTTGTATCTTATTGTGCAATGTGTTATCTTGAGTTCAAGACACTGTTAAATCATACAGTATAACCAAGCCTGAGATTGTCAAGTTAGGCCCACATTGCTGACTTGAAAATGGCTGTTTTAGAGAACAATTACCCTGTGCTTTCTCCAGGGTTTAACTGTTTTGAAGGGATTTCTGACAAACTTTGATTGTGCTGAAAGCTTGTTCGTTCTGTGATTAAGAGGGATCAGAGTTGAGCAAAGCAAACCCCCCAAGAGAAAACGATCAAACTGGTTTCTTTACTAAAGTAGTTGCCCATATACAATAGAACGGGAGAAGATAGAACAGTGAGCTGTGGCCCGAACGATTTTATGTTGTTTAACTGCATGATGCTGATTTCAGTAAAGACTCATTGTGTGCTGGCTCTCCTCTGAGCAGAAGGCAGGGAAATGCTCCTTCTCCCTGCCAGCTGCTGAAACATACGCTCAAAAGCTGCTGGATATTTTTTAAGATTGCCTTAGAGAAAGTTGAGGTGCTCTGAGCTGAATTATTCTTTTTTTTATGAAGCCTCTTGGCAGTTTTGAAGAAAGAATCAGTATCCAGCTAATAGGGATTTGGTGCGGTGCCTGACAATGTGCAGAGTAATCTTTCTAGTCAAGACTTCCAATGGTAACATTAGAGAGATGCACATCATTTATGGAAAAAAGTAATTGCTTAGATAGACAGACAGACAGACAGACAGACAGACAGAAAGATAGATAGATAGATCCTTTCCCTTTAGACCCTTTAGATCATTGTTCTTTATTTCCACCTTATTAATGCCATGGACACCAGCACACATCAGTTTCAGCTCCATCAATGAGGGGTTCGAGATCTGGCACAATGTCTCCTTGTAAACAAGGGTCAACTACTTCTTTTGAACTATGTTGTGTGTCTTTATAGTGGAAAATTGTGGTTCGATATTGGGTATATGGAAAAATTGTGGTTCGATATTGGGTATATTTATATTACATAACATTTTGCCACATTTACGGACTGTAAAAGGAAGCGTTACCAAACTGTTTACTGTTAAACATATTTGACATGAAAGCAGTCATTACTCATGTGAATTAATTACATTAAACTTAAAAGTACCTTGTGTACTATCTGCCAAAAAATCAATTCATACTCCACATTCCACACCAGATGGGGGCAGTATACCTCCAGAAAGTGAGTTGATAACAAATTAGAAACGGCATAGTCTCTATGCTCCGCCCCTACCTTCACAACGACCCATAAACATATACACTAGACGTCACCTTGGGGTTCTAAGCATGCGTCAAAACCGCCGCCATTTTGGAACAGGGGTCTTGTCAGAGGAAGTTTCTATGTAACACTGCTATCTCTGCCTTTACTTTGAATTAATTGATGGTGGCGAACAAGAAAGAATGTTTTTTGAAAAAAAAAAAAAATCTGGAATCAATGATAAATACATATCTGACCATTGGAATGAACCAAAAAAAAAGAGAAAATCCAACCCGATCTCACGAGAATTCGTAGGAATTTTACGAGGCGGGTAATTCGTAACAATTCATACGACCTCATTCGTACGAATTAGTATGTTTTTGCTAAATCGTACATATTTTACGAATTGGCCAATTCGTATGAATTCGTACGAATGACCTACCCCTGACCCCGCCCCTAAACCTACCCATCACGTGGGTTTGGACAAATCGTACGAATTCCTACGAGTGAGGTCATATGAATTAGTATGAATTAGCCACTTTTTAATCACTCATACGAATTCGTACAAATTGGTCGTTAGATAGCGTAGGAAAATCATATTCATGATAATTTATGGTGATTTTATTTCCGTTAGACCTTTGTCTACATTGACGCTGATGCATTAAAGTGGAGGGGTTCCCCTGTTCCAAGATGGCGGCTCTATTGACGCATTCGTTCTAATGAACTGCCATAGCCAAGGCGACATCTTGTGTATCTATGACAACGACCCTTGAGCCAAAGCCGAAGCCGAGCCAACTCCTAATAGAGGACATTTTGACTTCAGAGGAACGTCAAGTGATTTTTAAATCTTCAAGCTACTCCCCTTCACCTTTACCAATATGTTCATATTCATTTTGTTCATATTACATTTTTATTGTTAGTTTGAATTACATTAATTTGACAGACAGCATTGGCTAATGTTGACCATTCAGAGCTGCCAACACGGCACGGCGCCAGGATTCCAGGTTTGGATGTGCCAGATCAATTGTGGGTGGGCCTTACATTAAAAACGTTACATTAAAAACGTTATCCAATTACTGTTTTTAACCTGATAAAAATTACTGACTAATATACTAGATAGAGCAGGTTAGTTATGATCTAAAAAAAAAATCTCAGCTTTCAGATTCTGTCAATTTTATCACGCAATTCAAACAATAAATACTGTTTTGGCACTTGTAAATGTTACACGACAGATCCCTTGCGCACATGAACCGATCATCTCCAGCTAAAAGTAAATAATAGTTTTTAATAATAATAGTTTAATAATAGCTTTTATTTCATTTATTTATTTATTTTTTTTTTTTTTTTTGCAGCGTGCAGAGGTCAATAACATAGCTGGAGAACAAATATATCAGATTTACCTCAGGAAAGCAATTTAATAAACATAATATAGGTCACGTAGTTGGCAAGAAAAAAAAGAGCTAGAGCGCATTTTTATGGACAAAAAAAGTAGATGTACTATACTGTTCTGTTTAAAATGCATGGATATGTGTGTGCATGCTGCATTAGAAATTAAATATAGCTATCAATGAAATTCATAGCAGCAATACTGAGGATTTTACAATGGTCCACAATCATTTTAAATGAGGTACACACACTCCCTTGTGTGGGTGCCCACACAAAAGAACACATTATATTTTATGGGCATCAATTTCTTGGATCTATATTAATTTAATTTACTTCCAGCCTAAAGGTTTTATGACATTCCCAAGTATTGTGTAACTTATGCAATATAAGTGAAAGTGTATGAAAATGAACTGCCATATTACTTTGTTGAACCCAGGGCCCTAGAATCATGGAAATGTATTGTTATGTTTCTTTCTTACAGAAGTTTTCATACTATAATGAAAAGAAATAGTTTGGTTTTACTTTGAGACATTGTTTCTCCAGAGAAGCTGTATTTTTAAAAGGAAGCAAGCTAGCGTCCAAAATTAAAAGGTTACAGGAGGACAGGTCTTATCCGGAGAGCATCTGTAAGTCCCGTCCATTTAGCCCAACGACGGTTTCCAAAAGAGCGTGTGAAGGTTTCCTGTGTTTTGTCTTTTAATTTTATTCCAATTAAACTTTTATCTGACTCCATTTTATCCTGACTTTGAATTTCGGTTCAAACGCTAATAGACTGTTGGTCACTGGTATAATAAAATATTTAAATCTTTATTCAAACTCCACTCATTCATTCAGATTCTATAACACTTGGAGTCTCACACCAGCTGGATATATGGATCTCATAATCACAATATTGATCTTTAATGCCTTTTAATTTGCTTCTGAGTGGATGAGGCCATTGTACCAGGCACACTGAGACATTTCAAATGATACCAAACATGTAAGGTGCTGTTTGATAATTGTTCACATTAAACCACAGATGTCAGGTGATCTCAGCATGTGAAGAGATGGGGGAAGAGATGCAGATATAATGAGGTTTAATCTACTCAGTGTGATTGAATCTTGGATGGGTATGCTAATTCTGCGAGAGAAATTCAAATGTTAATTTCCAGAAACGTCCTTTGTTTACTCAGAGAGTATCTCAGAAATCTTGGCTCCAACCTTACACCTGGAGAATTTCATTATTTTTTTGATTTATTTGTATTCTGTATCAGCACTCTCGGGCGGAAACCTGTATTTTTAAAATACTTCCTATGACAAATTAAACACTGTACTGTCAAAGTTTATATTGTGGCTTTATATATGGCCAGACACTTGCATGTGTCATATGATTAAAGGGGTGGTTTTCTGCTTTTTTTTTTTCTCTGCATGATTGTGTTTTTGGGGTGCAATATAACAAGTATTTGTGGTTTTTCTTTTTTAAAAAGTCTTATTTTTCATAAATTTCACCTTTATTGTAAGCCGGATTCTCATCTGTCATTTGAACGGTTTACGTCCTGATTCTATGAAACCACTCCCTCAGAAACAGGCAGTGGGCTCAGATTGGTTAGTTTGGGCCGGTGTGTTTTGATTGGCTAAACTGTAGTGCACATTGTCCGGATACTTCACACCCATTACCTTTACGGGAGAAAGTTGCATGTGTTCCTGTCAAATGTCAATAATGGTGTCGATACTGCAGTATATTGTATATTGCAAGTTTATAGTAGCTAAGTGTTTATTGTAAGTGTATATTGTAAGTTTATTTTAGCAATGTGGGTGCTCGGTTTTCTATTATTTGGCCAAAATATTTTGTTATAGAAGATGAAGTGCAATGCACAGTCTATTGAAGACTTAGTTCACCCAACAATTTAAATTCTGTCATTCACTCACCCTCGAGTCATTCCAAACCCGTAAGGCTTTCGTTTATCTTTAAAAGACAAATGAAGTTATTTTTAATTAATCTGAGAGATTACTGTCCCTCCAGTGACAGTCCACACAACTACCACTTTAAAGCTTCAACAAGTTCATAATGAGATTCTAAAACTATATGAATGGAATGGTTTGGTCCAAAGTTTCTGAAGAGACATGATCGCTGTTTGATGAACAGATTTAATTTACGCTTTTATTCAAATACAAACATTTCATCAACTCACACAGTTATTTTGTAAATTAATCTCAGACATTGGTGCTCCAACATGCTCCAGCTTAGCTATTCATAACTCAGATGCACTATTTTTGAAATGTCAGTGAACTGGCCTGCAGAACATGGTAATGTGCCTGGTTGGAGGCCACTCATGTTGTAAGTCTGAGTATCCTCATTTATTGTAGGTGTTAACTCTGCAAATTGGTTCACATGCTGTGCTATGCATAGTAAGTTCAAGTGGTGTACATAGCAAGGTCTTTCTTTAGCATAAGGGTCAGAATAAGCTTTTGTTTGCAGTTTTGTAAGCAGTTTGTCTTGCCTCACAGATACCTCAAGGTTGCTGTCATGATTATGGTCTTGAGTTTAAGTTATTTTTTGTTCCCATTGTTTCTGTTATCACTTTCTGTGTTTAGTTTCTGTTTGCTTTGTGACTGGTTAGCTTCCATAGTTGCCCTTGTTTGTTACCAAGGCAACTCTTTGCCTACACCTATGCACGTATCTGCCTGGCCGACATCTCAGCATGAATAAAAGAACATCACCTGCAACTTAACCTAGCTAAGACAGAGCAACTCACCTTCCTAGCCTCTCCGTCAGTACAGCACCAACCAGATCCAGACTGATCATGATCTTACAGACTTTCGTCAATCTCGTCAAACTTGCTGCTGGTATGCGCATGTCATGCACAAATATATGCGTACGCATGCTTAGTGAATAAGACTCAATGGCCTTCATTTATCAAAAGTGCGTACACCAAATTTGCAGAAATAATAAATAAAAAAATAAAAATAAGGTAAAAAATAAATAAAATAATCAATAATTCAATAAAATAATTCAGACTGACAAAATAATAAAAAATAAAATAATTGTTTATAAAAAATATTAATCTTTTAAAGAATAATAATAATAATAACAATACAAATAATAATAATTACATTCTTCTTCTACATAACAGTAAGCACCATTAATAATGAAAATCATAATAATAAGAAGAAGAATATTACAAATTGTCATGCAGTTATTAATGTGAATGAATGGTACTCTACATCACATCATCATCACTACTATACACCCCGATACATGTGACGTGATTCGAAATTGAATGCTAATTGTTTCAAAAGACGTGCTTTTTAAAAGACGGATTTTAAAAAATGGGATATTATACCTGGGGAACCCCTTTTCTAACCCAAATTGTTGGTCATGTAAATGCGTATCGGGATATCCCCATTGTGATTTGTGTTCGGCGCATGTTCTATTCGCAAGGAATCTTGGTTTTTGAGTAGAGAAACTTCTCGGCGCTTACAAAAATGTGCAGTATACCGGAAGTCAACATGGCGAGACCAGGCAAGACACAGCACAGCATACTTTTGGAGCGAGGTCAGTAACGTTACCAGCATCAAGGCTCAAACAAAGGCGATTGCTATCTGCCCCAAACTATTCATTATCCACATGCTGCTGCTGTTGTTGTCTTTGGATACAGGAAGAAGAATCAGAAATTACGCACATTGCGTCTTAAGTTTATCCGTACGTCTAGACACTAATCGCCCGTCACCGTTTACATTGAGATATTGCAATTCCATGTATACAGGAGAGTATACACGCATGTAATAAGGTGATTCCTAATTTTTCAGAAACCCGAATAGTGTCCTTAACCTGACCATAACCCGAAAATTGGCTGCATGTAAACGTAGTCATTGATGCTTGCATATAGAATGGACAAGGGCTTTGCACACTCCTACTGTGCCTCTGCTCACTTTTAGGAGTCTACACCCCATCCAGAACCTATAATTTCACTATTCCTTTGTCTATTCTTTCATTATTCCTTAATCCATCCCTGTTCTAGCTTATACTATTTTGTTTATTGCCTTCTCAAGATGAATCGCTTGTTGTATTCTTCAACTGTAAGTTGATTTGGATTGTAGAATCTACTAAATGAATAAATGGCAATGTGTATTTATTCCATGTCTGCATAAGCCCCAAAAAGGGCACTTAATGGGTTTTCCATGGGTTCCATGTTGGCCCTCTACTGGGGATTATTTAGATAAGGAAGACCTGGAACCATGAACAAACCTATTTGGGATTCAGATAGAACCAACATGAAGCCCATGAACAAAACCAACGTAGCACCCATAGTATCTCAAGCCCATTTGACACCCAAATTGGCCTCACCATGAAATGTTAGCTAGCTAGGAAAAAAAATCTTTGTTTTTTGTCTACTGTTACGGTGCGATCACACCGGATGCGAATGATGATTTCAATGTTAAGTCAATGCAAAGACGCGTTACGCGCGTAAAAAATTCCTGCGGCGCGAATGAGGCGCGGAGCATGGCGTGGAAGATGCGAATATGCCTCGTTCAGTTGAAAAATCTGAATTTTGGCGTGAATTTGCGCCGCGTTAACCAATCAGGAGCCTAGCTGCTTGCTCACGTGGTGAAGTGTCTGGATGCTTTAATAAATTATTTTGTAATATGACTAAATGCATGGTGGGATTATGCACAACAAAGCAAATATTTTATCACTTAAAACATTATTTCTATATACGAGACATGTTCATGCCAACGGATTTCAATTCTGACGCGCATCACGCGCGTAAATTCAAACTTTTGTTTTTCTCCAGTTTCACTCTTGACACGCGAATTAACACAAAGTAGTCAAGCATCAAACTAGACGCATCAGGCGCGAATTTGACGTGCTATTCGCGTTTGGTGTGAACGCAGCATTAGGTTGCTAACAACTTTGAATACTCACTGGAAGTATTGTGCAAAGTTAGGTCTTTAAATCTATTATGTAATCTTAAACTAGTGAAGAGATTTGTTCTGTGGAGAAATGTTAAATATTTATTTCAAAGATAAGACGTTTAGAAAGAATTATTTGTTTGTTTCGAGTCATTTTAAAGTGAGTAATGCTCTCCAGCTAAACTCAAGTCTCATGCCACAATCAACACAGAACATTAATTAAACCATTCAGTTAGTCTGCTGCACATTGCACTTACCATGTTCCAGAGAGATCATGCAATATTCATGAACCACATGTAAATCTGACAATAGACTCCTGCCAAGGGAAAGAAAAGCTAAGTACCATCAAACATAGAGATTTTGGCAGCCATGACACACACCACAATGATCTAAACGGAGAAGACAGCAACTGAATTGGGACAATAAGAACGAGTTGAGACCATTGCAGGGAATATGGTGAGTGAGATGTGCGTGACCCATCTGCCCTTTTAATTATGCCGAACTCCAATTTCAGATTTTTTCCCCCACCAGTTTTAGTTTAGTCTGATGTTCAGTGTTGCATGCATCATTTCCTATGCAACTAAACATACTGTTTCAGCCAAGCAGAAAAGACAACGTTCATTTGAGGTAAGCTGGTATCTAACGAGACTATAACTGAGTGAAAATGAATTGTTTGGTGTAAAGTGAGGTGAAAAAGTCTGTGTCTAATTCAGACATTTTAATGAAATCCTTGCTGCAGTGAGTTTCAGTTAGCACTTAGCATGGGTCTATTTCAGTACACCACTCTTCTGAAGGGATAGAATCAGTGCGTCACTATTCAGCTGGAAGTTGCTTCTTGGTTTTCCAACTCATTGAAACCCTTCAAAATTGAGGAGAAACGCTTTGATCTTTCCAATAACAAGCAGCCATATTGCTGATGAATAAGGCACTTCCAGGTGAATATGTAAAGTGAGATCCAGTTGGTAATTGCCACTGAATGACTCAATTGAAAGTTAAATGATTCGTCATGCATTAAATATGATTGGGGACCTCCTGAATCATAATCGCCATCAGTGTGGCTTCAGAGAGAGACCTAGTTTGGAAATCCGATTAGAATTAATGTGCACTCATAACCAACGCATGACTCAAAGCCAGAAACTGGTTCCAGTCCCTCTCTGGATTTAATGGGATATTTAAGCCTTCCACAACTAATTTTCTCTGTTTTATATCAGGCTTTACACATTCCTAATAAGACAATCTTTGTCACATGCACAAGTAAACCCCATAGGAAAGGAAAATCGCCTGTGAGATCACTTGAATATCTCAATGAGATAGCTAGGAGTTTAAAAGAGAGAGAGAAAAAAACAGACTTTTATTTATTTCCCCTGCTTCAGGATGTTTTTTCAAAGAAAAAAATACTCTCATTATCTCACATATTATCTCTTCCAGAGATTCAGAAGAGATCACAATAGTCCCTGTGTCCAAATGTGCCTAAAACTGTACTATACAGTAGCTTGGTGTGTGTAAAACAGTACATCAAAAGAACATTCGACATTTCATAAAACTCTATAGCTAGGTGAAAAATACTTTTGAATACTTTCCCATCCAACGAGGCCACAGACGACCAGTATTTTGATTTGTAATTTGTGGGAAATGTCATCTTTGGATGCAGCAAATGTGATAATTCAGTTTAGATTTGCCAAGACACCAAATTCAAGTCCAAATTATTTGAGTTATGCTAATTGCAATAATTGTAGCTATATACTCTTACACAAGTTTTCATGTTGCACTTGCTGATCGAGGTCTTGCTGGGGATAAAACTTCCATGGAGGTGTGTTAAGGGAAGTTGAACCTATACTCTCCAGAACGGTTTGGACACCCTTGTCTTATGAACTGGAGACTGGATATTTAGTAGCCTGGTTAAAACCAGACCATTCTCAGTTGTAACTGAGATATGGTCTGGCAAAGCGTCATAGACAAATCATTTCCAGAGGGGCGTCACCAGCGGATGTCGTGGGTAGACCTAAAACCAATCAGAACGATGAAGGAGATTACGTATGCAGAGCGGCGGCCGGCGGAGAAACATCTCTGAGTGTTGTTCTTTGCTCATTTTTAACAAAAAGGAAACGTTCAAATCGCTTAAAAATAGACGCGATAGCTGATTCGAGCGAGTGATGTTCGATGGCGGCGTCCATCTTTGTAATGTAGGCTACAAATTCTTCTTCAAAATCCCAGCGCTGTCGTCATCGTGTAAAGCCCGCCCCAACGTTTCTGATTGGTTCCGCGATTTCTGTGGACTGGAAATGGGTTTGAATGAGCTCTTTGCCAAACTAACTTTCAGAGCAAATCTAAATTTGCCGGAAGTTGTCTGGGTTTTCCCAGGCTAGATGTTTAGTGAACATTTGCCAAATAATTTACTAAGGTTTGTGCTAGTCAATTTACTAGCATTTTGAACTTGATTTAACCCCTAAGTGATCACTACACACACACAGGCATTTTCCCCTTCGGCTCCTCCCGACCAGCACAGTCTTATCCCTAGATGTCATACAACTGACGCTTTTGACCATACGTCAACATCCGCCGTTTTAGGGTACCCTTGAACGTCGGTTAGATGACGTTATCGAATCCTAACCCTACCCCAGACCTAAACCTACCCCGTCACCTAAATGACGTTAAAGGTAAAGCGTCAGTTGGATGACGCCCCAGGATCGTCATCTAACCGACATTTAAAGTCCCTGTAAAGGTAATTCAACAAAAAAATTCTAAACACATAAATATTGCAAATGTATTGCTAAAACATATTACAAAGACTGTGAACTGTGAAGTACTGAAATACTGAGTTAGATCGTTAAACAGTTTTTCACCCTTGCTAGTTTACGGATTTTTTGGGCGGGGCTAAAACAGGGCTTGAAGACGCACTGGCGCCCAAGAGCTCGTGGACACGCCCCAACTTGATGACGCACGTTGGCTGATCCATAGACAAGGGCTGATCTCTCCCCTAACAATAGAGCACATTTGCATTCGCCGCTCAATCGCGAGTTACTGTCAGTACTAATAGTTACTACAGTCTACAGTTTGCTAGCTTGCTATGCCTTTGACAAGGAAATGCATAGGCTACTACCTGGTTGTGATCATGCACAAAACAGATCGGTGTCTTTATTTAAATTTCCTAAAAACGATCACATCAAGAAGAGGTGGATTAATTTTGTGTAGAGCCAACCTTGATGAAGAGCTGAGGATCACCGACAGCAACACTCGCCTCTGTAGTGATCATTTTACACAGGATCGTTTTATAAACTTTCCTCAGAGACAGCTGGCATTCACTGATACTCTGATGCTGCTGGTGAGTAGAGTGGAGTATCCCTTTAATTGTGTGTTGAATCAGTATTGAACTAACAGTTCTATATTTTCAGTGAATGTAAGTGAGCTATGCTTGATTGTAATTTTGGCTGCCCCTGTAATGGGTCATGTCATACTGTAGATAATACCTTTTCAGGTAGGCCTAGAAAACACCCACTCATTCAAAGACACGCATTTATTGCATGGATAGAGCAAGAGCATAACGAAAGTGTCTACAATAGATGCGTACTGTTCACTTGAATGATAAGGTTTGCCCTTTTTATATGCTGTTAAACTGAAAGTACAAAGCAAACTGTTTGCTGAAATAACCACATAACTGTAATAGCAGTGTACAGTTTATCTCAATCATATTCACCTGAAAGTTGTCTGTTACTATAGCAACAGCAGTGCATTAAGGGCTCTCTAACATGTCAGCTTAGCATAGCGTCAAAACACAGCAATTTATGAGATCCATACCATGTGTTTGAACATCAGTCAAGTGTTTGAAATAACTTCATGTGATCTGATGTGATGTCTTCTCATAGAATGAGAGAAAATATTATTGTATCCTCTCCATTGGTCTTTATGGAAATTATCTGGATGTGTCTGTATGCACATTGTCAGCAAATCACACTCAACTTTCTCCTCCCATCTGTGCTTTTATGGGATTCTGTTTAGCAAATCTGGCTCTTAGGGTTCATATAAACAGACTTTAAGATTCTGAAATCAGATTATAATGGGTTATTTTTGGTTTTGTCACAGTGCCGTGTCACTCACACACGGTGTAGACGGTGTTACTGAATGTCAAAAATTTTATAATTTATTCATTATCATAAAGAATTTAAAGAGAACATCTAAGACACATTTGATGAAAGGTAGCTAAGAAATAAGATTTTTTTTATTTTATTTTTGGTGCCACATTTGCATTTATAGATGAATAAGATAATGTGACGTAAAAAGCAGACCTCTGATCTCATTCCCTGAACAAAGAGAGAAAGGGAAAAGTGTAGATGTGGAAGTGAAGCGTGTAATGAAAGTGCCCAAAGCAGCTTTCGGCTCCAGAGGGACCCTACGTGGGTGCCTCGCTCGTTGGTGAATGGCTCAATTTAAGAGGGTTAATTATTAGGTGCCACCAGAAGGCTCAGTAGACTCATCACGAAACGTTTGCACAAGCACGTACTTTAGAATCCTGCTCCATAGAATAGTACGAATCATATGAGGTAGTGAATGGATAATTGCATCAACGCCGCCCCCCCTTAGAGTCACGTCTCTAGGCCAATCTTGCTGCATTTCCACTGCTTTCTCTAATGGGCAAAGAAAATCAACAGACAAGATTGCTGAACTGAAGGAACATTTTTGGGTCCTATTATCATTATTCCGTGGGTAAACAGTGGAAAACGGCTCTGCTCCTTGTGAGCTTGTGTCTAAACAGAATCATCACTGATTAAACTGGTTAGCCAGCAGCTGCTGTGAGAAAAATGAGAGAGGAAAAGAGCGTTTCTTTCCACCTTATTAAGATTCCTGTGCATTTCTCATGCTAAACGTGTCAGACATGGGTTCTGCCAAGGATCAAGGCTTTAAGAGCTTTGCTTCTATTAGTTATTGTACTCTCTCGGGGCCAGCGTGTATAGTATACTTCACAAACAATAATGGACATTCAAAACTCAACCGCCTCCATCATAAATCATTATTCATGAAGTGTCAGCTAGGAAACTGCGAAAACTTGTGACTTTTCATGCTTGCCTACTGTTGGCCAAAACCAAGGGAGGCTGGCAGCCATCCAAATCTCAGAGGAAAGCACCTATTGACGAGGAACGAACTCCCACTGTTACTCGCTTCCTGTGCTTATAATGCCCACAGAAGTCCTCGCCCCCAGTCTCCAGGGGCGTTTCAACAGCCAAAGAGGAACTTTGAATTTAAAAGGAGATGTGTGGACCCAAAGGGCTTGCTGAGGGGTTTTGAATAGATCCTTACACATCTAAAGAAGACCCCAGGTCAGATACTTAGTGAGTTTGGAGGCAGAAGAGTGGAATGGGACGGGATCCAGTCAGGCAGGAGATAATAAAAAGGTGTGTGAGCATCACAGTATGAAGAGCTTTGTAAATGGTACCATCTGTCGGAGCACATTGTCAACGTGCTGTGAAGGTGCCAAACGCAGGCAGGTGAATATCTCCTGTCCTTCCTGCTGCTGTCGTACGTGCTGAAAAAAGCCCTATGCTAATTAGGGCGAAAGCTGTAGACTCGTAGGAATTCCTAATTAATGAACAAGGTCTCTATGGATTGTTCAAGGTCAAGTGTGCAGGGCATATTCTGAGGATATATAATTGCTCAGCCATATATGAGATTATGTCTGCACAGTTAGGCTATTGAAAATCCACTCTTAGACTGCATTCCATGCATATTGGCATAACTAAAACGTCCAACTAAAATATCTAAAACGTCCAACTTTAAGTGTCTGGAATGGACATTTAGAAACTGGTCTTAAAAAGAGATATATAGTATCCACAATAGTCAGTAACAAAGTTGCTTTTTGAGTTACTTTAATATTATTTACACATTTAAACATGCAACTTTATGTTTGTGTTTATGTATCGTATTTCAATAAGTAACAAAAGGAATTAAAAACATCAACTTTAACTAGACAAACTGAAATTTGCTGCCTTTCAAAATAAATTTGAAGGCTTGTTATTGGACCAATAGAGGTGAACGTTGTGATGTATGCTTACACATTTTTAGCTTTGAAACCGATGTATCGACAGAACATGATACGGCCATTGCACTCAAAAGTGGAAGGAGTAAAGCAGTCGAAAAGAAATTAAGGTTTTTGATGAAAACATTCCAGATTTTACTCCATTTAATGGACTTCAATGGGAACCAAAAGGTTCAAGGTCCAAAAGACAGTTTCAGTACAAACTGCAAACAGTTCATAGGGCTTTAAACAATTCCAGACGATGAATAAGGGTATTATCAAGCGAAACGATATCTCATTAAAAAAAAGTTTACGTTTTATAAGCACAAATGGTCGACTTGCTCTGTTCTGTAATGCGCGTTTGTGACTCTCCTGTTCGAACTCGTTCATCAAAATGAAGAATCTTTTTTCGTGTCATTTGGTTCATTCAATGAATGAAATGAACGAGTTGACTCTGGAAAAGATTTGTTCATTTTAATGAACGTGTCATTTGGTTTATTCAACGAATGAAATGGATGAGTTGACTCTGGAAAAGATTTGTTCATTTTGATGAACGAGTTCGAACAGGAGAGTCACGAACGTGCATCACAGAACAGAGCAAGACCATTTGAGCTTATAAAAAACTTAAACTTTGTTTTTTTTTTTTTGTTTTTTTTTTTTCTTTTTTAAATAAGTGATCGTTTCGATTGATAAGACCCTTATTCATCATCTGGAATCATTTAAAGCCCTTTGAACTGTTTGCACTGAAACTGTCTTTTGGACCTTGAACCATTTGGTTCTCATTTTATGGAGAAAAATCCTGGAATGTTTTCGTCAAAAAACTTATTTTCTTTTCGACTGAAGAAAGAATGACATGTATATCTTGGATGACATGGGGGTGAGTAAATTATCAGCAAAAGTTTTTTTTTTGTTTGTTTGTTTTTTGTTTTTTTAAGTGAACTACTCCTTTAACTTTTTATGAACTTTATATCTCAGGTTATATCTGCTTTCTTTTTTTACTACTTTGGTTTACCATCGAAAATCTGTAATGCAGCACTGTGAGGTCCCGCATGATAGATAGCTCGTGATTTTTTTTTCTCATTTGTAAATGGCTTTGGATTAAAGCATCTGCTAATTGACTAAATGTAAATGCACAACAATTACTCAGCAGTGTGGTTTGGAATCAAGGTATGTGACTCTTTGAATTCAAAGCACATTCTGTGATCTATGAGAGTCACTGATTTATCCCCATCTCATGTTTTCTTATCCAATTGATTGATTTGAGGAGAACAAAAAAAAATGTCTCAAAAGATGCACTTAAGAACAGGCGAAAGGTTCCTGGATGTGTTTACTTAATGTAAAATATATGTAAGAAATAATATGTTGGATATCTATTATTATTATTAATTATTACCATTATTTTCACCACTGTCACAATCCTCAGTCACCAGAGCAGTCATCTGAGCAGTCACCTCAGCACACTACATTTCCCATCATCCTCTCTGGCTTCCACCTGTTCACACTCAATCAATACACCAGTCTGCCATCAACCTCATCAGTTCCTACATAAAAGCCAGCACCATACACTACTCTGTCTTTGGTCTTGTCATTCTACTCTCATCCTGTACTGGACTAGCTACCTCTGCATTCATCTTCATCTTCATCTACATCCACTACCTGCAAAAAGATAAGACTTTCATTCACATACCAGTATCACCAGAACTATCTGTAATCCAGAGGCTCATCTGCGTCATTATGAAATTATCATATCTGCCTTCATATTTTACCTGTGTTTTCAATCTTCTGTTCCATGACAGTTAATCACATTGATACCTAAAAATAAAAATGTGCATATGGTTAGAAGGCAAGTATTGAAGGTTTAAAAAATGCCTAAATGTCTTTCTGTATGGGTGCATTTTGATGCTGTACGCTACTGAAGCGTCCATGATGTTGTATCAAAATGCCCCATTTGCTTTGACATGTTTGCTTTGCTTTGTTAAATCTTTGAAGGTCTAAATTTAGTGGAATTTGGCTTGCACTTATGTAACCGACGAATGTAATCTGTCAGCCATAGTCCCACAGCGGCTAAACACCTTCTGGCTCAGCCAGCTACATTAGCAACATCCCAAACGCTAACTATAGTGTGAGCTATTATTGCAATCTGTCAAACCCAAAATGCTTTCTTTTTTAACTAACTGTCTGAAAACCTTTTGTTGAAATGCAGCTTCTGTCTAAAAATAAAGTGCAGTAGGTAGACCAGTTTTATTCATTAGCTCAGTTGTAAGTTGGTTCAACTCCATCTAGCTTTTATGTAAATGCAAGTTGTGTTAATTTAAGGTCAAGTACTTCGTAGATTCTATTATATTTAATATATTTTAAGTAAAGACTGTTGAGTAAACTTAAAGCTACACTGTGTGATTTTTACCCCATCTAGCGGTGAAAAGGTATATGACCATCCAGTGAATGTTAGTTTCTGTTGCTCTCAATTCCGATTTTGTTTTAACTCCTACGGTGGCCAATGTAGTCCAAGATTAACTTGGCTTCCAGTTCGATCTCATCCATGAGTGTTAACTCAAACGTAAATGCGAAAGGCGAAGCTTGAATTAACCAGTATGTCCCTCTTTGGCTAATGTACTTTCAAGATGGAGGGGCAACATGGCGACCATTAGAACCCCTTACCCTTATGTATTTTCAATGGCATACTATACACTCACGAGAATACTTTATTACTTGAACGAAGTAAATATACATTAATGAGTACATATATTTTTGAAAGAACTAAGTGTTTTTAGCTAAGAATAAACTAAAAGAGTTACACAGTGTAGCTTTAAGTAGATATAAAAGGTTTTCTTGTTGATTTTAAAAGTCCCCCTGTGGTGAAAATCAAGCTTTTGTTTGTCTATGGGGTGTCTTTAGTATGCTGTAAGACAAGTTCAAATTCATAAGTCAACACCATTGAGTATTTTGTTGTTACTGAGTAACAGTCAAAGACAGTCCAAAGACAGTCTCCTAACCAAGAGACCAAATGCAGTCTCAAAAACAATTTGAAATTGTTGGTGTTTCTATCACAAACTACCTTGTGACCAATCAGGTCAACGAGTGGATCGTGGGTATGAGTGGAGGTGGGGCTAATTTGCATATTCATGGACCTGCACACTAAATGAGTCAAGGGGAAAAACATGTAAATGTAATTTTTGTGATTAAAATATGACATTTAAGGAATAGAACTATTGACAAATGGGTCAATCCAAATTGGAATTATTTAAAGTGTGTTGCAAAAAAATGGTGTAAATTCAGTCCCCTTGGTCTTGGATCAACATTGGATCAATGTTTACACTTTTGGGGGAGATAAACTCACAGATGGCTAGGGTTGGGTACCGAAACTCGGTGCCAATAGGGAACCGGTTCTGACGTAAACGGTAGTAACCAGAACTAATTAGAATGAACATTTCGGTGCCTGATTTCGATGCCTGAGTCTGTCGCATGAGGCGCACACACGCAGTCTCTCGCTTTCTCCCTCTCCCTCTCCAATGTGCGCGCACTATACGGTTTATTGAAGCACTGTCTGGTCTGTATTGCACGCGCGCTCTTGCTCGGTCGCTCTAGATTCCGGGAGATTTGAACTAATTTGCGATCATCTGGGAGCCGTTATCAATATGCGGGAGACTCCCGGAACGTCTGCTGATAGCGAGGAGATTAAACACACGTGAAATGTTTGGCTGCATTTCACATGTAAAATTACGCGTCAGAATAACTATTGTCTATATAGAAGAATCACCATTCGCGCCGCGTTGACGCTCACGTCGTCATATTATATTAGCGCACGCATCATCTGCTCCACAGAGTTCTCTGCCGAAAAAGGAAGCTTGTCGGCAGCGCGAGATATTTGGCAGCGAACGCAGCGTCTCGTTCCCTATTCAGAGAACATGGGTTACACAGAGACGTTCTCTTTCATATACTCAAAGCGGCGTATAAGACGCAGGAACGAAATATCAAACTGGCTAAGACCTTAACTTGTAAATGACAAGATAACTTAGCCTACTACTTGACTAATTGTAGCTATGTAGCCAAATCGCCTGTAGCCATGTCAATATTATATTACCCTGGTAGTAATCTCTATTAATCTCCAGTATAACATTATTTAATATAATATTGTTTTATTTGATATTATGTAAATATGAACTTTTATTTTACATTGGTTTATTTATTATTATCATATGTTACTTGTATTTATATTGTAAGTTAATATTGTGTCCAGTTTGGCCCTGTAAATAAAGGGGTATTATTATTATTATTATTATTATTATTATTTTTTGACAAAGTGTGTGCGGTTTTGTTTTCTTAAGTACCGTTTCAAGAACCGTTTAGGCACCGGGACCGTTTAAAAAAGTAGGTACTGGTATCGGATAAAACCCAACCGATACCCAACCCTACAAATGGCATACTAATAGTTAATGAACAAACTTGGTTAAGAGAATATATTGAATATAAGAAAATATTAAGTACTTCACCTTTAAGAAAGGGAGAGAGAGAGACTCTCATGTTTCGGACTGAGGATTAACTATATTCTGATAGTTTCTTAGAAACTTTACAAAGGACATCCTCTCTAGAGTGAGCTGTTCATGCTGTCCTCTCTTCAGAGGAAAATGGCATTAAAGGACCGTTAAAGAAATGCCTACAGAAGTGCTTGGTCAGCACTCATCCCAGCATTAATCCTTTTTTACATTTGTAGACAGGGATCTCAGCACATTTCTTAATTGTATCAAAGCAGCTTCACAGCAATAAACAAGTCAGTTCAGCGTTGATTATCAAGTATGAAATTAGTTCAAATCAGCTATAGGCAACTCTGCAGCAGACAATAGGGTACAATGACAATACTTGCTGTTTAACTACCATAGTACGATTCATCGTTGAAATCAACTAGCTATAATCACTAATGTTTCCCGAAACCATATTGTGGTTTCGGGAAACATTAGTGATTTCCAATGTTTGCTAGAATGATTTCTAATGAAACATTAGTGGTTTCAACTTTCAACCACGTTGGTTAATGATGTCGTGCACGGGGTGGGAGTAATAAATACTGTTAATGAATCTGTTTGAGATTGATTGAAGGCTTGATGTTTTGCTTTATATTATGGACACAGTTATATTTTCTCAGTTATTTTGCTTGATTTTCCAGATTCAATCATAGGCTCGTTAGTATAGCACATGCGCACTCTTGAATAACGATGCTTTAGAGGGGTCATGAACTGGCTTTTTAAATTTTATTATATTGTTGTCTGAGGTGAACCTATGACGTTCGCTTGGTTTTTGCATTCAAAAACATCAAAATGAATAAGTAATAGGCTATTTTGTACCCTATAGTTTTGAGCCCAGCTCAGAAACGCTTGGTTTTTATGGGCGTCTCACACTGAAGACTTGGAAGTAAACGCCCACTGCTGTGAGTGGATAACAGTTTTGCATATTATAATGAGCTTCAACTCACCTCGTCGGTGTACTTGGGGGAAATTGTTTTGAAAACATGCCATTTTACAAAAATTGTTTTTGTAAAATGGCAACCAGAATGATTTGCCCATACATGTTCGACTCAGAGTCCGTGTGTTGCACAATTCCTGTCAGATCCAGTATAGACGGCAAAGTACCGTTCTTTACTCTTAAATGGGGGGTTGACTGAGATTTCACTTTTTTCATTTTAAATAGTGTGTAATGTTGCTGTTGGTGCATGAACAGTATCTGCAAAGTTGCAGCGCTGAAAGTTCAGTGTAAGCAGAAATATCGTCTTTTAAAAATCAGGAATTATATTGCCTACAAAAACGACTCGATTGGGACTACAGCTAGGTTATGGTACGTCACTAACCCACACATTTGCATCAACCCCTCCCTCAGAATATGCAGAAAATGGCATGCGTATATTTCTGAGGCACGTCGACTCGTCGAGTGTGTGGTTCACGCAACTGTCAGGTCTTCTGTGTTTCGGGCTTCCCATGGACGCTATACTTCCTCAACAATGGATACAATTTATGTTTGATTATGTTCCTGAAAATGACGATCGTAATCTAGCTCTCTCTGCTGCGCATTTTACGGAAGACAGCTTCCAGAATCTCCACGAGTTCAACACCGGATTCAACAACAAACTGTTAGTGCTACTAAAACATGAAGCAGTTCTGACTTTAAAACAAGAGGCAGCAGTGTTGGGCCACAATCTGTAAGTAGGCTAAGACTTCATCATTTTAAATGTATTTGCATGTAATTCCAGACGTAGCCTTGTGTTTTATTTATTTTTATTTTATTTTTTTCAAATGCCAGCGCTGGCTTTATAGCCACTACTAGTTAGCCTATGCTATTTTTTGTCCACGACAAACGCGTACAAACATTATGGACCTGAATTTTCAAAGTACTAATGTTTTAAACATATTTTTCATGTATATATGCTTTATGACGTTTTTTTTTTTATTTGATCAAGAACGTAAACTTATGCCAACGCTGTTTGAGTATGACATTAGTAGCCAGTCAGTTGCTATTGTTGCCAGTCAGTTGCTATTGTGTAAAACAATCGTGTATAAAGTTACAAAAATGTAGCAAATTATCATTCAGAAACGTTTAGTAAGAGTGTGGTGAGTTTCTGCTTGACTCTCTTCATTGCGGGTTTCTCGGTCTGATTCTGCCTCAAACTGATACTGCAGTTCGACACATATTTACATCTGGACCGGAGCTCATGACATACATATTTCGCCCGTAAAGGTAATGGGAGTTAATCTTCCGGACAACGTGAGCGACAGTTTAGCTAATCACAACACACCGGCCCAAACTAACCAATCTGAGCCCACTACGTGTTTCTGAGGGAGTGTTTTCATAGAATCAGGAAGTCAACCGGTCCATCAGGGGACAGAGGAGAGTGCGGCTGACAATAAAGGTGAAGTTTATGAAAAATAAGACTTTTAAAAAAAGAAAAACCATGAATACATGTTATATTGCACCCGTAAATACAATCATGCAAAGAAAAAAAGCAGTCAACCCCCCCTTTAATCGGTCTGCAAATCCAGTCTTGTTTACAAAACAATCCTCAGTGAAATGAAGCGAACAGACGGTTTTACCCTCATCAGCTGGAGTGGAATGTCTTTAAAAACAAAGATTTGCATTCATATTGGAATCCAGAGCATATGCAGCGACAGTCAGCGCGGTGGCTCATTCCAATTTGACATCACGAGGTAGACCTACCGCTATGATATTTAGCTATGCATGTAATGCGCGAATCGGTGGGCGGGCCTAAACCGGCCGTGTTGAAGTAGGTGTTGATCTTCTGCGGGGGTGGTGTTTTATCCTCTTTGACGTCATAGTTCCCCACTTTGAAAAACGAATCGTTTGCTGAGGCTAACAAGGACATTTTCGGTTCTGAAACTTACAGGATATTCTTATAATATGATGACCTCTTAGATATCAAAAGCTCAAGGAAAATTTAATTTCTCAGTTCATCACCCCTTTAAATCGCTTGACAAACTAAAAGACGTAAATGACATATGCGCAGTATGTTTTTCTTGCTTATTTTTCTCAAGATGAGGATTTGAGTCGACGTCATACAAACAAGAAAGTATGCTTGTAACGACAGATCTCGAGCTGTGGTTAGAACTACACAACTTTGCTATTCTGTTTGCGAACGTTGGTCACTGTAAAAAATAATCCTGTTAAAAAAAAAACAAAAAAAAAACGGTAAACTACTGGCAGCTTTGGTTGCCAGCATCATACCGTAAAAATACGGTGTGTTACTGTTTTTGTGTTAGAGGATGTAGCTGTTAAATCAAAGTTTTATAATGTAGCTGACAATACAGTATTTAGCTGTTAATTTCAAAACCAGTAACACACCATATACTTACGGTATGATGCTGGCAACCACTGATGTTTTTTACAGTGATGGTTTCGAGAAACACCGACTTGTTGAACCTTGCCGATAACGACGGGACTTGCGACCACAGTTGGCTACCAATGCTTTTGGGAAACGTACCCCTGCTCCAGTCAAATCTGCTTGATTTCTGTGATTTGCAAGGCAAATGTTAAAACCCCAAAATTCACTTTGCTTTCCGTTCGGCCGCCTCATGAAGTGGGTGGTTTGTTACCTTGTCTAACTGCCGCATGCATTAGTCTTGCCCGCGCCAGTGCAGAAAGCGCAAGGTGACTGTGGCTGTCTCCAAGCCTCACCCTCCACTGCCCGCAATACATCAGCAGATGCTCACAGCCGCCCTGCCTAAAAGACAGCTGGGGATGCTGGGGCCCAGAGACCCCCGCCCTGACCCTGCTGCCTGCTGCCCTATGATAGATGATGATGTCCAAATAGTCGAACCGCCGCAGAGGCGACAGATAACACCTCCACTGGGCGTGGGGGAGCTTATCGAGCAGAGGCGGCAAATCCCATCAGCTGTAGAAAGGCGTATTTAAATTGCTTGGCTGGGTCGCGTCGATATTGAATTGCAGCCGGCTAAAAGTGTGAGGTTTTAATGTAATCACAAGAAGCGGCAAAAATGCCAGGGGAACATTTATTCACAGGTGCCTCTTGAGTTATTGACAGAGAGTTGAGCTGGGGAAAATTACAGGGTAAATGTCTTATTTCAGAGGAAAAATCAAATGAAGGTTTGTATTAGGCTTGTAATGAAGTGAAGGCTGCATTATCTTTCTTTGTTGAATAACCTCTGCTCTATGAAGAGAACTGATCTCTTCTGACCACAGTAAGGTCTTAATGCTGAGGACAGTATGATTTGTTTGAAGATTACGGCAAACTTGCTGCTGAAAGTTTGCCCATCTTTCATAGATTTTCTTTGAACCGGGTAATGACATTTCTTGTTTCAAAAGAATGCTTCGAGGACTAGAAATGGAATTTAATGGGGGCCAAGCCGAGCCATGGGGTATGAATCTGTGTTTTTAAACTTTAAATTTTTATGGACGTTAGATCAAATGCGCAGTGTGGCTCTCAATCCAAAATCTTTTGAAATGTGCATCTGAAGTCAGTAAAGATGGGCTCTGACTACAGGAGTTTTTTTTTTTTTAATCTTAACAAATTGTGAAATCTGGTTGAGTCACGTACATACAGTAGGGATAATCTTCACAGATTTTCTACTTTCAAATCTCAAACCTGCAAACGAAACAAGATTTGAAAATAGTAGAGCATCACACTCACATTCTTAAGATTATCATGCCAGATTTAGCATCACACGGGGAAACAGATGGAAACAAAATGGATACTGTGTTGCTGCAACTTGCTGTATTAAATGAGGAGATTCCTCAGCTGTTCCTCTATCTCTGTTGTCCACCGGACCAGTGCGGCTGCATGTTGTCTCGCAGTCATCATTTCAAAAGTTCTGTCACTTCTATCTCATTGTAGACTGGTCTTTCATTGGCGATTGTGGAAGTATTGACGTAATCGTGGTCGCAATCATTCAAATATAAAATTTGGCCCCAATGTATCCGCGAGTAGATCGAGAGGTGTTTTCCCGGGTGTCAGGAGAAGTAAATCGGCCTGAAACTCCTCTAATCTGAGTCCGGTGTAAAAGGGCAGTGGTGTGTCTTCCTTTATT
Organism: Cyprinella venusta; assembly: GCA_038021265.1. Classification (NCBI taxonomy): domain Eukaryota; kingdom Metazoa; phylum Chordata; class Actinopteri; order Cypriniformes; family Leuciscidae; genus Cyprinella; species Cyprinella venusta. Next base: position 23,146,900 of record CM075873.1, on the reverse strand, counting down.
TACTGCAGTGGTGATTTGTTCAAGGGAGCCATGATTAGATTTAACAGTTGTTGTTTCTTTGAAATAAGTCTCGTCTGCTCACCAAGGATGCAGTTACACAGTAAAACTGAGTAAAAACGATGATCTTGGGAAAATATGCTTACAATTTAAAGTAGCTGTTTTCTATTTGAATTTATTTTAATTAGTTAACACTTTACTTGAAGGGGTGTGCATAAGACTGACATGACACCTTCATAACCATGACATGACATGTCATGAATATGAAGGTTTTATGCATGTTTATGACGACTGTCATTAAGTGTCATTCACTCAATTATGACATTTTTAATGCAAGTATGACATTGTTGGAGATGTCTTTGTTTTGACATCATAAATGGTCAGTGTCTTGGTAATTACAACTTGACATTATGAATACAACATACATTAGCATAAATATGTCATAAACATGGCATAGCAGATTGTTTATCAAATTAAAGAAACTTAGCTGTATGGGTTAACATTACATTAAACTGTCATGGTTGGTTTTTTCATTGGCTGTCATGAAGCCATTACAACTGTGTCATGAATATTTTTCTTGACCTCAACTGCAGTGGTACACATTGAATTTGTCATTAAAATGTTACAATGGCTTCATGACAGCCAATGTCAAACCAACCACATGATAGTTTACTGTAATGTTAACCAATAAAGCTAAGTGGTTTCTCAATTTTGATAATTAATCTGCTATGTCATGTTTATGACATTTATGACAGGTTGTGTTGTCTTAGTGATCTCATGACAAAGATTCTGACAGGTTATGATTGTATATGTAAAGTCAAACAATGTCATATTTGCATTAAAAAATGTTATAATTGGGCAAATGACACAATGACATTTGTCATAAACATGCATAAAACATGTCAGAGAGAGAGAGAAAGAGAAAGTGTGTACCACATGAAAATGTACAGCGAAGTCTCATCCTAAGACGTCATATAACTGACGTCCTGGGACGTCTTTTGACCATACGTCAACATCCGCCGTTTTAGGGTACCCTTCAACGTCGGTTAGATGACAATATCGGATCCTAACCCTACCCCAGACCTAAACCTATCCCATCACCTAACTGACGTTAAAGGTAAAGCGTCAGTTGTATGACGTCCCAGGATCGTCATGTAACTGACGTTAAATAGTACCCTAAAACGGCGGATGTTGACGTATGGTCAAAAGACGTCCCAAGACGTCAGTTATATGACGTCTTGGGATGAGATTGTGTTAAAATGTACTATACTCAATGATACCACGTTTCATTCCTCGTCGAATATCACAGAAACAACTATGATAATTCAGTGAACATTAATGGAAAACAAATGTTAAAACTCTGTAAAGGTTTAGGACTCTACATCATCAATGGCAGAACTTGTGGAGATACATTAGGTAGATTCACTTACTGCTCCAGATTAGGAACCAGTGTGGTTATTCAATAACAGATCCAAAACACATTAATGCCTTCACAGTCAGACCTCAGCTCCCGATCTCCAATCACTGCCAAACTGTGCTTTATCTGAAACCCTTTATCAGAATCTGAAAAACTGTTTCCTCTGAAAGCTAAACTTAAATGGAATCAATCCAACTGGGATCAATTCAAAGAAAACATGAACAGTCCTACTATATTAAAAACGCTGGATGAATTTATGTCCACCGACTTCTGTTTAGATATTCATGAAATAAATTTAGTAACAAAAAAAAAAAACTTAAATTACATATTCAAAACATTGATAACTCTATCTAACATCAAACGGCAAAGCAAACAAAACAAATCAACAGAGAATGAGAAAGGATGTCTGGTTCGATGATGAATGTGCAGGTCTCAGGAAAGAGCTAAGGAGACTCTCTAACAAAAAGCACAAAGATCCGTCCAGCTAGACATTACGGCTCTCTTACTCATACTGTCTGCAGAATTACAAAAGAGTTTTGTGGAACAAAAGGGAACAGTATTTGAAAACCAAAACTGATGAAACTGAGGATTCGGTAGATCAAACATTTTTTGGAACCTATATAAAAAAACTCGAAAAACCCAAATTAGAGATGTCACTCCAGAATGGCTCAATTTGAAAATCCTACTTTGAAAATTTGTATAAAAAAAAATCGAAACGGGCAAACCCGATCTCACAAGAATTCGTACGAATTTTACGAGGTGGCTATTTCGTAACAATTCGTACGAATTAGTGCGTTTTTGCTAAATCGTACATATTTTACGAATTGGCCAATTCGTATGAATTCGTACGAATGACCTACCCCTGACCCCGCCCCTAAACCTACCCATCACGTGGGTTTGGACAAATTGTACGAATTCGTACGAGTGAGGTCGTATGAATTAGTACGAATTAGCCACTTTTTAATCACTCGTACGAATTCGTACGAATTGGTCGTGAGATAGCGTAGAACCGGCTGACCTTAACCAACCTCAGAGTAAAATAAATAAAACTCTAGAAGATTCGGAGAAAACAATAAGAAATGATCAAAATCCATACCAACATTATCCATAATGATCAAAATTATCAAATAGATAAAACTATAACAATAACTGAAATGCAAGAACATATTAAAAATCTTAAATCAAAGAAAGCATGTGGACACAATCACATTAGTAATGAAATGCTTAAACTCAGCAGTCCCATCATGATTAAAACTCAAGACAAATTCTTTAATCGTCCCTGAGAGCTGGTCTGAAGGACTCATCGCACCCATATTTAAGAAAGGCGATTGATTTTGTGCTATAGATACGCACTTTCATGAAATCGTGTTGCCCGATCATATTCAGTAGGCTTGATAACTATAACCTCCCGCAGCCACTTATGTCCATCGGCGTCATCATAACCTTCACATTTTTTTTCTGATTTGAGTGATCCATCTGTATCATGCTAGCATAATGTGTCAGGGCCCATTCGTGAGGGCCCATTGACAATCAATCTGGACAAAACCAGAGTCATGGTGTTCCAGAAGAAGGCCAGATCTCAGGAACACAAACACCAGTTCTTGTATAATGGCCAGGTCCTGCAGCACAGCACGAGCTACAGCTATCTGGGCATCGACATCAGTGCTTCGGGATGCTTTGGTCTGGCTGTCAAAACTCTGAGTGAAAAGGCTCAGAGGGCTTTTTATGCTATATCTTGATGCGGGCACTTAAAATTACGATTACACTTTATTTCGATAGTCACTTTAGACATTCTACTAACTATAACTTTTCAACTACATGTCAACTAAGTGTCATTATTAGTAGGCTGTAGTAGACTGTCAGTAGACTGTTAGGTTAGGGTTAGGTGTTAGGGTTCAGGTTAGGAGAACAAGTTGACTTGTAGTTGCTAAGATACTTACAGTCAGTTGAATGTCTGTTGGGGGACCAACAAAATAAAGTGTTAGCAGATATTAAGTTAACAGTCTACTAATACTTTAATGATAGTTAGTTGACATGTAGAGGCAAAGTTACTTATAGTTAGTTGAATGTCTAAAGTGGACTATCAAAATAAAGTGTTACCAAAATTACCCATTAAAACATTACCCATTTGAAACCTTGATTCCATCATTCTCTGAACTGAGTGACACTGAAAAAATGTTCTTCTTGCTCTGAGAAAATGATAGTACAGCTGCACTAGCGGCTAAATGCAGTATGTGTTAGCTATTCACAACGCCAGAGACAGCTAATTCTCTTGAGTGACCCAATGTATTTATTAAGATTTATTTACAATGCTACATGTGACATGATTTATACTTGTATATTTTACTTGTTTGTTTTATTATTTATATATAATATGTTGATTCTTTGGCAACATTGTTTCACAGTCATGCTAATAAAGCAAATTTGAAATAGAGAGCTAGGCTCAAAAAGAGATGGAGAATGAATCTTAAAAGCTTCAACAACCAAGCCACTTCTGGGCAGTCCCTCTTTTTTTCCATGTCTAAAATAAAAAAGCCAACAAGAACAGAGGGCCGCAAAGTGCTTTGATGAATACATGCTTTTTCATCCGTGACATTGGCAGCACTGAGGGTTATGTAGGACACCATTTGACTTAAAGGCCATTCTAATTATCACTGAAATGTTTCAGAAAAGACGAGTCAGTCATGGCTTTGAAACACTGCGCATGGAAATCAGCATCTGGTGTTACTGTTAAATGTAACACGGAACAATATTGCAATAAAACATAACTTATTATTCCATGTCATTTTTTTTATGGAATGTAACACATTATAATTCTGTAACTCGACTACACATCATCTGTTTATCCCCTCAACAGTGTGCATGTAATGGAAAACAAGACTGCTAGAGTAAATCCACTGCTGCTCTGAAGCAACACACAAATTCTGTTATTCTGCTTGCAACAACTGGATTGTAAACATTCAGATTTATCTTTGTTTGCCGGCAGTATTTTGAAGCTTTTAAAGCATAAATCTCGGGGTGGGCTTTGAAGAAACCCTCTTCACACTCTGCGCATCACTGATCAGCATGACACACATTCGCAGGACTATCATGGCCAAGCATGGGAAGAGATTTCAATTATAGTCAGTCAGTAAATTACATGAAAAGAGAAGTATAGAACATTGCTTATTTGTAAAAGTAACTCTGATATTATAGTTATTAATTTAACAACACTTATCAAGTAACACGTATAACACAACCCTTGTGATAAATGTACTGCCATTCAGGATTGTAAGAGGGTTTTTTTAAACACTATTTTATTCAGCAAATCTGCTTTCCTTAGATCAAAAGTAATGGTAAAGATAATATATATATATATATATATATATATATATATATATATATATATATATATATATATATATATATATATATATATTCAAAGAATCCTGAATATGTATCACAGTTTAAAAAAATAAAATAATAATACTTAAGATGAATTCAGCTTTGATACTGTAGTAATAATAACTGTTTCTTAAGTAGCTGTGGTTGCCAGCATCATCCCGTAAAAATACGTTGTGTTACTGTTTTTTTTTTAAATTAACAGCTAAATACTGTATTGTCAGCTACAGCACATAACTTTAATTTAACAGCTTTATGCTCAAACACAAAAACAGTAACACACCGTATAGTTACGGTATGATCCTGGCAACCACAGCTGCCAGTAGTTTACCGTTTTTTTACAGGATTATTTTTTTACAGTGGCTGATTTCTGAAGGATAATGTGTCTGAATTTTCAGGTAAAGCTGAATTTTCAGCATCATTACTCCAGAGGAATAAATTAAATTTGAAAAATAAATTCAGATAGAAAACAGTTTCACAATAATACTATTTTTAACTGATTTTTTGTCAAGTAAACGTAGCCTTGGTGAACACCTCTTTCAAAAACAATAGAACACCAAAATGTTGTATGTATGTAGAAATGATGCTTGTCTTATTTTCATTCATTGTAGCCTACTTTAGCAATCAACAATCATTGAAAATGATTTTTCGATTTAGTCGTTTTTTAAAATGTGGTTGATTCAAAATCGATTCTCAACGGCCACAAATCGATTTTTTTTTTTTCCATATTCAGGACTCGCGGTGCAGCGTCTTCTCTCTCTGCACAAGGCAGGCGTCAAGCACTGCAGGCGTCGAAACACACTCGTGTTTAGGAGAGGGGACATGACGGAATATTCACTTGCACAATTGAGCCGTAAGTAACGTTTTCATTTTCACGTCTTTAAAGCGTCAGATATTGAAGCATGGTCAAAACTGTCAGTTAGATGACGCCTTGGGATGAGAATGCGTTGGGTTTAAACATTCAATCAATGTTAAACTATCCCGTGCTCGCGCACTCTGACATGTTTTTCACTGCGTGCACATACAGCAAAGCCTAAATCCACCTCACAAAGAGCTCGCCAGTAACACAAGTTCTTTTTCGTGGATTATAACGATTTGACAGTTAAAAAATTATGTCAAAACTCTGGTCTTGGTGAGTAACCTTGTAAAGACAGTCGGTTATGTCTTAAAGAGTAACTAAACCCTAAACCAACTTTTTTTAGTTAATGATCTGTAAGAATGGATCTTTATTAATACCAGTCATTGATTTGACTAACTTTTTTTGACGTTTGTGTATAAAATGTTTTATTTCTACAATATATGGTGTAAAAACGTCTTAGTGCTGCCCTCTTCAGGTTGAACGGTGGCTACTGCAGTTGAATTTTCCTATTGGATGTTCCGCACTTCATGACGTATGCAGGTTTCAGCTCACCACGCTCTTGGTACGAGCTACGCCCTTGGTGGTATAAAAACTACCATTAAACCCTGTGTTGTTGTTGTGTGGAATCCCTTCTGTGTTGTTGTTGTGTGCTGGGTGCACGCGATAGGAAACGGCAGCATTGCTGATACTTATTTTTAGCTCAATACAGACCGATTTCACACAAAACAGGCATAAATTACATACATGCATTGTGAACGTCAGACTTATAATCATTTTCGTTCCGTCTCATCAACGAAAACTCGAAAACGTCTCGTCATGTTTTAGTCACCTCAGAGCTATTTTAGCTAGTCATCGTCGCGTTATCGTCATCAAAAAACGGTGCGTTAACGAAATGAATATATAGTCATCACTGACAAAAACATCACTGCCACTAGTAAACTTATGTCCACTGTTCTTTTTTGTATAAATATAGGATTTGTATTAGCCTTCATCTATATTTATTATAGTGGAATCGAGAATCAAATCAGGAATCGAGAATTAAAATCGATTCGAATTGAGAGCTTGTGAATTGAAATTGAACATCTGAATCCATGCAGCCCTAGTAATTATGTGAATAATTCTAGAACCTGTCTGCCTGATCAATATATATATATATATATATATATATATACAGTATATATATTTTATACTGTATTTTATATACAGTATATATATTTTTATATTTTCTGAACGATATGTGAGAAGTGTTTGTGTCGCTTGTCTGCACCGTTAGAATGCTAGAGTGTTCTGGGAGGATGCAAGAGCATTGTTTTGGTGTTGCTATAGGGTGTCCTGTTAGTTGGTTGTTAGAGTGATTTGGGGGTGTTTAGGCAGTTACAAGTAAAAAATACTACTAATAAAAAAAAATATTATCCTATTATGAGCAATAGTAATATTCATAATGATGAGTTAGTATCAATACTTTGGGAACATAAAGCATAAATAACCAAGGCATAACAGTTTTTAGTTTTTGAAGACCGTAACCCTGGCAATAGTAATTGGTTCAAGTATTCAATGAGAGAGGGCATTATTTCAGAAAGAGCTAAAAGTGAAAGGGAGGCACAAAAGAAACTTTCTCCAAGCTTATTTACAATTCATAGACTGAGTGAAATAAATTGGCTATATGGCTTTGACAGCTAGTTTTATGTTCCCAATAATAAAATACAAAAAACATGACTTTGTGACAAGGTGCAGATGGCAGTGTTTTAGAGTGTATTAATGATAGTGTGATCAGAAAGTTCTGTGATGTGAAAGTCGTGTATGTTCTGGACAAGAAAATGGAGGAGAATTAAAAAAAACATCAAGAATGTTTTATTAACCCATTCACACTTAAAGTAAACCTGCTCAGATGTTTAATCTCCCATAGTTAGTTTCTTTTAAAGAGAGGAAAAAGATTTCCGTTTTCAGTTTTCTTCTCAATGTTCAACAGTTTTGTCTGACAGCAAGCTGTGCCAAATGAACGCAAGCAGCAGTTTGAAGGCCGTGTGGGATGAGCTCGGTTGTGGGGTCAGTCTGTGAGTTCATCCGACAGACCTGTCTGGGTCATTGTGCTCATCAGATCATCTATTTCAACATGTGAATGTCTCTTTAAGTTTAGTTAGGCCAGAGTCAGTGAGTTTCTAAAACTCTAGACAGCAGCCTGGACTAATTAATATGGGCAAACCTTCAAAGTTGCAGAGTTTTAATTCCTAACTCGTGTGTCCACTGACAGAAAAGCGGTTGATTTTCATGGGAGTCCTCATTAGCATCGTGCTCACACATCATTTCTTCTCAAGCTCAGTTTAAAGGATAGATTCCCAGAATTAAGCTGTTTTATTTATTTATATTATTTAATTAGCCAACACACTAGAAACCTTGGAAAGCTGGGGGGAAAAAATGGATAAACGGCAATTATGAAATTAACAGCTTGAGGCTTTGGAAATCCAGTGTTATCCTGATTTGTTTCTTCCGTTATGACAGCTTGTCATGCTTGTTAGAAAGTGGCAGATCAATGTTGTCAGTCTCATTTGATAAGACACATGATTCTAATTGGAACACTCAAGCTCTCCATGTCCAAAATAACATCCATCATTTAACTCTGAATGAAGTTCAAGGAGTCAAAATGGGCCTCTAATTCTGTCGAAGCTTGATTCTGTCACGGGAAAAACTAAAATGATAATCGGGACTTTCTATTTCAAAATTCTGCCTTGTTTTTCTTCTTGCAAATGCGAGTTTAAATCTTGCAATTCTGCCTTTTTTTTCTTGCAATTGCGAGTTTATCAACCCTGTATCACACGAAATACGTTCTGAGGAAACTATTTTGTAAATCGCAATTACGTTATATGCCAACATATAAGCAGTGCTATTACGTTGGTCCTTAACGTAGTATGTCTCATTGTTAATACGTAGATACTAATACGTAATTTTCAAATATGTAAAACGTACGTATTGTACATTTGGATAGATGCAAAAACGTGTAATATGGACGTATTGGTAAAATTTAAACGTAACATTATTACGTTTTTACAGCTATAAAACTTTAACTATTTACGTCTATTTCATATCATAACGATATCTGTATACTTTCACTTTTAAAGATAAATGTAACAAGATCCCTTAATCCTACTCCCAAAACCTAAACATATTCATTTTATACAGAATATAAAAAGGATAAAACATAATGGACATAGATGAGTTTTAGCATTACAATATATTTTGAGCCACTAATCCTACTCCCAGACCTAAACATAACCATTCCTAAAACTACGCAATTATACAGAAAAAAACATAACAGACAGAAGTATACGTTTTACAATAATTTATTTATTGGGAAAATGTCAAAACCGGTTAACGTTAACATTACCAAAAGTCGTTCACATCGCAGTCCTCTGGCAGTATTATAGTAGATGTCTATGAGGTACAGTGCAGAATTAAAGTTATTAATATTAATCAATGAAAATGTTAATCTGATTTCGGTTCGCTCTCTGAAGGCGCGCACTCTTCTCCATTTCAAATGTACTACACCGACTGAAACACGGCATGTCGCAATCTGTGACGAAGCAGGCGAGAGCCAATGAGCGTTTGATATCACTGCCGTAAAACATGTCGTAACGCTTCTTGAAGGCGCATTTTTTGAATTTGAAATCTTCACCAACGCGGATTTGACGTTTGCGGTCGCTGCTGAGAATTGAGATCACTGGATAAAATACTGAATTTGGATCTGTTTCTTGCAACCAACGTATGGATTCTTGAATTTACATCAAGTTAATAAAATGTATGTCTTTTGTGAATGTATCAGTATGTTGCGTTTTATTGGAGAAAATGCTTTTTGTGTAAATACACTAAATACTACAAAATGGTTAAACAAGGTATTTTTAAGGTTAAAAGTGTATCAAAGTCAAAAATTTAATGCCACGATTATGCATAAATTGTAAAGAAACCTGCTTTGGATGTATTATGTTCAGGACAAACGTAATAGCACTGCAATAGTATTAGGTTAAGGACGAACGTAATAGCACTGCTTATATGTTGGCATGTAATGTAATTGCGATTTGCAAAATAGTTTCCTCAGAACGTATTTCGTGTGATACATAGTTGGAGTTTATATCTAGTTATTCTGAGATATAAACTCGCAATAGCGAGAACAAAGTCAGAATTGCGAGAATAAAGCCAGAATTACGAGATATAAACTTGCAATTGCGAGAGAAAAAAAGTAAAAATTTAGACAATTGTGAATTTATATCTAAGCAATTGCGAGTATTATGAATTTCTTGCAACAGCCATCTTTTTCTTCAGAATTGGACTTTATAACTTGCAATTGCCAGTTTATATCTCACAATTTTAAGAAAAAAAGTCAGAATAACTAGATATACAATGCATTCTCATCCTAGGGCGTCATCTAACTGAGGCTTTTGACCATACGTCTAAATCCAACGCACATGGCAACTTTAGCGTCAGTTAGATGACACAGGTAAGTTTAGGTCTGGGGTAGTGTTAGGGTTAGACCACTAGAAGGCGTGTCTCATATTGACGCTAAAGGGTGCCATGTGCGTCGGATTTAGACGCATGGTGAAAAGCGTAAGTTAGATAACCCCTTGGGATGAGAATGGGCTTAGATATAAACTTGCAAACACTTTTTTTTCATGCAGATTTAATATCTTGCAAATCTTACTTAATTTTTAAACTGCAAGATGATTACTTTATGGTCTCTCATTGGAAGTTAACTGACAAATGAGACACTGTGAATACACATAGCCTCAGATTTCATATTGAGAGGTATTTGTAGTAAAATGCCACATGATTATAATATCAATAGGGTGCCAGGTTCGTTAATCATTCACCCAAGAATGTTATCATAAGCTAATTCACACTGGCTCTGAATCTGGATGGGCATGTAAACCACTCAAGCAACAACAGGCTGCTATAATAACCTATGCTGTTCAAGGTCTTCTTTAAAAATAATAATAATGTAAAAAATGTCTCAAATGAGAGTTACAGTTTGCATATCATCTTACCTTTTGTTTACAGACTAAAAGAGAAAAGCCGTTAAAACTTTCAGGAGACAATAGTTCAATGTAGTGTAGTAGCATTCAAACAATTTTAGTACCATCATTTCAAATGAAGAACTGTTTTTATATTCAACGCAGACTTGAGAATAAAGTGAAATTGATTAGTTATTCAGAACGAAAACATTATTTATGGAGAGATAAGTGGCGTGGATGTTTAGGTGTCGTGACTTTTAAAGTACTTAAGTCCATCTTAAAAAGATAAATGATTTGAACTGACAGACAGTAATCTTTTATGTGTAAACTGTAGTCAACTGAAACAACAAACCGCTATCATTCACTGTAGAATGACAGAGACTACATTAGACCATAAAGGTCTCGTCCTGTGCAGCCTAACCCAATCACTTCAGCCAAAGCTTCCCTTTGCTCATGATTAATGCTATAATATAAAAATAAAAAACTTTGAAGTGTGTGTTTAATGGCACATCTAATTAATGAAGATGGAAGAAGACATTTACCCATTTGCATTTAATCACAGTAGACCTGACACCTTCAAATGCTGATGAATGTAATGTGGATCCTCTTTTTGCACTTCATTTTCCAGGAACTAATTGAAGGAAGTTTGAGCCGCATTCAGGCCCAGTAAGAATAGCACAAACATCGTCTGGCAGAAGACACTAATGGGACACAGTTCTAACTACCGGGTCAAAAGGTTCAGCTTTCATTTCTTCTGATTTTGAGAGTTGCTAAATTTACTTGCAGTGCCTAAGATCTATAATTTGCATCTATAAAGGTCATATTAAAATTGAGCAGTGTTTTCCTTCCATATGCCCGTCTAATTAATGTATTATTTTGTGTTTTGCTTAAAGGATAACTCTGGCGCAAAATGAACCTTTGGTCTAATAACACATTGGTACCTAGTCGACCGTTCTCTGAGATTTGTTTTCATGATAATCGAATGTAAAGATTTTTATCTCTAAAAACTGTTTAGCGTATAACACTAGTATATAGGGCATAGAGTAATGAAAAATAAAAATCGGTAGTTAATACCACTAACAAGGCTCAAAATAGTCCCACACTAACACAGTAACATAATGAGGATCCCTACATGCAAACCGAAGCTTCGGTTTGCATGTAGGGATCCTCATTATGTTACTGTGGGGCTATTTTGAGCCTTGTTAGTGGTATTAACTAGCGATTTTTATTTTTCATTACTCTTTGCCCTCTATGCAAGTTATACGCTAAAAAGTTTTTAGAGATAAAACTCTTTACATTCGATTATCATGAAAACAAATCTCAACGGTTGACTAGGTACTGTACCAATGTGTTATTAGACCAAAGGTTCATTTTTGCGCCGGAGTTATCGGAGTTATAACTTTTTTTGCATTGCTTAAAAAAAAATCTTTGTATGGAATTATTATGGGACACATATTTGTGGTTTTAGTTGAAGCATAAAATACATAGGTTATTTTAAAAAGACGACATAATGCACATGCACCTCTAAGTAACAAGATGAAACAGTTATTTTCGCATTTTTGGTAGTCAACAAACAAAAATAATGAATGCCATTAGTTGAACAAAATTATAGCCCCGCCCCAAACTCATGCCGTTGGCTGAGACGGAGTTTCTGGTCAGGATACTCAAAGAGTGGCCTGTTTAAAAAAGGTAACAACAACAGTTTCAGGGTAAGTTTAGAATTGACAAAACCAAACAATTCCCTGGTTTAGTTGTTATAAATGTTCTGTCAACTCAGATTTTGATCCAGAGTTTATTATTAACTCTGGCGCACATGCATCTGATAGTGTGACATCTGCAGCGAACAGCCGATCGCATGCTTCACATCCCAACAGCTAATCACATCACTGCCTTATTTGTTAGTCTCAGCCTCAGACGTCATGTCCACAGACTGTTGGCTTAACACAGTCTCATCCCAAGACGTCATATAACTGATGTCTTGGGACGTCTTTTGACCATATGTCAACATCCGCCTTTTTAGGGTACACTTAAACGTCGGTTAAATGACGATCCCGGGCCGTCATACAACTGATGCTTTACCTTTAACGTCGGTTAGGTGACGGGGTAGGTTTAGGGGTAGGTTTTGGTCTGGGGTAGGTTTAGGACCCGATAACTTCATCTAACCGACATTTAAGGGTACCCTAAAAAGGCGAATGTTGACGTATGGTCGAACATACGTCATGTTCTTGGGATGAGACTGCGCTGGTTGGCTAAAAGTCTGATGCATAAGGCACACAAAATGGTAAACCAGTGCAGTTTCATCCCAAGACATCATATAACTGACGTTTTGGGACGTCTTTTGACCATACGTCAATATTCGCTTTTTTAGGGCCCCCTTAAACGTCGGTAGATGAGGTTATGGGATCCTAACTCTAAACCTAACCCTAACCTACCCCTAAACCTAACCCGTCACCTAACTGACGTTAAAGGTAAAGCGTCAGTTGTATGACGGCCCGGGATCGCCATCTACCGACGTTTAAGGGGGCCCTAAAAAGGTGGATATTGACGTATGGTCAAAAGACGTCCCAAGACGTCAGTTATATGACTTTTTGGGATGAGACTGTGTTAGGTAAACAGTTCAGTTTTAAAATCGTCATCAGATTCTACAGGATTTCCGCCTGGAGACCAAGCTGTTGTGATGTCAAACCCCCTCATGGAAGAAGAAATCTATCTTATCAGGATCAACTAAACACTGGATTTTCAAAGGTTCACCACATAGATGCTGGTCTGTTATTGTGGGGAGATTGACATTTTCAACATCCCTAAACATGAAGCTGAGCAAAGCAAACTGTGATTGGTTTCTGTACATGTCAGTCAGATGCCCTCTAGGTGGTCCTTGGCCAATGAAAGCTGCTATGGAGTCCAGAACTTGGCCCTGTCCAGAATAGATCCTAAGTCCTCCCAATATTCATCCAAGTCCCCACTTTCATGATGTAATGCTGCTTTGACTGTCTGGTTGAAATCTGCTATGGAGATCACTGGCTTGAAGCTTCAGCAAAAGTGCACAACGATGGCGCATATTGGCCGCAAAATGACAATTGGGATACTCTATGGTCTTGTAGACTAGACGGATACGCACAAGCAGACTGCAAGTGCACAGAAAATCTGCCATTTGGGACAAGGCCTGACTATCTGGCTACGGGAGACTAAGGCTGAATCCCAATCCACCCTTTGGCCCTACCCCTTGTTTTTGAGTGTACCCCTTGGCCCTTAAAACGGAGTTACAATGGCTAAGGGGTTGAAATATTCCCCTACGAAATGGAACAACCCTTCATGAACCCGATATGTCATCAGTCATCAGGCGATGGCTCTGCCGTTACAGAGTTTTTACAGGATTTCTCCATGACAACGACTGACAATCAGCGCAGCTGCTCTTAACTTTGCGGAAACATGATGATTATAACATTGCTTCCTCGAAATGTATGTCTTTTCTGATCGGAAAGGTAACTTATTATACAATTTCTTAATTTAAATGACTGTAGTATTATTATAAGAGTAAATAAAGTGCGCGGTGGAATCATCTGGCGCTAAATTTAAATGTTTGACCGTTTGCGAAGCCATCTCGCCGGTGATTTGCGATGCATTCTGTGAACTTTCTCATAGCCCTCCGTTTGGAGTGTGTCTCTGAAAAATGTGTGTCTATGTAGCCCTACCCCTTCGCCCCCGAGACATGAACTCACAAAACGGAGGGGTAGAGCCAAGGGATAGGGGCAAGGGGTTAATTGGGATTGAGCCAAAAATGTAACAAGAAATGCAGAGGGAAGGCCTATATTGCGTAAATTGGTTCAGTTTTGGTTTGCAATCTCTTACCCAGAATGAAACCTGATTCAGAGAAGGTTAGGTTGCATAAGTTACTATTGAACACCGCTATAAACCAAATCCTGAAACTGCCATTGTGAAATGGGCAAGATGGCAATGTTTTGATTGTGCCAGTCTGCATATAAGCCTGTATAGCTTAATATTCCGAATATTTTAACATACAACATTTAAGCTCTTTAAAAATAAATAAATAAATAAATAATTTAATGATGGATGCTTAATGTCTGTCATGACAAGAGTACTTAGAAATGAGTATCACAGCACAACTGAAATTAATTGTTCAAGTTTGTAAACAAGCACAGGGTCAAACTCAGATACCAGTGCCCACTTGTTTGATGGACAAGCTTAGAGTTCCATCAGTGTCAGCTCATCTATCAGCATTAACATGCAGTTGGACCATTGAAGGGCGCAAAGACCCACAAAGCATCCCTCAACTACATTTGTGGGCTTTCAACAGTCACAACGGCCACATTGCAGCAGAGTGCATCCATCAACTGGACATGACGATGATGTCCATCTTCGTTCTGAAGGCACGCTTCGCAAATAAGCTGCTGGAGGGGTACGAGATGGCAGTTAGTGCCTAAATGGTCCACAGAGAATGGCAATGTGACCTTTGAAATGCTAAACACTTGTCACATGAAGGCTACACCTTCATATGAGACTACATCTGCGTGATTCAAATCCCAGTGAGCTGACTTGATAATTTTGTTTTCATTACGTACTTAGACATTTTGAGCAAGGTTACATTGCAGTGCTGTCTGTAATTTTTGACTACCATAATAAGAACCATTACATTTGACCATGCCTTTTTATTTGTGATTCACTGTTTTCTACATAAAATCGTCCTACATAATGTAAAGAACATTCTTTGAAAATATAACCTTGATATCTTTAGTATTGACTGAGTAAGGCTATGTCGAAAAATTTGAATTTCGGGCTCAGAAAGTCATGTTTTTAATTAATTTCAATTTCCAACACATTTGATCCATAATTATCTTGCGAATGTGCCATATACCACATTAAAGCTGAGATTCTCCCTCCAATTTTCAGTGACATGTGACACCTTTATGGGAAATTTCTTAAAGTTTTCTAAAACAGCCCTATTTATTATGATGAGCATGTCCAAAAAGCTAAAAGCATAAACACATTAAAACGAATGGAAGCTTAATTGTATCAACAATTACCAAGTCAATTCAGTGGAATGATTTGTATAATTGTATTAGTAAAATGGGGGAAAAAATCAGTGAAAAATGTTCTGAATGCCAGAGTGAACACCAAAAGTGTTTAACCCCCTGGGGACCAAAAACGCGCCCCCGCGTTTTGATCGTTTTTTTTCACACAGCTGCAACATAAACTTAAAATACTCCGTCATTGATGGTCATATAAATAAAATCGATACATGATTATAAACTATAGAGGGTCTTCTTTTTTTTATGTACACTCTTATTAATATCAAAACCTTGTGTTTTTGTAAAATAAATAAATTAAACAGGGTGCGCTTTCAGCTCACTCTGTCTCCGCAAAAATCTTTCTGAAACGCGTCCGAAAAAAGAGCTGTAACTCATTAAATACTTATCACAGACACACGAAAGATCTCTCTTTATGAAGCTGAGATTTTCTTCTTTTAATTTAAGTCATTTATATAAAAAGCAACTACTCTCAGTTGATGTAATCTGTATGAAAAGAAAGAGATGTCAGGATTTTCCCTTTCACCTCATTACAGCAAATGAGGCGCTAATGTGACCGCGCCCACTGGGAGCGCGTGCTATTCAAATTCTAATGTTGAGGCAAGCCATGAAAACGCCCACATGGATAAAAACATACAGTTTATGCCCATATCGATAAAAACACAGTTTATTACGGATAACCTCGTCCTATTCTTTAGTCTTGCATGCGCAGTGAGGAGATCCTGGAAAAAAAGTTACCTTATACTTTCATTTTGAGGAGCACGCACGGATTCAGCTGATGCAGTAAGTCATTTATAATAAGTGCTTTGTTCTAATCGCGTTATTGAATAGTGTCTACAAAGACTGTAAATATCAAATGCACGTCTGATAGGAAAGAATAGACGAATTCACAGATGCGCGCGCAGTGCGTTCATTCACTTTCGCTTTCATTGGAACAAGAATCTCATGTGACATCCTTACATTAGTAAGATAACATTATTTATCTGTACCTATAACCAAAAAGTGTGTTTAAATATGATTCGGGCGTGTGGACGGACGTACGAACGAACGTTCATTTAGTTAGAGACTGTTAGAGTTCTGCTCATATTATTTTTTATAGCCACAAACCCGAATCATATTTAAACACACTTTTCGGTTAGCGTTTAAAACATCTTGATGTTTTAAACTCTAACTCTGAACCAATTCTACATGGCCCATAAAATATTTGACCAGGATTTGTTTCCAGGTATGACAAAAAATGGGTTTTGACTTTCATTTATACTTTGATTTTATACATACATGTATATAGGCTATTTGAAGAGTTCAGATGCAAAAGCCTCTAAGTGCCATTTGAATTTTTTCTAGAATGATCATTTTTATCAAGCTTGTATAAGTTCAGTAATTTCACATAATGGCAATGAAGACTACCTATTAATTGTCATTTAAGTGAAATTATTGAACTTAAATATAAAAGTTTGATAAAAATGATCATTCTAGAAGAATTTAAAATGGAACTTAGAGGCTTTTGCATCTGACCTTCTGTTATATATATATATATATATATATATATATATATATATATATATATATATATATATATATATATATATATATATGTTGTCCTTTCATTTTTTTCTTGTCTGACTCACCTGAATGAAAGGCTCATTATTATGCATGTCTTTGTCTCTCTCAGGTGTGAATTACCTAATTATACATGATGAGGGCTGGCCTGTTCACGCCCATTCGCATATTGCCTTGGCAAACAAAAAAATCTTTTTCACAATATAACCCAATTCACAGTTTTATGTGAATGATTAGGGGGATGATTTTGAGATCATTGTGAAGAAAAAACCCTAGGCAACAACATCAATTAGTCAAAAGTCTTGTGGACGCATATTTAGTATGTGTTTTCTGGCCTTATTTCAGAAACTTTCATTTTTAGTTTTTACAATAACCACGCATAAACAATATTCTCTCAAAAATGCAAACATGTACAAACATGTTGCCCATATGTCATGGTTGCCCTGTTTCTGCTAAATATAGTGTAATTTCACATGTGCCATTAATATGTTTATAAGCAGCTGAAAAAAACACAGATGTCAGGGCATGTCAGAACCTCTCAAGGACCCCAAAATACACCTTGGTCCCCAGGGGGTTAATAGTGTCAATTCAGATTTGGTCCATTTTCTAATGTGTAAATACATTGGATATGCATTGGAATTTCAGACTGCTTTTTCAAACTTCAGTTCATGCAAATGTATTTATTTTCAGATAGGACAGTGAAAAGTGTGGTAAGAAGGTGAAGAGGCGGAAAAAAAGATGGATGGAATTGGAAAAGACCATAAGCTGAGATTCAAACTTGGTTACCCGAAGCTCAACGTTGCTGCTTCAGAGCACTACATATAGTACAGTATGATGCTATAGGCTCAGACAATTCATGCAATTCTTACATCAATCTATCTTGACACTTGTCATTATTTCATGCTTCATTGAACATGACATTAAGAACATGACAGATAAATAAAATGGCTTGTGGTGCACTCATTAAAACATTATTTAGTAACGCTTTAGATTGCAGCCCGGAAAGTACTGTGTAATTAAGAGGAATTTACAGTGTAACTTTCTGTAATTATAGTGTACCTAAAGTACTTACATGTAAATATAAGGGAATAATATGTAAGGTTTGGGTAATAAAGGAGTAACAACCATGAGAATTAAAAAATATATGTACAGTATTTATACTGTAAGTATTATAGACCTAAGGGGAGCTTATTCTACTATTAAGATACAACAGTCTTACATTTGGGAGCAATGTAGCAAGAACATTCATTTCAAACCTTTTTGTACCATTTGTGTATCAACACAAACTGTATAGGCTTTTTAACATCTGCACTTTTTGATAGAAAAAGTGAAGATGTTTATTATTGGGCTAACATGTTTCTAGGCAAGAATAGCTAAGACTATTGCATTTTTTATGTATGTTCTTGCTAAATTGCTCCCAAATGTAAGATTGTTATATCATAAATAGTACAATAAGTACCCCTTAGTTCTATAATACTTACAGTATATATGTATATATATATATAAATTCTCCTGGTTGTTACCCCTTTATTCCCCAAACTTAAAATATTGTTCCTTTATACTTATATTGTAAGTACGTTATAGGTACACTATAATAACCGAAGGTTACGCTGTAAAATCGCTTTAATTACACAGTAATTTCCGGGCTGTAATCTAAAGCGTTACCCATTATTTTGTCAAGTCATCACTATGTGAACTTTATTTATTTTTTTATTTATTTTTTGAAAGAATCAATTTCCAGAGATGTGGTCAAGTTTAACCACACACAGTGGAAACAAATCAAAAACACAAATGAATAATAGCTGCGGCTACTTGCCTATTTTAAACCAAGGCTCATTGGAAAAATTATAAAATTAAAAAAAAGATTTCTGAAAAATTATATATGCATCTTTCACGTTTTGCGATACTACAAGTGAAATGTCCACTTAATGATGCTAATAGCATGTTAAGTTTTATCTGAAAGTTTAACGTATATCTGACAATGCTTTATGACTTTAGTTATTGTACGTACCGTAAAACACAGTCTCATCCCTAGACGTCATAACTGACGTCTTGGGACGTCTTTTGACCATACGTCAACATCCGCCATTTTTAGGGTACCCTTTAACGTCAGTTACATGATGATCCTGGGACGTCATACAACTGACCTTTACCTTTAATGTCAGTTAGGTGATGGCAGGGACGTACTGGGACTAAAATTCAGCCCGGGACTTTAAGATGGAGAGGCCTTTTTTGCGAGTGACCTTGGTGCACGAGCAGAAAGATTTTTATTTTTTTTGCAGTTATTTCAATTTTAATAGTGTTTTTATTGTATAAAGAGAATCAGATTACACAGAAGACATTCAAGACATTTTATGGATGACACCTATTTTTTTTACAGTCTATGGATGACACCTGTCTCTTCAGGTTGTATAAGCAAGTCACCACTGCACTAAACACAACCAGGTCAGCAAAACCTAATCTCGAACACATAAGTCACAGTATGTCATGTGTACAATCAGTTTATAATATATCTATAAAAATAATATAACATATGTAAGGGATAATGTATAGACCATTTCACAAGATGTAAACAACATTGGTCCAGAAGCACTTCCTGTTTCAGTTTTTTAACACTACATAATAGTGTAATAAAATACAATTTTAAAATATAGCTGCGAGCAGCGATTGCGGGCCCAAGCCGATGGCACCGCAACCCCGGTTCCTTTAGTTACCTAAAGGCTCTGGGGTGGCGGTACCACCGCCTTTGGCCCTTCATCGCTGCTCGCAGCTATATTTATATATATATATATATATATATATATATATATATATATATATCCGGTGGCACCGCCACCCTGGTGCCTTTAGGGTTATTGTGCACAAACGTAACACTGCTTTGACTGTCGAAAAGAAGTGTGCCGTAGAGCTTGCAACAGTGTGGGCTCTGCAAAAGTGCGCATCGAGGACACTTATCAACCAAAATCTATGCGTGAGCAACCTTCTGAAACTAAAAATGAAAAATGAGACACTCTACAGACATTCATGGATTTAACGGACACATTACATAAGTACACAACACTGAAAATTCATATGAAGTGTGCCATTTGGGACAGGGCCTTTGATCGCGAACACAGTTTAATGTTCCCTCTAATTTTTTTCTATTTTTTCACCACCTGAGCAAAAATATTCTTTATACCTGACCTGTACATCATATGTAGAAACACAATGTTTTTAACATTCAGTTGTAACTTAACTTGAATATGCCATTTATATTTTATTTGACCCTTAATGTAACGTATTGGTATTAAATCATATTTGTGAAAAACAAGCAGTTAATTAAGAAGTCACTAAATGAAGCACATTTTAGGTTATCTGATATTTTTTTCCAGTGCTGTTAACTGTACAGTCTTTACCAATAAATACTATGAAAAATAATTTACAAAATCTTTTGCAGGACAGTTCAATTCTTTACAATAAAAGAATATAGTAAGAAAGAAAAGTAAGCTGTTACACTGAGATGGTTTGGGAAAACCATAAAGTGTTTTTGTACCAAGGTTATTATAGTTTTGCATTTTTCATTAGTTTTTATTTTTATTTCGTTTGGAATTTTTATTTTCAAATTCAGTGGGCTTTATGCACAGCTGCACTACTTCCTGAACTTAAGCCAGCTCCTTGTTTCCTGTCTGCCATTATTGGGCAAACTTGATTATTCAGGTGTGTCTGATTATTGTTGCCGTGACTACTGAGGTCAGGCACACCTGAATTAATCAATTTGTCCAATAATGGCAGACAGGAAACAAGGAACTGGCTTAAATTCAGGAAGTAGTGCAGCTGTGCATAAAGCCAGTTTAGTTTTAATTAGTTTTAAAAGTGGGTTTACTAATTTAGTTTAGTTTCTATTTTTTTGAAAATGCTTAGTTTTAGTTTAGTTTTTATTAGTTTTAGTGTTAGTTTTAGTCTTTTTTGTAGTTTGGGTAATTTGTCAGGGGCAAGGTTGAAAAAGGTCAGAAAAAGAATTATAACTCAACAAAAACATCAAACAATTTTAGAAATATCTATCTGACATTAAAACCAGTACATAAAATGTAGCCTACAATGTGAAATTCCTTTACCGTACCAACGATCTACATATCTTATATATAAAAATCCCACAGCTTTACAATTTCCACACCCTATAGGGGAGAGTGGGGCACAATGTAACGCTTTTTGACTTTCTCAGTTTGTGTAATTCTACAAAGGGTTTAGAGTATTTATTTTTTCCCACATTAATTTCCCACATGTCTAGTACAATTATGTGGTTTTGTTTTATGAATACAGTGTATACTTTTTACTTGATATACCCTGAAAGAATATATATACCCATAATATATACCCTGAAATGTGACAACATGCCCCATAGGTGAGGGGCACATTGTAAAGTCACCATATAACAGCTTAAATTGTTTTCAGATCTAATAAAAAATATATACAAGTCAAACCAAAATATTTTTAAATAAAATACAATTATTAACTTTTTTCAAATAAAATAATGTGATTTTTTAATAATTAAAAATAATCTAATTTTTGATTTTGACAACAATCACACCGGAAAACACAGCTATACAGCATAGTTCAAAACAAAATATAATGAATAATTTCTGAACATTGACTGTCATTATTTACATGTTTCTCGTGTTTTTTCAGTAGAATTCATACAAGTATAGAATAGCATATTTCTAACGGGGCACATGTTCCTGGATCAACATCTTTTTTTCGCAATTTTGGTGCAATTTTTTTCTCTATATAGTGTTGAAATGGCAAGTAGTAAATACACAAAGTTTCGTCATGCCAGCGTTTGTGGAAGTATTTAAAACAAGCGTGTTATTTGCAACTAGCCCCGCGTTACTTTATTGTGCCCAGAGCTCCCCTACTAAATGTACCCTATACAACACTAATCTGGACTGAAGCAGCAAACATTAATTGTAAGAGTAAAATAATGACATAACATTATTTAATATTTGAATCACAGCTTATAGAGTTTTGACATCGACAACCCAGCAGCATTTTACCTCAAAATTGCGACCAAGTCAGTTAACTTTCTAACGAAGGCTCAATCGCTTCTCGGGTCGACATTAACACGCTGAAAGAATTGTATTAAGAATTTAAAATATTTGTACACCACCTTTTAATGTGTGATTGCGTAAGGATGTTCATCATGAGATACCAACCTTTTGCGAACTTGCTTTCAACATCGAACCCTCGTTTTCATGGAGACGCGGTACTATGCACTGCTGGAGGGGAGGGGCTGTGTGTGTGTGCGTGTGCGCGCGTCCATGTGAGAGAGACGGAGGGGGAGCATTACAGGGAAATGAAATGCAGCTGAACGAATACACTGCGTGTTTTAAATAGCATGAAAATTAAAGACATTTACAAAGACGAAAACTAAGGACATTTGCTATATAATTTTATTTTATTTTAGTTAGTTTTGCAAACACACATTACAGTTTTAGTTAGTTATAGTTTTTTTGTAATGGCACGTTTTTATTTTTATTTCAGTTAACGACAATGTGTTTTCCCATCTAGTTTTCGTTTTTTCGTTAGTTTTCGTTAACGATTATAACCTTGTTTTGTACAGTCAATGAATTGTGTACAGGAAGCATTAAACCATCAAAGTTAAATGGTTGTTTGTTGCTTATGCCACTTGTGCCAACATTTTTTTCTTTTTAATTTTTATTTTTTCGGCCCACCCATTTCTTTTTCTTCTTTCCTTCTTTTAGCCATTTTTACCGCCCGTCTCTGTTGCATTCACACAAACCCGCCAAACATTACCAAAAGTAAACTACTTTGATCGGCGCCTAGTTTGAGCCAATCGGATGTCAGGAAAAACGAGGATCAGTCCAAGTTGGGAGGGGCCGCTCGTTATCCCCCCTCAGATTGAAAGTATTGGCCTGGCTGGCCCTGTCTGAAAAATACACACACACACACACACACACACACACACACACACACAGTGTTCCGCTGCAACTGAACGGCCGGTCAGGCTGGTCGCGTATCATTAAAAAAAAAAAAAACCTCTTTGACCACCGGCTGGTCTTCGGCCTGAAATGGACCGGCCGTTCGGGATTGCTCCCGGTTTTCCCGATGGCCAATCCGCCCCTGGGTGATGGGGTAGGTTTAGGGGTAGGTTTAGGTCTGGGGTAGGGTTAGGATCCGATAACCTCATCTAACCAACGTTAAAGGGTACCCTAAAACGGCGGATGTTGACGTTTGGTGAAAAAACGTCCCAAGACGTCAGTTATATGACCTCTTGGGATGAGACTGCGCTGTATCGTAGCAGTTTGGGAATATTAGCGGCTCTAAAAGCTCAATAGTGTATTAAAAAAAATAAAAATAAATACCTGATAGTCCTATCAAAAGCAAACGTGATATTTAAATACATCTGCATAAGCAACTATGGCACTTTAGCTAGCTTCCACATGTCTGAGCTCTTTTATTGTGATTCGTGGTTCAGCACTTGCACCCAATCTGCCCACATCTCAAGTGCAATGCTGAACCAGGTGAGTTACTGAGCAAGTTTACTACAGTACGACAGAAAAGTCATACATATGGAGTTTGTTATTTCGAGCCTGTTCTCATCCCAATGCGTCATATACGACGCTTTTGCAAAAGCATAAACATCCAACGCACATGGCACCCTTTAGCGTCAAATGAGAAGCAGATATATATTGGGCAGAAGGCGCCTCCTAGTGGTCTAACCCTAACCCTACCCCATACCTAAACCTACCATAACCGAAGCGTCTCGTTTGACGCTAAAGGGTGCCATGTGCTTTGGATGTCTACGCTTTTGCAAAAGTGTCGTATATGACACCTTGGGATGAGAATGCTTTGTTATTTCATGGAAACATCAAAAAAGTAGTAGTAAACTAATCATGCACTTTGATAAATGTGTGGAAACGTGAGTCTTTATTAATTGATAATCTGCCCCTGTAGTCATCATTTGTATGGACTGGAATACAAGTTGTTGGTGTTTTACTGCCTCTAGTGTTCATTTCAGCTAAAAACTTTGGTGAATTGTAGAATCTTTGCAAAAATGTAAGTATAGCCACGTTTTTCCATTCAGCCCGAGTTGTTCATTTTACAACGAAATGGAAATGGACGGGTAGATGAGCCACCAGCCAGTCTTCAAATATCTGATATAGGCCAGTTTTAAAAGCAAATTAACATTTTAAAATGGTTCACCTAACTAAAATTGTCAGCAGAAAATAAGAATTGGTCATTTTAGTATGGAGTGTAAATGTAGCCTGAGTCTTTAACTGAATTAGCCTGTTAGTGGATGAGTGAAAAGGTGTTGGAAGGTTTGTGAAATTGAGATGGTTTGCTGGTTGGTAAGGTTACCCAGAACGTCATAAACCCCTCTGACTCTCATCGGATGAGGAACCAGCTCTTACAGCATTCATAGGTGAAACCTGAGCTGTGGAAGGTCTTTATCCCGTAAGGGTGTATCCTTCATAATTGCTGCGGTGTGCATCTGTTGGCCATCTCTCTTGGTGACCTCTAAATATTGCAAACGTACCACTAAGGCGAACAAACCAGAAATTGCACACAAGGATTAACAGTAGCCCACAGGTACTGGACAAATCGAATGCCAGGTCAAACCATTAGAAGAGACACCTTGGGCATTCTTCCGACAAATGTCCACCCACTGGATTGGACTTATGGACAATGAAACAGCTTGTGCAGAGAGAGGCCGGAAAAGCAATGACTTACATTAGGTTACATCAGCTGACCACGCCGTGTCTCTGTTTCAGGGCTGTGGGATGGGCCTGGGGCAGAACATGGTGGATGTTTCGGACCCATGGTATCTATGGATTACTTCCGAGTTTCACTTTTTTTTTTTAATCTTTCCATCCAGCAGTTTAGAGCATGATTATCTGGGCTCTTGGATGCATTTGCAGGACTACTTGACTCTGGTTCATTTCTCGAGGGGAGGATATGATTGGAAAATATAAGAAAGAGGTGGAAAGGGTGACAATACCAAAGTTTGGATAAGACAGGTTTTCTTTTGGCTATCCGTGAAACTTTACAAATCACGCCTTCTTGCAGTGTAAAGGATTAGGTAAATAGAAATAAAAGAATATGCATGAAAGACCAATTAAGTATGAAAACATGGCAAACATTCTAATAATAATAAAAAAAACACCCAAGGCTGAACATACCTTAAGATACTTGAATGTGGTTGGGTGCACTGAAATGTAATCTAGTACTCCCTGCAAGCCTTGTAATTATAATGGGCACCTGAGGTTATGATGTAGTCGAACAGTTTGTGTATTGAAGTACCGCCGATAAGAGAATATTATGCTGTAACATGACCTCCGGCCTATACAAAAAAATAAATAAAAATGAGAACGTTGGTTGTCACGGAATGACAAATGACAAGGGATTCAGTCCAAATAGTCTTTAAACCACATGCAGAAAAAGAAAGAACGTATACATACCACACATAATGTAGCTATTATCAATAAAACAGAATACTTATACACAGATGTAACAAAGGAAACTGATCAAACTGAAGCACAAGAAACAAAACGCATAAGAAAAATAAGACAGCTTAAAGATGCATTAACATTTCATGTTTAAAATACCCATTTTTCTAACCTATACATGCTTAAACAATTGCCTGATAGGCTGAATGAGCCCTTCTCTGATCACTGCGATTGCCTATGTAATCCTGTACAGTAAAATAAGAGGGATTCAGGCTTGAATTTGAGACTGGGCGTGACGTCATGTGCGTTCACGCTCACTTGGCTATGTTTGGCAGGTTTGTGTATTTGCCGCCATTCTCCGTATCAGAGAAGACAACTCGAGCGACACAACTTTAGTTAACTTTCGACAAAAGTAGAAGATGGATTCATATTGACCGGCTTGTTGTTAATTCCAACCCCCCAACGCAAACTCAGCGTAAGATAAGACGAGAGTCAACATCGGGAAGGCTTTCAACAAATGGAGAGATCTCCGGTCTGCTCTAGGGCTCAGACGGGATCCTATACAAAGTAATAACTTAGTATATATTGTTCATGAACGTGTTTCCATAATGATACAATCATAAGTGGATACAGTAAACACATAAAACAGTCCAACAAGAAGATAGATGGAAACAAAAAACAAAGTTTTCTACTACCCCCCGTTTTCCCCTCACACACACATTAGTGTGTAATTTACTCAAATGCCTTTCCTTTAATATATTTACATTGAGTTACCTCTGAAGACATTATGACTGTAACAAAAGATTTGTGCGGCTTATGCTGCTTTGGTTATGAACAGCGTGCGTGTTGTCCATGAGCGTGCACACCTCTGGTTGCATTTTCGCCTGTCACCAGAGGGGGCGTAGTTCTGGGAAACTCAGATACTTGCGCTATGCACCTTTAAAAAAAGAAACAAACAAACAAACAAACAAAAAAGAAATTCTTACTGGTTTTTAAAACCAAGCTTCATTTTAAACCAGTTTAATGAACACATCAAGAGTAAGGTTATGTCTCAACACTTTATTTTAAGTCCATTTTAGAAATTATACTAACCAAGTAACTTTGTAGCTACATATCAACTAACTGTTATTAGAGGATTAGTAGACTGTCTGCTTTGTATCTGCCAACACTGTCTGTTGGGGGACCAACAAAATAACTTGGCAACTAAAAGTCATTACATTAACCCAAACCCGAACACCTAACGGTATTCTGACAGCCTACTAATACTCTAATGAGAGATAGTAAAAGTCGTAACAAGGTTTCCGTAGGTGAACCTGCGGAAGGATCATTGCAGGTCTCCGGGCCTCACGCAGTCCCAGGAAAGATACCGGATGCCTCGGGTCCGCCCCGGCGGGCCCGAAACCCCCCCTTCGGTGAAAAAAAACGAGTGGCGAGAGTCGCAACCCCGACGGGTACCCGTGGGTCTCCGGGCCGTGGGTTCAAAGACCTCCTCCCCATCCCTCGACCGGGGGGAGGGGGCGCCCGTCTGGGTCTCGCCACCACTTTATTTTTTTTCCCCACATTGTGTTTGTGTCTGCCGACCTCGAAAAACCAAAATTAAAAACCAAGAGTACAACTCTTAGCGGTGGATCACTCGGCTCGTGAGTCGATGAAGAACGCAGCCTGCTGCGAGAACTAATGTGAATTGCAGGACACATTGATCATCGACATTTCGAACGCACTTTGCGGCCCCGGGTTCCTCCCGGGGCTACGTCTGTCTGAGGGTCGCTTTGCTATCGATCGGAGCCTCCGGGCCCCGCGGCTGGAGCGTCGTAGGCCTCCTCGGCCTCCGTCCTCCTAAACGCAGACCGTCCCCCTCGTCCCGTCTCCCCCGCCCTCCATCTCTCCTCTCGGGGAGAGGCCTCCGTCTTCCCCCTCCGGGGGGGAGGGCGGCGCCACGTCGCTCCGAGGACCACGGGTGTCCTCCTCCGCGGCTGCCGGTGCTTCAAAACCACCGCTGCCCACGCGACGAGGGTCCTCACCCGCCTCGGGGTCGGCGGACGCCGTCGTGGGGGTCTCGCTCGCACCCGTGGGGAGGAGGGGGCGGTGGAGGTTCAGCGGGTCGTGGGACGCCCCTAGGTCGCCGGCCAGTCCCCTACCCCTGGGTGGGGCGGCCGCTTCCACAAAACCCCAGCCTCGACCTCAGATCAGGCGAGACGACCCGCTGAATTTAAGCATATTACTAAGCCGAGGAAAAGAAACTAACAAGGATTGAGGGTGTACGGTGGTGGGGGGTCCCTGCCCACCCGGGGGGTCGGGGTCAGGGAGTTAGGCGTGGTCGAACGGTCGCAGCGTTTTCGGCTCATATCTCGGGAACCCCCAGCCCAATCTTCCCCAAACTCCAATCGATCGTGGAGCCAGACAAGACCTTTCGAAAGAGCCCACCCCCGAGGTCCAACTCGCCCGGGTCCCCGAGATACAGCCGTTCAAAGTCGGGGGGTCCCGGCGAGCGGCGATCCGGCGGGGGGGCGTCCCCGGGGCCCGCCGCCGGCCTGGTTCGGCCCGGTTCCACCCGAATCTGAGCTCTCTGGGCCTTCGAGTCGCGGAGCTACGGGCGATTTTCTCCCGGGGTCGTGGCGTCATCGGCGGGCGCCATTTCAGAGCCGGCGGCCGGCGGTTTTCGGCCGATATCTCCGCGAATACTCGCCGAATACAGGTGGGGTGGTGGCAAACACAGGGGGCCCCCACACCGGCCATCAGACCGTCGTGAGTCCCACCCAGAGTCACTCCAGGTGGGCATATGAAATCCAGATTACCCAATCTGGAAGTACGAGACCTCCAGGAAGAGACAGGCTGGTTTTCAGAAAAGCGCACCCCAGGCAGCGTGCGTCTTTCCCGGGCACGAGCCCCAGCGCCGGCGTGGATGGTGGGTCGGGCGATTCTGGTGTCAAATTTGACTAAGTCCGAAAACGTGATGTGAGTTGAGAGCTCCATGCTCTCAGACCTCCCTGGCCAGCCCAGGGAGGGTGGCCGGTCCTGGGCCAGAGTCAGATTTCGCCGCCACCCATGGAGCTCCTCCTGGAGCGAAGACGGTCCTAAAACGGGCCTTCGGGGATGTATGGAAGAGGGCGAGTGTGGCGGTGTCAAACACAGAGGGCCCCACACCGGCGATCAGACCGTCGTGAGTCCCACCCAGAGTCACTCTGGGTGGGCATATAAAATCCAGATCACCCCCCTGCTCCAGCGGTGGAGCTCTGAAAGTACGAGACCTCCAGGAAAAGACAGGCCGGTTTTCTGAAAAGCGCACCCCAGGCAGGGTGCGTCTTTCCCGGTGGGCACGAGCCCCAGCGCGAGGGGATGGTGGGTCGGGCGATTCTGGTGTCAAATTTGACTAAGTCCAAAAACGTGATGTGGGTTGAAAGCTCCATGCCCTCAGACCTCCCTGGCCAGCCCAGGGAGGGTGGCCCGTCCTGGGCCAGAGTCAGATTTCGCCGCCACCCCTGGAGCGAAGATGGTCCTAAAACTGGCCTTCGGGGATGTATGGAAGAGGGCGAGTGTGGCGGTGTCAAACACAGAGGGCCCCACACCGGCGATCAGACCGTCGTGAGTCCCACCCAGAGTCACTCTGGGTGGGCATATGACATCCAGATTACCCCCCTCTGGAAGTACGAGACCTCCAGGAAAAGACAGGCCGGTTTTCTGAAAAGCGCACCCCAGGCAGGGTGCGTCTTTCCCGGTGGGCACGAGCCCCAGCGCGGGCGTGGATGGTGGGTCGGGCGATTCTGGTGTCAAATTTGACTAAGTCCGAAAATGTGATGTGGGTTGAAAGCTCCATGCCCTCAGACCTCCCTGGCCAGCCCAGGGAGGGTGGCCCGTCCTGGGCCAGAGTCAGATTTCGCCGCCACCCCTGGAGCTCCGCCTGGAGCGAAGACGGTCCTAAAACAGGCCTTCGGGGATGTATGGAAGAGGGCGAGTGTGGCGGTGTCAAACGCAGAGGGCCCCACACCGGCGATATCAGACCGTCGTGAGTCCCACCCAGAGTCACTCTGGGTGGGCATATAAAATCCAGATTACCCCCCCCCCCCTCTGCTCCAGCGGTGGAGCTCTGGAAGTATGAGATCCTCCAGGAAAAGACAGGCTGGTTTTCCTAAAAGCGCACCCCAGGCAGGGTGCGTCTTTCCCGGGCACGAGCCCCAGTGTGGATGGTGGGTCGGGCAATTCTGGTGTCAAAATTGACTAAGTCCGAAAACGTGATGTGGGTTGAAAGCTCCATGCCCTCAGACCTCCTCGGCCAGCCCAGGGAGGGTGGCCCGTCCTGGGCCAGAGTCAGATTTCGCTGCCACCCCTGGAGCTCCGCCTGGAGCGAAGATGGTCCTAAAACTGGCCTTCGGGGATGTATAGAAGAGGGCGAGTGTGGCGGTGTCAAACGCAGAGGGCCCCACACCGGCGATATCAGACCGTCGTGAGTCCCACCCAGAGTCACTCTCGGTGGGCATATAAAATCCAGATCACCCCCCCTGCTCCAGCGGTGGATCTCTGGAAGTACGAGACCTCCAGGAAAAGACAGGCAGGTTTTCTGAAAAGCGCACTCCAGGCAGGGTGCGTCTTTCCCGGTGGGCACGAGCCCCAGCGCGAGGGGATGGTGGTTGGGCGATTCTGGTGTCAAATCTGACTAAGTCTGAAAACGTGATGTGGGTTGAAAGCTCCATGCCCTCAGACCTCCCTGGCCAGCCCAGGAGATGTGGGTTGAAGGCTCCATGCCCTCAGACCTCCCTGGCCAGCCCAGGGAGGGTGGCCCGTCCTGGGCCAGAGTCAGATTTCGCCGCCACCCCTGGAGCTCCGCCTGGAGCGAAGACGGTCCTAAAACAGGCCTTCGGGGATGTATGATTACCTCAGTAGCGGCGAGCGAAGAGGGAAGAGCCCAGCGCCGAATCCCCGTCCCCTCAGCCGGGGGGGATATCTCTATGCGTTGTCAACTCGTGTAGTGAGTTACCTCCTGTTGTGGATCAATCACGTGTTGTTGTGTGAACAGCTAAACAACTTGAACACTCCTGATTTCACTGAGAGCAAGTTATGTAGTGTGAACCACACAGTTCAGCCCGACATTTTAAAATCATGTAGCGTGAACTAGGCATAAGTCGATTTCGGGTGACCAGTGGCTCGGTTCTTTTGGCGCGCGGGGCTGGCTGGGTCAGTAATGCCCGGGCTTAAGAGTGGGACCCCCGGGTTCGGACGGTGCTCGGGTGAGGGTGGAGGCCAGGGCTTTGCTGTGGCCCTGGTTCTCTGAGTCGGGCGGAGGGGTGTACGGTGGTGGGGGTCCCTGGCCAGAGCTCTGGTTCTCTGAGTGGGGTGGAGTGTGGACCGCTGTGGGGGTCCCTGCCCAGAGCTCTGGTTCTCCGAGTCGGGCGGAGGGGCGTACGGCGGTGGGGGTCCCTGCCCAGGGCTCTGGTTGTCTGGGTCGGGCGAAGGGGTGTACGGCGGTGGGGGTCCCTGGCCGGAGCTCTGGTTCTCTGAGTGGGGTGGAGAGTGGACCGCTGTGGGGGTCCCTGCCCGGGGCTCTGGTTCTCCGAGTGAGGTGGAGGGTGGACTGCTGTGGGGGTCCCTCCCCGGGGCTCTGGTTCTCTGAGTGGGGTGGAGGGTGGACCGCTGTGGGGGTCCCTGCCCGGGGCTCTTTTTTTTTTTTTTTTTTTTAATTAATCGATCGATTGATTGATTAATTTATTTATTTGGGGGGATGCACCGGATAGAAGTTCAAACTTCAGCCGCTGTGGGGGTCCCTGCCCAGGGTTGTGGTTCTCCGAAGTGGGGCTGAGGGTGTACGGTGGTGGGGGGGTCCCTGCCCAGGGCTCTGGTTCTCTGAGTCGGGCGGAGGGGCTACGGCGGTGTGGGGTCCACGGCCAGAGCTCTGGTTCTCTGAGTCGGGCGGAGGGGGTCCAGGCGGGTGCCCCCTGGTCCCCCCGATGTGTCAGGGGGCGAGCGGTGAGTCTCCCCCAGGCCCAAATCCCCCGGTTCCCCGAGTCGGGTAAACTGCGCGAGTAACTTGGACTCGGCAGGAACCGGTGTGAGTGGTGTGTATCTCAGTGATGAAGCCGAGTTGGGGCTCCGTGCTCTGGGCACAGGGGTACCTCCTAGTGGTCCCCCCAGGCCCAGAGTGTGGAGCCCCAACTCGGCCTATTTTTTTTTTATGTATTTATTTATTTATTTTTAAATTTTTATTTTATTTTACTTTTTAAATTAATTTATTTTTTGGGGGGCTACCCGGTGGATCCACCGGGTAGAAGTTGAAACTTCGGAGGGCCTTATCTCTGGAACCAAGCCGAGTTTGGGCTCCATACACCCGGTGTGATGGGGCCCTCCTGGAGGCCCCCAGAAGCCCAGAGCATGGAGCCACAACTCGGCTCGCTTTTTCGACCTACGCCCGGTCAAAGTCGAAACTCCAAAGGGCCATATCTCTGTGCAAATTCGTTGGGCCCCCTTTTTTCCCCCCCGGGTCTGAAAATCCGAAAACGTGCAGTGGGTGGGGACTTCCAGGGCCCCAGAGGCTCTGACGGCACACCCAGGAAGGTGCACCGTCGTCGGGCACGGCCAGGTGTCCCCCGGGGTCCCGGAAGTCCACACCCACCGGACGAAAGGGACGGAGGGGAGAGATTCCGCATTTTCGCACGTATCTCGAAGACCGAAGGGCGAAAAAATTTCAAACTCGGGTCGTCCGTAGGTCTCGAGGGGCCCTATCCAAAGAGGTCACCCGCGTCCCCGAGTGTCAAATTTGACTAAGTCCGAAAACGTGATGTGAGTTGAGAGCTCCATGCTCTCAGACCTCCCTGGCCAGCCCAGGGAGGGTGGCCCGTCCTGGCCTCCCAGTCGTGAGGGTGCGTCTTTACCGGGCACGAGCCCCAGTGTGGATGGTGGGTCGGGCAATTCTGGTGTCAAAATTGACTAAGTCTGAAAACGTGATGTGGGTTGAAAGCTCCATGCCCTCAGACCTCCTCGGCCAGCCCAGGGAGGGTGGCCCGTCCTGGGCCAGAGTCAGATTTCGCCGCCACCCCTGGAGCTTCACCTGGAGCGAAGATGGTCCTAAAACTGGCCTTCGGGGATGTATAGAAGAGGGCGAGTGTGGCGGTGTCAAACGCAGAGGGCCCCACACCGGCGATCAGACCGTCGTGAGTCCCACTTAGAGTCACTCTGGGTGGGCATATAAAATCCAGATTACCCCCCCTGCTCCAGTGGTGGAGCTCTGGAAGTACGAGATCCTCCAGGAAAAGACAGGCTGGTTTTCCTAAAAGCGCACCCCAGGCAGGGTGCATCTTTCCCGGTCACGAGCCCCAGCGTGGATGGTGGGTCGGGCGTTTCTGGTGTCAAATTTGACTAAGTCCGAAAACGTGATGTGGGTTGAAAGTTCCATGCCCTCAGACCTCCCTGGCCAGCCCAGGGAGGGTGGCCCGTCCTGGGCCAGAGTCAGATTTCGCCGCCACCACTGGAGCTCCGCCTGGAGCGAAGAAGGTCCCAAAACGGGCCTTCGGGGATGTATGGAAGAGGGTGAGTGTGGTGGTCCAAAACACCACAACTTCACCACAACTTTTCAACTTCTACCCGGTGGATCCACCGGGTAGAAGTTGAAACTTCGGAGGGCCTTATCTCTGGAACCAAGCCTCTCTGACCTCCCTGGCCAGCCCGGGGGAGGGTGGCCTGTCCTGGGGGCCCGTCTTGTCGCGCACGAACGAGATTTCCCATGCTGGCGAACCTCCCCCGGCTGGCGACCGGGGAGAGTGCCTCGTGTTCGGGCACGTGCAAAATACGTCTGCCGGAGCCCCCGTCGATGCCGAGGCGGTCCTGAAACGGGCCTTTGGGGTTTTGTCGAGGAGGGGAGGTGGCGGACCAAAGAAAGTGGTGCTCGGTGTCGGGTTTCGGTATATGGCATCCCGGGGAGGATGCGTCATCTGGGGTCGGCAAGCGGTAACCAGGGCGCTCTGGAGGAAAAGGCCCCCCTCCGAAAAAAAGGGACAGAGTCCGTAAACGTGAAGTCGAAAGAGTCTCCCAGGACGGCCGGCGTCTACGGCCGGTGACCCGGGAGGGCGCCTCGTGCCCGGGTACGAGACAGAATCGGTGGGCGCGACGGAGCTCCCGTCGGTGCCAAGACGGTCCTAAAACGGGCCTTCGGGGTTTTGTCGAGGAGGGGACGAGCACCCCGCTCGGACAAGGTGACGGACCAAAGAAAGCGGTGCTCGGTGTCGGGTCTCGGTATATGACATCCTGGGGAGGATGCGTCATCTGGGGTCGGCAAGCGATAACCAGGGCGCTCTGGAGGAAAAGGCCCCCCTCCGAAAAAAGGGACAGAGTCCGTAAACGTGAGGTCGTAAGAGTTTCCCAGGATGGCCGGCGTCCCCGGCCGGGTTCGGAATCGGTGGGCGCGACGGAGCTCCCGTCGGTGCCAAGACAGTCCTAAAACGGGCCTTCGGGGTTTTGTCGAGGAGGGGACGAGTGCCCCGTTCGGACAAGGTCAACGGATCTCCGTGTGAGACGGGCGCCTCCGGGCTGCCCGGGGCCCGGGAGGAGCGCACCCCCTCCTCCCGGGCAGTCGATGCGAGGGGTTCGCCTGGTCGATTGGAACTTCGGACGCGCCTGGGGACGGCCCCTGCCCGGTCGAAAAGACCGCTATGGGCAGCTTGCTCCTCCCCGCTCTGCGCGTCGACTCTAGACGCGGCCTCCCTCCGGGGAAAGCAGGCCGCGTCGACCTCGGGAGACTCAGAAGACCCGCCTGAAACGAACGTCCGCCACGGCGGCGGAGGACGCGGTCGCGTCGGTCGGATCGGACGGTAGGTGCCCGACCGCCCTCCCCCCTTCCAGTCTTCGAGCCGGCTCTTCGCGCCCGCACCTCCCCGGCCCGAAAAGCACCCTTTCCCGGTTATGGCCTCGACCCAGCGGCCACACAAAACACCTTCCCCCCTCAGAGAGAGGAGGAGGGTTCTGCACGCGCCCTATGAGCGGCCGCGCCGTCCTCGAGCGTCACCCCCCCCCCCCCCGGGTGGGGGCGTCTCGAAGCGGAGCGAGACCCGTGTTCACGGGTCTCCTTCCCCACAGAGGCGGTCTACCTGGTTGATCCTGCAAGTAGCATATGCTTGTCTCAAAGATTAAGCCATGCAGGTCTAAGTGCACACGGTCGGTACAGTGAAACTGCGAATGGCTCATTAAATCAGTTGTGGTTCCTTTGATCGCTCCACCCGCTACTTGGATAACTGTGGCAATTCCAGAGCTAATACATGCAAACGAGCGCCGACCCGGCTCCCCTCGGGGGGTCGGGGACGCGTGCATTTATCAGATCCAAAACTCATCTGGGTGCGGCTCCGGCCGCCCCGGCCGCTTTGGTGACTCTAGATAACCTTGGGCCGATCGCGCGCCCTCCGCGACGGTGACGACTCATTTGAATGTCTGCCCTATCAACTTTCGATGGTACATTCGGCGCCTACCATGGTGACCACGGGTAACGGGGAATCAGGGTTCGATTCCGGAGAGGGAGCCTGAGAAACGGCTACCACATCCAAGGAAGGCAGCAGGCGCACAAATTACCCATTTCCGACACGGAGAGGTAGTGACGAAAAATAACAATACAGGTCTCTTTCGAGGCCCTGTAATTGGAATGATGGTATCCTAAACCCATGGCCGAGGACCCATTGGAGGGCAAGTCTGGTGCCAGCAGCCGCGGTAATTCCAGCTCCAATAGCGTATACTAAAGTTGCTGCAGTTAAAAAGCTCGTAGTTGGATCTCGGGAGTGGGCCGGCGGTCCGCTGCGAGGCGAGCCACCGCCTGTCCCGGACCCCTGCCTCACGGCGCCCCCCGGATGCCCTTAACTGGGTGTCCGGTCCTCGGGGCCCGAAGCGTTTACTTTGAAAAAATTAGAGTGTTCAAAGCAGGCCGCCCGTCGCTGCTGAATACCGCAGCTAGGAATAATGGAATAGGACTTCGGTTCTATTTTGTGGGTTTCTGGAACCCGGGGCCATGATTGAGAGGGACGGCCGGGGGCATTCGTATTGCGCCGCTAGAGGTGAAATTCTTGGACCGGTGCAAGACGGACGAGAGCGAAAGCATTTGCCAAGAATGTTTTCATTAATCAAGAACGAAAGTCGGAGGTTCGAAGACGATCAGATACCGTCGTAGTTCTGACCGTAAACGATGCTGACCCGCAATCCGGCGGCGTTATTCCCATGACCCGCCGGGCAGCGTGCGGGAAACCACGAGTCTTTGGGTTCCGGGGGGAGTATGGTTGCAAAGCTGAAACTTAAAGGAATTGACGGAAGGGCACCACCAGGAGTGGAGCCTGCGGCTTAATTTGACTCAACACGGGAAAGCTCACCCGGCCCGGACACGGAAAGGATTGACAGATTGATAGCTCTTTCTCGATTCTGTGGGTGGTGGTGCATGGCCTTTCTTAGTTGGTGGAGCAATTTGTCTGGTTCATTCCGATAACGAACGAGACTCCGGCATGCTAACTAGTTACGCGGCCCTGAGCGGTCGGCGTCCAACTTCTTAGAGGGACAAGTGATGTTCAGCCACGCGAGATGGAGCAATAACAGGTCTGTGATGCCCTTAGATGTCCGGGGCTGCACGCGCGCCACAATGGGCGGATCAGCGTGTGCCTACCCTGCACCGAGAGGCGCGGGTCACCCGCTGAACCCCGCTCGTGATCGGGACTGGGTATTGAAACTGTTTCCCATCAACGAGGAATTCCCAGTAAGCGCGGGTCATAAGCTCGCGTTGATTAAGTCCCTGCCCTTTGTACACACCGCCCGTCGCTACTACCGATTGGGTGGTTTAGTGAGGTCCTTGGATCGGCCCCGCCGGAGCTCCTCGCTGGGTTCTGGCGGAGTGTCGAGAAGACGATCAAACTTGACCATCTAGAGTTAGTTGACATGTAGTTAAAAATGTACTTATTAGAATGTCTGGAGTGGAGTATCAAAATAAAGAGTAACCTATGTCTCTATTACACATGTCACAGAACAGAAGATTGCAATGGAGTTTATTGAATGACACGGGTTATCAGCAGGTGAGTCTCTGGATAGTTCTGGTGACACTGACATGTGAATGAAAGTCTTATCTTTTGCAGGTGACAGATAAAAGTGTCTGGAGGACTGGCAAACGATTACACACAGAAGAACGAAGATGACGAAGGACGAGGCAGTTTGATCCACAGGTAGGTATTCGGATATGAATTGTGGTGTGGAAGGTGACTGCTTATGAAGTTTGAGATGAGAGGTGCTGATGAGGGTGAGCGCAGACAGGTGTGGTGATGGAGAAGTGAGTGCAGCAAGGAGGATTGTGGGAGATGTAGTGCACAGCAGACTGGTGACTGGGTATGTGACAAAATGTTCATAATAATTAAATTAAATTAAATTAAACATGGCTAAGAGCAGTAATCTATGACATTTTTTTCACTAAGATTTTGTTCTTCTGGTGTAAGATAACTTAATTAAATCCCTCAAATGAACAGGAGAACATGCAAATTGGATTTTTGCCTTTATTTAAAGGAAAATCCTCTGGAGTTTGTGGAGTACCCTGAGATTCAAAGTTTATTAAAACATCTAATCTGACAAAATGATCCGAGGAAGCTTTATCATCTTTTAATTAGAGTTCCAGCCAACAGCTACACAGCTTTTCAGGGACAAATAAAGACCCTGATCAGTTATACTGATGGCTTCACTCATCTAAAATGAAATAATATCCTCTAATGGAAATCATCAGAGATAATAAAATAAAATTAACTTTATTTTATCAGCGTCTCGTTTTAGAATGCATTGCTATACACTTAAAGGAGCAGTTCAGACATAAACGACAGTTCATGATTGGCAAGCTCCAAAAAAAGACAGCTCGTATATTTATGTGATATATGTGCTGGTGTTGGGTAGAACATATGTATATGATTTGATGTTTTACTGAAAAATGATCAGCATTCAGGTTTGGAATGAGGAATGGTTCTTAAAACATTTATATTATCAGATTTGGCATTTGTGAATATTATGGGAAGATAATGCAGTCTCAGAAATATTGAAATAATAGAACCTGAGGAGGGCCAGAAAGCGAGAGCAGGTCAGTCAGTGCTGAATGACAATATGAGGACACCAGATGCATACAGAAAGGAAGTAACAAAATATTGCCTTTGTCTTCTTTCGTTTTTATGTAATTTTGCTCATCTTGGGGTAAATTGTATATTTATTAGAACTGCATAACAATTCCATGGAATGCCATTTTTGTCTTTCAGTCAAACAAGAAAATATTGGTCAAAAATCAGAAACAGCAACAGTTAGGATAAGAGGCGTATTGCATGCATATGAAGTGATCCAGCTTTAAGGGTTCGTTCACACAAAAATGAAAATTCTGTCACTAATTACTCACGATCATGTCGTTCCTTCGTTCATCTCACTCTATCCAAAACTGTGCATCTCTACTGTATTATATTCAGTTGGTGAAAATGAAAACATTAAATTACAAACTGTACAAATATTTGTTAAATATTGTTTATTATTATTATTATTATTATTTATTCTCATATGTATTTATTTTTTGTAATGTGTTTTTGTAAATTCATAATTTGATGTATTGTGTTTTGATTTGATTTTCATTATGTGGTTTAGTCATTTACGGTTAGTTTGATCTCCAAAAATAATTATTAATTAAAATCAGTGTTGGGTAATTTACTCTAAAAAAGTAACTAATTACTAGTTACTAATTACCTCTTCAACAGTGTAATTAGATTACTGTACTAATTACTCTCTCTATAAAGTATTTAATTACTTTTAATTATTAATTGCTTTCAAAATCCCATATCAATCTCAACCAGCTGAATAATACAAGGATAGACATGAATCTGTTTTAATTCTTTCAAACAAATACTATAAAATTGCATGAATTATGCTTAAACTGACCAAGGTGGAGAAGGTTACATTATAAAAACATACTTTTTTAACATCAGACAATACATTTTGATGTTAAACCCACTATTGTTTTATGTCTGATCTCATGACATTTCACACTTTTTCATACATATTTCACAATAATTCATATGAATTTGTTTGAGTGCGGTCATGTACAGGATTGATCTATACACAGTATTTACCTCAATTACATCAGAAGTAACTGTAATTAAATTACAGATAAATGAAGAGTAATCCCTTACTTTACATTTTCAAGGGAAAAGTAATTAAATTACAGTAACTAATTACACTGTAAAAAAATTGGAGTAGGATTTACTTGAAAAAACCTTGCTAAACTATCTCACTCAGAAAATGCTAGTAAATTTACAAAGATTTGCCAAGTAAAAACCTAAACATGTTTATCAGTAGCTTTAATTAGCCATCTTGGTAACACTTAATTTGAAGGGGTGTGCATAAGACTGACATGGCACTGTCATAAACCTGACATAACACCTGTCATGAACATGAAGGAGTCTTTATGAATGTTTATTACTGTTGTCATTAAGTGTCATTCGGTAAATTATGACACTTTTAATGCAAAGTTGAAATTGTTTAAAATGTCTTTGTTATGCCAACTTGACATTAAAAAAGACAAAAATGTCTTGATTATGACAACTTGACATTAACAAAGACAGAAATGTCTGTCATGACAACTTGACATTAACCAAGAAATCATAACCTGTCAACCTGACATCTTTATAACTAGTCCAACGTGTTCCACTTTACTTGAGGTAAGGGGAAATATTAATGACACTGTTGTTTGACAGCATTTGACAGTGTAATAACCCTTAATGACATCTTTATAACTAGTACAATGTGTTCCACTTTACTTGAGGACAAGTAAAATATTCATGACAGAGTTATGGTGTCATGACGGCCAAAGTCAAAACCAACCACATTTGACAGGGTAATGTAATGATAACGCAAAGCTAAATAACTTCTTTAAGTTTGATAATTAGACCTGTTATGACATATTTGTGACAGGTTATGATTTCTTGGTTAATGTCAAGTTGTCATAACAAAGACATTTTAAACAATGTCAACTTTGCATTAGAAGTGTCATAATTTACCGAATGACACTTAATGACAACAGTCATAAACATTCATAAAGACTCCTTCATGTTCATGACAGGTGTTATGTCATGTTTATGACAGTGTTATGTCAGTCTTATGCACACCCCTTCAAATAAAGTGTTACCGAAATGGTAAAGTTCAATTTACTTGGAATATGGAATTAAGTAAACTTTACAAAAAATAAGTAATTTTAACTCGGCTAGTAAAAGGTTGATTGATATTGATTTCCTTTGCCTATGTATTACATTACACTAAAACAATAATCTTGAATTTTATTAGTCATTTATAGTATGTGCTTTAGTTAGATCATCTAAGTAATTTAAACCTCATGTGAATACAAACACCTCAATACTTGGTAGATAATACACAATGACGGTAATATTTGATGGGTCTTTTTTGTGTTTGAATGTGTCATTTTGAGCAAAAAATTTACTCGAAATGTCACAAAATGGCAATTTTACTAATACTGACAACAAAAATCAATGATAAAACAGTCTAAATACAGCTGGAAACCAGTGAAAATTGAGCCTCATTAATTATTCAAGGTCCAGTGCATGATGGGAACCCCAGTATCAGTAAAGTTGAGTAATTTTTACTTAATTTTATTGAGTTGATATTTACACTTTCATTTCTACTCGCTTGAATTAAGTACTGATATGGAATTTACTTAGTTTTTTTTTAAATTCTTGCCTGAACTAACTTTTTCAAGTAAATTGGGTTTTTTCACTAGTATTTACTTCACCAAAAAATCATTTTTTACAGTAGTAATTAGTTACACCCAACATTGATTATAATACTATATTGAACCCACAACAAATAAAAAACAAAAACACACAAATACATATCATCACCGGTTTTCGACTCATAGATAACGAGATTTCAATGATATTTTGACCAAATAGGAAAATGGGAAAACGCCCTCAGTTTCCATTTCAGATAGGGTCATCTTTCCAAACATAATCATTTAAAATGACAATTTTCCGTCTTGACCGAGAATTTCTATTTGAGTGCATCACTAATATTTATTTTAATATGCTCTCTGACATTGTCCTCTGAAACACCTTTGCAGTCTATGTTTTATTCAGCACAGATTACACATATTGATGGCATCCGATTATTAAGAGCTTATGCATAAGACATCAGCCCATTTGAAATAGTTTGTAGAGGAAACACAGCGTCCCAGTGGAAGTCTAAAGTCATTGTGAAGTCGTCAAATCGATCATCAGTAAAAACCGTCACAGCGTAAATGGAGAAATACACACATGAATCAAAATCAGCCCGGTAAGGTCACACGTACAATTCCTCAGAGGTAAAAAAAGACAGAGAAAAAAGGCAGAAATTCCCAAGATGTGTCTAAGAGAGGAAAATAGCTGTAGACAAGCGGTGAAAAGGCATTTCTACATTGCTGAGGTGAGAGGTAGAAAGGGAGAGCGTCCGTAATGATCCGTCTCTTCAGTCGCATGCAGTCGACATGCCGTGTCAACATAATCCGACCGAGTCTTACAGTAGCAGGCAAGGTGACAGCCCAGAAAGGACTTAGTGCCCTTGTAACTGTCAGCGTCTCTGTGGACTGGCACCTAGCAAGGGCTTATCCAACTCATGGGTTTGTCGGGCCTTAGCAGAACCCAGAGCGTCTCTCTAATGCACAAACAGCTTAACGCCTCTCATATCCAATGCATGAGGGAAATCCTTTTACTATTGCTTTTGTGGGTACAATGTGCAGTTTTGTCAGCAATGCTGGATATGACAGATCATTATTCAAAATCATTACTTTGTATTGCATACAAGAACAGTGACTGCTCTAGCCTACTACTGAACACTGTATGTACAAGCCTACTGTACTGTATACTATCTTTAGTCAGTATTCCACCAATATTTTTTCAGTAATATGCTAAAATGGCATCAAATGTAAGGCTGCTCAGTTATGGCAAAAATCATAATCACTATGATTTTGGTCAGTTGTGGTATCAATCATTATTTTTTACATAGGAGTGGGCGATGTGACCAAAAAAATGTCATGATATTGATAGACGCATATAGTAGACGCATGCTAACTGCAAAATACTTTGTTTGTTTCACATTTATTTCTTCAACTAGTCTACAGTGCGAACAAATGCACACTTTGTAGTCTCCAGAAGTACAAGGTGTCAGGTTCTCAGAGACTTTGGCAAAGCAAGGAATCCTGAAACATGACCCTCTAAGTGCCATGAAATAGATGAAGACTGATTTAAAAAAAAAGTTATGGACACATAAGGACTGGCTAGGAAGTCGTGCTGCTACTAATAATGAGCAAAATGGATCTTTCAGGTTGGGAGATGGACTTATAATGAACTTCCAAGACTTACTGCCAGATTCTGGAAGAAAAAAGTATATTTGAATTAGGAATAAGACTAAGGCTCAATCCCAATTCACCCCTTGCCCCTACCCCTCGGCCCTACCCCCCTGGTTGAGATCGAGGAGTAGGCAGGGGCGTAGGAGCAATTTTGAACCTGGGGGGGACATTAAATGCTAGAGGGGTCCGGGGGTATGCCCCCCGGGAAAATTTTTTGAAAAATAAACCATTAAATGACACTTTGTGGAGAGTTTTGTGCAAAGAAATGGAGAAATTGAGGCTTATGTTAAGAGCATATACTTTGCATTGTTGTAGTATCAACATGTATTAAGGCATTTAGCATTTACATTACTGTTAATCAGTCATGTACTGATTAACTCAAATAAATGGTTGATCTGATTTCCATTAACTATAAAATACTAAAATCAATAAAGTCAATCTATCCCTCGTGGAGAGGTTGCTTGGTAGCTAAAAGTAGGTCTAGCAATTATATTTCAAGTTTTTCACACAGATCAAACACAAATGCTGATTGAATAGATTGCTAGTTTATTTTGAGTAGCCAGCTACAGTAGCAGGTCTCTTGGCAGTTTGCTGATAATCCAGTGTCTGAAGTAAAATGCTCAAAACATCCCCTGAGAAAAATACCAACCAAGTCTTGGTTATTTAATTTGGTTGAGTCTTACTTTCCTTACCTTGTCATTCAAGGCCAGGGCATTTTTGTAAATTTCTGGAACTTTTGCGCGCTTCCACATCCCGTGCAACTACAGATCTCCCAGGAACATACTGCGTCCGTTTATCCGTGTCACGTAGATGCGCATGCGCGAGCGGTGCGCGATGCCGCGATCATGGTCGACTGACGACATAAGCAGCTGAAGAATATCGCCCTTTTTTAAAAAATGTAATTATGTATTTAAAAGTTGCAGAATGGATTAATTGGGAGACTCCAAAATTGGCAGAGATAGGCAGGCAATGCAAAACAAAATCTTACATTGGTAAATAGTGGGGGGGACAAAACTACGTATAATGGCTCCTACGCCCCTGGGAGTAGGGCTACATAGCCCTCAAAACGGAGATTTTTCAGAGGCACGCTCCAAATGGAGGGCTTTGAGAAAGTTCACAGAATGCATTGCAAATCACCGGTTAAACATTTAAATTTAGTGCCAGATGACACCACCATCCACTTTATTTACTCTTAGAATAATACTATAAATTAAGAAATTGTATAATAAATTACCTTTCCTAATCAGAAAAGACATACATTCCGAGGAAGAAATGTTATAATCATCATGTTTCCTCAAAGTTAAAGCGATACTCCACTTTTTTTTTGGAAATAAGCTCATTTTACCACTCCCCCAGAGTTAAACAGTTGAGTTTTACCGTTTTCAAATCCATTCAGCCGATTTTCTGATATTTAGAAGAATATCTAGCCTGGTTAAAACCAGACCATTCTCAGTTTGTAACTGAGTTATGGTCTGGCAAAGCTTCATATACAAATCATTTCCAGAGGGGCGTCACCAACGGACATAGCTCAAATGCCTCTGGGCGCAATTGGATAGACCTAAAACCAATCAGAGCGCTGAAGAAGATGACGTATGCAGAACGACGTTCGTCTGTTTGAATAAACAAGAATACAATCTGATTAGCTCTCTCTGATCGGTGTAAAGGTGCACAGACCTTTCCCGAATCATCTCCAGCAGTAGCAGTCTCTGAAGCACCACTAACTCGGCCTCTGTTTCCCTCGTAAGCTGATATTAGTATTTAAACATTCTCTATGATAAAAAAATGTTTGTGAAAAAAATATTTTAATAACATGGTTTTGGCGGTTCTAGAGTTCTAATGACGGTGTTCAACTATAACCATCATACCCCTCTGTAAATGTACAAAATCTGCTTCACCGTCGCTGTGCTGTCGTCATTGTGTAAAGCCCGCCCCAACGTTTCTGATTGGTGCCGCGATTTCAGCGGATTGGAAATGGCTTTGAATGAGCTCTTTGGCAGACTAACTTTCGTAGCAAATCTAAATTTGCCGGAATTTTTCACAGGCTAAAGCATATCAGTAACCAGAAAGTTTCTGGTCTCATTGACTTCCATAGTAGGAAAAACTATATACTATGGAAGTCAATGAGACCAGAAACTGTCTGGTTACTGATATTCTTCTAAATATCAAAAAATCAGCTGAATACTTTCGAAAACGGTAAAACACACTGTTTAACTCTGGGGGAGTGGTTCGGTAAAATGAGCCTATTTCCAAAAAAAGTGGAGTATCCCTTTAAGAGCAGCTGCACTGATTGTCAGTCATTGTCATGGAGAAATTCTGTAAAAACTCTGTAATGGCAGAGCCATCGCCGACGACTGATGACGTATCGGGTTCATGAAGGGTTGTTCCAT
Organism: Cyprinella venusta; assembly: GCA_038021265.1. Taxonomy (NCBI): domain Eukaryota; kingdom Metazoa; phylum Chordata; class Actinopteri; order Cypriniformes; family Leuciscidae; genus Cyprinella; species Cyprinella venusta. The sequence continues at coordinate 23,102,462 of CM075873.1, read as the reverse complement.
TTCGTAGGGGAATATTTCAACCCCTTGGCCCTCTAACTCTGTTTTGAATTGGGGTGAATTGGGATTGAGCCTAAAACCACAGACAAAATGAACACTAGATATTGAAATTCCATATCAAATTAAGAGTTCACTGTCTCCCAAAATACAATGTGTTCAAGTTTCCATTTTCAGTGTAGTAATACCTCTTCTTACTAAATGTACGTGGTATTAAAGGAGAACTCCGGCGAACAATGAACCTTTGGTCTAATAAAACATTGGTACCTCGTTAATCGTTCTCTGACGATTGTTTTCATGATAATCGAGTGTAAAGAGTTTTATCTCTAAAAACTGTTTAGCGTATAATGCTAGTACTGGGGGCATTGACCAACTAAAATGAAATCGCTAGTTTATACCACTAACAAGGCTCAAAATAGCCCCGCATTAACGCAGTAACATAACAAGGCTCTATACATGCAAAACGAAGCATTGACAACTTTGTAAGTGTACAGACCGTTTATTAAGAACATAAGTTATAAAGACTGTTTACTTCGTGTAGACATTCAGAAGCCATCTTAGGAAATAGTCTCGATAAGTCGATCCCCGAATGTCGTTCATACAGTTCAGAAGTTCGTTGAACTTCATACAGCTCAGCTCACTCATCACGACGTTCGGTGATCGACTTATCGAGACTATTTCCTAAGATGGCTTCTGAATGTATACACGAAGTAAACGGTCTTCATAACTTATGTTCTTATTAAACGGTCTGTACACTTACAAAGTTGTCAATGCTTCGTTTTGCATGTATAGAGCCTTGTTATGTTACTGCGTTAATGCGGGGCTATTTTGAGCCTTGTTAGTGGTATAAACTAGCGATTTCGTTTAAGTTGGTCAGTGCCCCCAGTACTAGCATTATACGCTAAACAGTTTTTAGAGATAAAACTCTTTACATTCGATTATCATGAAAACAATCCTCAGGGAACGATTGACGAGGTCCCGATGTTTTATTAGAACAAAGGTTTATTGTTCGCCGGAGTTCTCCTTTAATGTATTTCCAAACTCACTGTACCTTCACAGACTTCACCTTCCAGAGCTATTGAATTCCATTGCGAGGGCCATGACCCACAAAGGTTATTTTCAACCCTAATTACACACACCTTCCTGTAATTACCAAGACCTTGATTAGCTGGTTCTGATGCATCTAATTAAGGTTGGAACTGAAGTCTGCAGGTTGTGACCCGCAGGGACAGAATTCAATAACCCTGTGTTAGATAGACGTCTTTGACAATTGCACTTGTGCATCTTGTCTTTTTCAACAGATCATCAAGGAAGAAGTTCAACTTTCAAAACAAATATCTTGAGACTTGAGGCTCATGCTCTAGCTGCCCTCGTGAAAAATTGCTAAATGCTTTTATGATGCAACTTTAAGGGATTGTTTTGAGCGCCAAATTGCTAAATGCATAGAAAGTATGTTATAGTGTGTGAATAATTATGAGGGAAGTTGTTTTTCTTAAACTTGTATTTTCCTAAGCACATTTTGCAAAAATGAAACTCCATACTCCAATCTTAACTAGTATTAATTTTGCCTGTAATAATTTGTGTGATAACTGTAAACAAGGGCTGTAAGTGAAAAATGTATATAGAAATATTACTATAGAAATTTCAAAATAAAAGAATAAAAGAAGTAAATATAATATTATATTTGGACAAAATAATTGGACAATTGGGGTAGCAGGGTCACAAAAAAATGAGAAGAAATTATATTAAAAGACTTTAAGAAATAAGCAGACAGTAGTGATTTTTTGTTGTTGTTTTTGTTTTTACTCTGCTTATTTGTTCAATCTGCACATTGTTCAAGTGTCAGTTTATCAGAGTGTTTTTCTTTGGAAAACTTATACTTCACAACATTCCAAAGCTTAATGTTGTACTTTTTACTGCACTGTTTCGTATTGCATTTTATTTAATACTTAATTGCATTGGAAATCTACAACTGTCTTACTTTTACTCAAAGTTTACTCAAATTTGACTTGAGTACAAGTAAGAAAGTACAACAATTCTAATGTTCTTATAAGTAGGACAATGGGCAATGGATTTTAATTTATGAAACATATTGCAGTAAAAAGTATAATATTGTGCTTTGGAAAGTATTGAAGAAAACCAACATGGACCTACATGGATTCTTCGGAAATACAAGGTCTTAGGTTCTAAGAGATTTTGTTAAGGTAAAGAATCCTTAAACCTGAATCCCACTTGATCACAAGATGAAGTGTTGTGAAATACATGAAGACGGGGTTATAGACCGATATGTTGACTCTTGGGGCATCAGCACCACTTCCTATTGTTCCACTGTTTGGAGAATTTCTCTTCTAGAATCTGGCAGTATGTCTTGGTAGTTCATTCGACCTTGGTAGTCCGTCTCTTGCTCATTGTTAGTAGCATGACTCCCGCACCACTCCCGCTGTTGTTTGACTCAAACTTTGTTTGCTCCCAGACAGTAACATTGTATCGGCCCAGATCTAGGCTATATTTGGTACATGTGGATTCAACCTGTATCCGGGACGGCCCGTGGCATAGGCAGTATAGGCAAATGCTAAGGGCGCTACCACTCAAAGGGCGCCAAAATGAGTGAACGAGTGAATTTTTATTTCTTCATTTTAATTTTTTTTTACTAATACTATTTTAAAACCATTAATTCGAAATACTACAAATTAAAGCAAAACAACTCCACAAAAACTTAACTAAGTCCCCCGACTCCGGTCGGGTGCATCAATATCCCCGCGCAAAGCGAGTGCTTAAGTGCACCAGAAACAGAGCGTGCGTGATCAGTTTACTGTTGGTAATTTGTTGTTTAGCGTCACCCCTCGCTGCATCTAATGTAGACAACATTGCTTTCGTTTGAGGGCGCTTACACTCTAGCTCTCCCTTAGAAACGGGCCTGGCAGCCATCTACACTGTTAGACCTTACCAGTTTTTTTACAGTAAAATACTGGCAACACTGTTGCCAGTAATTTACTGTAAAAATGCACTAAAACTAATAAGTTGTATTTTTTAGTTAACTTGAGTTTTAGTGCATTTTTACAGTAAATTACTGGTAACAGTGTTGTAAAAATGCACTAAAACTAACAAGTTTTATTTTTAGTTAACTTGAGTTTTAGTACATTTTTACAGTAAATTACTGGCAACAGTGTTGCCAGTATTTTACTGTAAAAAACCTGGTAAGGTCTAACAGTGTAGACACGGTGAAAGTTTCCTCATTGTGATGGATGGCCGAATTTTCACGACACATTTAAATTAACATTATAGTCTGCTGCGATAGATACAGTGCCAAAAAGAAGAGGATACAAGGGGATAAAGACAGAGGTAAAGTGATGTTATGAATTAACTGTTTATCTAATTGCATAGTATTAAGATGCTATAATTTAATGGCAGTTATTTTTATAACTTTATGCTAACAGTAGTTCTGAGTTTTTCAGAGCCCCCAGACAATGTGATTTGTAACAAACATGTCAGTCTTTTTTATCACTTTTATTATTTAATATTTTACTATACAGTTGGGATACACTGAAAAAAATAATATGCTTTATCTAATCAATACAATTTTGCCAACATATTACAAGCAATATTATTAATTAAATTGTACAAATTAGAATTAATTAGAATATTAATTTGATTAACTATTACTCAATTCTAATTTGTTCAATTTAATAAATAATATTGCTTGTAATCTGTTGCCACAATTTTATTAATTAGATAAAGCATATTCATTTTTACAGTGAATATGGCATTTTTTTATTCATTTGCCAAAATTAATAAAGATATTTATAGGCTACAGGTTTATTAAAAGTAGCTACCAATGTTTCATGTAAAATTCACATTAAAGACATTTAGCAGTTTCATTCATGCTGAAAACATGAAACGTGCCATAATTTTGTTGGAAGATTGCTGCCATCAGCTCCCAAACAAACACTTTTGCTAATGCAGTGCTCAATGAATAGTTTGTGCATGAATGACATTTGGAACAAGACATCACTGTTTTATCTAGAGCGGCTATATATAAATGAAATAAATTTTAAAAAAGAAATTACAACAAAATAAACTATCACTGATCACACTGAAGCTTGATTATGACATTATTTTCTTCTAGATCTGCTGTACAGGAGAAGCAAACTTTGTTGCATTATTTTCCTGTTATTACTGCTGCTTGAAATAAACTGTATTGTAGGCTAAAAAAGCGCTATATAAAAATAAAGGGGACTTGACTTGAATGCTATGTAATGCTCTCGCGCTATATATATATATATATATATATATATATATATATATATATATATATATATATATATATATATAATCACCAACACAAATGATGGGGTGAACTGGGCTGTAATGCATGGGGCACCAGGTAGAATCTTGCCTAGGGCAGCAAATTGGTCAGGGCCATCACTATGTTGTTTCTGGGCTGTTACTTTAAGAGTTACTCTCAAACTATCTGTCCATAAAACATTTTTTTTTTCTTCAAATCAGTCTTTGTCTATTTCATTACACTTCAGCTTTGTGATTCTTAGGGGGTCTTGTTTCAGGATTCCTTGCCAAAGTCTCTGAGAACCTAACATCATGTACTTCTGCAGACTCCAAAGTGTACATTTATGGAAAAATGGTCGCTCTGGAGACTAAGAATTGAGTTTAAGAATTAGATGTGAAGCCACCAGAAAGTCTTTTGCAATTAACATGCCTCTTTTCTTCTCAACCTTTTTTTTGAGACCCTGTTGAACTAATGAGCATTTTGCTCTCTTACAGGGTCCTCCTCATGGGCTTTTCCTATTTTTCTATCTTTCCAGTGTGAGTCAAAGCTCTTTTTTGGTCCATTTTACCTGTAAAAGAAAACCTGAATACAGGAGTTTTTGACTTCCAGCCCTCGTTAACAATTATAAATCACTTTTAAATGATTATTGATGTACAAAATTTATAGATTTTTTTTTAACATCAGAATATTGACCTGTTTAATAATTATACACGCACTGTAAATAGTGCAATATCAAAGCATCTAAATATGATTGCAATATCAAATAGGAGATCTATGACACTTCACAGCCCTACATCAGAGGTCATTGTGACAAAAGCACACCCAAGCAATACATTTACATACATCTTTTTGAAAACAGTTTAACATTATTGTGAGTGTTGCAAGTGTAGCCCAACACTAAACCAAATAAATCATCGGTATCTTTTGACAACATACAGTGCTGTCATTCAACCGGACAGCTGCGGAATGAAGCACAGGTTTTACCCTGATTTCCTATGGATTTCCCTGCAACTATTGATCAGTTCCCTGTATATAATGACACAGCTCTTGAGTTACAGTGCAACCGGGGGCTCTCTGCCCTAAAGGACACCCGCAGGCTCTGGAGTAAACAGCAATTTACTTCTGTCTCAGCTAGTGTAGGCTGGTGGCTTTACCTCACTGATTTACAGGCTGGCAAATACACTGAGGGAGCGCTCTATCTCAATAGGTCTGTTATCAATCTCTTCGTTATCCGACTGGATCAAGCGCTGGCCAGGATTGCTGAAGAGTGGGGATCAGTCTAATATGTGAATCATAGTCAGGCTAGAAGCATGTGGACCTGCAATTTCAGGCCAACAAGAGTTAGTGACCAAAGCGAAAGAACCTGTTGTACTTAAACTGGAAAAATCTGTCGTAAATTGTAAAGAAAGTAAATAGACTTGGCAAAGAGGGGGTGTTTTTGCGCTGATAATATGCACATGCATACATAGGATACATACATCCTTGAAGGATACATACATCATTCACATTCAGAGTGGTTTTAACACGTTTGTTGTTCACAGCTCAGTAAATCTGTCAAGTTAATCTCAATGGCACACTGTTTCTTCTATGATGTCTTGGGACATTTTGATCTTTGCAATCCACTTTGTCCTCAGTTTCCAAACTTCTCGAGTCAATGGCAATTTCCTACTCCTCTTTTTTCAGAACTTGCGACTGACCTTTCGCCAAAAAGAAATCCATTGCAGCATTTTGTCATTCCCTTGGGTTGTTGGGAAAGCACTCAAACAACCTGATGGTGGATATCACTGACCAGAAGCAGGAAATCTGATGGGATTTCATAGCTTTTAACAGGAACCAGGAATATGGCATTTTAGGTGGGATGTTGGAAGTGATAGGGCAAGCTTTTAAAAATGTGCGGTAGGTTCCTAACACAAATTGGCTCACCAACTTGTTCATGTATGTGCACAGCAGGGAAAGACCAACATTAAATGTAACTAATAAGAAGCAATTAATCATAGTTAGGATAGAAAAATATATAGGATTATAAACCTATGCTGTTGTTTGAACTGCTCATCCAATCAAATTTTACAGCATTTGTTTCATGTCCGATGTAAAATGTATTTTAATATTTGTCCCGAAGCTGTGAAAATGTAAAGACGGTTATTTATTATGACTGATTTTATTTGACATGTACATCACGGACCGATGCTCACAGGTTTCCTTCTTTCTTTATCTTTAGCTGATTTTTTTTTCTGTTCCTAGAGGCAATGATAGGCAATGAGGCAATGTATTATTTATTTATTTTTATTTATTTATTTATTTATTTTTACTCTGTGTGGCATCCTGTCAATCACACAACCTCATATCACTCGTCTTCAATATCAGATAAACAATAATGATGCTTCCCCCAGCTTATTTCTTGCTGGAAACTGAAATCTTGCTGTACTGAAAACTCTGTTTCCAAATCTAGACACTTGACAAGCTTGTTTCTTTCATTGAACACTGACAGAACACTCTATTGTGTTAATTAATTATCATATGGCTCAACAGTCATGTTATGCCAACACAGACTCATTTTACAGCTGGCATATGGACAGTATCAATATGTGCCAGCCAGAGCAGTACGGTTGCCCATCCTGAGTTCTGGTTCCTCTGCATTTTTTTTTTCTCCCTCCTGCTATAGTTTTACCATCATATCTAGCTATTAACCAAAGCTATTAAAGGAACGCTCACCCAAAAATGAAAATTAGCCAATGTATTACTCACCCTAAAATCATTCTAGGTGTGTGAGACTAATTTTAAGACGAATTCAATCTGAGTTATATTAACAAATGTCCTGGCTCTTCCAAGCTTTAAAGGGATACTCCACTTTTTTTGGAAATAGGCTCATTTTACAACTACCCCAGAGTTAAACAGTTGAGTTTTACCGTTGTCCAATCCATTCAGCCAATTCTCTGATATTTAGAAGAATATCAGTGACTAAACAGTTTCTGGTCTCATTGACTTCCATAGCAGGAAAAAAATATACTATGGAAGTCAATGAGACCAGAAACTGTCTGGTTACTGATATTCTTCTAAGTATCAGAAAATCGGCTGAATACATTCGAAAACGGTAAAACTCAACTGTTTAACTCTGGGGGACTGGTAAAATGAGCCTATTTCCAAAAAAAGTGGAGTATCCCTTTAAAATGGCAGTGAATGGCCAACCCGATCTCACGACCAAGTCGTACGAATTCGACGAATGCTTAAAAAGTGGCTAATTTGTAACAATTCATACGACCTCACTCGTATGAATTAGTAAGATTTTGCTAAATTGTACATATTTTACGAATTGGCCAATTCGTATGAATTCGTACGAATGACCTACCCCTTACCCCACCCCTAAACCTACCCATCACGTGGGTTTAGACAAATCGTACGAATTCGTACGAGTGAGGTTGTACGAATTAGTATGAATTAGACGCGTTTTAATCATTCGTCGAATTCGTACGAATTGGTCTTGAGATATTGTTGGAATGGCTGTATATAGTCAACCAAAGCGCAGCCATTCATGATAAAAATGCTCCACACAGCATAAAGGCCTTCTGAAGGGAAGCGATGTGTCCGTGTAAGAAGAATATTCATATTATAACCCATAAATCGATGCGTACGGCTGTCTGCCGGATGGTATTTTAGTAGATAAAGTTTTAAATATGGATATTTTAAAAATGGATAGCACATCGCTTCACTTTAGAAAGTCTTTATAACCCCCCAGAGCCATGTGGAGCACTTTTACCATAAATGGATGTGCTTTGATGGACTATACAGGAATATACAGCCATTCACTGACATTATAAAGCTTGGAAGAGCCAGGACATTTTTAAATATGAGTAATTGTATTTGTCTGAAAGAAGAATGTCATTTACACCTAGGGTACATGATTTGGGGTGAGTAAATCATGGGCTAATTTTCCTTTTTGGGTGAACTTATCCCTTTAATGCTGCATTACATTCAAAATGGAACATGTTATTTTCAAATTTCCTACTTCCTAATGGGACAATTCCAGCTTCCTAATTTTACTTCCAACTTTAAACAAGATTTGGACCTTCTTACCTGGAAAAGTGCAACAAAATCTCACTTGGTCCTGGGAAATTTGGCTTTCAACTCGAAACTGTGGATGACCCATGGATATATACCAACACATTCTCACCCCAAGGCGTCACCTTTGACCATGCTTCAATATTTGACGTTTTAGGCGCCCTTTAGCGTCACTTACATGACGCGATCCCGCGGCGTCATCTAACTGACGCTAAAGGAAAGTGTCAGTTAAAGGACGCGGTTAGGTTTAGGTGTGGGGTGGGGGTAGGGTACACGCGACCCTAGGGCGTCATCTTACTGACGCTAAAGGGCGCCTAAAGCGTCAAACTTTGAAGCATGGTCAAAATGCTCCCGAAGCGTCAGTTAGGTGACGCCTTGGGGGTGAGAATGGGCTGTATATACAAACAAAGATAAACAATCATTTTTATGAAGATGTTTGCAATTGCAAATTTGTAAAACACTGTAAACAAGCTCTGTGGTTGATAATTTTGCACCTGCGAAACAGACGCTATAGCCTATACCATTATTCATCCTGTTCAGTTTGGTTTGCAGGAAATGTGGTGCTCTTCGTTGACATTTCTAAAGGGAATGCTAGAATTGCAATTTGTTTTTGTACTTCATCTTCTGTGCATCGAGTAATGGAATGCATTTGTGGTCGGAAGTATAGGAGATATAAAACAGAAATAGCCACATCTGACTTTGAATGGAACGCTGCATTATCCACGTACATCCTGTATATGACAAAGCTCTGGGCGCTGTGCCTGCATGCTCTATTCTCAGCAATACAATCAATACAGACTCTGCCTTCTGCTGCCTCATGCATTTCAAGATGTTCCAGTGAAGAATGATGAAACTGTTCAGTAGACAATATACAGTATACCATAATGCCCTGACCAGCGATATCAATTTGCAGTTTATATTAAATGTAATGTATAGTATTTTTATCTGCAAAAACTTTTCACAATTTTTTTGTTTTAGTGTATTGTGTATAAGTTTGTAGTGTATGTGCTTTTATAGCTCTTATTATATTGCATGATAATTTAAAGCCGGGAGCGTTTACAAATGGAGTATGTTGTGGTGGGTGAACAAATCGGTTTAAATCTACTGTTTAGAGATTGAATTACTCTTTGACTTCAGTATATTACCATGTCTTGGATTCCTATCTTTCACTTTTAAACAAACACCAAAGCTTCTGCCCGAACCTCTCAAGTCAAATGGTTATAAAACAATTCACTCAATTTTGCTTTTGAGTGACCTTTACAAAGCAGAGACTATACAAGTCATTTTCATGGATATAAAATGCAGCAATACATACTGTATGGTTATTTATTTATTGCATTGTTTCATCCTGCCGAAATATGTTTTTAACTCTATGAGCAAGCCACAAATGTAATGCATTTAGATGAGTGGTGGTTTTGATTTTTTTAAACCCTCAATAAAGGATGCAAATTGATACTACAGTTAAATCTCTCTCTCTCTCTCTCTCTCTCTCTCTCTCTCTCTCTCTCTCTCTCTCTCTCTCTCTCTCTCTCTCTCTCTCTCTCTCTCTCTCTCTCTCTCTCTCTCTCACGCACACACACAAACTGTATCTATGCATCACCAAAATGCCGCTGTGCTGACATTCTCACCACGCATCAGTTTGAAAGATGCAAAACAAGGAAAGGGCAAGCGATTTTATAAATATACTAGTATAATTTTAAATAATGGTAACAATTTACAATAAGGTTAATTAGTTAACAATTGTTAATAACTAACATGAACTAATAATGAGCAATACATTTGTTTCAATATTTTTTAATCTTTGTTAATGTTAGTTAATAATAACAGAGCTGTTCATTGTATGTTCATGCTCACAGTGCATTAACTAATGTTAATAAAAAACAACCTTTGGTTTTAATAATGTATTAGTAAAAAAACTGTAAATGCTGAAGAAGTATTGTTCATTACTGCATTCAAGAAAATAAGAATATTAAATGCAGTAGAATTAGTAGTATTGTTCATTCTTAGTTCATGTTAACTAGTGATAACAAATTAAACTCTATTGAAAAGTATTAGCGATATGACTATATTATTACTATATTATTACTATATAACGATATATCATTTTTAATAGTTAAAATGTTTAAACATGGGGGTGAAATCAGGTTGTTTTGGACACGTTTTGTAGTATAATTATATTACAAATGTAACTACATCCTATTTAAAATAACATAAAAAGATAAACAAAACAGTATCCACAGATTCTGTGAAATAACTCTTTTGTGTTCCAAGGAAAACAGAACATTATACTGATTTGAACCAATGTATGGTTAAGTAAATAATGACCAAAATTGAATTCAATGACAGATTTGTCTCTGAAGTATCTTGGGAATTACTCCAGAGTGATGTTTAGGTGGCTAAAAGTATCTACAGTGATGTTTCCTTATAAATATGTTGTGGCCCATGGTTTGAATATTTTAAAGGCAGTGTGAAAATTGTAACCTTGGTGACAAGAGCATGAGTCATCCAAGGAAGAGTGGCACCATTTTGCCGTCTGAATATTTTGACAAGCGAAAGGGCTTTTTGAGAGTAGTGCACTAACATTGGGGTCATAATGTCTTTGCCCATCACTGCCTTCACTGTGTCAAATGTCACTGAGCAGTGACATAGCTTCAGGCTGCCCATGGTATTTTAAACTGACAGAGAACATTAGAGAACTCCAGTACCACTGGTTACTACCTGAGCGACTACTGTATAAATGAGGCTGTTGAACTGGGGGTTGAGCTAATTGGGGGAGTTAATTAGCGGTTCATTAGCAGTGCGGGTGTATACTGGTGAATTCACAGCTGAGTAATACCACCCATCAGCCGTTGGCAAAGATTCAGACATGTTGAGTCACAAAAACAGTTGGAAGCTTCAATTCCATTATTATAGTGTGAATAACAATATGTTTCAATATTGAATGTTCACTAGAATTCACAGGTGGGGTGACAACCACCTAGCAACACCCAAACAACCACCCACAGCTCCAAACATAATGTGCTAAATACCTCACAGAAAACACAGCAAAAAGCGACACCCTGGCAACCACCTTTACTTCTGTAGTATAATCCAACGCCTTCTCATCCCAAGGCGTCATATACTACGCTTTTGCCAATGTGTATACATCCAACGCACATGACACCCTTTAGCGTCAATATAACACGTTTCGGTTATGGTAGGTTTAGGTCTGGGGTAGGGTTAGGGTTAGACCACTAGGAGGCGCCTTCTGGCCAATATATAGCTGCGTTTCATAAGCTCCTTTCTAGAGCTAGATCGATATATCGGCAGGCCGATATTATCGGCCGATATTAGGCAGTTTCCAAACTATCGGTATCGGCATTTATAATGGCCGATAAATGAATATTTCAATATTTCATTTAGAACTATGAATATAGTTCTGTTGTGACAATGAAAGAAACAAGTTTCTTTTTTTTAAAATGCATTATATTATTTTAGTCAAAAAAAAAAATAATTACAAATAATTAATGTTCTGTTAATGAAATCTGTTAATGTTTTGTTGCGCATTTCTGAAAAAAAAAAAAATAATTAAAAAAATATCGGCCGATATATCGGAATATCGGATTTTAAAACCAACAAATATTTGTATCGGTATCGGTCTTCAAAATCCTTTATCGGTCGGGCTCTACTCCTTTCACACAGAGATTCCGGAAAATACATGGATAATGTGACCCGGCATTTGTCACGCGATTTTTTGATTTCGGTTCATTCACACTGCCAGTGATTTGCCGGGATCTGTGAGTGCGTTTACGCACAACCCATAAAGATCCCGGAAAGACACATGACGTCAGGATGAGACGTGTAACGTACATGTCGAAAACATGTATACGCGAATACCGTTCCACAAAGCTGGTGAACAATCTCAGCTTCAGTGCGGATGGCGAGGAGCTCGTGGTCTCGTTCCAGTTTGCAGACATTTGTTCGTCCTTTCTTTGTTGATGACAAACACAAATTTTCTTCTAAGAGCAACAGAGTTGCGAGATAGCATGAGCGTCATCACTATGACACACCCCTTACGGCACTGGTCCTGGCTTTTGTTCACACAGCGAGCTTTCCGGGACTGATCCCGGCAATGTTGCTAGGTCCCCAACCCGGCATCAATGGTGGTATCAATCCCAGGTCGTGTTTGCGTTCACACAGAAAGCGTTCTGGCAATTTCCCGGCAATTTCCAGGGATCAACGCGCTGTGTGAAAGGCGCTATATTGACGTTAGGGATGGGACGGTATGAAAATTTCATATCACGATTATAGTGTCCAAAATTATTGCGATTATCAATATTATCACGGTTTTCTTAAAATTAGATGGAAAGTGTTCAAAAAGAACTGATGCTCACACTGAAAACATTTCAACAAGTTATATAAATGAAAATCAACAAACAACAAACAAACAAGCAACTCTTTGCAGTTTTTTTTAGCAAGATTCTATTCTATGGCATTTCCTTCTTTATAATGCCCGTCGTCAATAGCAACGCATTATTACACACACAGTGCACATCAATATCAATTAAACGGACATGCGCTCGAGTTTGATAATATTGGTCTGATCATCTTGTCTGGACGATTGTTTTACTAAATGAATTTATAAACGGGTAAGATTTAAAACATTAGCTAAACTCATTATCAATTCAATATGTCCCCGTAATTATGTGGTAAAAATAAAATCGGTGTAATACGTGATGTAGCTATACATTACTATCCCTTAAAACGTCACTCTTAATAATAATCTTATTTGAAGATGTTCATTCGTCGGCTCAAAGACACTTGCTGGAAAATATTCATTGCGGAAGCTTCACTTCTATTTCAAGTGAGTGACATAAAATGTGTAAACTCAAAACAACATTTCGTGCCCAATTGTTTCCCAGACCTAGTTTCGGTATTGAGGTCAAAGTTAACTTGCCTTGCGTTTGCTATACAACAGCGGGTGATGGTTACACAAGAAGATGACTCTTGGACAGTGACTTTTTGTTCTGCAGACAGGGTGACTATCCTCGATCAAGTTTCCCTCAGGACATTTGTAAAAGCCTAACTATGACCACACCCCAGATTTGGTCCTCTTAAAAGGCTGAATCTCTCAAGCACGGTCACTGCCTTCCGCCATTCCTTCTTGAATAGTAAACATTGCGTGCAGCACGCGGCTGCGTCAGACTGGCCGACAGGATTTACAGTGAGTTATTAAAATCGCGATAATCAAACACGGTTTTAATGATAATTACATTTTAAACGATAATACTAACTGTCAGTATATTTTATCCCATCCCTAATTGACGTTAAAGGGTGCCATGTGCATTGGATGTATATGCATTGGCAAAATTGTCAGTATATGACGCCTTTGGATGAGAACAGGCTGTATAATCATGGTGATGAGTTTTGCATTGGTAAATTTCACTCACTTATTTCCACAGCATCTTTTGGTTGTTCTTGAAAATGCTAGTGCCACTTGGTAGGTGAATTTAAAGGGAATATCATCATATTCACAGGTATTTAGACATGGATTTTCTTCATAAGATTATGATTCATTCTAGCCTAATACTGTGAGGGTTGCCTGGCTTTTTTATTTGGGCAAATGGAAAGTAGGATTAAACAGAAAAAAAGGTTTTATTTTTAGAAGTGTGCTATTTCACAGCCTGAGGATGCGATGGAAACAAAGCGAACTATTTTTGGCTGTAGGAGTTCCAATAAACTTGTTCTTTGCTTCTCGTTCAGTTGCATAAGTTTTACATCATGTGCCACCCACTGATAAGAAGATACTTTGGTTAGTTTGCCAGGGAGAGAAGGGCAGGTCAAGTTATTATAAACCAACACTCCAAAGACCCTGTGTGGAATACACAGCACATTGTGTGCCCACTTTTAACATTACCACCTACACTGAGAGTACGGGGTTATTGAACTCTCTAACTGGGGCAATGACTGTTGAATTCGCAGTGAGTCGGCACTTCACACCATGTGCAGCCTTCTATAATGTATAAACCTGTTTCACTTTGATTAAGCCTTTGAAATGAAAGACATTGTCAAGATGAAGTCTGTGGTACATGAAACTTTGAGAAGTGCTCAATTTACCAGTCGAGCAGTCATGCTTTCTTTTCACACTTTTATACTGGAGAGCGCAGAAGGTCATTTTTGTTATGTATGATGTTGGGAGTAAAAGTCCAATTTTCGTCTCTTTCTAATGGTAACAAAACAACTACAAAGGGTCAGGGTTTCCATGCGGCATACTTTTAAAGTTGAATGCGGCATGCAAGCAATTACCTTTAAAATGAATTGAAATTTGAACCGTTAGTTCCAGGTATAATAGGCATCCGTGGTTGGGACAATCACAGCCATTACACCCATCTTCACAGCATGAAAAAGACAATGCAATGGTCCAGCAATAGCAAGCTAATGGGTAAGTCATTGCAGGACAGTGCTTTGTGTGAAATAATTTATTTGAGACAGCATGTTATTTCTACACAGCTTTTTATGTGGGCAATCGAGCAAAAGGTGCCTGTCAAAATGTACTTAGACACCAAAATGCTTTTACTGTCATTAAAGAAAACCACTTTATTATCTGACACGGACGAACAGATAGAGCCAGATGCATTCGCCCTCATTTGAATATATAAATCATCTCGTTTATTCACACGTGTCCCTGAGGAAACACTCAACATGAATACACCCGCCTTCATATATCACGGTGGCAGGATTAAAATGGAAAAATATTGCCAATGTCTATAAATCACTGCTTAATTTACTTTGCCCTGCCGGTTTTGAGAATTCACTGCGTTTTTATTTGGAATTGAGAATGACCGTCCCAGCAACTCTCTAAAAGTGCTAGTTGATGTGATGAAGAAAAGAAACCATAATCTTGATGGATTTTATTTCTACCAACTTCAACTTTGATTTCTTAATATACAATTTAATTAAAAAAGCAACATTTGCCAAGCCTACAGACACTCTCTCACACACACACACATACACACATACAACTTTCTAATGCACCAAAATAGAAACTGCCCAATGAGATCACTTTAGAAAGAAATGCTTGCAATACTCAAGATTCCCTTACTTCAAAAGCTAATTTAACCTAAAAACCAAGATAGATGGAGCATGCCAAATATAAGGGGAAGTCTGTCCTACAATTTTGACTGTTCACTGTTTGACTTCTTTCTGGATTGTGGAACAGCCAGCAACATTTGATTTGTCGACCTCAGTATTCTAGCCGAATGTGAAATATATATCATCACAAATTACACAATTATTCCAGGTTATGGATCTTGTAGCCTTGGATTGAATACTTTATTAATGCTCTTTTGCATCAAATTTGGTAGTAAATATGCATAATCAATATGGCCTTGGGTACAGAAGATGATTGACTGACTAATGACAGGCTTCTGGTTTGCTTTGCATAAGGGAATATTTAAAATCACTATTTACCTACTTACATATTGTCTGTTATTGCTTACACAACATGTTGTATGGCTTCAAACTTGTAGTGTATTCTAAACATTGCATAGGCTACTTTTAAGATTATTTCATTGTGCTTTTAAGCTCTTTTTTAAGCTTGAAAGACATGTGGAAATATACTTTTTTATACGATAATAAGACTTTTTTTTTTGGTAACGCTTCCTTTTACAGTACAGTACTTACAGTGTACTTACGTGAATTTATCTAGAAAGTACTGTCTAATTTAAGGTAAGTACATGGAACAGGGGTAGGTTTAGGGGTAGGTTCAGGGTTAGTACTAGTTATTCCCCAGTAATTGTAGTTACTAAAATAAGTACATAGTATTTACATGGGTAACTGGACTGTAAAAGGAAGCGTTACCTTTTTTTCCCCTCACAATTACAGGTGTATATTACGTAATTCTGACTTTATAATATGCAATTCTGACTTTATATATCCCAAGTATGAGTTATAAAGATGCAATGTTGCAAAAAGTGTTGTTTTTCACAATTGCATGTTTATATTTCGCAATTCTGACTTTATAACTTGCAATTGCGCCTTCAATGTAAAAAATAATCCTGTAAAAAACGGTAAACTACTGGCAGCTGTGGTTGCCAGCATCACACCGTAAAAAAACAGTGTCACTGTTTTTGAAATTAACAGCTATATACCGTATTTTCAGCCAGATAAAACTTTAATTTAACAGCTATATGCTCAAAACACACAAAAACACACACCGTATTTTTACGTTATGATGCTGGCAACCACAGCTGCCAGTAGTTTACAGTTTTTTTACAGGATTATTTTTTACAGTGTTCATATCACGCAATTTTGAAAGTCAGAACTGCGAGAGTTTTCATTTTTTTTATTCTGTGGTGGAAACTACCTTAGAATCAACCTCAGAATGAGTATATGACACCAGAAGATATTTTTGGGCAAACTATTACTTTAAATATTTGTATTGCTCTACGTTTCTTTCGGTAACATTTTATTTGAAGGGGTGTTTATGACTGTTCCGACACTGTCATAAACATGACATAACACCTGTCATGAACATGAAGGAGTCTTTATGAATGTTTATGACTGTTGTCATTAAGTGTCATTCGGTAACTTATAACACTTTTAATGCAAAGTTGGCATTGTTTAAAATGTATTTCTTATGACAACTTGACATTATCCAAGGAATCATTACCTGTCACAAATATGTCTTAACAGGTCTAATTATCAAACTTAAAGAAGTTATTTAGCTTTGCGTTAACACTACATGACCCTGTCATATGTGGTTGGTTTTGACTTTGGCCATAATGACACCATTATAACTGTGTCATAAATATTTTACTCGTCCTCAAGTAAAGTGGAACACATTTTACTAGATATAAAGATGTCATTAAGGGTTATTACACTGTCACATGCTTTAACAACAGTGTCATTAATATTTCCCCTTACCTCAAGTAAAGTGGAACATGTTGGACTAGTTATGAAGATGTCAGGTTGACAGGTTATGATTTCTTGGTTAATGCCAAGTGGTCATAACAAAGACATTTTAAACAATGTCAACTTTGCATTAAAAGTGTTATAATTTACCGAATGACACTTAATGACAACAGTCATAAACATTCATAAAGACTCCTTCACGTTCATGACAGGTGTTATGTCATGTTTATGACGGTGTCATGTCAGTCTTATGCACACCCCTTCAAATAAAGTGTTACCTTTCTTTCTTACCAACCAGATGAGCTTCATAAGAGTGTGTTTCCAGCTGGGAAGCTAAAGAACACCTGCGATATGTGATTGCGAATGACAGGACTTATAAAAGGAACATACCTTGGCTTTGAATTATTGAGCAGTACATTCAAGGGACGCCCGTGCTGATTACGACACCTCAAAGAGCTGTAATGAAGCCGTTTCCGCAAGGGCATGATTCGGATACATCTAAAACGTCAATATCAGGAAGACATATGGAAATAGACAACCTTATAATGTCCTTGAGTCTTTTGAGACCTAGAGATCTTTCCATCTGGCAGAATGCAAATCCCATTAGAGAGACATTATATTTAGATGTGCATTGTGTCATTGTATCCACTCTGCTGAGTGTATACTTAAGTTGCTTTGTTAGGCTGTTCTGCAGTTAGAAACAATAATGGCTTCCTCAAGATGTCCATCACCTCTGCATTTAGAGAAAAGGATCCCCACATCTTGTTATAATAAACCCTATTCTAATAATGAAATATTGGTAAAAACAGAATCATTTGGCTTTCAGTGAAAACACAATACCCATGGGAACAATCTTCCCTTTTACTGTCATGGTCTTGCTGTGAGTTTATATTACAGCAACTATGTGCATGTTAAAAAGCAACCCCTTTGAGAAAAGACAAGAAAAAAAGCAAGGTGATGCTTCAAGATTTTTTTCTTTTCTTAAAAATGGTCCCCAGCAAAACCCCCTTGAATTTAATCACCAACTAGAAACAAATTGTCTCGCAAATCTAACCTAAATATAGCCTATTTTTGATATTGTAAATTAAAAGGGTGGTTGATTATGATTTCACTTGACTTTCCTAACTTTAGTTAGTGTGTAATGTTGCTGTTTGAGCATAAACAACACCTGCAAAGTTACAACACTCAAATTTCAAAGCAAAGGGAGATATTTTCTTTTAAAGAAATAGCTTTTTAAGGATTATAACAAGCGGCTGGTAGGTACTACACAACATTCCTGCCGAGTTAGTGACATCACTAACCCTACAATTTGCATACATTGCCCTCGGGAACGCGATTTATAAATTATCTATAATATAGAATATGCTAATCAATGACTAAAAAAAGATAACTACACATACAGTTGAAACCAGATATTTACATACACTTCAGAAAAAAACAACAACTTTTGTTTTAGTGTCATACATTAAATCAGAGTAAACTTTTTTTTCTGTTTTAGCATTTGTTAAATGTCCGAATCAAACGAGGGATCATTTTTAATGTATTTTTTTATCACTTTCATTAAAGTCAGAAGTATACTGTCAGGATACAGGCTCAGAGACAGAGGTAAGTGATGAACTTAAACTTTCTTTATTAGTAAACAAGGTAGGTATTCAGGGTTTCAGGTGCTCAGAAGTGCTCTTGAAGGAGGATACGTGGCAGGAATACATCCAGGTGAGTGAATCCTCTTCTTAGGAATTTACATGAATGGTGACACAAGGCAATGACTTTCCTTTTCTCACTTTCAGATCGTCGTGGAGCATACGGAGTATAAACAGGATTCCAGGTGAGTAGATCCTTTTTCAATAGTAGATCGGGTACTAACACAGTTCAGTGATACTTGCTTTCTATCTTTATAGAGCATCCATTAGAGGGACGAGACTAATGGCAGAATCCAAGACACAGGAAACGAGAATCATGGAGCAGATCCTGGGAACATCAGAACAAGGACAGAGCGGTTAGTCTTTACAGGTAAATATACTTTACATCTCAGCTCGGTGGATGGCTCAGATTGAAGCAAGTGAAGGCTGGTTAGGGTCTTTCCTGTTGGAGGCTTGACCATGAGTGAACGTGAACTGGGAGTTTTTATACTGGCTGTGAAGGGCGTGCTGATCTGGAACAGGTGCAGGTGATTTGGAATCAGGAGAGTGATTGCAGGGATGCGGTGACGAGGATTCTGGGAAATGTAGTGCCTAGCACTACATGGTGACCGTTACATACTGTATACAAACTGTAAAAATTATAGCTGAGTCCCAAATAGACGCCTGTCTCTTTTACATGCCCGGTGTGGCTGCAGGTTTGGGTTAATAAAAGCCGGTCTCAAATAAAGGCCGGGTCTGTTTTTTAGTTTCGGGTTGTTAATTTTTTAAAACCGTCAGATCGCTTTTTGGCAGCCGCCAAAGCAAATTTTGTCCCGCCAAAGCCTATTTTGGTGAGTGACAGGTCGCATAACGAGCAGAGAGAGAGAGAGAGAGAGCGCCCCGGCCACGTTCGCACACTCTCACGTATTCAAACAACACGAGCGCTGTCTTGCTCTCTGTCTACCTCGCGCATATTAATCAAATCAATTGACACAATAGTAAAAGGTCGGAAGACCGCAGTTTCACATGGAACATTTGGAGATTTTTTAGAGATTAGAGACTCAATGAACAACATCAACACTAAATTATAAAGGCCGGTCTCATATATACGCCTGTCTCAAATACAAGCCGGTGCAGGTTTCGGCGATTTGGGAAAATAAAAGCCCGGGCTATTATTTGAAATTTTACGGTACACTTGGTTTCACTTGGGCCAAACGTTTTGGGTATCCTTCAACAAGCTTTTTACAATAATTTGCTGGAACTCTGGCCCACTCCTCTTGACAGAACTGGTGTAACTGGGTCAGGTTTGTAGGCCTTCTTGCTCGTACTCGCCTTTTCAGTGCCGCCCACAAATTTTCTATGCTATTGAGATCAGGGCTTTGTGATGGCCACTCCAATACCTTGACTTTTTTTTACCTTAAAGGGTTAGTTCACCCAAAAATGAAAATTAAGTCATTAATTACTCACCCCAATGCTGTACCAACCCCGTAAGACCTTCGTTCATCTTCGGAACACAAAAGAAGATATTTTTGATTAAATCTGAGAGCTGGATCACTACTACATAGGCTGCCTAAGGGAATGACACTTGACAGCCCATAAAGTCATTAAAGAAAATGTTTAAATATTCCATGTGCCTACAGTGGCTCAATTATGCGTTTATCAAGCGACGAGACTACTTTTTGTGCGAAAACCCCCCCCATAAATAACGACTTTATTTGACTTCCATCACTTCCTTGTGGGCCTTGGGACGAGAGTTGAAGAGATTTCCAGAACGCATGTGCGAGAACTGAGATGAGGACGTTCTTCTTCGACTACTTCTTGTTACCGGCTGCTTACCGCTTCGGAGTATTACCGCCACCTATCATATAAGATGAGGTGCTGGTATAGCTGGAAGCACAAAACTTTCTGTTTACAAGCAGAGGAAGATGCGCGCTGTACATACACTTGGAGGTATGCTTGGGGTCATTGTCCATTTGGAAGAAGACCCATTTGCGCCCAAGCTTTAACTTCCTGACTGATATCTTCAGATGTTGCTTCAATATATCAAAAAAAAAAAAATTCTCATGATGCCATCAGTTTTGTGAAGTGCACCAGTCCCTTCTGCAGCTAAACACCCCCACATCATTATACTACCACCCCCATACTTCACAGTTGGATGGTGTTCTGAAACTTCAAAGCTTTGCCATTTTTCATTTTTCATTTATTCACCGTTTATCATTATGGCCGAACAGTTCAATTTTTGTTTCGTCAGACCACAGGATATGTCTCCAGAAATTAATTTTTGACCACATGTGCAGTTGCAAACAGTAGTCTGGCTTTTTATGGTGGTTTTGAAGTAATGGCTTTCTTCTCCCAGAGTAATGGTACAGGACTCATGGTACAGGACTCGTTTTACTGTGGATAATGACTCTGTCTAACCAGTTTGAGCTAGCATCTTCACAAGGTCTTTTGTTGTTGTCCTGGAACTGATTGGCATATTTCACACCGAAAAACATTTCTCTCTGGGATGTCCTTCCTGAGCGGTGTGATGGTTGTACATTCCCATGTTTTTTACACTTGCATATTATTGCCTGAACAGATGAACGTGGGTCCTTCAGGCATCTGGAAATCGCACCTAAGGATGAGCAAAACTTGTGGAGGTCCACAATTATTTTTCTGATGTCTTGGTTGATTTCTCTTGATTCTCCCATCATGTCAAAGAAAGAGGCTCTGTGTTTGAGGTGTACCTTTATCTACGCTGTCTCACAACCAATTTGTATGAGTGATTAAAAAGTGGCTAATTCGAACTAATTCATATGACCTCACTCGTATGAATTCGTACGATTTGTCCAAACCCACTTGATGGGTAGGTTTAGGGGCGGGGTCAGGGGTAGGTCATTCGTACGAATTCATACGAATTGGCCAATTCGTAAAATATGTACGATTTAGCAAAAATCGTACTAATTTGTACGAGTGAGGTTGTACGAATTGTTACGAATTACCCACCTCGTAAAATTCATCCGAATTCTCGTGAGATGGTTGAGGGTTGGCCTTTATATGCATTCACAGGTGTGCCACCAATTAACTCAAATTGAATCAATTAACCCATCAGAAGCTTCTTAAGTTCAGAATGGAATCATCTGGAGTTTTCTTTTTGTTTAAAGACAAAATAAATTTAGTGTATGTATACTTCTGACTTTTGTTGATAACAAAAACAAAAACAAAAAAAATATCCCTCGCTCGATTCTGACATTTAAAGGGTCACTTCACCCATTTGCATTAAGCTTTGTATCTTTAGAAACTCAGTCATATTTTTGAATGGTCATGGTTTTTTCCCTTATTTTCCCCTGAGATGGAAGAAATAAGGATTTAAGTGTTTAACTTCCTGCTTATCGTGACGTAAAAATCGTCATTTTGCGTCACGATAAGCAGGAAATCAGTTTTCATTAAAATCTTTTAGAACTACACATGTTAGCTCATTATTATGCCAGGGTGTTGGACCCACTCACCCTACAAGCCTATTACAGATCAGTGGGTGGGACTTCACTTGCAGAAACTGAAATCAATATCCGCCATCTTGTTTGGAAGCTAAGCTAACAAGCGCTGTGGAGATCATAAGTTATGACAATGACGGAAGAAACTAAACATGATATGGAAGAAGAGGATTTTGAAGTTCTGCTACTCGAATCCGATGTTCGTGGCTGTCTTTACGAGCCGCAGTATAACTGCAGCTAAGGCTGATGGAGGAGCAGGAGACCCCGAGGCGGCGGCCTGTCGCGGTCGAGGACCCCGCACTGACTCTGGCGCTGGGCGGATTGCTGTTGCCTGTACTCTCGCTGCGTGCTACGGCCTACAGACACAACCCGTCTGCTGCAGAGGATTTCAACGATTGCAATTTCTCCTGGAGGAAATCTCTGAATCAGACGAGCACACGGACGTTTGTGTTGTGATAGTTTCGCCTGACTAAACATCCAGGTAACATGCAGTAATTCACCAAACAGAAATAAATACAAACGAGGAGTAATTCACTTAAAGTTTGCCAATGTAACGTGAACAGGGTCTGTTGTTGTGGAAAGAAGGAGGCAGGAACCGGCGAACATTTAAACATTTTAATAGTAAAATGAACACATACAAATCGAAAGTATAAGCCAAAGCCAGCAGCCCCTCATTGACGACTGCTGTAACGTTACACACAACAGAAACAAAACTTCATAAAATCAGGCCTGTTTCTCTCTCGATATGCTGTCGTCGCTCCCGTTTTATGCTTTCGCTTCTCCGTGAGAGACGCGGAACCGGCGCTCGCCTCACAGGTGGCTTTCATTTTCACCAAATAGTCTCCGTTTAGTCTGTTATCACTCACGCCACCAGCCTCGCGAGTCGCGCCGTCCTCTTATGAGCCTCGCGCGGCGCGCCGTCCTCGGGACCGGCGCTCGCCTCACAGGTAGCTTTCATCATCACCAAATAGTCTCCGTTTAGTTTGTTATCTCTCACGCCACCAGCCTCGCGCGGCGCGCCGTCCTCTTATGTGCCTCGTCCTCGATCGTCCTGCTCGCCACAGCCAACTAGACATTTTGTGTGAAATGAATTTCAAACTCTGGTGACAGCTAATGTTAGCCTTGTAGACGGAAGAGTGTTGTTGTGGAAGAGTGGTGTCTGCGCTGTTTGCGCGGTTCCGGAGAGGGTGTGGCTTGCGGAGCTGTACAAAGCGTGGAATTCTGGGACATGTAGTTTTTTCATATACAGGCCCCCCTTGGTTATTTTCTGTCTTTTCTCGGTCAAGAGGGCACCAAATTAAAAAATTCTTTTACATTTCGACTACATATATGATCCACTTTCAATAAAGATTAATGTTGTAATGGGTGAAATGCTCCTTTAACAAGTGGAAGAATGTATAACAGTAAAGAATGACAGTTTTTTTAAGTTACTTAATAACTTACAAATACGTTTGTTTTTTTTTTTTTCCTGAAGTGTATGTGAATATCCAACGTATTCTCATTGAAAGGTGTCATATACTGATGCTTTTGCCAATGCGCATACATCCAATGCACATGACACCCTTTGGGTAGGTTTAGGTCTGGGGTAGTTTTAGGGGGCTTTCACACTGGCAGTTTAGTTCGGAACGGGGCACGGTTCGCGATAAAAATTGTTAATGTGAACGCTGTCATCGGACCCGGGTGCGCACTGGGGTACCGAACCCGAGACTGCCTGGAGGAGGTCTGAGTTCGGTTGCTCCCGAACCGTGCCGCGGTTCGCGTGAATGTGCAAGCAACACAAGACTCGGGTGCGCGCTAGTTCAGGAAGTAAAGTAACCTGCGCATGCGTTTTATCTTATTGTGATGTATTCAGTTAAATAAAACACTTGTAAGGGATGATACTGTTGATGATTTACCTTGGATACGAGCGAGTGTGAGCCTGCAGTGAATTTGTGCATTGCGCGTGGAATTAGAGCAACACATTTGTAAATCTACCGTCTCCTCAAAAGAGTCCATTTGCAAGCAGCAGAAGTCCACCTTATGTGACACACGCATAGTAAACCTGTATTGTTCACTCAACTGCTCATAATAGCAGCAAATTAATAAAAAAAACCCACAATATTTAACCACGTTCTGCTTTCTATCATGCGACGCATATGTTCGTGATGACGTAAGATGCACGCAAACGCACCAGGGTTCGATAGAATCAAGTTGAGTGTGAAACCAGACCAATGCTGCGGGGAACGCCGGAAACAACCGCGTTCGGGCTCGGACCGCAGCAAACGAGCCCAGTGTAAAAGCCCCCTTAGGGTTAGACCACTAGGAGGCGCCTTCTGGCCCATATATATCTGCATCTCATATTGACGCTAAAGGGTGCCATGTGTGTTGGATGTATACGCATTGGCAAAGCGTCAGTGTATGACACCTTGGAATGAAATATCTGGTTTCAATACGTTAAATTCATCAATTAACCATTCAGAAATGTCCTGTTGCATTCTACATTGTAAAATTTCAGTGCATGTCTGTGTAAGGCAAAAGGACACAACCTTTGAAGCTCCGCCCTCTGTGCTTGGAGTAGCAGCTCATTTGCATATAAAGAGACAGACACAAAAAAAACGTGTTTTGGCTCACCTTTGGCTCACCTGTCAAAAGTGACAATGTAACAGCCTATATAAAAATATTGGTGGGGTACTTTGAGCTAAAACTTAATATACACACTCATCAGAGACCTATTTTACATCTTGTGAAAAAGGACATTATACCACCCCTTTAAGAGGTCTTTTTTTCTTTTTTTCTTTTTTTGTCTTTTTTTTGTTGGCAAATTATCAATTAGCAACAATGTGATTTGCCATTATTTAATTCCTGAACATAATATAATATGACATTTAATATAAATCTAACTCAGCCGTCTTTGTTTTGCAAAATATTCTCTTCTTCAGAGGCAAAGATATTGAGCAGTTATGTAGTTTTATATAGATGCATTTGGACCCCAGCACATAAACTTCAATATTTGTGGCAACCAACAAACTTCATTAGGTAAAAATATGAGCTCTTAACATCGCAACACAACAAATAACCAACAGTGACAACAACAACAGAATAAATAAAGCCAGTATACAGCAAACCAATAATCCTCAACAATAACTGCATAAATTATTCATGCATTTTGAGCTCGGAAACCCTCAACAAATCTGCAATATTTTCCTATATGTAATTGTTAAAGAACTTGGGATAATATTTCGGGGAATATTGTTTGTCTAACATGTTTTTATGTAGATTCAAACAGAACCATTGGTTTCTTAGTTCTAAGCAACTTGTTAACAAGGAGTCTGCAGCTTACACTAAACCTCTGTTTAGTTTGATAATTGTATATTTGCAATGCATTGGCCGTTGAATGAGCCTCCAGTCTCTGGAGAATGTCTTGATGGTTCAGTAAGTTGATGGTGTTGAAGTTTCAATCAATTTCTGCAGTTTTGAAGGAAGAAATGATGATGGACTTGCGGGGATTAGTTTGGCTCTGTTATAATTGAGATTCAAGTTACAAAAGTACAATACAATGGTTCAGAAAGTTACAATCATAAAGAATGCATAAAAATGGTATACAACACAAAAGACACTATACAGGACATACACACGATGTCCTGCATGTTAATTCATTGACGTTTTGCCTGTAAATTTCTTTAGGGAAAGTGGGGGTATAATCAGTAATCAGAGGCCTGTTTCTGCCTGGGTGGTAGTTATAATTCCTTATTTTACAGTGTAATGAGACACTTTATTTAAATAAATAAATAATGAAATGTATCGGAAACAATGTGAAACAATTAATTTTATTTTATGTTTACAGATTTCTTTTTTTATTGGATATATTTATTTTATTGTTTAAAAAATACCCCTATTTGAACATAATTTTTGCTCTGAAATGCACCTTGATGTGCCCCTATTATGTTTCTTACCTTTCGTGTAATTGCTGTTTGTTAATATGAAATGTCTGCAAAGTTTTAAAGATCAAAGTGCATGACATAAATGTCTCCCTAAACACATATCTGGTTCTGAGCTATACCTGAAATAAGTCAGTAATTCCAGTCTCACTTCCTTCTCAAACCTACATAGGTTGGTAATATATTTGCATAATGCCAGCCAACAGACTGAGCCATCTGACCAATCAGAACAGAGTAGACCATCTGACAAATGAGAGCAGACAATCACAACAGGATGGCCCATCAGAACAATAAGAGCAAAGTATACCAATCACAACAGACTGGACCATCTGACCAATCAGAGTAGAGTAGGCTCTCGGAAAGGAGGGGTTTAGAGAGACTGAATCAATTATCAAACTGTTTCAGACACTTTGAGAGAAGAGTTGATGCTGCAATGTAGGCTATATTATGAGAAAATGTAAGTGTTTTGACCATGGATACATAAACATGTATTATAGGAGAAATTAGTGAACTTTAAAATAGCATAATAGGGCTTTTTTTTAAAGAGACAGGCACACTGGCTGTGTGGCAGAGTTTTCAACGGAAGAGTTTCTTTTTTTGTCATGGTTCTGTCACTTCTGCTTTTCGTCGCTGCCCGATGAAAACCACGTATGTCCAAAACGGTTACTTTTCAGGAAGTGAAAAAAACATGTAATTTTAAAAACAGCTGAACGCAGCGTTGTCATGCTTGGCACAACATCTTTAAATGTAACCATATTCTTGCCAGTGTCATGATATAATCCATATTTGACCCAAAATCGAGTTTAAACGGACATACGTGCATATTGTATTGTAACGGTGGTCGATACGCATTCTTCCGATCATTAATTAGAATGACCAAATCGTGTTTCATATTGATAGATTAATAGGCTACGCTCAGTTTATTAAATGTCTCTTGCAAACTATGAAGAGACAATGAATCATACACTGACATGGCGATGCTAGACTGATACTTTATTTACACAATCTTACCGTAATTTTGTCAGATATGAACAGCATTTTATTACAGATATGAGCTGAATTTTATCATCAGCTAATTTCAAAATCAAAGACATACATCAAGAGCTCGGCAACAGCCTGCCCTGGTAAGAACACTTCGTTTCTTTACTTTAAGATGATTGTGTGTGTGAGATGATTGTGTGATTGTGAAGATGATTGCGTCTGTGACTTACTTTCAGTTTCGCTCAGCTGCTCATCTGCGGTGATGCGTGTCGCAGTAGCGCCGTCATATCTGACTATAACGTGTCATATATAGCCTATATAACACGCTCTCACTCATTTATTTTTTTTTAGCATTTTTGGGAAAAGTAAAATATAGGCCTACATATGTGGTTTCAACAACCAGATTGCGTTTACTAGTAAAGATCCGAACACAATGCGAGCCAGACTACCTCCAGATGGTCAGGCAGATCCGATCACAATTCGATCATAACGTATTTATACCTTGCATTAACATGCCTTTTTTTATTATCCGCATAACTTATCTGGATACAGATCACATTTTAATACCAGGTGTAGGGGTCTCAGAGACGAGACCGGCGAGAAACTTCACGAGACCGGCGAGATGCCTCCACAGGGCGGGGAGATACCATACTGTCTATGGGAGATACGCTGCGTGATGGACAGCTTTGACAGCAAATGGAAATACGTGGAAATCAGATGACATGATTTCACAACTTTTCATTGGTCATTTAGATAATGTGAAGCATGCTGTATACAGAAATGAACCTGGACATTCTATCAGTCAAAAAATCTCAAAATCGGCAAAATGGACATACGCGGTTTTCATCGGACAGCGACGTTTTGTTACTAGTTATGTGTGATGACAGAGATGTCTCGTGTTTATGTTAGTCTAGTTTCATGTGAGCACATGGCTCTTGATTATTCCCATGCCATGCCTGTGTAATTGTTAGCTCCTCCCTTCACGTTTTCTGTTTAGTATTAACATTCCTCACCGGGGCTGCGTTCAGCCCGGACAAAACGTTGCACAACGTTTTTTAAACAGAAACGGTGATGCGTTGAACACCCCGTTCTAATGACGCAAGAGTTGCAACTATAAGGCCATTCTCTGTGTTCTTTGAGAAGAATTTTCGGAACCTGATGAAGTCGGTATAAATATGTGTTTAATATTACAAAATATACCCGATGTTACAGTAACTGCACTTGCCGCCTAGAACACGAGAACATCCCAATCAAGTGAAGGGATTTGTTGTAACTGAAAGCACACATCTTACCTAATTCAGACTAAAACACATTCTGTTTAGCCTCACACACTAACTTTATTTGTATTTCATAATGTTTTAATAACCTACTTTCTTTCTCATTTTTAGGAAAAACACTTACCATTTTTTTTTATTTCTATACCAAATGTCAAACACTTGCAATGAAGCTAAATCATATAATAAACCACATCATGTTGATATCCTATATTTTTACAATAAACGACAAACATATATTCTAATATCCTCAGTTGTTGCATATAGCGATCTGTATTGAACACATTTGTAAATTATTTTCCATTGTGCGAGTTCACTTTAATACCGTGTGCTTTATATACATGTTGCTGCTGATTGGATTGCAGTTCTGACACACCCACCAAACGAGAGAAAACATATCTCAAACCCCGTTGCACACCGGTGCACACCGTTTCCTGGAAACATGACGTTCAACTAGGAAACCGTAGCAAAACGTTGCGCACCGTTTTGAACTTGAACGTGCCCCTGTTGTCTCGTTACCCTCCTGTGTGTGTTTCCTTTATAGCCTCCTTTTGTGTTTTCAGTCCAGTGCTGGTTTGTTAACTAAGTTCATGTTTCTGGTTCCTAGTGTTTTTGCCTTGATAGTATTTGTTCTGGTTTGTCCCCCATGGGGGAGTTTTGTTTGTACTTGTTTGTTTGGTTAATTCAAATCTTACATTTGTTTTCCTACAACTGAGTCCTCGCTAATGTTTCCTGATTATCCCGTGACACTTTCTAAATTTAATATGTTCTCTGCCAAACAGCAACACATAGAGGTGCAATGCTACTTATCAATGCTGTCTGCTGAACATTTTGTATTCAAATCAAAACTGAATACAAGCACAGGCTGTGAAACAACTCTGAGCTTGGCTGATAACACCTGCAATATTATGTACGATATTCATTACTGATAATGGACAGCATTGTTTAATTCTAATAGTTCTGCAGAGACCTTTTAAATAGCATGTTCAAAACATAAAATGTTTCTCATATTAATATTTTAAAGGGGTGATGAACTGAGAAATCCAATTTTCCTTGAGCTTTTAACATCTAAGAGGTCATCATATTATAAGAATATCCTGTAAGTTTCAGAACTGAAAACGTCCTTGTTAGCCCAATAAAAGCTTTTATTGACACCAGGCTCAGCAAACGACTCGTTTTTCAACGTGGGGAACTATGATGTCAAAGAGGATAAATCTCTCATTTCAGTGTTAATTTATGGTAAAGTGCTAAGTTTATACCTCACAATGTTAAATAATGCAATGACACTTTAGTTCATTCATGTGTCAATTTTTTAATTAGCAGACATTTAACTGCCATTATGTCAGGAATGTCTTTTCAGTGCTAATGTGCATATAAAAAAGAAGATACTTTTGTGAAATTGATTGTCAGGCTAACACAGTCTTGAAGCCAGATTGAAAGGGTTATATATATATTATCCTTTCAATCTGGGTTTATTTGCCTGCCATTCTGTTTTAATTGATCTATTTTTAGCCTTTATTGACCATCCATCCCACTTTTCTTTCATTTTCAATGTTAATTTATTGTAAAGTATTAAGTTTATAGCTCACAATGTTAAATAATGCAATGGCACTTTACTTCATTCATGTGTCAGGTTTTTTAATTAGCAGACATTTAACTGCCATTATGTCAGGAATATCTTTTCAGTGCTAATGTGCATATATTCAAAAAAGAAGATACTTTTCTGAAATTGATTGTCAGGCTAACACAGTCTTGAAGCTAAATAAGATACAGTCCAGAAGTAAAAGTCTTGAATCTGAATCCTAAAGTGAACTTTTAAGGCTAAGAATAGCTAAAATAAATAAATAAATAAATGATTTGAGAACAAACTAAATTGTGTGTCTCTCAGTCTCCCAACACTGGCATATGATGACTCAATTGTGTAGAGACCTGTCCAAAGCTGGTTTTCCAGTTTACCTTAATTTCATTTTACTTCTCTCATGAAGCTATCGTTCACATCAGCACCCGCATGGGATCAGTCATTTATGACACCTTA
Organism: Cyprinella venusta; assembly: GCA_038021265.1. NCBI lineage: Eukaryota > Metazoa > Chordata > Actinopteri > Cypriniformes > Leuciscidae > Cyprinella > Cyprinella venusta. The sequence continues at coordinate 23,071,936 of CM075873.1, read as the reverse complement.
AACTTGTTATAAAGCAGAATAATAAATGGCATAGTGAGTGCAACGTGCTAAAATGTAAATGCAGCTCAGATTTGGATAGTAAAAAGGTCTTAAATCTGCTAGCATGCTATAATTCATTTGAAAAGACAGACTTTGCTTTTGAATCACAGAGGACTGACTAGCATAATAACACAAAGCCATTTTTAATCAACACAAAATGGTCTCAGAAAGAGATTGTTAGCTCCAATTTCATATAACTGCCTGTGTAATTTGATTTATGATTCTAGGTCTGCTTTGCATGATTGATATCTGAGGAAAACGTGAGGAATTCAAGGTCAAACAGATATTGTCAGTCTTAGGGCTATTATTTAACAATGAAGTTCAGATGATTCTGAAACCATAGCTTTGGACTTTGTAGTTTTCTGTAACTAATTGACCCTTCGCAAAGACCCGTCCCCCTTAGTTACTGTCGCTATGTCCAACAAGCTCTCACACGCACACCATGTTCTCACGCAGTGAAAAATACATTGCGGAGCAGAGAGAAGACTGACAAAACACTGACAGACAGGACAGACCGGGTTACATATTTAAGTCTTACCTTTCAAATCTCGTAATTTTTTAAAAGAAAATTAAACAATAAATACCGTTTTGTGTCTCTTTAATGTGTCTGAGATCGCTGTAGAGCATCAGTTAAAGCTGCTTGTGATCCAATCATCTCGTCCTTTTAGTTCATTTATAGCATGAATGAACATAAGAATGAATGTTGTTTTAAACACAGAACACTCCATTTTTTAAAATTTCAAATCCTCCCATGTTAATCTTCTTTATCTCCTGACTGCTTTGTCGAACAAAATGGTGGATGGCGAAGTATGATTGGTCAGATTACCTGTCAATCAAGCTCCATGTGAAGGGTCAATTATGTAGCCAATTATTAGTAGTAGTATTATTTGTTTTGTAGAAATACAAGTAGTTATAATTGGTATTCCACGATGCATATATGTACCAGGACAGCAACATAGTGTCGGCCCAGATCCGGCCCACGTTTGGGGGCATGTGGAATCCACATGCCCCAGATGTGAGCATGATCTGGACTGCTGTCTGCAGTATAAAATCCAATAACTTCTAACTAACACTTTTTAGTTCAGAGTGCCATTTTGTCAAGCAAAAAAAAAAAAAAAAAAAAAAAAAAAAGGCGGGGTAATTCTTAACAGATTTTTGACCCATTTTGTCCACTTCTGCAGTCATTTTTCTTTTCTTTTCTTTTTTTTGTGCATTCACTCATTCCCCAAAGTCATCTTAAATGTTCAAATGTTAATACAACTGAAAATAATTTGAGAGAACATCACATAAGCTGAGTTTATTTTATAGTGATTAGTGTTTCCTTTGGTTTGGCACGTGGAACTTCATTTATATTATTGTAATTCTGTTCCTATTGATGCAGTGATGCAACAAGAAATAACAGTTATTTGTTTTAAAAGGAAGGGAAGTTATACATATTATATTTGAACTATATAACCCTATACTAGGGTTGATATAATCTCTCTATATTTGTTACAACATCTTGCAGTTAACCATGCTTGAGTCACACACAGAGTTCAACATTCAGTCTGCATTCAAATCCAAATCCAACGGCATAATATCTGTCAATGCATCTTGCATGTATTCAGCCCCTGCTGTCTCATTTGGAATCAAAACCCTCTGGGAGAGTAATGATGCAAGGAAACTTTGTTAACTATGCAAGTATTTCTTTGGAGACTCCATATACATGCAGGTGATTCTAACTTTTCTGTAGTTTTTTTGTTTATGTTGTGTGTGTGTTATTTGGCGTTGTTGAATCGTTTTATTTGGAAAAAGTTTTGGGAGTTTTTTTTTGCTGGGAAGCATGACTGATTCAGGTGTTACAAGTAGTGATGGTCTAACTTGGCGTCATGGGATTAAAATTTTGTGTAAATTCATTGCAGAGGAATGTGCCTTTGCGGTTGGCAATGCAGTTGTTTACAACGCTATCATTTGTGCATCTAAAATGAACAATGCGATTGTTTTATATTTAAACTCGATAGAAAAAGCTAATGAGGTTGTTCAAACGGGAGTCTTAATTTATGATGCTTAAACATGTACTCCCTCTTAGCCCTTCCAGAAAGATTATTTCGTTAAATGTTCATCTTTTTGTTTCTGACGCAAGTATTGCTAAAGAATTGTCTTCCCTTGGTAAGATAGTGTATCCCATTAGAAAAATTGCTCTTAGCTGTAAATCACCCTTGCTGAAACATGTGTCTTTTCGGAGACAAGTACATGATTATGAAAAACAATGCTGACAAGCTGAACCTGTCCTTTAATGTTAAAGTTGAGGACTTTAACTATACACTTCATGCAACGTCTAAAAGCATAATGAAATGCTTTGGCTTGTGGCAAAGTTAGCCATCTGATACGTGCTTGTCCTTAATAAACGGACAAAAATGCTAATGTACATTCTGAAGCAGTGTTTGTCACAGAGGATGTTGTGGCCCCTGCTGCTGTTGAGTCAGATTCTGGTGGGTCGGTTGGGAATAAACCCACTATGGCTGAGGTTACTGCAGGTCTGTTGTCTCTACCTGATCTCAGTGGTTTAATGGTTTAAATTAAGCAGTGGCATCACTGTAACCACTGATAAACAGGTCATTGAGGGTGTTGTTGAATTGGAAATGGAAACAGAGTCAATCTTTAAAGTCCCTACTAAAAGGGAAAAAAGTCTACTAGAGCAAGGTCATTAAACAACTAAAAAAACAAACAAAAAAATGAGGCTGAAAGTTTAGTCTCAGATGTTATTTTATTGTTCCTTGGTGGAGATTTTAACTACTGAAAATGATAAATTAGACAGGAATCACTTGGAGCCACATATTGCCTTACAAAAAGCTCTCACACAATTGATAAGAGCATCAAGCATAGTGTCAGTTCTGGCAGGTCACATTAGTCAAGCTTGCATCAGCTGACTCTCAGCTAACCCACGTCTCCCTATAGGAATACAACGCCTATCACTGTATACATATATAAGCTCCTTGCAGCTTGCTTTTCTCAGGAGCTGATTAAATGGCAAAATTCGGCAGGAAAACCAATTCATCTCACAAGGAATCTTGCAATTGAAATTTAGCAAGAGTAATTCGTTCCCAACAAGGATTTTATCTCAAATTAATGTACTTGAACATGAGATTTGCCGCATTGATTATAAATTGACACAGGGCTTGATGTGATTCACTCTCCATTCGTCTCTGAAAGTCTTCACAAAGCTTAGTTCCCTTTTAATGCTCATTCAATTCAATTCAAATTTATTTGCATAGCCCTTTTCACAATACATATTTTTTCAAAGCAGCTTTATAGAAAGTGCATTTCAGAAATGTACAGAAAAATACAGTTTTTAATCATGTATTAATTTAGGGCAAAACATATCGCCGGCATCAAGTCATCTCTTCACAGGCGTTTAGTCATCTCATCGCAGGTGTTGGGGCATCTGAAGTCTCCTTGAGAGGCTGGATACAAACTGGAACTGACGAACGGTATTTTCCTCGGGACTAGTGTCCGGAGTTAACAGGAGAAAAGCAGATGGGAAATAATTAGTATAGCTGCTATTAATAATATTAATGTATTCAATCTGATTCCGCAGTATTATAAAAGGTAAGCATTATGTGATTGAAAGATGCGTCTTAATCTAGTTTTAAACTGGGACGGCGAGTCTGAGCCTCGAACAATCTCAGGAAGGCTATTCCAGAGTTTAGGAGCTAAATGTGAGAACACTCCTTCTTTAGTGGGCTTAGATATCCTAGGAATGACCAGAAGCCTAGAACGCGATAGATTGTAGGGTGATAGAAGGTCCTTTAATTACACAGGAATTACACAACTTTATTCATATTATGCTCCATAATTATCAGAGCCAATAACAACTCAAATGTGTTCTTCTGGATGTGTAATAAAAGCGCTATGCACGAATCTTTGCTGTTTATGTTCAAGCAACTCACTCGTCTTGCACGTTGAGGTGGCAATGTTTTACAGATGGTCTTGAAATGGTAAGAGGGCAAAGCAACAAATCGGCATTGAATTAGTTATCGGATGATTTGACCTGGAAATTTTAACTTCTCTTGTGTTTGACCCTCTTCCGCCTTCAGAACTGCCTTAATTCTACGTGGCATTGATTCAACAAGGTGAAAGCATTCTTTAGAAATGTTGGCCCATATTGATAGGATAGCATCTTGCAGTTGATGGAGATTTGTGGGATGCACATCCAGAGCACGAAGTTCCCGTTCCACCACATCCCAAAGATGCTCTGTTGGGTTGAGATCTGGTGACTGTGGGGGCCATTTTAGTACAGTGAACTCATTGTCATCTTCAAGAAACCAATTTGAAATGATTCAAGCTTTGTGACATGGTGCATTATCCTGCTGGAAGTAGCCATCAGAGGGTTGGGTACATGGGGGCCATGGTTACTCTTCTATCAGCTTGAATCAGTTGGCCCATTCTTCTCTGACCTCTTGCATCAACAAGGTATTTTTGCCCACAGGACTGCCGCATACTGGATGTTTTTCCCTTTTCACACTATTCTTTGTAAACCCTAGACATAGTTGTGCGTGAAAATCATAGTAACTGAGCAGATTGTGAAATCCTTAGCACCAACAACCATGCCACGCTGAAAATTGCTCAAATCACCTTTCTTTCCCATTTAGACATTCAGTTTGGAGTTCAGAAGATTGTCTTGACCAGGACCACATCCCTAAATGCATTGAAGCAACTGCCATGTGATTGGTTGAAATTGAAAAGGTGAGTGTATTTGAGAATCTATCTAAAGTGGTTGTAAGTATTGTTCTGCCTGGTCGAAAACATGGCACAACATGAAAAATTTCAGCAGTACGTAGTATGCAAGTTAGTATGTAATGTTCAGTGATATAATCACCTTGCGGTAAAATATTTATCGGTTGTTTCCATATGATATAATTAAATCTAGTGTATTATGTTTTGTTTGACCCTAAAGGATTTTAATAAATCTGTAATCGAAGCCCCTAACGCATCATTTGTGTTATCTATGTGTATGTTAAAATATATAACAATTATAGTTTTATCGACATTGACCAATATATCACTGCTGCAAATGGAACCATTGCTAAAAACAATCAGGGTATGAGAAACATGCTTGTTGCTAATGCTATACGTGTGGCTTGGGCTTATCTAATTTAGTCGTTTTCATTAAAATGCTCTTGTAGGCTTATGCGATCTTATTGGCTATGTGCGTTAGCTACTATCTGTTGCCACTGGCATCAGATCGCGTTGCACACATTGTGCTTTTAGCCCTAGATTAAAGCAGCTTGCAGTGATAGGATTTGGCAATTCATGGTGCAAACGGAATAATTTCTGCTTTGGCACAGCTCTAAAAAAAAGACGTAGGAAACAGTCACAAATCAGTTGAGTCACCTCAGCGTTATCAGACACACTTGGTCTATCTAGTTCTTGGAAACAGAGTTCTTTGAGCTACAGTATATCGTATACCATGCTTGCATTTTAATGCATTGTTTTTTAAGGGCTTGCATTTTTATAGGCTGGAATTCAACATGGTTGTATTAAAACAACGGCAACAACAACAAAATATATGTTATTGAAACATTGCTTGTTCTAAGGGCTATCTAATGGCTTGAAAATTGCTTGTTTTAAAAGCTGTTAGTTGCTAATGGTTGTTTTACGTTTAAGGTTATTTAGCCCAGTCGTTATTTGGAACATGGCTGTGTTTTATACTTATACCTGGTGTCATTGTCACATGCTGTGCTAAGCTTATCAGGTACCAGCAATATGCTGTCATTTCAGCAACATTGCTGTAAGTACTGTAAAATGTTTGCTAGTCAATGTTATCGAATATGCTTGTTACTTCGGCTTATAGTAGTTTTGTGCATACTGTCGTCAGCAACATGCTGTAGTAACCAAGCGTTGTTTTACACTTATCTGGTTGCATTGTAAAAATGCTTGTTCTTGATTCTATCGGAATATTGCAACATGCTATGTTAAAGTTACATGCTTGTGGCTAAAGCTATCTAGATCAGTAACATACTTATGCAAAATACACAGTACATTCAGGTATTCAACACTAACAACATCGTAGCTTGATGGTCCTGTGAAGGAGTGTCGAATCATGGGAGTCATCATCACCTCCACAGCCGATGGAATCCGTATGATGGGAGTAGGAATCATGTTCATGAATAAAGCACACTGTTTTCATAGCTTAGCTGAGCACTGCATCTGACTCAGAGCTAGAGGGGGTATGCTTCCCCAACCAGACTACACTAGATTTAATACTAGTCATATGGTTATAAAACATGCTTGTTATATCAGATTTAGCTGCCGCTAGGGGTGTAAGTTTCCCCCAATAGACCCTGCAACATGACATCATGACTTTTGCGTAAACATACATGGCACTTTCGAGTCAAGTGGCGTGTTATCTCTACGCATTTTGAGCTATCCGCGTGTAACCGCGTGTATGCGTGCATGTTTACGCCATTAACGTTCGCGTCATTCCGCGTGTCCATATACGCGCGTCAAATGTCCACTCATAAATGCCATTAACCCCAGTGACGGTTAAGTTTAGGGATGGGGTTGAGGTAAGTCATATCTTTTTTTTACCTAGGATGGTAAGGGAACAGTCATAAATGCCATTAACCCCAGTGACGGTTAGGTTTAGGGATGGGGTTGAGGTAAGTCATATATTTATATAAAGTTAAGTCAACGGCGTTCATAAACACGCTGAAAAGCGATTATGCGTCTTGATAGCACGCCAAAAATGGAAATACGAATTGGCGTGTCATACACACGCTACTTCATGAGATCAGTCTGGACCCTGTACAACTGTTAAATTGGCTACAGTTTATGAAACAATGTGTCCTTGCTTGCTCCAGTTTGGGGTGATGCTTCCACCACCCTTCCATAGCCTCGTCCCCAGATGCAATTTTGGTCGCCTCGCAACCCGAGCTCTTAGCTGAGATGGCTTCAGCTACTCCTGCGTCTGTTCCTGAATTCCCACCCAACCTCCCTCTCCTGCCTCCTCTCATCATCCAGCCATCATCCTCATCTTCTCTGCCTCCTTTTAGCCCTGTCACTCCCCCTCAAGACACCAGTGGAATGGTGGGCTCGCCATCATGAACAGTGGATGCCCTGGATCTGACTCTAACCACCGCGTCCAGGATTCCTCATCGTCCCATCAGTCCACTGGCTCACCATTGGCTCCTACCGTGACACTTCAGTTCACCTGTTCCACCAGGCTCCCTCGTCCCCCCAGGTCACTCGTCGACCTACTCTCACCTCTGGACTGCACTCCACTGGCTACTCCCAGTCCCTTCGTTCCCCCTGCTCCATTGGACTCCTCACTCCCTTCTGCTCCTCCTTGGTCCTCAGTCCCTTTGTCTCCACCACACCCTTCTGTGTCCCCGTCTACACCTCAGTCACCAAAGCTAGTGACTTTACCATGTCCCTCTGCTCCACAATGCAAACTTCCATCTCCTCCCTGTCATTCTCCGCCATCGGCTCCGCCTCTGTCCGTTATCACCCTAAAACCTCCTTCCCTTCAGCCTCCATGGCTCCTCCCTCCATCGGCTCCACCATGGGTCATGATCCTTTCCTCTGGACCAATGCAGCATTTATAGAGTAGTCAGACAGGCAGGGATCAACACCAGAAAACAGACCTAGGGAGACAAACCAGATGGTTGTGGCAGGTGGAGAGGTCCAGTAACAATCCATGTCAAGGAAGGCATAGAACGATCAGAAACAGGGTACACAGTCCAAGGTCGAGGCAATAAATAAACCACCTTGAAAAACGCTCAGAATGACAGACAGGAAAGTCAAGACTTTGCCCTGGTGTGGTGTGTGGAACTGGTTTATATGCATGTGTGTAAATGAGATGCAGGTGTGTGTAATCAGCACAGTGCAAGTGTATGGTGTTTGGTGTCATCAGTCCAGGGAGTTAAATGTAGTCCATGATAATCCAGGGAGTGCCTGGCTAATCTTGACAGTTACAGTAATAAAATGAGCGGAAGCATAAAAGGAGGAGCAACAAAGGTGAAGGACGAGAGAGGCCAGGTCTGGATTTTATTTGATGTTTTACTTTATTATGCGTGGCGGCAGTCGATTTACTACCGTAAATACTGTACTGCCTTCATTTTTGTGTTTTTTAATTAAAATTGTTGATTGTTCGCCGGTTCCCGCCTCCTTCCCATAACATCTAACCTTGTTACAGGAATCAATCCAGTCCACACCCCACATAAACTCGAGTTTAATTGCACATCAAACTCACTACTCCACCACAGACCCAGGTCATCAGCTTGGTTTAATCTCTCAAGTTCCCCAAGTAAGTCATTTATGTTTGTCTCTTACCCAATTCTCAGTACCCCCCCCCCCCCCCCCCCCCCAAAAAAAAAGTAATTGCTTGCAGACTTATGAAAGCTCAAAGGGCGTTAATTTGTTTGTGGTTTGGTTTCAAAGTATCTCTCAAATGGATGCACCACCTATTTTTTTTTTTTTTTTTCAATATAGAAAGCAAAAATGGCCAAAGTAGAATCATTCATTCATTACACTCTGACAAAGGAAACAAGCTTACTAAGCCTAGTGAAATACGCAAACATGCTGTTGTTTTCTACTCAAACATATACAAATGTGAATTGTCTAAAAGAGAAAATGAAGACTCGACTTTTCTTAATGACCTTCCAAATACTGATGATGTGTCTAATACAATGCTTGAACAATCTTTGTCACAAAATGAATTACAAAGAATAAAATAATAATAATAATAATAACACACATATATAATGAGTATGGAAAATTGGAAAATGGACTCCTGGCATTGATGGTATTTGATTTTTATAAAATGTTGTGACCAGTGATTGTTGAAAATTTCTTTTTAATTCTTAATGACAGTTTGAACAAAGGATTATTACTCTTAAGCTGTAAAGGAGTTATTACTATGTTGCCTAAGAAGGGGGAACTCCGAAACATAAGTAACAGGAGACCAATATCTCGTTTATGTGGTGCAGAATATCACATTTTATCAACGGCTTTAGCTACAAGTTTTAGTCAAATTCTGACTCAAGAATTATTGCACCCAATAGGTCAATCTTCGACAACATATCACTGGTCAGAGATGTTTTAGAGGTTGCAAGGTTATTAGTGTTAATGGTTGTCTAATTTCGTTAGACCAGGAAAAAGCCTTTGACCATGTAGGACATACATATTTGAGAGATGTTTTAGAAGCTTTTGGTTTTAGTCAGAGTTTTATACATAAGATTGAGGCCATGTATCATGACATTGAGAGTGTACTCAAAGTCACTGGTGGTTTGAGTGCTCCTTTTGAAATTCAGAGGGAAGTTAGACAGGGATGTGCCATGTCAGGAATGTTATACTCATTGGCCATTGAACCTCTACATCATAAATTAAGAACTGAGTTGAGAGGGTTTACTATTCAACACTGCAATGGCACGTTGCACCGTTCTGCTTATGCTGATGTAGTTGTTTTATATCTGGTGCCGATGATATTAAAAATTGGAGATTGTTAACAGTTTTTAGGGACATCCCAAACTGTCTTATCGAGGTTGTGCACTTATAATCAACAATCTGGTGGTATCCTCTTGTCTTTATGGCATAAACTTGCTTGTGTTGATCTGCCTGTTGGACTTCAAAGCTTCAAGGAGAAATGGTTAACTTTTTCTCTGGACAATTTGTACCGGGCACCTCAGATTGTTATTTTACTGCCAAGGAATGAAGGAGGTCAAGGCTTGGTAAATCTTGTCAGCAGAGGAGCGATTTATTGGCTACAGTTCATTCATCTAGCATGGAGACCATTAGCACAAACCATTTTATGTGGGGTGAATGGACTGGGACAGCACTTTTCTTAACGGATCATATTCTTCTAGATTTTACTAGACTGCCTTCTTTTTCTAAAGTCTTTTTAACGTATGGAAATTTTTTAAACATAAATGGACAGAGTCATCTATTTCTTCTTTGGTTGCTTGAGGAACCTGTGGTGTTTGGAGTCGCCTTGATGTGTGACTTTCCAGGGCTAAAAGACTTGCTTGTGTCAAAGAAATTACTGCATTTGAAATATATTGTTGACAAAGCTGGACCTGGACCTAGTTCTGTTAAACACAGCTCTTTGTTCATCTCGAGTCTGTCGGCAATTCTGCAACTTAATTGCAAGGTTACAGCATGACATGCCAATATTTAAGAACTGGAAAAGAAAGGAGACACTGACCTGTCAAAAGGGTGCTAGTTCGAGCTCGACAGATAAAAGAGACCGAGATACTCCCTCTGTCGAAAGTACGCCCACAACATCACCTCCATTCAAAATGTTTTACAAACACTCTTCTTGGTCGGGCTTCAGTTTGAAAATGCCGCGGATATTCTCCACAACAGAGCGAATTGCATCCCGTGTCTCCATATCCGTGGTCGTTTTTAATTTCCCCAATCTTAAACTCGGCTCAGCGTCTACGTCACGACTCTCAGTTCGCCCTCTGTTTATTGATTGGGGCGGTTGTTTTCAGGCCGGAGGAAAACAAAGAGACATGTCGCTGTCTCAGACTGAGTACAAATGCGAAATTGGAATAGAGTGGAAGTACGAAGTCTGACGTAGTCAGGCTATGGTGTAATAGCTGTTGACTAAATTAACTAAATTGAGTCTCGCTGTAAATGATAATTGTCCTTTCTGTTCAGAGAAAGAGAAACAATAGTCCATTGTTTTATGAATTGTGACAGACTTTCTCCATTCTTTGATCTTTTAGAATTTTTAATTTCTTTATTAGGGTTTTTTTTTATATATATAATTGTCTTTAAATATAGTAGACTACAGAAATATTTATGTGTAAATTAAAGAACTTCATTGTTGTGTCAAGCCAAACTAGCGATTTATATTTCCAGAAGAAATTAAATAGAACAGAGACATGGACATTGTATCAAATTTGTATCACCATGTATCAGATTTTAAGAATGTTCAAATCAAGAATTTTTGTTGATTTCAAATATTCCAAAATGATGAATGCAATCAATGTTTTTGAGATTGAATGGTGATGTGATGTTGGTATGTGTTCTGTTCTTGATAATGTTTTTCATACGTGAATTAAGGTAGTTAAAATAATGTAGTGGTTTTTTTTCTAAGAAATAGCTGTTTTTTAATAATTTGTTCTATACGAATCAAAAATATTTCTCTCTCTCTCTCTCTTTCTCTCTCTCTCTCTCTCTCTCTCTCTCTCTCTCTCTCTCTCTCTCTCTCTCTCTCTCTCTCTCTCTCTCTCTCTCTCTCTCTGACTGAAAAGCTTGCTTGATTACAAAATGTAATGACTGAAGTATGCGATTGAGAAAGCCTGCCATGAAGTAGGATTCTACTATAGTAAGCCCTAATGTCAAATTATGGATGCTATTCAATGAGCACAATCATTGAAAAATCACGGAACAATCAATGCCTCTATATTATTCATATTATTTGTATAATGCCTGACAAATGCAGCTACATGCAATCACAACATCTGCTTAAAGTCCTGACAAAGAACATTCCAATCCAGGCTCATTGGAAAAATATGCCTGTTGTGACTTTTTTGCTAAATGATATTGCATTGCTTCTTGTAAGTTTTGCAGCACTTAAGAAAGTGAAACAAATGTCCATTGAGCTTTGCTCAAATAGTAATCCTGTATTGCGTTTAAAATGTTGCATCCACACAAAACCCTAAACACACCTTATAGTTCTGAAAAAGCAAACATGAAATTAAAATGCTTCTATGTGCTTTTGAGCTCTTTTATTGTGACTCATGTTTCAATGGATTCTCAATCACTCCACATCAAATGCAGTGCTGTACTAGGTGAGCTACTGACCAAGTTTACTTTGACAGCCATTTGGAGCGGAGTATGGGATGCAAACATCAAATTTGATTTGTTAGCAAATCATGCACTATATTAAAAGTATTTTCATACAATAGTGTTGCACAAGGAACAGTGTGGAAATAAGCCTTTATTAATTGACTGTGTTACGTTATATTTCAAACACAACTTGTTACCACAAACAATTTCCAAACTACAGAAATGTCATCACAGATTTTTTCGATGATCTTGCCGTTTTGAGATATTGTTTCTAACATTTAGACTCACATTCTACAACCATAATAAAAATATTATGGTCGAATGATTAAAAAGTGGCTAATTCGTAACAATTCATACGACCTCACTCGTACGAATTAGTACGATTTTGCTAAATCGTACATATTTTACGAATTGGCCAATTCGTATGAATTCGTACGAATGACCTACCCCTTACCCCGCCCCTAAACCTAACCATCACGTGGGTTTAGACAAATCGTACAAATTCGTACGAGTGAGGTCGTACGAATTAGTACGAATTAGACACTTTTTAATCATTCGTCAAATTCATACGAATTGGGTGTGAGATAGTCTTGGAAGGTCCCAGTTTATAGTTAATTAATTTGGTCCTGCCTATCTGATGTGAAAGCTTGGTTATCTCTATTTTTTTTATTTTTTTTTTACATTTTAAAATAACAGCAGGTAGCTTTTCAACCTTCATAATATATTTCCAAGTCTCTTGTGATGGTACATCGACTTACAATAGGTTGAATTACATGTTTGCTACAGCCTGACGGGGTCTGTAGCGTTTTTAAATGTACTTTTAAACTTCGGGTTTCGGGTAGCTACAAAACTCGACTGCTTTGCGGCATATACGTCACTTCCACCACCACCCCATTTCCTTAAAATCGGACGTGCAAGCCAAATGTTATAGTCATGGCCGAAGTAGCACAGAAAAACAAGAAAGCCCGACCGATGCGGACTTGGCTGTCATGCTTTGACTAGTAAGCGTATTGCTTGCAAACTATCTCTTTGTTTTTGTCCTCCGTTTATCTTCATGAATCAAGTATGATAGTAGAGTAGCAAATTATCAATCTGGTAGCTAGTAAACGATATTCTAGTAAAAAAATATCAAATGAAAGCCTATGTCTAGACGGCGTGTACAAGTTTGGTAGGGGCTACATTCTTGTAAATATATAGGATGTACAAAATCATATTTTAGGATACCTAACATGTCTTTGATATTCGTTTATTTTTCTTGCCTCAAGCTATAATGCAAATCGATTTGTAAAATTTGCAGATTCATTTATCGTAGCTTCATATTATAATATTGACGATATATGGTTATTATCTACCACTCAAACATTGCATTTAAGTATCCATTCAGTAAAATGGTTACTGAAGACTAAAATTTCATCTTTTAATGTTATTTCGTTATTAAATATTATGTATCTGTATTATTATTCTTTATTAGTTTTCATAATCAATGTATTATCTTATGGAGTTTCAAAAGCATGAGTTTGAATGCATGAGAGTAGATAACATACAGTATGTCAGGGGAAAGCTATATATTGCTTAGAGGTATGTGTGCAATGTAACATGTTCACTCAGCATAAATGTTTCCACTGATACAAGTGTATCACAGATGTAGACAACAAGGATAGTCGTGTACGTATGACATATACGTTCTAAGTTGAGAAGCTCGGAGCAACATGTTTGTTACCTTACAAGGAAGCTGCAAGAACCTATGTGATGTATAAAAACATAAGGACATTGTACTGCCCTCAGAGAAACATGTAGGCATGACCGGGTGAGAGGGTAGAGAAACATGGAGAAACGCATAGACCTGGCATGAACACCACATTTTGAAGTTTCTCCCCTGACATATATATATAATAAAACTTTCTTGGCAAGATAACTGGTGTCCGGTCCCGTAAATTGAATAATAACGGGGAAACACAAGAGGCTTTAATTCCAAGTCTACAGTTACCAATAGACTAGGCTACCATAATGATGCTGGCTTGTAAGCGCCACCGCTGGCAAGCGTTCTAACAGGTACTAGAAAACAGGACCATATTACTCCAGTGCTATCATTTGCACTGGTTGCCTGTACGATACCGGGTTGATTTTAAAATTCTTCTTTTGGTCTTCAAATCCTTAAATGGTTTGCCACCCCTTACCTTTCGTAACTACTGGCAGAACATCATCAAGTTATGTCTCTCCGGTCGTCAAATCAGAGACTACTATGTTGACCGAAATCTAAGTTGAAAAGTAGGGGTGACGCGCGTTTTCAGTTGCTGCTCCAAAACTGTGGAATACGTTACCTTTTAATATTAGATTAGCTCGTTCCATGTCTGTTTTTAAATTGAGGGTAAAAACCTATCTTTTTGATTTAGCATTTGACTAAGGATGAAATATGTTGTATATGTATGCTGTCTTTTATTTTCTCTGTTTTTGTGTCTTTTGTATTTGATGTGAAGCACACTGGTCAGATGTTGTTGTGGTTAGTAGTGCTAATCAAATAAACTTGACATTGACATTGACATAGTAAGTGGCTTTAAGTGCTATGTACTTACATCGAAAAATAAGTACAATGTACTTATTGTGTTTATGTTGTATGGTAAAACACCTTCGCTGCTATTGAGGTGTGATACGGGTAAGGTTAAGGACAGGTGTAAGGGAAGGGTCAACCATGTAATTATAAATGTAAATACATAAATTAATTACAGCTGTAATTACATGCAGGTTTTTTTAATGTAAAAACATGTATGTACACAATAAGTCCATTGTATCAAATATTAATTTCAATGTAAGTACGTAGTAGTTAAAGCCAATTAATATAAAGTGGGACCGTTGATTTAGTTGTATGATGTAAAACTGTCAGTCGATGGGTGCACAAAGAGAGAAATACTGCACACTAGAGAGATAGTTGCAACAGAAGAGAGATAAAAAACAGAGGACATCAAGTCCTTTTTTATTTTTCAGTAGGACAGTTATGAAATATTGCTCAGCCTTTTTGTGCCGCTGCATGCTGAATTTGGGCGGTCTCGCCAATTGGGCGCCTCCCGTTTTTTGACTCTGGATGAAAACAAAATGTCTGCCACACTTTGGGCCGGTCTGTTTGTGCTGTGTGCCTGGACCACTCACCCGCTGCCAGTCAGAACACATGGTGCCAGCGCGCAAGCTCCTCCAACCGATGCTCCGCTGGCGACAGCTGTTCTCTCGCTGTCTGGGCACATGGTGAGGCGTGGCTGTCCTCGCGCAGGCACAATCGCTGCAGCTCCTTGCCTAGGGGCAACAGCTTAGGCATGCGTGTCACAACTCATATCCGTCCTTCTGCTCTGTTCCTTACTGTCACACAAACATTATTGCATTATGAGACACCAGTCTGGTCTGTTGTGACTTGGGCATGGAAATGGAGACTTGCACTGTGGGCACGACAGCCTTGACTGGAAGGACTTCCTTCAAACTGAGCCTCGGGTACATCATTGACCCAGTTTGCAGGCAGGCTAAAAGTTTGGGCTCTTTCAAGTCTGTTGGGCACATGACCTAAGAAACACTGTTGCTCCACAAGAGTGTAGATCAATCGTTCGAAGATACTTTGACCCGTGCTGCACGATTTTTGAACAAGCACATGTTCACCAGATGTAGACTTGAGGGATTCTGTTATTTTCAAACACTACCGCTGACAATGAAAAACATTCTCGGTGAAGGATTCACGCTAAGGAAATATTACGATCATCAACCATGTCATATTTTGAAATACCAGGACAAATTCAATGAGCAGAAATTGCATAACTGTACAATGGGAATTCATGAGAAATATAGAGAGGAAAAAAAAAAACAGGGACTGAAATGCCAAATCAACAGAACCAATCATCCATTCTCTCTAGGGGTTAAAGCAGCGTTATATTGGCTTATGAGAATTAACTACTGAGAAATTGACTCAACCAAGAAAGTTCTCTACTGGTGTAGCCAACGCAGATGGCTTATACTAAACACTGCTTTTGCAGGTAAGAATGTAATTAAGGTTAAGACCCAAATTCCCCCTCAGTTTCCTTCATAACATGTAAACATCCCATTAGCTGTGATGTTAAAGCCCTCTTGGTTGAAGTAATGAGGTAAAAACACTAGCCTGTGATGACATCGTTCAATAAGTCCAGTTAGACTTTAAACCTCTTAATTGCATCATGTTTTTTTTTTCAGTTGTTGATTTTATTTTATACTAAAGGGTGTTTGCATGGATGCATGTACTGTATTAAAGCATAGGTTTATGGTTTAATTAGTCATGGTGTAATGAGCTCATTAAGGAAGCAGTTAATTAAAGTGATGTGTATGTGGTAAGCATAGCAAATGAAGAATTAATTTGCCAACAATAGTTTGCTAATGAACTTATGGGATATGTTCATCAACCAATGTGACCAGTGTAATCAAATGTCAAGAAGGTTCAGGGAAATTAAATTTTCTGTTGGTTTAATATACTCTTTAGGGAAGAGAGAGCAATTTCTAAAAATTTAAAATTTTCATAATTAAGCTTTTTTTGCAGAAAAATTGCCTAGAGTGAGCTTATTCGTATACGTTTGTTTCCACTGCACTGTAAACTCATCTTGGCAATCTGACAGGAGCCCAGAGCCATTTACTTATATTTCCTTGATGCCACTAAGTTGAAATTGTTACATCAAATGCTCCACCTGAGGCAAAAGTGCTGAAACAGCTCCCAATTGAATAAGATTACACTACTGTAAGTTTCACAATTTATGCTGCACAATGTGATTTTCCAAAGTCTGAAACCAACATCCCTATTGGTCCAAGAATAACACTGCCATTGAACAAACAATGAAAGCCCTTAACACTGAAAACAAAGAAATGGAGTCTTAAACCTTAACCTACCATATAATCTTATTGGCTAATATAATAAAATTGGATGTTGATCCAGACAACATATCCAAGTCTAAATTTAGTGTACAATTAAAATGTATGAACTTTCAATGTAGTCAAATAACACAGTAGCCTATGTTAAAATTATATTTGAGTACTTTACACATGCTTTAATGTTAGTCTACACATCAAAATGAGTTTATCTTTAAGGCAGGGCCATCGCCAGAACATAAAGAATGGGGGGTATTTCCATGTCATAGTGGGCACACATTTTTATGACCTAAGAAACATTCACTAAAACAATAACATATTTATTGTTATTTATTAGAACTGAAATAGACCAATTCTATACACCAAAACACAAGATAGTCCATCAAACCACACTGTGCCTATAAACTTTGTAAACATGACACAATGCACACAAGCTTTTCAATTCCTCCAACAACACATAGCAAATAGCATTAAAATATGGATATTGATGTGTAACAAAGACTTTGAGTGCACTCACCATTAAAATAGTTGAAGGCGGCAGGTGTAGTTATGTTATGTTTACGAGAGGTTATGGGTTTCAAGTTCTGTTTTGTATAATGATGCATTAAAGGGTTAGTTCACCCAAAAAACGATTCCAATGACGCTGCTGACGTGTTATCTTGTGCGCCCGATTAGGACGATTAGGACATCCGCGACATACACACTTACGAAAAAATATTGCAATACCAAAATACAAACAATGTAGAAAAGCTTGAATACAGCGCGCATCTCCATCAGACTGTAATGAAGCTCGGGCGCACAAGATAACACATCAGCAGCGTCATTGAATAGTGAACGAGCAATGACAACAGAACCGGAAGAGAATACAGTGCTGAATAAAGTCATTGTTTTTGCTATGTTTGGACCAAAAACTATTTTCGATGCTTCAAAAAATTTGAAATAACCCACTCATGTCACATGGACTACTTTGATGATGTCGGTATTGCCTGGACAATGACAGTATAAGGTACATACATTTTCAATGGAGGAACAGAAAGTTCTCGGACTAAATCTAAAATATCTTAATCTGTGTTCCGAAGATGAACAGAGGTCT
Source organism: Cyprinella venusta (assembly GCA_038021265.1). Classification (NCBI taxonomy): domain Eukaryota; kingdom Metazoa; phylum Chordata; class Actinopteri; order Cypriniformes; family Leuciscidae; genus Cyprinella; species Cyprinella venusta. The sequence goes on along the minus strand of CM075873.1, from coordinate 23,054,160 downwards.
TACGGGATTGGAATGACATGAGGGTGAGTCATTAATGACATAATTTTCATTTTTGGGTGAACTAAGAACTAACCCTTTAAGCCGAGACACTGCAGGTGAATAGGATAAAAAATTTTACTTACAGATGTCGCCATGAAACTTTACCTGTTGATTACTCGCATAAATAGGAGGAAAAAAATGTATTGCAAGTTTTCTGTAATTTTATGTTTAAATGTGCTAATCAGGCTATATCTAATTAAATATGTGCTAATTTGCATATATTTTGAAGTGAATCTGACCATGGAAAAAAAAAACGGTTCAAAAATGAAAAGGTTCAAAAATTATGTTTGCATTGTGTTGATATATTCAATGAAAAGACATTTTCAGAGGGGATTATGAATATCTCCCTTTGTTACCCGGTAAATCAGAAAATACTGCCAATAGCCTTGAAAAATAGATTTCCGCCCGATTTTTAGGCATAAAATGTCATATAAATCAGGTCAAGAGTGATATATCAACAAAACCCTCTGAACAAACCTTCACAATCAGCCCGTTTTCATCCCAAGGCATCATCTAACTGACGCTTTTGACCATACATCAACATCTGATACTTTAGGGCACCCTTTAGCGTCAGTAATCATCTTTACAGACTGAATTACTGTATCATGATTTGCATCATCATCTGTGATAGAAAATTACCCATCTCCTGATACACGATTTTGATCATGCACTGCACCTTTAACTATTTCTATTAGGGAGTTGCTAGAAAGTTATATCATTGTTACTTTTTTTACATCTTTCTCAATAATTCATGGTATGATCTTATCCACTACAAAAGACATTTTTCTATTTCTCAAACTTGCATACGTTTGTTGCCTTAAAGTGTTTAATTGGGAAATATTTAGAAAGTTTTGAAGGGAATGAATGGGAAAGCCTTGAGTCTGTAGCTGTAGCGCTCTCTTACATAATGAAATGGTGTAGACACTTGACACCACAGAATCCTTTTTAAACCTTATGACACTTCTTGAATTAAGCATCTCATCTTGCCTCACGACTAACATGAGAATTACATCATCGAGGAACAGAACGTTTGACTCTGAAAGACACGGTCTTTGTAGCCGTCTCTGGAGAACAAACATATCGTGTACAACCTCATTCAGCTCCACTTCACATGCTGACAGGATCAATATTGTAGCTTCAAGAGAGAAGTCCAGACTTTTAACAAATCCCAAGCATATTTTAACCTTAAACTTGGAAGTGACAGGCTCACCTCAGCCAGCTCGCGGTTACCTTGGGAACCAAGTTTGAAACGAGCCTCCTTCTAGAATATGAATAATGCAAATACTTGATTTTGTGGTAATAAAATAAATTAAAACAGCTGGCGGAATGTTGATTAGCCCAACAGTACTGATGCTAAAAGAGAGATATTATATTGTGCATTCATTGAAATGAAATAATTCTCAGGTTTTGAGTTGAGTTTAAAAAAGATTTCAAGGTGCAAAGCCCCCTTGGCAATTCACCCATAGCACCTTATACTCAGCTCTTTCCTACAGTCATCCTCTGCCTGAGAAGCAAAGCATAGCAGAAAAATGACAGCTGTGTGACAATTAAAGAGTTCAGCCATCAGCAGCCGCCACTGGGGGAGAAATTTTCTTGGCTGTCAAATGGCTTATTATATTCAACCACCTGGCAATGACTCGGATAGTAGACAGTCAGTTAAAGGCCAGATTGTTGGGTACATGTAGCTTCAAACTGTTTACTCTTATTTAGATAGTGGTAGGTCTTGCTTCTACCTTTCAAGCACAAAGCACCTCATAGGCCTTGTTAAAGAAAGTAAAACCATTTTGAAAGTCTTAGGAAACAAAAAAGAAGATGGATCAGACGTGAAGCAAAACTACACAAAAAAAAAAGTTTGCCAGCTCACGGTTCAACTAACTTAATTGACATCACTGTTATCAGGTATAAAAAAAAAAATCTGAAAAGATAAAAAGATAGTAAGGGTTGTTTTCAGATAACGTAAAAAAAATACAAAAATAAATATATCCATGAATATTTAGATAGTTTTATTGAAAAACTAGAATGATTAACTCCTGTGCAACCCTGTCCCACACAGAAACATAAATATTTATGAATCAGTTATGTTGTACAAATCCATTGACTGCATATGTACCACCACTCTTTTACCACCACCGCTCAACAATCACAATCACCAGAGCTATGATCACCGCTACCTGCCACTCATCAATGCACCTCATCTACCACCACATAAGAACACACCTCAGTTCAGTCAGTTTTGTGCCTTGTAGTAAGAAACAGACCTATTTCTGCAATCTCCTGGTCATCCGTACCTGTGAATTATCGGTAACGTTTCCTTTTACAGTACAGTTACCCATGTAAATACTATGTACTTATTTTAGTAACTACAATTACTGAGTAATAACTTGTACTAACCCTGAACCTACCCCTAAACCTACCCCTGTTCCATGTACTTACCTTATATTAGCCAGTACTTTCTAGATAAGTACACTGTAAGTACCCTGTAAGTACTGTACTGTAAAAGGAAGCGTTACCGAATTATCTTCAACTTACCTGTGATTTCCCCTTGTGTTTCTCCAAATGTGTTGTCCTCTACTGCAATTCTCACCAGCATCCCATATTCCACCGAAAACCTGAGGTGTGTGCTGCAATAGTTTACTCTCCAACCAACATTATTATCATTCCATCATCCATCAATTGCAATAACCAGTATTTACCTACCTGTTTGTTTCTGCATCTGCTGTGTGACCAATCAAGTGTTTTTGAATTAATCTACCCTCTCGCTCAGTGTGTTCATCATGACAGAAGGCTAAACCAACGCTAAGATGAATCCAACAAACACCGACCCACTGAAAGAACCCGATTCTGAGAAGAGAACTTACAGTACCAACCACATATCATCACCAGTCACCATCACTTCCCGAGAGCACATTTCCTCACCAATCTTCATTGCAAGTCCCATGGTCAACCCATCACCCTCCACTCTGGGTCGGTGGAAGATTGCAATAGCTTTCTCTTGTAATAGTGCTCAAAATACAACCGCAGATTTCCCACAATTTCCAATTGAACAATTTTCACAATTGTTCTAAAATCTCTTTTATTATCTCTCTGTTAACAAGAAATGCCTTGCAGTGGGCTGAAACCATCTGGCATCATTCAAGTCGTGTCTGATTGTCTCCAATAATGTAATTTCAGTTACTCTTCAACTCTACGTCAGGAAGCAACTTAATCTCCGGACAGCTCTGTGGGCATCTTGACCTTCAAAAGACCACAACTCAATTGCTGTAGAAGGCCCAATCAGTAACAGAAAAAAAAGAGCAGAGGGTACATCCATCATCAAGTAAAGTCCATTCTGCTACGTTTATATAGATCATTTCGCTCCTTTGGTACTGGATAGATGTACCACTGGTGTCATTCTAGGGAGCCCATGGCTCATACAACATCTACATGTGGAGCATGGGAAACATTCTGCACTGGGGCAAGACCTATTTTCCAGAGTTACCACAACCGTCCTCTAGATCACCTTCTGTGATCTCAGTTAATTCTACTTCCATTGAGAGTCCAATTATTCAACAGTCAGTGGACATATCAGCCTGTTATGCCCCTTTTGAAGAAGGTCTATTGCCCGAAGAGAGCCCACAATTGCCTCCACACCTTGCGGCCCTGCATTGATTACCGGGCACTCAACAAACTAACTATACATTTCTGTTATCCACTTTCCCTTGTCCCAGAAGCCCTGGAGCAACTCTGTGGTGCTTCCATCTTCAATAAACTGGACATCTGGACGAGTGGAAGACAGCATTTGTGACCCCTGCAGGACACTATCATACTGCATTACGCCGTACTGCCTGGCCAACTATATTCAATATTCAATATTACTCCCTAATTAAGAACTTAATTAATGAGGTACTCTGGAGTTCCTGAACCAGTTGTGGTGGTATATATCGACAACATCTTGATGTACTCCTGGAGTCTGGCCGAACATCGGCTGAGTATCAACTGTTCTGAAAAGGGCAGTTTCCATCAGTCCTCTATCCAATTCCTTTGTTGTTGGATCAGTAAGGAAAGCATCCAGATGGATGAGGGAAAGGTCTTTAAGTCAAGTCCTGGCAAACTCCCCAAACAATCAAAGAGCTCCAAATATTCCTTGGTTTTGACAATTTCAGTTTTGCCAACTTCAGTTCCCTGACCTCCCACTGACTTCACTGTTAAGGAAACAGTCCAAAGTCTCTGTCCTGGACACCAGAAGCTAAACTTGATCTGCAACAACTTAAATCAACTTTAACCACTGCCCCACTACTCCTCCGTCCCAATTTAAAGAGGCTTTTTATTGTCAAAGTGGATGCTTCCACATCTGGAGTAGGGCCATTGCTTTTCCCTGAGCCTTATTTTCAAAGAAACTTACCTTGGCAGAGCAGAATTACAATATGAACAACAGAGAGCTGCTTGCAATTAAGCTTGCCCCGGAGGAATGTAGGCACTGGCTGGAGGTAACTTGACATCCATTCACCATCCACAATGATCACAGTATCTTCAGACAGCAAAGAGGTTTAACTCCAGACAGACCTACGCTATCTCACGACCAATTCTTACGAATTTGTACGAGTGATTAAAAAGTGGCTAATTTGTACTAATTCATACAACCTCACTCCTACGAATTTGTACGATTTGTCCGAACCCATGTGATGGGTCGGTTTAGGGGCGGGGTCAGGGGTAGGTCATTCATACCGATTGGCCAATTCGTAAAATATGTACGATTTAGCAAAAACGTACTAATTCGTACGAGTGAGGTCGTACGAATTGTTACGAATTAGCCACCTCGTAAAATTCGTACGAATTCTCGTGAGATCGGGTTGGACAGACACATCAGATGGACTTTGTTTTTCACACAGTTCAATTTTACCATCTCGTACGGACATGGATCAAAGTAAGACCTAATGCCCTGTCATGACTCCATAATCCAGAGAAAGTGTCTAAACAACCTGAACCAGTCCTTCCTTCCTCAATCGTTATGAGTCCGATTCAGTGGAACCTTGATGAACGAATTGCTGAAACATCGGTCAAATGTCCTGCTCTGTCGGTATGCCCGCCAGGATGTACCTCTGTGCCCAGAACCTAGGACTCCCGTCAGCCAAGACACTTTTTTAAAACTCTAGAACTACAATAAGCATCATGTTCACAGCGCACACAACCCCTCTGCACTTACGATTAATCTCAACATGGGCACGGGAGATCTTTCAGTCGGTGAATGGCATAACAAAGTAATTTGCTTTACTTATTTGAGCAAGTAATATAGATATTCTGTTGTAAATTGTTACTTTACTAGTTAATTGAAAAACAGTAATCTGATAACTCATATTACCCTCAACACTGGCAGTACAAGATATCTACTTGACAATAACATCAATTTGTATTAATGATAAAAATGAAACAGATTATTGACTGTATGCTTTGCCTTTCCATAATTATTTGAGTACTATTCGATTTGTATGCTATACTATTCACTATTGTTTGTACTGTTAATAGTTAGTGATTTCAACAAATTCCCGACCTAAAGTGTGTTAACTCATATAAACACTTGGGCTCTTTTTTATTTTGACTTGTATGTAACCACCTAAAACAACATCGCAGCCAACCATAGCTGCACGCTAACAACCACCCACGACATCCTAGCATAGTGGCGGTGAGTTTTACAGTGTACTTTTTCTTTTAGTGAGTCACTTTTCTTCAAGACATCTGTTGCTTGTTTATGAACATCCAATGACAGAAAAAAAATATACCTGCTTCTGTCTCTCTTTCCAAAAAAGAAGAAAAGAAATCAGGTTAGCCACAGAGATTTCAGTACCATAATTAATCACTAACTGTCAAGCGCAAACAAACAGATTCAAAACGCTGCCAGTTTTTGCTGGGGCGTTACCGCTAGGTCTTTTTTGCCTCAGACAAATTCACTTTCTGACCTATGCGTGCCTCTTTCTCTGTTCCCATTTCCTTCTCTCTCTGGTGTTGCATAATGAGAAATTATTTACTGTCTCTTGCTGAAGAGCGGCATGTTGTTTTATTCATCAGTGAAAGTAGATGTACAAGACTGCAGCTAATGTTAAAATGCAACGTTCCCTGACTGTCAAATTAGCGATGCAACGGAGAGGGCATTTGCTGCAAAATGCTTGTCTTGTTTAAATTGCAACAGCATCAGAGAGACAACACAGATGTTGTGGTTAGATATGATTCCATAAAAGCTTTGTCTGTTTTGTTTAGAACAACAAACAATCAGACACCATATATCACCTCAAGAATACGTAAACCTGGCAGAGTATAATTATTGGTGTGGAAGAATGTTCTCTAAGATTCCAGCTTTCAATCTAATCAGACAGTTTATATTGTGAGATTATCCCATCAGAAAAATGTCTTTCTTTTTAAGTCAATTCTCTATTACAATTCAATGTAGGTCCTGACCAACACATTCTCTCCAGGGGTCTGAATTTTAACAGCAGAATATGGTTGGACTGACTGCATAGTAATACTAAAGAAAAATGCCTCCTGTCAAAGAATTTGCATGGTCAGACATGCATTTTAAAACTTTAAGAAACATAACTGACACATTCATTGTACATATGAATTTTCAGCATGTTTATCCTCTCCCAAGAGATGCTGTGTTGGTCAGGCTATGTGCTGTGTTTGATGAGAGGTACCCTCTGTTTGGTTTCCTGCCTCTAGGGATGGGACATGCATGGGAGATGGGTGTAGAAAGTAGGGATGCTCCAATCAGGATTTTTGCAGCCGACGATACAACTACCGATTTCTTGTCATTATGATTGGCCTATACTGATCCCGATCCTGATTATTCAAGCTTTATATAAGTGATATGTAATCTCTCTGTTGACTGTCACTGTTAACCCTTTACACATTTAAAGGCATCTTTAATGATTTCTCATCTAATTGGAAGGTTACACTTTATTTCGATAGTCACTTTAGACATTCTACTAACTATAAGTAACTTTTCAACTACATGTCATCTAACTGTCATTAGAGTATTAGAAGGCTGTAGTAGACTGTCAGTAGACTGTTAGGTTAGGGTTAGGTGTTAGGGTTCAGGTTAGGAGAACAAGTTGACTTGTAGTTGCTAAGTTACTTATAGTCAGTAGAATATCTGTTAGGGGACCAACAAAAGTTTTAGCAGATATTAAGCAGACAGTCTACTGATACTCTAATGATAGTTAGTTGACATGTAGCGGCAAAGTTACTAATAGTTAGTTGAATGTCTAAAGTGGACTATCAAAATAAAGTGTTACCAATTGGAATACTTAAAGGTAATGGCTTATATTGATAAGTGTCATCACGTACATGACCACGTTTCCGAGTTGGAATATTACCAAAATTCCTCCTTTTAACATCCTATGGAAAGAATCTGAAAAGGGTCCGAAAATTTCCAGCCCCTTTGATTGTCTGTGGCTGATCGATTGAAGCATCCCTAGTAGAAAGGCAGTTTGTGGGAGCTTCTGGCTCAATTATCATGCCAGGGAAATTTACCACAACTTAAAAGTAATATCAAATTTGGAAGGTTTATTGTAATCATGACTTGATTCATGACTGCTTGTATAATAAGAAAGGTGAGTCTTTGAAATAATTAGATATCTTGCACCTGAAACTGTCACGTTATGTCTTACATTATTGTTGCCCACATTCTCTCTCACCCATTCCACTGTGTTTTTGCTACTGTTATGTTGCCTCTTTCCACTCAAATGGTGGTTACCTTCAATGCATTTTTTACTAAAATAATTGTTACATTCATGTAGCTCAAACACAATGTCATGGGTTTGCGATTCCCCTAATTAATGAAAAGTATACATTGCTGTAGATAAACACAAATGTATAAATGTAAGTGTCTATATTGTTTATATAAGCTCAACCCTGATACATGGAGTGTGCACTTAATACTGGGTTGCACAGGCTCAAGGATTTTAGTATTTAAAAAACAGTGATGATATCTGCATGAATTATCTGTCTCCACCCACAGTCTTTTAACACTACAGGTGGTGTTGTGGTAGATAAAAAGCTGTCAAGCTATCAGGGAGCACACTGAAACATATTGTTCCATATTTCATGCAGCATAATATTCAGGCAATGGTAAAATAAGATCATATTATTAGATCGTGCTTACTCAGGATATTACCACAAGATGAAGAGCTTTGTGCTCATGCACAATCTATAAAACAAGATTTAATGCGTGGTCACAGGTTCACACAAAACACAAAGTACAGCCTGAGATCGCAACAAAACTGCATCAGGGTGGCAATTAAGAGCACTTTTAAAAAAGTCTTTGCACCCAATTTGTCTATTTAATGGAACACATAATTCAAAAAGTATGGCTTTCCAAGGACGCAGACACCTGCGCTAATGGCCAGGAATGTGTAATTGTCTCTTTTAAAGTAGGGACTGTGTTTTAATACACTGTGCAGGTTTTGTATCTTTGTATATATATATATATATATATATATATATATATATATATTTGTGTGTATATATATATATATACACACGTTCTGTATGTATGATATACGGTAGTTTAAATATCTGTTACTTATGCCTAGATTTTTTTTAATTAATGTCAATTTAGCACCAAAAAAGTGGCAACCTGCACAACTACTGGATTGAGTGCTTGCATGGCCTGAAAATACAAAGCATTAAAATGCAAGCACTCAGTCCAGTAGTTGTGCAGGTTGCCACTTTTTGGTGCTAAATTGGCATTAATTGAAACAATTTATATGTATATTTAAGATGTGAATTATTCAAATGAAAACAATATCCCATACACTATTCATACTACTTCCTTTACTACACTACATACAGAATTGGATATCTGAAATTTTCAGTAAAATGCCACCTATAATATCCACAGCTTAAATAAATAAATTTCCCTAATTTACAGAAAGTCTCTATCTTTTATCACTTTTAAGATACAGCCTTTTGAAATTAAGATGTCAAAATCGAACATTTTAAGAAAAAACCTCTGGCTCCTAAAGGGTTAACAGTAACAAATTTCTAAATGTTTGTGTGTGTTGATGGCTAGTTATAGGGCGGAAAAGTGAGTGCTTCACTGTTTCAGTTCACTTTGCAGTGTAGGTCATTCTGTATTTTGGCACTGGTGATGGGTCCTATTTCCTGAAAGAGCAACACGGGTGCATTTGCGTCTTTTTCCAAGATTTCCACCCGTGCGTTTCTGGATGCAGTCGTTCCCTTTTCCTCTCTGACAGTCACAATTATTGCATCATGTGTTTGGGCTTACAGCACACTGAAGCAGCTTTTGTGGATGGTTCATGTTCCCATTGCGGAAATATGAGTGTTGCGGTGTTGATATTGAGACTCCCCTTCGTCCGCAAAGCGCAAGTCCCAATTACCATGCCCCAACCCCAGGTGTCATATGTCATGGATAATCAGAGGATAGTGATGGATGTCTCGCCCGGTAAACATTCCCTGTGGGCTCCTCACTCCTCCATCACACCGCAGCCGATGGAATTCCTGTTAGATGTGCTGGTCCCTCTGTAATGGACCGATCAGCCATTTCAGTTGGGGTTCTCCCATTGGATAAGATGTCCATAGCAGCATTGGAGGGTGAGCTGAATCCTGGAGATGACGACTCGGCTGTGTAATCTCCCTCTTGCGGTGTAATATTGCCCGAGCCAGAAATGTCAGCTATGCTAAAACGGGTCGCCCAGGCTGCCGGGCTCGAGTGCCGGGCTCCACCGTGTCCCGTTCAGTCTCAGTTGGAGCATTGGTATCTTGGGCCGGGCCGCGCTGGTTCTCCACGCTGATTTGCCGCCCCAGTGCTTTTCTTTCCCGAAGTGCATGGAGAGCTTACCAGGTTGTCGACAGCACCTTTTCAGTGCCTAAATAGCTTTTCCCCCTCACTACCCTGATGGAGGAACAGTGAAGGGTTGCGAGGCTATCCCTCCAGTGGAGTGGTCTGTCGCGACCAGTGATAGGAACTAATGGAATTACTTTTTCCAGTAATGAGTAATCTAATTGATTACTCTTCTCATCTTAATAACACCGTTACCGTTACTGACAAAAAATGTGGCGCGTTACTATAACTGATGAAGCTGTTTTTTTTCATCTGACCAACTAGATCTCTGAGCGAGAGGCAAATACTTTTTTTACTGTTCTTCCTTGGTTAGTGGGCAGAGCACGAGACAAGCGCATAAATGCTGACAATTGGCTGAGATAGAGTAAAATGTCATTGTAAGCCAATCAAAGGTAGAGTTGGGCGGGTGTTCGAAAGCACGCATAGTAGTGATGGGCATTCGGCTCTTTTGACTCACTGAAAACAGCCGGCTCTTTTGGCTCACAAACGGCTCTTTAAATGACTTTGACTATGATATTTAAATTTTTATTACATAATTATTTAATTTCTATAGGCTAAATTTGTAAAAATAGAGTCGGCTCTTCAGATATGCGAGCCAGCTCCCGTCGTTCACCTAAAGATCTGGCTCTTAGAGTCGATAGCTCTTGTTACATATTGTTACACCATCAAAAGCCCATTTGCGAACAAGTCGATCCATCATTATTAACGCTCATTCGCGAACGACCCATCATCACAAACGGCTTACTTACGCTCATGAATTGCGAATGACCGATCATAACGGACAGGGCAGTCGGACAGGATATTCGGACAGGATAGGACACACAACACAAGCCAGTCAGTCAGTCAATCAACGAGAGATAGGTATGGCGACGAGCCCAAATAATCAAAAAGTAGCCTTAAAATTGAAGCATAGACATTACTTTTTCCTTCAAGAAATTAAAGGAACGAATGTAATCGTGAAATGCACATTATGCCCTGGGCAAAAGTGCCTATCCACGTCAGTTTCAAGTAATTCAAACTTACTCAAACATCTTTCAATGTTGCATGCTTCCAAATTAGTGGCCATGACCATCAAAGGAGAAGGAGACAGTGCCACAAAACCTAAGCAGCTGAAGCTTGATTTTAAGGCCCCACCAAACATTTTGTCTCAGACCAAACTGGAGACTGTGCTGCCATTATCTACAGTTGAGTCCGACTCAGGGCGTTAGTTGCCAAAATACCGGTCAGAGGAGGGGTATCCCTACCGTGTAGAAAGACGTTTTCAAACTATATAGATGCCCAATATTCTCAAATGAATGCGGAGCTCAAAAAACATTTGAGAAGTTAGAATGTGTCTACCACAAGAGACATATGGACTGCATGTAACAAGAGCTATTTCGGCGTAACGGCGCATTGGATAAATCCGCAAAGCATGGAGCGAGGTAAGGCAGCCCTGGCATGCAGGAGGTTCAAGGGACGCCATACATACGACAAAATTTGCTAAAGAGCTTGATCATATCTACTCCTCATATGAAATATCATTCAAAATAACCACAACAGTCACAGATAATGGCTCAAATTTTGTAAAGATGGAGCGAGATGAGGAGGATGATGAAGATGATGAGGTGACGTTTACTGACATCAGTGAGGCCTTGCAGACCCGTGTTGTTTTTGATGATGATGGTGGTGATGAAGATGAAGATGATCAGTATCAGTCAGAGATGCCTCACAACCTGGTATCATGCTGTAATGATCACCAGCTGGAGTGCCCCTGATAGTCACCAGAGGGCACTCCACACCAGAATCACTTCTCAAAAAAAAAACTCATCTTCCCATCATGCCGTTGACCTGGGACTGATTACACTTTCACCTGAAGCTCATCCACACTCCCCTGCATCTCATTCAGACACTCCATATGAACCACATTCAAACAATAGACCAGTGCAAAGTATTGCATTGCCATGGTGTACAATTTCTGAGCGTTTATTCCTTTGGATTGTTTATTGCCTTTGACCTTGGACTGTGTACCCTGTTTTCTGATCGTTCTCTGCCTACCCTGACATGGATTGTTTACTGGACTTTGCCTTTAGTTGCCTGCCCCGACCATTGCCTGTTATCTGGTTTGTTCTCCTATTCTCCATTGCCCTGTTTGCTGGTGTTGATCTTTGACGATTCTAATAAAAAGCTGCAAATGGATCCAACTGAGTCTTCCAGTTCGTAACACATGCACTGATATTGACAAGTGGTTACTGTCAACACCCGGAACAAAACCTGTTTAGAGATGTGCCACCACAAAATGCACAGGGTTGTGGAATAAGGCTAGTAGGTCAACGGTGGCTGCAGAGACTGTGCATGATGTCATTTCTAAGAAGCTGTTAGTCCCATGCACCACAAGATGGAACTCATTTTATGATGCCTTGGCTCGTATATTTGGGATTCCTTTAGTTGAGCTGAACACCATCTCATCCAAGTTCGGATTGACAGCCATCAGAACGAGAACACCAGTTCATTAGGGAATACTGTACGGTCATGAAGCCACTTACAGTTGCTTTAGACATTCTTCAGGGAGAAGATCATTGTTTCCATGGCACACTCCTACACACGCTGGAGACATTGATATTCAAGACCCTGCAACTGAAGAGTGGCCTGCACATCCTAATTGACCTTCCTGAGGCAATTGTCACAGTAAGAACTTTCATTTATTTTAGATCTTTAACACATTACCCAATAAATTAATTTTATTATATGAATGGGAAAAGAAACTCTATTCTATTTTAGCCTAGCCTTTACAGTTATGATACATTATGACTACAGATGATGATGGACCTTTAAAGCCTTGTTGTAAAGTAATGAATGTATAGGCATAGCTATAGGGAAATAAATATAGGCTAATGCAAAAGTAAACATCTATAAATATGTTCATAGGTCTATAAAGCTTATCTCAGTCTATAAATCTCTCTCAAATAATATAATATTATTATAATAATTTAATATAATTGCATTGCATTCTTATGCATCATTCATTTCAGGCAATCGAAACAAGATTTGCAGAGGTGCTGTCTTGGCTGCTGTGACTTTGCCCAAGTTCAAACTGCATTGGCTGTGGACACAGGACAGGAAGGACAAGGCCAAGGCAGGTCTGCTGGAAGAGTGTCGGAAATTTTCCGAAGAAGACCAGCAAGCAGGTACCAACCCACCAACACACCACCTTAGCACAGACTCTGCCATAGAGGATGAGTTCTTTTCCTTTGAGGATGAGGATGACACCTCTGCTACTGCTGAAAGTCAAGTTGCAGACTATTTGAAATCAGGAGAACAAGGGATAGACTCTCTCAATGGTTTTGCACTGATAAAGTGCAACTCCATCCAGTGCCCTAGTAGAGAGACTTTTTAACCTGGGGAAGCTAGTCTTGACTCCACTGAGGAACAGCCCAGAAAACACAGATCGTTCCCCTAATGTTCCCGAATGGTCCCATGAGGCTATTTTTCTGGGAACCAAACAAGAACGTTATAGGAACGTTCCATGTAGATAATTTTTAGGTTCCATTTTTATAACGTATGGAGAATGTTCCGGGAACGTTCCCTTAAATGTAAGGGAAAGTTCTAGGAACATTCCAAAAACTAACGTTCCCAGAACGTAAATTTGTTTGCTGGGAGGCTCTCTAACCAGAAGTTTGAGAAGCTTTTGATTTTGAGATACAACCACTGGTTCAATGACAAGAATGGGTGGATGGGTAGCTAAATAGGGTAGCTTGGATGAATGGGGAGAAAAGAATGATGGATGGATGAATAGAATATATTTATGCATTTGGCAGACACTTTTATCCAAAGCGATTTTCTTGTTCCCAAGAAAGACAGCGGCCTCAGGCCGGTCTTAGATCTCAGGTTTTTGGACAATGCACTCATGCATTGCATTGCAAGCTACACATTTACATTCTCATCAGTTTTTGCTTTCCCTGGGAATCAAACCATTGTCCTTGGCGTTGCAAGCACCAACATGCTATTATTTGAGCTAATGATGAATAAATCAATCAGTGGATAGAATAATGAATGCATGGATGTATAGATGAATGAATGAATGTTCAGGAGCTAAAGTTGGAACCAGTATATCTAAAGTTGTGTTGCATCTTTTTAGTTTTGCACTAAAAAGAGTGTATTTTTTTATACATGTTTGGTATATTGCTTAAAGAGAATCATTTAATTTAGATTTGTTTGTTGGCTGGCTACAGCCTCTTGAAGTAAGATTGTCAATGGCCAGAGTACGAAATTTATTTTTATGGAGATGTATTTTTTTTTATGTATTAGCCTACCTACCTGTATATGTATATCCTTCGTTTTGCTATTGCACTTTCCAGTTACATTGAAAGCACCTAATATTGTTACACTGTTCAACTTGAAGTACAGCATTTTTTCAGTTTTTTTTTCTTTTTTTTTTTTGCACCACAAAGAGTGTATATATTTGTTATTTCTTTTTTGGTATATTGCTTAACAAGCTTAATTTAATTTTGCCCATTTGAGGGTAAATAAATATCAAAAGTTCCAAAACATCTATTGTGTTATTTGCATTGTCTGCAATATCTACCTACATGGCATTTGATTGGAGGCTAGTCTCACTTTGTCCCCCAGCAAATTTTTTTTTTATTTTTTAGATGTGTGTACAATGTTTCATGTTTCTATTAATAATGTATTGTATTAAGTGTCCATTTCATTATAATATTCAGATTTATCATAAATAATTGAACATGCACATGTATTTTAAGCTGCGTTAAAGAGGGGTAGAGGTGGGGTCACATTTGAGCATTTAAAATTTAATTTCACTTGAATGGTAACGCAATAGTTACTTTCTTAAGTAAAATTTGTAAATTGTTCCAAACCTCTATGTGTTTATTTGTTCTGCTGAACACAAAGGAAGATATTTGGAAAAATGTTTTAATCAAACAGATCTCATTCCCCATTGACTACCTTAGTATGTATTTTTTCCTACTATGGTAGTCAATGGGGAATGAGATCTGTTTGATTAAAACATTCTTCCAAATATCTTCCTTTGTGTTTAGCAGAACAAATAAACATATAGAGGTTTGGAACAACATGAGGGTGAGTAAATACTGACAGAATTTTCATTTTTGGGTGAACTAACCCTTTAAGACACGCCTCATAATCAAAGCCCTCTATACGGAGCGGTTTCAGACTCTTATTCTCAGTAGATGTATGACGAAGTCAGGCTAGTATAAAGCTAAATTTTCAGCATAATTACTTTGTACGTTACAGTCTTTGGTGTAACATCCTTTAGAAATTCTCTCATTTTGAAAATAGAAATCTTTTGTAACATCATGATCGATTTACAGCGTCCTTGCCTGAATAAAAACATATTATTTTAAATTTCTTTCAAAAAATAAAAATGTTTGACATTCACCCTGACACTCTCCTATCTCCCTATTGCTGAAACAGACCACATTAATGCTCTTAGCAATAAAGATATGTACTGTAATGGGCAGTATTTCCTCTCCACTCTGTTGTAATGTTTTGATTTATGTCCCTAAAAGACAGCGACACACAACAAAAATATACATTAGTTTGATATCTGTGTGAATCTCTAAGTATAAAAGAAGCCCTTAGGACACTAATTTGTAGTTATTTTAAACTTCCAGGGATGTCTTTTGAAGGTTAAGCATCATAGGAGGATTTATGACATCCAGTTCTACCCTCTAGATTTATAACTGCCGTTGGAAAGCATAAAGTATGAGAAGGCATTTTAAGTAAACCGTGACATTTGCAAAAAATCAATCAGCAAGGTTACAAAGGCGCCCGTGGAGAGGGAGAATGCAGTGAGATGCCGGCAACATAATTTGGCTTGGTATCAGAGGACCAATGTTCAAAATTAGGAATCAGGAATTTTTGCCTAGAAAACTTTTTTCAAGCCTTCAGTCAGGCTCATTTCTCGTTTATTTATTTTTTTAATCCTCTTTCGTTTCTTCAGGAGTTGGTGGAAACGCTATTAAGGGTGACATACAACATCAAACTTCATTTTCTGTGAGCAGGGTTCAATTATAGAGGCAATATTGAGGGAGCAAATTGCCCAATTAGACATAAAAACACATTTAAGACATTGCGAGCGAAACACTTAAGTGGCCCTCCTCCTGCTGAGAAATAGAGACAAAGGGTCACTGGAAATATGTGTTTTTGTGATTATGTGTGTAGTTAATGCCCACACATACCTCCTGGCTTTCATTAGATGTCCATAGAGGAATAAAAGATTAAGTGGTTTAGCTGGCCAAATAGCGAAAATGAAGTTAACCAGGAGAAAAAAATAAATACAAAATTGTCATCGCAAACATTCCCATCACTGTATAAAGCATACGTCTCATTAAAATCTGTTTCCCAATTTTCAGATAACCGTGTGTGTTATTTATTTATTTATTTATACAACAGTTCGTTCTGGTTCTGGAATCTGATTGGCTGAGCGGCTTTTCCAGCCATGCAATATTCTACCAGTATCACCACGGGGACCGTTTCACCGTTTGTATCTCTCCGCTTGCAGCATTTCTCACAGCAAGTAGCACCAAACCCACCATACAAATGCTTATGTATAAACATAGTGCCTACAGTATTTGACAATTTGTTTAGACGATTTTGATATTCTAAAAATATAATTAAAATCCATGCTGTGTATTGTAAATAATAATATATACTTAAAATAATTGTGTCAGGTTTCTGCCCTGGCAGCTTTGACTCTTGTATCTTTAATTTTTCCATGTTTGTTTTGTGCTTGAGCACATGGCTTTGTCATGCCTCCTAGTTACCAGGGCCCCTCATTTAGTCCTTGTCTGTTCACCTGGTCCTCGTTTGCTCCACTCCCTTTATATTGTGCTTCATTGCTGCTCGTCTTTGCTGGATTGCTGTTTTGTGGTGATGTACAAGATCTTTCTCATGTCATATCCAGGTGTGATTGTCCAAAGCTCTCTCTGTAGCTTGTTAGTGGTGGGCCGATCGAGGCTTCATGAAGCAGTTGAAACAAATGTGCCGAATTGTGTCGATGCATCGAAACAATCCGACACCCGTCTCCATGGTGACCCCTAGTGGTCAGATCAGTGTAAATGCAACAATAACCCAGGCCAAATATGCATAAAAAACCCTTTTATAAATCTACTGCAGATGTTTTATTGAAAGTAAAATCTTTCAAATGTTATAATCTAATAATTTAATCAGAGTATCAAGTGTATATCTGTTATCAATTGTCAGGGTTTGTTTTGTTAGTTCTATGAATGGCTCAGCTAAACAGGCCAATAAAACTAATAGCATAACTATCATTATTCATTTTAATTATACTAATGTCTATTAAATAGTCTACAAATGTATAAAACTGATCAGAGATCAGGTAAATCCCACAGACACTTGTTCAGTGGTTCTCAGTGAATCCTCATGATTAATGGGTTGACAGATCATCGCCCCCAGCGCTGAACCATTGAACTTCCGAAACGTTTCGAAATGATGTAATGAAGCCTCGTTTACTGATATCACGTGACTCTGGCAGTTAGATACTCGCTCTGAACCATTGATTAGGAACTAACGATTTGTAAAGGCTTCGAAGCTTCATGAAGCAGTGTTTTGAAATTGCCATCACTATAGCTTGTATCCTAGCAGTTTTTTGCTTTTTTTAGTTGTTTTTGCTTATCTGATTGGCTGTTATTTTTATCGCGTCTCATAATCGCGTCACGTCTGTTGTAGACGAACAAATTATTTGTTGCTGGAATCTTATCACATCGTGTCTGGTTAGGACAAAGTGTTACAGTGCTTTGGTCCACTGCCTATGTTCCACCTTTACCTAGGGTGACCACTTGCTAATAAGCCCAAGGGGGGACAAGGGGTATGTTTCTGAGGGACAATGTGGGACACTGTTTGGCGCAGCGGTGCCCCCACCCCACGGGCATACTCACTGATAGTTTACCCATATCTAGAATTGTTACTCTTACCTAACTGTTTGTGCATGATTACTTTTTCAAAAAAAAAAAAAAAAAAAAAAAAAGCACATACCTTAGCACATACATTAATAATGCCCTATTCCCTAAACATAATTGCTGATATATGCTCATGAATAGGCCAACCAATGTGTATTTTTTTCTAAATAAAGATTTATGAACATTTTGAACATTATTTTGAACATTCAAAATAACATTATTTTTGACATTACTATTATTTTTTGACATTTTGAACATTATTTTTGAACATATTTTGAACATTCAATGAATTGACAGATGCACTTCCACTTACGATTTACTTTAGCTATTTAATTTTATTTATTTTTCATTACAATTAATTCACTTTGAATAAATAAAAATATAAAATTCTAGGATTAACAGGAATTATAGTTGCTCAACACACAAAAAAAGTCTAAAAAAAAAAAAGTCTAAACTCACAACTCCAGAGGTTCACGGAACGAGAAGGTGCGCTGTCATGACAACAATGAAAAAGTTGACATCAACCTAGTCAGCAGGTCACGTGGGAGTGGCAACCAGTGTTGGGGAAGTTCACTTTCTACATGAACTAGTTCAGTTCACACATTTTAAAATGAACTAGTTCAGTTCAAAGTTTGCACAGAAATGTAAGATTTTTCCCATCTCCACCGACCTCGTTATAAAATCCGTTTAAATTATTATCATACGACGCCTTTGTCGACGGTGGCCGCGGTGCGACACTGGTGGCTTGTGTTGCCAGATTGGGTGTTTTTTTCGCTACATATTAAGCCCTGTTTACTGTCAGTTTTATCCGGGTTTTCGCCTGGAATAATCTATAGAAATCTGGCACCCCGTTGAACGAAGTTAAACTGAGAGAGCGTGCGTTCACAGACACCAGAATGAACGAGTTCACACGAAATATGAACAAGTTCATGAACGTGAACGTGTTCAGGCACAACGTTTGGGGTTGTGGGTCTGCCTGGGTCTCGAGGATATAGAGTGACCGACTTTTTTTTTTTTTTGAGGAAGCATTGATTATGCGTGACACGGTCTCAATTTGCGGGACGCATGAATTGGGCTTCAAACGCTGTGCGCGCACGCGCTACGCGGGACGGGTGGTCACCCTACCTTTACCTCACCTACACTCTAAAAACTTTTGTGTTGTTTTAACCCAATTTGGTGTCAAGTATGGACAAACTCAGCCACTTGGATACATTTTTAAGTTACATTTTTAACCCAATGTTTGAGTTTGTCCATATTTGACACCAAATTGGGTTAAAACAACCCAGCATTTTTTAGGCTGTACACACACACACACACACACACACACACACACACACACACACACACACACACACACACACAAGTCTGGTGGGAGAGAACAAGTTATTGTTCAGTAATTGTGGAACTCCAGTGAGTCAGTAGCCCACAGATGTGAAAATTACCCTGTAAAACTGCACAAGAACATAGTCTGTCTTAGAAAAAAAAAACTAAAATACTATGTGGAGTACACAAGCTAATTTAAATTCTAAAATTTCAAATATGACCGTGTCTCATCCCAAGACGTCATATAACTGACGTTTTGGCACGTCTTTTGACCATACGTCAATATTCACCTTTTTAGGGCCCCCTTAAACGTTGGTAGATGAGGTTATGAGATCCTAACTCTACCCAAGACCTACCCCTAAACCTAACCCGTCACCTAACTGATGTTAAAGGTAAAGCGTCAGTTGTATGACGGCCCGGGATCGCCATCTACCGACTTTAAAGGGGCCCTGAAAAGGCGGATATTGACGTATGGTCAAAAGACGTCCCAAGACGTCAGTTACATGACTTTTTGGGATGAGACTGTGTTAGGTGAATTTATGAACCTAACTCATATTTAAACAACTGTCCCTTTGAGTAAGCTACAAATAATTTTGACTGTATTAGTTGTGTCCCCTTAAATATTGCTCAAAAATTTTGCGTTTATTACAACACCCAACAAACTTGAACTATAAAATGAAATCCCCCCCCCCCCCCCCTGTAAGATGACATTTATGATTAGCACGAGGAGCAACAATAATAATAATAAAAAAAACAGTAATTCTCAAACAAAACTGTGTTTATCACACACCTTTCAATATCTCTATGCCATTGGCTTTGCAACTCTTAGAATAGTTTCTGTCCTTCATGGTGACATTGGATAAACACTTAGGGAGATAAAATGGCTCCCTGTTCCTGTGGTTTCTGTATGTCTTTGCTTCATGTGTTTTCTCCTGAATGAGGCACCCAGATTGCCCCGCTCCATTATCGCACAGCTCCAATTATGCCGAGTTCCAGTGTCCTCAATTACCCATAAGCCCACTCTCCAGTACAGGGAGAGTGAAGGGAGAGCAGGAGGGCTTGAATCTCATGCATTTACACAAGACTGAGAGAGATGAACTGCAGGAGATGGTCCTGGCCCCCGTATTGAGCGATGTCTGCTGGGAGCCGCTCTTTTAGCACTGAACATTTCAGACCATTAGCGCTGCTGTGAGAGGAGGAAATTAGAGAGGAGGCTTCACATATTCCCCTCCCTTGTCTCCCTCTCTCTCTCTCTCTCTTTCTCTCTCTCTCTCTCTCTCTCTCTCTTTCTCTCATTGTCACAAGCTTCAGAGGAAGAGGGTTGAGTATCTGAAAAGCATCAGTGCAATGTCTTTGAAGGAGCTAATTGATTTTATCAGGACGAAGTCAAGGAAATCATTTGGATGTGTTGATATTTAGGGTGAAGCACATGGACTGTTACTATTATTCTGTGTGTCTGTCTGTCTGTCTGCCTGCCTGTCTGTCTGTGTGTCCAAATGTATTACCTCTTGAGCTCTTCATTTACACTCTGACAGAGCTGATTCAGTACGTTGAGTCAGATAAAAAATTACTTCCCACTGCTCTGGGTGTGTTTGTCCATGGTTTTGTAGTGTGTGTTGTGTGTGTGTTTTCAAATCACTGCTTCTAGAAGAAATCTACTTGCACGATCTTGTCGTCTCCACAGTCTGATCGTTTGTCCGTTTGACCATTTGTCCTTCAGGTCGATCACTGCAAACCAATCCAATGGACAAATGCATTCAAAATTGCGTTTGGCTGTCAACATCTTGAATGGAAGCCTGTGCAGGGTTCGTACTTCGGACAGACGTGCAGGTCCAGGATTGATCGTAACCTACCGCTTTTCTTAGGTGCAATGAAGTAAGGGCTGTAGGAGTCAGACTTTATCTCGACTGGAGGGAAGGGCTCAATCGCAACCTTCGCCAGTAGGGTGGCAACCTCCGCACGCATGATAGGGGCATTGCCACCCACCACGGTAAAGCGCACTCCGCAATATTGGGGAGGAGACTGTGCGAACTGAATCGCACAGCTGAACATAATTGATCACTTGAGCCAGGGGGACAGGTTGGAAAGCTCTAGCCTTGCTCCCAAGGACTGAATCAGCGAAGTCATTGGAACTACAGGCATACCCACAATAGGGCAGCGATGCTGAATGACCAGCCCAGACATGGGAGGCATAGCGTCCCAGTGTGGGCGGGTGGTCAGGTTGGACCGGTCAGACCAACTGCTTAAAAGCCCAGCCTGGGATATGGGATGTAGTTGGATACAACCTGGGATATAGTTGAGAAAACAGGTCCTCTCAGCCTCCCGCATATCAGCCAGGTTAAGCCACAGATAGCGTTCCTGGACCACACATCTGGACATCAACTGACCCAGGGAATACACAGTAACCTTCATCGCTCGTAGAGTGAGGTCGGTAGCAGTGCGCAGCTCTTGCATGAGCCCTGGGTCAGCCCTGCCCTCGTGCATGTCCCTAAGCACCTTCGCCTGATGGACTTGAAGGATGGCCATGGCATGCAAGGCGAAGGCGGCGTGCCCCGCAGCTCTGTAGGCCTTCACCACAAGATTGACAGATAACCTACAAGCCTTGGAGGGTTGCTTAGGGTTGCCACGCCAGGTGGAGGCACTCTGAGGGCAAAGCTGCATCGCAAAACAGTGCTCCACCAGGGGGACCCTAGTGTACCCTTTGGCCGCCGCGCCATTGAAGGCAGAGGAGGCCGCCAGGCCGCGAGAAGTCAACTGGACCACAGCCTTCGCCTTCCATGACCTGGTGACTACCTGATGCACCTCCGGGAAGAAGGGCCGCACGTTCCGCCTCTAGGAACCAATGTTCCAGTCTCGAGCATTCAGGGGAGGGTGGCGGATGCCACTCGAGCCTGATGCTCTCAGCTTCCAGGCATGCATGGCCATCAGCTCTGGTTCAGGCTCAGGGAAGGAATCTCTAGAGGAATGAAGCCTGCCATGTGATGCTGTGAGGGACTTGGTGTCATCTGCCGGAGCCCCGAATTAAACACTGGGTCCCCAAGAGGAACCAGATTGATCCAGAAGCTCCACGACTTGCAATGTGGTGGGGGGCGTGTCCTGAGGAAGACTCGTCGGGTTGTTCCACACCGTAACCCTCAGATCACTCTGGACACCAGCCAAATAGATTGGGGTGTGGCAGAGGGGACCCCACTGAGGTCATTGAGTATCGATCTAAGCATCTTTATGTCCATCCGTTTGTTCTTTTGACAGAGAAATGAATGTGTGTGTGTGTTTGTGAAATATGGGTCCTAAGTTTTTGAAAGCTTCATCTGTTGTTGATAGTGTCATCTGTTTGAAAATGGCTAAATATATCTATCTATCTATCTATCTATCTATCTATCTATCTATCTATCTATCTATCTATCTATCTATCTATCTATCTATCTATCTATCTATCTGTCTGTCTGTCTGTCTGTCTGTCTGTCTGTCTGTCTGTCTGTCTGTGTTGTCTACATCTTTTTTAAAATACATAGTTTTACATTTTTATATATATGAACAAGGATCTCATGATCTTAAAAAGATACAGGCAAGAAATAAAGATGCATAACATGATGCTGTACCTATTCAGAAATGTTCAATTTACTACGTGTTTTCCTTTGCACCATTAGCATAAATGCATGTTGTGTACCGTAAGGTGTCCTTGGAAATATATTTTTTTCAGGAGAAGTTTTGTTGTTGCTTTGAATACATGCTTCAATTGAAATTTATACTTTGGGGGGGGAAAAAATATGTACATATCTACTGGGAATAAATGTTGTTTTTAAAATGACAGAAAAGGTAAGAAGCATTGAGAAAATAGCCTAATGTAATAGCTGGAGGCCTGCAGTGGAAATATCTTTACCCTTCCTATTATAATTTCCTATTCTTGTGAAGGCTATTGATTTAAAAGTGCAATATATGCTAACATCAACAGTTTTGTTATAATTTGCTTGTGATCCGAATTAATTTCTTCAAGGATATTCAAATCAAGTACATTTTGGGATAGAAAAGTTATTTATTTATTTTTTTATATATATAAACAAACCTTCGACTATCCACAGACAGATCAACCTAAATGTACAATTTAAATGTCTATAACCCAAAACTTTTCTCAGCAAAGACTAGATCATTTGTGAGTGTGTGTGAGAGAGAATGATTGAAGTAGTCATCATAGCGCAGAAGTCAACTCTGAGAAACGATGAGGATGAGATTTTAAAAAAAGCATCTTGACAGGTCCTGGACGTTAGTGCTGTGTTGGCTTTAAAAACAGATCTTCCTAATGAAGAGGAGCTGACTTAGAGTATTCACAGATCTCCTAGTCGTTTTCAAAATCGCTGCTTTGCGCATGACTCTGCGGTGGTTCGTATTGTGGTACCTCGATGGCGAGGGCACGACACTTTGCTGCCAGCAGAATGTTAATATGGGCTCTTCTGGTCTAATCTCTCAACCAGCACAACTTGTCCTGGCAGACAATAAAGGATCATCCCTGTCAAATAAGGAGTGAAAAAGTGAAAGACAAGGGTGTTTTAATTGCATGAGATCATTTCAGACAGTTTATAAACTAATATAATCTATCTATCTATCTATCTATCTATCTATCTATCTATCTATCTATCTATCTATCTATCTATCTATCTATCTATCTATCTATCTATCTATCTATCTATCTATCTATCTATCTATCTATCTATCTATCTATCTATCTATCTGCCTCCCTGCCTGTCTATCCATCTGTTTGTTGAGTAATATGGGTCCTATGTTGAAGGTGTCATCTGTTTGTAAAATGGAAAAATAAAAAGCATCCCTACACTCTGGGAACAGAGCAGAGACTGAAGAATCATGTGGAAAATTGGCTAACTATATATAGATAGAATTGAGAGTGCTTTTCTTCCTATTGTTTGAGGCTTGACCTTTATCCCATTGTTGAAGATCTGCAATTACAGTGCAGGCCACTTGATCCAAGCAGACTCTATTTTGGGTCACACTGAGTTATCATGGATAAATAAAAACAACCTCTAAATATCCCTTTTAGCAGCATTGTGGCATAATTATGAGGTGACGGTAAAGGCTCCTTAACTGTCACCGTTCCACAGGTGGGATGCTTGCCATTATATTTTTTAAACAATAATATCTTAGAAAAGACCTGAAGTAAAAGTTAAGTAATTTTCTGTTTCACTTTCTTAATTTATTTCACTTCGACAAAAATCTGCGAAATGTCTTCTTTAAAACAAGACCAATTTTAGGTCTATATTTCAAAGCATTCTTGAATTACAACATTTATGTTTGAAATGTGCATTTCCATGTTTATTCAAAAAAAGGGGGGTGACGGTTACATTTAAATGTTTGATAGGCATTAACAGCTTATGATGTCTTGATTTAAATGCTAAGAAGGACTGAACTTCTGTTAATGAAGATGTCTGAAAAGGTAACATCAATTGTATTTGTATATCTCCAGAGGCGTGCGACCTCTGACATATATAACAATTGTAAGTCGCTTTGGATAAAAGCGTCAGCTAAATGAATAAATGAAAATGTAAATGTATTTTTTATCCTTATTTATGTATTTACTTACTTACTAACTTATTTATTTATTTATTTATTTTGCTACAATAATAATAATACAAAAAAGGTTTACATTAAATAAATACATTCAATTAAAAAATCCTTTCCACATAATTGAGCCATTTTGACAATGAATTGTATGAATTTTATAGGGGATACTACAGCTCAAGACCTAGAACCAGATATGATGAATAAAGACCCAGAGTTAATAGAGCAGTCAATTGAAGAAAATTTATACTGAAGATAGTTTCATCAGGCAGAAGTCAGCTTCAAGAATCACAAGGAGTCCATAGAATTATACCCTTCACCAAGGTCTAAGCTATCTCATTACTTCAGGTTAAATTATTCTGGTTGGCTAAGAAACAGATAACCATAGTAATTTTCCAACACATTCTCATCCTTTGGCTTCATAGGTGATGCCATATGATATTTTGTCGAAATCTTATGCACATGGCACCCTTTAGTGTCAATATAACACACACTGTTATGGGTAGGTTTAGGTCTGGGGTAGGGTCTGCGTCTCATATTGACGCTAAAGGATGCCACTCACCTGTATGACGCCTTGGGTTCTGCGTGTTATATTGACGTAGTGTCATATATCACCTATATGATGCCAAAGGATGAAAACGGGCTCAATTTTCTACACATGGATAGAGAAGCATGTCCATTGATTATGCGGCTGACACTCGGACCCTGAATTTAGGCACATCGTGACCTTCCAGGTCGCAGATCTGCGTTGCTGGGCGCCAGCCTGTCCAGAACAACAAGTCAGTCCATCTCCAATAATGCCAGTTGTTTAACCTTAACCTGTATCCAAGAATACTAACACACACACACAGCTTCCTCAAGGTTGGATTTGTTCAGGCTCTAAATATAAACTGGAGACTCTTCTTAAAACATCGAGATAACTTGTTCTTTCTCTCCAATCTAAAAATAGTAAAGTAATAAAGAAATGGTTTAATGGAACCATAGATTTCAAATGACCACTGTGACTATATCTGTCAGGGTACCCTATAAAGCAGATGTATTGATTGACACGTTTAAGCAAGTCTATAATTCATGTCTGGAAGCCGGGCTAAATGAGCGAGCACTGTTACTGCATTCCGGGCATGGGTCAGACCCTCATTCACCTCTCAGATATTTCATATGTTAAAGGGGGGGGGGGGTTGATTGTGATTTCACTTTTTCAATTTTGAATATTGTGTTGTTGCTGTTAGTGCATGAACAGTATCTGCAAAACTGAAAGTTCAGTGTAAGCAGAGATATCGTCTTTTAAAAATCAGGAAGTTTAATGCTTACAAAAACGACTCGATTGGGACTACAGCTGGTTTTAGACATCACTAACCCATAAATTTACATCAACCCTCTCCGGAATATCTCAACTCAACTCAACTTTTATTTGTAAAAGCACTTTCAAAACCATTAAAATGGACCAAAGTGCTGTCCACAGGCAATAAATAATACACAGAGACATAAAATTACATTAAGACATGACGCCCCGATAAACAAAACACAAAACACTTGCAATTCACGGACCTACTCAGATGCCAAAGGCTTGGTGAAATAAATAAGTCTTCAGATCCTTTCTAAAAATGTCTATGCTTGACGACGATTTAAGAGACAATGGCAACACATTCCAGAGTGCCGGAGCCGCAACGGAAAAGGCGCGATCTCCACTACGCCTCAGGCGAGACCGAGGGACAGTTAGAAGCATTTTCTGCGAGGAGCGTAGATGCCGTTGAGACTGATACAGGCTTAACATGTCCTTTACATATTCAGGCGCTAGATCATGTAATGCTTTAAAAACAAATAATAACACCTTGTATTGTATTCTATATTTAACAGGTAGCCAGTGGAGAGATATCAATACAGGTGTTATATGATCATATTTCTTAGTATTTGTTAAAAATCTCGCCGCAGCATTTTGAACACGCTGAAGGCGAGCAACCAGTGAATCACTTATCCCAAGATAAAGAGCATTACAATAATCTAACCTGGTTAAAACGAAAGCATGTAAAACAATCTCCAAGTCCTTATATGAAAGGATTGGTTTCAGCTTGGACAATTTTCTCAAGTGAAAGAAAGAGGATTTCACCACGCTATTAACTTGACGATCAAAGCGCATTTCGGAGTCAAAAAATACTCCAAGGTTCTTCACAAAACTATGCATGTTGTTAAACAATTGTCCATAATTACCAGCTAGATCATTCCCAAGCTCCTTGTTCCCAAAAATGATAAACTCAGTCTTATCCTCATTTAACTGTAGGAAATTATTTGATAACCATCCCTTTACCTCAGTCAAGCAATTATAAAAGTTATTAAAAGATATACAGTCATCACACTCCAGAGGAAGGTACAGTTGTAAGTCGTCAGCATACAGGTGGTAGTTAATATTATGCTGCTTAAAAATATACTCCAAAGGTAGCATATATAGGGAAAATAGAGTCGGGCCAAGGATTGATCCCTGAGGAACCCCCCAGGAAAGTGTCGCGGGTGCTGATACATAGTCACCAATTTTAACAGAACATGTCCTGTCTTGCAAATAAGAGGAAAACCACTTAAGGGCAACATCCTTAATGCCTACATAATCTCTGAGACGTTGTATTAATATTAAGTGATCTAAGGTATCAAAGGCTGCACTTAAATCTAACATCATTAAGGCAACCCTTTTCCCAGAGTCAATACTTAACAGAATGTCATTTGTAACCTTTAATAATGCTGATTCTGTACTATGTTTGGTCCGAAATCCAGACTGAAAGATATCCATTATGTTATTTACTTTCAAAAAGTCTGTAAGTTGATTATGGACAACTTTTTCTAAAATTTTATGCATAAAAGGCAGTTTCGAAATGGGTCTGAAATTTTTGAAATCGTTAGGATCCAAACTCATTTTTTTTAAGACTGGCTCAATAACAGCATGCTTAAGCCCAGATGGTACAGTTCCGTAAAATAAACTACTGTTGATAATCGATAATATACTGGGACCAATCGTGTCAGCAACTTCTTTAAACAATCGCGACGGCAGGACGTCATATAGTGAAGTGGTCGGTTTTAAATGGACTATTACCTTTTCCAACTGAGCTAAAGAGACCGATTCAAATTTACTTAAACAGCAATGAAGCGGATTTATTATATCGACTACAGTGTTGCCTACAGGCACAATATTTGACTGAATAAGAGCAACTTTATCAATAAAATATTTTAACAAACTCTCACATAGATCTGTAGACGGGGTAGGAAAATAATTAATAGACGGACTCATTACCTTGTCCAAGGTTGAAAATAAAACCTTCGGATTATTTGCATTATGTGAAATAATTTGCGATAAATATGAAAATCTAGAGGTTCTAACAGCGTTTTGGTAATTTTGTAGAGTTTCTCTAAGAATTTCATATGATACTTGCAATTTGTCTTTCCGCCACTTGCGCTCTGCCTGCCGACAAAGCCGCCTCAAGTTTCGTGTTACATCATTTAACCACGGTTGTTTCTTAACTTTATGACTTCTCAATTTAAAAGGCGCAATGTTATCCAAGATCTCTGAACAGGCATAATTAAAAGAGTTCAGCAATTCATCAGGGCCCGCAGTGGGCAGTTCTGTGGGCTCAGCATGATCGACAATTTCAATAAAAGCAGTTGAAAATGCACTAGGTGTAGAAGTGGTGATAACCCTTGACAAAAATGACGAAGGCTGACAACAGAGGCCATTTGTAGTAGAGGTAAAATTAAACCTAATAGGCATATGGTCCGAGATGGCCATTTCTTCAACACAAATGTCTCTTATTGTTATCCCCAACGAAAACACTAAGTCAAGTGTGTGCCCATATTCATGAGTAGGACCAGAGACACATTGGGATAAATTAAATGAATCAACTAAATTCAAAAAATCCTTGGTCATTGGTTTACCAGGACAACAAACATGGATATTAAAATCACCCATGATCAAGATCCTGTCAGCAGATGGGACAATCACAGATAAAAACTCATAAAAATCATCGATAAAATTCTTATTGTAACTTGGTGGCCTATATATCAAGGCACAGATCACTGGTAATGGCAAGTCAATTTTCATTAATTGCACTTCAAAACTCATGAAAGATTCAACAGGCAGTAACTTGCACTTCATCATGTTATTAAAAATTACAGCCAAGCCGCCACCCCGACGGTTACTTCTCGATGTACTTAAATAGCTACATCCCCTTGGCACCAGCTCAGCAAAAGGGCTCATATCAGCGTCATTCAACCAAGTTTCAGTGATAAAAAGAAAGTCCAGTCCAGATGATACATAATAGTCATTTAAAATGAATGTTTTGTTGACAACTGAACGAGCGTTTATCAAAGCCATTTGCACTGTGGTCGACTCAACAGGCCGGTTAGAGTGAGAAACAGCACTTAGCTTCGTTGCCCCATGTCGCTTGACGGAGCGCAAGTTTGAATGTATCACACCTCCGTGACTCCTCTCTCTCCGTATAATCCAGCGCGATGATGTTGGTGTGGCAGGCAGAACGTGTATCAAATAGGAAGGCCATGACTCTGCCATTAGTCTAGCTTCACTATTTAGGATCCTCAGTTTCTTAAGTTTCACCAAGACTCCCGCCCGCGTGCCTCGTCTCCGGCGGCGTCTCCTCCTCCAGCACGCGCATCCCATTACCTGACAGACTTTCATCGGCGGCTGGAGCATACGTGGCTGTTCAGCGAACAATTTCAAGTTCAAATCACGGCTACACGCATCCAAAGCCGTAGATCGAAGGCTAAGCAGCGAAAGGCGATCATAGATCAACCGTGAGCAATTCAGATGGTTGATAAAACATAAAAGAAATACAAACAAACAAAAAACACAAACATATGCAAAAAAGGGCATGGCCACATTTCTGCGGCTCGTCGAGTTTGTTATGTTCATCCAGCTATCAGGTCTTCTGTGTTCGAGCTTCCCACGGACAGCGCAGTCTCATCCCAAGACGTCATATAACTAACGTTTTGGGACGTCTTTTGACCATATGTCAATATTCGCCTTTTTAGGGCCCCCTTAAACGTCGGTAGATGAGGTTATGGGATCCTAACTCTACCCCAGACCTAAACCTAACCCTAAACCTAACCCGTCACCTAACTGACGTTAAAGGTAAAGCGTCAGTTGTATGACGGCCCGGGATCGCCACCTACCGACGTTTATGGGGGCCCTAAAAAAGCGGATATTGACGTATGGTCAAAAGACGTCCCAAGACGTCAGTTATGACTTTTTGGGATGAGACTGTGTTACCACGGACGCTGTACTTCGTCAACAATGGATACAGTTTATGTTTTATTATGTTCCTGAAAATGACATAGCTTTCTGTGCTGCAAATTTTACGAAAGACAGCTTCCAGAATCTCCATGAATTCAATGCCGGATTCAACAAGAAACTTTAAAACCAGACGCAGAAGTTATTGGGCCACAACCTGTAAGTAGGCTAAGACTTAATCATTTTAAATGTATTTGCATGTTTAATTTCAGACGTAATGTTTTAGTTTTAGTTTTATCAAATGCCAGCGCTGGCTTTATAGCCACTTAGTTATGCTATTTTGTCTATGACAAACGCATACAAACATTTTGGACCTGAATTTGTATATGTACTAATTTTATAAATGTATTTTTCATGTATATATACTTTATGACATTATTTTTCGATTTGATCAAGAATGTAAACCAATGCGAACGCTGTTTGTGTAGCTAATAGGAGCTGATCGATGCTATTGTGTAAAACCAGTGGCGGACCGTGCATTCCACATCTAGGCCTTCTGTCCTACCTGAATTAATAACTTTTAATAGTGTATCAGCGCAGAGACTCCCTGTAATTGTTGTTTTTATTTTGCACCGGGAGTTATTGGATTAATGCTGTGAGTTCGGGAAAGGCCGGTGGAGAGAAACGAGCGCGTGAGTTCGGGTGGTGCGTTTGTACAGTGGTTCTTGTGTTCCGAATCCAATTAAGTTCAGAAACGGAGCCTCCCTTATCTTGTCGTTCAAGGGTTACAATAGTCCCTTTTCAAACGTTAGAATAGTATGAATGTTTTTTAAAAAAAAATAAGTTTCGATCATAAATTTATAAGAAAAATTAAGAAAAAATAATATTCACCACGGGGAAAAAAGCATTATACTCACCAAAACTACAGATTATTTTTTACACAAAATCCATCCTTAATTCTTTCCTCAAGAAGACTTCAATTACTGCTGCACAGGTTCTAACTGCATTTCAGTTCTAACAATGTCGTGTCTGTCTGTAATTCGCTTTATGACTGACACTGTTTGTGCTTCTGTGCCTGCTCGACACTAGTCACTGCAAAACATGACGATGTGTACAGCAGCTGCCCCATGCTCTCACACAGAGTTTTGAAAGAAATCAACAAGATCAGCGGGACTTTTGCTTTCAAAATCATTCGTTTCATAACTTAAATTAGTCAGACTCAGTTCTGTTTTTACCTGGAGAGATCGAATATAGTTCCGTTACTCTGCGTTTAGCCAGCCCGTTCTCATCCTTTAGCGTCACATAAAACGCTATATGACAAAACGGTGCTATACTACGCACATGGCACCCTTTATCGTTAATATAACACGCGAACCCAAGACGTCATAAATCCTTTAGCGTGAATATGACAAGCAGACCCTACCCCACACCTAAACTTAGCCCTCACAGCGCGTGTTATATTAACGATAACGGGTGCCATGTGCGTAGTATAGAGCCGTTTTGTCATATAGCGGTCTATATGACGTTAAAGGATGAGAACGCGTTGGTTTAGCTCAGGCTGAATAAGGGATGTTTTTCTGCTGGGGGTCGAAGAGGGAAAGAAACATTAATTTGTGGGTTTAAAAACAATTACATCTACAGGAATTTAGTTTACGCAGTTCGCTACAGATACGGATACTACCAGTAATAGTACGCAGACTGTACGCGCATCCAATCAAAGAACGAGAAAATATAGACGTTATTATATGCCAGCTAGATGGCCCCGCTGCAGTCAAAGTGAAATCTGATTGGCTGATTAAATATTTAGGCAAAATATTGATAATTTATTAATAACTTGATTGAAAAACACACACACACACACACACACACACACACACACACACATATATATATATATATATATATATATAAATCACTCAATGTAGTTTTAAATTTAGTTTAGTGTATTATAATTTAATTTAGGCCCATTGTGACCCATTTCAATCACCATGGACACTAATGACCATCACAGCTGTTTGTCATTGTCTCGTTTCATCTGTCCATTTAGTTTCTGCTTGTCTTCAGTTCAGGGTCCGGTATTGTTTGTTGCGTTGCACGCTCTTTGTTTCTTGTTTAAGAAAACAAGCACTCTCTCTCTCTTAAAACTTAAGACTATATATATTTGCTGTTGTTTACATAATGATGTTAACAGATAATCATTCCCCAAATAATACCAAGCTTGCTGTGGCTTTTTTTATTATTATTTAACTGCATGCACTGACCGAACACAGGTCCTTTGATCCATTAACCTGTTATTCCAACAATCTCCTCTTTCTCCGACCGACCAGTCGCTACCCTTTCTCCGTGAAAGATTTTTCCAATCTCCCAGGTATGATTGCATAATGCTACAGCATAGCGTCGTTCCGCACCCTCGACAGAGAATGAGGTCGTGTATGGAGAAGCACGCTGGAATATAGGGGATGTTTCTCTGTTTTGAGCAGCTCTTACTGACCACATACATGATGGACTGCTATTTTCAGCCTGCGCTTCATAACTGATGTCCACTAGACAACATATGCACAGACTGTTGGTTTGCACAATCTAAAATTCTAGTAAATAATGCTGGAAAAGTTTCTTTCTTTCTTTCTTTCTTTCTTTCTTTCTTTCTTTCTTTCTTTCTTTCTTGATTTTGTTTACATTTTTACATTTAAAATGCCACCAAAATGAACAAAAATGTCCCCTAAATTTAAGATAATTCAAAATTGTGTCCCTGCACAATTTAACTACATATTTTATGGCTATTTATAACGACAAATATAACAATAGTAATTATAATAAAACAATGTTGCTCTAATCATTTGATGTTTTTTATACCATTTGGCAGAATATATAATAATGGAATACGTTACATTGGCTTATATATAAAACAAATGTTAGTAAATGGACTTGAACTTCCATAAACTCGAAGAGTATTGGTCGGATTCAAACATTCCGAAATGTGAAAAAAAAGTGAGGCTCATTGGTTTTTTTCATTGGTTGTGTTTCTTTAAAAAAAAAAAGTATGCTCTCCAGTGGCACTAGATTAATGTAAAAAATCAGATTTTTATATCAGAAAGGTGGTTTACATGACAATGTTTCCAACAAAATTTTGTTGGAATTTGAAAATTTTTGTTGAAAATTTTCAAAAGTTGAAAATTTTTCAGCTCCTCAAAATTTCCGACAATGTTTACAAACCTAAGACTTATGCATTTCGGTCATTGTTACATGACAACAGCGTTTTAGTGGCTTGAAAACACAAACTTTTGAAAACGAGTTTCAAATTGCCGTGTAAACTATACAAAAACGCGAATCTGTGAAAACGGTGATGCCATTGGACAAGCGTGCAAGAATTACACAGATCAACACAAGATTTTTTCATCATGAAAAATTAAAAGTTCCTTTAAAAAGACGAAATGATACATGTTTCCAAAGCCTTTGTGTTAAAGAAACTAAACCGGGACTTTATATCAGATGAGAACATTCTTAAACTGGAATTACAGTGAAATTACAGTGGATTTGCAGTGAGTTTCTGGCTTTGTAATGATAAGACAAAGTAATGATACAGTCTTATTAAGATTAACGTCTTTAGACCGAAAATGGGACAAAAAGTTATACATTATGTAATTTGTGTCTTTGTTTGGCATGAGTGCACTATAGTAAAGGAATGTGTGTGGCACTAGTGTAATGAACAACAGTAATAAAAACTGAAGACCCCCCTCATTTAAGAATTTGAGATCTATATATATTTATTTTCAGAGCTTTATTTTCAATTTATCCAGAGTAAATGCCTGAAAGTGCTCAAAGTGTATTTTGGGCATGTATTATTTTCTGTTTACTTACTTATACTTTAATAATCTCCAAGAAATGTTACTGAGATGGATACAGAGGCATAAATTATCCAAATCGCTAGGGGGAGGTCTCGTCAAGCTCTGCTCGAAGAACTTTTTTTCAGATTTGCTTGCAATATTCTCCTATTAAATGTGTTGCACCAAAAAACGACACCTGATCCTTTCTATATGTGTAACATACGTGCGGAG
The DNA here is from genome assembly GCA_038021265.1 of Cyprinella venusta. Taxonomy (NCBI): domain Eukaryota; kingdom Metazoa; phylum Chordata; class Actinopteri; order Cypriniformes; family Leuciscidae; genus Cyprinella; species Cyprinella venusta. The sequence continues at coordinate 23,020,179 of CM075873.1, read as the reverse complement.
CCCCGTTATAGCCACAGATAACGTTGTCATCTGTACTAAGAAAAAAAATCTGTTTTTAGCACATCGTTGTTGTGTAAACGTACCCAAATGTGTGTACAGGAAACAGGAAAGAGACAATTTGTGCTCCAAGACCCAACATAACGCAACACATATGGTATTAAAACATTTTTAATTGCTATTTGTTCTACAGCAAAATTGACCTCTTAGAGGGATGGATGAGGTGGTGCCTACGTAAGGGATAATGCACATCCAGCCGGTTGTTATCTCAGAATAAACACCAACAGGGTGATCAGTGCATCAGCCTTAAAGGGTTAGTTCTGAGATAACAACGGGATGGATGTAAAACGGCTACTTGTCAAACATAATAATTAGACACAAAATATTGATCCGAGTCGTAACGTTTTATTAGCTCTTTTAACGCAAAGCTTCTGCGGAGAGAGCAGTTGCTAGCGCGGCAAGTTCACAGACGGACATAAGGGATATGGTATAGTCATAACACTTATCACACAGCATATCACCACATTTATAATTATGGGGATAAGAGATGTTGATTTCAGATAAAACTGTTTTAAAATCGTACCTGTTTGTAATCCAATTTTATAATCCAACAGTGTAACTTTACAAAACAATAGTCGTAAATACAGCGGTGTCAGCCTGTTCTCACGTAAATGCGTCTCTATAACACGCATCGTGTATTGTTGTGTAATTTATACGCGGAAATGAGTTTTTACGTTCATATGAGACACAGTTTTTCGTGTGCATTTGATACGCAGTTCATTCGCGTGTAATACACACGCACACAACACCACTAATTCTACCCAAACGTATAATACACACGCACCACACCCCACACCTTAACCTACCCTAACCAACCGATGTGTATATGCACATAAAAACTCACTTTAGCGTATAAATTACAAGACAATACACATGCGTGCTATAAAGATGCATTTAGTGTGATCGGTATATATGAAATAAGCAACACAGTCTCATGAAAGTGCATATCTATACCACAAATGTCATTTCTTGTGGCATTTATACGCCAAAAATGTTTTTTGCATGCATACCAGCTCATGAAGTAGCGTGTGTATGACACGCCAATTCGTATTTCCATTTTTGGCGTGCTATCAAGACGCATAATCGCTTTTCAGCGTGTTTATGAACGCCGTTGACTTAACGTTATATAAATATATGACTTACCTCAACCCCATCCCTAAACTTAACCGTCACTGGGGTTAATGGCATTTATGACTGTTCCCTTACCATCTTATGTAAAAAAAGATATGACTTACCTCAACCCCATCCCTAAACTTAACTGTCACTGTGGTTAATGGCATTTATGACTGGACATTTGACGGCGTGTACGGACACGCGGAATGATGCGAACGTTAATGGCGTAGACATACGCGGATACACGCGGATAGCTCAAAATGCATAGAGATAACACGCCACTTGACTCGAAAGTGGCGTGTATGTTTACGCAAAAGTCATGATGTCATGTTGGCTATACGCACTGAAAACCACTTAGGTTTAGAGGGGAGGGGGTTGGGAGTGTGTGCGTATTACATGCCATAAAGTGTGTATCATATGCATGCGAAAACTGTGTATCATATAGGCGCAAAAAATTTTGCCGTATAAATCGCACGAGAAATAACATTTGTTGTATAATACGCACTTTCATGCGATGAAAGAAGAGAGAGTGTGTTATCTGTATTCAGTGGTTGTTATCGAGGAATGACATACTGCTGGATGGTGCGATTGACCAACCAGAATGAAGTATTCCACAGAGCCGTGTAACCTAAGATAAAATCCTGCACACACCCCGACAGATACATTTAATAAGATCATTATCCCTAAAAGTGTCAAGTGCATTTTTTTATTTCTCATTGTTCAAGTAATAAGTATCCATGTTTATGTTGTCATTACATCTTAATCTTGTAATCTCTCATAATGAATTACGCTGAAATTTGAGTACATTTGCATTTTACAGTCCCAGAAACAGAGAAAACCTCACTGTTCAATAATGGGTGAGGAAATGGAACTTAAAGAAATTCCTCCATTTGCTTTTCTCGAGCCTCATCCGTGCCCTTTCCCAGTAAAGCATTAGCGGACATCTGCTGCATCCTTAATTCTGTTTGTCCCCACCTTAAAATCGCGAATCAGCTAACTGAATGCGACAAGAGATACTGAAGACTTCCACCAGGCCACAACGGGCTGCTTCAAGCTATTTGTTACAGGAAGTGACACGGAATGCAATGGGAAGACTCTCACATTCAGCGGCTTATGGATTCGGGAGTGCTCCAGAGGAACAGAGATGGAAGCAAGCTGCTGAATATATTCAAGGCAACGCGGGCCTAAAAGCTTCTTGAACCGAAAGCCACCTCTCCCCAGAGGTTTCCCTCTGGTTTTGGCCCACGGTGACAGATGACCATTATGTATTTCAGCGAGCGTTCGGAGGGCATCCAGGCTTCCGGTCAGAGCAGTGAGTCAGAGCATGATGATAGGTTATAAAGGTGTAATAAATTTGCCAAAGGGACCTGGCCTTGTGAGTCAGTGTAAAATGGTACAGTCCACAAGTATTAATGTCAGAAACGCTGTATTTGTTTATGAAGTTGGCTGACTAGACAGGTAAACACTATGAAACACTCGTAATATCAGTTGGAGAGGCGTTACACTCCTCGTGACAGTGTGCCCTCTGTTGTGAAAAATAGATGAATATCTTCTGCCGCAAGTGGTATCTCTGGAAGCAAGCCACTTTTGTGAACCGAAGGAGATTTGCGAAATTATCACAGCAGACAGCTATTCAACGAGAGGCCATGCTGTCTCTCCTCCTGTGAAATCTTCTTTATGGCATTCTGCAACTGTGCTTCACTGTGACCAGCTTTCTATTCATGGCTACCAAAAAAACAAAACAAAAAAAAACAACCTTTGACTTGCTCACAAACTTGAATACTCCAAAAACACGTCCAGGTTATATTTTATCCCACAAATCAAAAGAAAAAAAAATAATGAAGTGTGTTAAATTTAGGTAATTAAGTTTCACATTTGCAACACATATCATTACTGTAATACATCTGGACAATTACTTGTACTAGAAATAAATGTAGATACTTTGCACTAACATAGTATTTATTGTATTATTATTGTTATTATTTACCTCTTATTGGAGAATGTCACAATGCGTGTTATTTATTTACATACTACTAACCCTAAACTGTTTATTGATATTTTATTATTATTATTTTTTCACATTTTGAATTTTAGCTTAAGTCATTTTCATTTAAGGTACAATATGCAGGATTTTTGCAGTAAAATATCCAAAAACCACTAGGCCAATGTTATATATTTTGTTTAGTTGATTACTTACAATATCCCAAATTTTTCCAACTATTTTTAAATCGTGAGAAAATTGCGATTTTTACCCAAGGAAACAGGGCGTGTGAGCAGAGGTGAGGGGTCGCCAGTCAATGATGTCATATCCGCTTTATCCCCGGTTTCCGTCAGGTTTGACCTCGTACTGCAACAGTAACCATGGCGGCAGACATGGACAACTGGGTCGGTTATGCCCGTTATGTGTGCTCAACAGCGTGACCATTCCTAGCAGGATTTTGTTCAAGCATTATGGACCATGGCAAGCAGACTTTGAGACAAAAAGAGGACTAAAACGAAGATCAACATCTTTCGAGATCCCGAATACACCACGTCCGCGACTAACTTCGACTTCGAGACACGAGTGTTGCATGTTACTTGAGCAAACAGACGAGCAAATCAATGTTTATAAAACTAATCCATGTTATATAATTCAACATGATGAAACGTTAGAATACGATCTGTATGTTATTCTCTAATGTTAATCTAACTTAGTCTCGAACAGCCAACAAACAACCTAACTAACAACATTCAACACACTCAAATGCCGTTTAGTGTGATAGTGAAACTCTAAGAGCAAGTGAAGCAGCGCTGCGTTACCTCAAGTTTATTTCCTCTAATAAACTGACCTGTGTGAGAAATTCAGCGTGTAGTTCAGTAGAATTAAATGTCCTTATTCCTTTATATCCGCGGGACTCGCGTTTCGTGTGCCACTGGTATACGTCTAGCAATCGCGCCCTGCTTCATACCAGTCATGTTTAAAAACATCAATGTATTCACTCATAAAAGATCCATCAGCTTGATGACAAGATCCATAATTCTGCTTAATATACATCATTAATATACGTCTTTGTAATTGTAAGAGGTTAGCGACCCCTGGTGGCGAAACAATCTTGCATATTGTACCTTTAATTGAAATTAAACCTTTTTTCTATTAGCTGTCAAGTTAACGTTTCAAGGTTGTTGTTTTTGTTGTTGTTGTTTGTTTGTTTGTTTTTTTTGGTCTTATTGGCCCTAAAATGGGCTTCTTATTCTTTGAGACAGATTTAATGTCTTATTTATGTCTTCTGGTTTTGAGGCGAAATATGTCCTGGAGATGTCCTTGACACGTTTCATCATATATTATATATCTTATATGTTTTAAAGTAAAAGTGGCTCTTTCTTTACCAAGGCACCATTTGCAGGAGCAAAAGATACACATAGGATCCCATATGAAAGCTCTCAATTTGACAGCCTTTAAATTCAGAGAAATCATGGACAGAGTTCAGCTCAAGTTCATCTTCTGACAAGTACTCAAGTGTCCATGTCCTCTATAATTTATATCATTTTTCAATAAGAGTGTGAAACCATGCCCTTGAAATGTTTCACTTGAATATCTCTGTGCATTGTGCGGCTCAACAGCCTGATTTCTGTTGATAAACCGACACTTCACAAATGAGACTGAGACAAAACACTTGGATGGTGACCATAGAATCAATGCCAGAGCAATTCTTGGGAATTGTACCAACCCAGGCTTTTGTTTGTTTGTTTGTTTGTTTGTTTCTTTGTTATCTAACCCTATTCCAGTATCATGAGCCCAGAGATGTTTAACAATAACCACAAGGTAATACTCAGTAAAAGTCCTACTGGACTGTGGATTAATGAAATAGATTTGATTGCTCAAAGTAATTTACCAAGAAAATCTCAGTGGATTTGTATATAATTTACATAGTCATGAGTAAGATTATATTACTAAGAGGATCCTCTTTGGAGATCATTTCACTTATGTGACATCTAAAATTCTTAAGACAATCTCTGAAGACAAACCTTAATATCTAAGTTCTCCTCAATTAGGTTAATTATCATAGGTTTTCCTGATTGAATGAATAAAAAACACCTTATTTTTAATATATTTGACATTGTTGAAGCAACACTCTTCCCAGTCTGTAGCCTATAACGTTCTCCCTGCGTCCCAATTCGCTTACTTATACTACGCTCTAAAAGTATGTACTCTTTTTGTTAAGGAAAAGTACATACTTTTGAGTGTGTAGCAAAAGAGTCGACAAGCTTTGGGACATACTTCGTCATCTTTAAAGGGATACTCCACTTTTTTGGAGATAGACTCATTTTACAACTCCCTCAGAGTTAAACAGTTGAGTTTTACCATTTTCGAATCTTTTCAGACGATTTTCTGATATTTAGAAGAATATCAGTAACCAGACAGTTTCTGGTCTCATTGACTACCATAGTAGGAAAAAAATATACTATGGAAGTCAATGAAACCAGAAACTGTCTGGTTACCGATATTCTTCTAAATATCAGAAAATCGGCTGAAAGGATTCGAAAACGGTAAAACTCAACTGTTTAACTCTGGGGGAGTTGTAAAATTAGCCTATTCCCAAAATAAGCAGAGTATCCCTTTAACGGACAGCTCTGTCGCGTGCATCACCGTAAACTGACCTGTCAATCATCTCGTCACAGTTAAAATCCTCCATTCAATCTAATATGATTTCTTACCGTTTCGGAGAGAAATGTTGTTGCACGAAATGTTGTCGCATACATTTTTGTCAGGTTAGATACTGATAATTAAACACTTAAACCCCTTTATCTAAACTCTCTAGATAACCGCTGGATTCGCGTGTCCTCCATGTCTGTAGTTTTTTTAACACTTTTCACTCGTATTTGTAGTTCTAACCGAATCCTCGTCCAATGCGTGATGGGTTGTGGGCAATATCAGCCGTTAGAGTGTGCATCGATCTGCGCTTCGGATTCTGACTGGATATAGTAGACCATCCGGGTCTCTTTGGGACACTCATTTCAACATACTACGATTTGGGAAAAACTAATTCTATTTTCGAATACTATTTAGGACGGATATTATGCGAATTGGGACACAGCATCTGTTTAGTTCCTGACTGCTATGTTCTCTGATTGGTCGGCTGGACCAGTGTCCTGTGATTGGTCGCGTACTTTGAAATTGTCACAACCCGTATCATAACCGCGTGTTTCCTCACATTACTGACGCAACTCGACCAGGCCTTGTCCCCGTTATTTTCAATATGCTTTCGGCAGGAATTATTTAAAGTAGAAATAATGTGACATGTTTATGTTTCTGGAAGAAAACACAAGACTACAATGGAGGTGATTCAGGGAGTTCAGAAGCACTGATATAGAGAATAAATTACGTTTTTTTGTGCTCACGGCAACATTACACACTAAAGAAAGAACAAAAAAGAATAATAGGTCCTCTTTAAATTGATTGTCAATATCATATCTCAAAAAGTTTGGTCTTGAAAGGTTTTGACACAAAATATTTAGGCTCTTATTGACTTAAATTTTTGGTTGCCAAATTTGGACTCTTGACATGTTTGAAATCAAATGTGAGATGATGTACATTTCTATGGAGACAAATCTGAGAATCAAGCTCTCCATTTAATCTCATTACTTGACAATCTCAACAATTGACATACTATAAATATCTAACTTTCATCTTTAATTGTTTATAGGAGATGCTACATATTTGTTAACAATAATAATTAGGGCCCGAGCACTGATGGTGAGAGGACCCTATTGTTTTTGCTCTGTTTCTTCTTCTTCTTCTTCTTCTTCTTCTTCTTCTTCTTCTTCTTCTTCTTCTTCTTCTTCTCTTAAAAGAATCACTTTTTAGAGGGCCTAAACATGCTCTAAAACTCATAAAACTTTGCACACGCTTCAGAACTGGTCAAAATTTACGTGTGATATGGTTTTCAAAATTGGGTGGGGCAAATTCTTTACGTTTCATGTACAGGTATGAAATTTGTTACATACATGTAATGACCCAAAACCTGCAAAAAAAGTCTCTTGGAGCATAGCCCTAAACACAACAGGTAGTCAACTATACTGAACTTCCTCCTAGATTTTGTGCATTTTTCGTAATTTCCTGATATTGTACTTTAGCAAACTCCTCCTGCAGCTTTGATCTGATCCTCTTCAAATTTGGTTAGTGTAATCTTAAAGATCTCGATTTTCGTCGAAGGGTGTGCCCTTGGTGGCCTGACAAATGTACACCCAATTTCAGCCTTTTGTGCATGAATATGTCATATAGTTCAATATTGCTTGCAGTTCCGATGTTGCTAGAAAACCACAGACAGCCTGCAGTAACTCAGGCATACAATGTCCGATCTGCCCCAAACTTCACATGTTTGATAAGAGTCCTGTACTGAACACATGACCATGCTCATTTTTGGTTATAGCAATAGCGCAACCTGCTGGTAGCAGGAAGTGTGCAAATACAAATCCTTTGACATAGTCCTCTTAAATTTATTATCATTACATACTGCCCACCGTGCTCTGTTTTCCTAAAACCGCTGGGTGGTGGCGGCACAGGTGCGAGGGCCCTTTTCATCGCTGCTTGCAGCTTTAATTCAATCATGTATTCGTTGACTAATTCAAGTCATTACAACTGCATCATATGTATGAGTGCAACAGGTCTGTTCAGATATTTAAACGGATAAGCATCTCATGTTTCTGTAGTCTGGAATAACCTTGCCAATAGTCATGTTATTGAAGAAGCCTTTTTGCATGCATGATGCTTTATGAAGCCACAATATATAACATCCTGTGGCAGGCAGCTGATGCCAGCGCTGACAACAAGAGCTCACTGCAGAAGCGAATTTACAAACTCTACTGTATGTGAACCTGAACGCCTCTCTACTGTATATCAGTGTTGGTTTCAAGGATCATTTGCTTCAAGGACTGGATTCAAACTGAATATATTTATATTTTCCATTTATTTTTAACCATTATTTTTACACCTTGTTATTTTTCATCACATAGAGTGCATTTCACGATCTACATTCTGTCCGGTTTGCTTCAAGCTTTAATATTTGAGATTTTCTGGCCAGCTCTGTTTGGTTTTGACATCCATTAGGGCTTAATTTACTTTGCCCATGAATGTCAAGTTGAGCTGTAGTTACAAATATACAAAATGTCACTGACAGCTGTCTGCTCAGTGTTTTTCTCAAGGGAGATGAGCAGAATTTATTGGATTCATTCACTCTGCGATTGGATGGTGTGGTTTTCCTTGAATTAACCAAACCAGAGAACCAGTTACTGGAAAGTACTGGCGTACTCTGACAGATTGGTTTAACAGTAAAAGCTATATGTTCCAGACGTCTATATGGAGATCTTAGTGCTTTCATGAGATCCATTAGCTCCATATCAAGCAGTTGCAGTGTTCCTAAATACATAATAGTAGAGTGTTGTTTGTATTCATCCGCTGAAGTCATGGAGGCAGAAAAATGTGTCTTCTAAACAATTCATTAAAATGGAGTATGTCCTTTTTTAAGGATGTAAACACTGCCTGCCCAATGGTCATGTTTGGTTTTGGACACCTCATCCACCCTGGAGAGCAAGCGGAAAAAAGCATTCAGCTGACTCTGCTGGTCTGTTGCTGGACCTTGCCATGAGGCATTCACATTGCCACAGTGATAAGCCTGGTAAATCTTATGTGCAAATTCATTGGGTTCAAATTGGGGTTTCTTTTCTTAAATAGATGGTAATTTTTGAGACATTTTGCTCCTGTTTGGGAGGCAAACTTTGGCTTCTTCTTATTCACTGCCACCCAGACATTTTATGTGGTATGGAGGACCAAACCTGCAGAAATTTTATTAATATTATTACCATTACAGACGTATCCGACTCATGGTGATTCTATAGCCTTCTCTTTCCATATGCTAGATACTCCATAATATTGGAGTATATTAACATATTATGTTTTCTTTCTGGAGTAGGTTGAAAAACTCTTCAACTACAACACATACAATTCACCTACACTGCATGTTTTTAGATTGTGGGGAAAACCAGAGCACCCGGAGGAAACCCATAAAGACACGGGGAGAGCATGCTAGAAAGGACTCCTGGCTCAGCTGACAGTGATACCCACTGATTTATGATACTGCATCATATATAGTCAGCCCGTTCTCATCCCAAGACGTCATGTAACTGATGCTTTTGACCATGCGTCAACATCCGACGCACATGGCATCCTTTAGCGTCAATATGAGACGTGCCTCCTAGTGGTCTAACCCTAACCCTACCCCAAACCTAAACCTACCATGTAACTGACACTAAAGGTTGCCATGTGTGTCGGATTTAGACACATGGTCAAAAGAGTCAGCTGGGATGAGCGTCATCTAACTGACGCTAAAGGTTGGCATGTGCGTCAGATTTGGACGCATGGTCAAAAGTATCAGTTAGATGACGCCCTAGGATGAGAACGCGTTGATATATTTTATATAAATACAGCCCATTCTCATCCCAAGGCGTCATCTAACTGACGCCTTGGGAAGCATTTTGACCATGCTTCAATATCTGACACTTTAGGCCAGTGGCGCCTCCAGAAATTTTTCATAGGGGTGGCCAGATGGGGCCAGTTAAAATCTTGGGGTGGCACACCAAAACTATAAATCATAATTTTCAGAATTGTATTCTACTGCTGTAGTAAACCAGCCTGCAGAAAACTATCAGAAAGACTTAAGGAAACCCCTACTGATATACTTTGGTTTATTGTGTAATATTTAATATTACTAATGATATTAAGTAGGGCCCTGCTAATATATATATATATATATATATATATATATATATATATATATATATATATATATATATATATATAAGGGCCCTTGCCCCATGGCAAATTTCAAGATACTTACATAGCCTGATTGTGATGAATTTTATAATTTTTAAGTTATTATTTTCAGTTATTGTGCGTTTGATGCCGATTTAGTCCATGTGATCTAACAAGCACACGGTAGTGAGTCGTTTAAAAACAGCAACAAACTCCAAGAAAATAAAACAATTTTATGCGAACATAGGCCTACAGCCTTTTATCTACAGATCATGCATTAGCCTATTATGTGAATATATCATCTTGGAGAGAGTTTTACCGTGCATCAAAGAGGCGCGCGTGCTGTTTGAATATGAATGGAGAATGATTGACAGCCGCAGAGGAGGGAAAACGAATTTCTTTTTCGTATACTTTAATGACGTACATATACTTCTGTCCCTCATATTAAGCTATGGAATGACTTCAGATGACTTTATCACAAACTGACGTGAAAAAGCGGGAGGCGCCGAAAAGCGCGCTGTTTGCATCCCTGCCTGTCAAAACGTGGCAAAAACACATCAAAAAGCTGCTGTAACAGTATACCATTCGGCACTTAAAAAGCACGCCACGACACATAATTCCCCGTCTTCTTTTACTTAAGAATATTTTTGACTTATTTATAAAATGCATAACTGATGCTACAAAAATTAATACTGGCCATTGGGGTGGCCAATGGGGTGGCCAGGAGTCGGCCAGGGGTGGCCATGGCCACCCCTGGCCACCCCCTGGCGGCGCCATTGCTTTAGGCACCCTTTAGCATTAGTTAAATGACGCCCTAGGATCGCGTCATGCAACTGACGCTAAAGGGCACCTAAAGTGTCAGATATTGAAGCATAGTCAAATTGTCAATTAGATGATGCCTTGGTATGAGAATGTATTAATATATAAGGTGAGATTTTCCTAGGCCTGACATCAACTTTGGCCATTCTTATAATAGGAATAACCAAAGTTGATGTCCGGCCTTGACAAATTTACGTATTCACACTTTATAAACAACATAAATGTGTTATGCGTTCATTTTTTAACCATGGTGCATATTTGTGCTTGAGTCAATGGTTTCATTGGCGTTAATGCAATGAAACATGCCATAGTGTGCGGACATAATTTTTTTCAAGAGAGAACCAACTAAATATTAACAACTGATTATGCAAGGAATAATTGACGACAGGCCTTTGAATTATTAGAAAAATAATGCACACCTGAGGTGGTAATTCATTTCAATAATTGGACGGCCTGGAGTAAATTATTTCACTTATACTACGGTTACCACACCTCAAAACATTCTTCAAATCATGTAGTTTAAGACTTTTGTCAGTTTATTTTTTTCTTAAAATGGTCTTGTGTGTAGGACTAATTTCTTACGCGTATCCCAAGCATCCGTTGCTAATTCCAAAATGTCATTTTAGAGCGAGCCGTTGTTAGCAGACTAATGCAGTTATTAAAGCAGCATGTAGTTTCATTAAAGGAATAGTTCACTCAAAAGAGTTGCCAGAAGCCAGTGATTATAGTTTATAAACTTTTAAATATGGATATATATATATTTTTTTTTCTTACCAGTACCCATTGACCCAGTGTCATATGGATTACTTTTATGATTGAGGGATGCGCTTTTTGGAGCTTTAAAAACTCGCACACTATTCAATGCCATTACAAAGCTGGAAAGAGCCATGATCTTATTTAATATAACTCAGATCTTTGGCTGAAAGAAGAAAGTCATATACACCTAGGATGGCTTAAGGGTGTGTAAATTATGGGATAATTTAAAATTTTGGGTGAACTATTCTTTTAAAAGGGTAATTTCTGTTTATTTTTATCATTTGAATTTATTAAATGTAGCTGTATTTATTATTAGTTTACAAGATATTCCAATTAAAGAAAACACTTTTGTATTTTACATGCAGATATTTTGTGACAAACTTGTAAAACAAAATTACGTGCCAATTAATTTGCACAAAGTGTGTAGAAACTAAAAAGAGAAAGTCTGTACATTAACCCAAGAACATTATTTCTGAAGTGGACTTGTTACTCATGTTGATAGATGAGCCTTTAAAACCTATAGAGAGAGACAGATAGAAAAAAAAATGTAAATGAGGGACTAGCCTGCAGATGCATTTTCTACATATTAAGCAAACACTGACTCATCTTTACATATGCAAACATTAATTAGCATATTCCAGCAATGCCGCAGCTCCCACAAAACAAACAGGAATAAAGGACTGGTCTCGCAAATGATTTATTTTTATAATTATGTTTCAAATCCTATCTGCTTGTTTATTGATCCAGCCATCAATTTGCCTAACGATAATTGCAGGATGCACATAAGTTACATAAACCACTGTATCCTTTCATGCAGATCTCACCTTATCTATAGAGGCACATGGTAGGCGATTAATCGTCACCCTTTTCTTTATGCACAGCCGTGCATTAGGCTATTTATTTATTTAATTCAAATCGTAATCTTGTAAGTGAAACGGTCTGTGATGAATGCCATGGTCTGAGGACGATAGCAGAGACTTGAGTAATTTGTAAATTGCGCTAATCAAACAGATTGCAGCCTGCGGGTCCCTTGCAGTGCCCACATGCTCCCTTGAGTTCATTACAGTAATGAGAGGTGGAGTGACACGGATATGCTGAGGACACTGGCTGTGATATACCGCCCACAGGATCCCCCCACATGCCCCGATCCATCATCTGATTCTCATTTACCTCAACGAGTCCAACTGAGACCTGTAATGGAGCGGGCTTCAAGCGGTGTGGGCCTTTTTCCACTGATCCAGGAGCAGTGTCTGTTGCCGTAAACCGTTAACGGCGCGATTAGAGAGGGAGAAGGTGAGAAGGTCTCGGATCAGATCGGCTAATGGGAGTGGTGAAGGTGAGGCGAGGGTGTTCTTGTGGATGCCGGGGCCATATGGAAGCTCACGTCGCCCGTCTGTCACCTCCCACCATCCAGGCACTGCCAGGTGACCAGGGGCTACATCTTCATTATCCGAGAATGGTAATTTGCTGGCAAGCATCCCCAATTTGGGTTGAAATGGTAGGAGGGGGCCCAACAAATACGGTTGGTTCTACCTACAAAAAGAAAAAGATGGATCTCTTGATTCTGAAAATGCACTAAACACTCATTATATATTTCTATGCATGTTGGGGCAGTCCCTTATTTCTCATATTCGGCTTTTATTTCTTTTAGCAGATGAGAGTCAGGAAATGGCATGGTGTCAAAAAGGGGGAGCTGAGGAGGCAGTCAGCTGTGATTACCGATGTATTGACACAAGGCTTTACACACACACACACGCACACACACACACACACACACATGCTGACATGTCTAACCGCAGTGTGGGAGAATTATAGGTTTAAAGGTTTGGATGAAATCAAGAAATAAATTATTGTCAGCATTCCCATTTAAGTGTTTTTAATTTTCTTTCGTTTTTTTTTTTTTTTCTTTTTCGTAAGCTAAATATAGTGAAGCACTAAATCCATATGATGCAGTGAATTGAAGCTTTGAGCGGCAGCCAAATTAATCTCAAGGGTATTTTTGTGAGTGTTTGGTGTCACCTTGTGGTCAATAAAAATAACATTAAAACACCCAGGATGCAGATCAAAGAAAAGCGTGAGACTAAACCACTGTTTGTTGCTTGAATACGCTTTCCAGTAGCTCAAACAGTAGAGCGTTGCTGCTTGTAACGCTAAGGTCATGGGTTTGTTTCCCATGCAGGGAAAGCAAGAACTGGTTAGAATGTAAATATGCACCTTCACTCTAAAAATGCTGGGTTGTTTTAACCCAACTTTGGGTCAAATATGGACAAACCCAGCCATTCGGTTAAAATTCATCATTACATTTTTAACCCAACGTTTGGGTTTGTCCATATTTGACCCTAAGTTGTGCTAAAACAACCCAGCATTTTTAGAGTGTTGAAGTGCGATGTAAGTCACTTTGGATAAAAGCGTCTATCAATGCGTAAATATAAATGAGTAATTGTAAGTCTTTCTGAAGAACATTAAAAACATAAATTTGATGATTTTGCCAAGTGACACCATGTATTGTTGGTCCTTCCACCCTATTGTTAAACAACTATGTTTCTAAGCTAACATGTGATGTGATAAGATTCAAGTTTGTCTGTCCACATCAAAACATAAAAATGGGTCGTGATGTGACAAAAGCATTAACAAAACACAGCCAGACAGGGGTGATTTTTCAAAACCATTGTTATGCCGGGTTCAGACTAAATAATTTCAGCCCGATTTTGGCATGATCTGTTTGGCGTAGGGTGTCGTGGTGGTTCGTAAACTACGATGGGTGTCAGATCGCAAGAATTAATCATGTTATCTCTTTTACGTTGCATCCCAATTCAGAGGATGCATCCTTCCAAGGACGCAGACTTTGAAGGCCACGAATGTCAGGCTGAGCATTCTTAAATTGGACGATCTAGCATACAGAGTCATTTGTAATAGACTTTTTGAAAGTTATATTAAATTGTCTGAAATCAAAACAAGGTTCACAAACTGTCTATATATATATATATATATATATATATATAGGGAGTAACAAACAGTAAAGTCCATTGATTCAGTAAAGGATTGTTGTCAACTTTGCATTGAATTATTGAAAAATAATGCAATCCCTGAAAATGCACACATGAATACCTACGTTAGGTAAACCTATGTGTGTGTTTTTCGCGCATCAAGTGTTTATTCACATGAGTTTAAATCTCGGTGTTGTTTGATGTTCTCTATTTATGTCAATCATTGGTTAGATGTTAATAATAGCTATTCATCTTTTAAGTAATTATATGTCACAAGACTTGGATAAACCGTTTGGATGATGTTTTTACTTTCACAATGTTTTTATGAACTTTTATGAAGGGTAAAAGTTTTGTTAAAGCTACACTGTATGATTTTTACCCCCATCTAGCGGTGAAAAGGTATATGACCATCCAGTGAATATTAGTTTCTGTTCCTCTCAATTCCGATTTCGTTTTAACTCCTACGGTGGCCAATGTAGTCCAAGATTAATATGGCTTCCAGTTCGACCTCGTCCTTGATTGTTATCTCAAACGTAAACGCGAAAGGCGAAGCTTGAATTAACGGGTATGTCCCTCTTTGGCTAATGTACTTTCAAGATGGAGGGGCAACATGGCGACCGACATTAGAACCCCTTACCCGTATGTATTTTTAATGGCATGTTATACACTCACGAGAATACTTTATTATGCTTGAATGAAGTAAATACATTAATGAGCACATATATTTTTGAAACAACTAAGTGTTTTTAGCTAAGAATAAATTAAAAGAGTTACACAGTGTAGCTTTAAGCTGGGCTTTCAATGGAGGGACTGAAACCTCTTAGGTTTTATTAAAGCTAAACATTGTTAAAACACAAATGACACCTATTTGCAATCACAGTAACCTAGGCAACGAGCTACAACCCAGTTTTCCTCAAAACGAGCTTTATAATATACATTTGTCACTAAGCAGGCAGTTGAGAGACAAGCCAGGGTCCGTCTGCCAAGTGCAAAACCCAGAAAACGTTTGCACATTTTATATTTTGAAACATATTCAATATCTTCACTGTGACTCACCAAATTCAGTTCACACATCACTGCTCTCCTGCTGGTTATACTACAATATTTAGTTTTAGAAAAGAAATGCATTATTTTTATGATTATTTATTAGGAAATAAAATCAATAATTTCACTGTTTTAAGAGGAAATATTCAATAACTTCACACTGTTATTCAGTGTAATGCCATCAAATTAAGTGAGAAAATATAACGCGAAAGCTACCAATATCATTGGTGTAAAGAATAGGCCTAGTTAGTTTATGGGTAACTTTATTTTCAACACATCTCCAAGGCGTCACCTTTGACCATGCTTCAATATTTGACGTTTTAGGCGCCCTTTAGCGTCTCTTACATGACGCGATTCTACGGCGTCATCTAATTGACGCTAAAGGAAAGCGTCAGTCAGAGGACGCGGTTAGGTTTAGGTGTGGGGTGGGGGTAGGGTACATGCGATCCTAGGGCGTCATCTTACTGACACTAAAGGGCGCCTAAAGCGTCAAATATTGAAGCATGGTCAAAATGCTCCCAAGGCGTCAGTTAGGTGACGCCTTGGGGGTGAGAATGGGCTGTTATTTTGATGGTCCCTTTTGAACATTCTGTTGACAATAAGTAACTTTGCGACTTCAAGCCAGGCCAGTTTGCTCAGTTGGTTAGAGTGTGGTGCTAGTACCGGCAAGGGTTCGATCCCTGTATGGGCCACGCTTTTGGGGTGGATAAGACACATGCCTTTGGTGTGAGAGACCCGGGTTTGAATTCACTGCGAGACACCAATGTGTCCCTGAGCAAGACACTTAGTTGCTCCAGAGGTGTGCGACCTGTGACATATATAGCAATTGTAAATCGCTTTGGATAAAAGCGGCAGCTTAATGAATAAATGTAAATGTAAACATGTCAACTAATTCTCATTAGAGTATCACTAGACTGTCTGCTTTTTATTGTGATGCTCCTCCAACAGACAATCTACTGACTATAAGTAACTTTGCAACTAAATGTCAACTTATTCTATCCCTAACCCTACCAGTCTACTAATTACTAATGATCAAGTGAGAGTATGATGTAAGTGCAACGTTACTTATAGTCAACTGAATGTGTTAAAGGGACCATCGAAAATAAAGTGAAACCGTTTTATGTGCTATTAGTCTACTTGCCAAAATTAAGTGTTGCAGTGGCGGCTGGTGAAAAATATCTTAGGTGGGGCTGTATCATATTTGGCATTTTCAATAATCTGGTAACCATGGGACTCAGGTCTTTTAGCACTGTGGCATGCTCTTCCTCAAGACATCCGTCAAGCATCCACCTTTCTCTCCATCAAAAACCTCTTTAAAACATTTTAAAAAAATCTGAATATTACTCTTCAGCTCACAATCTTTAAAGGTTCCATGACATGCTTATTTTGTACGCTTTGATGTAGGCCTCTGCCTTGTTATGGATATTGTAAGAGATTATTGTAAGGGACTGTTCGTTATTTATTTAAGGGGCCACCGGAGGAGATTTGAGATCTGTAGTCAAAAAAGACTTGACCCTCCCCTCGCCAGCAATATTTTTTTCTATGACCCTCCAATTCTGATTGTGAAAAAAGGCATGACCCTCCCCGATAATTTATTGATTAGCGTACTTCTGTACTGATTTGCACTTGGCAAAGATGTTCAGATAGCCATGATAAACGACTAAACTCCTGCTTTCTCATCTTACTAGGGCTGTAACGATAGACCAAACCTACAATTCGGTTCGTATCACGAGTTTTGATTAGATTTTTTTTTTTTTAAATCATGTTTTCGGTGCTGATGCAGTGGTGATGCGTTTATGTAACATGCAATTTTGCACTCAAGCTGAAAGGCATTTTGTGCATAGTAAAACATATCTGCAACATTTATCAAGTTCACTGATAATTGTGCATGCATTTATTAATCATTATGATACTAAAATCATAATAAAGTAGTATGCTTCCCTTTCAATAGTCCAAATTCACGGCCATTTTCGTCTTTCTTCTGTGGATTTCATCAGCTCCAGATAGATCGGCAAACCGGCTCATTTAACCGCACAGCGCACACACCGCACGAATTCAAGCCTACAGCTCAGATTTACTCACTGGAAATGCAATAAGAATGGAAACTAAAATATGGTAGTATGCTACATCGCACATTATATCAGCTGCAGTTCGGGCGCCTCAGTCCCAATTCACTCAACGTACATTCACATGATCACATGTTAATGCAGCGGTAGAGTTACACACCCAGGACAATGCACTTATTCACAATAACAAAAGTTTATTATTTGCTCTTGCTTTAAAGCTTTGTTCTGCTTTGTTTGTTTTGTTTGTTCTGTTCTAATGCACTTTTTCTGAGCGCGTACTGAAGCGCACGCGGACTGAAACAGCGCCACGCAGATTTTTGTTGGGTCAGACCCATCTGGCAGTGATGGCCCGGGGGCCGAGACCGAGAGAGCTACAGGAAGCTACATGGAAAAATTATGCACCAAACAAGCCACTTTGAAATTTACCTGTTTTGATGAATACAAAAGTTGGGTGACCCTCCCCTGTAGACTAAAAAAAGTTGGATAACCCTCCCCTCATCAAAGAATAAAAAGACATGACCCTCCCCTATTTTCCTCCGGTGGACCTTTCCATAAATAACGAACGGTCCCTAAGTAACCTCTGAATATTACTTTCTGCCATCTTTGATGTTGAGGTTTATTTATTTAAAGCGACCTATAGGGTGTTGGAAAGGCTATATAATTAAAAATTCTTATTATAATTAATAACCACCCAAATACAATTAAAGGATACCAGTGCTATGTGAAAAAAAAGTCATTAATTAATGCCAATATTAAAAGGTTGAGGCATTCTTGCACAAAAACAAACATATTGCATAAACTTTCCATTTGAAATTGAATCAGCGCCCTCTATTGGCCAGCCGCCCTTGGAGTGCTGTATAACCAGCATTATATCCATAATGTGTGAACTGAATTTGGTGTGTTACAGTGAAGTTAATGACTATTTTTGTAGTAATGTTTTTTTTTAGGTTATATTGCACTTTGCAGATGGTCCCTTTGAACTTGTCTCTCAGATGCCTGCTCATAGAGATCAATTTATAGCCTATTATAAAAGTCGTTTTGAGGAAACTCGTTGTCTATGTTACTGTGCTTGTAAATACGTTTAATTTGTTTTTTTAAAAACCTTTAGCTCAAGAGTTGGGAAGTTCCAAATCTAAATGTAGCTATTGCCAACTTCACTAAACTCATTGAATTAAGCACTGGCCACATTTCTTCACATTTGAGTCCAAGTTCAAACACTATGAAACGCTCCATTAACGTACAGAGCTCTGAAACACTGCCAGCGAGACATTAAACAGGAAGTGTCTGTCCGAGCTCATAACAGGTTTTGAGTGGGAATGCAAAAGATTTATATTTTTTTTAATTCTCCCTTCCCAGATTTATTCCACCACCTCGTCCCTTTAGGAGCTCCGGAGAAAAGCAGCATGGTCATTCTTTAAAGGAGTAGTTCACTTTAAAAAAAAAAAATTGCTGATAATTTACTCACCCCCATGTCAAAGATGTCCATTTCATTCTTTCTTCAGTCGAAAAGAAATTTATGTTTTTGATGAAAACATTCCAGCATTTTTCTCCATATAATGCACTTCATTAGGTCCACAAGGTCCAAAAGACACATTCAGTGCAAACTGTTCAAAGGGCTTTAAATGATTGCAGACAATGAACAAGGGTCTTATCAAGCGAAACGATTGCTCATTTAATAAATAAATAACAAAGTTTAAATTTTATAAGCTCAAATGATCGCCTTGCTGTTTACTGTGATGCGCGTTCGTGACTCTCCTGTTCGAACTCGTTCATCAAAATGAATGAATCTTTTTCCGAGTCAATTTGTTCGTTTCGTTCGTTGAATGAACAAAATGACACGAAAAAAAGATTTGTTCATCATTTCGATCATAAGTGATAAGTGATAAGTCAGTGATAAGTCCACTGAAAGTGTCTTTTGGACATTGAACTGTTTGGTTCCCAGTAAAGTCCATTTTATGGAGAAAAATCCTGGAATGTTTTCATCAAAACCCTTAATTTCTTTTTCGACTGAAGAAAGAAAGACATGGATATCTTGGATGACATGGGGGTGAGTAAATTATCAGCAAAAGTTTTTTTTTTTTTTTTAAAGTGAACCACTCCTTTAAATTTCCTTTTGTGTTTCACGGAGAGAAAAAAAAATAGTAGCTTATGAGGGTGAACTATTCCTTTAACCTATGCCAAAAATCTTGTCAGCTCACTTGAAGTTTGTTTCAGGACAAACTAGGATGTTGTCTCAGGAACAAGTCCTACTTGGCAAAAATCACAGTCCCCAATATAGAAGATTTATATGTGCTCCTAAAATCTCTAAATTACAAACTGTATTTTGAGATTCTGCTTGTCTCTCATTTCTTATTCATAAACCTCTTCTTCACTGATTTCCCTAAAGTCTCTCTCTCTCACCCGCTGTCTCCATTTGCGTGTGCATTTAGGATCCGCCGCAACAAGAATTCGCAGAACTCACATGCCAGCTCATGAGACCTCAGCCCTCGGCTTCCCTCATTTCATCATTCTGCTCTCGTCCACTACTTAAGGCCATGACAGAATGAGCCCATTGTAGATTATTACACATGTCACTCCGCCCCATACAAGACAGAATGCCTTTTGGATTCCTTTATAAGTGAGGCCAGTAATAACAGTAATGCAGCATTGTACAGTAAGTGGATGAAAACGAAAACACAATAAACTGCCAAAAAGACACGATCGATGGAACAACAAGGCCTTCAAACCCTAACAGCAAACTTTTTAAATGCTTTCAGATGGACTGCAATAGATGCGGTCTTAAATTCAGAACTAATAAATAGAAACATCAATTTTAGCCACTATTAATCTTAAAGAGCCTATTTGTAGTTTTAAATGGAAGACTGTGCTTGCTTTAAAAAAAGGAAAAGAAATCTCCTTTTTTTACGTTTTTTTTAATTTGCACTGGCAATTGTTTGGGTCTTTGTTTTAGTCTCGTCTCACATTTATATGATAAGTCGCAGTAAGTGAATTACTGCGTATAAGAACAAATCTATGTTTATAATGAGCACTGGGAGTAAATCACTCTCTATTGTTTTTCCCTTTCCTTTCTTTCCTTCTTTCTTTATGTTGGATGTTCTGCTTTGATGGCAGCCAAGAGAGCAGATTTGGGCTTTCATCGCTGGGCTGACAGTTTTGAGGAAACTGAATCCCGAAGACAACAACACCAAAAAAAAAAAAAAAAAAAAACACATTATGTCGCTGGTGTATCAGGAGATGGCAGGGGACTGAGTCCTCATGCTTAAATCGCCTCTGGTGCTTCCTGAACAAGGAAAACAATTTGGCCGCAAAATTTGCATGCTTTCATCAATTAGCCAAACACATTTTGAAGGCACGAAGACAGAAAAGGATTAGCCTCAGCACAGTTTAGATGAACAGATGAATGTGGCTCACAGCGTCTACCGTATAATTGAGGACAAATTATATCAAGGCAAGAAGACAAGCACTTGAATGGCTTTGACTAATGAGGATTCATCAGTGACCTGAGATGTGGCATGAATGGCTCTTAAATTATATTATTACGCCGCTCTCTTGAATGGTTATATTGATTGGTCAATCACAGTCAACTATTTCCTTTGGTCTCAGCAGAAGCATGCTTGCATGTTTTCTAGGGGTGTAACAATATTCGATCCGAACCGAAAAACCATGATACAGAACTCACGATTCGAATCGCGATACTCTCATTGTGTACCGAACACGCCCCACCCCGCCCCCTGCCACCCCGGCCCCGCCCCCGCCCAGCCAGGCTCAAAGGACCTCATGTCTTACGCCACCTTCACACTGGCAGTTGAAATCAGCTCCGTAATACGCAATACGTTCCCAACAGACGTTGTACTACACAGTGAAAAGCGTCGGACGCGGGTAGAATAAAATGGCGGAGAGATTAGAAAGGTTGATTCTGTCAGTTCTGTATGATCTCTCTGATGACGGTTATAGAGATATTAATAGGAAGGCTGCTGTGTGAGGGAAGTTACTCAGGACGTTGACATGTCAGGTCGGCTAAAAAATGTGTGGTTTAATGTCAATAGTCCAATGTCTGCCTACATTTTAATTGTATTAACTGCCCTAATAACGTTAGAAAGTCATGAAAATAAAAAAAAAATGACATGACAACTTATCATTATACGACAATTCACCATGACGTCACAACAATAACAGACGTTCTTCCGGGTGGCAAAAGCCGAAGCGTCCCTATGACAACACTAGTAACGTGCCTGGAGGGAGACACACCGTCGGCAGTTGCCTAATCTACATTTCAACAGTTGATTCAAAAACAGACGTGGTGGAAATTCAGACATAGTTAACGTGATCATTAGAGCTTAGATTCTTTGACCTAGAGACGTGCACTCCCAACGCAATAGACCGCGGCACGGGACTAGATCTGATGCATTCACTCTGTGTGTGCGGATTGCGGGAGAATAAAACGATTCGCAGAGCTCCCGCAAACTAGAAATATCTATGAATAAAACAAATAAAAACTAATACATTTGTATTCATCTGTTGAAGAAAAGCAACAAGAAAAACTAAAACAAAA
Source organism: Cyprinella venusta (assembly GCA_038021265.1). NCBI lineage: Eukaryota > Metazoa > Chordata > Actinopteri > Cypriniformes > Leuciscidae > Cyprinella > Cyprinella venusta. The sequence goes on along the minus strand of CM075873.1, from coordinate 22,997,997 downwards.
TAGAAATGATTTACATGGCAGAGTTTCTTTTTATAACATGACTGCAGCGCTGAGCGATGTAGCCAATCACAGACATATGTGTTGATTTATTGAACGCAATGGCCAGCATTTACGATGAAGAAGCATTTACTCCTCACCGCTCAAAAGAAAGTAACATAGAAAGTAATAGAAATTAACTAAGTTAGTTGAGAACGTCAGTTATATAACGACCCACGTATTAAAAATGGTTGGGTTTAAATCGGGCTCAGGCTCATAATTAGAAACGACATGCACTTTTGACGACGTCCACTCGTTTTAACCTCCTCACCCACAGGTTCCGCTGGATAGATTTACTTTTTTTCTGGAGGAAATCGATAAAAAACCTACACCTTTTGCTGTATATCTGGTGGCGCAACCCCAAACACAACATATTTTCGCCATCGTTTCAACTTTGATCAACAACAATGATTTTAACTATGTAACTGTTCAGTTGCCAGCTGGATCTCTTCAGTTAGTCAATAGAAGCCGCTCGCGTTCTGCCACCCGGAAGTATCGCGGTGCCTATTGTTTACAAACATTCTGAAATGCCCTATAAAATCATTATTTATTTTAATAAACGTTAAGAATTCAGGTTTGTTTATCAGTACCATAGCAACGCTCAACTACCGCTGGAATTGTCGGATAGGAACCGTCCGTAGCTTTTCGCAAGAGTTCAATTTTTTGAACGCATCCGGATGACCAGCACTTGGTCGGACCCGTTTTGGACCCATGCGCATGTGGTCTGTGAATCTCCATAGGAAATAAATGACTTCCGGTCGTTTGGCAGCCGCATCGGAGCTGATTTCAACTGCCAGTGTGAAGGCGGCGTTATGTGTACAGTACACAACGAATTCAGTTTGTAGCCTAACCACATTAACACCAAATAACAAGCTTCGTGTTTTGTTGCTTTCGATAATAAGCAAGGTGTAATCTATTAATACAATTTAATTCTGTCTATTTGATCACGAAATTCAAACAATAAATGGCGTTTTGGCGCTCTTTGATGTGGCGTGACAGATCACTGGCCAACTAGGCTCCTCATCTCAAGCGGCAGCGCGGTGTGCGAGTAAACGCGATTCCACTGCACACGACATTTGCATACGATTGTCGGATTTTGCCCCCTACTGTCAGTCGCACGGAACTTTGAAATTGGTTGTGAGGCAACCGTTACCCTCGGATATTCATAAGGGTAAAATTAATGATTTTAATGAATGTAATGCATGCATGAATATATCTACACAAAACAAATGACCCTCAATACATCTCAAATAAAAACATAGTAGATTTTATAGAGCTAATCAACATAAATAAATATTGATTTAATTATTATAAAATATTTTTTTTCTGCTATAGTTAATTATAACCAATATTTTACAGAAAGAGTGTTTACAGAAAAACATTTAAGAGTTAAAATATTGGTAATTTTAGCCTTTCGCTCATAGTTTTTATTAGAATACATCACTTCCAGTTGGCCGGTTGCAGACGGTCTAGCCGCAGAAGTTCAGATATTTCAACCCATCCAAAGCTCAAATCGGATCCGAATTTTCCGCATACGCATGATCGGAACTCCCCACAGCTCCCGTACGACTCTTCATTAGAAATGAATGACTTCCGGTCCGACGGTGGTCATTTGTCGCCTTTCCACTGCACACGATATTTGCATACAATTGTCGTATTTTGCCCCCTAGTGTCAGTTGCGCGGAACTTTGAAATTGTTCGTGAAGCAACCGTAACCCTCGGATATTCACAATGGTAAAATTAATGATTTTAATGAATGTAATGCATGCATGAATATATCTACACAAAACAAATGACCCATACATCTCAAATAAAAAAAAAATAGTAAGATTTTATACAGCTAATCAATATATTGATTTAATTATTATAAAATATTTTTTTTTTCTGCTATAGTTAATTATAACCAATATTTTACAGAAAGAGCGTTTACAGAAAAACATTTAAGAGTTAAAATATTGGTAATACTAGCCTCGCGCGCAGCACTCAGTTTTTATTTGACTACATCACTTCCGGTTGGACGGTCGCATACGGTCTAGCCGCAGAAGTTCAGATACAACGGATCCAAAGCTCAAATCGGATCCGAATTTTCCCCATAAGCCGCCTTTCCACTGCACACGACATTCGCATACGATAGTCGTATTTCGCCCCCTAGTGTCAGTCGCACAGAACTTTGAATTTGGTCGTGAAGCAACCGTTACCCTCGGATATTCACAATGGTAAAATTAATGATTTTAATGAATGTAATGCATGCATCAACAAAACAAATGACCCGCAATACATCTCAAATAAAAACATAGAAGATTTTATAGAGTTAATCAATATAAATATTGATTTAGGAATTATAAAATATTTTTTTCTGCTATATTTACTTATAACCAATATTTTACAGAAAGAGCGTTTACAGAAAAACATTAAAGAGTTAAAATATTTGTAATTTTTGCCTCGCGCTCATAGTTTTTATTAGAAAACATCACATCCGGTAGCCCGGTCGCATACGGTCTAGCCGCAGAAGTTCAGATATTTCAACGGATCCAAAGCTCAAATCGGATCCGAATTTCCCGCATACGCATATGATCGGAACTCCCCGCAGCTCCCGTACGACTCTCCATTGGAAATGAATGACTTCCGGTACGACGGCGGTCGTTTGTCGTGTGCAGTGGAAAGGCGGCTATACGGATATGACCGGTACTCCCCGCAGCTCCCATACGACTCTCCATTAGAAATGAATGACTTCCGGTCCGACGGCGGTCGTTTGTCGTGTACAGTGGAAAGGCGGCTTGAAGGTATGTTGAAAGATACAGTAAACTTACTGAAAGGCATCATAACTCGTGTAATCGCTCAATCAGTGTTTCAGCAGCGGAAAGACGTCAATAAAACAGCATAGCTTGTCACTAGCATTATATTTAGGCTACCTCAACAGGCAAGTGATTCAGTCAGTGTCCACAACTTAGGTTCCTAAATGAACTCTTGCACTAAATAAAATGTACTATGTTAGCCTATATTATATTTTACTTAACCTGTTAATGATACCTTGATTATTTAATGTATGTTTAAAATCAGAGGTGGGTAGTAACGAAGTACATTTACTTCGTTACATTTACTTGAGTATTTTTTTGGAAATTTTCTGGATTTTCTTATGAAAAAACTGTACTTTTACTTCGTTACATTGAGCGACGTTCCTCTCGTTACTTTATTTTAATGCAATATGTTATTAAAAGCGTAGTTTATTCTAAGCGCGCGCTCTTTTTTTCTGGGCATGAGCGATGCTCATTTCACAAATGAATCACTCTTTTGAGTCGATTCTGTTCAAAGACTTTATCAAACAAGTTTGGCAGATCTGTCTAAATCGGTTCGCGAATCAGTTTGAATGATCTGTTCAGTTTCATGCACGCGCTGAATCGTCTCGGAGTTGTAACAGGAAGATTTAACAACATCATGAGTGTTGTACGAAGTGGCTGTGGTAAATCTGCAAATGCATCATATTTTTGTATGATGCCAGCGATGAAGATCTTTATTAGTTGAACATCTTCGTATGTTACTTCGTAAGCTGTCTGTGAATGTATCATTCCACACGACGATACATTCGATTTCATTTCATTCAGGTAATACATTTTACAACCAAACACCATATAGCACGACTACAAAGCATGACATTACCCTTTTTTGGGGACATATACATTACTTAATACAATAAATAAGCTATCCTCGTCCAGTTTATGAACTGTGTGTGTATTGCATATAACTCGACTTGAAAACGAATGCCTTTGTCTGTCTTATTAGACACAGTTATCCAGTTTAAAGATGCTTTCAGAAATATAGCCCACATTTAAATACATTTTGGAGAACAGACAGAAGATTTGTGAATTTGATCATTGTTTGTGTGGGGCATGACTTTGACTGCGAGCAAATGTGCAGAGCAGGGCCGGATTAAGAGTTCAGAGGGCCCTGAGCACAATGTCTTTTAGGCCCCCTCTTAAGCAGGCCAAATGTATATTTTGTCCAAGGACATTTTAATACGACATTTACAGTTTTACTGACTTAACTTTGTTGAACAATGCTGGAGTAAAGTTCATAAATGGTTGTTCTTTCCTATAGGAATTTGTAAAAGTATGTTAGGTGGACCCTTAATTTAGCCTTTACAGTTTTACTGATTTACTGTTCCTCTAGGGGGTTCGGGGGCATGCTCCCCCACAAGAATTTTTTTTACATTTTAAGGTTAAATGCAACTCGCGCGCTCTTTGAGAGATCAACATTAAGAGCTTCAACCCATGAACTGCTCGTTGAACAAAGAAAACGCATTGATTTGTACCAGGACAATAAACAGGGCTCAAACATCTTTTTAGTTGAGTCTCAGTCTACATAACATTATCAATGGTGTTTTAGGATCCCAAACAATTATAATAATGTAATAATGATTTATATAATTATTCCTATGACGTAAAATCCATAAAGCTTATAAATGTACTATATAAATGAAATTAATATTTCAAAAGTAGCCTATATTTTAGTCTACATTACACTAATATAGGAAAATTAAAATACTTTTGTACTTATTTCTTCACTTGCAAGAAATAAACCCTTTAGCTTGTATTTAGGAGAAAACACCAGATGACCATCCTGATCGCGTCAGCAAAGTGCACACTTTTCTTTAATTCACCCAGCACTAACAGGATGCCTACTCTTAAAGTCTTGTGCTGTTTTATAAAGGCAAAAATCCATATAATGGCTTCGATTTTAGTTTGTTGGCAAAATATAACGCTAGAGATCTATGTTAGGTTATACATTGTACATCTCATAGCCTATGTGTTGGGAAAAGGGAGAAGAGACTTCGCCAAAAGGCGGATTCGAACTCGCGTCGAGCGCAACAGAACCTGACTCACGCGCTTAGAGCGCTACGACCTACGCCACTGTTGCTGTGACGTAATTGGCGTCTTTTTTTTTTATAAAAGAAAGGCACTTAGTGCAAACATACGTTCCATTTTATCAAACCGTTCCTCGCGGCCTAGAAACACTACCGGTCCACCTGGGAAACTCCCGACTCTCCCGATTGCCACTGGTGTCCAGGGCCCCTTAGATGTCGTGGGCCCCTGGGCAAGTGCCCAGTTGCCCTAATGGTTAATCCGGCCCTGGTGCAGAGTTTTAACTCTTTCTAATCTGTGTCAATCAATGGTTCCCTTTACATGCCTATGAATGCAAAACTCCACAGACTCACTTTATTCCGACATTGTCTAATAATCCAAATGTAGTTATATAAATTACTATACTATTATACAAACCAAAGGACAGGCAGTGGTTTTCGAGCTACAGATATAATATACAGATAGGCCTATATACAGAGAGAAATAATGTTTGTCTCTGCTGTTTTTGTTGCAGAGATAGCTTATCTAATTATGATAACAATAGTCATTTAAATGAAAAATATCTAAATAATAACATGTTTTTATATATATATATATATATATATATATATATATATATATATATATATATATATATAATCTAAATAATATCATGTTATATAGCCTATATATATATATATATATATATTATCTAAATAATATCATGTTATATATATATATATATATATATATATATATATATATATATATATATATATATATAGGCTATGTATAGGCCTATGTGATCCAAAGTAACTAGTAACTAACTACTTGAGTAGTTTTTTCATTGGATACTTTTTTACTCTTACTCAAGTAACTTTTAAGATTATTACTTTTACTTTTACTTTGAGTAAATAATTCTATAAGTACTTGTACTTTTACTTGAGTACAGTTTTTGGATACTCTACCCACCTCTGTTTAAAATATCTTTTATGAAAATGACAACTGTGTAAATTATTATGTTTCAATAACAAAGTAGGGTAAAAACAAGTTAATGCAAAAACTGCCTTATCAGTTTACATGTTTTCATACAATGTGTTGTGTGTTTATCTAAAAAATGAATAGCATCTGAATTTAGGTTAAAAGTCTAGGCTACAACCTTTAATGTTATAGTAATGCGTGGCTCGATCCCTATAGTTTACAGCATTAGCAGATTTTTTTTTTAATTCTTGTGAAACGTTTAATTGTAATTGAATTAATTTAAAGACATTTTTTTTTCATTAAACCACTGTTTTAAAAAACAACAAAAAAGCAATTTTAGCTTTCTAAACTGAACCGAACCAAGACGTCAGAACGTGGGAAAACTGAACCGTCAGTTTTGTGTATGGTTACACCCCTAATGTTTTCAGGAGTGTAAGTTTACTTACATGACTATAATTGATAATAATAATAATCACAATTATTGATACAATTATCAATAATTGTATCCCTTGAAACCTTGATCACCAAAATGATATATTTAAATGTTTTTTCCTTGAAAAAAAGAAAAACTGCCTTAAAATAGCTTGAATTCATTTAGTGTTCACTGTTCTATGAATATGCAAATTACCTCCGCCTCAGTGTTAATTTTGTTAACGAAAACTATGACGAAAAATGTTCGTTGACGACCTTTTTTTTCCTGACTAAGACAAGACGATGAGAGACGAAACCCACGTCATTAAACAATCAATGTGACTATATCAACACATGCAATATCGTTGACGAAAAAAGACGAGACTGAAATGAGTTTAAAAAATTAAAACCATTTGTTTTTTTTATCAAATAAAGGAAAAACAACAGTTTGACTGTTCTTACGAGCGTTCATGCTTATGCCAGATTTCAAAACTATAAATCCCCAGTCAGAGATTTCTGTTAAAAAAAAACACGATTTTAGGTGGTATTTTCAATAGTATCTGGCAACCACGCGCATTGCAATGCGCACACTCTCTCTACACTGCGGAAGAAGTGTGTGGATGATCAGAAAACACAGACAAGTTAAACTTTAGTTCAGCGATCTTCATTTGAAATTTTCAACTTAAAGCGTCATTCATGTTGATCATATTATACGAGAAAGAATGCAATGTTTTCTGAATATCGATTTTATACATTGAAATTGATTGATTTTATACATCAGTTCAACAAACAAAAGGGTACGAATAAGTGATGTTCTACATTTGTGAACGAATCTGTGGCTTTGAACGAAGCGTGAGATTGAATGATCCGTTCATAAGGACAGCATTGCTTGTTAGTGAATGAATGAATGACTCGGTGACTCACTTAAAGCATTATTTATTTTATAAAGATATTTATAAAGGTAAAAAAAAATAACAGGAAAAATCGTTTAAAAGGGCAAATATTGTCTCTTAATGGAAAGGTGTGACTGGAGAAAAATTGGAGAACCACTGAACTAAGGAAAATGGATATGTAGAATTGCACAAGTGCTACTGCTAATGAGTGCAATGTCAACAAAACGTTTCAATTTCTCATAAGCTTAATTAAATTGGCCTAGAGAGAAAAAAAATTAATTACATTTTTTTTCCCTAAATAGTAAAGACTACATATAAATCATTACCAAAATTAATCTCGGTAACTGCAGTTTGACTAAATGTAATGACTAAAAGTTGACAAAAATTGCAATGACTTTTCGTCAACTAAAACTAGACAAAAACTATGAAAGACAAAATGACTGAAATGTAAATAAGACCAATAAACATTTTCGTCTGAAGATGAAGACTAAGACTAAATCAAAAATGGGTGCCAAAATTAACACTGCTCCGCCTCCACTCACTCAATTCAGCTCAGAGATCCACTTGTTGATGATCACGTGTTGACCTGATTGTTTACAAGGTAGTTTGTGACTTCAGAAACACCAGCGATTTCAAACCGCATTTTTGAGACTGCATTTTTGTTCACTGCAGTTTTAAAGTGAAACTACTCAGCAATGGTGTTGCCTTATGAATTTGGGTTGTCTCAAAGCATATTAAAAACTCCACATAGACATATAAACAAAATTAAAACTTTGATTTCAGCACAGGGGGACTTTAAGTAACACAATAGAGAGCTCCATTTATATTCCACAGCTGTCCATGGCAACATACTTACGTTTATCTCTCATATCACGTCCAACTTAGAATGGGAAAACAAACTGATTCAAAGAGCCAGATAAGAGAGAACATAAAATAGATTCAATAGAGTCATATTACTTTGGAAGACAGTAGAAGAGATAAGATATTTAAGGTATAAATTACTATTCTAGACTCATATGGACTGAATTTCTTTGTGAAAAATAGTACAAATTAGTCAAAATAATTAAAAAAATGATTATAGTTTAATGATTTACTTATTTTATAAGTACCCATGTAAAATGTAACTTACTGCACAGTCAGCCATGTTCAGGTCATTATCACAATTATAGTAATAATATAAAATTAAATTGGCTCACCATTCTACAGATCGATTCATAAATGGCGCTTTTACTTGTCTCTCCTTCCATGAAGAATGGCATGGATATAACCACAATTATGACTTATATATGTGTTCTGTTGATGGTTAAACATGCATTAAGCAAACATGACAGCTTATGAAGCATTTATGAAACATTGTGGAATGAATGGAATTGCATGACATAACAGCAGACTTTATGATTCTTGACATCACTGCCATGGTGCATGATCCACTCTTGGATACATCATAACTCCACCTGACTCTTTCAGATTAATGAGACTGTGCACATATAATTTAGCAACGTTCATCTGTAACTTTTGTAACATGTTCAGCAGGTTTAGCATAGAAACATTGTTTTTGTATAGTTTTGTAATTTCCTCCTCAATTTTACAATTTTTTCCACAATCAATGTATAGATGCATGAGTACACTCTAAAAAGAAACAACCCAAGGGCTGGGTAAATATGACAGAACACATGTTGGGTTAATTTTACCCAGCATAATGGGTTGATTTAAACCATCATACTGGGCTGATTCATAATACTAGCTTTGTTTTATTATTATTTTACTTATTACATGAATAAATGTTTACGGCTGAACTTAAATCCTTGAAACTTTTAAAACAGATAACCACAGGTTTGCATGATAATTCATTTATATTTGATCATCATATTTTACAGTATACCATATTTTATATAGTTTTGAATACATATTTCATACATTTAAGCTCTTTTTGAATAAAATCATACAATTTTATGGAAGGCATCAGGCGTTTTCACCACGCGAAAAGACAGACGCGAAACTCGTTTAGGTGACTTACATCGTGCCCCTGTATGCTGCTTTGCATAAAATTAAACGATATACACAACAAGAACGAGTTTAGATGCACAAAATGTACTCTAGCTTGTATTTTACCGAAAACAGGACCCAATTTGACTGACCTGCACCAGTCTCTCCTGAAGAAGTCACAAAAAGCTACCAATAGATGGGTTGTTATATATGACCCAGGATCTGGGTAACACAAACACTACCAATGCATTAGGTCATTCAACCCGATCACACTAAATGCGTCTTTATAGCACGCATGTGTATTGTCGTGTAATATATATACGCTAAAGTGAGTTTTTACGTGCATATGATACGCATTGGTTGGTTAGGTTAAGTTTAGGTGTGGGGTAGGGTGCGTGTGTATTGTACGTTTGGCTAGAATTAGTGGTGTGGGGTGCGTGTGTATTATACGCAAATGAACTGCGTATCAATTGCACGCGAAAAACTGTGTCTCATATGCACGTAAAAACTCATTTTCGCGTATAAATTACACGATAAAACACGATGCGTGTTATAGAGACGCATTTACGTGAGAACAGGCTGGGTCATTACAGTACATCTGACCCCGGAGCAGGGTAACAAAAACTACTCAAAAACTGAAGAAATAACCCCAAAATATTTACCAAAGAGGCTCCACCCAGGATCTAGGTAAAAAAAAAAAAAAAAATACCCAAGATTTACTGTGCGTTCACACCGGACGCGAATAGCGCGTCAAATTCGCGTCTAGTTTGAGGCTTGACCACTCTGTGTTAATACACGCGTCAAGAGTGAAACTGATGCACGTAAAAACAAAAGTTTGAAGAGAAATTTACGCGCGTCAGAATCGAAATCCATTGGCGGATATTTTTAATGTCGACCAAGCATTCAACGAGAGAGTCACCGCTCTGTATTTGCTGTGGAGAGCTGAACAGTGGCGTGGGGATCATCGTCGCCATATTTGTGTCCACCGGACCCTTTGGAGGCAAACCGTTTGGCGAGTTTCACCATTTGCTCGCTCCAGGAGCTGCGCCTGGCTAACAGCCGCAGTCAGCGGTACTTCCGCTTGTCCAGCACTGAGTTTGATGACCTGTTGCCCACATCGGAGTGAGGTTCACCCTCGCCTAATCTGTCATTTATTTTTGTTTTAATAAATAGAGCCAGCCTCCAAAAGTTATTACGCCAAAGTTAATATTTTTCAACTTGGGCGGCAGGCGCGAATTCACGTCAAACGCGTGAATGCACGTGCGCCAGATGCTCAATTCGAGCGAACTTACGTCTACTGCGTCGCGCTCTACGCCTCATTCGTACTGCAGGAATTTTTTACGTGTGTAATGCGCCTTTGCATTGACTTAACATTGAAATTATTCGCGCTTGACGCGCTATTTGCATCCGGTGTGAACGCACCATTAGAATGTAAGTCTTTCAATCACTTCTTAGCATAATTCCGTACAATAAATACAACCATTATGCATACTCACATTTGTATCTTAAGTTTTAAGTTGGGCATCGTCAACATTTTTCAGGCCAAAGAGACATTTTTTAAAGAAAACCAACTCATAACACAGGAACACAGTAACAGGGCTATGCAAACACCAAACTGGTTTCTTCCAACCTGTGGTATGCTAAAAGCTTCCAAAAATAGACAGCATCCAATTATTTATGTTACAATAGACTTATGGTACAATACAATTCATTAAGTGCCTGAGCTTCATTATCTGTGTTAATGCAGGTGCACGGTGATTCATGGGTCCAGTGTTCTTAATTGACATCTGGGGCTGCACAGTTCAGGTCACTGAGTTCGCAGTGTGTCATTAAACTTCTACTTGGACATAAACACTCACTGAGCGCAAAAAGATTGGAGAGAAAAACAGTTTGTATCTTCCCTCCATCAAGGCTGAGGGGGGTCATCAGACTCAATGCGATAAAGATGCCAGCGGCTGTTAGACATTTAAACACAACAGAGGAATAGGCCACAAGGGAGAGCACATACATATAGCATCAGCATAAGAATCTAATTATATATTTAAAGAGCTTTTCACTTTGACATGTAGGCTTACTGTATCACACTAAATAAGTTAAGACAGGTATTGTGAGAATAAGTGCTTTCTTTAAGCTTACACATCTTGATATTCATAGGAAAAATCACAGTCACGCTTTGAGTACCTCGCCTTTACATTGAAGCCAATATCCCCTCTGGACACCAAATGAGCCATACAATTTTAAAGAGCAGTTTGTTTGTTTTAGCCTAGTTTCCTGTGATGTCTCTGGGCCCCATCATACACTCGGCACCAGGTATGATACGCAAATGTTTTTGCTAGTTTTATACCGACGCAGTTATCATTTTCACGTTCTGTGCCACGTTGTTTAAATAGCAAATGCATTTGTGTCTATCTGTGCGCCCATAGGCGTACTGGTCTAAAAATGAGATGTGTTCAGGTTAGGGATGGGCATGATTAATCGACGATCGATTATTGATCATTAAGAATTTCGTCGATCACGTTAATTTGTTATCGATTATCATTAAACTAATGCTGCTGCATTGCGTAGTGTGAGTGGAAACGTGTTCCCCGGGCTGGTCATGTTAGCGCGGAGGTACCTGTGCATCCCGGCAACGTCATTCCCCTCATCAGAGCGGTGTTTTCATAAGGTGTTTTCAGTGGCTGGACTGAAGCATTTGTTTAATGTTTACAGTCGACGCGTCCGCACGAGCGTGAAGGCGTTTGGGGAGGTGCGCGAACAGTCTGCAGAGACTCGTGCTTATGCACTGAAAGTGTAAACAAGGCTTGATGGTCACCATGCAGGTTGCGTTCGCGTCTGACCCCGATCATGTCATCAACATTCTTATCTTCAACAAAAATCAGTAGACTGGAGCAAAAGTTGTATGTGAGTTATTTTTATGAAGCTTAAAGTAGCCTAGCCTAATTGATTGTTAGGTAGGCTAATCTCCCTCACCCTTTCTTGACTCTTGACTTCTTGATTCTTGACTTCTTGATTGAGTTACATGTTGACAAAACCTGTCAGATCTAAATGTTATTATGTTTTTGGTTAAGTTATTTATTTATTATTTTGGAAAAAACGAGGGTCTCACGAGGGCCAACTCGCAGCTTCAGGTTAAGTTGCGTTAGTTAAAGCACCGCTGCGCATATCTTCAAATTTAGTCTAACCGAACGTCCAATTTAACTGCCACAAGTTGATAATCTTGTAATAAAGATCTAATCGAGGAAAAACACGCTTTATTGCTGTATTTTCATTGCATTTTTAATTTATAAAAAGTGAAATATAATAAATTTGAATATAAAAATATTAATGATTAATCAATAGTCGATCGTTAATTCTTCCGACGATCGACTAAGAAAATTTTATCGAATGCCCATCTCTAGTTCAGGTGCATTGTTGGCGCGTTGATATATTTTGAGGCAAATGAAATAGACTGTGTTATTGTCCGACTGTAACCTGGTCTGAAGTCAATGGTGCAGTGTTTAGTTATTTTTGTGATTTAAAGGGTGCATTAGTAATATGTGCCTATAGGTGGGTGCACAAAGCGCGCACACTGCCTATTACAAACACAGGGACGCGCAACAGCACAAAAACATGCCGAATATAATAACGCAGTCTCATCCCAAAAAGTCATATAACTGATGTCTTGGGACGTCTTTTGACCATACGTCAACATCCGCCTTTTTAGGGCCCCCTTAAACGTCGGTAGATGGCGATCCCGAGCCGTCATACAACTGACGCTTTACCTTTAACATCAGTTAGGTGACGGGTTAGGTTTAGGGGTAGGTTTAGGTCTCGGGTAGTGTTAGGATCCCATAACCTCATCTACAGACGTTTAAAGGTCCTCTAAGCGATCCTGGGGGTGTTGACGTTCGCAATATTTTCAAACAAATCGGAGGCTAGCTAGACCCTACCTCCTCCGCATCTCATCTCCTCCCCCTCCCTTCCGTGCTTCCTGAAATAATTGTAACCGTCGGACTGGAAGCCCTTCTGCCGCCGGAGTTCTCGCCATCGTTCAAAAGCTTTGCTACCGATGTAAATTCGGAACTTTGCACGTTCTTTATCCGACTCCTTCTTCTTTTTAATTTGTTCTTCAGAACGACGTCTCTTTGGTCGTGTGTCGGGCATTTTTCAAACTTCCCTCTGACGCTTGTCTCTCCTTCACACACACACACCCCCCCTTCATGTGCACGCGCACTAACCCCCAGACCCACCCTCAAATACTTCTTGCCAGTGATTGGCTGGAACACTGTTTGTTAGGTTTCGTGGTCCGGGTAAGACATGATTGTTTTTGTTGCCGTTTGTGGAGCCTGTGGTGTCTACAGAGACCGCGTTTTTTTACAGTGTGTTTAGGGGACAGGCAGCTAGCCGATAGTGAGGAGACATTTGCTGTACGTGACAAAAAATGTTTTGCCCCCACATCGCTTAGAGAACCTTTAAGGGGGCCCTAAAAAGGCGAATATTGACGTATGGTCAAAAGACGTCCCAAAGTGTCAGTTGTATGACGTCTTGGGATGAGACTGCGCTGAATATAACAAATAAAAGGATTACAATGTAAAATATTATTATTGTGTACATAAAGAAATGGTGGAATCCGGCTTGTCCCGTAGATGGTCTGCTTGTGCTTTAAAGCTACACTGTGTGATTTTTACCCCCATCTAGCGGTGAAAAGGTATATGACCATCCAGGGAATATTAGTTTCTGTTCCACTCAATTCCGATTTCGTTTTAACTCCTACGGTGGCCAATGTAGTCCAAGATTAACATGGCTTCCAGTTCGACCTGGTCCATGAGTGTTAAAGGTGACCTAGAATGTGAAATTGAATTTATTTTGGCATAGTTAAATATCAAGAGTTCAGTACATGGACATGACATACAGTGAGTTTCAAACACCATTGTTTTCTTCTTCTTACTTAAATCTCGTTTTTGAAAAACACCCCTGAAAAACAGGCTAATCTCCACATAATACCGACTCTGACTCCAAACATTTGCATATGCCAGCCCATGTTCAGTGACAGACGAGACGGAGCTGCACAGCCGAAGCATGGCAGTTGATCAGTGTTCGGATCTACACATGAACGCAAAAGTATATTTTAGTTTCTTCGTCCGAGCCTCTGAGGAAACAATGGATTCATTTTATTTTCTCTGAAAATTTCCAAACATTTCACCCAGGGATGGAAATTAGCACCCGCCACCAGCCAAATGCAGGTAATTTTTTGTTGTGGCGGGTAAATTCACTTCACCTACCAGCCACCATGGTGGGTAAATAAAAACAGCATAACGTTACTGTTTTACCCGGACGGTGGACACTTTAAGAGGAGGCGCACCTTCAACACCCGCGCGTTTCTTCCGTCGAGGCTCGATAAGGGAAGAAAAACTCTCTTGTGTGGTAAAGAGCTAGCCGCATGAACATCTACACGCGCGCTAATCCCGCATCTACTATTAGCTCATAAAAGCGACGCGGCGCGCTCGTTTTTAGAGGCGCGCAAGTTCATTGTTGCATAGCAACGACAGACGCCACGGGAGAGCACGCGCTTGTGGAAAGGAGAAAACGGTGCGAACTGCGCTCTCCACAATGATGAGGAAGTATTAGCAAAGAATTCATTTTCCTAGCCCCTAGCTTTATTACTACTGTAGGTATATTTATGATGAGAAATAAAAAGCCGCCTGAAATGCGTCACTGTCGGGATCGGTGAACAGATAATGGGCCAGGTCACTGTTCATGCTTAATTTAAAGTTAAAGCACACTTTGATGGACACAAAAATATGATTAAATTATATGAAATATGACAAATATGAAATATGATTTCACTCAAAAAGTGCCCAAAATGCACAGATTTTTCATATCTAGTGTGTTTTAACAAGAACTGGAGTAGGCTATGTCAGAAAAGAAAATTACCCATTTAAACTTGTTTTTATTCAGTGTGGGTAAAAGTATATGGTATTTTATAAAAAATAAAAAAAACATGGAAGTCTTTTAAAGATGGAAGAGCAGAGGAGGGGAACAGGAGAGAAGAGCAATGGGAAATGAGAAATGTATATCAGTTCATGGTTTGTGTGTGTATAAGAAAGAGAAAAATTCAGTATTTCATTGAGACTTGAGATTAAATAAACTGGTTAAGTAGTATTGTAGATCTTGTAGTATTAATTTTCACATGCCGTTACGCATTGTCGGTTAAAAACAAGAAAGTGGCTGGTAAAAACATTGAGTGGCTGGTAGATTTTGAAATCCACCTGCCACAGTGGCCGGTGGACAAAAAAGTTAATTTCCATCCCTGATTTCACCGACTACTGTTTCCTCAACTTGCCAAGAGTTGGCCTCGGACCAAGCTGATGTGTAATTGTTGTTCAAGTTCAGACAGGTAATCTTTCTCTCAAAATCGTTTAATACTGTTTATGCATCAGTAAGTTGAGCCAGTGATTAAATATCAACTTCACGTCGTTTCTTTTAGTAGGATGGAAAACAAATCGTATTTAAATTGTGAATAAATTACATACAGAAAGCGATCAAAGAACAATCTTTCCACAATCCACACAGCGCGAGTTTATCTGGACACTTGCCAAACTCGTTATGAATTCAATGACGCACGTTACACTGCACAACGAAGCTCTAACTGTATTTACATCATCGCGTCTGCTGCATTAGAGAGTAGAGAGACTGCATTGCAATGATATCTTTCCTCGCGATCGACAGGCTGTCCTCTGCTTGCTCATCACAGCAACACTTTATGTGATGGGAATAGATCCAAATATTTCAAAAACATCTCACGATTCATTAATCTTGATGGCTGTAATAGTAAAAACGTATAATAGCTGTAGTAAAATTATTCGAGAGAGTTTCACATGTAATACATAGCTATTTCATATGCAAGCATGTCAGCTATTTCATATGCAAGCATGTCAGCCAATCACAGCAGAGGCCGGTTACACAGAGCAGACACGCCCCTTCAAACAGGGTGTTTAAAGCAGAGGCTAAAATCAGGCTAGGGAAAATGCCTTTTATTTCTAACTTATGACTATTTTTGATTTAAAAAACATACTAACATTATAAGGGCAACCCAGGAAACATTATAAAATAATTTAAAAAAACATTATAGAGCACCTTTAACTCAAAAAGCGAAACTTCAATTAACGGGTATGTCCCTCTTTGGCTAATGTACTTTCAAGATGGAGGGGCAACATGGCAACCGACATTAGAACCCCTTACCCGTATGTATTTTCAATGGCATATTATACACTCATGAGAATACTTTATTACTTGAACGAAGTAAATATACATTAATGAGCACATATATTTTTGAAAGAACTAAGTGTTTTTAGACACACACAGTGTAGCTTTAACCTTCCGCACGTGTAGATCTGTTTCCTCGCTAGAGAAAAGCATTCAGTCTTTCCGCTTGCAAATTTCTACGGCGCGAGCGCAACTGCTTTTAAAAGGAATGGGATGTGAGACTCTGGTTTATTGCACGTACTGCACAAAACACCCATTATTAATTCAGAGAATATGGACCATTTTAGACCATGTGTAGGCTGCGTCGGCCATTTTTCCCGTCGTTAGTATATCAAAAGTGGATTCGGACACACCCTAAGGTCACTTGCGCTGTGCACTTTAGACCATGCGCTTAGATCATTAAAAACAGGACCCTATGTGTCTAACCCTGAAACAAACACTAAATTCAAACCAGACAGTCTAGGGATGGATGGATGGATGGATGGATGGATGGATGGATGGATGGATGGATGGATGGATTGGATGGAAGGAAGGAAGGAAGGAAGGAAGGAAGGAAGGAAGGAAGGAAGGAAGGAAGGAAGGAAGGAAGGAAGGAAGGAAGGAAGGCTGCATATTCAGGTAAAGTGTTCTTTCTACTGTTCATGTTCTGCAATTTATGTAATTACAACAGGGTGATATTGAAATAGTTCTCTCTGAAAAAGTTCCATTTAGCAAGAGCTTATTTTGTCTCACAGTGTGTGATGGGTGTTCATGTAACTGTATTTGATGGTGTGCCATCTGAAGGCAAAGCCTGAAGTCAATTTCATATATTTTTGAAAGAGGTCTGAGGTTTGCAACGATGCGTTTGTGGTTTATAGTTTTCAGAAAATGAATATTTGAGCTGTTGGGGGAAAAAAGGGCAATTCTCTCTTTTAAACATGCTGTGAAATCTTGTGTTTTAAGCATAACAGCAGCCAGAAAAAGCCTTATTATTCTGAGAGGGGATTCATTGTTATTTATCCATGCCTGAAATGCACTGAAAGGCATCATATCCCACATCATGTATCTACATTTTCACCCCTTTCACAGTTTACATTTTTTAAATTTGTGGGTCTAAGAAAATAACATAAATAATGTCATTACACTTGGACTTCTTGTTTCTTTCTTTTTATTATTTTTTAAACAAGTTGTTCAAACTGATATGGTTAGCACAAGACAGCAGAAATAAAGCAAATTAATTTCAGGGTTGGGTCAGCCAAAATAACAAAAACCAAAAAAAAACCCAAAAACTGAGACTACCTTGTTTTAGAAAAAAAAAAATATTATCATACTATCCTAAAAAAATGTAAAAAAAAACAACCAAAAAAAAAAAAAAACATTTAAACAAAAAACAGAGACTAAACTGGCTCTCTTACTATCCAAAAACAAGAGAAAATGTTCTCAATCAAGAAAAAATGGAACCCCAACCCCTACAGCTTCTGTGCTGAAGCGCAGTGACATTTACAATAATTATAATAACAAACAAAAACACTCAACCACGTTGAGTGTTTAAAATAAATTAAAAAAAAAAAAATCAAAGGGAATACGGTAAGAGAAAAATAACACAGTATTTATAAAAGTCCCTACACGAAGGTTATTCTCTTTCCAACAACAACAGTTTCAACGATAGTGCAATGAAATAAAAGTCAACACCGATTCTCACAACAACAACAGTTTCAAAGACTCTAAAAATAAACAACATTTCAATCTCTCTCTGTCAGATCCACATTCCTTCCTTTTTTTAAGGGATGCACAGTTCCATCTCGACCAACCACGGGGCACATTACAACCTGCGGATGTGACAGAGAAAGAGAGAGAGAGAGAGAGACACACACACAGTACCCAACATGTCTCATCATAACACCCCCACCTATAAAAGTCAAAATCCCATTTTGACAAAAACATCAACAAAACTTCTCACACCCAGAAAGTGCATGCAGTAACGTTTTCTGTATCCTTCTTGTGGCGTATGTCAATTTTAAAACCACCAAAGACCATCGATTAGCCTTTGATTGGAGTTGGCCATGCGCAGGAGGAAAACTAAGGGGTTGCGGTCGGTGTAAACAATTATAGGTAAACTACCATCGACATAAACCTTAAACTACAAAACTACACTGGTGTTCAGGGAATGAAGATAACGTGGAGTGCCGCAAGGCTCGGCATTAGGCCCTCTCCTATTCTCAATATATATGCCGCCACTTGGTAATATTATGAGAGAACATGGAATTAATTTCCACTGTTATGCTGATGACACTAAATTATGTACTACTTCATCATGACTGGATAAAAACACTAACTTATCTAAATTGACAGTGTCTTAAAGATATAAATTGCTGGATGATGTGTAATTCCCTGCAATTAAATTCAGATAAAACAGAGGTATTACTTATTGGTCCTAAAACACAAAACCTCTTACAATACAACTTTAATTTAGAAGGATGTCCTGTTACTTTATCCACTACAGTAAAAGACCTGGGTGTTATACTAGACCGCAACTTCTCTTTCAAAAATCGTTACAAGAACAGTCTTTTTCCACCTTACAAAGATTGCTAAGCTAATATGTTATCTGTTTCTTACTAGGTCAAGAAAATATAGTCATATAACACCAATTTTATCATCTCTACACTGGTTACCTACTGAGTTCCAAATGAATTACAAAGTATTACTACTGACCTATAAAGCCCTAAATGGTTTAGCTCCTGTTTTAATGGACCTTCTATCGCCCTACAATCCATTGCGCTCTTTAAGATCACTAAATTCAAGGATTCTGGTCATTCCTAGGATATCTAAGTCCACTAAAGGAGGGAGGGTGTTCTCACATTTAGCTCCTAAACTCTGGAATAGTATTCCTGATATTGTTTGAGGCTCAAACTCGCTGTCCCAGTTTAAAACTAGACTAAAGACGCATCTCTCATTCACGTAATGCTTCCTTTTATACTACTGTTGAATCAGACTGAATGCATTAATATTATGAACAGCAGCTATGCTAATTATCTCGCATCTGATTTCCTGCTTTTATCTCGGGACACTCGTCCCGAGGTAAATAGCGTTCGTCAGCTCCAGTTTGTATCCAGCCTCTAACAGAGACTTCAGATGCTCCAAAACCTGCAATAAGATGACTAAACGCCTGTGAAAAGACGACTCGACTCCGGCAATATGTTGTGTCCTAAATTAATATATGAGTAACTAACTGTATTTTTTTCTATGTACATTTCTGAAATGCACTTTCTGTAAAGCAAATACATTTGAATTGAATATCACGAAAAGATATGGTTATATCCTCACCAAAAATCCTTTTATCGATTTTTTACAAAACTCCAAAACATAACTATACTGTAGGTCTATATACAATTCACTGAAATGAACACTAAATGCAGTAAAACACCAACAAGTGCCACTCACCGGACATTTCATTTCTGAACTGACGTGACATAGATAGATCATCTTCCATGCTGTATTGATGT
Organism: Cyprinella venusta; assembly: GCA_038021265.1. Lineage (NCBI taxonomy): Eukaryota > Metazoa > Chordata > Actinopteri > Cypriniformes > Leuciscidae > Cyprinella > Cyprinella venusta. The sequence goes on along the minus strand of CM075873.1, from coordinate 22,978,125 downwards.
GCTTTTGAAAAAAGAAAGAAAAGAAACAAAAAGAAAATCATTTTATGTTCTCAACAAACATAGTGGGCCCTATTTTAACGATCTGAAACGCAAGTGTCAAAGCGCAAAGCGCAAGTAACTTTGTGGGCGGGTCCCGGCTCTGTTGCTATTTTCCCGGCGGGATAAATGCCTCTTGCGCCTAGCGCAAATCTAAAAGGGGTTGGTCTGGAGTAGCTTCATTATTCATAGGTGCGGTTTGGGCGTAACGGAAATAAACCAATAAGAGCATCATATCACATTCCCTTTAAGAGCGTGATGAACGAGGTGCGCTTGTTCCATGGCGCAATACTAGTTTAACGGAGCATTTACCAGACGCGCTTCAGCATCGGTCCACAGCCGATGTTCTCGTCAGGGCCGTAAAAGAAAGAGAAGGGACATTGGGGATGGGACAAACACACCCAAATTAGCTTCGGTTAAACATGCATATAATAACTTGGGTAAATGTGTAAGTTTTATGCCTATTTTTCCCATCATCATGGACACAACAATTATTTCCCTTATGTTTATATATTTTTTCTTATAATAATATATCATTTGCAAAAAGTAAAATGCATCTGTGTAGATGAGAGAATCATCTACAGTGTATGCGCGTTGTTCACTCTCTGTATTATGGCCAAGCAGGCGCGCTTAAAATAGCATTATGAACAACGCGCCACTGACTTTAGACCAGGTTTTTTATGGTCATTGGCGCAATTGTTTTCTAGAACTGCAAAATAGCACTAGAAATTGTTTGCGCCGACACACGCCTCCTTTTTGCGCCAACCCGCCCATGGAGCGCAAGTTCATTTCCTAGTTTACCGACGTGCGTCTGTGGAGGAAAAAAACCCGCTTTGCGCGCGTGCAAAATAGGAATGATAAATGCGTCAGTGTATAAAGTCATTTGCGCCGGGTGCAAGATAGAGCCCATTATCTATTTATCTTTATGTCCATGTATTTAGAGAATATGTTTGGCTCGGCTCAGCTGGTAGTCCAGAATGGCTCAACATCAAGAATGTTAATGCATTTCATATTGGGAAGTGTTGCAGAGATATTAACAATAAATAGATTACTGTTCTGCAGAGCATGTGAGGAAGGAATGCAGATGAATTACACCTAAGAACAGCTCATGACACACTGAGCGCTGCACTACCTCCTGCTTACTCTCTCGGTTCCTTCAGTGCATCTACAGTAGTGTCTAAACATGTCTGTTTTAATTATTTAAAAATATGTATTAATTATTTAACTGTTTGGAAGGCAGCACTATATTGATATTCCTTAAACATTCAGGTTTAGGTTTGTTTTGAACCCTAAATAACTAAATGCAATTCAGATGCTGAAGGACAAAACTCTGTAGCTGCATATCATTTACACAGAACTTAATTGCTAAATATAAAATGCTTATAGGGTGGTGTAAGCTTATATAAGCTTATATAGGGGGTGGTGCTCCTATAAGCTTATATAGGGGGTGGTGATGGTGCAGTGGATAAGACACATACCTTTGGTGTGAGGGACTTGGTTCAAATCCACTGTGAGACACCAATGTGTCCATGAGCAAGACACTTAATCCCTAGTTGCTCCAGAGGTGTGCGACCTCTGACATATATAGCAATTGTAAGTCAGTTTTGATAAAAGTGTCAGCTAAATGAATACATGTAAATGTCAGTATTACCTTACAACTGTTTTGGTCTCTTGCAAGCACTGGTATTTCCACCTGGAAATAAAAATGACTTTTACTTGTAGGATCAACTGTTACAGGGCTTTAGATTGGGGTAGATTGCGATTTGGTAGATTGAGTGCTTTCAGATATCTGTAAATGTTAAAATGACAGATAGAAAATCTTTATTAGGAATATAAATGGACTGGAAATGGTGATAAGATCAATAGTGGCATAAAAAATAAATAAATAAATAAATAAAAACCTTCTGGTTTGTGTTGTAAATGTAATTTGTTGCCTATATAATACCAACCTTTTAAAGGATTAGTTCACCCAAAAATGAAAATGTTGTCATTAATGACTCACCCTCATGTGGTCCCAAGCCCATAAGACCTCAGTTCATCTTCAGAACACAGTTTAAGATATTTTAGATTCAAGGCCATTGCACACTGAGTCCGAAATTCGCATCCGAAATTTTCGCACGTTAAAAAAAAAAAAAAAAAATCAACCTCACGTTATGTCAATCACGCTTGCACATTGCCTCCGAAACTTTCGTCCGTCATAAAAAAATCTGGATCGGGTTCGATTTTCTGCGTTTTTCGCATCCACAGCCAGCATTTTGAGAGTTTTTTACAATTCAGGGCCGGGAGAGCTTGTTCCGCACATCATATGCGCAGTGCTTTCAGTTTTCAATTTGATCAAGTGTTTATATGTTCTCTTCTCTCGGTTGGATTATGAAAGGAATAACCTCCCCTTTCAATCAGACTGAAATTTCGGATCAATTGATGTGTGATTGAGCAGCCAATTTGATAACTAATGTATTATTTGGGTACAATATATAACCTGCAGCCTATACAGCTGTTCTGTCTGCCCAGTTCTTCCGCGCGTACGTGTGTGTGTGTGTCTGTGTGTCCTGTCCATACCTTAGACATACTGACAGTCTCTGTTCAGAATCGATTGGTTCATGGAAATTGGTGGTTTTTAAAATGTGGCTCCACAATCGCAAGCAATTGCATCACACTGTTCCACTGACATTCTGAGGTAAATTTTGAATCGCTCGGCATAAATTCGCAACTCATTGATAAGGAGGTGCTTCCTCTCGGCGCAATTTCAGGATTGGATGGACGCAATATTTTCTCTTTCTTCTCGAGAGGACAACAAAATCATCCTCACTGCTTGACGAATCCATTTTGTATTTTTGCGTTTTTTTCCCCGCAAAGGTTTAATAAATACGCATCGGATTCAGTGTGCAAGGTTTCTGTGCGTGATGAATTTTAAGGCTGACGAACACGAAAAAACGCATACGAAAATTTCGTACTCAGTGTGCAATGGCCTTTAGTCCGAGACATTTCTGTCCCTCCATTGAAAATGTATGTACGGTATACTGTCCTTGTCTAGAAAGGAAATTTAGACATCATCAAAGTAGGCCATGTGACACCATTGGGTTAGTTAGAATGTTTTAAAGCATCGGAAATACATTTTGGTCCAAAAATAACAAAAATTACGAATTTATTCAGCATTGTATTCTCATCCGGTTTTGTGGTCAAGCCGTTCACGAGTCCGCAGTGACGTAATGACGTAAGACGCTGCTGACGTGTATCTGGTGCATCCATGTATTCAGGTTCAAATAAATATGGCTGGGCAAAAAAAAATCAAGTCTTCCTCTGTGTCGAAATCCTTGACATGTTTGCGAAGATTGTTTTGTTACCTCGTGTGTCTCCCTCTGACTGTAAACGAAGCTCAGGCGCACTGATAACACGTCAGCAGCATCTTAAGTCAGCAGCGTCACTGAACGTAGCTTGACAACAGAACCGGAAGACAATGCAATGCTGAATAAAGTTGTAGTTTTTGTTATTTTTGGACCAAAATGTTTTTTCGTTGGTTCAAAACATTCTAACTAACCCACTGATGTCACATGGACTACTTTGATGATGTCTCTATTTCCGTTCTGGACAAGGACAGGATACTGTACATTTTCAATGAAGGGACAGAAAACTCTCGGACTAAATCTAAAATATCTTAAACTGCGTTCCGAAGATGAACGGAGGTCTTATGGGCTTGGAACGACATGAGGGTGAGTCATTAATGACGTAATTTTCATTTTTGGGTGAACTAACCCTTTTATGGACATACAGATAACTATATGCATTTGTGCTTGCTTACTTTACATTGTTCTGCCTCGAAGCAACTTGACTAAGAGCCATTTAGAGCCATTACAAGCAATGAGATGAAGGGAGAACGCTTTATGCAGCAGCTTTTATTGACTGTTAGATTTCCCAGGCTTCAAATCATGACCTTTAGTTTAGTGGGGGGACCGTTCTGGCTCAGTAGAGCAACTGACGTTATGTCCCAAAACTTAGCCATCAATCATTCCATCCCTCTGTTTTTCACCTCCTACCACTTCACTCCTGAGGCAATGCCTGTCCTGAGCTCATGCATATTCATAACATGGGTCATGTGCTCTGGAGGGGCCATCAGTCACTATTAGCACATCAAGAAAGTTTTAAAAGATTCAGCCATAGTTTTAAAAAAAAGTACTTCCAAAACTATTTCATGAACCAGTTTCACAGTGTGCGATTTTGGCAACAATTTGGCCATCTGAGACAAACTTTGAGAATCCTTAAAGATTCTTTTTATATCCTGGCTCAAAATCTAAAGTCTTTAATCGCTAGTTTTGCACGTTCGTCAACAGCAGATTAATGACCATTACGATCCAACTTCTCCTATGGAAACCATCCAATCATAAACCAATAGGAGAGAGAATTAGTGGACTTTCATGCTAAATATTTGCTGCTGACACTTTCTAGTAACTTTGCAACTACATGCCAACTTATTCTTCTAAACCTAACCCCAACATAAGCAACAACACAACAGAAAGAAGCAACAACACAACGGAAACAAGCCACAATGGATACATTATTAACTAACTCTAACACCTAACTCTTCGTAAGACCGCCGACTCTATAGAACAGTGGCAAAGAAAACTTGTGGCTTATCGCTTGATTTTTTTTTTGTGTGTGTGTGTTGTGGCTTGATTTCATTGTTGTGTGGCTTGTTTTTGTTCTGTCGTGGCTTGTTTCCGTTCTGTTGTGGCTTGATTTCATTGTGTTGTGGCTTGATTTTGTTGTGTTGTGGCTTGTTTTCGTTGTGTTGTTGCTTGATTTCATTTTGTTGTGGCTTGATTTCGTTGTGGCTTGATTTCATTGTGTTGTAGCTTGATTTCATTGTTTTGTGGCTTGTGTTCGTTGTGTCATGGCTTGTTTCCATTGTTTTGTGGCTTTTTTCTGTTGTGTTGTGGCTTGATTTCATTTTGTTGTGGTTTGATTCTGTTGTCTTGTGGCTTGATTTCATTGTTTTGTGGCTTGTTTTCGTTGTGTCATGGCTTGTCTACATTGTGTTGTAGCTTGATTTCATTATGTTGTGGCTTGATTTCATTTTCTTGTGGCTTGATTTTGTTGTGTTGTGGCTTGATTTCATTGTTTTCTGGCTTGTTTTCATTGTGTCATGGCTTGATTTTTGTTGTTTTGTGGCTTGATTTCATTGTTTTGTGGCTTGTTTTCACTGTCATGGCTTGTCTCCATTGTGCTGTGGCTTGTTTCTGTTGTGTTGGGGCTTGATTTCATTATGTCGTGGCTTGATTTTGTTGTGTTGTGGTTTGATTTCATTGTTTTGTGGCTTGTTTTCGTTGTGTCGTGGCCTGATTTCATTGTGTTGTGGCTTGATTTTGTTGTGTCGTGGCTTGTCTCCTTTATGTTGTGGCTTGATTTTATTGTGTTGTGGCTTGTTTTTGTTGTGTCGTGGCTTGTCTCCTTTATGTTGTGGCTTGATTTCATTGTGTTGTGGCTTTCATTGTTTTGTGGCTTGTTTTCGTTGTGTCATGGCTTGTCTCCATTTATGTTCTGGCTTGTTTCCGTTGTGTTGTGGCTTGATTTCATGTTGTTGTGGTTTGATTTCATTGTGTTGTGGCTTGTTTCTGTTGTGTTGTGGCTTCGTTTCATTTTGTTGTGGCTTGATTTCATTGTTTTGTGGCTTGTTTTTGTTGTGTCGTGGCTTGATTTCATTTTGTTGTTGCTTGATTCATTTTGTTGTGGCTTGATTTCATTGTTTTGTGGCTTGTTTTCGTTGTGTCATGGCTTGTCTACATTGTGTTGTGGCTTGTTTCTGTTTTGTTGTGGCTTGATTTCTTTATGTTGTGGCTTGATTTTGTTGTATTGTGGCTTGATTTAATTGTTTTGTGGCTTGTTTTCTTTGTGTCGTGGCTTGTCTCCATTGTGTTGTGGCTTGATTTCATTGTGTTGTGGCTTGTTTCTCTTGTGTTGTGGCTTGATTTAATTTTGTTGTGGCTTGATTTTGTTGTGTTGTGGCTTGATTTCATTGTGTTGTGGCTTGATTTCATTGTTTTGTGGATTGTTTTCATAGTGTCGTGGCTTGTTTCCGTTCTGTTGTGGCTCATTTAAAATATTAACACAGGTTAAGTGTTATAAGCTCAAATGCTCGCCTTGCTCTGTTCTGTGATGCACGTTCGTGACTCTCCTGTTCAAACTCGTTCATCAAAACGAACAAACCTTTTTCAAAGTCATTTCATTGATTCAACGAACGAATTGAACGAGTTGACTCAGAAAAAGATTTTTTCATTTTGATGAACGAGTTGGAACAAGTCACGAGTCACGAACGTGCGTCACAGAACAGAGCAAGGCGAGAATTTGAGCTTATAAAACTTTGCTATTTATTAATTTTTTAATGAGCGATCGTTTCGCTTGATAAGACCCTTATTCATCGTCTGGAATCATTTAAAGCCCTTTGAACTGTTTGCAGTTTGCACTGAAACTGTCTTTTGGACCTTGAACCGTTAGGTTACCAGTAAAGTGCAGAATGTTTACATCAAAAACCTTAATTTCTTTTCGACTGAAGACATAATGACGTATATTTTGGATGACATGGGTGTGAGTAAATTATCAGCAAGTATTTTTTTTTTTTTAAAGTGAACTACTCCTTTAAGTATTCTCGTATAACGGTTGTTGCGAAAGTCTTTACTTCCCTATTGTGACGTATGTCCAAGTTAAACGTTTTCATAGACAAGAAAGAAATGTAGAGAAGAACTTGCATTTGTTTATGCGGATTATTTGGATGGTTGTGTTTTGCTATTGATGGATTGATTGGATGGTTGTGGTTGTCGTTGGTGGATCTCTTTGAGTGACAGGTTGTCTCTCCCACGGCAGTAAACATCATCAGAGAAAAGAAGAGACGCCGCTGTAAGAAGGATGGAAAGACTCCACAAAAACAAGAATTGTCCAATGTGATTTCATGGTAACTTTATGATTTCAACATAGCAAAATATTACGCAAATAAACCCGAGCAATTCCAAGAGAGTCCTCTCACCATTGATGCTCGGCCCTAATTATTCCTTCCATGGAAAACAAGTTGTGTGCATTTCAGTATGAGTAATAATCAGGTATGTACTTAAGTCATGTCAGACGAGGCTGTGGTATTAAAAAATCTTCAGACTAGCAAACTAGCAGACTTTCATTGCTAATTCAAGCTTGTGGAAAGAGCAGAGTCAGTTTTTTTTTTTCATTTCTCATTTAGTCATATGATCCATTTGAGTAATTTAGTGCTTTAGTGATGAAGTTACGAATTTATAAGGAGGAAGGATCTTAGTGGGTGTAAAGACAGGCAGGTTTATGTGTAGAGAATGAGAAATACTTCCAGGCACAAGCCTTTAGAGAACTGCAAGCAGGGGCTGCAATCAGCAGCAAGATGCAGGTGCTGTCTGTACAATGGCAGTTAAATATGGGGGAATTCAGGTTGATTGGGACACTTTCCCCTAGTTATTTCAATGGCAAAAAGTGTCCCAATCAATTTAATGTTCTGACTTATACAGTAAGACATATCGTGAAGTCGGACACTTTCTGCTTCCCGTAGTGATGCTTGCACTTTGTTAGCATACTTTACCACAGCTGAAGTGAAATAAATGCATTTTTTGTCAAAAACACTAATGGACAGATGTATTTAATGCTTTATGTACTGCTATTTGTACAAGAGTAAAGTTGAACAGAAACCTATTAGGCCTAATTTTTAAAATAATTACAAGTTTTCTAGAAAATAATTAAAACAGTATGTTAAGAATGTTAAACGAATATAACTTCAAAACATGCAAGCAAGTAGCAAATAATAAAGAGGAGCATAGAAACTTGTAACAAACAACAAACAAAACTGCATTCACGCGCATCTCTTGTCCTGTCCATTTAATCCCTTAAGACATAACTGGCTGTGTTTACATTAATTTTGCACAAGTAGCCCTACATTAAACCACGGAGACGCACTGCCGCGTGCGCGAGCAGTCTACACAAACAAAGCGCGTGTGAGGATTTGAAATTGAAAGCAGTCTTCGGTTAGTGAGGTTCATATTTTAAATATATAAGTCCACTGCATTCCAAACCATATAAATGATGACTTCGTAGAGCATTCGTAAGGAAAATACCGTTGGGCGAGACGGCACACTTCAAATGTAACATCAAACAAAGTGTTTGTCTCTCACAGTGCGTGCAATGAAGCCAGCTGTGAATGTCCTCGTAATTCGCTTCAATCTTTCCGAACTTTATGAAAGATTATTTTACGGAAGGTTTGAGTGGTGTTTGTAGGCCTATGTCAGAGATTGGAAGCAAGCAGAATACGGGTGTTTCTAAAGCAAACTCAGCGTTATTGCACATCTGGTTAAAAACTAAACTCAGAGTCGATTCTGAAATTCTTTTTTTTTTAATTCTTTTTAATTTTTTTTTTCTCCCACCCCTAAAACCTATTCTATTTAAATACCAATGTAGTGGGGTCTACGTTTTTTTTTTCTCTTTTTTTTCAGTTTTATTTAGGTAAATATGAAACAATATAACATTGCCACTTCATGAAAAGAGCTTTTACTGTTCTAAAAAAAACATATTTGTGAGCTTCAGGCTATGTTTACATGGAAACAGTACTGAAGAGAAAACGCAAAAGTGTCGTTGCGTCGTCACTTTTTATTCTGCGTTTAGACGAGCGTTTTGTGTGGGAAATCCGCGTGCAAATGGTGACGCAAAAGTGTGTGAAATTCAATGTAGTATGCACTTCAGGGGGCTAGGAGTGCACACAACCTTCACTTTCAAGCAGACTTTTGCGTTTTTATCGTTTACATGGGAACGCGGCGGTGGAGCGTTTTTAAGATTTCCACTCTGGAGGGTGGTTTCACTTTTTTGCGTTTTAAAGCCTCAAAAACGCCGTCGCCGTGTAAACGAAAGGCACATCCGATAAAATATTTTTACGTTTTCACCCACGAGGGTTCTCGTGTAAACAGGGCCTCAGTGGAACTGAAGGTGTCACAACTGACAAGAAACAAATGTGATCGTTGTCATGCGGTGAATTCAGCCAATCGTGACACAATTGTGTCTTCATCAGAGTTCATGCAGCCGCTCTGGAGAGGCTGCACTGGCTGAGTCCTCCGACTGCTCTCGAATCGCTCTCGTGGTGTTTTGTTGGCATGCGTCGCAGTCTCTTGACGTCGGCGCTGTCTCAAGTTGGGCAAAATTTATAACCGGCATGCACTGCTTTAAGTCAGCTGCCGATCGTTCTCCTCTCATGTTAGACCTGAACAGTACATGTTGATAATGTATCTGTGTTTAAACTAATCTCATTTAAACATTTGATTGCAAGATGCAAAAAATAAATCATGTGCGTTCTGTGGGAAGATTTATGCACTCATCCGAAGCGCGCATGCAAATATTGAGTTTTTTTCATATATATATATATATATATATATATATATATATATATCGATATATCAAAATCATCTTCCATTGCGATTTCCTGTATATCTAAATATGTTTAGTGAAAGGTAAAACTTCCGAAATCTTCGTGTAAACAATGCGTGACGTAGACACGCGAGAGATCACTTCCGCCGTAACGTCTGGAGACGGTTCAGTTGGACATCTGATTCAGATCAGTTTGACGGCTGTTAACAAGAGGTAAAAACTATATAAATACTGTTCGTTTTCTCACACAAACTGCTCGTTTCGTGTCTTAGGTCATCAGTGTGTACTTGCAGTCAAGAGTCATTAAATCACGTTTAATTTTGACTTCTCTGTGCATGCTCTTTGAGGTGGACCCCCTAAAACTGCATTATAGGACTGACAGACAACACTGGTTTGACCGAAAAATGTCAAAATTGAAAATACTGTGGAAACAAAGACACCTACATCTTGGATGCCCTTGAGGTAAGCTAAAACACATCACAAATTAATTTCAAAGTGAACTATCCCTTTAAAATAGAGTTATTACAAGTGCAATATGCCATCAAAGAGAACTGAAATTTAGTATTCACAAACTGACAGCTTTCTGTGTGCTGCTAAATGGTCAAATACACACAAGTAGGTCCCACTTTATATTAAGTGGCTTTAAGTACTATGTACTTGCATTGTTCTTATTTTTCAATGTACTTGTATTGTAAAACACTTTTGCTGCCATTGAGGAGTGATGCAGGTAAGGTTAGGGACAGGTGTGGTGGTATGGGTAGGTTTAAGGGTGGGTTAAAGTATAAGGGATGGGTCAGCTGCAGATGTATTAGTTACAGCTGTAATTACATGCTGGTATTTTTAAAATACAAGTACAATGTAAAAACATGCATGTACACAATAAGGCCATTGTATCAAATTATTCGTTTCAGTGTAAGTACATAGTACACTTAATATAAAGTGGGACCCAAAAGGATGTCAAAACCTGAGTCATTGAGTATATTGTGACACTTATTTGAACTATTATGGTGGACGGGATTATAGAGATTAAAATTGGTGCTAAATCAGTTGATGTTATTTATGGACACATTGCAATTAAATTGCTACAAAATTATATTTTCTTCATTAAAGAGTGTTGTTGTTGTTTTTTACATTTCCGTGATCTTGCTTCAACTCCCATTTCTGCAGCAGAGCATGTTTGGTTTTTTATCTGCCGTTCCTCATGATTACGGGATAACAATTCCCATTAGACCTATAGAACACCACTTACCAGCTCTTATCACAATCTAGCACTGAAGCATTTCAATCTCAAAGATGAGCACTTAATTACTTCCCTGCTATTCTTCACACTCGTTTTCCCAAAGCTAGAAATAATTACTAATTAACAACTTGCGAATTGCAACATACACCCTGCCTCCAACAACAGAAAAATGTCTCATTTTGCGTGCACTATGTTGTAGACCAGAAAGTTTATCTTGTGAGCGCACAAGCAGAGTTAAACTTTGAACGTAAACAGTCTTGTCCCTCAGGACGGCATGCGAAGGCCTGTACATAGCCAGATGGAGCTCAGAATCCTGTCTAATCGTGCTGATATTGATTTGTGTTGTGGAAAGGCTTTGAAACATGACTCATTACTGTGCATGTGAGGCTTTCGTTCTCAAAGAAAGTCATCCATATTACCCAATTATGGATCGCAATTTGACTCTTGAGCATCCAGTTCTGAGGATCCATTGAGTGTAATTAGGCAAGATTGGATTTGTTTATGGAATATACTAGCCCGGGCTCATTACAAAAACGTACCTGTTGCAACATTTTTGCAAAACGCAAAATATATTGCTTTGTGCACTCTTCACGACAGTTTCAAAGTGAAATGTCCAGTAAGTGGTGCTAAAAGCGTGTTTTAGTAATTTCCTGGAACAGGTGAACATGAATATAGCGATGCTTTATTACAATGGTGTTTGTACGTTTCACTGCAGTTCTGAACTCAAATGTCCAGTGGGTGGCGCTAAAAAGCTCAATGCTCCATTTTAAAATAAGATACACATATACTAAACCCTAAACCTACCAAATAGTGTTAACAAAAGCAAATGTGACATAACTCAATCGTAACCATGGCATTTTAGCTTGTTTTGAACTCTTTTATTGTGACTCGTCTTTCATGGGATTTGTACCCGAGATCGCAAGTACAATTCTATACCAGCTGAGCTACCGAGCAAGCTTCCCAGATAGCAAACTGACATTGAATCAACGTGGAAATATGACATCGAAACAACGTTGATCTGACATTGTTTTGCTCATCGAATTAACGTTGAACCAACGTCAGACACGTCATTCTTCAAAACTAACGGAAAAATCGACTTGAAATCAACGTTATTTCAACGTTAGGAAAGCAAACCAATTTTCGATTTTCATTTAGCTTTGAAGAATGCCGCGTCTGACGTTGGTTCAACGTTATGGTTCAATGGTTCAATTCGATGAGCAAAACAATGCCAGATCAACGTTGTTTCGATGTCATGAGAGATGTCGTTTCCACGTTGATTCAATGTCAGTTTCCTGTCTGGGTTAGTACATAAGTAAAACCAAACATATAGCCCGTGTGTCCACCAAAGCGTTTTTCCACGCGCCTGGCGTTTGTTTTCAATTGTTTTCAATGGGAGCGCCGTGTTTTTTAAACGCCATGAGCGTACCGAGGTGCTGAGCGTTTTTTTCACGCTGAAACGCCGAGCGCCCGGCGTTTTTACTGGTCGCTGGGAGTTGAAAAATGTTCAACTTTGGATAAAACGCAGCGCTCATCACTGTCAGTTCTTACACAGCCGTCCAATCACAGTGGAGGAGGGGCGGGACTAGACCACACCGACCAACAGTCACAACATTCAAACTGCTGCGGATATTCTGTATCATAGCAATGAAACGTATCAACAGAAAAAACGCTGCGCTGCCAAAACGCTCTCAAGCGCCCAAAGCACGGCGTCTTCAGCAGAGCGGCTAGCGTTTTCAGCTGGCTAAAAACGCTTTGGTGGACACACGGCCATAGAGCTGGTTAATGATCCAAAGTTGCAGACTCCAAATTATATTCGTTTAGAAATCATATGCTATGGTAAAAAAAAAAAAAAAAGTTTTGGATAATCCATAATCTGCCCATGTAATTATAATTGTGTGTGAAAATTATTCCAAATTCTTGCTGTTGTTACTAGCTATGTTTCCATCGACACGTTTTTATCAGAATTAAGTGATATCGAATGAAAAATACCTTATGGAAACAGTAAAATTTGATGAAATTTCATGAAAATCGACTCAAATGAAATACGTTCGGTCTCATCGGATTTTATCTTGATCGATATACGGCTAATGCGATAAAAGCTGATGGAAATGTTATTTGCCGAATAAATAATGGATTGTGATTAAGTTTAAGGCCCTTTTATGGTTGCAACATGCCAGAAGACGAGTTAATTTCCGGCCAGTCTGTTTGTGCACACATGGCGGATGTCAACAAAGACAGATGTAAGTGGACAAAGCAAAAAAAATGCTTCAACCAAAGGGTTTCCGTGAACCACGATCTCCCAGAACTGATGGAGCGCTGTCGTTCCCACACCACAGTCACCTCCGCTGTCGTCGGGCATTTACGTGCATCGGCATCATCATAGCAATGTTTATAGCGTCGTTGTTTTCTTAGGTTAGTTTTGCTAGTTTTTACGTGGCTTGGTTGAATTCTAATGTAGAATGTGGTGTTATTTCTTGTTAACAGACTGCGGCGCTGCTAAGTATACACACCGTTGCCATGGACGCATTTCAGAGACGGAACAGACTATTTTCTTTAGCAGAAGCAGTACTCGTTTTTAAATCAATAAACTCGTTTTTAAGTCAACATTTTGTGTCAAATTATTATTTATTTATTTATTTGGTTGATTTATATGTAATAAGCAGGATAATATATAGCGAGGCGGTTGTTATAGCGAATACAACCCCTTCAACAACCGCCTCGCATACATTATCCCATACATATGTCTATATCAGCTGGCACATAAGCATTATTAGGCTTCAACTTGTGAAATATTGATCATTTGTTGGTAGGCGCGATCTGTTTTGTCTAACAAAACTTTGTTCGCAAATGTTTGATTGAATGTTGTTCAATTCAGTGCCAAAATGAATGGAAACACCTTAAAATGTCTCAAATCAATTCGATATACCAATTTGATCGCAAAACAGCATGTGAAGTCATTACGTACTGGTTTTTATTCGCTTTAAAGCCGTTTGATGGAAACACAATTTCACCAGCTTTATTCGCATGTGTTTTTTTTTACCGAACTTCAGATAATTCGATTGACAAGTGGATGGAAACATGGCTACTGTCTATATGCATGTATTGCTACGCATTTTCATTTAGCAAAAATGTTGTCCTAGGTACGTTGTACAAAATTGCACAAGAACATAATTTTCTAGAAATGGGATGTGAGACCTTATATTTACAACAGACGTACAATTTTTGCCTGGAATATATTAACAGAATAGGTACCTGTTAGTTTTAAAGTAATTAAATGATAAATAATTTGCTTGTGCCCCTTTATTACCAAAAACATAACGTATTGTTCCCTTACCTACACCGAGGTACGCTATAATTACAGAAACACTGTAATTTTGGTTTACTTACGAAGTTATTTGCAGGTTGTATATCTCCTTGTTACCCCTTTATTACCCAAAACTTAGCATATTGTTCCCTTATACCAACACGGAAGTGTGCTATAATTGCAGAAACGTACACCTCAATTTCGGTGTACTTACGCAGTTGTTTGCGGGTCGTAAAATAAAGTCTTACAAACTTCACAAAGAAAACTACAATGAAGTATACTGAAATATTTCTCTCAATGAAACATTGCCTTTTTCAAATTAAAGTATAAACTGCATACATTTTGTGTAACCTCATAATAATGTAAATGCTTAAATGCTTTGACAGCCTGACATACTGTATGTCATTAGTGTGTTTTAAATCAGTTTTTGGCTTATGAACAGACCCCCTCAGATCATAATTGAAAGTGTGTTGCCCTCCAGTGACCTCGAGCTGAGCAAATGAGAAAACAGCTTCAAATTAACAAACCATGTTCAATAAATCGAAGAGATATTAACACCTGTGTTTTGTATTTGAGAGCAACAGCCTGAAACACTGCTGAATACTTGTTAACTACTAGGTGCTTTTTCAACCTTTTGTATAAAGCCCTGACAGTATGAAGGAGTGAGAGCACATTGTTACTGACAGTCACAGGGAACAGGAACACAAGCAGAGACTCAATCTCTCATTGATATTGTGGTGCAATGCACCATGCATCTACTATTAAGATCCACTGTCAACATCTTCGTTGGCTGGGCCTCCATGTACAATAACTACAGCAACTGACAAAAATCTTGGACATGTCAGGCTGCAGTGGCTGTGATAGTTGAAGAAGCTGTACAATAGATTCGGAAACTTGCCAAACATCCATTTCTTTGCTTCCCCTACTGTCAGCATGAATCATATAATACTACAAATCCAATGCTCCTAGAAATTGAGTGGCTGAGATCTGTGAGCCTATGGGCCCATGACTGAGCCAAACATCTAAGTAATGATGCCTGAAAACAAAAAGTAGTGTTATTCAATCAGGAGTTTGTAAGCTGTAGATAAAGACAGTCACAGTGGGTATGGCTTCAGAGTGTCATTAATTTTATATACAAATATATTAAAATGGGGACATTAATCGTCCAAGGGAAATATCATGTTTTAGGGGAGATGTTTTTCTTCCATGATGAGGAAATGTCATCATTCGGTCAAGGAAGGGGCAGGGTCTAGAGGCTACATGCACACCTTCACATGCTAAAGTTTCTAGTGATCCTGAGGTCCTGGATTGCCTGGTTCAGGCGTCTATCATGGCAGCCATCCAGGAGCAGGATTGAACATCGCTGTTTTGTCATAACTCCCCTTATGCAACATGACATCATGACTTTTGCGTCAACATACACGCCACTTTCAAGTCAAGTAGCGTGTTATCTATACGCATTTTGAGCTATCCGCGTGTATGTGCGTATGTGTACGCCGTTTAATGTCCGAGCGAAATGAAGCAAAATGTAGATCTACATCTAGGGAGCTATATTTTTTTTTTTCCTAGGATTGTTGGGGAAGACTCATTAATGCTATTAACCTCAGTGACGGGTAGGTTTAGGGACAGGGTTGGGGTAGGTCATATATTTATACAGTAATGTAATGTTAAGTGAACAGCATTCATAAACACGCTGAAAAGCGATTATGCAAGTTGATAGCACGCCAAAAATGCAAATACGAATTGGCATGTAATACATACGCCATTTGATGAGATCAGTCTGCCTTACGAGGAGTTTATTCAAGTGCACTATTAGTACTAAAAAATAAAGTATACTTTCAGTCTACTTTTATACTTCTCAGAAATATGCTTAAACTTGCACTTAAGTTTAGTTGACTTACAGCCCTAAGTAAATTTTGACTATTTACTCAATCTTTTGATTTAGATAGGGTTAAAAGTATAATTAAGTATGCTTGTATATAAGTATATTTGGGTTGTAGTTGTTTACTCTTCAATGAGTAGTCCATTAAATATATATATTTTTTTCATATATTTTTGCATAGTCTTATAAACTTTTACACAACCACTAACTGAATTTTTATGGCTATCCATGTTTTCACTGTCATATGATAGAAGGCACTATTATGCATATTCTACTACAGAATCAGGATCAGTATCTATCTATCTATCTATCTATCTATCTATCTATCTATCTATCTATCTATCTATCTATCTATCTATCTATCTATCTATCTATCTATCTATCTATCTATCTATCTATCTGTCTGTCTGTCTGTCTGTCTGTCTGTCTGTCTGTCTGTCTGTCTGTCTGTCTGTCTGTCTGTCTGTCTGTCTGTCTGTCTGTCTGTCTGTCACTAGGAAAGACTCCATCCATCCATCCATCCATCCATCCATCCATCCATCCATCCATCCATCCATCCATCCATCCATCCATCCATCCATCCATCCATCCATCCATCCATCCATCCATCCATCCATCCATCCATCCATCCATCCATCCATCCATCCATCCATCCATCCATCCATCTATCCATCCATCAATCCATCATAAGCTGTCTGTCTATCTATGCCCACCACCACCTCCTTCTGTCTATGGGTACTTCTCATTTCTTATTTGTGCATCCTCGTTTCCTTTCCTTGTTTCCTTTCCTTGCGTCTCAGCTCCACCCCCTGTAGGACGCGAGGGAAGGAAGCGAGGAAAGGAAAGGAGGACAGAGGAATAGAATAAAAGCTTTTTTATATACATTGGAATACTTGATCACTCGAGTGTCACTCCACAGTGTCATCAGCAGCACTAAAAGGATCTGCCCTTATGTTGTTGAAGTTTGGTTTTTTAATAAATTCATAATAAATAATAATAAAGATAGGCTATACTGTTGAAATATTTGAGATGTGTGGTTTATATAAACTGCAAAGGTAAAGTATAAATTAAAATGATTGTGACCGATGTGAAGGGGGAGGAGAATTGACATGTGCGTCACGTTTAGTCAATATAACAGTTCCGCGTAGGATGCACCTGTGCATCCTCGCTTATGACTCCTCAGGAAGCCTCCTCACTCCTCGATCCTCGACTCCTCACGGTGTAATTAGAGAATTGAGATGTCCTTCAAGATGGCTGAGCTCGATCGGTTTCCGGGTCATAGGAGGGAGGACGGAGGAGCGAGGAGACGAGGAGGGATATTGAGAAGCACCCTATGTATGCCCACAACCACCTCCTTCACTTCGAAGGACTCTACCTATCTATATATCTATAATAAGCTGCCTGTCTTGCCTGTCTGTCTCTATCTATGCCTACCTCCTGTCTGTCTCTATCCTGCCTACCTCCTTCAATTGGACTACAAATCTATCTATATACTTACTTATTATCCATCTATCCATCCATCCATCCAGGAGCCACACGTGTAGCCTCCAGAGCATATCCCGGGAGGAATATGCCGCAGTACACCTACCGTAGGGAGGACTTAAGAATACACATATGGCCAAAGGGGACTTCATATGGGAAAACACTGGAGTCACCAACCTAAGGGTGGCTAGAAACTTAACTCCAGGAATGGTAGATGACTTGCCAAGGGAAGACACATGCTCAGAGAGGCTTACAGTGGAGAATACACATGTGACAGTTACCGGGGGGAACCGTACACAAGGAGGCACCTAGCCGGCGTCAACAGTGCAGGAGGACTCAGGGCTTCAACGGAAGACTCAACTGAGGAATTATCGCACTTATCCAGTCAGAGGAGTGGAATGGCGAGCAAGCAAAGACACCTGAGCGGGTCCAGTACTGGCAGAGGCGAGTACACGAGAGGACACAGGCTCCACTCGAAGATTATAGAATCTCGCGAATGTGTTCGGTGTCGCCCAGCCTGCAGCTCTGCAGATGTCTGTTAGCGAGGCGCCATGCGCTAAAGCCCAAGAGGAAGCCACACTCCGAGTGGAGTGGGACGTCACACCAAGGGGGCACGGTCGACCTTGCTGCTGGTAAGCCATAGCAATGGTGTCCACTATCCAGTGAGACAGCCGCTGCTTTGAGACAGCCCTTCCCTTCTGGCTCCCCCCATAACAGACAAAGAGCTGGTCTGAGGTCCTGAAACACCGCGTTCTGTCGACGTAGGCACGGAGCGCACATACCGGACAGAGCAGTGCCAAGGCTGGGTCTGCCTCCTCAAGGGGCAGCGCTTGCAGGTTCACCACCTGGTCCCGGAAGGGAGTGGTAGGAACCTTGGGCACATATCCAGGCCGGGGTCTCAAGATAACGTGAGAGTAAGCCGGCCCGAATTCAAGGCACGCTTCGTCAACGGAGAATGCGTGCAGGTCCCCTGCCCTCTTGATGGAGGCCAATGCAACCAGGAGCGCTGCCTTCATGGACAGAAACTTAATCTCTACCGATTGCAAACAGGGTTTCTGCAGGTTTCAGTAAGTCAAATTTAAGACCTTTTTAAGACATTTTAAGACCAACATGACATCACGACTTTTGCGTAAACATACACGCCACTTTCGAGTCAAGTGGCGTGTTATCTCTACGCATTTTGAGCTGTCCACGTGTATCCGCGTGTATGCGTGTATGTCTACGCCATTAACGTCCGCATCATTCCGCTTGTCTGTACACGCGCGTCAAATGTCCAGTCATAAATGCCATTAACCCCAGTGACGGTTAAGTTTAGGGACAGGGTTGAGGTAAGTCATATATTTATATAACGTTAAGTCAACGGCGTTCATAAACACGCTGAAAAGCGATTATGCGTCTTGATAGCAAGCCAAAAATGCAAATACGAATTGGCGTGTCATACACACGCTACTTCATGAGATCAGTCTGTTAAGACCATAAACATTGAAATTTAAGACCTACACAACGCATTACCAAAAATTTAAATAAGAAAATATTCGGAAAAAAATGATTTCATATAATGTGTGTGTGTGTAGGTGAAATTTGTACTTTGCATTTTATACTGTAAAAACACAATTATAGTTGATTTTAGTCGATCATACCCAGAGATGAAATGGCATGAACATTCCATTTCATGATTACTATGAAATCAATTTGCCAAATGTATGTCTAAACCCAGAAAATAAAATTAGCATGAATATGCACTTTTTGCATAACCCTAACCCTAACATTTACATAAACATTAAAATACCATTAAAAATGATTAAAAACAACTGAAATGTTTTTACAACTGATACCATTAAAAATTATTAATAGTAAAATTTGGGCCGATTTTGCTATTGCGTCTGTCGTTGCTATGCAACCATGCACTGCGCTCTCCATAACGACAAAGACATTTTAGTAGCCAGAGGATTTCCACCACCGAGAAACGCTTGCTTTAACATTAGGTCTTCTACAAGATGTATTCACGGAGAAGAGAAAAACGCCGGTAGTGCTCGGCTGCACCGCGATCCTTCATGTTGACTGAGCTTTCAATGTTGTTACGGAAGTGGCTGATTAGTTGGTTCATCGGTTCGTTTGCGGCATTCTGAATCTGAAATGGTGACATTTTTTCAATCTCGCTGTGGAAGCGACACACCTATATTTGAATGAACTTGAGCGCGCAAACCTGGTGTATGAACGGGCTCTTGGCGAGCTACCTAGTATCGAACCACGAGCTAATACTAGCAGCGTGTTTAAACTAGTTTGAACCCCTGCACTAGAGCTCCGCTTTGTAGGCTACGACTCAATACTTTTTTGCTACTTTGTAATAACTTTCTGCAGCCAGAGTTTTGGCAAATGAACGAGGGTAAAATCTTTTTAAGACCTGACTAAATCAAATTTAAGACCTCAGATGAAAATCTAGCCGTTTTTAAGACTTTTTAAGGCCTTAAATTTTAAGTCCAGAATTTCAGACTTTTTAAGACTTTTTAAGACCCCGCGGACACCCTGTGCAAAGGCTCAAAGGGAGGCCTCTGCAGAGCACTTAAAACTACTGAGAGGTCCCAAGAGGGCACGAGGGGAGGGCGAGGAGGATTCAGTCTCCTCGCTCCCCTCAGGAACCTGATGACCAGGTCGTGCTTCCCCAAAGACTTACCATCTACTGCTTCATGAGACGCGGCAATGGCCGCGACATAAACTTTAAGGGTGGAGGGCGACAGCCTATGCTCCAACCCTTCCTGCAGGAAGGAAAGCACGACACTGATCGGGCATCTCCAGGGGTCTTCTCCACGAGAAGAGCACCAGTTGACGAAGAGGTTCCACTTCAACACATAGAGGTGTCTAGTGGACGACGCTCTAGCGGAAGTGATGGTAGCCGCCACCGCAGGTGGCAGAGTACTCAAACCTGCATCGTCCCATCCAGGAGCCACACGTGTAGCCTCCAGAGCATATCCCGGGAGGAATATGCCGCAGTACGCATACCGTAGGGAGGACTTAAGAATACACTTATGGCCAAAGGGGACTTCATATGGGAAAACACTGGAGTCACCAACTTAAGGGTGGCTAGAAACTTAACTCCAGGAATGGTAGATGGCTTGCCAATGGAAGACACATGCTCAGAGAGGCTTACAGTGGAGAATACACATGTGACAGTTACCGGGGGGAACCGTACACACGGAGGCACCTAGCCGGCGTCCAGAGCATACACACTGGCGCCAGAATCAACAGTGCAGGAGGACTCAGGGCTTCGACGGAAGACTCAACTGAGGAATTATCGCACTTATCCAGTCCGAGGAGTGGAATGGCGAGCAAGCAAAGACACCTGAGCGGGTCCAGTACTGGCAAAGGCGAGTACACGAGAGGACACAGGCTCCACTCAAAGATTATAGAATCTCGCGAATGTGTTCGGTGTCGCCCAGTCTGCAGCTCTGCAGATGTCTGTTAGCGAGGCGCCATGCGCTAAAGCCCAAGAGTAAGCTAGACTCCGAGTGGAGTGGGCCGTCACACCAAGGGGGCACGGTCGACCTTGCTGCTGGTAAGGCAAAGCAATGGTGTCCGCTATCCAGTGAGACAGCCGCTGCTTTGAGAGAGCCCTTCCCTTCTGGCTCCCCCCATAACAGACAAAGAGCTGGTCTGAGGTCCTGAAACACCGCGTTCTGTCGACGTAGGCAGGGAGCGCACATACCGGACAGGGCAGTGCCAAGGCTGGGTCTGCCTCCTCCAGGGGCAGCGCTTGCAGGTTCACCACCAGGTCCCGGAAGGGAGTGGTAGGATCCTTGGGCACATATCCAGGCCGGGGTCTCAAGATAACGTGTGAGTAAGCCGGCCCGAAATCCAGGCACGCTTCGTCAACGGAGAATGCGTGCAGGTCCCCTGCCCTATTGATGGAGGCCAATGCAACCAGGAGCGCTGCCTTCATGGACAGAAACTTAATCTCTACCGATTGCAAAGGCTCAAAGGGAGGCCTCTGCAGAGCACTTAAAACTACTGAGAGGTCCCAAGAGGGCACGAGGGGAGGGCGAGGATGATTCAGTCTCCTCGCTCCCCTCAGAAACCTGATGACCAGGTCGTGCTTCCCCAAAGACTTACCATCTACTGCTTCATGAGACGCGGCAATGGCCGTGACATAAACTTTAAGGGTGGAGGGCGACAGCCTACACTCCACCCCTTCCTGCAGGAAGGAAAGAACGACACTGATCGGGCATCTCCAGGGGTCTTCTCCGCGAGAAGAGCACCAGTTGACGAAGAGGTTCCACTTCAACACATAGAGGTGTTTAGTGGACGACGCTTCTAGCGGAAGTGATGGTAGCCGCCACCGCAGGTGGCAGAGTACTCAAACCTGCCTCGTCCCATCCAGGAGCCACACGTGTAGCCTCCAGAGCATATCCAGGGAGGAATATGCCGCAGTACGCCTACCGTAGGGAGGACTTAAGAATACACATATGGCCAAAGGGGACTTCATATGGGAAAACACTGGAGTCACCAACCTAAGGGTGGCTAGAAATTAACTCCAGGAATGGTAGATGGCTTGCCAAGGGAAGACACATGCTCAGAGAGGCTTACAGTGGAGAATACACATGTGACAGTTACCGGGGGGAACCGTACACACGGAGGCACCTAGCCGGCGTCTAGAGCATATACACTGGCGCCAGCATCAACAGTGCAGGAGGACTCAGGGCTTCGACGGAAGACTCAACTGAGGAATTATCGCACTTATCCAGTCCGAGGAGTGGAATGGCGAGAAAGCAAAGACACCTGAGCGGGTCCAGTACTGGCAGAGGCGAGTACACAAGAGGACACAGGCTCCACTCGAAGATTATAGAATCTCGCGAATGTGTTCGGTGTCGCCCAGTCTGCAGCTCTACAGATGTCTGTTAGCAAGGCGCCATGCGCTAAAGCCCAAGAGGAAGCCACACTCCGAGTGGAGTGGGCCGTCACACCAAGGGGGCACGGTCGACCTTGCTGCTGGCTCCCCCCATAACAGACAAAGAGCTGGTCTGCGTTCCAAAAACACCGCGTTCTGTCGACGTAGGCACGGAGCGCACATACCAGACAGAGCAGTGCCAAGGCTGGGTCTGCCTCCTCGAGGGGCAGTGCTTGCAGGTTCACCACCTGGTCCCGGAAGGGAGTGGTAGGAACCTTGGGCACATATCCAGGCCGGGGTCTCAAGATAACGTGAGAGTAAGCCGGCCCGAATTCCAGGCACGCTTCGTCAACGGAGAATGCGTGCAGGTCCCCTACCCTCTTGATGGAGGCCAATGCAACCAGGAGCACTGCCTTCATGGACAGAAACTTAATCTCTACCGATTGTAAAGGCTCAAAGGGAGGCCTCTGCAGAACACTTAAAACTACTGAGAGGTCCCAAGAGGGCACGAGGGGAGGGCGAGGAGGATTCAGTCTCCTCGCTCCCCTCAAGAACCTGATGACCAGGTCGTGCTTCCCCAGAGACTTACCATCTACTGCTTCATGAGATGCGGCAATGGCCGCGACATAAACTTTAAGGGTGGAGGGCGACAGCCTATGCTCCAACCCTTCCTGCAGGAAGGAAAGCACGACACTGATCGGGCATCTCCAGGGGTCTTCTCCGTGAGAAGAGAACCAGTTGACGAAGAGGTTCCACTTCAACACATAGAGGTGTGTAGTGGATGACGCTCTAGCGGAAGTGATGGTAGCCGCCACCGCAGGTGGCAGAGTACTCAAACCTGCCTCGTCCCATCCAGGAGCCACACGTGTAGCCTCCAGAGCATATCCCGGGAGGAATATGCCGCAGTATGCCTACCGTAGGGAGGACTTAAGAATACACATATGGCCAAAGGGGACTTCATATGGGAAAACACTGGAGTCACCAACCTAAGGGTGGCTAGAAACTAAACTCCAGGAATGGTAGATGGCTTGCCAAGGGAAGACACATGCTCAGAGAGGCTTACAGTGGAGAATACACATGTGACAGTTACCGGGGGGAACCGTACACACGGAGGCACCTAGCCGGCGTCAAGAGAATACACACTGGCGCCAGCAGCAACAGTGCAGGAGGACTCAGGGCTTCGACGGAAGACTCAATTGAGGAATTATCACACTTATCCAGTCCGAGGAGTGGAAGTGCGAGCAAGCAAAGACACCTGAGCGGGTCCAGTACTGGCAGAGGCGAGTACACGAGAGGACACAAGCTCCACTCGAAGATTATAGAATCTCGCGAATGTGTTCGGTGTCGCCCAGCCTGCAGCTCTGCAGATGTTTGTTAGCGAGGCGCCATGCGCTAAAGCCCAAGAGGAAGCCACACTCAGAGTGGAGTGGGCCGTCACACTCAGGGGGCACGGTCGACCTTGCTGCTGGTAAGCCAAAGCAATGGTGTCCACTATCCAGTGAGACAGCCGCTGCTTTGAGAGAGCCCTTCCCTTCTGGCTCCCCCCATAACAGACAAAGAGCTGGTCTGAGGTCCTGAAACACCGCGTTCTGTCGACGTAGGCACGGAGCGCACATACCGGACAGGGCAGTGCCAAGGCTGGGTCTGCCTCCTCCAGGGGCAGCGCTTGCAGTTTCACCACCTGGTCCCGGAAGGGAGTGGTAGGAACCTTGGGCACATATCCAGGCCGGGGTCTCAGGATAACGTGAGAGTAAGCCGGCCCGAATTCCAGGCACGCTTCGTCAACGGAGAATGCGTGCAGGTCCCCTACCCTCTTGATGGAGGCCAATGCAACCACGAGCGTTGCCTTCATGGACAGAAACTTAATCTCTACCGATTGCAAAGGCTCAAAGGGAGGCCTCTGCAGAGCACTTAAAACTACTGAGAGGTCCCAAGAGGGCACGATGGGAGGGCGAAAAGGATTCAGTCTCCTCGGTCCCCTCAGGAACCTGATGACCAGGTCGTGCTTCACCAAAGACTTACCATCAACTGCTTCATGAGACGCGGCAATGGCCGCGACATAAACTTTAAGGGTGGAGGGCGACAGCCTACGCTCCAACCCTTCCTGCAGGAAGGAAAGCACGACACTGATCGGGCATCTCCAGGGGACTTCTCCGCGAGAAGAGCACCAGTTGATGAAGAGGTTCCACTTCAACACATAGAGGTGTCTAGTGGACGACGCTCTAGCGGAAGTGATGGTATCTGCCACCGCAGGTGGCAGAGTACTCAAACCTGCCTCGTCCCATCCAGGAGCCACACGTGTAGCCTCCAGAGCATATCCCGGGAGGAATATGCCGCAGTACGCCTACCGTAGGGAGGACTTAAGAATACACATATGGACAAAGGGGACTTCATATGGGAAAACACTGGAGTCACCAACCTAAGGGTGGCTAGAAACTTAACTACAGGAATGGTAGATGGCTTGCCAAGGGAAGACACATGCTCAGAGAGGCTTACAGTGGAGAATACACATGTGACAGTTACCGGGGGGAACCGTACACATGGAGGCACCTAGCCGGCGTCCAGAGCATACACACTGGTGCCAGCATCAACAATGCAGGAGGACTCAGGGCTTCAACGGAAGACTCAACTGAGGAATTATCGCACTTATCCAGTCCGAGGAGTGGAATGGCGAGCAAGCAAAGACATCTGAGCGGGTCCAGTACTGGCAGAAGCGAGTACACGAGAGGACACAGGCTCCACTCGAAGATTATAGAATCTCGCGAATGTGTTCGGTGTCGCCCAGCCTGCAGCTCTGCAGATGTCTGTTAGTGACGCGCCATGCGCTAAAGCCCAAGAGGAAGCCACACTCCGAGTGGAGTGGGCCGTCACACCAAGGGGGCACGGTCGACCTTGCTGCTGGTAAGCCAAAGCAATGGTGTCCACTAACCAGTGAGACAGCCGCTGCTTTGAGAGAGCCCTTCCCTTCTGGCTCCCCCCATAACAGACAAAGAGCTGGTCTGAGGTCCTGAAACACCGCGTTCTGTCGACGTAGGCACGGAGCGCACATACCGGACAGAGCAGTGCCAAGGCTGGGTCTGCCTCTTCCAGGGGCAGCGCTTGCAGGTTCACCACCTGGTCCCGGAAGGGAGTGGTAGGAACCTTGGGCACATATCCAGGCCGGGGTCTCAAGATAACGTGAGAGTAAGCCGGCCCGAATTCCAGGCACGCTTCGTCAACGGAGAATGCGTGCAGGTCCCCTACCCTCTTGATGGAGGCCAATGCAACCAGGAGCGCTGCCTTCATGGACAGAAACTTAACCCCCTGGGGACCAAGGTGTATTTGGGGTCCTTGAGAGGTTCTGACATGCCCTGACAGCTGTGTTTTTTTCAGCTGCTTATAAACATATTAATGGCACTTGTGAAATTACACTATATTTAGCAGAAACAGGGCAACCATGACATATGGGCAACATGTTTGTACATGTTTGCATTTTTGAGAGAATATTGTTTATGCGTGGTTATTGTAAAAACTAAAAATGAAAGTTTCTGAAATAAGGCCAGAAAACACATACTAAATATGCGTCCACAAGACTTTTGACTAATTGATGTTGTTGCCTAGGGTTTTTTCTTCACAATGATCTGAAAATCATCCCCCTAATCATTCACATAAAACTGTGAATTGGGTTATATTGTGAAAAAGATTTTTTTGTTTGCCAAGGCAATATGCGAATGGGCGTGAACAGGCCAGCCCTCATCATGTATAATTAGGTGATTCACACCTGAGAGAGACAAAGACATGCATAATAATGAGCCTTTCATTCAGGTGAGTCAGACAAGAAAAAAATGAAAGGACAACATATATATATATATATATATATATATATATATATATATATATATATATATATATATATATATATATATAACAGAAGGTCAGATGCAAAAGCCTCTAAGTTCCATTTTAAATTCTTCTAGAATTATCATTTTTATCAAACTTGTATATTTAAGTTCAGTAATTTCACTTAAATGACAATTAATAGGTAGTCTTCATTGCCATTATGTGAAATTACTGAACTTATATTTAAACAAGCTTGATAAAAATGATCATTCTAGAAAAAATTCAAATGGCACTTAGAGGCTTTTGCATCTGAACGCTTCAAATATATACATGTATGTATAAAATCAAAGTATAAATGAAAGTCAAAACCCATTTTTTGTCATACCTGGAAACAAATCCTGGTCAAATATTTTATGGGCCATGTAGAATTGGTTCAGAGTTAGAGTTTAAAACATCAAGATGTTTTAAACGCTAACCGAAAAGTGTGTTTAAATATGATTCGGGTTTGTGGCTAAGAAAACAATATGAGCAGAACTCTAACAGTCTCTAACTAAATGAACGTTCGTTCGTACGTCCGTCCACACACCCGAATCATATTTAAACACACTTTTTGGTTATAGGTACAGATAAATAATGTTATCTTACTAATGTAAGGATGTCACATGAGATTCTTGTTCCAATGAAAGCGAAAGTGAATGAACGCACTGCGCGCGCATCTGTGAATTCGTCTATTCTTTCCTATCAGACGCGCATTTGATATTTACACAGTCTTTGTAGACACTATTCAATAACGCGATTAGAACAAAGCACTTATAATAAATGACTTACTGCATCAGCTGAATCCGTGCTCCTCAAAATGAAAGTATAAGGTAACTTTTTTTCCAGGATCTCCTCACTGCGCATGCAAGACTAAAGAATAGGACGAGGTTATCCGTAATAAACTGTGTTTTTATCGATATGGGCATAAACTGTATGTTTTTATCCATGTGGGCGTTTTCATGGCTTGCCTCAACATTAGAATTTGAATAGCACGCGCTCCCAGTGGGCGCGGTCACATTAGCGCCTCATTTGCTGTAATGAGGTGAAAGGGAAAATCCTGACATCTCTTTCTTTTCATACAGATTACATCAACTGAGAGTAGTTGCTTTTTATATAAATGACTTAAATTAAAAGAAGAAAATCTCAGCTTCATAAAGAGAGATCTTTCATGTGTCTGTGACAAGTATTTAATGAGTTACAGCTCTTTTTTCGGACGCGTTTCAGAAAGATTTTTGCGGAGACAGAGTGAGCTGAAAGCGCACCCTGTTTAATTTATTTATTTTACAAAAACACAAGGTTTTGATATTAATAAGAGTGTACATAAAAAAAGAAGACCCTCTATAGTTTATAATCATGTATCGATTTTATTTATATGACCATCAATGACGGAGTATTTTAAGTCTATGTTGCAGCTGTGTGAAAAAAAACGATCAAAACGCGGGGGCGCGTTTTTGGTCCCCAGGGGGTTAATCTCTACCGATTGCAAAGGCTCAAAGGGAGGCCTCTGCAGAGCACTTAAAACTACCGAGAGGTCCCAAGAGGGCACGAGGGGAGGGCAAGGAGGATTCAGTCTCCTCGCTCCCCCTCAGGAACCTGATGACCAGGTCGTACTTCCCCAAAGACTTACCATCTACTGCTTCATAAGACGCGGCAATGGCAGCGACATAAACTTTAAGGGTGGAGGGCGACAGCCTACGCTCCAACCCTTCCTGCAGGAAGGAAAGCACGACACTGATCGGGCATCTCCAGGGGTCTTCTCCGCGAGAAGAGCACCAGTTGACGAAGAGGTTCCACTTCAACACATAGAGGTGTCTATTGGACGACGCTCTAGCGGAAGTGATGGTAGCCGCCACCGCAGGTGGCAGAGTACTCAAACCTGCCTCGTCCCATCCAGGAGCCACACGTGTAGCCTCCAGAGCATATCCCGGGAGGAATATGCCGCAGTACGCCTACCGTAGGGAGGACTTAAGAATACACATATGGCCAAAGGGGACTTCATATGGGAAAACACTGGAGTCACCAACCTAAGGGTGGCTAGAAACTTAACTCCAGGAATGGTAGATGGCTTGCCAAGGGAAGACACATGCTCAGAGAGGCTTACAGTGGAGAATACACATGTGACAGTTACCGGGGGGAACCGTACACACGGAGGCACCTAGCCGGCGTCCAGAGCATATACACTGGTGCCAGCATCAACAGTGCTGGAGGACT
Source organism: Cyprinella venusta (assembly GCA_038021265.1). Taxonomy (NCBI): domain Eukaryota; kingdom Metazoa; phylum Chordata; class Actinopteri; order Cypriniformes; family Leuciscidae; genus Cyprinella; species Cyprinella venusta. The sequence goes on along the minus strand of CM075873.1, from coordinate 22,949,816 downwards.
CAGGGCTTCGACGGAAGACTCAACTGAGGAATTATCGCACTTATCCAGTCCGAGGAGTGGAATGGCGAGCAAGCAAAGACACCTGAGCGGGTCCAGTACTGGCAGAGGCGAGTACACAAGAGGACACAGGCTCCACTCGAAGATTATAGAATCTCGCGAATGTGTTCGGTGTCGCACAGTCTGCAGCTCTGCAGATGTCTGTTAGCGAGGCACCATGCGCTAAAGCCCAAGAGGAAGCCACACTCCGAGTGGAGTGGGCCGTCACACCAAGGGGGCACGGTCGACCTTGCTGCTGGTAAGCCAAAGCAATGGTGTCCACTATCCAGTGAGACAGCCGCTGCTTTGAGAGAGCCCTTCCCTTCTGGCTCCCCCCATAACAGACAAAGAGCTGGTCTGAGGTCCTGAAACACCGCGTTCTGTCGACGTATGCACGGAGCGCACATACCGGACAGGGCAGTGCCAAGGCTGGGTCTGCCTCCTCCAGGGGCAGCGCTTGCAGGTTCACCACCTGGTCCCGGAAGGTAGTGGTAGGAACCTTGGGCACATATCCAGGCCGGGGTCTCAAGATAACGTGTGAGTAAGCCGGCCCGAATTCCAGGCACGCTTCGTCAACAGAGAATGCATGCAGGTCCCCTGCCCTCTTGATGGAGGCCAATGCAACCAGGAGCGCTGCCTTCATGGACAGAAACTTAATCTCTACCGATTGTAAAGGCTCAAAGGGAGGCCTCTGCAGAGCACTTAAAACTACCGAGAGGTCCCAAGAGGGCACGAGGGGAGGGCAAGGAGGATTCAGTCTCCTCGCTCCCCCTCAGGAACCTGATGACCAGGTCGTACTTCCCCAAAGACTTACCATCTACTGGTTCATAAGACGCGGCAATGGCAGCGACATAAACTTTAAGGGTGGAGGGCGACAGCCTACGCTCCAACCCTTCCTGCAGGAAGGAAAGCACGACACTGATCGGGCATCTCCAGGGGTCTTCTCCGCGAGAAGAGCACCAGTTGACGAAGAGGTTCCACTTCAACACATAGAGGTGTCTATTGGACGACGCTCTAGCGGAAGTGATGGTAGCCGCCACCGCAGGTGGCAGAGTACTCAAACCTGCCTCGTCCCATCCAGGAGCCACACGTGTAGCCTCCAGAGCATATCCCGGGAGGAATATGCCGCAGTACGCCTACCGTAGGGAGGACTTAAGAATACACATATGGCCAAAGGGGACTTCATATGGGAAAACACTGGAGTCACCAACCTAAGGGTGGCTAGAAACTTAACTCCAGGAATGGTAGATGGCTTGCCAAGGGAAGACACATGCTCAGAGAGGCTTACAGTGGAGAATACACATGTGACAGTTACCGGGGGGAACCGTACACACGGAGGCACCTAGCCGGCGTCCAGAGCATATACACTGGTGCCAGCATCAACAGTGCTGGAGGACTCAGGGCTTCGACGGAAGACTCAACTGAGGAATTATCGCACTTATCCAGTCCGAGGAGTGGAATGGCGAGCAAGCAAAGACACCTGAGCGGGTCCAGTACTGGCAGAGGCGAGTACACAAGAGGACACAGGCTCCACTCGAAGATTATAGAATCTCGCGAATGTGTTCGGTGTCGCACAGTCTGCAGCTCTGCAGATGTCTGTTAGCGAGGCACCATGCGCTAAAGCCCAAGAGGAAGCCACACTCCGAGTGGAGTGGGCCGTCACACCAAGGGGGCACGGTCGACCTTGCTGCTGGTAAGCCAAAGCAATGGTGTCCACTATCCAGTGAGACAGCCGCTGCTTTGAGAGAGCCCTTCCCTTCTGGCTCCCCCCATAACAGACAAAGAGCTGGTCTGAGGTCCTGAAACACCGCGTTCTGTCGACGTATGCACGGAGCGCACATACCGGACAGGGCAGTGCCAAGGCTGGGTCTGCCTCCTCCAGGGGCAGCGCTTGCAGGTTCACCACCTGGTCCCGGAAGGGAGTGGTAGGAACCTTGGGCACATATCCAGGCCGGGGTCTCAAGATAACGTGTGAGTAAGCCGGCCCGAATTCCAGGCACGCTTCGTCAACAGAGAATGCGTGCAGGTCACCTGCCCTCTTGATGGAGGCCAATGCAACCAGGAGCGCTGCCTTCATGGACAGAAACTTAATCTCTACCGATTGTAAAGGCTCAAAGGGAGGCCTCTGCAGAGCACTTAAAACTACCGAGAGGTCCCAAGAGGGCACGAGGGGAGGGCGAGGAGGATTCAGTCTCCTCGCTCGCCTCAGGAACCTGATGACCAGGTCGTGCTTCCCCAAAGACTTACCATCTACTGCTTCATGAGACGCGGCAATGGCAGCGACATAAACTTTAAGGGTGGTGGGCGACAGCCTACACTCCAACCCTTCCTGCAGGACGGAAAGCACGACACTGATCGGGCATCTCCAGGGGTCTTCTCCGCGAGAAGAGCACCAGTTGACGAAGAGGTTCCACTTCAACACATAGAGGTGTCTAGTGGACGACGGTCTAGCGGAAGTGATGGTAGCCACCACTGCAGGTGGCAGAGTACTCAAACCTGCCTCGTCCCATCCAGGAGCCACACGTGTAGCCTCCAGAGCATATCCCGGGAGGAATATGCCGCAGTACGCCTACCGTAGGGAGGACTTAAGAATACACATATGGCCAAAGGGGACTTCATATGGGAAAACACTGGAGTCAACAACCTAAGGGTGGCTAGAAACTTAACTCCAGGAATGGTAGATGGCTTGCCAAGGGAAGACACATGCTCAGAGAAGCTTACAGTGGAGAATACACATGTGACAGTTACCGGGGGGAACCGTACACACGGAGGCACCTAGCCGGCGTCCAGAGCATATACACTGGCGCCAGCATCAACAGTGCTGGAGGACTCAGGGCTTCGACGGAAGACTCAACTGAGGAATTATCGCACTTATCCAGTCCGAGGAGTGGAATGGCGAGCAAGCAAAGACACCTGAGCGGGTCCAGTACTGGCAGAGGCGAGTACACAAGAGGACACAGGCTCCACTCGAAGATTATAGAATCTCGCGAATGTATTCGGTGTCGCCCAGTCTGCAGCTCTGCAGATGTCTGTTAGCGAGGCACCATGCGCTAAAGCCCAAGAGGAAGCCACACTCCGAGTGGTGTGGGCCGTCACACCAAGGAGGCACGGTCGACCTTGCTGCTGGTAAGCCATAGCAATGGTGTCCACTATCCAGAGAGACAGCCGCTGCTTTGAGAGAGCCCTTCCCTTCTGGCTCCCCCCATAACAGACAAAGAGCTGGTCTGAGGTCCTGAAACACCGCGTTCTGTCGACGTAGGCACGGAGCGCACATACCGGACAGGGCAGTGCCAAGGCTGGGTCTGCCTCCTCCAGGGGCAGCGCTTGCAGGTTCACCACCTGGTCCCGGAAGGGAGTGGTAGGAACCTTGGGCACATATCCAGGCCGGGGTCTCAAGATAACGTGTGAGTAAGCCGGCCCGAATTCCAGGCACGCTTCGTCAACGGAGAATGCGTGCAGGTCCCCTGCCCTCTTGATGGAGGTCAATGCAACCAGGAGCGTTGCCTTCATGGACAGAAACTTAATCTCTACTGATTGCAAAGGCTCAAAGGGAGGCCTCTGCAGAGCATTTAAAACTACTGAGAGGTCCCAAGAGGGCACGAGGGGAGGGCGAGGAGGATTCAGTCTCCTCGCTCCCCTCAGGAACCTGATGACCAGGTCGTGCTTGCCCAAAGACTTACCATCTACTGCTTCATGAGACGTGGCAATGGCCGCGACATAAACTTTAAGGGTGGAGGGCGACAGCCTACGCTCCAACCCTTCCTGCAGGAAAGAAAGCACGACACTGATCGGGCATCTCCAGGGGTCTTCTCCGCGAGAAGAGCACCAGTTGACGAAGAGGTTCCACTTCAACACATAGAGGTGTCTAGTGGACGACGCTCTAGCGGAAGTGATAGTAGCCGCCACCGCAGGTGGCAGAGTACTCAAACCTGCCTCGTCCCATCCAGGAGCCACACGTGTAGCCTCCAGAGCATATCCCGGGAGGAAAATGCCGCAGTACGCCTACCGTAGGAAGGACTTAAAAATACACATATGGCCAAAAGGGACTTCATATGGGAAAACACTGGAGTCACCAACCTAAGGGTGGCTAGAAACTTAACTCAAAGAATGGTAGATGGCTTGCCAAGGGAAGACACATGCACAGAGAGGCTTACAGTGGAGAATACACATGTGACAATTACCGGGGGGAACCGTACACACGGAGGCATTTAGCCGGTGTCCAGAGCATACACACTGGCGCCAGCATCAACAGTGCAGGAGGACTCAGGGCTTCGACGGAAGACTCAACTGAGGAATTATCGCACTTATCCAGTCCGAGGAGTGGAATGGCGAGCAAGCAAAGACACCTGAGCGGGTCCAGTACTGGCAGAGGCGAGTACACAAGAGGACACAGGCTCCACTCGAAGATTATAGAATCTCGCGAATGTGTTCGGTGTCGCCCAGTCTGCAGCTCTGCAGATGTCTGTTAGCGAGGCACCATGCGCTAAAGCCCAAGAGGAAGCCACACGCCGAGTGGAGTGGGCCGTCACACCAAGGGGGCACGGTCGACCTTGCTGCTGGTAAGCCAAAGCAATGGTGTCCACTATCCAGTGAGACAGCCGCTGCTTTGAGAGAGCCCTTCCCTTCTGGCTCCCCCCATAACAGACAAAGAGCTGGTCTGAGGTCCTGAAACACCGCGTTCTGTCGACGTATGCACGGAGCGCACATACCGGACAGGGCAGTGCCAAGGCTGGGTCTGCCTCCTCCAGGGGCAGCGCTTGCAGGTTCACCACCTGGTCCCGGAAGGGAGTGGTAGGAACCTTGGGCACATATCCAGGCCGGGGTCTCAAGATAACGTGTGAGTAAGCCGGCCCGAATTCGAGGAACGATTCGTCAACGGAGAATGCGTGCAGGTCCCCTGCCCTCTTGATGGAGGCCAATGCAACCAGGAGCGCTGCCTTCATGGACAGAAACTTAATCTCTACCGATTGCAAAGGCTCAAAGGGAGGCCTCTGCAGAGCACTTAAAACTACTGAGAGGTCCCAAGAGGGCACGAGGGGAGGGCGAGGAGGATTCAGTCTCCTCGTTCCCCTCAGGAACCTGATGACCAGGTCGTGCTTCCCCAAAGACTTACCATCTACTGCTTCATGAGACGCGGCAATGGCCGCGACATAAACTTTAAGGGTGGAGGGCGACAGCCTACGCTCCAACCCTTCCTGCAGGAAGGAAAGCACGACACTGATCGGGCATCTCCAGGGGTCTTCTCCGCGAGAAGAGCACCAGTTGACGAAGAAGTTCCACTTCAACACATAGAGGTGTCTAGTGGACAACGCTCTAGCGGAAGTTATGGTAGCCGCCACCACAGGTGGCAGAGTACTCAAACCTGCCTCGTCCCATCCAGGAGCCACACGTGTAGCCTCCAGAGCATATCCCGGGAGGAATATGCCGCAGTACGCCTACCGTAGGGAGGCCTTAAGAATACACATATGGCCAAAGGGGACTTCATATGGGAAAACACTGGAGTCACCAACCTAAGGGTGGCTAGAAACTTAACTCCAGGAATGGTAGATGGCTTGCCAAGGGAAGACACATGCTCAGAGAGGCTTACAGTGGAGAATACATATGTGACAGTTACCGGGGGGAACCGTACACACGGAGGCACCTAGCCGGCGTCCAGAGCATATACACTGGCGCCATCATCAACAGTGCAGGAGGACTCAGGGCTTCGACGGAAGACTCAACTGAGGAATTATCGCACTTATCCAGTCCGAGGAGTGGAATGGCGAGCAAGCAAAGACACCTGAGCGGGTCCAGTACTGGCAGAGGCGAGTACACAAGAGGAAACAGGCTCCACTCGAAGATTATAGAATCTCACGAATGTGTTCGGTGTCGTCCAGTCTGCAGCTCTGCAGATGTCTGTTAGCAAGGCACCATGCGCTAAAGCCCAAGAGGAAGCCACACTCCGAGTGGAGTGGGCCGTCACACCAAGGGGGCACGGTCGACCTTGCTGCTGGTAAGCCATAGCAATGGTGTCCACTATCCAGTGAGACAGCCGCTGCTTTGAGAGAGCCCTTCCCTTCTGGCTCCCCCCATAACAAAGAGCTGGTCTGAGGTCCTGAAACACCGCGTTCTGTCGACGTATGCACGGAGCGCACATACCGGACAGGGCAGTGCCAAGGCTGGGTCTGCCTCCTCCAGGGGCAGCGCTTGCAGGTTCACCACCTGGTCCCGGAAGGGAGTGGTAGGAACCTTGGGCACATATCCAGGCCGGGGTCTCAAGATAACGGGTGAGTAAGCCGGCCCGAATTCCAGGCACGCTTCGTCAACGGAGAATGCGTGCAGGTCCCCTGCCCTCTTGATGGAGGTCAATGCAACCAGGAGCGTTGCCTTCATGGACAGAAACTTAATCTCTACCGATTGCAAAGGCTCAAAGCGAGGCCTCTGCAGAGCATTTAAAACTACTGAGAGGTCCCAAGAGGGCACGAGGGGAGGGCGAGGAGGATTCAGTCTCCTCGCTCCCCTCAGGAACCTGATGACCAGGTCGTGCTTGCCCAAAGACTTACCATCTACTACTTCATGAGACGTGGCAATGGCCGCGACATAAACTTTAAGGGTGGAGGGCGACAGCCTACGCTCCAACCCTTCCTGCAGGAAGGAAAGCACGACACTGATCGGGCATCTCCAGGGGTCTTCTCCGCGAGAAGAGCACCAGTTGATGAAGAGGTTCCACTTCAACACATAGAGGTGTCTAGTGGACGACGGTCTAGCGGAAGTGATGGTAGCCGCCACCGCAGGTGGCAGAGTACTTAAACCTGCCTCGTCCCATCCAGGAGCCACACGTGTAGCCTCCAGAGCATATCCCGGGAGGAATATGCCGCAGTACACCTACCGTAGGAAGGACTTAAGAATACACATATGGCCAAAGGGGACTTCATATGAGAAAACACTGGAGTCACCAACCTAAGGGTGGCTAGAAACTTAACTCCAAGAATGGTAGATGGCTTGCCAAGGGAAGACACATGCTCAGAGAGGCTTACAGTGGAGAATACACATGTGACAGTTACCGGGGGGAACCGTACACACGGAGGCATTTAGCCGGCGTCCAGAGCATACACACTGGCGCCAGCATCAACAGTGCAGGAGGACTCAGGGCTTCGACGGAAGACTCAACTGAGGAATTATCGCACTTATCCAGTCTGAGGAGTGGAATGGCGAGCAAGCAAAGACACCTGAGCGGGTCCAGTACTGGCAGAGGCGAGTACACAAGAGGACACAGGCTCCACTCGAAGATTATAGAATCTCACGAATGTGTTCGGTGTCGTCCAGTCTGCAGCTCTGCAGATGTCTGTTAGCAAGGCACCATGCGCTAAAGCCCAAGAGGAAGCCACACTCCGAGTGGAGTGGGCCGTCACACCAAGGGGGCACAGTCGACCTTGCTGCTGGTAAGCCATAGCAATGGTGTCCACTATCCAGTGAGACAGCCGCTGCTTTGAGAGAGCCCTTCCCTTCTGGCTCCCCCCATAACAGACAAAGAGCTGGTCTGAGGTCCTGAAACACTGCGTTCTGTCGACGTATGCACGGAGCGCACATACCGGACAGGGCAGTGCCAAGGCTGGGTCTGCCTCCTCCAGGGGCAGCGCTTGCAGGTTCACCACCTTGTCCCGGAAGGGAGTGGTAGGAACCTTGGGCACATATCCAGGCCGGGGTCTCAAGATAACATGTGAGTAAGCCGGCCCGAATTCCAGGCACGCTTCGTCAACGGAGAATGCGTGAAGGTCCCCTGCCCTCTTGATGGAGGCCAATGCAACCAGGAGCGCTGCCTTCATGGACAGAAACTTAATCTCTACCGATTGCAAAGGCTCAAAGGGAGGCCTCTGCAGAGCACTTAAAACTACTGAGAAGTCCCAAGAGGCCACGAGGGGAGGACGAGGAGGATTCAGTCTCCTCGCTCCCCTCAGGAACCTGATGACCAGGTCGTGCTTCCCCAAAGACTTACCATCAACTGCTTCATGAGACGCGGCAATGGCCGCGACATAAACTTTAAGGGTGGAGGGCGATAGCCTACGCTCCAACCCTTCCTGAAGGAAGGAAAGCACGACACTGATCGGGTATCTCCAGGGGTCTTCTCCGTGAGAAGAGCACCAGTTGACGAAGAGGTTCCACTTCCTCAGATAGAGGTGTCTAGTGGACGACGCTCTAGCGGAAGTGATGGTAGCCGCCACCGCAGTTGGCAGAGTGCTCAAACCTGCCTCGTCCCATCCAGGAGCCACACATGTAGCCTCCAGAGCATATCCCGGGAGGAATATGCCGCAGTATGCCTACCGTAGGGAGGACTTAAGAATACACATATGGCCAAAGGGGACTTCATATGGGAAAACACTGGAGTCACCAACCTAAGGGTGGCTAGAAACTTAACTCCAGGAATGGTAGATGGCTTGCCAAGGGAAGACACATGCTCAGAGAGGCTTACAATGGATAATACACATGTGACAGTTACCGAGGGGAACCATACACACGGAGGCACCTAGCCGGCGTCCAGAGCATACACACTGGCGCCAGCATCAACAGTGCAGGAGGACTCAGGGCTTCGACGGAAGACTCAACTGAGGAATTATCGCACTTATCCAGTCCGAGGAGTGGAATGGCGAGCAAGCAAAGACACCTGAGCAGGTCCAGTACTGGCAGAGGCGAGTACACAAGAGGACACAGGCTCCACTCGAAGATTATAGAATCTCACGAATGTGTTCGGTGTCGTCCAGTCTGCAGCTCTGCAGATGTCTGTTAGCAAGGCACCATGCGCTAAAGCCCAAGAGGAAGCCACACTCCGAGTGGAGTGGGCCGTCACACCAAGGGGGCACGGTCGACCTTGCTGCTGGTAAGCCATAGCAATGGTGTCCACTATCCAGTGAGACAGCCGCTGCTTTGAGAGAGCCCTTCCCTTCTGGCTCCCCCCATAACAGACAAAGAGCTGGTCTGAGGTCCTGAAACACCGCGTTCTGTCGACGTATGCACGGAGCGCACATACCGGACAGGGCAGTGCCAAGGCTGGGTCTGCCTCCTCCAGGGGCAGTTCTTGCAGGTTCACCACCTGGTCCCGGAAGGGAGTGGTAGGAACCTTGGGCACATATCCAGGCTGGGGTCTCAAGATAACGTGTGAGTAAGCCGGCCCGAATTCCAGGCACGCTTCGTCAACGGAGAATGCGTGCAGGTCCCCTGCCCTCTTGATGGAGGCCAATGCAACCAGGAGCGCTGCCTTCATGGACAGAAACTTAATCTCTACCGATTGCAAAGGCTCAAAGGGAGGCCTCTGCAGAGCACTTAAAACTACTGAGAGGTCCAAAGAGGGCACGAGGGGAGGGCGAGGAGGATTCAGTCTCCTCGTTCCCCCCAGGAACCTGATGACCAGGTCGTGCTTCCCCAAAGACTTACCATCTACTGCTTCATGAGACGCGGCAATGGCCGCGACATAAACTTTAAGGGTGGAGGGCGACAGCCTATGCTCCAACCCTTCCTGCAGGAAGGAAAGCACGACACTGATCGGGCATCTCCAGAGGTCTTCTCCGCGAGAAGAGCACCAGTTGACGAAGAAGTTCCACTTCAACACATAGAGGTGTCTAGTGGACGACGCTCTAGCGGAAGTGATGGTAGCCGCCACCGCAGGTGGCAGAGTACTCAAACCTGCCTCGTCCCATCCAGGAGCCACACGTGTAGCCTCCAGAGCATATCCCGGGAGGAATATGCCGCAGTACGCCTACCGTAGGGAGGACTTAAGAATACACATATGGCCAAAGGCGACTTCATATGGGAAAACACTGGAGTCACCCACCTAAGGGTGGCTAGAAACTTAACTCCAGGAATGGTAGATGGCTTGCCAAGGGAAGACACATGCTCAGAGAGGCTTACAGTGGAGAATACACATGTGACAGTTACCGGGGGGAACCGTACACACGGAGGCACCTAGCCGGCGTCCAGAGCATACACACTGGCGCCAGCATCAACAGTGCAGGAGGACTCAGGGCTTCAACGGAAGACTCAACTGAGGAATTATCGCACTTATCCAGTCCGAGGAGTGGAATGGCGAGCAAGCAAAGACACCTGAGCGGGTCCAGTACTGGCAGAGGCGAGTACACGAGAGGACACAGGCTCCCCTCGAAGATTATAGAATCTTGCGAATGTGTTCGGTGTCGCCCATACTGCAGCTCTGCAGATGTCTGTTAGCGAGGCGCCATGCGCTAAAGCCCAAGAGGAAGCCACACTCCGAGTGGAGTGGGCCGTCACACCAAGGGGGCACGGTCGACCTTGCTGCTGGTAAGCCAAAGCAATGGTGTCCACTATCCAGTGAGACAGCCGCTGCTTTGAGAGAGCCCTTCCATTCTGGCTCCCCCCATAACAGACAAAGAGCTGGTCTGAGGTCCTGAAACACCGTGTTCTGTCGACGTAGGCACGGAGCGCACATACCGGACAGAACAGTGCCAAGGCTGGGTCTGCCTCCTCCAGGGGCAGCACTTGCAGGTTCACCACCTGGTCCCGGAAGGGAGTGGTAGGAACCTTGGGCACATATCCAGGCCGGGGTCTCAAGATAACGTGAGAGTAAGCCGGCCTGAATTCCAGGCACGCTTCGTCAACGGAGAATGTGTGCAGGTCCCCTACCCTCTTGATGGAGGCCAATGCAACCAGGAGCGCTGCCTTCATGGACAGAAACTTAATCTCTACTGAATGCAAAGGCTCAAAGGGAGGCCTCTGCAGAGCACTTAAACTACTGAGAGGTCCCAAGAGGGCACGAGGGGAGGGCGAGGAGGATTCAGTCTCCTCGCTCCCCTCAGGAACCTGATGACCAGGTCGTGCTTTCCCAAAGACTTACCATCTACTGCTTCATGAGACGCGGCAATGGCCGCGACATAAACTTTAAGGGTGGAGGGCGACAGCCTACGCTCCAACCCTTCCTGCAGGGAGGAAAGCACGACACTGATCTGGCATCTCCAGGGGTCTTCTCCGCGAGAAGAGCACCAGTTGACGAAGAGGTTCCACTTCAACACATAGGGCCCTATTTTAACGATCTGAAACGCAAGTGTCAAAGCGCATGGCGCAAGTAACTTTGTGGGCGGGTCCCGGCGCTGTTGCTATTTTCCCGGCGGAATAAATGCCTCTTGCGCCTGGCGCAAATCTAAAAGAGGTTGGTCTGAAGTAGCTTCATTATTCATAGGTGTGGTTTGGGCGTAACGTGAAATAAACCAATCCGAGCGCCATCCAACATACCCTTTAAGAACAGGTGCGCATGTTGCATGACGGATTGTTATTATAACGGCGGGTTTACCAGGCGCGCGCCAGGAGCGTTCACAGCCGATGAGACCGACGTTCTTGTCAGGACAGTGAAAGACAGAAGTGACGTTGTATAGGGATGGGAGAAACTCTTGCACATCAGCGTCGGTTAAACATTATAGCCTATACGTATGTTTCTTGCCACTATTGGGCAAACAGGTCTGATCCTTAGTACTACAATAGCCTTAAGAAATGGGTATTTCAGTTTTTTCATCTTCATGTAAACCAAAATGATTTCCCTCATGTGTTAATATTTTTCCTTGTTATAATGTATGATTTGCAAAAATAAAAACTACTGCATCTATGTTGATGAGAGAATCAGTATATGCGCGTTGTGTAGGCCTACCCGCTATATTATGGCCAAGCATGCGCGCTTAAAATAGCATTATGAACAACGCGCAACGCGCCACTGACTTTAGACCAGGTTTTTTATGGTCAGTGGCGCAATTGTGTTCTGGAAGTGTAAAATAGCACCAGGGAATGTTTGCGCCGAAACACGCCTCCTTTTTGCGCCGATCCGCCCAGGGAACGCAAGTTCATTTCCTAGTTTACCGACGTGCGTCTGTGGAGGGGAAAATCCCGCTTTGCGCGCGTGCAAAATAGGAATGAGACATGCGTTTGTGTATAAAGTCATTTGCGCCGGGTGCAAGATAGGGCCCATAGAGGTGTCTAGTGGACGACGCTCTAGCGGAAGTGATGGTAGCCGCCACCAGAGGTGGCAGAGTACTCAAACCTGCCTCGTCCCATCCAGGAGCCACACGTGTAGCCTCCAGAGCATATCCCGGGAGGAATATGCCGCAGTACGCCTACCGTAGGGAGGACTTAAGAATACACATATGGCCAAAGGGGACTTCATATGGGAAAACACTGGAGTCACCAACCTAAGGGTGGCTAGAAACTTAACTCCAGGAATGGTAGATGGCTTGCCAAGGGAAGACACATGCTCAGAGAGGCTTACAGTGGAGAATACACATGTGACAGTTACCGGGGGGAACCGTACACGCGGAGGCACCTAGCCGGCGTCCAGAGCATATACACTGGCGCCAGCATCAACAGTGCAGGAGGACTCAGGGCTTCGACGGAAGACTCAACTGAGGAATTATCGCACTTATCCAGTCCGAGGAGTGGAATGGCGAGCAAGCAAAGACACCTGAGCGGGTCCAGTACTGGCAGAGGCGAGTACACAAGAGGACACAGGCTCCACTTGAAGATTATAGAATCTCACGAATGTGTTCGGTGTCGTCCAGTCTGCAGCTCTGCAGATGTCTGTTAGCAAGGCACCATGCGCTAAAGCCCAAGAGGAAGCCACACTCCGAGTGGAGTGGGCCGTCACACCAAGGGGGCACGGTCGACCTTGCTGCTGGTAAGCCATAGCAATGGTGTCCACTATCCAGTGAGACAGCCGCTGCTTTGAGAGAGCCCTTCCCTTCTGGCTCCCCCCATAACAGACAAAGAGCTGGTCTGAGGTCCTGAAACACCGCGTTCTGTCGACGTATGCACAGAGCGCACATACCGGACAGGGCAGTGCCAAGGCTGGGTCTGCCTCCTCCAGGGGCAGCGCTTGCAGGTTCACCACCTGGTCCCGGAAGGGAGTGGTAAGAACCTTGGGCACATATCCAGGCCGGGGTCTCAAGATAACGTGTGAGTAAGCCGGCCCGAATTCCAGGCACGCTTCGTCAACGGAGAATGCGTGCAGGTCCCCTGCCCTCTTGATGGAGGCCAATGCAACCAGGAGCGCTGCCTTCATGGACAGAAACTTAATCTCTACCGATTGCAAAGGCTCAAAGGGAGGCCTCTGCAGAGCACTTAAAACTACTGAGAGGTCCCAAGAGGGCACGAGGGGAGGGCGAGGAGGATTCAGTCTCCTCATTCCCCTCAGGAACCTGATGACCAGGTCGTGCTTCCCCAAAGACTTACCATCTACTGCTTCATGAGACGCGGCAATGGCCGCGACATAAACTTTAAGGGTGGAGGGCGACAGCCTACGCTCCAACCCTTCCTGCAGGAAGGAAAGCACGACACTGATCGGGCATCTCCAGGGGTCTTCTCCGCGAGAAGAGCACCAGTTGACGAAGAAGTTCCACTTCAACACATAGAGGTGTCTAGTGGACGACGCTCTAGCGGAGGTGATGGTAGCTGCCACCGCAGGTGGCAGAGTACTCAAACCTGCCTCGTCCCATCCAGGAGCCACACATGTAGCCTCCAGAGCATATCCCGGGAGGAATATGCCGCAGTACGCCTACCGTAGGGAGGACTTAAGAATACACATATGGCCAAAGGGGACTTCATATGGGAAAACACTGGAGTCACCAACCTAAGGGTGGCTAGAAACTTAACTCCAGGAATGGTAGATGGCTTGCCAAGGGAAGACACATGCTCAGAGAGGCTTACAGTGGAGAATACACATGTGACAGTTACCGGGGGGAACCGTACACACGGAGGCACCTAGCCGGCGTCCAGAGCATATACACTGGCGCCATCAACAGTGCAGGAGGACTCAGGTATTCGACGGAAGACTCAACTGAGTAATTATCGCACTTATCCAGTCCGAGGAGTGGAATGGCGAGCAAGCAAAGACACCTGAGCGGGTCCAGTACTGGCAGAGGCGAGTACACAAGAGGACACAGGCTCCACTCGAAGATTATAGAATCTCACAAATGTGTTCGGTGTCGTCCAGTCTGCAGCTCTGCAGATGTCTGTTAGCAAGGCACCATGCGCTAAAGCCCAAGAGGAAGCCACACTCCGAGTGGAGTGGGCCGTCACACCAAGGGGGCACGGTCGACCTTGCTGCTGGTAAGCCATAGCAATGGTGTCCACTATCCAGTGAGACAGCCGCTGCTTTGAGAGAGCCCTTCCCTTCTGGCTCCCCCCATAACAGACAAAGAGCTGGTCTGAGGTCCTGAAACACCGCGTTCTGTCGACGTATGCACGGAGCGCACATACCGGACAGGGCAGTGCCAAGGCTGGGTCTGCCTCCTCCAGGGGCAGCGCTTGCAGGTTCACCACCTGGTCCCGGAAGGGAGTGGTAGGAACCTTGGGCACATATCCAGGCCGGGGTCTCAAGATAACATGTGAGTAAGCCGGCCCGAATTCCAGGCACGCTTCGTCAACGGAGAATGCGTGCAGGTCCCCTGCCCTCTTGATGGAGGCCAATGCAACCAGGAGCGCTGCCTTCATGGACAGAAACTTAATCTCTACCGATTGCAAAGGCTCAAAGGGAGGCCTCTGCAGAGCACTTAAAACTACTGAGAAGTCCCAAGAGGGCACGAGGGGAGGGCGAGGAGGATTCAGTCTCCTCGTTCCCCTCAGGAACCTGATGACCAGGTCGTGCTTCCCCAAAGACTTATCATCTACTGCTTCATGAGACGCGACAATGGCCGCGACATAAACTTTAAAGGGGGTCGCACACCGGACGCGCAGCGCCGCGTCGCGCAGCGCCACGTCTTTAAAATTCGAACACATTATTCTCTATGAGTGTACACACACCGGCGGCGCCATTCGGCGTCTGTCCGCGGCGCCCAGCAACGGCTCAGGACCGTGTTCAAAACCCTGCAGCGCCACAGAGCGCCATTTACATAGTTTATATAAAATTTTAATTATTTTTGACTCAAATCGTTGCTGATGGATCCTGACTTCGCACTATACTGCAATATACATTTGGTTTTGCATTCATTTACAGAAATCAGCTGCTTGAATGACAATTGCTGAATGTTATTGGATTTTTCAGGTGAGATTCTCAATTCATTCAGTTAACGGATGCTCTGAGGTAAAGTTTTCAGATTGCAGACTCAGCAGCGATTGTATTTAATTGTGCAGTACAATAATAACATAGAACAGACATTATCTTCATTTCCTGTCATTAAACATTACAATATTGCTGGCCATACACTAATGAGAAAGTGCGCGTCCGGTGTGCGATACCTTGAGTTGTCCTAGACGCGACGCGACGTGGCGCGGCGCTGCGCGTCCGGTGTGCGACCCCCTTAAGGGTGGAGGGCGACAGCCTACGCTCCAACCCTTCCTGCAGGAAGGAAAGCACGACACTGATCGGGCATCTCCAGGGGTCTTCTCCGCGAGAAGAGCACCAGTTGACGAAGAAGTTCCACTTCAACACATAGAGGTGTCTAGTGGACAACGCTCTAGCGGAATTGATGGTAGCCGCCACCACAGGTGGCAGAGTACTCAACCTGCCTCGTCCCATCCATGAGCCACACGTTCAGCCTCCAGAGCATATCCTGGGAGGAATATGCCGCAGTACGCCTACTGTAGGGAGGACTTAAGAATACACATATGGCCAAAGGGGACTTCATATGGGAAAACACTGGAGTCACCAACCTAAGGGTGGCTAGAAACTTAACTCCAGGAATGGTAGATGGCTTGCCAAGGGAAGACACATGCTCAGAGAGGCTTACAGTGGAGAATACACATGTGACAGGTACCGGGGGGAACCGTACACACGGAGGCACCTAGCCGGCGTCCAGAGCATACACTGGCGCCAGCATCAACAGTGCAGGAGGACTCAGGGCTTCGACGGAAGACTCAACTGAGGAATTATCGCACTTATCCAGTCCGAGGAGTGGAATGGCGAGCAAGCAAAGACACCTGAGCGGGTCCAGTACTGGCAGAGGCGAGTACACAAGAGGACACAGGCTCCACTCGAAGATTATAGAATCTCGCGAATGTGTTCGGTGTCGCCCAGTCTGCAGCTCTGCAGATGTCTGTTAGCGAGGCACCATGCGCTAAAGCCCAAGAGGAAGCCACACTCCGAGTGGTGTGGGCCGTCACACCAAGGAGGCACGGTCGACCTTGCTGCTGGTAAGCCAAAGCAATGGTGTCCACTATCCAGAGAGACAGCCGCTGCTTTGAGAGAGCCCTTCCCTTCTGGCTCCCCCCATAACAGACAAAGAGCTGGTCTGAGGTCCTAAAACAAAACGTTCTGTCGACGTAGGCACGGAGCGCACATACCGGACAGGGCAGTGCCAAGGCTGGGTCTGCCTCCTCCAGGGGCAGCGCTTGCAGGTTCACCACCTGGTCCCGGAAGGGAGTGGTAGGAACCTTGGGCACATATCCAGGCCGCGGTCTCAAGATAACGTGTGAGTAAGCCGGCCCGAATTCCAGGCACGCTTCGTCAACGGAGAATGCGTGCAGGTCCCCTGCCCTCTTGATGGAGGTCAATACAACCAGGAGCGTTGCCTTCTTGGACAGAAACTTAATCTCTACCGATTGCAAAGGCTCAAAGGGAGGCCTCTGCAGAGCATTTAAAACTACTGAGAGGTCCCAAGAGGGCACGAGGGGAGGGCGAGGAGGATTCAGTCTCCTCGCTCCCCTCAGGAACCTGATGACCAGGTCGTGCTTGCCCAAAGACTTACCATCTACTACTTCATGAGACGTGGCAATGGCCGCGACATAAACTTTAAGGGTGGAGGGCGACAGCCTACGCTCCAACCCTTCCTGCAGGAAGGAAAGCACGACACTGATCGGGCATCTCCAGGGGTCTTCTCCGCGAGAAGAGCACCAGTTGACGAAGAGGTTCCACTTCAACACATAGAGGTGTCTAGTGGACGACGGTCTAGCGGAAGTGATGGTAGCCGCCACCGCAGGTGGCAGAGTACTCAAACCTGCCTCGTCCCATCCAGGAGCCACACGTGTAGCCTCCAGAGCATATCCCGGGAGGAATATGCCGCAGTACGCCTACCGTAGGAAGGACTTAAGAATACACATATGGCCAAAGGGGACTTCATATGGGAAAACACTGGAGTCACCAACCTAAGGGTGGCTAGAAACTTAACTCCAAGAATGGTAGATGGCTTGCCAAGGGAAGACACATGCTCAGAGAGGCTTACAGTGGAGAATACACATGTGACAGTTACCGGGGGGAACCGTACACACGGAGGCATTTAGCCGGCTTCCAGAGCATACACACTGGCGCCAGCATCAACAGTGCAGGAGGACTCAGGGCTTCGACGGAAGACTCAACTGAGGAATTATCGCACTTATCCAGTCCGAGGAGTGGAATGGCGAGCAAGCAAAGACACCTGAGCGGGTCCAGTACTGGCAGAGGCGAGTACACAAGAGGACACAGGCTCCACTCGAAGATTATAGAATCTCACGAATGTGTTCGGTGTCGTCCAGTCTGCAGCTCTGCAGATGTCTGTTAGCAAGGCACCATGCGCTAAAGCCCAAGAGGAAGCCACACTCCGAGTGGAGTGGGCCGTCACACCAAGGGGGCACGGTCGACCTTGCTGCTGGTAAGCCATAGCAATGGTGTCCACTATCCAGTGAGACAGCCGCTGCTTTGAGAGAGCCCTTACCTTCTGGCTCCCCCCATAACAGACAAAGAGCTGGTCTGAGGTCCTGAAACACCGCGTTCTGTCGACGTATGCACAGAACGCACATACCGGACAGGGCAGTGTCAAGGCTGGGTCTGCCTCCTCCAGGGGCAGCGCTTGCAGGTTCACCACCTGGTCCCGGAAGGGAGTGGTAGGAACCTTGGGCACATATCCAGGCCGGGGTCTCAAGATAACGTGTGAGTAAGCCGGCCCGATTTCCAGGCACGCTTCGTCAACGGAGAATGCGTGCAGGTCCCCTGCCCTCTTGATGGAGGCCAATGCAACCAGGAGCGCTGCCCTCATGGACAGAAACTTAATCTCTACCGATTGCAAAGCCTCAAAGGGAGGCCTCTGCAGAGCACTTAAAACTACTGAGAGGTCCCAAGAGGGCACGAGGGGAGGGCGAGGAGGATTCAGTCTCCTCGTTCCCCTCAGGAACCTGATGACCAGGTCGTGCTTCCCCAAAGACTTTCCATCTACTGCTTCATGAGACGCGGCAATGGCCGCGACATAAACTTTAAGGGTGGAGGGCGACAGCCTACGCTCCAACCCTTCCTGCAGGAAGGAAAGCACGACACTGATCGGGCATCTCCAGGGGTCTTCTCCGCGAGAAGAGCACCAGTTGACGAAGAAGTTCCACTTCAACACATAGAGGTGTCTAGTGGACGACGCTCTAGCGGAAGTGATGGTAGCTGCCACCGCAGGTGGCAGAGTACTCAAACCTGCCTCGTCCCATCCAGGAGCAACACATGTAGCCTCCAGAGCATATCCCGGGAGGAATATGCCGCAGTACGCCTACCGTAGGGAGGACTTAAGAATACACATATGGCCAAAGGGGACTTCATATGGGAAAACACTGGAGTCACCAACCTTAGGGTGGCTAGAAATGTAACTCCAGGAATGGTAGATGGCTTGCCAAGGGAAGACACATGCTCAGAGAGGCTTACAGTGGAGAATACACATGTGACAGTTACCGGGGGGAACCGTACACACGGAGGCACCTAGCCGGCGTCCAGAGCATATACACTGGCGCCATCATCAACAGTGCAGGAGGACTCAGGGCTTCGACGGAAGACTCAACTGAGTAATTATCGCACTTATCCAGTCCGAGGAGTGGAATGGCGAGCAAGCAAAGACACCTGAGCGGGTCCAGTACTGGCAGAGGCGAGTACACAAGAGGACACAGGCTCCACTCGAAGATTATAGAATCTCACGAATGTGTTCGGTGTCGTCCAGTCTGCAGCTCTGCAGATGTCTGTTAGCAAGGCACCATGCGCTAAAGCCCAAGAGGAAGCCACACTCCGAGTGGAGTGGGCCGTCACACCAAGGGGGCACGCTCGACCTTGCTGCTGGTAAGCCATAGCAATGGTGTCCACTATCCAGTGAGACAGCCGCTGCTTTGAGAGAGCCCTTCCCTTCTGGCTCCCCCCATAACAGACAAAGAGCTGGTCTGAGGTCCTGAAACACTGCGTTCTCTCGACGTATGCACGGAGCGCACATACCGGACAGGGCAGTGCCAAGGCTGGGTCTGCCTCCTCCAGGGGCAGCGCTTGCAGGTTCACCACCTGGTCCCGGAAGGGAGTGGTAGGAACCTTGGGCACATATCCAGGCCGGGGTCTCAAGATAACATGTGAGTAAGCCGGCCCGAATTCCAGGCACGCTTCGTCAACGTAGAATGCGTGCAGGTCCCCTGCCCTCTTGATGGAGGCCAATGCAACCAGGAGCGCTGCCTTCATGGACAGAAACTTAATCTCTACCGATTGCAAAGGCTCAAAGGGAGGCCTCTGCAGAGCACTTAAAACTACTGAGAAGTCCCAAGAGGGCATGAGGGGAGGGCGAGGAGGATTCAGTCTCCTCGTTCCCCTCAGGAACCTGATGACCAGGTCGTGCTTCCCAAAAGACTTACCATCTACTGCTTCATGAGACGCGGCAATGGCCGCGACATAAACTTTAAGGGTGGAGGGCGACAGCCTACGCTCCAACCCTTCCTGCAGGAAGGAAAGCACGACACTGATCGGGCATCTCCAGGGGTCTTCTCCGCGAGAAGAGCACCAGTTGACGAAGAAGTTCCACTTCAACACATAGAGGTGTCTAGTGGACGACGCTCTAGCGGAAGTGATGGTAGCCGCCACCGCAGGTGGCAGAGTACTCAAACCTGCCTCGTCCCATCCAGGAGCCACACGTTCAGCCTCCAGAGCATATCCCGGGAGGAATATGCCGCAGTACGCCTACCGTAGGGAGGACTTAAGAATACACTTATGGCCAAAGGGGACTTCATATGGGAAAACACTGGAGTCACCCACCTAATGGTGGCTAGAAACTTAACTTCAGGAATGGTAGATGGCTTGCCAAGGGAAGACACATGCTCAGGGAGGCTTACAGTGGAGAATACACATGTGACAGTTACCGGGGGGAACCGTACACACGGAGGCACCTAGCCGGCGTCCAGAGCATACACACTGGCGCCAGCATCAACAGTGCAGGAGGACTCAGGGCTTCAACGGAAGACTCAACTGAGGAATTATCGCACTTATCCAGTCCGAGGAGTGGAATGGCGAGCAAGCAAAGACACCTGAGCGGGTCCAGTACTGGCAGAGGCGAGTACACGAGAGGACACAGGCTCCCCTCGAAGATTATAGAATCTTGCGAATGTGTTCGGTGTCGCCCAGACTGCAGCTCTGCAGATGTCTGTTAGCGAGGCGCCATGCGCTAAAGCCCAAGAGGAAGCCACACTCCGAGTGGAGTGGGCCGTCACACCAAGGGGGCACGGTCGACCTTGCTGCTGGTAAGCCAAAGCAATGGTGTCCACTATCCAGTGAGACAGCAGCTGCTTTGAGAGAGCCCTTCCCTTCTGGCTCCCCCCATAACAGACAAAGAGCTGGTCTGAGGTCCTGAAACACCGTGTTCTGTCGACGTAGGCACGGAGCGCACATACCGGACAGAACAGTGCCAAGGCTGGGTCTGCCTCATCCAGGGGCAGCGCTTGCAGGTTCACCACCTGGTCCCGGAAGGGAGTGGTAGGAACCTTGGGCACATATCCAGGCCGGGGTCTCAAGATAACGTGAGAGTAAGCCGGCCTGAATTCCAGGCACGCTTCGTCAACGGAGAATGCGTGCAGGTCCCCTACCCTCTTGATGGAGGCCAATGCAACCAGGAGCGCTGCCTTCATGGACAGAAACTTAATCTCTACTGATTGCAAAGGCTCAAAGGGAGGCCTCTGCAGAGCACTTAAACTACTGAGAGGTCCCAAGAGGGCACGAGGGGAGGGCGAGGAGGATTCAGTCTCCTCGCTCCCCTCAGGAACCTGATGACCAGGTCGTGCTTTCCCAAAGACTTACCATCTACTGCTTCATGAGACGCGGCAATGGCCGCGACATAAACTTTAAGGGTGGAGGGCGACAGCCTACGCTCCAACCCTTCCTGCAGGGAGGAAAGCACAACACTGATCTGGCATCTCCAGGGGTCTTCTCCGCGAGAAGAGCACCAGTTGACGAAGAGGTTCCACTTCAACACATAGAGGTGTCTAGTGGATTAAGCTCTAGCGGAAGTGATGGTAGCCGCCACCAAAGGTGGCAGAGTACTCAAACCTGCCTCGTCCCATCCAGGAGCCACACGTGTAGCCTCCAGAGCATATCCCGGGAGGAATATGCCGCAGTACGCCTACCGTAGGGAGGACTTAAGAATACACATATGGCCAAAGGGGACTTCATATGGGAAAACACTGGAGTCACCAACCTAAGGGTGGCTAGAAACTTAACTCCAGGAATGGTAGATGGCTTGCCAAGGGAAGACACATGCTCAGAGAGGCTTACAGTGGAGAATACACATGTGACAGTTACCGGGGGGAACCGTACACGCGGAGGCACCTAACCGGCGTCCAGAGCATATACACTGGCGCCAGCATCAACAGTGCAGGAGGACTCAGGGCTTCGACGGAAGACTCAACTGAGGAATTATCGCACTTATCCAGTCCGAGGAGTGGAATGGCGAGCAAGCAAAGACACCTGAGCGGGTCCAGTACTGGCAGAGGCGAGTACACAAGAGGACACAGGCTCCACTTGAAGATTATAGAATCTCACGAATGTGTTCGGTGTTGTCCAGTCTGCAGCTCTGCAGATGTCTGTTAGCAAGGCACCATGCGCTAAAGCCCAAGAGGAAGCCACACTCCGAGTGGAGTGGGCCGTCACACCAAGGGGGCACGGTCGACCTTGCTGCTGGTAAGCCATAGCAATGGTGTCCACTATCCAGTGAGACAGCCGCTGCTTTGAGAGAGCCCTTCCCTTCTGGCTCCCCCCATAACAGACAAAGAGCTGGTCTGAGGTCCTGAAACACCGCGTTCTGTCGACGTATGCACAGAGCGCACATACCGGACAGGGCAGTGCCAAGGCTGGGTCTGCCTCCTCCAGGGGCAGCGCTTGCAGGTTCACCACCTGGTCCCGGAAGGGAGTGGTAAGAACCTTAGGCACATATCCAGGCCGGGGTCTCAAGATAACGTGTGAGTAAGCCGGCCCGAATTCCAGGCACGCTTCGTCAACGGAGAATGCGTGCAGGTCCCCTGCCCTCTTGATGGAGGCCAATGCAACCAGGAGCGCTGCCTTCATGGACAGAAACTTAATCTCTACCGATTGCAAAGGCTCAAAGGGAGGCCTCTGCAGAGCACTTAAAACTACTGAGAGGTCCCAAGAGGGCACGAGGGGAGGGCGAGGAGGATTCAGTCTCCTCGTTCCCCTCAGGAACCTGATGACCAGGTCGTGCTTCCCCAAAGACTTACCATCTACTGCTTCATGAGACGCGGCAATGGCCGCGACATAAACTTTAAGGGTGGAGGGCGACAGCCTACGCTCCAACCCTTCCTGCAGGAAGGAAAGCACGACACTGATCGGGCATCTCCAGGGGTCTTCTCCGCGAGAAGAGCACCAGTTGACGAAGAAGTTCCACTTCAACACATAGAGGTGTCTAGTGGACGACGCTCTAGCGGAAGTGATGGTAGCCGCCACCGCAGGTGGCAGAGTACTCAAACCTGCCTCGTCCCATCCAGGAGCCACACGTTCAGCCTCCAGAGCATATCCCGGGAGGAATATGCCGCAGTACGCCTACCGTAGGGAGGACTTAAGAATACACATATGGCCAAAGGGGACTTCATATGGGAAAACACTGGAGTCACCCACCTAATGGTGGCTAGAAACTTAACTCCAGGAATGGTAGATGGCTTGCCAAGGGAAGACACATGCTCAGGGAGGCTTACAGTGGAGAATACACATGTGACAGTTACCGGGGGGAACCGTACACACGGAGGCACCTAGCCGGCGTCCAGAGCATACACTGGCGCCAGCATCAACAGTGCAGGAGGACTCAGGGCTTCGACGGAAGACTCAAGTGAGGAATTATCGCACTTATCCAGTCCGAGGAGTGGAATGGCGAGCAAGCAAAGACACCTGAGCGGGTCCAGTACTGGCAGAGGCGAGTACACAAGAGGACACAGGCTCCACTCGAAGATTATAGAATCTCGCGAATGTGTTCGGTGTCGCCCAGTCTGCAGCTCTGCAGATGTCTGTTAGCGAGGCACCATGCGCTAAAGCCCAAGAGGAAGCCACACTCCGAGTGGTGTGGGCCGTCACACCAAGGAGGCACGGTCGACCTTGCTGCTGGTAAGCCAAAGCAATGGTGTCCACTATCCAGAGAGACAGCCGCTGCTTTGAGAGAGCCCTTCCCTTCTGGCTCCCCCCATAACAGACAAAGAGCTGGTCTGAGGTCCTGAAACAAAACGTTCTGTCGACGTAGGCACGGAGCGCACATACCGGACAGGGCAGTGCCAAGGCTGGGTCTGCCTCCTCCAGGGGCAGCGCTTGCAGGTTCACCACCTGGTCCCGGAAGGGAGTGGTAGGAACCTTGGGCACATATCCAGGCCGCGGTCTCAAGATAACGTGTGAGTAAGCCGGCCCGAATTCCAGGCACGCTTCGTCAACGGAGAATGCGTGCAGGTCCCCTGCCCTCTTGATGGAGGTCAATGCAACCAGGAGCGTTGCCTTCTTGGACAGAAACTTAATCTCTACCGATTGCAAAGGCTCAAAGGGAGGCCTCTGCAGAGCATTTAAAACTACTGAGAGGTCCCAAGAGGGCACGAGGGGAGGGCGAGGAGGATTCAGTCTCCTCGCTCCCCTCAGGAACCTGATGACCAGGTCGTGCTTGCCCAAAGACTTACCATCTACTACTTCATGAGACGTGGCAATGGCCGCGACATAAACTTTAAGGGTGGAGGGCGACAGCCTACGCTCCAACCCTTCCTGCAGGAAGGAAAGCACGACACTGATCGGGCATCTCCAGGGGTCTTCTCCGCGAGAAGAGCACCAGTTGACGAAGAGGTTCCACTTCAACACATAGAGGTGTCTAGTGGACGACGGTCTAGCGGAAGTGATGGTAGCCGCCACCGCAGGTGGCAGAGTACTCAAACCTGCCTCGTCCCATCCAGGAGCCACACGTGTAGCCTCCAGAGCATATCCCGGGAGGAATATGCCGCAGTACGCCTACCGTAGGAAGGACTTAAGAATACACATATGGCCAAAGGGGACTTCATATGGGAAAACACTGGAGTCACCAACCTAAGGGTGGCTAGAAACTTAACTCCAAGAATGGTAGATGGCTTGCCAAGGGAAGACACATGCTCAGAGAGGCTTACAGTGGAGAATACACATGTGACAGTTACCGGGGGGAACCGTACACACGGAGGCATTTAGCCGGCTTCCAGAGCATACACACTGGCGCCAGCATCAACAGTGCAGGAGGACTCAGGGCTTCGACGGAAGACTCAACTGAGGAATTATCGCACTTATCCAGTCCGAGGAGTGGAATGGCGAGCAAGCAAAGACACCTGAGCGGGTCCAGTACTGGCAGAGGCGAGTACACAAGAGGACACAGGCTCCACTCGAAGATTATAGAATCTCACGAATGTGTTCGGTGTCGTCCAGTCTGCAGCTCTGCAGATGTCTGTTAGCAAGGCACCATGCGCTAAAGCCCAAGAGGAAGCCACACTCCGAGTGGAGTGGGCCGTCACACCAAGGGGGCACGGTCGACCTTGCTGCTGGTAAGCCATAGCAATGGTGTCCACTATCCAGTGAGACAGCCGCTGCTTTGAGAGAGCCCTTCCCTTCTGGCTCCCCCCATAACAGACAAAGAGCTGGTCTGAGGTCCTGAAACACCGCGTTCTGTCGACGTATGCACAGAACGCACATACCGGACAAGGCAGTGTCAAGGCTGGGTCTGCCTCCTCCAGGGGCAGCGCTTGCAGGTTCACCACCTGGTCCCGGAAGGGAGTGGTAGGAACCTTGGGCACATATCCAGGCCGGGGTCTCAAGATAACGTGTGAGTAAGCCGGCCCGATTTCCAGGCACGCTTCGTCAACGGAGAATGCGTGCAGGTCCCCTGCCCTCTTGATGGAGGCCAATGCAACCAGGAGCGCTGCCCTCATGGACAGAAACTTAATCTCTACCGATTGCAAAGCCTCAAAGGGAGGCCTCTGCAGAGCACTTAAAACTACTGAGAGGTCCCAAGAGGGCACGAGGGGAGGGCGAGGAGGATTCAGTCTCCTCGTTCCCCTCAGGAACCTGATGACCAGGTCGTGCTTCCCCAAAGACTTTCCATCTACTGCTTCATGAGACGCGGCAATGGCCGCGACATAAACTTTAAGGGTGGAGGGCGACAGCCTACGCTCCAACCCTTCCTGCAGGAAGGAAAGCACGACACTGATCGGGCATCTCCAGGGGTCTTCTCCGCGAGAAGAGCACCAGTTGACGAAGAAGTTCCACTTCAACACATAGAGGTGTCTAGTGGACGACGCTCTAGCGGAAGTGATGGTAGCTGCCACCGCAGGTGGCAGAGTACTCAAACCTGCCTCGTCCCATCCAGGAGCAACACATGTAGCCTCCAGAGCATATCCCGGGAGGAATATGCCGCAGTACGCCTACCGTAGGGAGGACTTAAGAATACACATATGGCCAAAGGGGACTTCATATGGGAAAACACTGGAGTCACCAACCTTAGGGTGGCTAGAAACGTAACTCCAGGAATGGTAGATGGCTTGCCAAGGGAAGACACATGCTCAGAGAGGCTTACAGTGGAGAATACACATGTGACAGTTACCGGGGGGAACCGTACACACGGAGGCACCTAGCCGGCGTCCAGAGCATATACACTGGCGCCATCATCAACAGTGCAGGAGGACTCAGGGCTTCGACGGAAGACTCAACTGAGTAATTATCGCACTTATCCAGTCCGAGGAGTGGAATGGCGAGCAAGCAAAGACACCTGAGCGGGTCCAGTACTGGCAGAGGCGAGTACACAAGAGGACACAGGCTCCACTCGAAGATTATAGAATCTCACGAATGTGTTCGGTGTCGTCCAGTCTGCAGCTCTGCAGATGTCTGTTAGCAAGGCACCATGCGCTAAAGCCCAAGAGGAAGCCACACTCCGAGTGGAGTGGGCCGTCACACCAAGGGGGCACGCTCGACCTTGCTGCTGGTAAGCCATAGCAATGGTGTCCACTATCCAGTGAGACAGCCGCTGCTTTGAGAGAGCCCTTCCCTTCTGGCTCCCCCCATAACAGACAAAGAGCTGGTCTGAGGTCCTGAAACACTGCGTTCTGTCGACGTATGCACGGAGCGCACATACCGGACAGGGCAGTGCCAAGGCTGGGTCTGCCTCCTCCAGGGGCAGCGCTTGCAGGTTCACCACCTGGTCCCGGAAGGGAGTGGTAGGAACCTTGGGCACATATCCAGGCCGGGGTCTCAAGATAACATGTGAGTAAGCCGGCCCGAATTCCAGGCACGCTTCGTCAACGGAGAATGCGTGCAGGTCCCCTGCCCTCTTGATGGAGGCCAATGCAACCAGGAGCGCTGCCTTCATGGACAGAAACTTAATCTCTACCGATTGCAAAGGCTCAAAGGGAGGCCTCTGCAGAGCACTTAAAACTACTGAGAAGTCCCAAGAGGGCATGAGGGGAGGGCGAGGAGGATTCAGTCTCCTCGTTCCCCTCAGGAACCTGATGACCAGGTCGTGCTTCCCCAAAGACTTACCATCTACTGCTTCATGAGACGCGGCAATGGCCGCGACATAAACTTTAAGGGTGGAGGGCGACAGCCTACGCTCCAACCCTTCCTGCAGGAAGGAAAGCACGACACTGATCGGGCATCTCCAGGGGTCTTCTCCGCGAGAAGAGCACCAGTTGACGAAGAAGTTCCACTTCAACACATAGAGGTGTCTAGTGGACGACGCTCTAGCGGAAGTGATGGTAGCCGCCACCGCAGGTGGCAGAGTACTCAAACCTGCCTCGTCCCATCCAGGAGCCACACGTTCAGCCTCCAGAGCATATCCCGGGAGGAATATGCCGCAGTACGCCTACCGTAGGGAGGACTTAAGAATACACATATGGCCAAAGGGGACTTCATATGGGAAAACACTGGAGTCACCCACCTAATGGTGGCTAGAAACTTAACTCCAGGAATGGTAGATGGCTTGCCAAGGGAAGACACATGCTCAGGGAGGCTTACAGTGGAGAATACACATGTGACAGTTACCGGGGGGAACCGTACACACGGAGGCACCTAGCCGGCGTCCAGAGCATACACACTGGCGCCAGCATCAACAGTGCAGGAGGACTCAGGGCTTCAACGGAAGACTCAACTGAGGAATTATCGCACTTATCCAGTCCGAGGAGTGGAATGGCGAGCAAGCAAAGACACCTGAGCGGGTCCAGTACTGGCAGAGGCGAGTACACGAGAGGACACAGGCTCCCCTCGAAGATTATAGAATCTTGCGAATGTGTTCGGTGTCGCCCAGACTGCAGCTCTGCAGATGTCTGTTAGCGAGGCGCCATGCGCTAAAGCCCAAGAGGAAGCCACACTCAGAGTGGAGTGGGCCGTCACACCAAGGGGGCACGGTCGACCTTGCTGCTGGTAAGCCAAAGCAATGGTGTCCACTATCCAGTGAGACAGCAGCTGCTTTGAGAGAGCCCTTCCCTTCTGGCTCCCCCCATAACAGACAAAGAGCTGGTCTGAGGTCCTGAAACACCGTGTTCTGTCGACGTAGGCACGGAGCGCACATACCGGACAGAACAGTGCCAAGGCTGGGTCTGCCTCCTCCAGGGGCAGCGCTTGCAGGTTCACCACCTGGTCCCGGAAGGGAGTGGTAGGAACCTTGGGCACATATCCAGGCCGGGGTCTCAAGATAACGTGAGAGTAAGCCGGCCTGAATTCCAGGCACGCTTCGTCAACGGAGAATGCGTGCAGGTCCCCTACCCTCTTGATGGAGGCCAATGCAACCAGGAGCGCTGCCTTCATGGACAGAAACTTAATCTCTACTGATTGCAAAGGCTCAAAGGGAGGCCTCTGCAGAGCACTTAAACTACTGAGAGGTCCCAAGAGGGCACGAGGGGAGGGCGAGGAGGATTCAGTCTCCTCGCTCCCCTCAGGAACCTGATGACCAGGTCGTGCTTCCCCAAAGACTTACCATCTACTGCTTCATGAGACGCGGCAATTGCCGCGACATAAACTTTAAGGGTGGAGGGCGACAGCCTACGCTCCAACCCTTCCTGCAGGGAGGAAAGCACGACACTGATCTGGCATCTCCAGGGGTCTTCTCCGCGAGAAGAGCACCAGTTGACGAAGTGGTTCCACTTCAACACATAGAGGTGTCTAGTGGACGACGCTCTAGCGGAAGTGATGGTAGCCGCCACCACAGGTGGCAGAGTACTCAAACCTGCCTCGTCCCATCCAGGAGCCACACGTGTAGCCTCCAGAGCATATCCCGGGAGGAATATGCCGCAGTACGCCTACCGTAGGGAGGACTTAAGAATACACATATGGCCAAAGGGGACTTCATATGGGAAAACACTGGAGTCACCAACCTAAGGGTGGCTAGAAATTTAACTCCAGGAATGGTAGATGGCTTGCCAAGGGAAGACACATGCTCAGAGAGGCTTACAGTGGAGAATACACATGTGACAGGTACCGGGGGGAACCGTACACGCGGAGGCACCTAGCCGGCGTCCAGAGCATATACACTGGCGCCAGCATCAACAGTGCAGGAGGACTCAGGGCTTCGACGGAAGACTCAACTGAGGAATTATCGCACTTATCCAGTCCGAGGAGTGGAATGGCGAGCAAGCAAAGACACCTGAGCGGGTCCAGTACTGGCAGAGGTGAGTACACAAGAAGACACAGGCTCCACTCGAAGATTATAGAATCTCACGAATGTGTTCGGTGTCGTCCAGTCTGCAGCTCTGCAGATGTCTGTTAGCAAGGCACCATGCGCTAAAGCCCAAGAGGAAGCCACACTCCGAGTGGAGTGGGCCGTCACACCAAGGGGGCACGGTCGACCTTGCTGCTGGTAAGCCAAAGCAATGGTGTCCACTATCCAGTGAGACAGCTGCTGCTTTGAGAGAGCCCTTCCCTTCTGGCTCCCCCCATAACAGACAAAGAGCTGGTCTGAGGTCCTGAAACACCGCGTTCTGTCGACGTAGGCACGGAGCGCACATACCGGACAGAGCAGTGCCAAGGCTGGGTCTGCCTCCTCCAGGGGCAGCGCTTGCAGGTTCACCACCTGGTCCCGGAAGGGAGTGGTAGGAACCTTGGGCACATATCCAGGCCGGGGTCTCAAGATAACGTGAGAGTAAGCCGGCCCGATTTCCAGGCACGCTTCGTCAACGGAGAATGCGTGCAGGTCCCCTACCCTCTTGATGGAGGCCAATGCAACCAGGAGCGCTGCCTTCATGGACAGAAACTTAGGGCCCTATTTTAACGATCTGAAACGCAAGTGTCAAAGCGCAAAGCGCAAGTAACTTTGTGGGCGGTTCCCGGCACTGTTGCTATTTAACCGACGGGATAAATGCCACTTGCGCCTGGCGCAAATCTAAAAGGGGTTGGTCTGGAGTAGCTTCATTATTCATAGGTGTGGTTTGGGCGTAACGGAAATAAACCAATAAGAGCGTCATATCACATTCCCTTTAAGAGTGTGATGAACGAGGTGCGCTTGTTCCATGGCGCAATTCTATTTTAACGGCGCATTTACCAGGCGCGCTTCAATTGGTTCACAGAGGAGATCGATGTTCTCGTCAGGGCCGTAAAAGAAAGAGAATGGACATTGGGGATGGGACAAACCCACTCAAATTAACTTCGGTTAAACATGCATATAATAACTTGGGTAAATGTGTAAGTTTTATGCCTATTTTTCCCATCACCATGGACACAACAATGATTTCCCTCATGTTTATATATTTTTTCTTATAATAATGTATCATTTGCAAAAAGTAAAATGCATCTGTGTAGATGAGAGAATCATCTACAGTGTATGCGCATTGTTCACTCTCTGTATTATGGCCAAAAATGCACGCTTAAAATAGCATCTGAATGTACGCGCAACGCGCCACTGACTTTAGACCAGGTTTTTTTCTGGTCATTGGCGCAATTGTTTTCTGGAACTGCAAAATAGCACCAGGGATTGTTTGCGCCGACACCCGCCTCCTTTTTGCGCCAACCCGCCCAGGGAGCGCAAGTTCATTTCCTAGTTTACCGACGTGCGTCTGTGGAGGAAAAAAACCCGCTTTGCACGCGTGCAAAATAGGAATGATAAATGCGTCAGTGTATAAAGTCATTTGCGCCGGGTGCAAGATAGAGCCCTTAATCTCTACCGATTGCAAAGGCTCAAAGGGAGGCCTCTGCAGAGCACTTAAAACTACTGAGAGGTCCCAAGAGGGCACGAGGGGAGGACGAGGAGGATTCAGTCTCCTCGCTCCCCTCAGGAACCTGATGACCAGGTCGTGCTTCCCCAAAGACTTACAATCAACTGCTTCATGAGACGCGGCAATGGCCGCGACATAAACTTTAAGGGTGGAGGGCGATAGCCTACGCTCCAACCCTTCCTGCAGGAAGGAAAGCACGACACTGATCGGGTATCTCCAGGGGTCTTCTCCGCGAGAAGAGCACCAGTTGACGAAGAGGTTCCACTTCCTCAGATAGAGGTGTCTAGTGGACGACGCTCTAGCGGAAGTGATGGTAGCCGCCACCGCAGTTGGCAGAGTGCTCAAACCTGCCTCGTCCCATCCAGGAGCCACACATGTAGCCTCCAGAGCATATCCCGGGAGGAATATGCCGCAGTATGCCTACCGTAGGGAGGACTTAAGAATACACATATGGCCAAAGGGGACTTCATATGGGAAAACACTGGAGTCACCAACCTAAGGGTGGCTAGAAACTTAACTCCAGGAATGGTAGATGGCTTGCCAAGGGAAGACACATGCTCAGAGAGGCTTACAATGGAGAATACACATGTGACAGTTACCGAGGGGAACCATACACACGGAGGCACCTAGCCGGCGTCCAGAGCATACACACTGGCGCCAGCATCAACAGTGCAGGAGGACTCAGGGCTTCGACGGAAGACTCAACTGAGGAATTATCGCACTTATCCAGTCCGAGGAGTGGAATGGCGAGCAAGCAAAGACACCTGAGCGGGTCCAGTACTGGCAGAGGCGAGTACACAAGAGGACACAGGCTCCACTCGAAGATTATAGAATCTCACGAATGTGTTCGGTGTCGTCCAGTCTGCAGCTCTGCAGATGTCTGTTAGCAAGGCACCATGCGCTAAAGCCCAAGAGGAAGCCACACTCCGAGTGGAGTGGGCCGTCACACCAAGGGGGCACGGTCGACCTTGCTGCTGGTAAGCCATAGCAATGGTGTCCACTATCCAGTGAGACAGCCGCTGCTTTGAGAGAGCCCTTCCCTTCTGGCTCCCCCCATAACAGACAAAGAGCTGGTCTGAGGTCCTGAAACACCGCGTTCTGTCGACGTATGCACGGAGCGCACATACCGGACAGGGCAGTGCCAAGGCTGGGTCTGCCTCCTCCAGGGGCAGTGCTTGCAGGTTCACCACCTGGTCCCGGAAGGGAGTGGTAGGAAACTTGGGCACATATCCAGGCTGGGGTCTCAAGATAACGTGTGAGTAAGCCGGCCCGAATTCCAGGCACGCTTCGTCAACGGAGAATGCGTGCAGGTCTCCTGCCCTCTTGATGGAGGCCAATGCAACCAGGAGCGCTGCCTTCATGGACAGAAACTTAATCTCTACCGATTGCAAAGGCTCAAAGGGAGGCCTCTGCAGAGCACTTAAAACTACTGAGAGGTCCCAAGAGGGCACGAGGGGAGGGCGAGGAGGATTCAGTCTCCTCGTTCCCCTCAGGAACCTGATGACCAGGTCGTGCTTCCCCAAAGACTTACCATCTACTGCTTCATGAGACGCGGCAATGGCCGCGACATAAACTTTAAGGGTGGAGGGCGACAGCCTATGCTCCAACCCTTCCTGCAGGAAGGAAAGCACGACACTGATCGGGCATCTCCAGAGGTCTTCTCCGCGAGAAGAGCACCAGTTGACGAAGAAGTTCCACTTCAACACATAGAGGTGTCTAGTGGACGACGCTCTAGCGGAAGTGATGGTAGCCGCCACCGCAGGTGGCAGAGTACTCAAACCTGCCTCGTCCCATCCAGGAGCCACACGTGTAGCCTCCAGAGCATATCCCGGGAGGAATATGCCGCAGTACGCCTACCATAGGGAGGACTTAAGAATACACATATGGCCAAAGGCGACTTCATATGGGAAAACACTGGAGTCACCCACCTAAGGGTGGCTAGAAACTTAACTCCAGGAATGGTAGATGGCTTGCCAAGGGAAGACACATGCTCAGAGAGGCTTACAGTGGAGAATACACATGTGACAGTTACCGGGGGGAACCGTACACACGGAGGCACCTAGCCGGCGTCCAGAGCATACACACTGGCGCCAGCATCAACAGTGCAGGAGGACTCAGGGCTTCAACGGAAGACTCAACTGAGGAATTATCGCACTTATCCAGTCCGAGGAGTGGAATGGCGAGCAAGCAAAGACACCTGAGCGGGTCCAGTACTGGCAGAGGCGAGTACACGAGAGGACACAGGCTCCCCTCGAAGATTATAGAATCTTGCGAATGTGTTCGGTGTCGCCCAGACTGCAGCTCTGCAGATGTCTGTTAGCGAGGCACCATGCGCTAAAGCCCAAGAGGAAGCCACACTCCGAGTGGAGTGGGCCGTCACACTAAGGGGGCACGGTCGACCTTGCTGCTGGTAAGCCAAAGCAATGGTGTCCACTATCCAGTGAGACAGCCGCTGCTTTGAGAGAGCCCTTCCCTTCTGGCTCCCCCCATAACAGACAAAGAGCTGGTCTGAGGTCCTGAAACACCGTGTTCTGTCGACGTAGGCACGGAGCACACATACCGGACAGAACAGTGCCAAGGCTGGGTCTGCCTCCTCCAGGGGCAGCACTTGCAGGTTCACCACCTGGTCCCGGAAGGGAGTGGTAGGAACCTTGGGCACATATCCAGGCCGGGGTCTCAAGATAACGTGAGAGTAAGCCGGCCTGAATTCCAGGCACGCTTCGTCAACGGAGAATGTGTGCAGGTCCCCTACTCTCTTGATGGAGGCCAATGCAACCAGGAGTGCTGCCTTCATGGACAGAAACTTAATCTCTACTGAATGCAAAGGCTCAAAGGGAGGCCTCTGCAGAGCACTTAAACTACTGAGAGGTCCCAAGAGGGCACGAGGGGAGGGCGAGGAGGATTCAGTCTCCTCGCTCCCCTCAGGAACCTGATGACCAGGTCGTGCTTTCCCAAAGACTTACCATCTACTGCTTCATGAGACGCGGCAATGGCCGCGACATAAACTTTAAGGGTGGAGGGCGACAGCCTACGCTCCAACCCTTCCTGCAGGGAGGAAAGCACGACACTGATCTGGCATCTCCAGGGGTCTTCTCCGCGAGAAGAGCACCAGTTGACGAAGAGGTTCCACTTCAACACATAGAGGTGTCTAGTGGACGACGCTCTAGCGGAAGTGATGGTAGCCGCCACCAGAGGTGGCAGAGTACTCAAACCTGCCTCGTCCCATCCAGGAGCCACACGTGTAGCCTCCAGAGCATATCCCGGGAGGAATATGCCGCAGTACGCCTACCGTAGGGAGGACTTAAGAATACACATATGGCCAAAGGGGACTTCATATGGGAAAACACTGGAGTCACCAACCTAAGGGTGGCTAGAAACTTAACTCCAGGAATGGTAGATGGCTTGCCAAGGGAAGACACATGCTCAGAGAGGCTTACAGTGGAGAATACACATGTGACAGTTACCGGGGGGAACCGTACACGCGGAGGCACCTAGCCGGCGTCCAGAGCATATAAACTGGCGCCAGCATCAACAGTGCAGGAGGACTCAGGGCTTCGACGGAAGACTCAACTGAGGAATTATCGCACTTATCCAGTCCGAGGAGTGGAATGGCGAGCAAGCAAAGACACCTGAGCGGGTCCAGTACTGGCAGAGGCGAGTACACAAGAGGACACAGGCTCCACTTGAAGATTATAGAATCTCACGAATGTGTTCGGTGTCGTCCAGTCTGCAGCTCTGCAGATGTCTGTTAGCAAGGCACCATGCGCTAAAGCCCAAGAGGAAGCCACACTCCGAGTGGAGTGGGCCGTCACACCAAGGGGGCACGGTCGACCTTGCTGCTGGTAAGCCATAGCAATGGTGTCCACTATCCAGTGAGACAGCCGCTGCTTTGAGAGAGCCCTTCCCTTCTGGCTCCCCCCATAACAGACAAAGAGCTGGTCTGAGTTCCTGAAACACCGCGTTCTGTCGACGTATGCACAGAGCGCACATACCGGACAGGGCAGTGCCAAGGCTGGGTCTGCCTCCTCCAGGGGCAGCGCTTGCAGGTTCACCACCTGGTCCCGGAAGGGAGTGGTAAGAACCTTGGGCACATATCCAGGCCGGGGTCTCAAGATAACGTGTGAGTAAGCCGGCCCGAATTCCAGGCACGCTTCGTCAACGGAGAATGCGTGCAGGTCCCCTGCCCTCTTGATGGAGGCCAATGCAACCAGGAGCGCTGCCTTCATGGACAGAAACTTAATCTCTACCGATTGCAAAGGCTCAAAGGGAGGCCTCTGCAGAGCACTTAAAACTACTGAGAGGTCCCAAGAGGGCACGAGGGGAGGGCGAGGAGGATTCAGTCTCCTCGTTCCCCTCAGGAACCTGATGACCAGGTCATGCTTCCCCAAAGACTTACCATCTACTGCTTCATGAGACGCGGCAATGGCCGCGACATAAATTTTAAGGGTGGAGGGCGACAGCCTACGCTCCAACCCTTCCTGCAGGAAGGAAAGCACGACACTGATCGGGCATCTCCAGGGGTCTTCTCCGCGAGAAGAGCACCAGTTGACGAAGAAGTTCCACTTCAACACATAGAGGTGTCTAGTGGACGACGCTCTAGCGGAGGTGATGGTAGCTGCCACCGCAGGTGGCAGAGTACTCAAACCTGCCTCGTCCCATCCAGGAGCCACACATGTTGCCTCCAGAGCATATCCCGGGAGGAATATGCCGCAGTACGCCTACCGTAGGGAGGACTTAAGAATACACATATGGCCAAAGGGGACTTCATATGGGAAAACACTGGAGTCACCAACCTAAGGGTGGCTAGAAACTTAACTCCAGGAATGGTAGATGGCTTGCCAAGGGAAGACACATGCTCAGAGAGGCTTACAGTGGAGAATACACATGTGACAGTTACCGGGGGGAACCGTACACACGGAGGCACCTAGCCGGCGTCCAGAGCATACACACTGGCGCCAGCATCAACAGTGCAGGAGGACTCAGGTCTTCGACGGAAGACTCAACTGAGGAATTATCGCACTTATCCAGTCCGAGGAGTGGAATGGCGAGCAAGCAAAGACACCTGAGCGGGTCCAGTACTGGCAGAGGCGAGTACACAAGAGGACACAGGCTCCACTCGAAGATTATAGAATCTCACGAATGTGTTCGGTGTCGTCCAGTCTGCAGCTCTGCAGATGTCTGTTAGCAAGGCACCATGCGCTAAAGCCCAAGAGGAAGCCACACTCCGAGTGGAGTGGGCCGTCACACCAAGGGGGCACGGTCGACCTTGCTGCTGGTAAGCCATAGCAATGGTGTCCACTATCCAGTGAGACAGCCGCTGCTTTGAGAGAGCCCTTCCCTTCTGGCTCCCCCCATAACAGACAAAGAGCTGGTCTGAGGTCCTGAAACACCGCGTTCTGTCGACGTATGCACGGAGCGCACATACCGGACAGGGCAGTGCCAAGGCTGGGTCTGCCTCCTCCAGGGGCAGTGCTTGCAGGTTCACCACCTGGTCCCGGAAGGGAGTGGTAGGAACCTTGGGCACATATCCAGGCCGGGGTCTCAAGATAACGTGTGAGTAAGCCGGCCTGAATTCCAGGCACGCTTCGTCAACGGAGAATGCGTGCAGGTCCCCTGCCCTCTTGATGGAGGCCAATGCAACCAGGAGCGCTGCCTTCATGGACAGAAACTTAATCTCTACCGATTGCAAAGGCTCAAAGGGAGGCCTCTGCAGAGCACTTAAAACTACTGAGAGGTCCCAAGAGGGCACGAGGGGAGGGCGAGGAGGATTCAGTCTCCTCGTTCCCCTCAGGAACCTGATGACCAGGTCGTGCTTCCCCAAAGACTTACCATCTACTGCTTCATGAGACGCGGCAATGGCCGCGACATAAACTTTAAGGGTGGAGGGCGACAGCCTATGCTCCAACCCTTCCTGCAGGAAGGAAAGCACGACACTGATCGGGCATCTCCAGAGGTCTTCTCCGCGAGAAGAGCACCAGTTGACGAAGAAGTTCCACTTCAACACATAGAGGTGTCTAGTGGACGACGCTCTAGCGGAAGTGATGGTAGCTGCCACCGCAGGTGGCAGAGTACTCAAACCTGCCTCGTCCCATCCAGGAGCCACACGTGTAGCCTCCAGAGCATATCCCGGGAGGAATATGCCGCAGTACGCCTGCCGTAGGGAGGACTTAAGAATACACATATGGCCAAAGGCGACTTCATATGGGAAAACACTGGAGTCACCCACCTAAGGGTGGCTAGAAACTTAACTCCAGGAATGGTAGATGGCTTGCCAAGGGAAGACACATGCTCAGAGAGGCTTACAGTGGAGAATACACATGTGACAGTTACCGGGGGGAACCGTACACACGGAGGCACCTAGCCGGCGTCCAGAGCATACACACTGGCGCCAGCATCAACAGTGCAGGAGGACTCAGGGCTTCAACGGAAGACTCAACTGAGGAATTATCGCACTTATCCAGTCCGAGGAGTGGAATGGCGAGCAAGCAAAGACACCTGAGCGGGTCCAGTACTGGCAGAGGCGAGTACACGAGAGGACACAGGCTCCCCTCGAAGATTATAGAATCTTGCGAATGTGTTCGGTGTCGCCCAGACTGCAGCTCTGCAGATGTCTGTTAGCGAGGCGCCATGCGCTAAAGCCCAAGAGGAAGCCACACTCCGAGTGGAGTGGGCCGTCACACCAAGGGGGCACGGTCGACCTTGCTGCTGGTAAGCCAAAGCAATGGTGTCCACTATCCAGTGAGACAGCCGCTGCTTTGAGAGAGCCCTTCCCTTCTGGCTCCCCCCATAACAGACAAAGAGCTGGTCTGAGGTCCTGAAACACCGTGTTCTGTCGACGTAGGCACGGAGCACACATACCGGACAGAACAGTGCCAAGGCTGGGTCTGCCTCCTCCAGGGGCAGCACTTGCAGGTTCACCACCTGGTCCCGGAAGGGAGTGGTAGGAACCTTGGGCACATATCCAGGCCGGGGTCTCAAGATAACGTGAGAGTAAGCCGGCCTGAATTCCAGGCACGCTTCGTCAACGGAGAATGTGTGCAGGTCCCCTACCCTCTTGATGGAGGCCAATGCAACCAGGAGCGCTGCCTTCATGGACAGAAACTTAATCTCTACTGAATGCAAAGGCTCAAAGGGAGGCCTCTGCAGAGCACTTAAACTACTGAGAGGTCCCAAGAGGGCACGAGGGGAGGGCGAGGAGGATTCAGTCTCCTCGCTCCCCTCAGGAACCTGATGACCAGGTCGTGCTTTCCCAAAGACTTACCATCTACTGCTTCATGAGACGCAGCAATGGCCGCGACATAAACTTTAAGGGTGGAGGGCGACAGCCTACGCTCCAACCCTTCCTGCAGGGAGGAAAGCACGACACTGATCTGGCATCTCCAGGGGTCTTCTCCGCGAGAAGAGCACCAGTTGACGAAGAGGTTCCACTTCAACACATAGAGGTGTCTAGTGGACGACGCTCTAGCGGAAGTGATGGTAGCCGCCACCAGAGGTGGCAGAGTACTCAAACCTGCCTCGTCCCATCCAGGAGCCACACGTGTAGCCTCCAGAGCATATCCCGGGAGGAATATGCCGCAGTACGCCTACCGTAGGGAGGACTTAAGAATACACATATGGCCAAAGGGGACTTCATATGGGAAAACACTGGAGTCACCAACCTAAGGGTGGCTAGAAACTTAACTCCAGGAATGGTAGATGGCTTGCCAAGGGAAGACACATGCTCAGAGAGGCTTACAGTGGAGAATACACATGTGACAGTTACCGGGGGGAACCGTACACGCGGAGGCACCTAGCCGGCGTCCAGAGCATATAAACTGGCGCCAGCATCAACAGTGCAGGAGGACTCAGGGCTTCGACGGAAGACTCAACTGAGGAATTATCGCACTTATCCAGTCCGAGGAGTGGAATGGCGAGCAAGCAAAGACACCTGAGCGGGTCCAGTACTGGCAGAGGCGAGTACACAAGAGGACACAGGCTCCACTTGAAGATTATAGAATCTCACGAATGTGTTCGGTGTCGTCCAGTCTGCAGCTCTGCAGATGTCTGTTAGCAAGGCACCATGCGCTAAAGCCCAAGAGGAAGCCACACTCCGAGTGGAGTGGGCCGTCACACCAAGGGGGCACGGTCGACCTTGCTGCTGGCAAGCCATAGCAATGGTGTCCACTATCCAGTGAGACAGCCGCTGCTTTGAGAGAGCCCTTCCCTTCTGGCTCCCCCCATAACAGACAAAGAGCTGGTCTGAGGTCCTGAAACACCGCGTTCTGTCGACGTATGCACAGAGCGCACATACCGGACAGGGCAGTGCCAAGGCTGGGTCTGCCTCCTCCAGGGGCAGCGCTTGCAGGTTTACCACCTGGTCCCGGAAGGGAGTGGTAAGAACCTTGGGCACATATCCAGGCCGGGGTCTCAAGATAACGTGTGAGTAAGCCGGCCCGAATTCCAGGCACGCTTCGTCAACGGAGAATGCGTGCAGGTCCCCTGCCCTCTTGATGGAGGCCAATGCAACCAGGAGCGCTGCCTTCATGGACAGAAACTTAATCTCTACCGATTGCAAAGGCTCAAAGGGAGGCCTCTGCAGAGCACTTAAAACTACTGAGAGGTCCCAAGAGGGCACGAGGGGAGGGCGAGGAGGATTCAGTCTCCTCGTTCCCCTCAGGAACCTGATGACCAGGTCGTGCTTCCCCAAAGACTTACCATCTACTGCTTCATGAGACGCGGCAATGGCCGCGACATAAACTTTAAGGGTGGAGGGCGACAGCCTACGCTCCAACCCTTCCTGCAGGAAGGAAAGCACGACACTGATCGGGCATCTCCAGGGGTCTTCTCCGCGAGAAGAGCACCAGTTGACGAAGAAGTTCCACTTCAACACATAGAGGTGTCTAGTGGACGACGCTCTAGCGGAGGTGATGGTAGCTGCCACCGCAGGTGGCAGAGTACTCAAACCTGCCTCGTCCCATCCAGGAGCCACACATGTAGCCTCCAGAGCATATCCCGGGAGGAATATGCCGCAGTACGCCTACCGTAGGGAGGACTTAAGAATACACATATGGCCAAAGGGGACTTCATATGGGAAAACACTGGAGTCACCAACCTAAGGGTGGCTAGAAACTTAACTCCAGGAATGGTAGATGGCTTGCCAAGGGAAGACACATGCTCAGAGAGGCTTACAGTGGAGAATACACATGTGACAGTTACCGGGGGGAACCGTACACACGGAGGCACCTAGCCGGCGTCCAGAGCATACACACTGGCGCCAGCATCAACAGTGCAGGAGGACTCAGGTCTTCGACGGAAGACTCAACTGAGGAATTATCGCACTTATCCAGTCCGAGGAGTGGAATGGCGAGCAAGCAAAGACACCTGAGCGGGTCCAGTACTGGCAGAGGCGAGTACACAAGAGGACACAGGCTCCACTCGAAGATTATAGAATCTCACGAATGTGTTTGGTGTCGTCCAGTCTGCAGCTCTGCAGATGTCTGTTAGCAAGGCACCATGCGCTAAAGCCCAAGAGGAAGCCACACTCCGAGTGGAGTGGGCCGTCACACCAAGGGGGCACGGTCGACCTTGCTGCTGGTAAGCCATAGCAATGGTGTCCACTATCCAGTGAGACAGCCGCTGCTTTGAGAGAGCCCTTCCCTTCTGGCTCCCCCCATAACAGACAAAGAGCTGGTCTGAGGTCCTGAAACACCGCGTTCTGTCGACGTATGCACGGAGCGCACATACCGGACAGGGCAGTGCCAAGGCTGGGTCTGCCTCCTCCAGGGGCAGTGCTTGCAGGTTCACCACCTGGTCCCGGAAGGGAGTGGTAGGAACCTTGGGCACATATCCAGGCCGGGGTCTCAAGATAACGTGTGAGTAAGCCGGCCCGAATTCCAGGCACGCTTCGTCAACGGAGAATGCGTGCAGGTCCCCTGCCCTCTTGATGGAGGCCAATGCAACCAGGAGCGCTGCCTTCATGGACAGAAACTTAATCTCTACCGATTGCAAAGGCTCAAAGGGAGGCCTCTGCAGAGCACTTAAAACTACTGAGAGGTCCCAAGAGGGCACGAGGGGAGGGCGAGGAGGATTCAGTCTCCTCGTTCCCCTCAGGAACCTGATGACCAGGTCGTGCTTCCCCAAAGACTTACCATCTACTGCTTCATGAGACGCGGCAATGGCCGCGACATAAACTTTAAGGGTGGAGGGCGACAGCCTATGCTCCAACCCTTCCTGCAGGAAGGAAAGCACGACACTGATCGGGCATCTCCAGAGGTCTTCTCCGCGAGAAGAGCACCAGTTGACGAAGAAGTTCCACTTCAACACATAGAGGTGTCTAGTGGACGACGCTCTAGCGGAAGTGATGGTAGCCGCCACCGCAGGTGGCAGAGTACTCAAACCTGCCTCGTCCCATCCAGGAGCCACACGTGTAGCCTCCAGAGCATATCCCGGGAGGAATATGCCGCAGTACGCCTACCGTAGGGAGGACTTAAGAATACACATATGGCCAAAGGCGACTTCATATGGGAAAACACTGGAGTCACCCACCTAAGGGTGGCTAGAAACTTAACTCCAGGAATGGTAGATGGCTTGCCAAGGGAAGACACATGCTCAGAGAGGCTTACAGTGGAGAATACACATGTGACAGTTACCGGGGGGAACCGTACACACGGAGGCACCTAGCCGGCGTCCAGAGCATACACACTGGCGCCAGCATCAACAGTGCAGGAGGACTCAGGTCTTCGACGGAAGACTCAACTGAGGAATTATCGCACTTATCCAGTCCGAGGAGTGGAATGGCGAGCAAGCAAAGACACCTGAGCGGGTCCAGTACTGGCAGAGGCGAGTACACAAGAGGACACAGGCTCCACTCGAAGATTATAGAATCTCACGAATGTGTTTGGTGTCGTCCAGTCTGCAGCTCTGCAGATGTCTGTTAGCAAGGCACCATGCGCTAAAGCCCAAGAGGAAGCCACACTCCGAGTGGAGTGGGCCGTCACACCAAGGGGGCACGGTCGACCTTGCTGCTGGTAAGCCATAGCAATGGTGTCCACTATCCAGTGAGACAGCCGCTGCTTTGAGAGAGCCCTTCCTTTCTGGCTCCCCCCATAACAGACAAAGAGCTGGTCTGAGGTCCTGAAACACCGCGTTCTGTCGACGTATGCACGGAGCGCACATACCGGACAGGGCAGTGCCAAGGCTGGGTCTGCCTCCTCCAGGGGCAGTGCTTGCAGGTTCACCACCTGGTCCCGGAAGGGAGTGGTAGGAACCTTGGGCACATATCCAGGCCGGGGTCTCAAGATAACGTGTGAGTAAGCCGGCCCGAATTCCAGGCACGCTTCGTCAACGGAGAATGCGTGCAGGTCCCCTGCCCTCTTGATGGAGGCCAATGCAACCAGGAGCGCTGCCTTCATGGACAGAAACTTAATCTCTACCGATTGCAAAGGCTCAAAGGGAGGCCTCTGCAGAGCACTTAAAACTACTGAGAGGTCCCAAGAGGGCACGAGGGGAGGGCG
Organism: Cyprinella venusta; assembly: GCA_038021265.1. Classification (NCBI taxonomy): domain Eukaryota; kingdom Metazoa; phylum Chordata; class Actinopteri; order Cypriniformes; family Leuciscidae; genus Cyprinella; species Cyprinella venusta. Next base: position 22,907,931 of record CM075873.1, on the reverse strand, counting down.
AGGAGGATTCAGTCTCCTCGTTCCCCTCAGGAACCTGATGACCAGGTCGTGCTTCCCCAAAGACTTACCATCTACTGCTTCATGAGACGCGGCAATGGCCGCGACATAAACTTTAAGGGTGGAGGGCGACAGCCTATGCTCCAACCCTTCCTGCAGGAAGGAAAGCACGACACTGATCGGGCATCTCCAGAGGTCTTCTCCGCGAGAAGAGCACCAGTTGACGAAGAAGTTCCACTTCAACACATAGAGGTGTCTAGTGGACGACGCTCTAGCGGAAGTGATGGTAGCCGCCACCGCAGGTGGCAGAGTACTCAAACCTGCCTCGTCCCATCCAGGAGCCACACGTGTAGCCTCCAGAGCATATCCCGGGAGGAATATGCCGCAGTACGCCTACCGTAGGGAGGACTTAAGAATACACATATGGCCAAAGGCGACTTCATATGGGAAAACACTGGAGTCACCCACCTAAGGGTGGCTAGAAACTTAACTCCAGGAATGGTAGATGGCTTGCCAAGGGAAGACACATGCTCAGAGAGGCTTACAGTGGAGAATACACATGTGACAGTTACCGGGGGGAACCGTACACACGGAGGCACCTAGCCGGCGTCCAGAGCATACACACTGGCGCCAGCATCAACAGTGCAGGAGGACTCAGGGCTTCAACGGAAGACTCAACTGAGGAATTATCGCACTTATCCAGTCCGAGGAGTGGAATGGCGAGCAAGCAAAGACACCTGAGCGGGTCCAGTACTGGCAGAAGCGAGTACACGAGAGGACACAGGCTCCCCTCGAAGATTATAGAATCTTGCGAATGTGTTTGGTGTCGCCCAGACTGCAGCTCTGCAGATGTCTGTTAGCGAGGCGCCATGCGCTAAAGCCCAAGAGGAAGCCACACTCCGAGTGGAGTGGGCCGTCACACCAAGGGGGCACGGTCGACCTTGCTGCTGGTAAGCCAAAGCAATGGTGTCCACTATCCAGTGAGACAGCCGCTGCTTTGAGAGAGCCCTTCCCTTCTGGCTCCCCCCATAACAGACAAAGAGCTGGTCTGAGGTCCTGAAACACCGTGTTCTGTCGACGTAGGCACGGAGCGCACATACCGGACAGAACAGTGCCAAGGCTGGGTCTGCCTCCTCCAGGGGCAGCACTTGCAGGTTCACCACCTGGTCCCGGAAGGGAGTGGTAGGAACCTTGGGCACATATCCAGGCCGGGGTCTCAAGATAACGTGAGAGTAAGCCGGCCTGAATTCCAGGCACGCTTCGTCAACGGAGAATGTGTGCAGGTCCCCTACCCTCTTGATGGAGGCCAATGCAACCAGGAGCGCTGCCTTCATGGACAGAAACTTAATCTCTACTGAATGCAAAGGCTCAAAGGGAGGCCTCTGCAGAGCACTTAAACTACTGAGAGGTCCCAAGAGGGCACGAGGGGAGGGCGAGGAGGATTCAGTCTCCTCGCTCCCCTCAGGAACCTGATGACCAGGTCGTACTTCCCCAAAGACTTACCATCTACTGCTTCATGAGACGCGGCAATGGCCGCGACATAAACTTTAAGGGTGGAGGGCGACAGCCTACGCTCCAACCCTTCCTGCAGGGAGGAAAGCACGACACTGATCTGGCATCTCCAGGGGTCTTCTCCGCGAGAAGAGCACCAGTTGACGAAGAGGTTCCACTTCAACACATAGAGGTGTCTAGTGGACGACGCTCTAGCGGAAGTGATGGTAGCCGCCACCAGAGGTGGCAGAGTACTCAAACCTGCCTCGTCCCATCCAGGAGCCACACGTGTAGCCTCCAGAGCATATCCCGGGAGGAATATGCCGCAGTACGCCTACCGTAGGGAGGACTTAAGAATACACATATGGCCAAAGGGGACTTCATATGGGAAAACACTGGAGTCACCAACCTAAGGGTGGCTAGAAACTTAACTCCAGGAATGGTAGATGGCTTGCCAAGGGAAGACACATGCTCAGAGAAGCTTACAGTGGAGAATACACATGTGACAGTTACCGGGGGGAACCGTACACGCGGAGGCACCTAGCCGGCGTCCAGAGCATATGCACTGGCGCCAGCATCAACAGTGCAGGAGGACTCAGGGCTTCGACGGAAGACTCAACTGAGGAATTATCGCACTTATCGAGTCCGAGGAGTGGAATGGCGAGCAAGCAAAGACACCTGAGCGGGTCCAGTACTGGCAGAGGCGAGTACACAAGAGGACACAGGCTCCACTCGAAGATTATAGAATCTCACGAATGTGTTCGGTGTCGTCCAGTCTGCAGCTCTGCAGATGTCTGTTAGCAAGGCACCATGCGCTAAAGCCCAAGAGGAAGCCACACTCCGAGTGGAGTGGGCCGTCACACCAAGGGGGCACGGTCGACCTTGCTGCTGGTAAGCCATAGCAATGGTGTCCACTATCCAGTGAGACAGCCGCTGCTTTGAGAGAGCCCTTCCCTTCTGGCTCCCCCCATAACAGACAAAGAGCTGGTCTGAGGTCCTGAAACACCGCGTTCTGTCGACGTATGCACAGAGCGCACATACCGGACAGGGCAGTGCCAAGGCTGGGTCTGCCTCCTCCAGGGGCAGCGCTTGCAGGTTCACCACCTGGTCCCAGAAGGGAGTGGTAAGAACCTTGGGCACATATCCAGGCCGGGGTCTCAAGATAACGTGTGAGTAAGCCGGCCCGAATTCCAGGCACGCTTCGTCAACGGAGAATGCGTGCAGGTCCCCTGCCCTCTTGATGGAGGCCAATGCAACCAGGAGCGCTGCCTTCATGGACAGAAACTTAATCTCTACCGATTGTAAAGGCTCAAAGGGAGGCCTCTGCAGAGCACTTAAAACTACTGAGAGGTCCCAAGAGGGCACGAGGGGAGGGCGAGGAGGATTCAGTCTCCTCGTTCCCCTCAGGAACCTGATGACCAGGTCGTGCTTCCCCAAAGACTTACCATCTACTGCTTCATGAGACGCGGCAATGGCCGCGACATAAACTTTAAGGGTGGAGGGCGACAGCCTACGCTCCAACCCTTCCTGCAGGAAGGAAAGCACGACACTGATCAGGCATCTCCAGGGGTCTTCTCCGCGAGAAGAGCACCAGTTGACGAAGAAGTTCCACTTCAACACATAGAGGTGTCTAGTGGACGACGCTCTAGCGGAAGTGATGGTAGCTGCGACCGCAGGTGGCAGAGTACTCAAACCTGCCTCGTCCCATCCAGGAGCCACACATGTAGCCTCCAGAGCATATCCCGGGAGGAATATGCCGCAGTACGCCTACCGTAGGGAGGACTTAAGAATACACATATGGCCAAAGGGGACTTTATATGGGAAAACACTGGAGTCACCCACCTAAGGGTGGCTAGAAACTTAACTCCAGGAATGGTAGATGGCTTGCCAAGGGAAGACACATGCTCAGAGAGGCTTACAGTGGAGAATACACATGTGACAGTTACCGGGGGGAACCGTACACACGGAGGCACCTAGCCGGCGTCCAGAGCATATACACTGGCGCCATCAACAGTGCAGGAGGACTCAGGTCTTCGACGGAAGACTCAACTGAGGAATTATCGCACTTATCCAGTCCGAGGAGTGGAATGGCGAGCAAGCAAAGACACCTGAGCGGGTCCAGTACTGGCAGAGGCGAGTACACAAGAGGACACAGGCTCCACTCGAAGATTATAGAATCTCACGAATGTGTTCGGTGTCGTCCAGTCTGCAGCTCTGCAGATGTCTGTTAGCGAGGCACCATGCGCTAAAGCCCAAGAGGAAGCCACACTCCGAGTGGTGTGGGCCGTCACACAAAGGAGGCACGGTCGACCTTGCTGCTGGTAAGCCAAAGCAATGGTGTCCACTATCCAGAGAGACAGCCGCTGCTTTGAGAGAGCCCTTCCCTTCTGGCTCCCCCCATAACAGACAAAGAGCTGGTCTGAGGTCCTGAAACACCACGTTCTGTCGACGTAGGCACGGAGCGCACATACCGGACAGGGCAGTGCCAAGGCTGGGTCTGCCTCCTCCAGGGGCAGCGCTTGCAGGTTCACCACCTGGTCCCGGAAGGGAGTGGTAGGAACCTTGGGCACATATCCAGGCCGGGGTCTCAAGATAACGTGTGAGTAAGCCGGCCCGAATTCCAGGCACGCTTCGTCAACGGAGAATGCGTGCAGGTCCCCTGCCCTCTTGATGGAGGTCAATGCAACCAGGAGCGTTGCCTTCATGGACAGAAACTTAATCTCTACCGATTGCAAAGGCTCAAAGGGAGGCCTCTGCAGAGCATTTAAAACTACTGAGAGGTCCCAAGAGGGCACGAGGGGAGGGCGAGGAGGATTCAGTCTCCTCGCTCGCCTCAGGAACCTGATGACCAGGTCGTGCTTGCCCAAAGACTTACCATCTACTACTTCATGAGACGTGGCAATGGCCGCGACATAAACTTTAAGGGTGAAGGGCGACAGCCTACGCTCCAACCCTTCCTGCAGGAAGGAAAGCACGACACTGATCGGGCATCTCCAGGGGTCTTCTCCGCGAGAAGAGCACCAGTTGACGAAGAAGTTCCACTTCAACACATAGAGGTGTCTAGTGGACGACGCTCTAGCGGAAGTGATGGTAGCCGCCACCGCAGGTGGCAGAGTACTCAAACCTGCCTCGTCCCATCCAGGAGCCACACGTGTAGCCTCCAGAGCATATCCCGGGAGGAATATGCCGCAGTACGCCTACCGTAGGGAGGACTTAAGAATACACATATGGCCAAAGGCGACTTCATATGGGAAAACACTGGAGTCACCCACCTAAGGGTGGCTAGAAACTTAACTCCAGGAATGGTAGATGGCTTGCCAAGGGAAGACACATGCTCAGAGAGGCTTACAGTGGAGAATACACATGTGACAGTTACCGGGGGGAACCGTACACACGGAGGCACCTAGCCGGCGTCCAGAGCATACACACTGGCGCCAGCATCAACAGTGCAGGAGGACTCAGGGCTTCGACGGAAGACTCAACTGAGGAATTATCGCACTTATCCAGTCCGAGGAGTGGAATGGCGAGCAAGCAAAGACACCTGAGCGGGTCCAGTACTGGCAGAGGCGAGTACACGAGAGGACACAGGCTCCCCTCGAAGATTATAGAATCTTGCGAATGTGTTCGGTGTCGCCCAGACTGCAGCTCTGCAGATGTCTGTTAGCGAGGCGCCATGCGCTAAAGCCCAAGAGGAAGCCACACTCCGAGTGGAGTGGGCCGTCACACCAAGGGGGCACGGTCGACCTTGCTGCTGGTAAGCCAAAGCAATGGTGTCCACTATCCAGTGAGACAGCCGCTGCTTTGAGAGAGCCCTTCCCTTCTGGCTCCCCCCATAACAGACAAAGAGCTGGTCTGAGGTCCTGAAACACCGTGTTCTGTCGACGTAGGCACGGAGCGCACATACCGGACAGAACAGTGCCAAGGCTGGGTCTGCCTCCTCCAGGGGCAGCACTTGCAGGTTCACCACCTGGTCCCGGAAGGGAGTGGTAGGAACCTTGGGCACATATCCAGGCCGGGGTCTCAAGATAACGTGAGAGTAAGCCGGCCTGAATTCCAGGCACGCTTCGTCAACGGAGAATGTGTGCAGGTCCCCTACCCTCTTGATGGAGGCCAATGCAACCAGGAGCGCTGCCTTCATGGACAGAAACTTAATCTCTACTGAATGCAAAGGCTCAAAGGGAGGCCTCTGCAGAGCACTTAAACTACTGAGAGGTCCCAAGAGGGCACGAGGGGAGGGCGAGGAGGATTCAGTCTCCTCGCTCCCCTCAGGAACCTGATGACCAGGTCGTGCTTCCCCAAAGACTTACCATCTACTGCTTCATGAGACGCGGCAATGGCCGCGACATAAACTTTAAGGGTGGAGGGCGACAGCCTACGCTCCAACCCTTCCTGCAGGGAGGAAAGCACGACACTGATCTGGCATCTCCAGGGGTCTTCTCCGCGAGAAGAGCACCAGTTGACGAAGAGGTTCCACTTCAACACATAGAGGTGTCTAGTGGACGACGCTCTAGCGGAAGTGATGGTAGCCGCCACCAGAGGTGGCAGAGTACTCAAACCTGCCTCGTCCCATCCAGGAGCCACACGTGTAGCCTCCAGAGCATATCCCGGGAGGAATATGCCGCAGTACGCCTACCGTAGGGAGGACTTAAGAATACACATATGGCCAAAGGGGACTTCATATGGGAAAACACTGGAGTCACCAACCTAAGGGTGGCTAGAAACTTAACTCCAGGAATGGTAGATGGCTTGCCAAGGGAAGACACATGCTCAGAGAAGCTTACAGTGGAGAATACACATGTGACAGTTACCGGGGGGAACCGTACACGCGGAGGCACCTAGCCGGCGTCCAGAGCATATGCACTGGCGCCAGCATCAACAGTGCAGGAGGACTCAGGGCTTCGACGGAAGACTCAACTGAGGAATTATCGCACTTATCGAGTCCGAGGAGTGGAATGGCGAGCAAGCAAAGACACCTGAGCGGGTCCAGTACTGGCAGAGGCGAGTACACAAGAGGACACAGGCTCCACTCGAAGATTATAGAATCTCACGAATGTGTTCGGTGTCGTCCAGTCTGCAGCTCTGCAGATGTCTGTTAGCAAGGCACCATGCGCTAAAGCCCAAGAGGAAGCCACACTCCGAGTGGAGTGGGCCGTCACACCAAGGGGGCACGGTCGACCTTGCTGCTGGTAAGCCATAGCAATGGTGTCCAATATCCAGTGAGACAGCCGCTGCTTTGAGAGAGCCCTTCCCTTCTGGCTCCCCCCATAACAGACAAAGAGCTGGTCTGAGGTCCTGAAACACCGCGTTCTGTCGACGTATGCACAGAGCGCACATACCGGACAGGGCAGTGCCAAGGCTGGGTCTGCCTCCTCCAGGGGCAGCGCTTGCAGGTTCACCACCTGGTCCCAGAAGGGAGTGGTAAGAACCTTGGGCACATATCCAGGCCGGGGTCTCAAGATAACGTGTGAGTAAGCCGGCCCGAATTCCAGGCACGCTTCGTCAACGGAGAATGCGTGCAGGTCCCCTGCCCTCTTGATGGAGGCCAATGCAACCAGGAGCGCTGCCTTCATGGACAGAAACTTAATCTCTACCGATTGTAAAGGCTCAAAGGGAGGCCTCTGCAGAGCACTTAAAACTACTGAGAGGTCCCAAGAGGGCACGAGGGGAGGGCGAGGAGGATTCAGTCTCCTCGTTCCCCTCAGGAACCTGATGACCAGGTCGTGCTTCCCCAAAGACTTACCATCTACTGCTTCATGAGACGCGGCAATGGCCGCGACATAAACTTTAAGGGTGGAGGGCGACAGCCTACGCTCCAACCCTTCCTGCAGGAAGGAAAGCACGACACTGATCAGGCATCTCCAGGGGTCTTCTCCGCGAGAAGAGCACCAGTTGACGAAGAAGTTCCACTTCAACACATAGAGGTGTCTAGTGGACGACGCTCTAGCGGAAGTGATGGTAGCTGCGACCGCAGGTGGCAGAGTACTCAAACCTGCCTCGTCCCATCCAGGAGCCACACATGTAGCCTCCAGAGCATATCCCGGGAGGAATATGCCGCAGTACGCCTACCGTAGGGAGGACTTAAGAATACACATATGGCCAAAGGGGACTTTATATGGGAAAACACTGGAGTCACCCACCTAAGGGTGGCTAGAAACTTAACTCCAGGAATGGTAGATGGCTTGCCAAGGGAAGACACATGCTCAGAGAGGCTTACAGTGGAGAATACACATGTGACAGTTACCGGGGGGAACCGTACACACGGAGGCACCTAGCCGGCGTCCAGAGCATATACACTGGCGCCATCAACAGTGCAGGAGGACTCAGGTCTTCGACGGAAGACTCAACTGAGGAATTATCGCACTTATCCAGTCCGAGGAGTGGAATGGCGAGCAAGCAAAGACACCTGAGCGGGTCCAGTACTGGCAGAGGCGAGTACACAAGAGGACACAGGCTCCACTCGAAGATTATAGAATCTCACGAATGTGTTCGGTGTCGTCCAGTCTGCAGCTCTGCAGATGTCTGTTAGCGAGGCACCATGCGCTAAAGCCCAAGAGGAAGCCACACTCCGAGTGGTGTGGGCCGTCACACAAAGGAGGCACGGTCGACCTTGCTGCTGGTAAGCCAAAGCAATGGTGTCCACTATCCAGAGAGACAGCCGCTGCTTTGAGAGAGCCCTTCCCTTCTGGCTCCCCCCATAACAGACAAAGAGCTGGTCTGCGGTCCTGAAACACCACGTTCTGTCGACGTAGGCACGGAGCGCACATACCGGACAGGGCAGTGCCAAGGCTGGGTCTGCCTCCTCCAGGGGCAGCGCTTGCAGGTTCACCACCTGGTCCCGGAAGGGAGTGGTAGGAACCTTGGGCACATATCCAGGCCGGGGTCTCAAGATAACGTGTGAGTAAGCCGGCCCGAATTCCAGGCACGCTTCGTCAACGGAGAATGCGTGCAGGTCCCCTGCCCTCTTGATGGAGGTCAATGCAACCAGGAGCGTTGCCTTCATGGACAGAAACTTAATCTCTACCGATTGCAAAGGCTCAAAGGGAGGCCTCTGCAGAGCATTTAAAACTACTGAGAGGTCCCAAGAGGGCACGAGGGGAGGGCGAGGAGGATTCAGTCTCCTCGCTCGCCTCAGGAACCTGATGACCAGGTCGTGCTTGCCCAAAGACTTACCATCTACTACTTCATGAGACGTGGCAATGGCCGCGACATAAACTTTAAGGGTGAAGGGCGACAGCCTACGCTCCAACCCTTCCTGCAGGAAGGAAAGCACGACACTGATCGGGGATCTCCAGGGGTCTTCTCCGCGAGAAGAGCACCAGTTGACGAAGAAGTTCCACTTCAACACATAGAGGTGTCTAGTGGACGACGCTCTAGCGGAAGTGATGGTAGCCGCCACCGCAGGTGGCAGAGTACTCAAACCTGCCTCGTCCCATCCAGGAGCCACACGTGTAGCCTCCAGAGCATATCCCGGGAGGAATATGCCGCAGTACGCCTACCGTAGGGAGGACTTAAGAATACACATATGGCCAAAGGCGACTTCATATGGGAAAACACTGGAGTCACCCACCTAAGGGTGGCTAGAAACTTAACTCCAGGAATGGTAGATGGCTTGCCAAGGGAAGACACATGCTCAGAGAGGCTTACAGTGGAGAATACACATGTGACAGTTACCGGGGGGAACCGTACACACGGAGGCACCTAGCCGGCGTCCAGAGCATACACACTGGCGCCAGCATCAACAGTGCAGGAGGACTCAGGGCTTCAACGGAAGACTCAACTGAGGAATTATCGCACTTATCCAGTCCGAGGAGTGGAATGGCGAGCAAGCAAAGACACCTGAGCGGGTCCAGTACTGGCAGAGGCGAGTACACGAGAGGACACAGGCTCCCCTCGAAGATTATAGAATCTTGCGAATGTGTTCGGTGTCGCCCAGACTGCAGCTCTGCAGATGTCTGTTAGCGAGGCGCCATGCGCTAAAGCCCAAGAGGAAGCCACACTCCGAGTGGAGTGGGCCGTCACACCAAGGGGGCACGGTCGACCTTGCTGCTGGTAAGCCAAAGCAATGGTGTCCACTATCCAGTGAGACAGCCGCTGCTTTGAGAGAGCCCTTCCCTTCTGGCTCCCCCCATAACAGACAAAGAGCTGGTCTGAGGTCCTGAAACACCGTGTTCTGTCGACGTAGGCACGGAGCACACATACCGGACAGAACAGTGCCAAGGCTGGGTCTGCCTCCTCCAGGGGCAGCACTTGCAGGTTCACCACCTGGTCCCGGAAGGGAGTGGTAGGAACCTTGGGCACATATCCAGGCCGGGGTCTCAAGATAACGTGAGAGTAAGCCGGCCTGAATTCCAGGCACGCTTTGTCAACGGAGAATGTGTGCAGGTCCCCTACCCTCTTGATGGAGGCCAATGCAACCAGGAGCGCTGCCTTCATGGACAGAAACTTAATCTCTACTGAATGCAAAGGCTCAAAGGGAGGCCTCTGCAGAGCACTTAAACTACTGAGAGGTCCCAAGAGGGCACGAGGGGAGGGCGAGGAGGATTCAGTCTCCTCGCTCCCCTCAGGAACCTGATGACCAGGTCATGCTTTCCCAAAGACTTACCATCTACTGCTTCATGAGACGCGGCAATGGCCGCGACATAAACTTTAAGGGTGGAGGGCGACAGCCTACGCTCCAACCCTTCCTGCAGGGAGGAAAGCACGACACTAATCTGGCATCTCCAGGGGTCTTCTCCGCGAGAAGAGCACCAGTTGACGAAGAGGTTCCACTTCAACACATAGAGGTGTCTAGTGGACGACGCTCTAGCGGAAGTGATGGTAGCCGCCACCAGAGGTGGCAGAGTACTCAAACCTGCCTCGTCCCATCCAGGAGCCACACGTGTAGCCTCCAGAGCATATCCCGGGAGGAATATGCCGCAGTACGCCTACCGTAGGGAGGACTTAAGAATACACATATGGCCAAAGGCGACTTCATATGGGAAAACACTGGAGTCACCCACCTAAGGGTGGCTAGAAACTTAACTCCAGGAATGGTAGATGGCTTGCCAAGGGAAGACACATGCTCAGAGAGGCTTACAGTGGAGAATACACATGTGACAGTTACCGGGGGGAACCGTACACGCGGAGGCACCTAGCCGGCGTCCAGAGCATATAAACTGGCGCCAGCATCAACAGTGCAGGAGGACTCAGGGCTTCGACGGAAGACTCAACTGAGGAATTATCGCACTTATTCAGTCCGAGGAGTGGAATGGCGAGCAAGCAAAGTCACCTGAGCGGGTCCAGTACTGGCAGAGGCGAGTACACAAGAGGACACAGGCTCCACTTGAAGATTATAGAATCTCACGAATGTGTTCGGTGTCGTCCAGTCTGCAGCTCTGCAGATGTCTGTTAGCAAGGCACCATGCGCTAAAGCCCAAGAGGAAGCCACACTCCGAGTGGAGTGGGCCGTCACACCAAGGGGGCACGGTCGACCTTGCTGCTGGTAAGCCATAGCAATGGTGTCCACTATCCAGTGAGACAGCCGCTGCTTTGAGAGAGCCCTTCCCTTCTGGCTCCCCCCATAACAGACAAAGAGCTGGTCTGAGGTCCTGAAACACCGCGTTCTGTCGACGTATGCACAGAGCGCACATACCGGACAGGGCAGTGCCAAGGCTGGGTCTGCCTCCTCCAGGGGCAGCGCTTGCAGGTTCACCACCTGGTCCCGGAAGGGAGTGGTAAGAACCTTGGGCACATATCCAGGCCGGGGTCTCAAGATAACGTGTGAGTAAGCCGGCCCGAATTCCAGGCACGCTTCGTCAACGGAGAATGCGTGCAGGTCCCCTGCCCTCTTGATGGAGGCCAATGCAACCAGGAGCGCTGCCTTCATGGACAGAAACTTAATCTCTACCGATTGCAAAGGCTCAAAGGGAGGCCTCTGCAGAGCACTTAAAACTACTGAGAGGTCCCAAGAGGGCACGAGGGGAGGGCGAGGAGGATTCAGTCTCCTCGTTCCCCTCAGGAACCTGATGACCAGGTCGTGCTTCCCCAAAGACTTACCATCTACTGCTTCATGAGACGCGGCAATGGCCGCGACATAAACTTTAAGGGTGGAGGGCGACAGCCTACGCTCCAACCCTTCCTGCAGGAAGGAAAGCACGACACTGATCGGGCATCTCCAGGGGTCTTCTCCGCGAGAAGAGCACCAGTTGACGAAGAAGTTCCACTTCAACACATAGAGGTGTCTAGTGGACGACACTCTAGCGGAGGTGATGGTAGCTGCCACCGCAGGTGGCAGAGTACTCAAACCTGCCTCGTCCCATCCAGGAGCCACACATGTAGCCTCCAGAGCATATCCCGGGAGGAATATGCCGCAGTACGCCTACCGTAGGGAGGACTTAAGAATACACATATGGCCAAAGGGGACTTCATATGGGAAAACACTGGAGTCACCAACCTAAGGGTGGCTAGAAACTTAACTCCAGGAATGGTAGATGGCTTGCCAAGGGAAGACACATGCTCAGAGAGGCTTACAGTGGAGAATACACATGTGACAGTTACCGGGGGGAACCGTACACACGGAGGCACCTAGCCGGCGTCCAGAGCATACACACTGGCGCCAGCATCAACAGTGCAGGAGGACTCAGGTCTTCGACGGAAGACTCAACTGAGGAATTATCGCACTTATCCAGTCCGAGGAGTGGAATGGCGAGCAAGCAAAGACACCTGAGCGGGTCCAGTACTGGCAGAGGCGAGTACACAAGAGGACACAGGCTCCACTCGAAGATTATAGAATCTCACGAATGTGTTTGGTGTCGTCCAGTCTGCAGCTCTGCAGATGTCTGTTAGCAAGGCACCATGCGCTAAAGCCCAAGAGGAAGCCACACTCCGAGTGGAGTGGGCCGTCACACCAAGGGGGCACGGTCGACCTTGCTGCTGGTAAGCCATAGCAATGGTGTCCACTATCCAGTGAGACAGCCGCTGCTTTGAGATCGCCCTTCCCTTCTGGCTCCCCCCATAACAGACAAAGAGCTGGTCTGAGGTCCTGAAACACCGTGTTCTGTCGATGTATGCACGGAGCGCACATACCGGACAGGGCAGTGCCAAGGCTGGGTCTGCCTCCTCCAGGGGCAGTGCTTGCAGGTTCACCACCTGGTCCCGGAAGGGAGTGGTAGGAACCTTGGGCACATATCCAGGCCGGGGTCTCAAGATAACGTGTGAGTAAGCCGGCCCGAATTCCAGGCACGCTTCGTCAACGGAGAATGCGTGCAGGTCCCCTGCCCTCTTGATGGAGGCCAATGCAACCAGGAGCGCTGCCTTCATGGACAGAAACTTAATCTCTACCGATTGCAAAGGCTCAAAGGGAGGCCTCTGCAGAGCACTTAAAACTACTGAGAGGTCCCAAGAGGGCACGAGGGGAGGGCGAGGAGGATTCAGTCTCCTCGTTCCCCTCAGGAACCTGATGACCAGGTCGTGCTTCCCCAAAGACTTACCATCTACTGCTTCATGAGACGCGGCAATGGCCGCGACATAAACTTTAAGGGTGGAGGGCGACAGCCTATGCTCCAACCCTTCCTGCAGGAAGGAAAGCACGACACTGATCGGGCATCTCCAGAGGTCTTCTCCGCGAGAAGAGCACCAGTTGACGAAGAAGTTCCACTTCAACACATAGAGGTGTCTAGTGGACGACGCTCTAGCGGAAGTGATGGTAGCCGCCACCGCAGGTGGCAGAGTACTCAAACCTGCCTCGTCCCATCCAGGAGCCACACGTGTAGCCTCCAGAGCATATCCCGGGAGGAATATGCCGCAGTACGCCTACCGTAGGGAGGACTTAAGAATACACATATGGCCAAAGGCGACTTCATATGGGAAAACACTGGAGTTACCCACCTAAGGGTGGCTAGAAACTTAACTCCAGGAATGGTAGATGGCTTGCCAAGGGAAGACACATGCTCAGAGAGGCTTACAGTGGAGAATACACATGTGACAGTTACCGGGGGGAACCGTACACACGGAGGCACCTAGCCGGCGTCCAGAGCATACACACTGGCGCCAGCATCAACAGTGCAGGAGGACTCAGGGCTTCAACGGCAGACTCAACTGAGGAATTATCGCACTTATCCAGTCCGAGGAGTGGAATGGCGAGCAAGCAAAGACACCTGAGCGGGTCCAGTACTGGCAGAGGCGAGTACACGAGAGGACACAGGCTCCCCTCGAAGATTATAGAATCTTGCGAATGTGTTTGGTGTCGCCCAGACTGCAGCTCTGCAGATGTCTGTTAGCGAGGCGCCATGCGCTAAAGCCCAAGAGGAAGCCACACTCCGAGTGGAGTGGGCCGTCACACCAAGGGGGCACGGTCGACCTTGCTGCTGGTAAGCCAAAGCAATGGTGTCCACTATCCAGTGAGACAGCCGCTGCTTTGAGAGAGCCCTTCCCTTCTGGCTCCCCCCATAACAGACAAAGAGCTGGTCTGAGGTCCTGAAACACCGTGTTCTGTCGACGTAGGCACGGAGCGCACATACCGGACAGAACAGTGCCAAGGCTGGGTCTGCCTCCTCCAGGGGCAGCACTTGCAGGTTCACCACCTGGTCCCGGAAGGGAGTGGTAGGAACCTTGGGCACATATCCAGGCCGGGGTCTCAAGATAACGTGAGAGTAAGCCGGCCTGAATTCCAGGCACGCTTCGTCAACGGAGAATGTGTGCAGGTCCCCTACCCTCTTGATGGAGGCCAATGCAACCAGGAGCGCTGCCTTCATGGACAGAAACTTAATCTCTACTGAATGCAAAGGCTCAAAGGGAGGCCTCTGCAGAGCACTTAAACTACTGAGAGGTCCCAAGAGGGCACGAGGGGAGGGCGAGGAGGATTCAGTCTCCTCGCTCCCCTCAGGAACCTGATGACCAGGTCGTGCTTCCCCAAAGACTTACCATCTACTGCTTCATGAGACGCGGCAATGGCCGCGACATAAACTTTAAGGGTGGAGGGCGACAGCCTACGCTCCAACCCTTCCTGCAGGGAGGAAAGCACGACACTGATCTGGCATCTCCAGGGGTCTTCTCCGCGAGAAGAGCACCAGTTGACGAAGAGGTTCCACTTCAACACATAGAGGTGTCTAGTGGACGACGCTCTAGCGGAAGTGATGGTAGCCGCCACCAGAGGTGGCAGAGTACTCAAACCTGCCTCGTCCCATCCAGGAGCCACACGTGTAGCCTCCAGAGCATATCCCGGGAGGAATATGCCGCAGTACGCCTACCGTAGGGAGGACTTAAGAATACACATATGGCCAAAGGGGACTTCATATGGGAAAACACTGGAGTCACCAACCTAAGGGTGGCTAGAAACTTAACTCCAGGAATGGTAGATGGCTTGCCAAGGGAAGACACATGCTCAGAGAAGCTTACAGTGGAGAATACACATGTGACAGTTACCGGGGGGAACCGTACACGCGGAGGCACCTAGCCGGCGTCCAGAGCATATGCACTGGCGCCAGCATCAACAGTGCAGGAGGACTCAGGGCTTCGACGGAAGACTCAACTGAGGAATTATCGCACTTATCCAGTCCGAGGAGTGGAATGGCGAGCAAGCAAAGACACCTGAGCGGGTCCAGTACTGGCAGAGGCGAGTACACAAGAGGACACAGGCTCCACTCGAAGATTATAGAATCTCACGAATGTGTTCGGTGTCGTCCAGTCTGCAGCTCTGCAGATGTCTGTTAGCAAGGCACCATGCGCTAAAGCCCAAGAGGAAGCCACACTCCGAGTGGAGTGGGCCGTCACACCAAGGGGGCACGGTCGACCTTGCTGCTGGTAAGCCATAGCAATGGTGTCCACTATCCAGTGAGACAGCCGCTGCTTTGAGAGAGCCCTTCCCTTCTGGCTCCCCCCATAACAGACAAAGAGCTGGTCTGAGGTCCTGAAACACCGCGTTCTGTCGACGTATGCACAGAGCGCACATACCGGACAGGGCAGTGCCAAGGCTGGGTCTGCCTCCTCCAGGGGCAGCGCTTGCAGGTTCACCACCCGGTCCCAGAAGGGAGTGGTAAGAACCTTGGGCACATATCCAGGCCGGGGTCTCAAGATAACGTGTGAGTAAGCCGGCCCGAATTCCAGGCACGCTTCGTCAACGGAGAATGCGTGCAGGTCCCCTGCCCTCTTGATGGAGGCCAATGCAACCAGGAGCGCTGCCTTCATGGACAGAAACTTAATCTCTACCGATTGCAAAGGCTCAAAGGGAGGCCTCTGCAGAGCACTTAAAACTACTGAGAGGTCCCAAGAGGGCACGAGGGGAGGGCGAGGAGGATTCAGTCTCCTCGTTCCCCTCAGGAACCTGATGACCAGGTCGTGCTTCCCCAAAGACTTACCATCTACTGCTTCATGAGACGCGGCAATGGCCGCGACATAAACTTTAAGGGTGGAGGGCGACAGCCTACGCTCCAACCCTTCCTGCAGGAAGGAAAGCACGACACTGATCAGGCATCTCCAGGGGTCTTCTCCGCGAGAAGAGCACCAGTTGACGAAGAAGTTCCACTTCAACACATAGAGGTGTCTAGTGGACGACGCTCTAGCGGAAGTGATGGTAGCTGCGACCGCAGGTGGCAGAGTACTCAAACCTGCCTCGTCCCATCCAGGAGCCACACATGTAGCCTCCAGAGCATATCCCGGGAGGAATATGCCGCAGTACGCCTACCGTAGGGAGGACTTAAGAATACACATATGGCCAAAGGGGACTTTATATGGGAAAACACTGGAGTCACCAACCTAAGGGTGGCTAGAAACTTAACTCCAGGAATGGTAGATGGCTTGCCAAGGGAAGACACATGCTCAGAGAGGCTTACAGTGGAGAATACACATGTGACAGTTACCGGGGGGAACCGTACACACGGAGGCACCTAGCCGGCGTCCAGAGCATATACACTGGCGCCATCAACAGTGCAGGAGGACTCAGGTCTTCGACGGAAGACTCAACTGAGGAATTATCGCACTTATCCAGTCCGAGGAGTGGAATGGCGAGCAAGCAAAGACACCTGAGCGGGTCCAGTACTGGCAGAGGCGAGTACACAAGAGGACACAGGCTCCACTCGAAGATTATAGAATCTCACGAATGTGTTCGGTGTCGTCCAGTCTGCAGCTCTGCAGATGTCTGTTAGCGAGGCACCATGCGCTAAAGCCCAAGAGGAAGCCACACTCCGAGTGGTGTGGGCCGTCACACAAAGGAGGCACGGTCGACCTTGCTGCTGGTAAGCCAAAGCAATGGTGTCCACTATCCAGAGAGACAGCCGCTGCTTTGAGAGAGCCCTTCCCTTCTGGCTCCCCCCATAACAGACAAAGAGCTGGTCTGAGGTCCTGAAACACCACGTTCTGTCGACGTAGGCACGGAGCGCACATACCGGACAGGGCAGTGCCAAGGCTGGGTCTGCCTCCTCCAGGGGCAGCGCTTGCAGGTTCACCACCTGGTCCCGGAAGGGAGTGGTAGGAACCTTGGGCACATATCCAGGCCGGGGTCTCAAGATAACGTGTGAGTAAGCCGGCCCGAATTCCAGGCACGCTTCGTCAACGGAGAATGCGTGCAGGTCCCCTGCCCTCTTGATGGAGGTCAATGCAACCAGGAGCGTTGCCTTCATGGACAGAAACTTACTCTCTACCGATTGCAAAGGCTCAAAGGGAGGCCTCTGCAGAGCATTTAAAACTACTGAGAGGTCCCAAGAGGGCACGAGGGGAGGGCGAGGAGGATTCAGTCTCCTCGCTCGCCTCAGGAACCTGATGACCAGGTCGTGCTTGCCCAAAGACTTACCATCTACTACTTCATGAGACGTGGCAATGGCCGCGACATAAACTTTAAGGGTGAAGGGCGACAGCCTACGCTCCAACCCTTCCTGCAGGAAGGAAAGCACGACACTGATCGGGCATCTCCAGGGGTCTTCTCCGCGAGAAGAGCACCAGTTGACGAAGAAGTTCCACTTCAACACATAGAGGTGTCTAGTGGACGACGCTCTAGCGGAAGTGATGGTAGCCGCCACCGCAGGTGGCAGAGTACTCAAACCTGCCTCGTCCCATCCAGGAGCCACACGTTCAGCCTCCAGAGCATATCCCGGGAGGAATATGCCGCAGTACGCCTACCGTAGGGAGGACTTAAGAATACACATATGGCCAAAGGGGACTTCATATGGGAAAACACTGGAGTCACCCACCTAAGGGTGGCTAGAAACTTAACTCCAGGAATGGTAGATGGCTTGCCAAGGGAAGACACATGCTCAGAGAGGCTTACAGTGGAGAATACACATGTGACAGTTACCGGGGGGAACCGTACACACGGAGGCACCTAGCCGGCGTCCAGAGCATACACACTGGCGCCAGCATCAACAGTGTAGGAGGACTCAGGGCTTCAACGGAAGACTCAACTGAGGAATTATCGCACTTATCCAGTCCGAGGAGTGGAATGGCGAGCAAGCAAAGACACCTGAGCGGGTCCAGTACTGGCAGAGGCGAGTACACGAGAGGACACAGGCTCCCCTCGAAGATTATAGAATCTTGCGAATGTGTTTGGTGTCGCCCAGACTGCAGCTCTGCAGATGTCTGTTAGCGAGGCGCCATGCGCTAAAGCCCAAGAGGAAGCCACACTCCGAGTGGAGTGGGCCGTCACACCAAGGGGGCACGGTCGACCTTGCTGCTGGTAAGCCAAAGCAATGGTGTCCACTATCCAGTGAGACAGCCGCTGCTTTGAGAGAGCCCTTCCCTTCTGGCTCCCCCCATAACAGACAAAGAGCTGGTCTGAGGTCCTGAAACACCGTGTTCTGTCGACGTAGGCACGGAGCGCACATACCGGACAGAACAGTGCCAAGGCTGGGTCTGCCTCCTCCAGGGGCAGCACTTGCAGGTTCACCACCTGGTCCCGGAAGGGAGTGGTAGGAACCTTGGGCACATATCCAGGCCGGGGTCTCAAGATAACGTGAGAGTAAGCCGGCCTGAATTCCAGGCACGCTTCGTCAACGGAGAATGTGTGCAGGTCCCCTACCCTCTTGATGGAGGCCAATGCAACCAGGAGCGCTGCCTTCATGGACAGAAACTTAATCTCTACTGAATGCAAAGGCTCAAAGGGAGGCCTCTGCAGAGCACTTAAACTACTGAGAGGTCCCAAGAGGGCACGAGGGGAGGGCGAGGAGGATTCAGTCTCCTCGCTCCCCTCAGGAACCTGATGACCAGGTCGTGCTTCCCCAAAGACTTACCATCTACTGCTTCATGAGACGCGGCAATGGCCGCGACATAAACTTTAAGGGTGGAGGGCGACAGCCTACGCTCCAACCCTTCCTGCAGGGAGGAAAGCACGACACTGATCTGGCATCTCCAGGGGTCTTCTCCGCGAGAAGAGCACCAGTTGACGAAGAGGTTCCACTTCAACACATAGAGGTGTCTAGTGGACGACGCTCTAGCGGAAGTGATGGTAGCCGCCACCAGAGGTGGCAGAGTACTCAAACCTGCCTCGTCCCATCCAGGAGCCACACGTGTAGCCTCCAGAGCATATCCCAGGAGGAATATGCCGCAGTACGCCTACCGTAGGGAGGACTTAAGAATACACATATGGCCAAAGGGGACTTCATATGGGAAAACACTGGAGTCACCAACCTAAGGGTGGCTAGAAACTTAACTCCAGGAATGGTAGATGGCTTGCCAAGGGAAGACACATGCTCAGAGAAGCTTACAGTGGAGAATACACATGTGACAGTTACCGGGGGGAACCGTACACGCGGAGGCACCTAGCCGGCGTCCAGAGCATATACACTGGCGCCAGCATCAACAGTGCAGGAGGACTCAGGGCTTCGACGGAAGACTCAACTGAGGAATTATCGCACTTATCCAGTCCGAGGAGTGGAATGGCGAGCAAGCAAAGACACCTGAGCGGGTCCAGTACTGGCAGAGGCGAGTACACAAGAGGACACAGGCTCCACTCGAAGATTATAGAATCTCACGAATGTGTTCGGTGTCGTCCAGTCTGCAGCTCTGCAGATGTCTGTTAGCAAGGCACCATGCGCTAAAGCCCAAGAGGAAGCCACACTCCGAGTGGAGTGGGCCGTCACACCAAGGGGGCACGGTCGACCTTGCTGCTGGTAAGCCATAGCAATGGTGTCCACTATCCAGTGAGACAGCCGCTGCTTTGAGAGAGCCCTTCCCTTCTGGCTCCCCCCATAACAGACAAAAAGCTGGTCTGAGGTCCTGAAACACCGCGTTCTGTCGACGTATGCACAGAGCGCACATACCGGACAGGGCAGTGCCAAGGCTGGGTCTGCCTCCTCCAGGGGCAGCGCTTGCAGGTTCACCACCTGGTCCCGGAAGGGAGTGGTAAGAACCTTGGGCACATATCCAGGCCGGGGTCTCAAGATAACGTGTGAGTAAGCCGGCCCGAATTCCAGGCACGCTTCGTCAACGGAGAATGCGTGCAGGTCCCCTGCCCTCTTGATGGAGGCCAATGCAACCAGGAGCGCTGCCTTCATGGACAGAAACTTAATCTCTACCAATTGCAAAGGCTCAAAGGGAGGCCTCTGCAGAGCACTTAAAACTACTGAGAGGTCCCAAGAGGGCACGAGGGGAGGGCGAGGAGGATTCAGTCTCCTCGTTCCCCTCAGGAACCTGATGACCAGGTCGTGCTTCCCCAAAGACTTACCATCTAATGCTTCATGAGACGCGGCAATGGCCGCGACATAAACTTTAAGGGTGGAGGGCGACAGCCTATGCTCCAACCCTTCCTGCAGGAAGGAAAGCACGACACTGATCGGGCATCTCCAGAGGTCTTCTCCGCGAGAAGAGCACCAGTTGACGAAGAAGTTCCACTTCAACACATAGAGGTATCTAGTGGACGACGCTCTAGCGGAAGTGATGGTAGCCGCCACCGCAGGTGGCAGAGTACTCAAACCTGCCTCGTCCCATCCAGGAGCCACACGTGTAGCCTCCAGAGCATATCCCGGGAGGAATATGCCGCAGTACGCCTACCGTAGGGAGGACTTAAGAATACACATATGGCCAAAGGCGACTTCATATGGGAAAACACTGGAGTCACCCACCTAAGGGTGGCTAGAAACTTAACTCCAGGAATGGTAGATGGCTTGCCAAGGGAAGACACATGCTCAGAGAGGCTTACAGTGGAGAATACACATGTGACAGTTACCGGGGGGAACCGTACACGCGGAGGCACCTAGCCGGCGTCCAGAGCATATACACTGGCGCCAGCATCAACAGTGCAGGAGGACTCAGGGCTTCGACGGAAGACTCAACTGAGGAATTATCGCACTTATCCAGTCCGAGGAGTGGAATGGCGAGCAAGCAAAGACACCTGAGCGGGTCCAGTACTGGCAGAGGCGAGTACACAAGAGGACACAGGCTCCACTCGAAGATTATAGAATCTCACGAATGTGTTCGGTGTCGTCCAGTCTGCAGCTCTGCAGATGTCTGTTAGCAAGGCACCATGCGCTAAAGCCCAAGAGGAAGCCACACTCCGAGTGGAGTGGGCCGTCACACCAAGGGGGCACGGTCGACCTTGCTGCTGGTAAGCCATAGCAATGGTGTCCACTATCCAGTGAGACAGCCGCTGCTTTGAGAGAGCCCTTCCCTTCTGGCTCCCCCCATAACAGACAAAAAGCTGGTCTGAGGTCCTGAAACACCGCGTTCTGTCGACGTATGCACAGAGCGCACATACCGGACAGGGCAGTGCCAAGGCTGGGTCTGCCTCCTCCAGGGGCAGCGCTTGCAGGTTCACCACCTGGTCCCGGAAGGGAGTGGTAAGAACCTTGGGCACATATCCAGGCCGGGGTCTCAAGATAACGTGTGAGTAAGCCGGCCCGAATTCCAGGCACGCTTCGTCAACGGAGAATGCGTGCAGGTCCCCTGCCCTCTTGATGGAGGCCAATGCAACCAGGAGCGCTGCCTTCATGGACAGAAACTTAATCTCTACCAATTGCAAAGGCTCAAAGGGAGGCCTCTGCAGAGCACTTAAAACTACTGAGAGGTCCCAAGAGGGCACGAGGGGAGGGCGAGGAGGATTCAGTCTCCTCGTTCCCCTCAGGAACCTGATGACCAGGTCGTGCTTCCCCAAAGACTTACCATCTAATGCTTCATGAGACGCGGCAATGGCCGCGACATAAACTTTAAGGGTGGAGGGCGACAGCCTATGCTCCAACCCTTCCTGCAGGAAGGAAAGCACGACACTGATCGGGCATCTCCAGAGGTCTTCTCCGCGAGAAGAGCACCAGTTGACGAAGAAGTTCCACTTCAACACATAGAGGTATCTAGTGGACGACGCTCTAGCGGAAGTGATGGTAGCCGCCACCGCAGGTGGCAGAGTACTCAAACCTGCCTCGTCCCATCCAGGAGCCACACGTGTAGCCTCCAGAGCATATCCCGGGAGGAATATGCCGCAGTACGCCTACCGTAGGGAGGACTTAAGAATACACATATGGCCAAAGGCGACTTCATATGGGAAAACACTGGAGTCACCCACCTAAGGGTGGCTAGAAACTTAACTCCAGGAATGGTAGATGGCTTGCCAAGGGAAGACACATGCTCAGAGAGGCTTACAGTGGAGAATACACATGTGACAGTTACCGGGGGGAACCGTACACACGGAGGCACCTAGCCGGCGTCCAGAGCATACACACTGGCGCCAGCATCAACAGTGCAGGAGGACTCAGGGCTTCAACGGAAGACTCAACTGAGGAATTATCGCACTTATCCAGTCCGAGGAGTGGAATGGCGAGCAAGCAAAGACACCTGAGCGGGTCCAGTACTGGCAGAGGCGAGTACACGAGAGGACACAGGCTCCCCTCGAAGATTATAGAATCTTGCGAATGTGTTTGGTGTCGCCCAGACTGCAGCTCTGCAGATGTCTGTTAGCGAGGCGCCATGCGCTAAAGCCCAAGAGGAAGCCACACTCCGAGTGGAGTGGGCCGTCACACCAAGGGGGCACGGTCGACCTTGCTGCTGGTAAGCCAAAGCAGTGGTGTCCACTATCCAGTGAGACAGCCGCTGCTTTGAGAGAGCCCTTCCCTTCTGGCTCCCCCCATAACAGACAAAGAGCTGGTCTGAGGTCCTGAAACACCGTGTTCTGTCGACGTAGGCACGGAGCGCACATACCGGACAGAACAGTGCCAAGGCTGGGTCTGCCTCCTCCAGGGGCAGCACTTGCAGGTTCACCACCTGGTCCCGGAAGGGAGTGGTAGGAACCTTGGGCACATATCCAGGCCGGGGTCTCAAGATAACGTGAGAGTAAGCCGGCCTGAATTCCAGGCACGCTTCGTCAACGGAGAATGTGTGCAGGTCCCCTACTCTCTTGATGGAGGCCAATGCAACCAGGAGCGCTGCCTTCATGGACAGAAACTTAATCTCTACTGAATGCAAAGGCTCAAAGGGAGGCCTCTGCAGAGCACTTAAACTACTGAGAGGTCCCAAGAGGGCACGAGGGGAGGGCGAGGAGGATTCAGTCTCCTCGCTCCCCTCAGGAACCTGATGACCAGGTCGTGCTTTCCCAAAGACTTACCATCTACTGCTTCATGAGACGCGGCAATGGCCGCGACATAAACTTTAAGGGTGGAGGGCGACAGCCTACGCTCCAACCCTTCCTGCAGGGAGGAAAGCACGACACTGATCTGGCATCTCCAGGGGTCTTCTCCGCGAGAAGAGCACCAGTTGACGAAGAGGTTCCACTTCAACACATAGAGGTGTCTAGTGGACGACGCTCTAGCGGAAGTGATGGTAGCCGCCACCAGAGGTGGCAGAGTACTCAAACCTGCCTCGTCCCATCCAGGAGCCACACGTGTAGCCTCCAGAGCATATCCCGGGAGGAATATGCCGCAGTACGCCTACCGTAGGGAGGACTTAAGAATACACATATGGCCAAAGGGGACTTCATATGGGAAAACACTGGAGTCACCAACCTAAGGGTGGCTAGAAACTTAACTCCAGGAATGGTAGATGGCTTGCCAAGGGAAGACACATGCTCAGAGAGGCTTACAGTGGAGAATACACATGTGACAGTTACCGGGGGGAACCGTACACGCGGAGGCACCTAGCCGGCGTCCAGAGCATATAAACTGGCGCCAGCATCAACAGTGCAGGAGGACTCAGGGCTTCGACGGAAGACTCAACTGAGGAATTATCGCACTTATCCAGTCCAAGGAGTGGAATGGCGAGCAAGCAAAGACACCTGAGCGGGTCCAGTACTGGCAGAGGCGAGTACACAAGAGGACACAGGCTCCACTTGAAGATTATAGAATCTCACGAATGTGTTCGGTGTCGTCCAGTCTGCAGCTCTGCAGATGTCTGTTAGCAAGGCACCATGCGCTAAAGCCCAAGAGGAAGCCACACTCCGAGTGGAGTGGGCCGTCACACCAAGGGGGCACGGTCGACCTTGCTGCTGGTAAGCCATAGCAATGGTGTCCACTATCCAGTGAGACATCCGCTGCTTTGAGAGAGCCCTTCCCTTCTGGCTCCCCCCATAACAGACAAAGAGCTGGTCTGAGGTCCTGAAACACCGCGTTCTGTCGACGTATGCACAGAGCGCACATACCGGACAGGGCAGTGCCAAGGCTGGGTCTGCCTCCTCCAGGGGCAGCGCTTGCAGGTTCACCACCTGGTCCCGGAAGGGAGTGGTAAGAACCTTGGGCACATATCCAGGCCGGGGTCTCAAGATAACGTGTGAGTAAGCCGGCCCGAATTCCAGGCACGCTTCGTCAACGGAGAATGCGTGCAGGTCCCCTGCCCTCTTGATGGAGGCCAATGCAACCAGGAGCGCTGCCTTCATGGACAGAAACTTAATCTCTACCGATTGCAAAGGCTCAAAGGGAGGCCTCTGCAGAGCACTTAAAACTACTGAGAGGTCCCAAGAGGGCACGAGGGGAGGGCGAGGAGGATTCAGTCTCCTCGTTCCCCTCAGGAACCTGATGACCAGGTCGTGCTTCCCCAAAGACTTACCATCTACTGCTTCATGAGACGCGGCAATGGCCGCGACATAAATTTTAAGGGTGGAGGGCGACAGCCTACGCTCCAACCCTTCCTGCAGGAAGGAAAGCACGACACTGATCGGGCATCTCCAGGGGTCTTCTCCGCGAGAAGAGCACCAGTTGACGAAGAAGTTCCACTTCAACACATAGAGGTGTCTAGTGGACGACGCTCTAGCGGAGGTGATGGTAGCTGCCACCGCAGGTGGCAGAGTACTCAAACCTGCCTCGTCCCATCCAGGAGCCACACATGTAGCCTCCAGAGCATATCCCGGGAGGAATATGCCGCAGTACGCCTACCGTAGGGAGGACTTAAGAATACACATATGGCCAAAGGGGACTTCATATGGGAAAACACTGGAGTCACCAACCTAAGGGTGGCTAGAAACTTAACTCCAGGAATGGTAGATGGCTTGCCAAGGGAAGACACATGCTCAGAGAGGCTTACAGTGGAGAATACACATGTGACAGTTACCGGGGGGAACCGTACACACGGAGGCACCTAGCCGGCGTCCAGAGCATACACACTGGCGCCAGCATCAACAGTGCAGGAGGACTCAGGTCTTCGACGGAAGACTCAACTGAGGAATTATCGCACTTATCCAGTCCGAGGAGTGGAATGGCGAGCAAGCAAAGACACCTGAGCGGGTCCAGTACTGGCAGAGGCGAGTACACAAGAGGACACAGGCTCCACTCGAAGATTATAGAATCTCACGAATGTGTTCGGTGTCGTCCAGTCTGCAGCTCTGCAGATGTCTGTTAGCAAGGCACCATGCGCTAAAGCCCAAGAGGAAGCCACACTCCGAGTGGAGTGGGCCGTCACACCAAGGGGGCACGGTCGACCTTGCTGCTGGTAAGCCATAGCAATGGTGTCCACTATCCAGTGAGACAGCCGCTGCTTTGAGAGAGCCCTTCCCTTCTGGCTCCCCCCATAACAGACAAAGAGCTGGTCTGTGGTCCTGAAACACCGCGTTCTGTCGACGTATGCACGGAGCGCACATACCGGACAGGGCAGTGCCAAGGCTGGGTCTGCCTCCTCCAGGGGCAGTGCTTGCAGGTTCACCACCTGGTCCCGGAAGGGAGTGGTAGGAACCTTGGGCACATATCCAGGCCGGGGTCTCAAGATAACGTGTGAGTAAGCCGGCCCGAATTCCAGGCACGCTTCGTCAACGGAGAATGCGTGCAGGTCCCCTGCCCTCTTGATGGAGGCCAATGCAACCAGGAGCGCTGCCTTCATGGACAGAAACTTAATCTCTACCGATTGCAAAGGTTCAAAGGGAGGCCTCTGCAGAGCACTTAAAACTACTGAGAGGTCCCAAGAGGGCACGAGGGGAGGGCGAGGAGGATTCAGTCTCCTCGTTCCCCTCAGGAACCTGATGACCAGGTCGTGCTTCCCCAAAGACTTACCATCTACTGCTTCATGAGACGCGGCAATGGCCGCGACATAAACTTTAAGGGTGGAGGGCGACAGCCTATGCTCCAACCCTTCCTGCAGGAAGGAAAGCACGACACTGATCGGGCATCTCCAGAGGTCTTCTCCGCGAGAAGAGCACCAGTTGACGAAGAAGTTCCACTTCAACACATAGAGGTGTCTAGTGGACGACGCTCTAGCGGAAGTGATGGTAGCCGCCACCGCAGGTGGCAGAGTACTCAAACCTGCCTCGTCCCATCCAGGAGCCACACGTGTAGCCTCCAGAGCATATCCCGGGAGGAATATGCCGCAGTACGCCTACCGTAGGGAGGACTTAAGAATACACATATGGCCAAAGGCGACTTCATATGGGAAAACACTGGAGTCACCCACCTAAGGGTGGCTAGAAACTTAACTCCAGGAATGGTAGATGGCTTGCCAAGGGGAAGACACATGCTCAGAGAGGCTTACAGTGGAGAATACACATGTGACAGTTACCGGGGGGAACCGTACACACGGAGGCACCTAGCCGGCGTCCAGAGCATACACACTGGCGCCAGCATCAACAGTGCAGGAGGACTCAGGGCTTCAACGGAAGACTCAACTGAGGAATTATCGCACTTATCCAGTCCGAGGAGTGGAATGGCGAGCAAGCAAAGACACCTGAGCGGGTCCAGTACTGGCAGAGGCGAGTACACGAGAGGACACAGGCTCCCCTCGAAGATTATAGAATCTTGCGAATGTGTTCGGTGTCGCCCAGACTGCAGCTCTGCAGATGTCTGTTAGCGAGGCGCCATGCGCTAAAGCCCAAGAGGAAGCCACACTCCGAGTGGAGTGGGCCGTCACACCAAGGGGGCACGGTCGACCTTGCTGCTGGTAAGCCAAAGCAATGGTGTCCACTATCCAGTGAGACAGCCGCTGCTTTGAGAGAGCCCTTCCCTTCTGGCTCCCCCCATAACAGACAAAGAGCTGGTCTGAGGTCCTGAAACACCGTGTTCTGTCGACGTAGGCACGGAGCACACATACCGGACAGAACAGTGCCAAGGCTGGGTCTGCCTCCTCCAGGGGCAGCACTTAAAGGTTCACCACCTGGTCCCGGAAGGGAGTGGTAGGAACCTTGGGCACATATCCAGGCCGGGGTCTCAAGATAACGTGAGAGTAAGCCGGCCTGAATTCCAGGCACGCTTCGTCAACGGAGAATGTGTGCAGGTCCCCTACCCTCTTGATGGAGGCCAATGCAACCAGGAGCGCTGCCTTCATGGACAGAAACTTAATCTCTACTGAATGCAAAGGCTCAAAGGGAGGCCTCTGCAGAGCACTTAAACTACTGAGAGGTCCCAAGAGGGCACGAGGGGAGGGCGAGGAGGATTCAGTCTCCTCGCTCCCCTCAGGAACCTGATGACCAGGTCGTGCTTTCCCAAAGACTTACCATCTACTGCTTCATGAGACGCGGCAATGGCCGCGACATAAACTTTAAGGGTGGAGGGCGACAGCCTACGCTCCAACCCTTCCTGCAGGGAGGAAAGCACGACACTGATCTGGCATCTCCAGGGGTCTTCTCCGCGAGAAGAGCACCAGTTGACGAAGAGGTTCCACTTCAACACATAGAGGTGTCTAGTGGACGACGCTCTAGCGGAAGTGATGGTAGCCGCCACCAGAGGTGGCAGAGTACTCAAACCTGCCTCGTCCCATCCAGGAGCCACACGTGTAGCCTCCAGAGCATATCCCGGGAGGAATATGCCGCAGTATGCCTACCGTAGGGAGGACTTAAGAATACACATATGGCCAAAGGGGACTTCATATGGGAAAACACTGGAGTCACCAACCTAAGGGTGGCTAGAAACTTAACTCCAGGAATGGTAGATGGCTTGCCAAGGGAAGACACATGCTCAGAGAGGCTTACAGTGGAGAATACACATGTGACAGTTACCGGGGGGAACCGTACACACGGAGGCACCTAGCCGGCGTCCAGAGCATACACACTGGCGCCAGCATCAACAGTGCAGGAGGACTCAGGGCTTCAACGGAAGACTCAACTGAGGAATTATCGCACTTATCCAGTCCGAGGAGTGGAATGGCGAGCAAGCAAAGACACCTGAGCGGGTCCAGTACTGGCAGAGGCGAGTACACGAGAGGACACAGGCTCCCCTCGAAGATTATAGAATCTTGCGAATGTGTTTGGTGTCGCCCAGACTGCAGCTCTGCAGATGTCTGTTAGCGAGGCGCCATGCGCTAAAGCCCAAGAGGAAGCCACACTCCGAGTGGAGTGGGCCGTCACACCAAGGGGGCACGGTCGACCTTGCTGCTGGTAAGCCAAAGCAATGGTGTCCACTATCCAGTGAGACAGCCGCTGCTTTGAGAGAGCCCTTCCCTTCTGGCTCCCCCCATAACAGACAAAGAGCTGGTCTGAGGTCCTGAAACACCGTGTTCTGTCGACGTAGGCACGGAGCGCACATACCGGACAGAACAGTGCCAAGGCTGGGTCTGCCTCCTCCAGGGGCAGCACTTGCAGGTTCACCACCTGGTCCCGGAAGGGAGTGGTAGGAACCTTGGGCACATATCCAGGCCGGGGTCTCAAGATAACGTGAGAGTAAGCCGGCCTGAATTCCAGGCACGCTTCGTCAATGGAGAATGTGTGCAGATCCCCTACCCTCTTGATGGAGGCCAATGCAACCAGGAGCGCTGCCTTCATGGACAGAAACTTAATCTCTACTGAATGCAAAGGCTCAAAGGGAGGCCTCTGCAGAGCACTTAAACTACTGAGAGGTCCCAAGAGGGCACGAGGGGAGGGCGAGGAGGATTCAGTCTCCTCGCTCCCCTCAGGAACCTGATGACCAGGTCGTGCTTCCCCAAAGACTTACCATCTACTGCTTCATGAGACGCGGCAATGGCCGCGACATAAACTTTAAGGGTGGAGGGCGACAGCCTACGCTCCAACCCTTCCTGCAGGGAGGAAAGCACGACACTGATCTGGCATCTCCAGGGGTCTTCTCCGCGAGAAGAGCACCAGTTGACGAAGAGGTTCCACTTCAACACATAGAGATGTCTAGTGGACGACGCTCTAGCGGAAGTGATGGTAGCCGCCACCAGAGGTGGCAGAGTACTCAAACCTGCCTCGTCCCATCCAGGAGCCACACGTGTAGCCTCCAGAGCATATCCCGGGAGGAATATGCCGCAGCACGCCTACCGTAGGGAGGACTTAAGAATACACATATGGCCAAAGGGGACTTCATATGGGAAAACACTGGAGTCACCAACCTAAGGGTGGCTAGAAACTTAACTCCAGGAATGGTAGATGGCTTGCCAAGGGAAGACACATGCTCAGAGAAGCTTACAGTGGAGAATACACATGTGACAGTTACCGGGGGGAACCGTACACGCGGAGGCACCTAGCCGGCGTCCAGAGCATATACACTGGCGCCAGCATCAACAGTGCAGGAGGACTCAGGGCTTCGACGGAAGACTCAACTGAGGAATTATCGCACTTATCCAGTCCGAGGAGTGGAATGGCGAGCAAGCAAAGACACCTGAGCGGGTCCAGTACTGGCAGAGGCGAGTACACAAGAGGACACAGGCTCCACTCGAAGATTATAGAATCTCACGAATGTGTTCGGTGTCGTCCAGTCTGCAGCTCTGCAGATGTCTGTTAGCAAGGCACCATGCGCTAAAGCCCAAGAGGAAGCCACACTCCGAGTGGAGTGGGCCGTCACACCAAGGGGGCACGGTCGACCTTGCTGCTGGTAAGCCATAGCAATGGTGTCCACTATCCAGTGAGACAGCCGCTGCTTTGAGAGAGCCCTTCCCTTCTGGCTCCCCCCATAACAGACAAAGAGCTGGTCTGAGGTCCTGAAACACCGCGTTCTGTCGACGTATGCACAGAGCGCACATACCGGACAGGGCAGTGCCAAGGCTGGGTCTGCCTCCTCCAGGGGCAGCGCTTGCAGGTTCACCACCTGGTCCCGGAAGGGAGTGGTAAGAACCTTGGGCACATATCCAGGCCGGGGTCTCAAGATAACGTGTGAGTAAGCCGGCCCGAATTCCAGGCACGCTTCGTCAACGGAGAATGCGTGCAGGTCCCCTGCCCTCTTGATGGAGGCCAATGCAACCAGGAGCGCTGCCTTCATGGACAGAAACTTAATCTCTACCAATTGCAAAGGCTCAAAGGGAGGCCTCTGCAGAGCACTTAAAACTACTGAGAGGTCCCAAGAGGGCACGAGGGGAGGGCGAGGAGGATTCAGTCTCCTCGTTCCCCTCAGGAACCTGATGACCAGGTCGTGCTTCCCCAAAGACTTACCATCTAATGCTTCATGAGACGCGGCAATGGCCGCAACATAAACTTTAAGGGTGGAGGGCGACAGCCTATGCTCCAACCCTTCCTGCAGGAAGGAAAGCACGACACTGATCGGGCATCTCCAGAGGTCTTCTCCGCGAGAAGAGCACCAGTTGACGAAGAAGTTCCACTTCAACACATAGAGGTGTCTAGTGGACGACGCTCTAGCGGAAGTGATGGTAGCCGCCACCGCAGGTGGCAGAGTACTCAAACCTGCCTCGTCCCATCCAGGAGCCACACGTGTAGCCTCCAGAGCATATCCCGGGAGGAATATGCCGCAGTACGCCTACCGTAGGGAGGACTTAAGAATACACATATGGCCAAAGGCGACTTCATATGGGAAAACACTGGAGTCACCCACCTAAGGGTGGCTAGAAACTTAACTCCAGGAATGGTAGATGGCTTGCCAAGGGAAGACACATGCTCAGAGAGGCTTACAGTGGAGAATACACATGTGACAGTTACCGGGGGGAACCGTACACACGGAGGCACCTAGCCGGCGTCCAGAGCATACACACTGGCGCCAGCATCAACAGTGCAGGAGGACTCAGGGCTTCAACGGAAGACTCAACTGAGGAATTATCGCACTTATCCAGTCCGAGGAGTGGAATGGCGAGCAAGCAAAGACACCTGAGCGGGTCCAGTACTGGCAGAGGCGAGTACACGAGAGGACACAGGCTCCCCTCGAAGATTATAGAATCTTGCGAATGTGTTTGGTGTCGCCCAGACTGCAGCTCTGCAGATGTCTGTTAGCGAGGCGCCATGCGCTAAAGCCCAAGAGGAAGCCACACTCCGAGTGGAGTGGGCCGTCACACCAAGGGGGCACGGTCGACCTTGCTGCTGGTAAGCCAAAGCAATGGTGTCCACTATCCAGTGAGACAGCCGCTGCTTTGAGAGAGCCCTTCCCTTCTGGCTCCCCCCATAACAGACAAAGAGCTGGTCTGAGGTCCTGAAACACCGTGTTCTGTCGACGTAGGCACGGAGCGCACATACCGGACAGAACAGTGCCAAGGCTGGGTCTGCCTCCTCCAGGGGCAGCACTTGCAGGTTCACCACCTGGTCCCGGAAGGGAGTGGTAGGAACCTTGGGCACATATCCAGGCCGGGGTCTCAAGATAACGTGAGAGTAAGCCGGCCTGAATTCCAGGCACGCTTCGTCAACGGAGAATGTGTGCAGGTCCCCTACCCTCTTGATGGAGGCCAATGCAACCAGGAGCGCTGCCTTCATGGACAGAAACTTAATCTCTACCGATTGCAAAGGCTCAAAGGGAGGCCTCTGCAGAGCACTTAAAACTACTGAGAGGTCCCAAGAGGGCACGAGGGGAGGGCGAGGAGGATTCAGTCTCCTCGTTCCCCTCAGGAACCTGATGACCAGGTCGTGCTTCCCCAAAGACTTACCATCTACTGCTTCATGAGACGCGGCAATGGCCGCGACATAAACTTTAAGGGTGGAGGGCGACAGCCTACGCTCCAACCCTTCCTGCAGGAAGGAAAGCACGACACTGATCAGGCATCTCCAGGGGTCTTCTCCGCGAGAAGAGCACCAGTTGACGAAGAAGTTCCACTTCAACACATAGAGGTGTCTAGTGGACGACGCTCTAGCGGAAGTGATGGTAGCTGCCACCGCAGGTGGCAGAGTACTCAAACCTGCCTCGTCCCATCCAGGAGCCACACATGTAGCCTCCAGAGCATATCCCGGGAGGAATATGCCGCAGTACGCCTACCGTAGGGAGGACTTAAGAATACACATATGGCCAAAGGGGACTTTATATGGGAAAACACTGGAGTCACCAACCTAAGGGTGGCTAGAAACTTAACTCCAGGAATGGTAGATGGCTTGCCAAGGGAAGACACATGCTCAGAGAGGCTTACAGTGGAGAATACACATGTGACAGTTACCGGGGGGAACCGTACACACGGAGGCACCTAGCCGGCGTCCAGAGCATATACACTGGCGCCATCAACAGTGCAGGAGGACTCAGGTCTTCGACGGAAGACTCAACTGAGGAATTATCGCACTTATCCAGTCCGAGGAGTGGAATGGCGAGCAAGCAAAGACACCTGAGCGGGTCCAGTACTGGCAGAGGCGAGTACACAAGAGGACACAGGCTCCACTCGAAGATTATAGAATCTCACGAATGTGTTCGGTGTCGTCCAGTCTGCAGCTCTGCAGATGTCTGTTAGCAAGGCACCATGCGCTAAAGCCCAAGAGGAAGCCACACTCCGAGTGGAGTGGGCCGTCACACCAAGGGGGCACGGTCGACCTTGCTGCTGGTAAGCCATAGCAATGGTGTCCACTATCCAGTGAGACAGCCGCTGCTTTGAGAGAGCCCTTCCCTTCTGGCTCCCCCCATAACAGACAAAGAGCTGGTCTGAGGTCCTGAAACACCGCGTTCTGTCGACGTATGCACGGAGCGCACATACCGGACAGGGCAGTGCCAAGGCTGGGTCTGCCTCCTCCAGGGGCAGCGCTTGCAGGTTCACCACCTGGTCCCGGAAGGGAGTGGTAGGAACCTTGGGCACATATCCAGGCCGGGGTCTCAAGATAACATGTGAGTAAGCCGGCCCGAATTCCAGGCACGCTTCGTCAACGGAGAATGCGTGCAGGTCCCCTGCCCTCTTGATGGAGGCCAATGCAACCAGGAGCGCTGCCTTCATGGACAGAAACTTAATCTCTACCGATTGCAAAGTCTCAAAGGGAGGCCTCTGCAGAGCACTTAAAACTACTGAGAAGTCCCAAGAGGGCACGAGGGGAGGGCGAGGAGGATTCAGTCTCCTCGTTCCCCTCAGGAACCTGATGACCAGGTCGTGCTTCCCCAAAGACTTATCATCTACTGCTTCATGAGACGCGGCAATGGCCGCGACATAAACTTTAAGGGTGGAGGGCGACAGCCTACGCTCCAACCCTTCCTGCAGGAAGGAAAGCACGACACTGATCGGGCATCTCCAGGGGTCTTCTCCGCGAGAAGAGAACCAGTTGACGAAGAAGTTCCACTTCAACACATAGAGGTGTCTAGTGGACAACGCTCTAGCGGAAGTGATGGTAGCCGCCACCACAGGTGGCAGAGTACTCAAACCTGCCTCGTCCCATCCAGGAGCCACACGTTCAGCCTCCAGAGCATATCCCGGGAGGAATATGCCGCAGTACGCCTACCGTAGGGAGGACTTAAGAATACACATATGGCCAAAGGGGACTTCATATGGGAAAACACTGGAGTCACCAACCTAAGGGTGGCTAGAAACTTAACTCCAGGAATGGTAGATGGCTTGCCAAGGGAAGACACATGCTCAGAGAGGCTTACAGTGGAGAATACACATGTGACAGGTACCGGGGGGAACCGTACACACGGAGGCACCTAGCCGGCGTCCAGAGCATACACTGGCGCCAGCATCAACAGTGCAGGAGGACTCAGGGCTTCGACGGAAGACTCAACTGAGGAATTATCGCACTTATCCAGTCCGAGGAGTGGAATGGCGAGCAAGCAAAGACACCTGAGCGGGTCCAGTACTGGCAGAGGCGAGTACACAAGAGGACACAGGCTCCACTCGAAGATTATAGAATCTCGCGAATATGTTCGGTGTCGCCCAGTCTGCAGCTCTGCAGATGTCTGTTAGCGAGGCACCATGCGCTAAAGCCCAAGAGGAAGCCACACTCCGAGTGGTGTGGGCCGTCACACCAAGGAGGCACGGTCGACCTTGCTGCTGGTAAGCCAAAGCAATGGTGTCCACTATCCAGAGAGACAGCCGCTGCTTTGAGAGAGCCCTTCCCTTCTGGCTCCCCCCATAACAGACAAAGAGCTGGTCTGAGGTCCTGAAACACCACGTTCTGTCGACGTAGGCACGGAGCGCACATACCGGACAGGGCAGTGCCAAGGCTGGGTCTGCCTCCTCCAGGGGCAGCGCTTGCAGGTTCACCACCTGGTCCCGGAAGGGAGTGGTAGGAACCTTGGGCACATATCCAGGCCGGGGTCTCAAAATAACGTGTGAGTAAGCCGGCCCGAATTCCAGGCACGCTTTGTCAACGGAGAATGCGTGCAGGTCCCCTGCCCTCTTGATGGAGGTCAATGCAACCAGGAGCGTTGCCTTCATGGACAGAAACTTAATCTCTACCGATTGCAAAGGCTCAAAGGGAGGCCTCTGCAGAGCATTTAAAACTACTGAGAGGTCCCAAGAGGGCACGAGGGGAGGGCGAGGAGGATTCAGTCTCCTCGCTCCCCTCAGGAACCTGATGACCAGGTCGTGCTTGCCCAAAGACTTACCATCTACTACTTCATGAGACGTGGCAATGGCCGCGACATAAACTTTAAGGGTGGAGGGCGACAGCCTACGCTCCAACCCTTCCTGCAGGAAGGAAAGCACGACACTGATCGGGCATCTCCAGGGGTCTTCTCCGCGAGAAGAGCACCAGTTGACGAAGAGGTTCAACTTCAACACATAGAGGTGTCTAGTGGACGACGGTCTAGCGGAAGTGATGGTAGCCGCCACCGCAGGTGGCAGAGTACTCAAACCTGCCTCGTCCCATCCAGGAGCCACACGTGTAGCCTACAGAGCATATCCCGGGAGGAATATGCCGCAGTACGCCTACCGTAGGAAGGACTTAAGAATACACATATGGCCAAAGGGGACTTCATATGGGAAAACACTGGAGTCACCAACCTAAGGGTGGCTAGAAACTTAACTCCAAGAATGGTAGATGGCTTGCCAAGGGAAGACACATGCTCAGAGAGGCTTACAGTGGAGAATACACATGTGACAGTTACCGGGGGGAACCGTACACACGGAGGCATTTAGCCGGCGTCCAGAGCATACACACTGGCGCCAGCATCAACAGTGCAGGAGGACTCAGGTCTTCGACGGAAGACTCAACTGAGGAATTATCACACTTATCCAGTCCGAGGAGTGGAATGGCGAGCAAGCAAAGACACCTGAGCGGGTCCAGTACTGGCAGAGGCGAGTACACAAGAGGACACAGGCTCCACTCGAAGATTATAGAATCTCACGAATGTGTTCGGTGTCGTCCAGTCTGCAGCTCTGCAGATGTCTGTTAGCAAGGCACCATGCGCTAAAGCCCAAGAGGAAGCCACACTCCGAGTGGAGTGGGCCGTCACACCAAGGGGGCACGGTCGACCTTGCTGCTGGTAAGCCATAGCAATGGTGTCCACTATCCAGTGAGACAGCCGCTGCTTTGAGAGAGCCCTTCCCTTCTGGCTCCCCCCATAACAGACAAAGAGCTGGTCTGAGGTCCTGAAACACCGCGTTCTGTCGACGTATGCACAGAACGCACATACCGGACAGGGCAGTGCCAAGGCTGGGTCTGCCTCCTCCAGGGGCAGCGCTTGCAGGTTCACCACCTGGTCCCAGAAGGGAGTGGTAGGAACCTTGGGCACATATCCAGGCCGGGGTCTCAAGATAACGTGTGAGTAAGCCGGCCCGATTTCCAGGCACGCTTCGTCAACGGAGAATGCGTGCAGGTCCCCTGCCCTCTTGATGGAGGCCAATGCAACCAGGAGCGCTGCCCTCATGGACAGAAACTTAATCTCTACCGATTGCAAAGCCTCAAAGGGAGGCCTCTGCAGAGCACTTAAAACTACTGAGAGGTCCCAAGAGGGCACGAGGGGAGGGCGAGGAGGATTCAGTCTCCTCGTTCCCCTCAGGAACCTGATGACCAGGTCGTGCTTCCCCAAAGACTTACCATCTACTGCTTCATGAGACGCGGCAATGGCCGCGACATAAACTTTAAGGGTGGAGGGCGATAGCCTACGCTCCAACCCTTCCTGCAGGAAGGAAAGCACGACACTGATCAGGCATCTCCAGAGGTCTTCTCAGCGAGAAGAGCACCAGTTGACGAAGAAGTTCCACTTCAACACATAGAGGTGTCTAGTGGACGACGCTCTAGCGGAAGTGATGGTAGCCGCCACCGCAGGTGGCAGAGTACTCAAACCTGCCTCGTCCCATCCAGGAGCCACACGTGTAGCCTCCAGAGCATATCCCGGGAGGAATATGCCGCAGTACGCCTACCGTAGGGAGGACTTAAGAATACACATATGGCCAAAGGCGACTTCATATGGGAAAACACTGGAGTCACCCACCTAAGGGTGGCTAGAAACTTAACTCCAGGAATGGTAGATGGCTTGCCAAGGGAAGACACATGCTCAGAGAGGCTTACAGTGGAGAATACACATGTGACAGTTACCGGGGGGAACCGTACACACGGAGGCACCTAGCCGGCGTCCAGAGCATACACACTGGCGCCAGCATCAACAGTGCAGGAGGACTCAGGGCTTCAACGGAAGACTCAACTGAGGAATTATCGCACTTATCCAGTCCGAGGAGTGGAATGGCGAGCAAGCAAAGACACCTGAGCGGGTCCAGTACTGGCAGAGGCGAGTACACGAGAGGACACAGGCTCCCCTCGAAGATTATAGAATCTTGCGAATGTGTTTGGTGTCGCCCAGACTGCAGCTCTGCAGATGTCTGTTAGCGAGGCGCCATGCGCTAAAGCCCAAGAGGAAGCCACACTCCGAGTGGAGTGGGCCGTCACACCAAGGGGGCACGGTCGACCTTGCTGCTGGTAAGCCAAAGCAATGGTGTCCACTATCCAGTGAGACAGCCGCTGCTTTGAGAGAGCCCTTCCCTTCTGGCTCCCCCCATAACAGACAAAGAGCTGGTCTGAGGTCCTGAAACACCGTGTTCTGTCGACGTAGGCACGGAGCGCACATACCGGACAGAACAGTGCCAAGGCTGGGTCTGCCTCCTCCAGGGGCAGCACTTGCAGGTTCACCACCTGGTCCCGGAAGGGAGTGGTAGGAACCTTGGGCACATATCCAGGCCGGGGTCTCAAGATAACGTGAGAGTAAGCCGGCCTGAATTCCAGGCACGCTTCGTCAATGGAGAATGTGTGCAGGTCCCCTACCCTCTTGATGGAGGCCAATGCAACCAGGAGCGCTGCCTTCATGGACAGAAACTTAATCTCTACCGATTGCAAAGGCTCAAAGGGAGGCCTCTGCAGAGCACTTAAAACTACTGAGAGGTCCCAAGAGGGCACGAGGGGAGGACGAGGAGGATTAATTCTCCTCGCTCCCCTCAGGAACCTGATGACCAGGTCGTGCTTCCCCAAAGACTTACCATCAACTGCTTCATGAGACGCGGCAATGGCCGCGACATAAACTTTAAGGGTGGAGGGCGATAGCCTACGCTCCAACCCTTCCTGCAGGAAGGAAAGCACGACACTGATCGGGCATCTCCAGGGGTCTTCTCCGCGAGAAGAGCACCAGTTGACGAAGAGGTTCCACTTCAACAGATAGAGGTGTCTAGTGGACGAAGCTCTAGCGGAAGTGATGGTAGCCGCCACCGCAGTTGGCAGAGTGCTCAAACCTGCCTCGTCCCATCCAGGAGCCACACATGTAGCCTCCAGAGCATATCCCGGGAGGAATATGCCGCAGTATGCCTACCGTAGGGAGGACTTAAGAATACACATATGGCCAAAGGGGACTTCATATGGGAAAACACTGGAGTCACCAACCTAAGGGTGGCTAGAAACTTAACTCCAGGAATGGTAGATGGCTTGCCAAGGGAAGACACATGCTCAGAGAGGCTTACAATGGAGAATACACATGTGACAGTTACCGGGGGGAACCATACACACGGAGGCACCTAGCCGGCGTCCAGAGCATACACACTGGCGCCAGCATCAACAGTGCAGGAGGACTCAGGGCTTCGACGGAAGACTCAACTGAGGAATTATCGCACTTATCCAGTCCGAGGAGTGGAATGGCGAGCAAGCAAAGACACCTGAGCGGGTCCAGTACTGGCAGAGGCGAGTACACAAGAGGACACAGGCTCCACTCGAAGATTATAGAATCTCACGAATGTGTTCGGTGTCGTCCAGTCTGCAGCTCTGCAGATGTCTGTTAGCAAGGCACCATGCGCTAAAGCCCAAGAGGAAGCCACACTCCGAGTGGAGTGGGCCGTCACACCAAGGGGGCACGGTCGACCTTGCTGCTGGTAAGCCATAGCAATGGTGTCCACTATCCAGTGAGACAGCCGCTGCTTTGAGAGAGCCCTTCCCTTCTGGCTCCCCCCATAACAGACAAAGAGCTGGTCTGAGGTCCTGAAACACCGCGTTCTGTCGACGTATGCACGGAGCGCACATACCTGACAGGGCAGTGCCAAGGCTGGGTCTGCCTCCTCCAGGGGCAGTGCTTGCAGGTTCACCACCTGGTCCCGGAAGGGAGTGGTAGGAACCTTGGGCACATATCCAGGCCGGGGTCTCAAGATAACGTGTGAGTAAGCCGGCCCGAATTCCAGGCACGCTTCGTCAACGGAGAATGCGTGCAGGTCCCCTGCCCTCTTGATGGAGGCCAATGCAACCAGGAGCGCTGCCTTCATGGACAGAAACTTAATCTCTACCGATTGCAAAGGCTCAAAGGGAGGCCTCTGCAGAGCACTTAAAACTACTGAGAAGTCCCAAGAGGGCACGAGGGGAGGGCGAGGAGGATTCAGTCTCCTCGTTCCCCTCAGGAACCTGATGACCAGGTCGTGCTTCCCCAAAGACTTACCATCTACTGCTTCATGAGACGCGGCAATGGCCGCGACATAAACTTTAAGGGTGGAGGGCGACAGCCTATGCTCCAACCCTTCCTGCAGGAAGGAAAGCACGACACTGATCGGGCATCTCCAGAGTTCTTCTCCGCGAGAAGAGCACCAGTTGACGAAGAAGTTCCACTTCAACACATAGAGGTGTCTAGTGGACGACGCTCTAGCGGAAGTGATGGTAGCCGCCACCGCAGGTGGCAGAGTACTCAAACCTGCCTCGTCCCATCCAGGAGCCACACGTGTAGCCTCCAGAGCATATCCCGGGAGGAATATGCCGCAGTAGGCCTACCGTAGGGAGGACTTAAGAATACACATATGGCCAAAGGCGACTTCATATGGGAAAACACTGGAGTCACCCACCTAAGGGTGGCTAGAAACTTAACTCCAGGAATGGTAGATGGCTTGCCAAGGGAAGACACATGCTCAGAGAGGCTTACAGTGGAGAATACACATGTGACAGTTACCGGGGGGAACCGTACACACGGAGGCACCTAGCCGGCGTCCAGAGCATACACACTGGCGCCAGCATCAACAGTGCAG
Source organism: Cyprinella venusta (assembly GCA_038021265.1). Classification (NCBI taxonomy): domain Eukaryota; kingdom Metazoa; phylum Chordata; class Actinopteri; order Cypriniformes; family Leuciscidae; genus Cyprinella; species Cyprinella venusta. The sequence continues at coordinate 22,868,616 of CM075873.1, read as the reverse complement.
GAGGACTCAGGGCTTCAACGGAAGACTCAACTGAGGAATTATCGCACTTATCCAGTCCGAGGAGTGGAATGGCGAGCAAGCAAAGACACCTGAGCGGGTCCAGTACTGGCAGAGGCGAGTACACGAGAGGACACAGGCTCCCCTCGAAGATTATAGAATCTTGCGAATGTGTTTGGTGTCGCCCAGACTGCAGCTCTGCAGATGTCTGTTAGCGAGGCGCCATGCGCTAAAGCCCAAGAGGAAGCCACACTCCGAGTGGAGTGGGCCGTCACACCAAGGGGGCACGGTCGACCTTGCTGCTGGTAAGCCAAAGCAATGGTGTCCACTATCCAGTGAGACAGCCGCTGCTTTGAGAGAGCCCTTCCCTTCTGGCTCCCCCCATAACAGACAAAGAGCTGGTCTGAGGTCCTGAAACACCGTGTTCTGTCGACGTAGGCACGGAGCGCACATACCGGACAGAACAGTGCCAAGGCTGGGTCTGCCTCCTCCAGGGGCAGCACTTGCAGGTTCACCACCTGGTCCCGGAAGGGAGTGGTAGGAACCTTGGGCACATATCCAGGCCGGGGTCTCAAGATAACGTGAGAGTAAGCCGGCCTGAATTCCAGGCACGCTTCGTCAACGGAGAATGTGTGCAGGTCCCCTACCCTCTTGATGGAGGCCAATGCAACCAGGAGCGCTGCCTTCATGGACAGAAACTTAATCTCTACTGAATGCAAAGGCTCAAAGGGAGGCCTCTGCAGAGCACTTAAACTACTGAGAGGTCCCAAGAGGGCACGAGGGGAGGGCGAGGAGGATTCAGTCTCCTCGCTCCCCTCAGGAACCTGATGACCAGGTCGTGCTTCCCCAAAGACTTACCATCTACTGCTTCATGAGACGCGGCAATGGCCGCGACATAAACTTTAAGGTTGGAGGGCGACAGCCTACGCTCCAACCCTTCTTGCAGGGAGGAAAGCATGACACTGATCTGGCATCTCCAGGGGTCTTCTCCGCGAGAAGAGCACCAGTTGACGAAGAGGTTCCACTTCAACACATAGAGGTGTCTAGTGGACGACGCTCTAGCGGAAGTGATGGTAGCCGCCACCAGAGGTGGCAGAGTACTCAAACCTGCCTCGTCCCATCCAGGAGCCACACGTGTAGCCTCCAGAGCATATCCCGGGAGGAATATGCCGCAGTACGCCTACCGTAGGGAGGACTTAAGAATACACATATGGCCAAAGGGGACTTCATATGGGAAAACACTGGAGTCACCAACCTAAGGGTGGCTAGAAACTTAACTCCAGGAATGGTTGATGGCTTGCCAAGGGAAGACACATGCTCAGAGAAGCTTACAGTGGAGAATACACATGTGACAGTTACCGGGGGGAACCGTACACGCGGAGGCACCTAGCCGGCGTCCAGAGCATATACACTGGCGCCAGCATCAACAGTGCAGGAGGACTCAGGGCTTCGACGGAAGACTCAACTGAGGAATTATCGCACTTATCCAGTCCGAGGAGTGGAATGGCGAGCAAGCAAAGACACCTGAGCGGGTCCAGTACTGGCAGAGGCGAGTACACAAGAGGACACAGGCTCCACTCGAAGATTATAGAATCTCACGAATGTGTTCGGTGTCGTCCAGTCTGCAGCTCTGCAGATGTCTGTTAGCAAGGCACCATGCGCTAAAGCCCAAGAGGAAGCCACACTCCGAGTGGAGTGGGCCGTCACACCAAGGGGGCACGGTCGACCTTGCTGCTGGTAAGCCATAGCAATGGTGTCCACTATCCAGTGAGACAGCCGCTGCTTTGAGAGAGCCCTTCCCTTCTGGCTCCCCCCATAACAGACAAAGAGCTGGTCTGAGGTCCTGAAACACCGCGTTCTGTCGACGTATGCACAGAGCGCACATACCGGACAGGGCAGTGCCAAGGCTGGGTCTGCCTCCTCCAGGGGCAGCGCTTGCAGGTTCACCACCTGGTCCCGGAAGGGAGTGGTAAGAACCTTGGGCACATATCGAGGCCGGGGTCTCAAGATAACGTGTGAGTAAGCCGGCCCAAATTCCAGGCACGCTTCGTCAACGGAGAATGCGTGCAGGTCCCCTGCCCTCTTGATGGAGGCCAATGCAACCAGGAGCGCTGCCTTCATGGACAGAAACTTAATCTCTACCGATTGCAAAGGCTCAAAGGGAGGCCTCTGCAGAGCACTTAAAACTACTGAGAGGTCCCAAGAGGGCACGAGGGGAGGGCGAGGAGGATTCAGTCTCCTCGTTCCCCTCAGGAACCTGATGACCAGGTCGTGCTTCCCCAAAGACTTACCATCTACTGCTTCATGAGACGCGGCAATGGCCGCGACATAAACTTTAAGGGTGGAGGGCGACAGCCTACGCTCCAACCCTTCCTGCAGGAAGGAAAGCACGACACTGATCGGGCATCTCCAGGGGTCTTCTCCGCGAGAAGAGCACCAGTTGACGAAGAAGTTCCACTTCAACACATAGAGGTGTCTAGTGGACGACGCTCTAGCGGAAGTGATGGTAGCTGCCACCGCAGGTGGCAGAGTACTCAAACCTGCCTCGTCCCATCCAGGAGCCACACATGTAGCCTCCAGAGCATATCCCGGGAGGAATATGCCGCAGTACGCCTACCGTAGGGAGGACTTCAGAATACACATATGGCCAAAGGGGACTTTATATGGGAAAACACTGGAGTCACCAACCTAAGGGTGGCTAGAAACTTAACTCCAGGAATGGTAGATGGCTTGCCAAGGGAAGACACATGCTCAAAGAGGCTTACAGTGGAGAATACACATGTGACAGTTACCGGGGGGAACCGTACACACGGAGGCACCTAGCCGGCGTCCAGAGCATATACACTGGCGCCATCAACAGTGCAGGAGGACTCAGGTCTTCGACGGAAGACTCAACTGAGGAATTATCGCACTTATCCAGTCCGAGGAGTGGAATGGCGAGCAAGCAAAGACACCTGAGCGGGTCCAGTACTGGCAGAGGCGAGTACACAAGAGGACACAGGCTCCACTCGAAGATTATAGAATCTCACGAATGTGTTCGGTGTCGTCCAGTCTGCAGCTCTGCAGATGTCTGTTAGCAAGGCACCATGCGCTAAAGCCCAAGAGGAAGCCACACTCCGAGTGGAGTGGGCCGTCACACCAAGGGGGCACGGTCGACCTTGCTGCTGGTAAGCCATAGCAATGGTGTCCACTATCCAGTGAGACAGCCGCTGCTTTGAGAGAGCCCTTCCCTTCTGGCTCCCCCCATAACAGACAAAGAGCTGGTCTGAGGTCCTGAAACACCGCGTTCTGTCGACGTATGCACGGAGCGCACATACCTGACAGGGCAGTGCCAAGGCTGGGTCTGCCTCCTCCAGGGGCAGTGCTTGCAGGTTCACCACCTGGTCCCGGAAGGGAGTGGTAGGAACCTTGGGCACATATCCAGGCCGGGGTCTCAAGATAACGTGTGAGTAAGCCGGCCCGAATTCCAGGCACGCTTCGTCAACGGAGAATGCGTGCAGGTCCCCTGCCCTCTTGATGGAGGCCAATGCAACCAGGAGCGCTGCCTTCATGGACAGAAACTTAATCTCTACCGATTGCAAAGGCTCAAAGGGAGGCCTCTGCAGAGCACTTAAAACTACTGAGAGGTCCCAAGAGGGCACGAGGGGAGGGCGAGGAGGAATCAGTCTCCTCGTTCCCCTCAGGAACCTGATGACCAGGTCGTGCTTCCCCAAAGACTTACCATCTACTGCTTCATGAGACGCGGCAATGGCCGCGACATAAACTTTAAGGGTGGAGGGCGACAGCCTATGCTCCAACCCTTCCTGCAGGAAGGAAAGCACGACACTGATCGGGCATCTCCAGAGGTCTTCTCCGCGAGAAGAGCACCAGTTGACGAAGAAGTTCCACTTCAACACATAGAGGTGTCTAGTGGACGACGCTCTAGCGGAAGTGATGGTAGCCGCCACCGCAGGTGGCAGAGTACTCAAACCTGCCTCGTCCCATCCAGGAGCCACACGTGTAGCCTCCAGAGCATATCCCGGGAGGAATATGCCGCAGTAGGCCTACCGTAGGGAGGACTTAAGAATACACATATGGCCAAAGGCGACTTCATATGGGAAAACACTGGAGTCACCCACCTAAGGGTGGCTAGAAACTTAACTCCAGGAATGGTAGATGGCTTGCCAAGGGAAGACACATGCTCAGAGAGGCTTACAGTGGAGAATACACATGTGACAGTTACCGGGGGGAACCGTACACACGGAGGCACCTAGCCGGCGTCCAGAGCATACACACTGGCGCCAGCATCAACAGTGCAGGAGGACTCAGGGCTTCAACGGAAGACTCAACTGAGGAATTATCGCACTTATCCAGTCCGAGGAGTGGAATGGCGAGCAAGCAAAGACACCTGAGCAGGTCCAGTACTGGCAGAGGCGAGTACACGAGAGGACACAGGCTCCCCTCGAAGATTACAGAATCTTGCGAATGTGTTCGGTGTCGCCCAGACTGCAGCTCTGCAGATGTCTGTTAGCGAGGCGCCATGCGCTAAAGCCCAAGAGGAAGCCACACTCCGAGTGGAGTGGGCCGTCACACCAAGGGGGCACGGTCGACCTTGCTGCTGGTAAGCCAAAGCAATGGTGTCCACTATCCAGTGAGACAGCCGCTGCTTTGAGAGAGCCCTTCCCTTCTGGCTCCCCCCATAACAGACAAAGAGCTGGTCTGAGGTCCTGAAACACCGTGTTCTGTCGACGTAGGCACGGAGCGCACATACCGGACAGAACAGTGCCAAGGCTGGGTCTGCCTCCTCCAGGGGCAGCACTTGCAGGTTCACCACCTGGTCCCGGAAGGGAGTGGTAGGAACCTTGGGCACATATCCAGGCCGGGGTCTCAAGATAACGTGAGAGTAAGCCGGCCTGAATTCCAGGCACGCTTCGTCAACGGAGAATGTGTGCAGGTCCCCTACCCTCTTGATGGAGGCCAATGCAACCAGGAGCGCTGCCTTCATGGACAGAAACTTAATCTCTACTGAATGCAAAGGCTCAAAGGGAGGCCTCTGCAGAGCACTTAAACTACTGAGAGGTCCCAAGAGGGCACGAGGGGAGGGCGAGGAGGATTCAGTCTCCTCGCTCCCCTCAGGAACCTGATGACCAGGTCGTGCTTCCCCAAAGACTTACCATCTACTGCTTCATGAGACGCGGCAATGGCCGCGACATAAACTTTAAGGGTGGAGGGCGACAGCCTACGCTCCAACCCTTCCTGCAGGGAGGAAAGCACGACACTGATCTGGCATCTCCAGGGGTCTTCTCCGCGAGAAGAGCACCAGTTGACGAAGAGGTTCCACTTCAACACATAGAGGTGTCTAGTGGACGACGCTCTAGCGGAAGTGATGGTAGCCGCCACAGGAGGTGGCAGAGTACTCAAACCTGCCTCGTCCCATCCAGGAGCCACACGTGTAGCCTCCAGAGCATATCCCGGGAGGAATATGCCGCAGGACGCCTACCGTAGGGAGGACTTAAGAATACACATATGGCCAAAGGGGACTTCATATGGGAAAACACTGGAGTCACCAACCTAAGGGTGGCTAGAAACTTAACTCCAGGAATGGTATATGGCTTGCCAAGGGAAGACACATGCTCAGAGAGGCTTACAATGGAGAATACACATGTGACAGTTATCGGGGGGAACCGTACACGCGGAGGCACCTAGCCGGCGTCCAGAGCATATACACTGGCGCCAGCATCAACAGTGCAGGAGGACTCAGGGCTTCGACGGAAGACTCAACTGAGGAATTATCGCACTTATCCAGTCCGAGGAGTGGAATGGCGAGCAAGCAAAGACACCTGAGCGGGTCCAGTACTGGCAGAGGCGAGTACACAAGAGGACACAGGCTCCACTCGAAGATTATAGAATCTCACGAATGTGTTCGGTGTCGTCCAGTCTGCAGCTCTGCAGATGTCTGTTAGCAAGGCACCATGCGCTAAAGCCCAAGAGGAAGCCACACTCCGAGTGGAGTGGGCCGTCACACCAAGGGGGCACGGTCGACCTTGCTGCTGGTAAGCCATAGCAATGGTGTCCACTATCCAGTGAGACAGCCGCTGCTTTGAGAGAGCCCTTCCCTTCTGGCTCCCCCCATAACAGACAAAGAGCTGGTCTGAGGTCCTGAAACACCGCGTTCTGTCGACGTATGCACAGAGCGCACATACCGGACAGGGCAGTGCCAAGGCTGGGTCTGCCTCCTCCAGGGGCAGCGCTTGCAGGTTCACCACCTGGTCCCGGAAGGGAGTGGTAAGAACCTTGGGCACATATCCAGGCCGGGGTCTCAAGATAACGTGTGAGTAAGCCGGCCCGAATTCCAGGCACGCTTCGTCAACGGAGAATGCGTGCAGGTCCCCTGCCCTCTTGATGGAGGCCAATGCAACCAGGAGCGCTGCCTTCATGGACAGAAACTTAATCTCTACCGATTGCAAAGGCTCAAAGGGAGGCCTCTGCAGAGCACTTAAAACTACTGAGAGGTCCCAAGAGGGCACGAGGGGAGGGCGAGGAGGATTCAGTCTCCTCGTTCCCCTCAGGAACCTGATGACCAGGTCGTGCTTCCCCAAAGACTTACCATCTACTGCTTCATGAGAAGCGGCAATGGCCGCGACATAAACTTTAAGGGTGGAGGGCGACAGCCTACGCTCCAACCCTTCCTGCAGGAAGGAAAGCACGACACTGATCGGGCATCTCCAGGGGTCTTCTCCGCGAGAAGAGCACCAGTTGACGAAGAAGTTCCACTTCAACACATAGAGGTGTCTAGTGGACGACGCTCTAGCGGAAGTGATGGTAGCTGCCACCGCAGGTGGCAGAGTACTCAAACCTGCCTCGTCCCATCCAGGAGCCACACGTGTAGCCTCCAGAGCATATCCCGGGAGGAATATGCCGCAGTACGCCTACCGTAGGGAGGACTTAAGAATACACATATGGCCAAAGGCGACTTCATATGGGAAAACACTGGAGTCACCCACCTAAGGGTGGCTAGAAACTTAACTCCAGGAATGGTAGATGGCTTGCCAAGGGAAGACACATGCTCAGAGAGGCTTACAGTGGAGAATACACATGTGACAGTTACCGGGGGGAACCGTACACACAGAGGCACCTAGCCGGCGTCCAGAGCATACACACTGGCGCCAGCATCAACAGTGCAGGAGGACTCAGGGCTTCAACGGAAGACTCAACTGAGGAATTATCGCACTTATCCAGTCCGAGGAGTGGAATGGCGAGCAAGCAAAGACACCTGAGCGGGTCCAGTACTGGCAGAGGCGAGTACACGAGAGGACACAGGCTCCCCTCGAAGATTATAGAATCTTGCGAATGTGTTCGGTGTCGCCCAGACTGCAGCTCTGCAGATGTCTGTTAGCGAGGCGCCATGCGCTAAAGCCCAAGAGGAAGCCACACTCCGAGTGGAGTGGGCCGTCACACCAAGGGGGCACGGTCGACCTTGCTGCTGGTAAGCCAAAGCAATGGTGTCCACTATCCAGTGAGACAGCTGCTGCTTTGAGAGAGCCCTTCCCTTCTGGCTCCCCCCATAACAGACAAAGAGCTGGTCTGAGGTCCTGAAACACCGTGTTCTGTCGACGTAGGCACGGAGCGCACATACCGGACAGAACAGTGCCAAGGCTGGGTCTGCCTCCTCCAGGGGCAGCACTTGCAGGTTCACCACCTGGTCCCGGAAGGGAGTGGTAGGAACCTTGGGCACATATCCAGGCCGGGGTCTCAAGATAACGTGAGAGTAAGCCGGCCTGAATTCCAGGCACGCTTCGTCAACGGAGAATGTGTGCAGGTCCCCTACCCTCTTGATGGAGGCCAATGCAACCAGGAGCGCTGCCTTCATGGACAGAAACTTAATTTCTACTGAATGCAAAGGCTCAAAGGGAGGCCTCTGCAGAGCACTTAAACTACTGAGAGGTCCCAAGAGGGCACGAGGGGAGGGCGAGGAGGATTCAGTCTCCTCGCTCCCCTCAGGAACCTGATGACCAGGTCGTGCTTCCCCAAAGACTTACCATCTACTGCTTCATGAGACGCGGCAATGGCCGCGACATAAACTTTAAGGGTGGAGGGCGACAGCCTACGCTCCAACCCTTCCTGCAGGGAGGAAAGCACGACACTGATCTGGCATCTCCAGGGGTCTTCTCCGCGAGAAGAGCACCAGTTGACGAAGAGGTTCCACTTCAACACATAGAGGTGTCTAGTGGACGACGCTCTAGCGGAAGTGATGGTAGCCGCCACAGGAGGTGGCAGAGTACTCAAACCTGCCTCGTCCCATCCAGGAGCCACACGTGTAGCCTCCAAAGCATATCCCGGGAGGAATATGCCGCAGGACGCCTACCGTAGGGAGGACTTAAGAATACACATATGGCCAAAGGGGACTTCATATGGGAAAACACTGGAGTCACCAACCTAAGGGTGGCTAGAAACTTAACTCCAGGAATGGTAGATGGCTTGCCAAGGGAAGACACATGCTCAGAGAGGCTTACAGTGGAGAATACACATGTGACAGTTACCGGGGGGAACCGTACACGCGGAGGCACCTAGCCGGCGTCCAGAGCATATACACTGGCGCCAGCATCAACAGTGCAGGAGGACTCAGGGCTTCGACGGAAGACTCAACTGAGGAATTATCGCACTTATCCAGTCCGAGGAGTGGAATGGCGAGCAAGCAAAGACACCTGAGCGGGTCCAGTACTGGCAGAGGCGAGTACACAAGAGGACACAGGCTCCACTCGAAGATTATAGAATCTCACGAATGTGTTCGGTGTCGTCCAGTCTGCAGCTCTGCAGATGTCTGTTAGCAAGGCACCATGCGCTAAAGCCCAAGAGGAAGCCACACTCCGAGTGGAGTGGGCCGTCACACCAAGGGGGCACGGTTCGACCTTGCTGCTGGTAAGCCATAGCAATGGTGTCCACTATCCAGTGAGACAGCCGCTGCTTTGAGAGAGCCCTTCCCTTCTGGCTCCCCCCATAACAGACAAAGAGCTGGTCTGAGGTCCTGAAACACCGCGTTCTGTCGACGTATGCACAGAGCGCACATACCGGACAGGGCAGTGCCAAGGCTGGGTCTGCCTCCTCCAGGGGCAGCGCTTGCAGGTTCACCACCTGGTCCCGGAAGGGAGTGGTAAGAACCTTGGGCACATATCCAGGCCGGGGTCTCAAGATAACGTGTGAGTAAGCCGGCCCGAATTCCAGGCACGCTTCATCAACGGAGAATGCGTGCAGGTCCCCTGCCCTCTTGATGGAGGCCAATGCAACCAGGAGCGCTGCCTTCATAGACAGAAACTTAATCTCTACCGATTGCAAAGGCTCAAAGGGAGCCCTCTGCAGAGCACTTAAAACTACTGAGAGGTCCCAAGAGGGCACGAGGGGAGGGCGAGGAGGATTCAGTCTCCTCGTTCCCCTCAGGAACCTGATGACCAGGTCGTGCTTCCCCAAAGACTTACCATCTACTGCTTCATGAGACGCGGCAATGGCCGCGACATAAACTTTAAGGGTGGAGGGCGACAGCCTACGCTCCAACCCTTCCTGCAGGAAGGAAAGCACGACACTGATCGGGCATCTCCAGGGGTCTTCTCCGCGAGAAGAGCACCAGTTGACGAAGAAGTTCCACTTCAACACATAGAGGTGTCTAGTGGACGACGCTCTAGCGGAAGTGATGGTAGCCGCCACCGCAGGTGGCAGAGTACTCAAACCTGCCTCGTCCCATCCAGGAGCCACACGTGTAGCCTCCAGAGCATATCCCGGGAGGAATATGCCGCAGTACGCCTACCGTAGGGAGGATTTAAGAATACACATATGGCCAAAGGCGACTTCATATGGGAAAACACTGGAGTCACCCACCTAAGGGTGGCTAGAAACTTAACTCCAGGAATGGTAGATGGCTTGCCAAGGGAAGACACATGCTCAGAGAGGCTTACAGTGGAGAATACACATGTGACAGTTACCGGGGGGAACCGTACACACGGAGGCACCTAGCCGGCGTCCAGAGCATACACACTGGCGCCAGCATCAACAGTGCAGGAGGACTCAGGGCTTCAACGGAAGACTCAACTGAGGAATTATCGCACTTATCCAGTCCGAGGAGTGGAATGGCGAGCAAGCAAAGACACCTGAGCGGGTCCAGTACTGGCAGAGGCGAGTACACGAGAGGACACAGGCTCCCCTCGAAGATTATAGAATCTTGCGAATGTGTTTGGTGTCGCCCAGACTGCAGCTCTGCAGATGTCTGTTAGCGAGGCGCCATGCGCTAAAGCCCAAGAGGAAGCCACACTCCGAGTGGAGTGGGCCGTCACACCAAGGGGGCACGGTCGACCTTGCTGCTGGTAAGCCAAAGCAATGGTGTCCACTATCCAGTGAGACAGCCGCTGCTTTGAGAGAGCCCTTCCCTTCTGGCTCCCCCCATAACAGACAAAGAGCTGGTCTGAGGTCCTGAAACACCGTGTTCTGTCGACGTAGGCACGGAGCGCACATACCGGACAGAACAGTGCCAAGGCTGGGTCTGCCTCCTCCAGGGGCAGCACTTGCAGGTTCACCACCTGGTCCCGGAAGGGAGTGGTAGGAAACTTGGGCACATATCCAGGCCGGGGTCTCAAGATAACGTGAGAGTAAGCCGGCCTGAATTCCAGGCACGCTTCGTCAATGGAGAATGTGTGCAGGTCCCCTACCCTCTTGATGGAGGCCAATGCAACCAGGAGCGCTGCCTTCATGGACAGAAACTTAATCTCTACCGATTGCAAAGGCTCAAAGGGAGGCCTCTGCAGAGCACTTAAAACTACTGAGAGGTCCCAAGAGGGCACGAGGGGAGGACGAGGAGGATTAATTCTCCTCGCTCCCCTCAGGAACCTGATGACCAGGTCGTGCTTCCCCAAAGACTTACCATCAACTGCTTCATGAGACGCGGCAATGGCCGCGACATAAACTTTAAGGGTGGAGGGCGATAGCCTACGCTCCAACCCTTCCTGCAGGAAGGAAAGCACGACACTGATCGGGCATCTCCAGGGGTCTTCTCCGCGAGAAGAGCACCAGTTGACGAAGAGGTTCCACTTCAACAGATAGAGGTGTCTAGTGGACGAAGCTCTAGCGGAAGTGATGGTAGCCGCCACCGCAGTTGGCAGAGTGCTCAAACCTGCCTCGTCCCATCCAGGAGCCACACATGTAGCCTCCAGAGCATATCCCGGGAGGAATATGCCGCAGTATGCCTACCGTAGGGAGGACTTAAGAATACACATATGGCCAAAGGGGACTTCATATGGGAAAACACTGGAGTCACCAACCTAAGGGTGGCTAGAAACTTAACTCCAGGAATGGTAGATGGCTTGCCAAGGGAAGACACATGCTCAGAGAGGCTTACAATGGAGAATACACATGTGACAGTTACCGGGGGGAACCATACACACGGAGGCACCTAGCCGGCGTCCAGAGCATACACACTGGCGCCAGCATCAACAGTGCAGGAGGACTCAGGGCTTCGACGGAAGACTCAACTGAGGAATTATCGCACTTATCCAGTCCGAGGAGTGGAATGGCGAGCAAGCAAAGACACCTGAGCGGGTCCAGTACTGGCAGAGGCGAGTACACAAGAGGACACAGGCTCCACTCGAAGATTATAGAATCTCACGAATGTGTTCGGTGTCGTCCAGTCTGCAGCTCTGCAGATGTCTGTTAGCAAGGCACCATGCGCTAAAGCCCAAGAGGAAGCCACACTCCGAGTGGAGTGGGCCGTCACACCAAGGGGGCACGGTCGACCTTGCTGCTGGTAAGCCATAGCAATGGTGTCCACTATCCAGTGAGACAGCCGCTGCTTTGAGAGAGCCCTTCCCTTCTGGCTCCCCCCATAACAGACAAAGAGCTGGTCTGAGGTCCTGAAACACCGCGTTCTGTCGACGTATGCACGGAGCGCACATACCTGACAGGGCAGTGCCAAGGCTGGGTCTGCCTCCTCCAGGGGCAGTGCTTGCAGGTTCACCACCTGGTCCCAGAAGGGAGTGGTAGGAACCTTGGGCACATATCCAGGCCGGGGTCTCAAGATAACGTGTGAGTAAGCCGGCCCGAATTCCAGGCACGCTTCGTCAACGGAGAATGCGTGCAGGTCCCCTGCCCTCTTGATGGAGGCCAATGCAACCAGGAGCGCTGCCTTCATGGACAGAAACTTAATCTCTACCGATTGCAAAGGCTCAAAGGGAGGCCTCTGCAGAGCACTTAAAACTACTGAGAAGTCCCAAGAGGGCACGAGGGGAGGGCGAGGAGGATTCAGTCTCCTCGTTCCCCTCAGGAACCTGATGACCAGGTCGTGCTTCCCCAAAGACTTACCATCTACTGCTTCATGAGACGCGGCAATGGCCGCGACATAAACTTTAAGGGTGGAGGGCGACAGCCTATGCTCCAACCCTTCCTGCAGGAAGGAAAGCACGACACTGATCGGGCATCTCCAGAGGTCTTCTCCGCGAGAAGAGCACCAGTTGACGAAGAAGTTCCACTTCAACACATAGAGGTGTCTAGTGGACGACGCTCTAGCGGAAGTGATGGTAGCCGCCACCGCAGGTGGCAGAGTACTCAAACCTGCCTCGTCCCATCCAGGAGCCACACGTGTAGCCTCCAGAGCATATCCCGGGAGGAATATGCCGCAGTAGGCCTACCGTAGGGAGGACTTAAGAATACACATATGGCCAAAGGCGACTTCATATGGGAAAACACTGGAGTCACCCACCTAAGGGTGGCTAGAAACTTAACTCCAGGAATGGTAGATGGCTTGCCAAGGGAAGACACATGCTCAGAGAGGCTTACAGTGGAGAATACACATGTGACAGTTACCGGGGGGAACCGTACACACGGAGGCACCTAGCCGGCGTCCAGAGCATACACACTGGCGCCAGCATCAACAGTGCAGGAGGACTCAGGGCTTCAACGGAAGACTCAACTGAGGAATTATCGCACTTATCCAGTCCGAGGAGTGGAATGGCGAGCAAGCAAAGACACCTGAGCGGGTCCAGTACTGGCAGAGGCGAGTACACGAGAGGACACAGGCTCCCCTCGAAGATTATAGAATCTTGCGAATGTGTTTGGTGTCGCCCAGACTGCAGCTCTGCAGATGTCTGTTAGCGAGGCGCCATGCGCTAAAGCCCAAGAGGAAGCCACACTCCGAGTGGAGTGGGCCGTCACACCAAGGGGGCACGGTCGACCTTGCTGCTGGTAAGCCAAAGCAATGGTGTCCACTATCCAGTGAGACAGCCGCTGCTTTGAGAGAGCCCTTCCCTTCTGGCTCCCCCCATAACAGACAAAGAGCTGGTCTGAGGTCCTGAAACACCGTGTTCTGTCGACGTAGGCACGGAGCGCACATACCGGACAGAACAGTGCCAAGGCTGGGTCTGCCTCCTCCAGGGGCAGCACTTGCAGGTTCACCACCTGGTCCCGGAAGGGAGTGGTAGGAACCTTGGGCACATATCCAGGCCGGGGTCTCAAGATAACGTGAGAGTAAGCCGGCCTGAATTCCAGGCACGCTTCGTCAACGGAGAATGTGTGCAGGTCCCCTACCCTCTTGATGGAGGCCAATGCAACCAGGAGCGCTGCCTTCATGGACAGAAACTTAATCTCTACTGAATGCAAAGGCTCAAAGGGAGGCCTCTGCAGAGCACTTAAACTACTGAGAGGTCCCAAGAGGGCACGAGGGGAGGGCGAGGAGGATTCAGTCTCCTCGCTCCCCTCAGGAACCTGATGACCAGGTCGTGCTTCCCCAAAGACTTACCATCTACTGCTTCATGAGACGCGGCAATGGCCGCGACATAAACTTTAAGGTTGGAGGGCGACAGCCTACGCTCCAACCCTTCTTGCAGGGAGGAAAGCACGACACTGATCTGGCATCTCCAGGGGTCTTCTCCGCGAGAAGAGCACCAGTTGACGAAGAGGTTCCACTTCAACACATAGAGGTGTCTAGTGGACGACGCTCTAGCGGAAGTGATGGTAGCCGCCACCAGAGGTGGCAGAGTACTCAAACCTGCCTCGTCCCATCCAGGAGCCACACGTGTAGCCTCCAGAGCATATCCCGGGAGGAATATGCCGCAGTACGCCTACCGTAGGGAGGACTTAAGAATACACATATGGCCAAAGGGGACTTCATATGGGAAAACACTGGAGTCACCAACCTAAGGGTGGCTAGAAACTTAACTCCAGGAATGGTAGATGGCTTGCCAAGGGAAGACACATGCTCAGAGAAGCTTACAGTGGAGAATACACATGTGACAGTTACCGGGGGGAACCGTACACGCGGAGGCACCTAGCCGGCGTCCAGAGCATATACACTGGCGCCAGCATCAACAGTGCAGGAGGACTCAGGGCTTCGACGGAAGACTCAACTGAGGAATTATCGCACTTATCCAGTCCGAGGAGTGGAATGGCGAGCAAGCAAAGACACCTGAGCGGGTCCAGTACTGGCAGAGGCGAGTACACAAGAGGACACAGGCTCCACTCGAAGATTATAGAATCTCACGAATGTGTTCGATGTCGTCCAGTCTGCAGCTCTGCAGATGTCTGTTAGCAAGGCACCATGCGCTAAAGCCCAAGAGGAAGCCACACTCCGAGTGGAGTGGGCCGTCACACCAAGGGGGCACGGTCGACCTTGCTGCTGGTAAGCCATAGCAATGGTGTCCATTATCCAGTGAGACAGCCGCTGCTTTGAGAGAGCCCTTCCCTTCTGGCTCCCCCCATAACAGACAAAGAGCTGGTCTGAGGTCCTGAAACACCGCGTTCTGTCGACGTTTGCACAGAGCGCACATACCGGACAGGGCAGTGCCAAGGCTGGGTCTGCCTCCTCCAGGGGCAGCGCTTGCAGGTTCACCACCTGGTCCCGGAAGGGAGTGGTAAGAACCTTGGGCACATATCGAGGCCGGGGTCTCAAGATAACGTGTGAGTAAGCCGGCCCGAATTCCAGGCACGCTTCGTCAACGGAGAATGCGTGCAGGTCCCCTGCCCTCTTGATGGAGGCCAATGCAACCAGGAGTGCTGCCTTCATGGACAGAAACTTAATCTCTACCGATTGCAAAGGCTCAAAGGGAGGCCTCTGCAGAGCACTTAAAACTACTGAGAGGTCCCAAGAGGGCACGAGGGGAGGGCGAGGAGGATTCAGTCTCCTCGTTCCCCTCAGGAACCTGATGACCAGGTCGTGCTTCCCCAAAGACTTACCATCTACTGCTTCATGAGACGCGGCAATGGCCGCGACATAAACTTTAAGGGTGGAGGGCGACAGCCTACGCTCCAACCCTTCCTGCAGGAAGGAAAGCACGACACTGATCGGGCATCTCCAGGGGTCTTCTCCGCGAGAAGAGCACCAGTTGACGAAGAAGTTCCACTTCAACACATAGAGGTGTCTAGTGGACGACGCTCTAGCGGAAGTGATGGTAGCTGCCACCGCAGGTGGCAGAGTACTCAAACCTGCCTCGTCCCATCCAGGAGCCACACATGTAGCCTCCAGAGCATATCCCGGGAGGAATATGCCGCAGTACGCCTACCGTAGGGAGGACTTAAGAATACACATATGGCCAAAGGGGACTTTATATGGGAAAACACTGGAGTCACCAACCTAAGGGTGGCTAGAAACTTAACTCCAGGAATGGTAGATGGCTTGCCAAGGGAAGACACATGCTCAGAGAGGCTTACAGTGGAGAATACACATGTGACAGTTACCGGGGGGAACCGTACACACGGAGGCACCTAGCCGGCGTCCAGAGCATATACACTGGCGCCATCAACAGTGCAGGAGGACTCAGGTCTTCGACGGAAGACTCAACTGAGGAATTATCGCACTTATCCAGTCCGAGGAGTGGAATGGCGAGCAAGCAAAGACACCTGAGCGGGTCCAGTACTGGCAGAGGCGAGTACACAAGAGGACACAGGCTCCACTCGAAGATTATAGAATCTCACGAATGTGTTCGGTGTCGTCCAGTCTGCAGCTCTGCAGATGTCTGTTAGCAAGGCACCATGCGCTAAAGCCCAAGAGGAAGCCACACTCCGAGTGGAGTGGGCCGTCACACCAAGGGGGCACGGTCGACCTTGCTGCTGGTAAGCCATAGCAATGGTGTCCACTATCCAGTGAGACAGCCGCTGCTTTGAGAGAGCCCTTCCCTTCTGGCTCCCCCCATAACAGACAAAGAGCTGGTCTGAGGTCCTGAAACACCGCGTTCTGTCGACGTATGCACGGAGCGCACATACCTGACAGGGCAGTGCCAAGGCTGGGTCTGCCTCCTCCAGGGGCAGTGCTTGCAGGTTCACCACCTGGTCCCGGAAGGGAGTGGTAGGAACCTTGGGCACATATCCAGGCCGGGGTCTCAAGATAACGTGTGAGTAAGCCGGCCCGAATTCCAGGCACGCTTCGTCAACGGAGAATGCGTGCAGGTCCCCTGCCCTCTTGATGGAGGCCAATGCAACCAGGAGCGCTGCCTTCATGGACAGAAACTTAATCTCTACCGATTGCAAAGGCTCAAAGGGAGGCCTCTGCAGAGCACTTAAAACTACTGAGAGGTCCCAAGAGGGCACGAGGGGAGGGCGAGGAGGAATCAGTCTCCTCGTTCCCCTCAGGAACCTGATGACCAGGTCGTGCTTCCCCAAAGACTTACCATCTACTGCTTCATGAGACGCGGCAATGGCCGCGACATAAACTTTAAGGGTGGAGGGCGACAGCCTATGCTCCAACCCTTCCTGCAGGAAGGAAAGCACGACACTGATCGGGCATCTCCAGAGGTCTTCTCCGCGAGAAGAGCACCAGTTGACGAAGAAGTTCCACTTCAACACATAGAGGTGTCTAGTGGACGACGCTCTAGCGGAAGTGATGGTAGCCGCCACCGCAGGTGGCAGAGTACTCAAACCTGCCTCGTCCCATCCAGGAGCCACACGTGTAGCCTCCAGAGCATATCCCGGGAGGAATATGCCGCAGTACGCCTACCGTAGGGAGGACTTAAGAATACACATATGGCCAAAGGCGACTTCATATGGGAAAACACTGGAGTCACCCACCTAAGGGTGGCTAGAAACTTAACTCCAGGAATGGTAGATGGCTTGCCAAGGGAAGACACATGCTCAGAGAGGCTTACAGTGGAGAATATATGACTTTTAGTGAGGTTTTATTGATGGTTGAAATAGAGAATGATGAATGAATGAATTGATAGATAGTTGTATTTGAGTGACTAATTATAACATTTTATATTGTATATTTTGTATTGTAATTCACCTGCTCGGGGACTACAGATGGAAACTAGCTTAAGCTAAATCTGGTGCAAAGCATCTTTAATTAATGTTTTTTTGCACATTGTCCCTGTTGAAATAAATAAATAAATGAAAAATGAAATACACATGTGACAGTTACCGGGGGGAACCGTACACACGGAGGCACCTAGCCGGCGTCCAGAGCATACACACTGGCGCCAGCATCAACAGTGCAGGAGGACTCAGGGCTTCAACGGAAGACTCAACTGAGGAATTATCGCACTTATCCAGTCCGAGGAGTGGAATGGCGAGCAAGCAAAGACACCTGAGCAGGTCCAGTACTGGCAGAGGCGAGTACACGAGAGGACACAGGCTCCCCTCGAAGATTACAGAATCTTGCGAATGTGTTCGGTGTCGCCCAGACTGCAGCTCTGCAGATGTCTGTTAGCGAGGCGCCATGCGCTAAAGCCCAAGAGGAAGCCACACTCCGAGTGGAGTGGGCCGTCACACCAAGGGGGCTTAATCTTAATAAACTTAATCTCTACTGAATGCAAAGGCTCAAAGGGAGGCCTCTGCAGAGCACTTAAACTACTGAGAGGTCCCAAGAGGGCACGAGGGGAGGGCGAGGAGGATTCAGTCTCCTCGCTCCCCTCAGGAACCTGATGACCAGGTCGTGCTTCCCCAAAGACTTACCATCTACTGCTTCATGAGACGCGGCAATGGCCGCGACATAAACTTTAAGGGTGGAGGGCGACAGCCTACGCTCCAACCCTTCCTGCAGGGAGGAAAGCACGACACTGATCTGGCATCTCCAGGGGTCTTCTCCGCGAGAAGAGCACCAGTTGACGAAGAGGTTCCACTTCAACACATAGAGGTGTCTAGTGGACGACGCTCTAGCGGAAGTGATGGTAGCCGCCACAGGAGGTGGCAGAGTACTCAAACCTGCCTCGTCCCATCCAGGAGCCACACGTGTAGCCTCCAAAGCATATCCCGGGAGGAATATGCCGCAGGACGCCTACCGTAGGGAGGACTTAAGAATACACATATGGCCAAAGGGGACTTCATATGGGAAAACACTGGAGTCACCAACCTAAGGGTGGCTAGAAACTTAACTCCAGGAATGGTAGATGGCTTGCCAAGGGAAGACACATGCTCAGAGAGGCTTACAGTGGAGAATACACATGTGACAGTTACCGGGGGGAACCGTACACGCGGAGGCACCTAGCCGGCGTCCAGAGCATATACACTGGCGCCAGCATCAACAGTGCAGGAGGACTCAGGGCTTCGACGGAAGACTCAACTGAGGAATTATCGCACTTATCCAGTCCGAGGAGTGGAATGGCGAGCAAGCAAAGACACCTGAGCGGGTCCAGTACTGGCAGAGGCGAGTACACAAGAGGACACAGGCTCCACTCGAAGATTATAGAATCTCACGAATGTGTTCGGTGTCGTCCAGTCTGCAGCTCTGCAGATGTCTGTTAGCAAGGCACCATGCGCTAAAGCCCAAGAGGAAGCCACACTCCGAGTGGAGTGGGCCGTCACACCAAGGGGGCACGGTTCGACCTTGCTGCTGGTAAGCCATAGCAATGGTGTCCACTATCCAGTGAGACAGCCGCTGCTTTGAGAGAGCCCTTCCCTTCTGGCTCCCCCCATAACAGACAAAGAGCTGGTCTGAGGTCCTGAAACACCGCGTTCTGTCGACGTATGCACAGAGCGCACATACCGGACAGGGCAGTGCCAAGGCTGGGTCTGCCTCCTCCAGGGGCAGCGCTTGCAGGTTCACCACCTGGTCCCGGAAGGGAGTGGTAAGAACCTTGGGCACATATCCAGGCCGGGGTCTCAAGATAACGTGTGAGTAAGCCGGCCCGAATTCCAGGCACGCTTCATCAACGGAGAATGCGTGCAGGTCCCCTGCCCTCTTGATGGAGGCCAATGCAACCAGGAGCGCTGCCTTCATAGACAAAACTTAATCTCTACCGATTGCAAAGGCTCAAAGGGAGGCCTCTGCAGAGCACTTAAAACTACTGAGAGGTCCCAAGAGGGCACGAGGGGAGGGCGAGGAGGATTCAGTCTCCTCGTTCCCCTCAGGAACCTGATGACCAGGTCGTGCTTCCCCAAAGACTTACCATCTACTGCTTCATGAGACGCGGCAATGGCCGCGACATAAACTTTAAGGGTGGAGGGCGACAGCCTACGCTCCAACCCTTCCTGCAGGAAGGAAAGCACGACACTGATCGGGCATCTCCAGGGGTCTTCTCCGCGAGAAGAGCACCAGTTGACGAAGAAGTTCCACTTCAACACATAGAGGTGTCTAGTGGACGACGCTCTAGCGGAAGTGATGGTAGCCGCCACCGCAGGTGGCAGAGTACTCAAACCTGCCTCGTCCCATCCAGGAGCCACACGTGTAGCCTCCAGAGCATATCCCGGGAGGAATATGCCGCAGTACGCCTACCGTAGGGAGGACTTAAGAATACACATATGGCCAAAGGCGACTTCATATGGGAAAACACTGGAGTCACCCACCTAAGGGTGGCTAGAAACTTAACTCCAGGAATGGTAGATGGCTTGCCAAGGGAAGACACATGCTCAGAGAGGCTTACAGTGGAGAATACACATGTGACAGTTACCGGGGGGAACCGTACACACGGAGGCACCTAGCCGGCGTCCAGAGCATACACACTGGCGCCAGCATCAACAGTGCAGGAGGACTCAGGGCTTCAACGGAAGACTCAACTGAGGAATTATCGCACTTATCCAGTCCGAGGAGTGGAATGGCGAGCAAGCAAAGACACCTGAGCGGGTCCAGTACTGGCAGAGGCGAGTACACGAGAGGACACAGGCTCCCCTCGAAGATTATAGAATCTTGCGAATGTGTTTGGTGTCGCCCAGACTGCAGCTCTGCAGATGTCTGTTAGCGAGGCGCCATGCGCTAAAGCCCAAGAGGAAGCCACACTCCGAGTGGAGTGGGCCGTCACACCAAGGGGGCACGGTCGACCTTGCTGCTGGTAAGCCAAAGCAATGGTGTCCACTATCCAGTGAGACAGCCGCTGCTTTGAGAGAGCCCTTCCCTTCTGGCTCCCCCCATAACAGACAAAGAGCTGGTCTGAGGTCCTGAAACACCGTGTTCTGTCGACGTAGGCACGGAGCGCACATACCGGACAGAACAGTGCCAAGGCTGGGTCTGCCTCCTCCAGGGGCAGCACTTGCAGGTTCACCACCTGGTCCCGGAAGGGAGTGGTAGGAACCTTGGGCACATATCCAGGCCGGGGTCTCAAGATAACGTGAGAGTAAGCCGGCCTGAATTCCAGGCACGCTTCGTCAATGGAGAATGTGTGCAGGTCCCCTACCCTCTTGATGGAGGCCAATGCAACCAGGAGCGCTGCCTTCATGGACAGAAACTTAATCTCTACCGATTGCAAAGGCTCAAAGGGAGGCCTCTGCAGAGCACTTAAAACTACTGAGAGGTCCCAAGAGGGCACGAGGGGAGGACGAGGAGGATTAATTCTCCTCGCTCCCCTCAGGAACCTGATGACCAGGTCGTGCTTCCCCAAAGACTTACCATCAACTGCTTCATGAGACGCGGCAATGGCCGCGACATAAACTTTAAGGGTGGAGGGCGATAGCCTACGCTCCAACCCTTCCTGCAGGAAGGAAAGCACGACACTGATCGGGCATCTCCAGGGGTCTTCTCCGTGAGAAGAGCACCAGTTGACGAAGAGGTTCCACTTCAACAGATAGAGGTGTCTAGTGGACGAAGCTCTAGCGGAAGTGATGGTAGCCGCCACCGCAGTTGGCAGAGTGCTCAAACCTGCCTCGTCCCATCCAGGAGCCACACATGTAGCCTCCAGAGCATATCCCGGGAGGAATATGCCGCAGTATGCCTACCGTAGGGAGGACTTAAGAATACACATATGGCCAAAGGGGACTTCATATGGGAAAACACTGGAGTCACCAACCTAAGGGTGGCTAGAAACTTAACTCCAGGAATGGTAGATGGCTTGCCAAGGGAAGACACATGCTCAGAGAGGCTTACAATGGAGAATACACATGTGACAGTTACCGGGGGGAACCATACACACGGAGGCACCTAGCCGGCGTCCAGAGCATACACACTGGCGCCAGCATCAACAGTGCAGGAGGACTCAGGGCTTCGACGGAAGACTCAACTGAGGAATTATCGCACTTATCCAGTCCGAGGAGTGGAATGGCGAGCAAGCAAAGACACCTGAGCGGGTCCAGTACTGGCAGAGGCGAGTACACAAGAGGACACAGGCTCCACTCGAAGATTATAGAATCTCACGAATGTGTTCGGTGTCGTCCAGTCTGCAGCTCTGCAGATGTCTGTTAGCAAGGCACCATGCGCTAAAGCCCAAGAGGAAGCCACACTCCGAGTGGAGTGGGCCGTCACACCAAGGGGGCACGGTCGACCTTGCTGCTGGTAAGCCATAGCAATGGTGTCCACTATCCAGTGAGACAGCCGCTGCTTTGAGAGAGCCCTTCCCTTCTGGCTCCCCCCATAACAGACAAAGAGCTGGTCTGAGGTCCTGAAACACCGCGTTCTGTCGACGTATGCACGGAGCGCACATACCTGACAGGGCAGTGCCAAGGCTGGGTCTGCCTCCTCCAGGGGCAGTGCTTGCAGGTTCACCACCTGGTCCCGGAAGGGAGTGGTAGGAACCTTGGGCACATATCCAGGCCGGGGTCTCAAGATAACGTGTGAGTAAGCCGGCCCGAATTCCAGGCACGCTTCGTCAACGGAGAATGCGTGCAGGTCCCCTGCCCTCTTGATGGAGGCCAATGCAACCAGGAGCGCTGCCTTCATGGACAGAAACTTAATCTCTACCGATTGCAAAGGCTCAAAGGGAGGCCTCTGCAGAGCACTTAAAACTACTGAGAAGTCCCAAGAGGGCACGAGGGGAGGGCGAGGAGGATTCAGTCTCCTCGTTCCCCTCAGGAACCTGATGACCAGGTCGTGCTTCCCCAAAGACTTACCATCTACTGCTTCATGAGACGCGGCAATGGCCGCGACATAAACTTTAAGGGTGGAGGGCGACAGCCTATGCTCCAACCCTTCCTGCAGGAAGGAAAGCACGACACTGATCGGGCATCTCCAGAGGTCTTCTCCGCGAGAAGAGCACCAGTTGACGAAGAAGTTCCACTTCAACACATAGAGGTGTCTAGTGGACGACGCTCTAGCGGAAGTGATGGTAGCCGCCACCGCAGGTGGCAGAGTACTCAAACCTGCCTCGTCCCATCCAGGAGCCACACGTGTAGCCTCCAGAGCATATCCCGGGAGGAATATGCCGCAGTAGGCCTACCGTAGGGAGGACTTAAGAATACACATATGGCCAAAGGCGACTTCATATGGGAAAACACTGGAGTCACCCACCTAAGGGTGGCTAGAAACTTAACTCCAGGAATGGTAGATGGCTTGCCAAGGGAAGACACATGCTCAGAGAGGCTTACAGTGGAGAATACACATGTGACAGTTACCGGGGGGAACCGTACACACGGAGGCACCTAGCCGGCGTCCAGAGCATACACACTGGCGCCAGCATCAACAGTGCAGGAGGACTCAGGGCTTCAACGGAAGACTCAACTGAGGAATTATCGCACTTATCCAGTCCGAGGAGTGGAATGGCGAGCAAGCAAAGACACCTGAGCGGGTCCAGTACTGGCAGAGGCGAGTACACGAGAGGACACAGGCTCCCCTCGAAGGTTATAGAATCTTGCGAATGTGTTTGGTGTCGCCCAGACTGCAGCTCTGCAGATGTCTGTTAGCGAGGCGCCATGCGCTAAAGCCCAAGAGGAAGCCACACTCCGAGTGGAGTGGGCCGTCACACCAAGGGGGCACGGTCGACCTTGCTGCTGGTAAGCCAAAGCAATGGTGTCCACTATCCAGTGAGACAGCCGCTGCTTTGAGAGAGCCCTTCCCTTCTGGCTCCCCCCATAACAGACAAAGAGCTGGTCTGAGGTCCTGAAACACCGTGTTCTGTCGACGTAGGCACGGAGCGCACATACCGGACAGAACAGTGCCAAGGCTGGGTCTGCCTCCTCCAGGGGCAGCACTTGCAGGTTCACCACCTGGTCCCGGAAGGGAGTGGTAGGAACCTTGGGCACATATCCAGGCCGGGGTCTCAAGATAACGTGAGAGTAAGCCGGCCTGAATTCCAGGCACGCTTCGTCAACGGAGAATGTGTGCAGGTCCCCTACCCTCTTGATGGAGGCCAATGCAACCAGGAGCGCTGCCTTCATGGACAGAAACTTAATCTCTACTGAATGCAAAGGCTCAAAGGGAGGCCTCTGCAGAGCACTTAAACTACTGAGAGGTCCCAAGAGGGCACGAGGGGAGGGCGAGGAGGATTCAGTCTCCTCGCTCCCCTCAGGAACCTGATGACCAGGTCGTGCTTCCCCAAAGACTTACCATCTACTGCTTCATGAGACGCGGCAATGGCCGCGACATAAACTTTAAGGTTGGAGGGCGACAGCCTACGCTCCAACCCTTCTTGCAGGGAGGAAAGCACGACACTGATCTGGCATCTCCAGGGGTCTTCTCCGCGAGAAGAGCACCAGTTGACGAAGAGGTTCCACTTCAACACATAGAGGTGTCTAGTGGACGACGCTCTAGCGGAAGTGATGGTAGCCGCCACCAGAGGTGGCAGAGTACTCAAACCTGCCTCGTCCCATCCAGGAGCCACACGTGTAGCCTCCAGAGCATATCCCGGGAGGAATATGCCGCAGTACGCCTACCGTAGGGAGGACTTAAGAATACACATATGGCCAAAGGGGACTTCATATGGGAAAACACTGGAGTCACCAACCTAAGGGTGGCTAGAAACTTAACTCCAGGAATGGTAGATGGCTTGCCAAGGGAAGACACATGCTCAGAGAAGCTTACAGTGGAGAATACACATGTGACAGTTACCGGGGGGAACCGTACACGCGGAGGCACCTAGCCGGCGTCCAGAGCATATACACTGGCGCCAGCATCAACAGTGCAGGAGGACTCAGGGCTTCGACGGAAGACTCAACTGAGGAATTATCGCACTTATCCAGTCCGAGGAGTGGAATGGCGAGCAAGCAAAGACACCTGAGCGGGTCCAGTACTGGCAGAGGCGAGTACACAAGAGGACACAGGCTCCACTCGAAGATTATAGAATCTCACGAATGTGTTCGGTGTCGTCCAGTCTGCAGCTCTGCAGATGTCTGTTAGCAAGGCACCATGCGCTAAAGCCCAAGAGGAAGCCACACTCCGAGTGGAGTGGGCCGTCACACCAAGGGGGCACGGTCGACCTTGCTGCTGGTAAGCCATAGCAATGGTGTCCACTATCCAGTGAGACAGCCGCTGCTTTGAGAGAGCCCTTCCCTTCTGGCTCCCCCCATAACAGACAAAGAGCTGGTCTGAGGTCCTGAAACACCGCGTTCTGTCGACGTATGCACAGAGCGCACATACCGGACAGGGCAGTGCCAAGGCTGGGTCTGCCTCCTCCAGGGGCAGCGCTTGCAGGTTCACCACCTGGTCCCGGAAGGGAGTGGTAAGAACCTTGGGCACATATCGAGGCCGGGGTCTCAAGATAACGTGTGAGTAAGCCGGCCCGAATTCCAGGCACGCTTCGTCAACGGAGAATGCGTGCAGGTCCCCTGCCCTCTTGATGGAGGCCAATGCAACCAGGAGCGCTGCCTTCATGGACAGAAACTTAATCTCTACCGATTGCAAAGGCTCAAAGGGAGGCCTCTGCAGAGCACTTAAAACTACTGAGAGGTCCCAAGAGGGCACGAGGGGAGGGCGAGGAGGATTCAGTCTCCTCGTTCCCCTCAGGAACCTGATGACCAGGTCGTGCTTCCCCAAAGACTTACCATCTACTGCTTCATGAGACGCGGCAATGGCCGCGACATAAACTTTAAGGGTGGAGGGCGACAGCCTACGCTCCAACCCTTCCTGCAGGAAGGAAAGCACGACACTGATCGGGCATCTCCAGGGGTCTTCTCCGCGAGAAGAGCACCAGTTGACGAAGAAGTTCCACTTCAACACATAGAGGTGTCTAGTGGACGACGCTCTAGCGGAAGTGATGGTAGCTGCCACCGCAGGTGGCAGAGTACTCAAACCTGCCTCGTCCCATCCAGGAGCCACACATGTAGCCTCCAGAGCATATCCCGGGAGGAATATGCCGCAGTACGCCTACCGTAGGGAGGACTTAAGAATACACATATGGCCAAAGGGGACTTTATATGGGAAAACACTGGAGTCACCA
The DNA here is from genome assembly GCA_038021265.1 of Cyprinella venusta. Lineage (NCBI taxonomy): Eukaryota > Metazoa > Chordata > Actinopteri > Cypriniformes > Leuciscidae > Cyprinella > Cyprinella venusta. The sequence continues at coordinate 22,843,168 of CM075873.1, read as the reverse complement.
ACCTAAGGGTGGCTAGAAACTTAACTCCAGGAATGGTAGATGGCTTGCCAAGGGAAGACACATGCTCAGAGAGGCTTACAGTGGAGAATACACATGTGACAGTTACCGGGGGGAACCGTACACACGGAGGCACCTAGCCGGCGTCCAGAGCATATACACTGGCGCCATCAACAGTGCAGGAGGACTCAGGTCTTCGACGGAAGACTCAACTGAGGAATTATCGCACTTATCCAGTCCGAGGAGTGGAATGGCGAGCAAGCAAAGACACCTGAGCGGGTCCAGTACTGGCAGAGGCGAGTACACAAGAGGACACAGGCTCCACTCGAAGATTATAGAATCTCACGAATGTGTTCGGTGTCGTCCAGTCTGCAGCTCTGCAGATGTCTGTTAGCAAGGCACCATGCGCTAAAGCCCAAGAGGAAGCCACACTCCGAGTGGAGTGGGCCGTCACACCAAGGGGGCACGGTCGACCTTGCTGCTGGTAAGCCATAGCAATGGTGTCCACTATCCAGTGAGACAGCCGCTGCTTTGAGAGAGCCCTTCCCTTCTGGCTCCCCCCATAACAGACAAAGAGCTGGTCTGAGGTCCTGAAACACCGCGTTCTGTCGACGTATGCACGGAGCGCACATACCTGACAGGGCAGTGCCAAGGCTGGGTCTGCCTCCTCCAGGGGCAGTGCTTGCAGGTTCACCACCTGGTCCCGGAAGGGAGTGGTAGGAACCTTGGGCACATATCCAGGCCGGGGTCTCAAGATAACGTGTGAGTAAGCCGGCCCGAATTCCAGGCACGCTTCGTCAACGGAGAATGCGTGCAGGTCCCCTGCCCTCTTGATGGAGGCCAATGCAACCAGGAGCGCTGCCTTCATGGACAGAAACTTAATCTCTACCGATTGCAAAGGCTCAAATGGAGGCCTCTGCAGAGCACTTAAAACTACTGAGAGGTCCCAAGAGGGCACGAGGGGAGGGCGAGGAGGAATCAGTCTCCTCGTTCCCCTCAGGAACCTGATGACCAGGTCGTGCTTCCCCAAAGACTTACCATCTACTGCTTCATGAGACGCGGCAATGGCCGCGACATAAACTTTAAGGGTGGAGGGCGACAGCCTATGCTCCAACCCTTCCTGCAGGAAGGAAAGCACGACACTGATCGGGCATCTCCAGAGGTCTTCTCCGCGAGAAGAGCACCAGTTGACGAAGAAGTTCCACTTCAACACATAGAGGTGTCTAGTGGACGACGCTCTAGCGGAAGTGATGGTAGCCGCCACCGCAGGTGGCAGAGTACTCAAACCTGCCTCGTCCCATCCAGGAGCCACACGTGTAGCCTCCAGAGCATATCCCGGGAGGAATATGCCGCAGTACGCCTACCGTAGGGAGGACTTAAGAATACACATATGGCCAAAGGCGACTTCATATGGGAAAACACTGGAGTCACCCACCTAAGGGTGGCTAGAAACTTAACTCCAGGAATGGTAGATGGCTTGCCAAGGGAAGACACATGCTCAGAGAGGCTTACAGTGGAGAATATATGACTTTTAGTGAGGTTTTATTGATGGTTGAAATAGAGAATGATGAATGAATGAATTGATAGATAGTTGTATTTGAGTGACTAATTATAACATTTTATATTGTATATTTTGTATTGTAATTCACCTGCTCGGGGACTACAGATGGAAACTAGCTTAAGCTAAATCTGGTGCAAAGCATCTTTAATTAATGTTTTTTTGCACATTGTCCCTGTTGAAATAAATAAATAAATGAAAAATGAAATACACATGTGACAGTTACCGGGGGGAACCGTACACACGGAGGCACCTAGCCGGCGTCCAGAGCATACACACTGGCGCCAGCATCAACAGTGCAGGAGGACTCAGGGCTTCAACGGAAGACTCAACTGAGGAATTATCGCACTTATCCAGTCCGAGGAGTGGAATGGCGAGCAAGCAAAGACACCTGAGCAGGTCCAGTACTGGCAGAGGCGAGTACACGAGAGGACACAGGCTCCCCTCGAAGATTACAGAATCTTGCGAATGTGTTCGGTGTCGCCCAGACTGCAGCTCTGCAGATGTCTGTTAGCGAGGCGCCATGCGCTAAAGCCCAAGAGGAAGCCACACTCCGAGTGGAGTGGGCCGTCACACCAAGGGGGCTTAATCTTAATAAACTTAATCTCTACTGAATGCAAAGGCTCAAAGGGAGGCCTCTGCAGAGCACTTAAACTACTGAGAGGTCCCAAGAGGGCACGAGGGGAGGGCGAGGAGGATTCAGTCTCCTCGCTCCCCTCAGGAACCTGATGACCAGGTCGTGCTTCCCCAAAGACTTACCATCTACTGCTTCATGAGACGCTGCAATGGCCGCGACATAAACTTTAAGGGTGGAGGGCGACAGCCTACGCTCCAACCCTTCCTGCAGGGAGGAAAGCACGACACTGATCTGGCATCTCCAGGGGTCTTCTCCGCGAGAAGAGCACCAGTTGACGAAGAGGTTCCACTTCAACACATAGAGGTGTCTAGTGGACGACGCTCTAGCGGAAGTGATGGTAGCCGCCACAGGAGGTGGCAGAGTACTCAAACCTGCCTCGTCCCATCCAGGAGCCACACGTGTAGCCTCCAGAGCATATCCCGGGAGGAATATGCCGCAGGACGCCTACCGTAGGGAGGACTTAAGAATACACATATGGCCAAAGGGGACTTCATATGGGAAAACACTGGAGTCACCAACCTAAGGGTGGCTAGAAACTTAACTCCAGGAATGGTATATGGCTTGCCAAGGGAAGACACATGCTCAGAGAGGCTTACAGTGGAGAATACACATGTGACAGTTATCGGGGGGAACCGTACACGCGGAGGCACCTAGCCGGCGTCCAGAGCATATACACTGGCGCCAGCATCAACAGTGCAGGAGGACTCAGGGCTTCGACGGAAGACTCAACTGAGGAATTATCGCACTTATCCAGTCCGAGGAGTGGAATGGCGAGCAAGCAAAGACACCTGAGCGGGTCCAGTACTGGCAGAGGCGAGTACACAAGAGGACACAGGCTCCACTCGAAGATTATAGAATCTCATGAATGTGTTCGGTGTCGTCCAGTCTGCAGCTCTGCAGATGTCTGTTAGCAAGGCACCATGCGCTAAAGCCCAAGAGGAAGCCACACTCCGAGTGGAGTGGGCCGTCACACCAAGGGGGCACGGTCGACCTTGCTGCTGGTAAGCCATAGCAATGGTGTCCACTATCCAGTGAGACAGCCGCTGCTTTGAGAGAGCCCTTCCCTTCTGGCTCCCCCCATAACAGACAAAGAGCTGGTCTGAGGTCCTGAAACACCACGTTCTGTCGACGTATGCACAGAGCGCACATACCGGACAGGGCAGTGCCAAGGCTGGGTCTGCCTCCTCCAGGGGCAGCGCTTGCAGGTTCACCACCTGGTCCCGGAAGGGAGTGGTAAGAACCTTGGGCACATATCCAGGCCGGGGTCTCAAGATAACGTGTGAGTAAGCCGGCCCGAATTCCAGGCACGCTTCGTCAACGGAGAATGTGTGCAGGTCCCCTGCCCTCTTGATGGAGGCCAATGCAACCAGGAGCGCTGCCTTCATGGACAGAAACTTAATCTCTACCGATTGCAAAGGCTCAAAGGGAGGCCTCTGCAGAGCACTTAAAACTACTGAGAGGTCCCAAGAGGGCACGAGGGGAGGGCGAGGAGGATTCAGTCTCCTCGTTCCCCTCAGGAACCTGATGACCAGGTCGTGCTTCCCCAAAGACTTACCATCTACTGCTTCATGAGAAGCGGCAATGGCCGCGACATAAACTTTAAGGGTGGAGGGCGACAGCCTACGCTCCAACCCTTCCTGCAGGAAGGAAAGCACGACACTGATCGGGCATCTCCAGGGGTCTTCTCCGCGAGAAGAGCACCAGTTGACGAAGAAGTTCCACTTCAACACATAGAGGTGTCTAGTGGACGACGCTCTAGCGGAAGTGATGGTAGCTGCCACCGCAGGTGGCAGAGTACTCAAACCTGCCTCGTCCCATCCAGGAGCCACACGTGTAGCCTCCAGAGCATATCCCGGGAGGAATATGCCGCAGTACGCCTACCGTAGGGAGGACTTAAGAATACACATATGGCCAAAGGCGACTTCATATGGGAAAACACTGGAGTCACCCACCTAAGGGTGGCTAGAAACTTAACTCCAGGAATGGTAGATGGCTTGCCAAGGGAAGACACATGCTCAGAGAGGCTTACAGTGGAGAATACACATGTGACAGTTACCGGGGGGAACCGTACACACAGAGGCACCTAGCCGGCGTCCAGAGCATACACACTGGCGCCAGCATCAACAGTGCAGGAGGACTCAGGGCTTCAACGGAAGACTCAACTGAGGAATTATCGCACTTATCCAGTCCGAGGAGTGGAATGGCGAGCAAGCAAAGACACCTGAGCGGGTCCAGTACTGGCAGAGGCGAGTACACGAGAGGACACAGGCTCCCCTCGAAGATTATAGAATCTTGCGAATGTGTTCGGTGTCGCCCAGACTGCAGCTCTGCAGATGTCTGTTAGCGAGGCGCCATGCGCTAAAGCCCAAGAGGAAGCCACACTCCGAGTGGAGTGGGCCGTCACACCAAGGGGGCACGGTCGACCTTGCTGCTGGTAAGCCAAAGCAATGGTGTCCACTATCCAGTGAGACAGCCGCTGCTTTGAGAGAGCCCTTCCCTTCTGGCTCCCCCCATAACAGACAAAGAGCTGGTCTGAGGTCCTGAAACACCGTGTTCTGTCGACGTAGGCACGGAGCGCACATACCGGACAGAACAGTGCCAAGGCTGGGTCTGCCTCCTCCAGGGGCAGCACTTGCAGGTTCACCACCTGGTCCCGGAAGGGAGTGGTAGGAACCTTGGGCACATATCCAGGCCGGGGTCTCAAGATAACGTGAGAGTAAGCCGGCCTGAATTCCAGGCACGCTTCGTCAACGGAGAATGTGTGCAGGTCCCCTACCCTCTTGATGGAGGCCAATGCAACCAGGAGCGCTGCCTTCATGGACAGAAACTTAATTTCTACTGAATGCAAAGGCTCAAAGGGAGGCCTCTGCAGAGCACTTAAACTACTGAGAGGTCCCAAGAGGGCACGAGGGGAGGGCGAGGAGGATTCAGTCTCCTCGCTCCCCTCAGGAACCTGATGACCAGGTCGTGCTTCCCCAAAGACTTACCATCTACTGCTTCATGAGACGCGGCAATGGCCGCGACATAAACTTTAAGGGTGGAGGGCGACAGCCTACGCTCCAACCCTTCCTGCAGGGAGGAAAGCACGACACTGATCTGGCATCTCCAGGGGTCTTCTCCGCGAGAAGAGCACCAGTTGACGAAGAGGTTCCACTTCAACACATAGAGGTGTCTAGTGGACGACGCTCTAGCGGAAGTGATGGTAGCCGCCACAGGAGGTGGCAGAGTACTCAAACCTGCCTCGTCCCATCCAGGAGCCACACGTGTAGCCTCCAAAGCATATCCCGGGAGGAATATGCCGCAGGACGCCTACCGTAGGGAGGACTTAAGAATACACATATGGCCAAAGGGGACTTCATATGGGAAAACACTGGAGTCACCAACCTAAGGGTGGCTAGAAACTTAACTCCAGGAATGGTAGATGGCTTGCCAAGGGAAGACACATGCTCAGAGAGGCTTACAGTGGAGAATACACATGTGACAGTTACCGGGGGGAACCGTACACGCGGAGGCACCTAGCCGGCGTCCAGAGCATATACACTGGCGCCAGCATCAACAGTGCAGGAGGACTCAGGGCTTCGACGGAAGACTCAACTGAGGAATTATCGCACTTATCCAGTCCGAGGAGTGGAATGGCGAGCAAGCAAAGACACCTGAGCGGGTCCAGTACTGGCAGAGGCGAGTACACAAGAGGACACAGGCTCCACTCGAAGATTATAGAATCTCACGAATGTGTTCGGTGTCGTCCAGTCTGCAGCTCTGCAGATGTCTGTTAGCAAGGCACCATGCGCTAAAGCCCAAGAGGAAGCCACACTCCGAGTGGAGTGGGCCGTCACACCAAGGGGGCACGGTTCGACCTTGCTGCTGGTAAGCCATAGCAATGGTGTCCACTATCCAGTGAGACAGCCGCTGCTTTGAGAGAGCCCTTCCCTTCTGGCTCCCCCCATAACAGACAAAGAGCTGGTCTGAGGTCCTGAAACACCGCGTTCTGTCGACGTATGCACAGAGCGCACATACCGGACAGGGCAGTGCCAAGGCTGGGTCTGCCTCCTCCAGGGGCAGCGCTTGCAGGTTCACCACCTGGTCCCGGAAGGGAGTGGTAAGAACCTTGGGCACATATCCAGGCCGGGGTCTCAAGATAACGTGTGAGTAAGCCGGCCCGAATTCCAGGCACGCTTCATCAACGGAGAATGCGTGCAGGTCCCCTGCCCTCTTGATGGAGGCCAATGCAACCAGGAGCGCTGCCTTCATAGACAGAAACTTAATCTCTACCGATTGCAAAGGCTCAAAGGGAGGCCTCTGCAGAGCACTTAAAACTACTGAGAGGTCCCAAGAGGGCACGAGGGGAGGGCGAGGAGGATTCAGTCTCCTCGTTCCCCTCAGGAACCTGATGACCAGGTCGTGCTTCCCCAAAGACTTACCATCTACTGCTTCATGAGACGCGGCAATGGCCGCGACATAAACTTTAAGGGTGGAGGGCGACAGCCTACGCTCCAACCCTTCCTGCAGGAAGGAAAGCACGACACTGATCGGGCATCTCCAGGGGTCTTCTCCGCGAGAAGAGCACCAGTTGACGAAGAAGTTCCACTTCAACACATAGAGGTGTCTAGTGGACGACGCTCTAGCGGAAGTGATGGTAGCCGCCACCGCAGGTGGCAGAGTACTCAAACCTGCCTCGTCCCATCCAGGAGCCACACGTGTAGCCTCCAGAGCATATCCCGGGAGGAATATGCCGCAGTACGCCTACCGTAGGGAGGACTTAAGAATACACATATGGCCAAAGGCGACTTCATATGGGAAAACACTGGAGTCACCCACCTAAGGGTGGCTAGAAACTTAACTCCAGGAATGGTAGATGGCTTGCCAAGGGAAGACACATGCTCAGAGAGGCTTACAGTGGAGAATACACATGTGACAGTTACCGGGGGGAACCGTACACACGGAGGCACCTAGCCGGCGTCCAGAGCATACACACTGGCGCCAGCATCAACAGTGCAGGAGGACTCAGGGCTTCAACGGAAGACTCAACTGAGGAATTATCGCACTTATCCAGTCCGAGGAGTGGAATGGCGAGCAAGCAAAGACACCTGAGCGGGTCCAGTACTGGCAGAGGCGAGTACACGAGAGGACACAGGCTCCCCTCGAAGATTATAGAATCTTGCGAATGTGTTTGGTGTCGCCCAGACTGCAGCTCTGCAGATGTCTGTTAGCGAGGCGCCATGCGCTAAAGCCCAAGAGGAAGCCACACTCCGAGTGGAGTGGGCCGTCACACCAAGGGGGCACGGTCGACCTTGCTGCTGGTAAGCCAAAGCAATGGTGTCCACTATCCAGTGAGACAGCCGCTGCTTTGAGAGAGCCCTTCCCTTCTGGCTCCCCCCATAACAGACAAAGAGCTGGTCTGAGGTCCTGAAACACCGTGTTCTGTCGACGTAGGCACGGAGCGCACATACCGGACAGAACAGTGCCAAGGCTGGGTCTGCCTCCTCCAGGGGCAGCACTTGCAGGTTCACCACCTGGTCCCGGAAGGGAGTGGTAGGAACCTTGGGCACATATCCAGGCCGGGGTCTCAAGATAACGTGAGAGTAAGCCGGCCTGAATTCCAGGCACGCTTCGTCAATGGAGAATGTGTGCAGGTCCCCTACCCTCTTGATGGAGGCCAATGCAACCAGGAGCGCTGCCTTCATGGACAGAAACTTAATCTCTACCGATTGCAAAGGCTCAAAGGGAGGCCTCTGCAGAGCACTTAAAACTACTGAGAGGTCCCAAGAGGGCACGAGGGGAGGACGAGGAGGATTAATTCTCCTCGCTCCCCTCAGGAACCTGATGACCAGGTCGTGCTTCCCCAAAGACTTACCATCAACTGCTTCATGAGACGCGGCAATGGCCGCGACATAAACTTTAAGGGTGGAGGGCGATAGCCTACGCTCCAACCCTTCCTGCAGGAAGGAAAGCACGACACTGATCGGGCATCTCCAGGGGTCTTCTCCGCGAGAAGAGCACCAGTTGACGAAGAGGTTCCACTTCAACAGATAGAGGTGTCTAGTGGACGAAGCTCTAGCGGAAGTGATGGTAGCCGCCACCGCAGTTGGCAGAGTGCTCAAACCTGCCTCGTCCCATCCAGGAGCCACACATGTAGCCTCCAGAGCATATCCCGGGAGGAATATGCCGCAGTATGCCTACCGTAGGGAGGACTTAAGAATACACATATGGCCAAAGGGGACTTCATATGGGAAAACACTGGAGTCACCAACCTAAGGGTGGCTAGAAACTTAACTCCAGGAATGGTAGATGGCTTGCCAAGGGAAGACACATGCTCAGAGAGGCTTACAATGGAGAATACACATGTGACAGTTACCGGGGGGAACCATACACACGGAGGCACCTAGCCGGCGTCCAGAGCATACACACTGGCGCCAGCATCAACAGTGCAGGAGGACTCAGGGCTTCGACGGAAGACTCAACTGAGGAATTATCGCACTTATCCAGTCCGAGGAGTGGAATGGCGAGCAAGCAAAGACACCTGAGCGGGTCCAGTACTGGCAGAGGCGAGTACACAAGAGGACACAGGCTCCACTCGAAGATTATAGAATCTCACGAATGTGTTCGGTGTCGTCCAGTCTGCAGCTCTGCAGATGTCTGTTAGCAAGGCACCATGCGCTAAAGCCCAAGAGGAAGCCACACTCCGAGTGGAGTGGGCCGTCACACCAAGGGGGCACGGTCGACCTTGCTGCTGGTAAGCCATAGCAATGGTGTCCACTATCCAGTGAGACAGCCGCTGCTTTGAGAGAGCCCTTCCCTTCTGGCTCCCCCCATAACAGACAAAGAGCTGGTCTGAGGTCCTGAAACACCGCGTTCTGTCGACGTATGCACGGAGCGCACATACCTGACAGGGCAGTGCCAAGGCTGGGTCTGCCTCCTCCAGGGGCAGTGCTTGCAGGTTCACCACCTGGTCCCGGAAGGGAGTGGTAGGAACCTTGGGCACATATCCAGGCCGGGGTCTTAAGATAACGTGTGAGTAAGCCGGCCCGAATTCCAGGCACGCTTCGTCAACGGAGAATGCGTGCAGGTCCCCTGCCCTCTTGATGGAGGCCAATGCAACCAGGAGCGCTGCCTTCATGGACAGAAACTTAATCTCTACCGATTGCAAAGGCTCAAAGGGAGGCCTCTGCAGAGCACTTAAAACTACTGAGAAGTCCCAAGAGGGCACGAGGGGAGGGCGAGGAGGATTCAGTCTCCTCGTTCCCCTCAGGAACCTGATGACCAGGTCGTGCTTCCCCAAAGACTTACCATCTACTGCTTCATGAGACGCGGCAATGGCCGCGACATAAACTTTAAGGGTGGAGGGCGACAGCCTATGCTCCAACCCTTCCTGCAGGAAGGAAAGCACGACACTGATCGGGCATCTCCAGAGGTCTTCTCCGCGAGAAGAGCACCAGTTGACGAAGAAGTTCCACTTCAACACATAGAGGTGTCTAGTGGACGACGCTCTAGCGGAAGTGATGGTAGCCGCCACCGCAGGTGGCAGAGTACTCAAACCTGCCTCGTCCCATCCAGGAGCCACACGTGTAGCCTCCAGAGCATATCCCGGGAGGAATATGCCGCAGTAGGCCTACCGTAGGGAGGACTTAAGAATACACATATGGCCAAAGGCGACTTCATATGGGAAAACACTGGAGTCACCCACCTAAGGGTGGCTAGAAACTTAACTCCAGGAATGGTAGATGGCTTGCCAAGGGAAGACACATGCTCAGAGAGGCTTACAGTGGAGAATACACATGTGACAGTTACCGGGGGGAACCGTACACACGGAGGCACCTAGCCGGCGTCCAGAGCATACACACTGGCGCCAGCATCAACAGTGCAGGAGGACTCAGGGCTTCAACGGAAGACTCAACTGAGGAATTATCGCACTTATCCAGTCCGAGGAGTGGAATGGCGAGCAAGCAAAGACACCTGAGCGGGTCCAGTACTGGCAGAGGCGAGTACACGAGAGGACACAGGCTCCCCTCGAAGGTTATAGAATCTTGCGAATGTGTTTGGTGTCGCCCAGACTGCAGCTCTGCAGATGTCTGTTAGCGAGGCGCCATGCGCTAAAGCCCAAGAGGAAGCCACACTCCGAGTGGAGTGGGCCGTCACACCAAGGGGGCACGGTCGACCTTGCTGCTGGTAAGCCAAAGCAATGGTGTCCACTATCCAGTGAGACAGCCGCTGCTTTGAGAGAGCCCTTCCCTTCTGGCTCCCCCCATAACAGACAAAGAGCTGGTCTGAGGTCCTGAAACACCGTGTTCTGTCGACGTAGGCACGGAGCGCACATACCGGACAGAACAGTGCCAAGGCTGGGTCTGCCTCCTCCAGGGGCAGCACTTGCAGGTTCACCACCTGGTCCCGGAAGGGAGTGGTAGGAACCTTGGGCACATATCCAGGCCGGGGTCTCAAGATAACGTGAGAGTAAGCCGGCCTGAATTCCAGGCACGCTTCGTCAACGGAGAATGTGTGCAGGTCCCCTACCCTCTTGATGGAGGCCAATGCAACCAGGAGCGCTGCCTTCATGGACAGAAACTTAATCTCTACTGAATGCAAAGGCTCAAAGGGAGGCCTCTGCAGAGCACTTAAACTACTGAGAGGTCCCAAGAGGGCACGAGGGGAGGGCGAGGAGGATTCAGTCTCCTCGCTCCCCTCAGGAACCTGATGACCAGGTCGTGCTTCCCCAAAGACTTACCATCTACTGCTTCATGAGACGCGGCAATGGCCGCGACATAAACTTTAAGGTTGGAGGGCGACAGCCTACGCTCCAACCCTTCTTGCAGGGAGGAAAGCACGACACTGATCTGGCATCTCCAGGGGTCTTCTCCGCGAGAAGAGCACCAGTTGACGAAGAGGTTCCACTTCAACACATAGAGGTGTCTAGTGGACGACGCTCTAGCGGAAGTGATGGTAGCCGCCACCAGAGGTGGCAGAGTACTCAAACCTGCCTCGTCCCATCCAGGAGCCACACGTGTAGCCTCCAGAGCATATCCCGGGAGGAATATGCCGCAGTACGCCTACCGTAGGGAGGACTTAAGAATACACATATGGCCAAAGGGGACTTCATATGGGAAAACACTGGAGTCACCAACCTAAGGGTGGCTAGAAACTTAACTCCAGGAATGGTAGATGGCTTGCCAAGGGAAGACACATGCTCAGAGAAGCTTACAGTGGAGAATACACATGTGACAGTTACCGGGGGGAACCGTACACGCGGAGGCACCTAGCCGGCGTCCAGAGCATATACACTGGCGCCAGCATCAACAGTGCAGGAGGACTCAGGGCTTCGACGGAAGACTCAACTGAGGAATTATCGCACTTATCCAGTCCGAGGAGTGGAATGGCGAGCAAGCAAAGACACCTGAGTGGGTCCAGTACTGGCAGAGGCGAGTACACAAGAGGACACAGGCTCCACTCGAAGATTATAGAATCTCACGAATGTGTTCGGTGTCGTCCAGTCTGCAGCTCTGCAGATGTCTGTTAGCAAGGCACCATGCGCTAAAGCCCAAGAGGAAGCCACACTCCGAGTGGAGTGGGCCGTCACACCAAGGGGGCACGGTCGACCTTGCTGCTGGTAAGCCATAGCAATGGTGTCCACTATCCAGTGAGACAGCCGCTGCTTTGAGAGAGCCCTTCCCTTCTGGCTCCCCCCATAACAGACAAAGAGCTGGTCTGAGGTCCTGAAACACCGCGTTCTGTCGACGTATGCACAGAGCGCACATACCGGACAGGGCAGTGCCAAGGCTGGGTCTGCCTCCTCCAGGGGCAGCGCTTGCAGGTTCACCACCTGGTCCCGGAAGGGAGTGGTAAGAACCTTGGGCACATATCGAGGCCGGGGTCTCAAGATAACGTGTGAGTAAGCCGGCCCGAATTCCAGGCACGCTTCGTCAACGGAGAATGCGTGCAGGTCCCCTGCCCTCTTGATGGAGGCCAATGCAACCAGGAGCGCTGCCTTCATGGACAGAAACTTAATCTCTACCGATTGCAAAGGCTCAAAGGGAGGCCTCTGCAGAGCACTTAAAACTACTGAGAGGTCCCAAGAGGGCACGAGGGGAGGGCGAGGAGGATTCAGTCTCCTCGTTCCCCTCAGGAACCTGATGACCAGGTCGTGCTTCCCCAAAGACTTACCATCTACTGCTTCATGAGACGCGGCAATGGCCGCGACATAAACTTTAAGGGTGGAGGGCGACAGCCTACGCTCCAACCCTTCCTGCAGGAAGGAAAGCACGACACTGATCGGGCATCTCCAGGGGTCTTCTCCGCGAGAAGAGCACCAGTTGACGAAGAAGTTCCACTTCAACACATAGAGGTGTCTAGTGGACGACGCTCTAGCGGAAGTGATGGTAGCTGCCACCGCAGGTGGCAGAGTACTCAAACCTGCCTCGTCCCATCCAGGAGCCACACATGTAGCCTCCAGAGCATATCCCGGGAGGAATATGCCGCAGTACGCCTACCGTAGGGAGGACTTAAGAATACACATATGGCCAAAGGGGACTTTATATGGGAAAACACTGGAGTCACCAACCTAAGGGTGGCTAGAAACTTAACTCCAGGAATGGTAGATGGCTTGCCAAGGGAAGACACATGCTCAGAGAGGCTTACAGTGGAGAATACACATGTGACAGTTACCGGGGGGAACCGTACACACGGAGGCACCTAGCCGGCGTCCAGAGCATATACACTGGTGCCATCAACAGTGCAGGAGGACTCAGGTCTTCGACGGAAGACTCAACTGAGGAATTATCGCACTTATCCAGTCCGAGGAGTGGAATGGCGAGCAAGCAAAGACACCTGAGCGGGTCCAGTACTGGCAGAGGCGAGTACACAAGAGGACACAGGCTCCACTCGAAGATTATAGAATCTCACGAATGTGTTCGGTGTCGTCCAGTCTGCAGCTCTGCAGATGTCTGTTAGCAAGGCACCATGCGCTAAAGCCCAAGAGGAAGCCACACTCCGAGTGGAGTGGGCCGTCACACCAAGGGGGCACGGTCGACCTTGCTGCTGGTAAGCCATAGCAATGGTGTCCACTATCCAGTGAGACAGCCGCTGCTTTGAGAGAGCCCTTCCCTTCTGGCTCCCCCCATAACAGACAAAGAGCTGGTCTGAGGTCCTGAAACACCGCGTTCTGTCGACGTATGCACGGAGCGCACATACCTGACAGGGCAGTGCCAAGGCTGGGTCTGCCTCCTCCAGGGGCAGTGCTTGCAGGTTCACCACCTGGTCCCGGAAGGGAGTGGTAGGAACCTTGGGCACATATCCAGGCCGGGGTCTCAAGATAACGTGTGAGTAAGCCGGCCCGAATTCCAGGCACGCTTCGTCAACGGAGAATGCGTGCAGGTCCCCTGCCCTCTTGATGGAGGCCAATGCAACCAGGAGCGCTGCCTTCATGGACAGAAACTTAATCTCTACCGATTGCAAAGGCTCAAAGGGAGGCCTCTGCAGAGCACTTAAAACTACTGAGAGGTCCCAAGAGGGCACGAGGGGAGGGCGAGGAGGAATCAGTCTCCTCGTTCCCCTCAGGAACCTGATGACCAGGTCGTGCTTCCCCAAAGACTTACCATCTACTGCTTCATGAGACGCGGCAATGGCCGCGACATAAACTTTAAGGGTGGAGGGCGACAGCCTATGCTCCAACCCTTCCTGCAGGAAGGAAAGCACGACACTGATCGGGCATCTCCAGAGGTCTTCTCCGCGAGAAGAGCACCAGTTGACGAAGAAGTTCCACTTCAACACATAGAGGTGTCTAGTGGACGACGCTCTAGCGGAAGTGATGGTAGCCGCCACCGCAGGTGGCAGAGTACTCAAACCTGCCTCGTCCCATCCAGGAGCCACACGTGTAGCCTCCAGAGCATATCCCGGGAGGAATATGCCGCAGTACGCCTACCGTAGGGAGGACTTAAGAATACACATATGGCCAAAGGCGACTTCATATGGGAAAACACTGGAGTCACCCACCTAAGGGTGGCTAGAAACTTAACTCCAGGAATGGTAGATGGCTTGCCAAGGGAAGACACATGCTCAGAGAGGCTTACAGTGGAGAATACACATGTGACAGTTACCGGGGGGAACCGTACACACGGAGGCACCTAGCCGGCGTCCAGAGCATACACACTGGCGCCAGCATCAACAGTGCAGGAGGACTCAGGGCTTCAACGGAAGACTCAACTGAGGAATTATCGCACTTATCCAGTCCGAGGAGTGGAATGGCGAGCAAGCAAAGACACCTGAGCAGGTCCAGTACTGGCAGAGGCGAGTACACGAGAGGACACAGGCTCCCCTCGAAGATTACAGAATCTTGCGAATGTGTTCGGTGTCGCCCAGACTGCAGCTCTGCAGATGTCTGTTAGCGAGGCGCCATGCGCTAAAGCCCAAGAGGAAGCCACACTCCGAGTGGAGTGGGCCGTCACACCAAGGGGGCACGGTCGACCTTGCTGCTGGTAAGCCAAAGCAATGGTGTCCACTATCCAGTGAGACAGCCGCTGCTTTGAGAGAGCCCTTCCCTTCTGGCTCCCCCCATAACAGACAAAGAGCTGGTCTGAGGTCCTGAAACACCGTGTTCTGTCGACGTAGGCACGGAGCGCACATACCGGACAGAACAGTGCCAAGGCTGGGTCTGCCTCCTCCAGGGGCAGCACTTGCAGGTTCACCACCTGGTCCCGGAAGGGAGTGGTAGGAACCTTGGGCACATATCCAGGCCGGGGTCTCAAGATAACGTGAGAGTAAGCCGGCCTGAATTCCAGGCACGCTTCGTCAACGGAGAATGTGTGCAGGTCCCCTACCCTCTTGATGGAGGCCAATGCAACCAGGAGCGCTGCCTTCATGGACAGAAACTTAATCTCTACTGAATGCAAAGGCTCAAAGGGAGGCCTCTGCAGAGCACTTAAACTACTGAGAGGTCCCAAGAGGGCACGAGGGGAGGGCGAGGAGGATTCAGTCTCCTCGCTCCCCTCAGGAACCTGATGACCAGGTCGTGCTTCCCCAAAGACTTACCATCTACTGCTTCATGAGACGCGGCAATGGCCGCGACATAAACTTTAAGGGTGGAGGGCGACAGCCTACGCTCCAACCCTTCCTGCAGGGAGGAAAGCACGACACTGATCTGGCATCTCCAGGGGTCTTCTCCGCGAGAAGAGCACCAGTTGACGAAGAGGTTCCACTTCAACACATAGAGGTGTCTAGTGGACGACGCTCTAGCGGAAGTGATGGTAGCCGCCACAGGAGGTGGCAGAGTACTCAAACCTGCCTCGTCCCATCCAGGAGCCACACGTGTAGCCTCCAGAGCATATCCCGGGAGGAATATGCCGCAGGACGCCTACCGTAGGGAGGACTTAAGAATACACATATGGCCAAAGGGGACTTCATATGGGAAAACACTGGAGTCACCAACCTAAGGGTGGCTAGAAACTTAACTCCAGGAATGGTATATGGCTTGCCAAGGGAAGACACATGCTCAGAGAGGCTTACAGTGGAGAATACACATGTGACAGTTATCGGGGGGAACCGTACACGCGGAGGCACCTAGCCGGCGTCCAGAGCATATACACTGGCGCCAGCATCAACAGTGCAGGAGGACTCAGGGCTTCGACGGAAGACTCAACTGAGGAATTATCGCACTTATCCAGTCCGAGGAGTGGAATGGCGAGCAAGCAAAGACACCTGAGCGGGTCCAGTACTGGCAGAGGCGAGTACACAAGAGGACACAGGCTCCACTCGAAGATTATAGAATCTCACGAATGTGTTCGGTGTCGTCCAGTCTGCAGCTCTGCAGATGTCTGTTAGCAAGGCACCATGCGCTAAAGCCCAAGAGGAAGCCACACTCCGAGTGGAGTGGGCCGTCACACCAAGGGGGCACGGTCGACCTTGCTGCTGGTAAGCCATAGCAATGGTGTCCACTATCCAGTGAGACAGCCGCTGCTTTGAGAGAGCCCTTCCCTTCTGGCTCCCCCCATAACAGACAAAGAGCTGGTCTGAGGTCCTGAAACACCACGTTCTGTCGACGTATGCACAGAGCGCACATACCGGACAGGGCAGTGCCAAGGCTGGGTCTGCCTCCTCCAGGGGCAGCGCTTGCAGGTTCACCACCTGGTCCCGGAAGGGAGTGGTAAGAACCTTGGGCACATATCCAGGCCGGGGTCTCAAGATAACGTGTGAGTAAGCCGGCCCGAATTCCAGGCACGCTTCGTCAACGGAGAATGCGTGCAGGTCCCCTGCCCTCTTGATGGAGGCCAATGCAACCAGGAGCGCTGCCTTCATGGACAGAAACTTAATCTCTACCGATTGCAAAGGCTCAAAGGGAGGCCTCTGCAGAGCACTTAAAACTACTGAGAGGTCCCAAGAGGGCACGAGGGGAGGGCGAGGAGGATTCAGTCTCCTCGTTCCCCTCAGGAACCTGATGACCAGGTCGTGCTTCCCCAAAGACTTACCATCTACTGCTTCATGAGAAGCGGCAATGGCCGCGACATAAACTTTAAGGGTGGAGGGCGACAGCCTACGCTCCAACCCTTCCTGCAGGAAGGAAAGCACGACACTGATCGGGCATCTCCAGGGGTCTTCTCCGCGAGAAGAGCACCAGTTGACGAAGAAGTTCCACTTCAACACATAGAGGTGTCTAGTGGACGACGCTCTAGCGGAAGTGATGGTAGCTGCCACCGCAGGTGGCAGAGTACTCAAACCTGCCTCGTCCCATCCAGGAGCCACACGTGTAGCCTCCAGAGCATATCCCGGGAGGAATATGCCGCAGTACGCCTACCGTAGGGAGGACTTAAGAATACACATATGGCCAAAGGCGACTTCATATGGGAAAACACTGGAGTCACCCACCTAAGGGTGGCTAGAAACTTAACTCCAGGAATGGTAGATGGCTTGCCAAGGGAAGACACATGCTCAGAGAGGCTTACAGTGGAGAATACACATGTGACAGTTACCGGGGGGAACCGTACACACGGAGGCACCTAGCCGGCGTCCAGAGCATACACACTGGCGCCAGCATCAACAGTGCAGGAGGACTCAGGGCTTCAACGGAAGACTCAACTGAGGAATTATCGCACTTATCCAGTCCGAGGAGTGGAATGGCGAGCAAGCAAAGACACCTGAGCGGGTCCAGTACTGGCAGAGGCGAGTACACGAGAGGACACAGGCTCCCCTCGAAGATTATAGAATCTTGCGAATGTGTTTGGTGTCGCCCAGACTGCAGCTCTGCAGATGTCTGTTAGCGAGGCGCCATGCGCTAAAGCCCAAGAGGAAGCCACACTCCGAGTGGAGTGGGCCGTCACACCAAGGGGGCACGGTCGACCTTGCTGCTGGTAAGCCAAAGCAATGGTGTCCACTATCCAGTGAGACAGCCGCTGCTTTGAGAGAGCCCTTCCCTTCTGGCTCCCCCCATAACAGACAAAGAGCTGGTCTGAGGTCCTGAAACACCGTGTTCTGTCGACGTAGGCACGGAGCGCACATACCGGACAGAACAGTGCCAAGGCTGGGTCTGCCTCCTCCAGGGGCAGCACTTGCAGGTTCACCACCTGGTCCCGGAAGGGAGTGGTAGGAACCTTGGGCACATATCCAGGCCGGGGTCTCAAGATAACGTGAGAGTAAGCCGGCCTGAATTCCAGGCACGCTTCGTCAATGGAGAATGTGTGCAGGTCCCCTACCCTCTTGATGGAGGCCAATGCAACCAGGAGCGCTGCCTTCATGGACAGAAACTTAATCTCTACCGATTGCAAAGGCTCAAAGGGAGGCCTCTGCAGAGCACTTAAAACTACTGAGAGGTCCCAAGAGGGCACGAGGGGAGGACGAGGAGGATTAATTCTCCTCGCTCCCCTCAGGAACCTGATGACCAGGTCGTGCTTCCCCAAAGACTTACCATCAACTGCTTCATGAGACGCGGCAATGGCCGCGACATAAACTTTAAGGGTGGAGGGCGATAGCCTACGCTCCAACCCTTCCTGCAGGAAGGAAAGCACGACACTGATCGGGCATCTCCAGGGGTCTTCTCCGCGAGAAGAGCACCAGTTGACGAAGAGGTTCCACTTCAACAGATAGAGGTGTCTAGTGGACGAAGCTCTAGCGGAAGTGATGGTAGCCGCCACCGCAGTTGGCAGAGTGCTCAAACCTGCCTCGTCCCATCCAGGAGCCACACATGTAGCCTCCAGAGCATATCCCGGGAGGAATATGCCGCAGTATGCCTACCGTAGGGAGGACTTAAGAATACACATATGGCCAAAGGGGACTTCATATGGGAAAACACTGGAGTCACCAACCTAAGGGTGGCTAGAAACTTAACTCCAGGAATGGTAGATGGCTTGCCAAGGGAAGACACATGCTCAGAGAGGCTTACAATGGAGAATACACATGTGACAGTTACCGGGGGGAACCATACACACGGAGGCACCTAGCCGGCGTCCAGAGCATACACACTGGCGCCAGCATCAACAGTGCAGGAGGACTCAGGGCTTCGACGGAAGACTCAACTGAGGAATTATCGCACTTATCCAGTCCGAGGAGTGGAATGGCGAGCAAGCAAAGACACCTGAGCGGGTCCAGTACTGGCAGAGGCGAGTACACAAGAGGACACAGGCTCCACTCGAAGATTATAGAATCTCACGAATGTGTTCGGTGTCGTCCAGTCTGCAGCTCTGCAGATGTCTGTTAGCAAGGCACCATGCGCTAAAGCCCAAGAGGAAGCCACACTCCGAGTGGAGTGGGCCGTCACACCAAGGGGGCACGGTCGACCTTGCTGCTGGTAAGCCATAGCAATGGTGTCCACTATCCAGTGAGACAGCCGCTGCTTTGAGAGAGCCCTTCCCTTCTGGCTCCCCCCATAACAGACAAAGAGCTGGTCTGAGGTCCTGAAACACCGCGTTCTGTCGACGTATGCACGGAGCGCACATACCTGACAGGGCAGTGCCAAGGCTGGGTCTGCCTCCTCCAGGGGCAGTGCTTGCAGGTTCACCACCTGGTCCCGGAAGGGAGTGGTAGGAACCTTGGGCACATATCCAGGCCGGGGTCTCAAGATAACGTGTGAGTAAGCCGGCCCGAATTCCAGGCACGCTTCGTCAACGGAGAATGCGTGCAGGTCCCCTGCCCTCTTGATGGAGGCCAATGCAACCAGGAGCGCTGCCTTCATGGACAGAAACTTAATCTCTACCGATTGCAAAGGCTCAAAGGGAGGCCTCTGCAGAGCACTTAAAACTACTGAGAAGTCCCAAGAGGGCACGAGGGGAGGGCGAGGAGGATTCAGTCTCCTCGTTCCCCTCAGGAACCTGATGACCAGGTCGTGCTTCCCCAAAGACTTACCATCTACTGCTTCATGAGACGCGGCAATGGCCGCGACATAAACTTTAAGGGTGGAGGGCGACAGCCTATGCTCCAACCCTTCCTGCAGGAAGGAAAGCACGACACTGATCGGGCATCTCCAGAGGTCTTCTCCGCGAGAAGAGCACCAGTTGACGAAGAAGTTCCACTTCAACACATAGAGGTGTCTAGTGGACGACGCTCTAGCGGAAGTGATGGTAGCCGCCACCGCAGGTGGCAGAGTACTCAAACCTGCCTCGTCCCATCCAGGAGCCACACGTGTAGCCTCCAGAGCATATCCCGGGAGGAATATGCCGCAGTAGGCCTACCGTAGGGAGGACTTAAGAATACACATATGGCCAAAGGCGACTTCATATGGGAAAACACTGGAGTCACCCACCTAAGGGTGGCTAGAAACTTAACTCCAGGAATGGTAGATGGCTTGCCAAGGGAAGACACATGCTCAGAGAGGCTTACAGTGGAGAATACACATGTGACAGTTACCGGGGGGAACCGTACACACGGAGGCACCTAGCCGGCGTCCAGAGCATACACACTGGCGCCAGCATCAACAGTGCAGGAGGACTCAGGGCTTCAACGGAAGACTCAACTGAGGAATTATCGCACTTATCCAGTCCGAGGAGTGGAATGGCGAGCAAGCAAAGACACCTGAGCGGGTCCAGTACTGGCAGAGGCGAGTACACGAGAGGACACAGGCTCCCCTCAAAGGTTATAGAATCTTGCGAATGTGTTTGGTGTCGCCCAGACTGCAGCTCTGCAGATGTCTGTTAGCGAGGCGCCATGCGCTAAAGCCCAAGAGGAAGCCACACTCCGAGTGGAGTGGGCCGTCACACCAAGGGGGCACGGTCGACCTTGCTGCTGGTAAGCCAAAGCAATGGTGTCCACTATCCAGTGAGACAGCCGCTGCTTTGAGAGAGCCCTTCCCTTCTGGCTCCCCCCATAACAGACAAAGAGCTGGTCTGAGGTCCTGAAACACCGTGTTCTGTCGACGTAGGCA
This sequence comes from Cyprinella venusta, assembly GCA_038021265.1. Taxonomy (NCBI): domain Eukaryota; kingdom Metazoa; phylum Chordata; class Actinopteri; order Cypriniformes; family Leuciscidae; genus Cyprinella; species Cyprinella venusta. Next base: position 22,822,648 of record CM075873.1, on the reverse strand, counting down.
CGGAGCGCACATACCGGACAGAACAGTGCCAAGGCTGGGTCTGCCTCCTCCAGGGGCAGCACTTGCAGGTTCACCACCTGGTCCCGGAAGGGAGTGGTAGGAACCTTGGGCACATATCCAGGCCGGGGTCTCAAGATAACGTGAGAGTAAGCCGGCCTGAATTCCAGGCACGCTTCGTCAACGGAGAATGTGTGCAGGTCCCCTACCCTCTTGATGGAGGCCAATGCAACCAGGAGCGCTGCCTTCATGGACAGAAACTTAATCTCTACTGAATGCAAAGGCTCAAAGGGAGGCCTCTGCAGAGCACTTAAACTACTGAGAGGTCCCAAGAGGGCACGAGGGGAGGGCGAGGAGGATTCAGTCTCCTCGCTCCCCTCAGGAACCTGATGACCAGGTCGTGCTTCCCCAAAGACTTACCATCTACTGCTTCATGAGACGCGGCAATGGCCGCGACATAAACTTTAAGGTTGGAGGGCGACAGCCTACGCTCCAACCCTTCTTGCAGGGAGGAAAGCACGACACTGATCTGGCATCTCCAGGGGTCTTCTCCGCGAGAAGAGCACCAGTTGACGAAGAGGTTCCACTTCAACACATAGAGGTGTCTAGTGGACGACGCTCTAGCGGAAGTGATGGTAGCCGCCACCAGAGGTGGCAGAGTACTCAAACCTGCCTCGTCCCATCCAGGAGCCACACGTGTAGCCTCCAGAGCATATCCCGGGAGGAATATGCCGCAGTACGCCTACCGTAGGGAGGACTTAAGAATACACATATGGCCAAAGGGGACTTCATATGGGAAAACACTGGAGTCACCAACCTAAGGGTGGCTAGAAACTTAACTCCAGGAATGGTAGATGGCTTGCCAAGGGAAGACACATGCTCAGAGAAGCTTACAGTGGAGAATACACATGTGACAGTTACCGGGGGGAACCGTACACGCGGAGGCACCTAGCCGGCGTCCAGAGCATATACACTGGCGCCAGCATCAACAGTGCAGGAGGACTCAGGGCTTCGACGGAAGACTCAACTGAGGAATTATCGCACTTATCCAGTCCGAGGAGTGGAATGGCGAGCAAGCAAAGACACCTGAGTGGGTCCAGTACTGGCAGAGGCGAGTACACAAGAGGACACAGGCTCCACTCGAAGATTATAGAATCTCACGAATGTGTTCGGTGTCGTCCAGTCTGCAGCTCTGCAGATGTCTGTTAGCAAGGCACCATGCGCTAAAGCCCAAGAGGAAGCCACACTCCGAGTGGAGTGGGCCGTCACACCAAGGGGGCACGGTCGACCTTGCTGCTGGTAAGCCATAGCAATGGTGTCCACTATCCAGTGAGACAGCCGCTGCTTTGAGAGAGCCCTTCCCTTCTGGCTCCCCCCATAACAGACAAAGAGCTGGTCTGAGGTCCTGAAACACCGCGTTCTGTCGACGTATGCACAGAGCGCACATACCGGACAGGGCAGTGCCAAGGCTGGGTCTGCCTCCTCCAGGGGCAGCGCTTGCAGGTTCACCACCTGGTCCCGGAAGGGAGTGGTAAGAACCTTGGGCACATATCGAGGCCGGGGTCTCAAGATAACGTGTGAGTAAGCCGGCCCGAATTCCAGGCACGCTTCGTCAACGGAGAATGCGTGCAGGTCCCCTGCTCTCTTGATGGAGGCCAATGCAACCAGGAGCGCTGCCTTCATGGACAGAAACTTAATCTCTACCGATTGCAAAGGCTCAAAGGGAGGCCTCTGCAGAGCACTTAAAACTACTGAGAGGTCCCAAGAGGGCACGAGGGGAGGGCGAGGAGGATTCAGTCTCCTCGTTCCCCTCAGGAACCTGATGACCAGGTCGTGCTTCCCCAAAGACTTACCATCTACTGCTTCATGAGACGCGGCAATGGCCGCGACATAAACTTTAAGGGTGGAGGGCGACAGCCTACGCTCCAACCCTTCCTGCAGGAAGGAAAGCACGACACTGATCGGGCATCTCCAGGGGTCTTCTCCGCGAGAAGAGCACCAGTTGACGAAGAAGTTCCACTTCAACACATAGAGGTGTCTAGTGGACGACGCTCTAGCGGAAGTGATGGTAGCTGCCACCGCAGGTGGCAGAGTACTCAAACCTGCCTCGTCCCATCCAGGAGCCACACATGTAGCCTCCAGAGCATATCCCGGGAGGAATATGCCGCAGTACGCCTACCGTAGGGAGGACTTAAGAATACACATATGGCCAAAGGGGACTTTATATGGGAAAACACTGGAGTCACCAACCTAAGGGTGGCTAGAAACTTAACTCCAGGAATGGTAGATGGCTTGCCAAGGGAAGACACATGCTCAGAGAGGCTTACAGTGGAGAATACACATGTGACAGTTACCGGGGGGAACCGTACACACGGAGGCACCTAGCCGGCGTCCAGAGCATATACACTGGCGCCATCAACAGTGCAGGAGGACTCAGGTCTTCGACGGAAGACTCAACTGAGGAATTATCGCACTTATCCAGTCCGAGGAGTGGAATGGCGAGCAAGCAAAGACACCTGAGCGGGTCCAGTACTGGCAGAGGCGAGTACACAAGAGGACACAGGCTCCACTCGAAGATTATAGAATCTCACGAATGTGTTCGGTGTCGTCCAGTCTGCAGCTCTGCAGATGTCTGTTAGCAAGGCACCATGCGCTAAAGCCCAAGAGGAAGCCACACTCCGAGTGGAGTGGGCCGTCACACCAAGGGGGCACGGTCGACCTTGCTGCTGGTAAGCCATAGCAATGGTGTCCACTATCCAGTGAGACAGCCGCTGCTTTGAGAGAGCCCTTCCCTTCTGGCTCCCCCCATAACAGACAAAGAGCTGGTCTGAGGTCCTGAAACACCGCGTTCTGTCGACGTATGCACGGAGCGCACATACCTGACAGGGCAGTGCCAAGGCTGGGTCTGCCTCCTCCAGGGGCAGTGCTTGCAGGTTCACCACCTGGTCCCGGAAGGGAGTGGTAGGAACCTTGGGCACATATCCAGGCCGGGGTCTCAAGATAACGTGTGAGTAAGCCGGCCCGAATTCCAGGCACGCTTCGTCAACGGAGAATGCGTGCAGGTCCCCTGCCCTCTTGATGGAGGCCAATGCAACCAGGAGCGCTGCCTTCATGGACAGAAACTTAATCTCTACCGATTGCAAAGGCTCAAAGGGAGGCCTCTGCAGAGCACTTAAAACTACTGAGAGGTCCCAAGAGGGCACGAGGGGAGGGCGAGGAGGAATCAGTCTCCTCGTTCCCCTCAGGAACCTGATGACCAGGTCGTGCTTCCCCAAAGACTTACCATCTACTGCTTCATGAGACGCGGCAATGGCCGCGACATAAACTTTAAGGGTGGAGGGCGACAGCCTATGCTCCAACCCTTCCTGCAGGAAGGAAAGCACGACACTGATCGGGCATCTCCAGAGGTCTTCTCCGCGAGAAGAGCACCAGTTGACGAAGAAGTTCCACTTCAACACATAGAGGTGTCTAGTGGACGACGCTCTAGCGGAAGTGATGGTAGCCGCCACCGCAGGTGGCAGAGTACTCAAACCTGCCTCGTCCCATCCAGGAGCCACACGTGTAGCCTCCAGAGCATATCCCGGGAGGAATATGCCGCAGTACGCCTACCGTAGGGAGGACTTAAGAATACACATATGGCCAAAGGCGACTTCATATGGGAAAACACTGGAGTCACCCACCTAAGGGTGGCTAGAAACTTAACTCCAGGAATGGTAGATGGCTTGCCAAGGGAAGACACATGCTCAGAGAGGCTTACAGTGGAGAATACACATGTGACAGTTACCGGGGGGAACCGTACACACGGAGGCACCTAGCCGGCGTCCAGAGCATACACACTGGCGCCAGCATCAACAGTGCAGGAGGACTCAGGGCTTCAACGGAAGACTCAACTGAGGAATTATCGCACTTATCCAGTCCGAGGAGTGGAATGGCGAGCAAGCAAAGACACCTGAGCAGGTCCAGTACTGGCAGAGGCGAGTACACGAGAGGACACAGGCTCCCCTCGAAGATTACAGAATCTTGCGAATGTGTTCGGTGTCGCCCAGACTGCAGCTCTGCAGATGTCTGTTAGCGAGGCGCCATGCGCTAAAGCCCAAGAGGAAGCCACACTCCGAGTGGAGTGGGCCGTCACACCAAGGGGGCACGGTCGACCTTGCTGCTGGTAAGCCAAAGCAATGGTGTCCACTATCCAGTGAGACAGCCGCTGCTTTGAGAGAGCCCTTCCCTTCTGGCTCCCCCCATAACAGACAAAGAGCTGGTCTGAGGTCCTGAAACACCGTGTTCTGTCGACGTAGGCACGGAGCGCACATACCGGACAGAACAGTGCCAAGGCTGGGTCTGCCTCCTCCAGGGGCAGCACTTGCAGGTTCACCACCTGGTCCCGGAAGGGAGTGGTAGGAACCTTGGGCACATATCCAGGCCGGGGTCTCAAGATAACGTGAGAGTAAGCCGGCCTGAATTCCAGGCACGCTTCGTCAACGGAGAATGTGTGCAGGTCCCCTACCCTCTTGATGGAGGCCAATGCAACCAGGAGCGCTGCCTTCATGGACAGAAACTTAATCTCTACTGAATGCAAAGGCTCAAAGGGAGGCCTCTGCAGAGCACTTAAACTACTGAGAGGTCCCAAGAGGGCACGAGGGGAGGGCGAGGAGGATTCAGTCTCCTCGCTCCCCTCAGGAACCTGATGACCAGGTCGTGCTTCCCCAAAGACTTACCATCTACTGCTTCATGAGACGCGGCAATGGCCGTGACATAAACTTTAAGGGTGGAGGGCGACAGCCTACGCTCCAACCCTTCCTGCAGGGAGGAAAGCACGACACTGATCTGGCATCTCCAGGGGTCTTCTCCGCGAGAAGAGCACCAGTTGACGAAGAGGTTCCACTTCAACACATAGAGGTGTCTAGTGGACGACGCTCTAGCGGAAGTGATGGTAGCCGCCACAGGAGGTGGCAGAGTACTCAAACCTGCCTCGTCCCATCCAGGAGCCACACGTGTAGCCTCCAGAGCATATCCCGGGAGGAATATGCCGCAGGACGCCTACCGTAGGGAGGACTTAAGAATACACATATGGCCAAAGGGGACTTCATATGGGAAAACACTGGAGTCACCAACCTAAGGGTGGCTAGAAACTTAACTCCAGGAATGGTATATGGCTTGCCAAGGGAAGACACATGCTCAGAGAGGCTTACAGTGGAGAATACACATGTGACAGTTATCGGGGGGAACCGTACACGCGGAGGCACCTAGCCGGCGTCCAGAGCATATACACTGGCGCCAGCATCAACAGTGCAGGAGGACTCAGGGCTTCGACGGAAGACTCAACTGAGGAATTATCGCACTTATCCAGTCCGAGGAGTGGAATGGCGAGCAAGCAAAGACACCTGAGCGGGTCCAGTACTGGCAGAGGCGAGTACACAAGAGGACACAGGCTCCACTCGAAGATTATAGAATCTCACGAATGTGTTCGGTGTCGTCCAGTCTGCAGCTCTGCAGATGTCTGTTAGCAAGGCACCATGCGCTAAAGCCCAAGAGGAAGCCACACTCCGAGTGGAGTGGGCCGTCACACCAAGGGGGCACGGTCGACCTTGCTGCTGGTAAGCCATAGCAATGGTGTCCACTATCCAGTGAGACAGCCGCTGCTTTGAGAGAGCCCTTCCCTTCTGGCTCCCCCCATAACAGACAAAGAGCTGGTCTGAGGTCCTGAAACACCACGTTCTGTCGACGTATGCACAGAGCGCACATACCGGACAGGGCAGTGCCAAGGCTGGGTCTGCCTCCTCCAGGGGCAGCGCTTGCAGGTTCACCACCTGGTCCCGGAAGGGAGTGGTAAGAACCTTGGGCACATATCCAGGCCGGGGTCTCAAGATAACGTGTGAGTAAGCCGGCCCGAATTCCAGGCACGCTTCGTCAACGGAGAATGCGTGCAGGTCCCCTGCCCTCTTGATGGAGGCCAATGCAACCAGGAGCGCTGCCTTCATGGACAGAAACTTAATCTCTACTGATTGCAAAGGCTCAAAGGGAGGCCTCTGCAGAGCACTTAAAACTACTGAGAGGTCCCAAGAGGGCACGAGGGGAGGGCGAGGAGGATTCAGTCTCCTCGTTCCCCTCAGGAACCTGATGACCAGGTCGTGCTTCCCCAAAGACTTACCATCTACTGCTTCATGAGAAGCGGCAATGGCCGCGACATAAACTTTAAGGGTGGAGGGCGACAGCCTACGCTCCAACCCTTCCTGCAGGAAGGAAAGCACGACACTGATCGGGCATCTCCAGGGGTCTTCTCCGCGAGAAGAGCACCAGTTGACGAAGAAGTTCCACTTCAACACATAGAGGTGTCTAGTGGACGACGCTCTAGCGGAAGTGATGGTAGCTGCCACCGCAGGTGGCAGAGTACTCAAACCTGCCTCGTCCCATCCAGGAGCCACACGTGTAGCCTCCAGAGCATATCCCGGGAGGAATATGCCGCAGTACGCCTACCGTAGGGAGGACTTAAGAATACACATATGGCCAAAGGCGACTTCATATGGGAAAACACTGGAGTCACCCACCTAAGGGTGGCTAGAAACTTAACTCCAGGAATGGTAGATGGCTTGCCAAGGGAAGACACATGCTCAGAGAGGCTTACAGTGGAGAATACACATGTGACAGTTACCGGGGGGAACCGTACACACAGAGGCACCTAGCCGGCGTCCAGAGCATACACACTGGCGCCAGCATCAACAGTGCAGGAGGACTCAGGGCTTCAACGGAAGACTCAACTGAGGAATTATCGCACTTATCCAGTCCGAGGAGTGGAATGGCGAGCAAGCAAAGACACCTGAGCGGGTCCAGTACTGGCAGAGGCGAGTACACGAGAGGACACAGGCTCCCCTCGAAGATTATAGAATCTTGCGAATGTGTTCGGTGTCGCCCAGACTGCAGCTCTGCAGATGTCTGTTAGCGAGGCGCCATGCGCTAAAGCCCAAGAGGAAGCCACACTCCGAGTGGAGTGGGCCGTCACACCAAGGGGGCACGGTCGACCTTGCTGCTGGTAAGCCAAAGCAATGGTGTCCACTATCCAGTGAGACAGCCGCTGCTTTGAGAGAGCCCTTCCCTTCTGGCTCCCCCCATAACAGACAAAGAGCTGGTCTGAGGTCCTGAAACACCGTGTTCTGTCGACGTAGGCACGGAGCGCACATACCGGACAGAACAGTGCCAAGGCTGGGTCTGCCTCCTCCAGGGGCAGCACTTGCAGGTTCACCACCTGGTCCCGGAAGGGAGTGGTAGGAACCTTGGGCACATATCCAGGCCGGGGTCTCAAGATAACGTGAGAGTAAGCCGGCCTGAATTCCAGGCACGCTTCGTCAACGGAGAATGTGTGCAGGTCCCCTACCCTCTTGATGGAGGCCAATGCAACCAGGAGCGCTGCCTTCATGGACAGAAACTTAATTTCTACTGAATGCAAAGGCTCAAAGGGAGGCCTCTGCAGAGCACTTAAACTACTGAGAGGTCCCAAGAGGGCACGAGGGGAGGGCGAGGAGGATTCAGTCTCCTCGCTCCCCTCAGGAACCTGATGACCAGGTCGTGCTTCCCCAAAGACTTACCATCTACTGCTTCATGAGACGCGGCAATGGCCGCGACATAAACTTTAAGGGTGGAGGGCGACAGCCTACGCTCCAACCCTTCCTGCAGGGAGGAAAGCACGACACTGATCTGGCATCTCCAGGGGTCTTCTCCGCGAGAAGAGCACCAGTTGACGAAGAGGTTCCACTTCAACACATAGAGGTGTCTAGTGGACGACGCTCTAGCGGAAGTGATGGTAGCCGCCACAGGAGGTGGCAGAGTACTCAAACCTGCCTCGTCCCATCCAGGAGCCACACGTGTAGCCTCCAAAGCATATCCCGGGAGGAATATGCCGCAGGACGCCTACCGTAGGGAGGACTTAAGAATACACATATGGCCAAAGGGGACTTCATATGGGAAAACACTGGAGTCACCAACCTAAGGGTGGCTAGAAACTTAACTCCAGGAATGGTAGATGGCTTGCCAAGGGAAGACACATGCTCAGAGAGGCTTACAGTGGAGAATACACATGTGACAGTTACCGGGGGGAACCGTACACGCGGAGGCACCTAGCCGGCGTCCAGAGCATATACACTGGCGCCAGCATCAACAGTGCAGGAGGACTCAGGGCTTCGACGGAAGACTCAACTGAGGAATTATCGCACTTATCCAGTCCGAGGAGTGGAATGGCGAGCAAGCAAAGACACCTGAGCGGGTCCAGTACTGGCAGAGGCGAGTACACAAGAGGACACAGGCTCCACTCGAAGATTATAGAATCTCACGAATGTGTTCGGTGTCGTCCAGTCTGCAGCTCTGCAGATGTCTGTTAGCAAGGCACCATGCGCTAAAGCCCAAGAGGAAGCCACACTCCGAGTGGAGTGGGCCGTCACACCAAGGGGGCACGGTTCGACCTTGCTGCTGGTAAGCCATAGCAATGGTGTCCACTATCCAGTGAGACAGCCGCTGCTTTGAGAGAGCCCTTCCCTTCTGGCTCCCCCCATAACAGACAAAGAGCTGGTCTGAGGTCCTGAAACACCGCGTTCTGTCGACGTATGCACAGAGCGCACATACCGGACAGGGCAGTGCCAAGGCTGGGTCTGCCTCCTCCAGGGGCAGCGCTTGCAGGTTCACCACCTGGTCCCGGAAGGGAGTGGTAAGAACCTTGGGCACATATCCAGGCCGGGGTCTCAAGATAACGTGTGAGTAAGCCGGCCCGAATTCCAGGCACGCTTCATCAACGGAGAATGCGTGCAGGTCCCCTGCCCTCTTGATGGAGGCCAATGCAACCAGGAGCGCTGCCTTCATAGACAGAAACTTAATCTCTACCGATTGCAAAGGCTCAAAGGGAGGCCTCTGCAGAGCACTTAAAACTACTGAGAGGTCCCAAGAGGGCACGAGGGGAGGGCGAGGAGGATTCAGTCTCCTCGTTCCCCTCAGGAACCTGATGACCAGGTCGTGCTTCCCCAAAGACTTACCATCTACTGCTTCATGAGACGCGGCAATGGCCGCGACATAAACTTTAAGGGTGGAGGGCGACAGCCTACGCTCCAACCCTTCCTGCAGGAAGGAAAGCACGACACTGATCGGGCATCTCCAGGGGTCTTCTCCGCGAGAAGAGCACCAGTTGACGAAGAAGTTCCACTTCAACACATAGAGGTGTCTAGTGGACGACGCTCTAGCGGAAGTGATGGTAGCTGCCACCGCAGGTGGCAGAGTACTCAAACCTGCCTCGTCCCATCCAGGAGCCACACATGTAGCCTCCAGAGCATATCCCGGGAGGAATATGCCGCAGTACGCCTACCGTAGGGAGGACTTAAGAATACACATATGGCCAAAGGGGACTTTATATGGGAAAACACTGGAGTCACCAACCTAAGGGTGGCTAGAAACTTAACTCCAGGAATGGTAGATGGCTTGCCAAGGGAAGACACATGCTCAGAGAGGCTTACAGTGGAGAATACACATGTGACAGTTACCGGGGGGAACCGTACACACGGAGGCACCTAGCCGGCGTCCAGAGCATATACACTGGCGCCATCAACAGTGCAGGAGGACTCAGGTCTTCGACGGAAGACTCAACTGAGGAATTATCACACTTATCCAGTCCGAGGAGTGGAATGGCGAGCAAGCAAAGACACCTGAGCGGGTCCAGTACTGGCAGAGGCGAGTACACAAGAGGACACAGGCTCCACTCGAAGATTATAGAATCTCACGAATGTGTTCGGTGTCGTCCAGTCTGCAGCTCTGCAGATGTCTGTTAGCAAGGCACCATGCGCTAAAGCCCAAGAGGAAGCCACACTCCGAGTGGAGTGGGCCGTCACACCAAGGGGGCACGGTCGACCTTGCTGCTGGTAAGCCATAGCAATGGTGTCCACTATCCAGTGAGACAGCCGCTGCTTTGAGAGAGCCCTTCCCTTCTGGCTCCCCCCATAACAGACAAAGAGCTGGTCTGAGGTCCTGAAACACCGCGTTCTGTCGACGTATGCACAGAGCGCACATACCGGACAAGGCAGTGCCAAGGCTGGGTCTGCCTCCTCCAGGGGCAGCGCTTGCAGGTTCACCACCTGGTCCCGGAAGGGAGTGGTAAGAACCTTGGGCACATATCCAGGCCGGGGTCTCAAGATAACGTGTGAGTAAGCCGGCCCGAATTCCAGGCACGCTTCGTCAACGGAGAATGCGTGCAGGTCCCCTGCCCTCTTGATGGAGGCCAATGCAACCAGGAGCGCTGCCTTCATGGACAGAAACTTAATCTCTACCGATTGCAAAGGCTCAAAGGGAGGCCTCTGCAGAGCACTTAAAACTACTGAGAGGTCCCAAGAGGGCACGAGGGGAGGGCGAGGAGGATTCAGTCTCCTCGTTCCCCTCAGGAACCTGATGACCAGGTCGTGCTTCCCCAAAGACTTACCATCTACTGCTTCATGAGACGCGGCAATGGCCGCGACATAAACTTTAAGGGTGGAGGGCGACAGCCTACGCTCCAACCCTTCCTGCAGGAAGGAAAGCACGACACTGATCGGGCATCTCCAGGGGTCTTCTCCGCGAGAAGAGCACCAGTTGACGAAGAAGTTCCACTTCAACACATAGAGGTGTCTAGTGGACGACGCTCTAGCGGAAGTGATGGTAGCTGCCACCGCAGGTGGCAGAGTACTCAAACCTGCCTCGTCCCATCCAGGAGCCACACATGTAGCCTCCAGAGCATATCCCGGGAGGAATATGCCGCAGTACGCCTACCGTAGGGAGGACTTAAGAATACACATATGGCCAAAGGGGACTTTATATGGGAAAACACTGGAGTCACCAACCTAAGGGTGGCTAGAAACTTAACTCCAGGAATGGTAGATGGCTTGCCAAGGGAAGACACATGCTCAGAGAGGCTTACAGTGGAGAATACACATGTGACAGTTACCGGGGGGAACCGTACACACGGAGGCACCTAGCCGGCGTCCAGAGCATATACACTGGCGCCATCAACAGTGCAGGAGGACTCAGGTCTTCGACGGAAGACTCAACTGAGGAATTATCGCACTTATCCAGTCCGAGGAGTGGAATGGCGAGCAAGCAAAGACACCTGAGCGGGTCCAGTACTGGCAGAGGCGAGTACACAAGAGGACACAGGCTCCACTCGAAGATTATAGAATCTCACGAATGTGTTCGGTGTCGTCCAGTCTGCAGCTCTGCAGATGTCTGTTAGCAAGGCACCATGCGCTAAAGCCCAAGAGGAAGCCACACTCCGAGTGGAGTGGGCCGTCACACCAAGGGGGCACGGTCGACCTTGCTGCTGGTAAGCCATAGCAATGGTGTCCACTATCCAGTGAGACAGCCGCTGCTTTGAGAGAGCCCTTCCCTTCTGGCTCCCCCCATAACAGACAAAGAGCTGGTCTGAGGTCCTGAAACACCGCGTTCTGTCGACGTATGCACGGAGCGCACATACCGGACAGGGCAGTGCCAAGGCTGGGTCTGCCTCCTCCAGGGGCAGCGCTTGCAGGTTCACCACCTGGTCCCGGAAGGGAGTGGTAGGAACCTTGGGCACATATCCAGGCCGGGGTCTCAAGATAACATGTGAGTAAGCCGGCCCGAATTCCAGGCACGCTTCGTCAACGGAGAATGCGTGCAGGTCCCCTGCCCTCTTGATGGAGGCCAATGCAACCAGGAGCGCTGCCTTCATGGACAGAAACTTAATCTCTACCGATTGCAAAGGCTCAAAGGGAGGCCTCTGCAGAGCACTTAAAACTACTGAGAAGTCCCAAGAGGGCACGAGGGGAGGGCGAGGAGGATTCAGTCTCCTCGTTCCCCTCAGGAACCTGATGACCAGGTCGTGCTTCCCCAAAGACTTATCATCTACTGCTTCATGAGACGCGGCAATGGCCGCGACATAAACTTTAAGGGTGGAGGGCGACAGCCTACGCTCCAACCCTTCCTGCAGGAAGGAAAGCACGACACTGATCGGGCATCTCCAGGGGTCTTCTCCGCGAGAAGAGCACCAGTTGACGAAGAAGTTCCACTTCAACACATAGAGGTGTCTAGTGGACAACGCTCTAGCGGAAGTGATGGTAGCCGCCACCACAGGTGGCAGAGTACTCAAACCTGCCTCGTCCCATCCAGGAGCCACACGTTCAGCCTCCAGAGCATATCCCGGGAGGAATATGCCGCAGTACGCCTACCGTAGGGAGGACTTAAGAATACACATATGGCCAAAGGGGACTTCATATGGGAAAACACTGGAGTCACCAACCTAAGGGTGGCTAGAAACTTAACTCCAGGAATGGTAGATGGCTTGCCAAGGGAAGACACATGCTCAGAGAGGCTTACAGTGGAGAATACACATGTGACAGGTACCGGGGGGAACCGTACACACGGAGGCACCTAGCTGGCGTCCAGAGCATACACTGGCGCCAGCATCAACAGTTCAGGAGGACTCAGGGCTTCGACGGAAGACTCAACTGAGGAATTATCGCACTTATCCAGTCCGAGGAGTGGAATGGCGAGCAAGCAAAGACACCTGAGCGGGTCCAGTACTGGCAGAGGCGAGTACACAAGAGGACACAGGCTCCACTCGAAGATTATAGAATCTCGCGAATATGTTCAGTGTCGCCCAGTCTGCAGCTCTGCAGATGTCTGTTAGCGAGGCACCATGCGCTAAAGCCCAAGAGGAAGCCACACTCCGAGTGGTGTGGGCCGTCACACCAAGGAGGCACGGTCGACCTTGCTGCTGGTAAGCCAAAGCAATGGTGTCCACTATCCAGAGAGACAGCCGCTGCTTTGAGAGAGCCCTTCCCTTCTGGCTCCCCCCATAACAGACAAAGAGCTGGTCTGAGGTCCTGAAACACCACGTTCTGTCGACGTAGGCACGGAGCGCACATACCGGACAGGGCAGTGCCAAGGCTGGGTCTGCCTCCTCCAGGGGCAGCGCTTGCAGGTTCACCACCTGGTCCCGGAAGGGAGTGGTAGGAACCTTGGGCACATATCCAGGCCGGGGTCTCAAGATAACGTGTGAGTAAGCCGGCCCGAATTCCAGGCACGCTTCGTCAACGGAGAATGCGTGCAGGTCCCCTGCCCTCTTGATGGAGGTCAATGCAACCAGGAGCGTTGCCTTCATGGACAGAAACTTAATCTCTACCGATTGCAAAGGCTCAAATGGAGGCCTCTGCAGAGCATTTAAAACTACTGAGAGGTCCCAAGAGGGCACGAGGGGAGGGCGAGGAGGATTCAGTCTCCTCGCTCCCCTCAGGAACCTGATGACCAGGTCGTGCTTCCCCAAAGACTTACCATCTACTACTTCATGAGACGCGGCAATGGCCGCGACATAAACTTTAAGGGTGGAGGGCGACAGCCTACGCTCCAACCCTTCCTGCAGGAAGGAAAGCACGACACTGATCGGGCATCTCCAGGGGTCTTCTCCGCGAGAAGAGCACCAGTTGACGAAGAAGTTCCATTTCAACACATAGAGGTGTCTAGTGGACGACGCTCTAGCGGAAGTGATGGTAGCTGCCACCGCAAGTGGCAGAGTACTCAAACCTGCCTCGTCCCATCCAGGAGCCACACATGTAGCCTCCAGAGCATATCCCGGGAGGAATATGCCGCAGTACGCCTACCGTAGGGAGGACTTAAGAATACACATATGGCCAAAGGGGACTTCATATGGGAAAACACTGGAGTCACCAACCTTAGGGTGGCTAGAAACGTAACTCCAGGAATGGTAGATGGCTTGCCAAGGGAAGACACATGCTCAGAGAGGCTTACAGTGGAGAATACACATGTGACAGTTACCGGGGGGAACCGTACACACGGAGGCACCTAGCCGGCGTCCAGAGCATATACACTGGCGCCATCATCAACAGTGCAGGAGGACTCAGGGCTTCGACGGAAGACTCAACTGAGGAATTATCGCACTTATCCAGTCCGAGGAGTGGAATGGCGAGCAAGCAAAGACACCTGAGCGGGTCCAGTACTGGCAGAGGCGAGTACACAAGAGGACACAGGCTCCACTCGAAGATTATAGAATCTCACGAATGTGTTCGGTGTCGTCCAGTCTGCAGCTCTGCAGATGTCTGTTAGCAAGGCACCATGCGCTAAAGCCCAAGAGGAAGCCACACTCCGAGTGGAGTGGGCCGTCACACCAAGGGGGCACGGTCGACCTTGCTGCTGGTAAGCCATAGCAATGGTGTCCACTATCCAGTGAGACAGCCGCTGCTTTGAGAGAGCCCTTCCCTTCTGGCTCCCCCCATAACAGACAAAGAGCTGGTCTGAGGTCCTGAAACACTGCGTTCTGTCGACGTATGCACGGAGCGCACATACCGGACAGGGCAGTGCCAAGGCTGGGTCTGCCTCCTCCAGGGGCAGCGCTTGCAGGTTCACCACCTGGTCCCGGAAGGGAGTGGTAGGAACCTTGGGCACATATCCAGGCCGGGGTCTCAAGATAACATGTGAGTAAGCCGGCCCGAATTCCAGGCACGCTTCGTCAATGGAGAATGCGTGCAGGTCCCCTGCCCTCTTGATGGAGGCCAATGCAACCAGGAGCGCTGCCTTCATGGACAGAAACTTAATCTCTACCGATTGCAAAGGCTCAAAGGGAGGCCTCTGCAGAGCACTTAAAACTACTGAGAAGTCCCAAGAGGGCATGAGGGGAGGGCGAGGAGGATTCAGTCTCCTCGTTCCCCTCAGGAACCTGATGACCAAGTCGTGCTTCCCCAAAGACTTACCATCTACTGCTTCATGAGACGCGGCAATGGCCGCGACATAAACTTTAAGGGTGGAGGGCGACAGCCTACGCTCCAACCCTTCCTGCAGGAAGGAAAGCACGACACTGATCGGGCATCTCCAGGGGTCTTCTCCGCGAGAAGAGCACCAGTTGACGAAGAAGTTCCACTTCAACACATAGAGGTGTCTAGTGGACGACGCTCTAGCGGAAGTGATGGTAGCCGCCACCGCAGGTGGCAGAGTACTCAAACCTGCCTCGTCCCATCCAGGAGCCACACGTGTAGCCTCCAGAGCATATCCCGGGAGGAATATGCCGCAGTACGCCTACCGTAGGGAGGACTTAAGAATACACATATGGCCAAAGGCGACTTCATATGGGAAAACACTGGAGTCACCCACCTAAGGGTGGCTAGAAACTTAACTCCAGGAATGGTAGATGGCTTGCCAAGGGAAGACACATGCTCAGAGAGGCTTACAGTGGAGAATACACATGTGACAGTTACCGGGGGGAACCGTACACACGGAGGCACCTAGCCGGCGTCCAGAGCATACACACTGGCGCCAGCATCAACAGTGCAGGAGGACTCAGGGCTTCAACGGAAGACTCAACTGAGGAATTATCGCACTTATCCAGTCCGAGGAGTGGAATGGCGAGCAAGCAAAGACACCTGAGCGGGTCCAGTACTGGCAGAGGCGAGTACACGAGAGGACACAGGCTCCCCTCGAAGATTACAGAATCTTGCGAATGTGTTCGGTGTCGCCCAGACTGCAGCTCTGCAGATGTCTGTTAGCGAGGCGCCATGCGCTAAAGCCCAAGAGGAAGCCACACTCCGAGTGGAGTGGGCCGTCACACCAAGGGGGCACGGTCGACCTTGCTGCTGGTAAGCCAAAGCAATGGTGTCCACTATCCAGTGAGACAGCCGCTGCTTTGAGAGAGCCCTTCCCTTCTGGCTCCCCCCATAACAGACAAAGAGCTGGTCTGAGGTCCTGAAACACCGCGTTCTGTCGACGTATGCACGGAGCGCACATACCGGACAGGGCAGTGCCAAGGCTGGGTCTGCCTCTTCCAGGGGCAGCGCTTGCAGGTTCACCACCTGGTCCCGGAAGGGAGTGGTAGGAACCTTGGGCACATATCCAGGCCGGGGTCTCAAGATAACGTGTGAGTAAGCCGGCCCGAATTCCAGGCACGCTTCGTCAACGGAGAATGCGTGCAGGTCCCCTGCCCTCTTGATGGAGGCCAATGCAACCAGGAGCGCTGCCTTCATGGACAGAAACTTAATCTCTACCGATTGCAAAGGCTCAAAGGGAGGCCTCTGCAGAGCACTTAAAACTACTGAGAAGTCCCAAGAGGGCACGAGGGGAGGGCGAGGAGGATTCAGTCTCCTCGTTCCCCTCAGGAACCTGATGACCAGGTCGTGCTTCCCCAAAGACTTATCATCTACTGCTTCATGAGACGCGGCAATGGCCGCGACATAAACTTTAAGGGTGGAGGGTGACAGCCTACGCTCCAACCCTTCCTGCAGGAAGGAAAGCACGACACTGATCGGGCATCTCCAGGGGTCTTCTCTGCGAGAAGAGCACCAGTTGACGAAGAAGTTCCACTTCAACACATAGAGGTGTCTAGTGGACAATGCTCTAGCGGAAGTGATGGTAGCCGCCACCACAGGTGGCAGAGTACTCAAACCTGCCTCGTCCCATCCAGGAGCCACACGTTCAGCCTCCAGAGCATATCCCGGGAGGAATATGCCGCAGTACGCCTACCGTAGGGAGGACTTAAGAATACACATATGGCCAAAGGGGACTTCATATGGGAAAACACTGGAGTCACCAACCTAAGGGTGGCTAGAAACTTAACTCCAGGAATGGTAGATGGCTTGCCAAGGGAAGACACATGCTCAGAGAGGCTTACAGTGGAGAATACACATGTGACAGGTACCGGGGGGAACCGTACACACGGAGGCACCTAGCCGGCGTCCAGAGCATACACTGGCGCCAGCATCAACAGTGCAGGAGGACTCAGGGCTTCGACGGAAGACTCAACTGAGGAATTATCGCACTTATCCAGTCCGAGGAGTGGAATGGCGAGCAAGCAAAGACACCTGAGCGGGTCCAGTACTGGCAGAGGCGAGTACACAAGAGGACACAGGCTCCACTCGAAGATTATAGAATCTCGCGAATATGTTCGGTGTCGCCCAGTCTGCAGCTCTGCAGATGTCTGTTAGCGAGGCACCATGCGCTAAAGCCCAAGAGGAAGCCACACTCCGAGTGGTGTGGGCCGTCACACCAAGGAGGCACGGTCGACCTTGCTGCTGGTAAGCCAAAGCAATGGTGTCCACTATCCAGAGAGACAGCCGCTGCTTTGAGAGAGCCCTTCCCTTCTGGCTCCCCCCATAACAGACAAAGAGCTGGTCTGAGGTCCTGAAACACCACGTTCTGTCGACTTAGGCACGGAGCGCACATACCGGACAGGGCAGTGCCAAGGCTGGGTCTGCCTCCTCCAGGGGCAGCGCTTGCAGGTTCACCACCTGGTCCCGGAAGGGAGTGGTAGGAACCTTGGGCACATATCCAGGCCGGGGTCTCAAGATAACGTGTGAGTAAGCCGGCCCGAATTCCAGGCACGCTTCGTCAACGGAGAATGCGTGCAGGTCCCCTGCCCTCTTGATGGAGGTCAATGCAACCAGGAGCGTTGCCTTCATGGACAGAAACTTAATCTCTACCGATTGCAAAGGCTCAAAGGGAGGCCTCTGCAGAGCATTTAAAACTACTGAGAGGTCCCAAGAGGGCACGAGGGGAGGGCGAGGAGGATTCAGTCTCCTCGCTCCCCTCAGGAACCTGATGACCAGGTCGTGCTTGCCCAAAGACTTACCATCTACTACTTCATGAGACGTGGCAATGGCCGCGACATAAACTTTAAGGGTGGAGGGCGACAGCCTACGCTCCATCCCTTCCTGCAGGAAGGAAAGCACGACACTGATCGGGCATCTCCAGGGGTCTTCTCCGCGAGAAGAGCACCAGTTGACGAAGAGGTTCCACTTCAACACATAGAGGTGTCTAGTGGACGACGGTCTAGCGGAAGTGATGGTAGCCGCCACCGCAGGTGGCAGAGTACTCAAACCTGCCTCGTCCCATCCAGGAGCCACACGTGTAGCCTCCAGAGCATATCCCGGGAGGAATATGCCGCAGTACGCCTACCGTAGGAAGGACTTAAGAATACACATATGGCCAAAGGGGACTTCATATGGGAAAACACTGGAGTCACCAACCTAAGGGTGGCTAGAAACTTAACTCCAAGAATGGTAGATGGCTTGCCAAGGGAAGACACATGCTCAGAGAGGCTTACAGTGGAGAATACACATGTGACAGTTACCGGGGGGAACCGTACACACGGAGGCATTTAGCCGGCGTCCAGAGCATACACACTGGCGCCAGCATCAACAGTGCAGGAGGACTCAGGGCTTCGACGGAAGACTCAACTGAGGAATTATCACACTTATCCAGTCCGAGGAGTGGAATGGCGAGCAAGCAAAGACACCTGAGCGGGTCCAGTACTGGCAGAGGCGAGTACACAAGAGGACACAGGCTCCACTCGAAGATTATAGAATCTCACGAATGTGTTCGGTGTCGTCCAGTCTGCAGCTCTGCAGATGTCTGTTAGCAAGGCACCATGCGCTAAAGCCCAAGAGGAAGCCACACTCCGAGTGGAGTGGGCCGTCACACCAAGGGGGCACGGTCGACCTTGCTGCTGGTAAGCCATAGCAATGGTGTCCACTATCCAGTGAGACAGCCGCTGCTTTGAGAGAGCCCTTCCCTTCTGGCTCCCCCCATAACAGACAAAGAGCTGGTCTGAGGTCCTGAAACACCGCGTTCTGTCGACGTATGCACAGAACGCACATACCGGACAGGGCAGTGCCAAGGCTGGGTCTGCCTCCTCCAGGGGCAGCGCTTGCAGGTTCACCACCTGGTCCCGGAAGGGAGTGGTAGGAACCTTGGGCACATATCCAGGCCGGGGTCTCAAGATAACGTGTGAGTAAGCCAGCCCGATTTCCAGGCACGCGTCGTCAACGGAGAATGCGTGCAGGTCCCCTGCCCTCTTGATGGAGGCCAATGCAACCAGGAGCGCTGCCCTCATGGACAGAAACTTAATCTCTACCGATTGCAAAGCCTCAAAGGGAGGCCTCTGCAGAGCACTTAAAACTACTGAGAAGTCCCAAGAGGGCATGAGGGGAGGGCGAGGAGGATTCAGTCTCCTCGTTCCCCTCAGGAACCTGATGACCAAGTCGTGCTTCCCCAAAGACTTACCATCTACTGCTTCATGAGACGCGGCAATGGCCGCGACATAAACTTTAAGGGTGGAGGGCGACAGCCTACGCTCCAACCCTTCCTGCAGGAAGGAAAGCACGACACTGATCGGGCATCTCCAGGGGTCTTCTCCGCGAGAAGAGCACCAGTTGACGAAGAAGTTCCACTTCAACACATAGAGGTGTCTAGTGGACGACGCTCTAGCGGAAGTGATGGTAGCCGCCACCGCAGGTGGCAGAGTACTCAAACCTGCCTCGTCCCATCCAGGAGCCACACGTGTAGCCTCCAGAGCATATCCCGGGAGGAATATGCCGCAGTACGCCTACCGTAGGGAGGACTTAAGAATACACATATGGCCAAAGGCGACTTCATATGGGAAAACACTGGAGTCACCCACCTAAGGGTGGCTAGAAACTTAACTCCAGGAATGGTAGATGGCTTGCCAAGGGAAGACACATGCTCAGAGAGGCTTACAGTGGAGAATACACATGTGACAGTTACCGGGGGGAACCGTACACACGGAGGCACCTAGCCGGCGTCCAGAGCATACACACTGGCGCCAGCATCAACAGTGCAGGAGGACTCAGGGCTTCAACGGAAGACTCAACTGAGGAATTATCGCACTTATCCAGTCCGAGGAGTGGAATGGCGAGCAAGCAAAGACACCTGAGCGGGTCCAGTACTGGCAGAGGCGAGTACACGAGAGGACACAGGCTCCCCTCGAAGATTACAGAATCTTGCGAATGTGTTCGGTGTCGCCCAGACTGCAGCTCTGCAGATGTCTGTTAGCGAGGCGCCATGCGCTAAAGCCCAAGAGGAAGCCACACTCCGAGTGGAGTGGGCCGTCACACCAAGGGGGCACGGTCGACCTTGCTGCTGGTAAGCCAAAGCAATGGTGTCCACTATCCAGTGAGACAGCCGCTGCTTTGAGAGAGCCCTTCCCTTCTGGCTCCCCCCATAACAGACAAAGAGCTGGTCTGAGGTCCTGAAACACCGCGTTCTGTCGACGTATGCACGGAGCGCACATACCGGACAGGGCAGTGCCAAGGCTGGGTCTGCCTCTTCCAGGGGCAGCGCTTGCAGGTTCACCACCTGGTCCCGGAAGGGAGTGGTAGGAACCTTGGGCACATATCCAGGCCGGGGTCTCAAGATAACGTGTGAGTAAGCCGGCCCGAATTCCAGGCACGCTTCGTCAACGGAGAATGCGTGCAGGTCCCCTGCCCTCTTGATGGAGGCCAATGCAACCAGGAGCGCTGCCTTCATGGACAGAAACTTAATCTCTACCGATTGCAAAGGCTCAAAGGGAGGCCTCTGCAGAGCACTTAAAACTACTGAGAAGTCCCAAGAGGGCACGAGGGGAGGGCGAGGAGGATTCAGTCTCCTCGTTCCCCTCAGGAACCTGATGACCAGGTCGTGCTTCCCCAAAGACTTATCATCTACTGCTTCATGAGACGCGGCAATGGCCGCGACATAAACTTTAAGGGTGGAGGGTGACAGCCTACGCTCCAACCCTTCCTGCAGGAAGGAAAGCACGACACTGATCGGGCATCTCCAGGGGTCTTCTCTGCGAGAAGAGCACCAGTTGACGAAGAAGTTCCACTTCAACACATAGAGGTGTCTAGTGGACAATGCTCTAGCGGAAGTGATGGTAGCCGCCACCACAGGTGGCAGAGTACTCAAACCTGCCTCGTCCCATCCAGGAGCCACACGTTCAGCCTCCAGAGCATATCCCGGGAGGAATATGCCGCAGTACGCCTACCGTAGGGAGGACTTAAGAATACACATATGGCCAAAGGGGACTTCATATGGGAAAACACTGGAGTCACCAACCTAAGGGTGGCTAGAAACTTAACTCCAGGAATGGTAGATGGCTTGCCAAGGGAAGACACATGCTCAGAGAGGCTTACAGTGGAGAATACACATGTGACAGGTACCGGGGGGAACCGTACACACGGAGGCACCTAGCCGGCGTCCAGAGCATACACTGGCGCCAGCATCAACAGTGCAGGAGGACTCAGGGCTTCGACGGAAGACTCAACTGAGGAATTATCGCACTTATCCAGTCCGAGGAGTGGAATGGCGAGCAAGCAAAGACACCTGAGCGGGTCCAGTACTGGCAGAGGCGAGTACACAAGAGGACACAGGCTCCACTCGAAGATTATAGAATCTCGCGAATATGTTCGGTGTCGCCCAGTCTGCAGCTCTGCAGATGTCTGTTAGCGAGGCACCATGCGCTAAAGCCCAAGAGGAAGCCACACTCCGAGTGGTGTGGGCCGTCACACCAAGGAGGCACGGTCGACCTTGCTGCTGGTAAGCCAAAGCAATGGTGTCCACTATCCAGAGAGACAGCCGCTGCTTTGAGAGAGCCCTTCCCTTCTGGCTCCCCCCATAACAGACAAAGAGCTGGTCTGAGGTCCTGAAACACCACGTTCTGTCGACTTAGGCACGGAGCGCACATACCGGACAGGGCAGTGCCAAGGCTGGGTCTGCCTCCTCCAGGGGCAGCGCTTGCAGGTTCACCACCTGGTCCCGGAAGGGAGTGGTAGGAACCTTGGGCACATATCCAGGCCGGGGTCTCAAGATAACGTGTGAGTAAGCCGGCCCGAATTCCAGGCACGCTTCGTCAACGGAGAATGCGTGCAGGTCCCCTGCCCTCTTGATGGAGGTCAATGCAACCAGGAGCGTTGCCTTTATGGACAGAAACTTAATCTCTACCGATTGCAAAGGCTCAAAGGGAGGCCTCTGCAGAGCATTTAAAACTACTGAGAGGTCCCAAGAGGGCACGAGGGGAGGGCGAGGAGGATTCAGTCTCCTCGCTCCCCTCAGGAACCTGATGACCAGGTCGTGCTTCCCCAAAGACTTACCATCTACTGCTTCATGAGACGCGGCAATGGCCGCGACATAAACTTTAAGGGTGGAGGGCGACAGCCTACGCTCCAACCCTTCCTGCAGGGAGGAAAGCACGACACTGATCTGGCATCTCCAGGGGTCTTCTCCGCGAGAAGAGCACCAGTTGACGAAGAGGTTCCACTTCAACACATAGAGGTGTCTAGTGGACGACGCTCTAGCGGAAGTGATGGTAGCCGCCACCAGAGGTGGCAGAGTACTCAAACCTGCCTCGTCCCATCCAGGAGCCACACGTGTAGCCTCCAGAGCATATCCCGGGAGGAATATGCCGCAGTACGCCTACCGTAGGGAGGACTTAAGAATACACATATGGCCAAAGGGGACTTCATATGGGAAAACACTAGAGTCACCAACCTAAGGGTGGCTAGAAACTTAACTCCAGGAATGGTAGATGGCTTGCCAAGGGAAGACACATGCTCAGAGAGGCTTACAGTGGAGAATACACATGTGACAGTTACCGGGGGGAACCGTACACGCGGAGGCACCTAGCCGGCGTCCAGAGCATATACACTGGCGCCAGCATCAACAGTGCAGGAGGACTCAGGGCTTCGACGGAAGACTCAACTGAGGAATTATCGCACTTATCCAGTCCGAGGAGTGGAATGGCGAGCAAGCAAAGACACCTGAGCGGGTCCAGTACTGGCAGAGGCGAGTACACAAGAGGACACAGGCTCCACTCGAAGATTATAGAATCTCACGAATGTGTTCGGTGTCGTCCAGTCTGCAGCTCTGCAGATGTCTGTTAGCAAGGCACCATGCGCTAAAGCCCAAGAGGAAGCCACACTCCGAGTGGAGTGGGCCGTCACACCAAGGGGGCACGGTCGACCTTGCTGCTGGTAAGCCATAGCAATGGTGTCCACTATCCAGTGAGACAGCCGCTGCTTTGAGAGAGCCCTTCCCTTCTGGCTCCCCCCATAACAGACAAAGAGCTGGTCTGAGGTCCTGAAACACCGCGTTCTGTCGACGTATGCACAGAACGCACATACCGGACAGGGCAGTGCCAAGGCTGGGTCTGCCTCCTCCAGGGGCAGCGCTTGCAGGTTCACCACCTGGTCCCGGAAGGGAGTGGTAGGAACCTTGGGCACATATCCAGGCCGGGGTCTCAAGATAACGTGTGAGTAAGCCAGCCCGATTTGCAGGCACGCGTCGTCAACGGAGAATGCGTGCAGGTCCCCTGCCCTCTTGATGGAGGCCAATGCAACCAGGAGCGCTGCCCTCATGGACAGAAACTTAATCTCTACCGATTGCAAAGCCTCAAAGGGAGGCCTCTGCAGAGCACTTAAAACTACTGAGAGGTCCCAAGAGGGCACGAGGGGAGGGCGAGGAGGATTCAGTCTCCTCGTTCCCCTCAGGAACCTGATGACCAGGTCGTGCTTCCCCAAAGACTTACCATCTACTGCTTCATGAGACGCGGCAATGGCCGCGACATAAACTTTAAGGGTGGAGGGCGACAGCCTACGCTCCAACCCTTCCTGCAGGAAGGAAAGCACGACACTGATCGGGCATCTCCAGGGGTCTTCTCCGCGAGAAGAGCACCAGTTGACGAAGAAGTTCCACTTCAACACATAGAGGTGTCTAGTGGACGACACTCTAGCGGAAGTGATGGTAGCTGCCACCGCAGGTGGCAGAGTACTCAAACCTGCCTCGTCCCATCCAGGAGCCACACATGTAGCCTCCACGCCTACCGTAGGGAGGACTTAAGAATACACATATGGCCAAAGGGGACTTCATATGGGAAAACACTGGAGTCACCAACCTTAGGGTGGCTAGAAACGTAACTCCAGGAATGGTAGATGGCTTGCCAAGGGAAGACACATGCTCAGAGAGGCTTACAGTGGAGAATACACATGTGACAGTTACCGGGGGGAACCGTACACACGGAGGCACCTAGCCGGCGTCCAGAGCATATACACTGGCGCCATCATCAACAGTGCAGGAGGACTCAGGGCTTCGACGGAAGACTCAACTGAGGAATTATCGCACTTATCCAGTCCGAGGAGTGGAATGGCGAGCAAGCAAAGACACCTGAGCGGGTCCAGTACTGGCAGAGGCGAGTACACAAGAGGACACAGGCTCCACTCGAAGATTATAGAATCTCACGAATGTGTTCGGTGTCGTCCAGTCTGCAGCTCTGCAGATGTCTGTTAGCAAGGCACCATGCGCTAAAGCCCAAGAGGAAGCCACACTCCGAGTGGAGTGGGCCGTCACACCAAGGGGGCACGGTCGACCTTGCTGCTGGTAAGCCATAGCAATGTTGTCCACTATCCAGTGAGACATCCGCTGCTTTGAGAGAGCCCTTCCCTTCTGGCTCCCCCATAACAGACAAAGAGCTGGTCTGAGGTCCTGAAACACTGCGTTCTGTCGACGTATGCACGGAGCGCACATACCGGACAGGGCAGTGCCAAGGCTGGGTCTGCCTCCTCCAGGGGCAGCGCTTGCAGGTTCACCACCTGGTCCCGGAAGGGAGTGGTAGGAACCTTGGGCACATATCCAGGCCGGGGTCTCAAGATAACATGTGAGTAAGCCGGCCCGAATTCCAGGCACGCTTCGTCAACGGAGAATGCGTGCAGGTCCCCTGCCCTCTTGATGGAGGCCAATGCAACCAGGAGCGCTGCCTTCATGGACAGAAACTTAATCTCTACCGATTGCAAAGGCTCAAAGGGAGGCCTCTGCAGAGCACTTAAAACTACTGAGAAGTCCCAAGAGGGCACGAGGGGAGGGCGAGGAGGATTCAGTCTCCTCGTTCCCCTCAGGAACCTGATGACCAAGTCGTGCTTCCCCAAAGACTTACCATCTACTGCTTCATGAGACGCGGCAATGGCCGCGACATAAACTTTAAGGGTGGAGGGCGACAGCCTACGCTCCAAATCTTCCTGCAGGAAGGAAAGCACGACACTGATCGGGCATCTCCAGGGGTCTTCTCCGCGAGAAGAGCACCAGTTGACGAAGAAGTTCCACTTCAACACATAGAGGTGTCTAGTGGACGACGCTCTAGCGGAAGTGATGGTAGCCGCCACCGCAGGTGGCAGAGTACTCAAACCTGCCTCGTCCCATCCAGGAGCCACACGTTCAGCCTCCAGAGCATATCCCGGGAGGAATATGCCGCAGTACGCCTACCGTAGGGAGGACTTAAGAATACACATATGGCCAAAGGGGACTTCATATGGGAAAACACTGGAGTCACCCACCTAAGGGTGGCTAGAAACTTAACTCCAGGAATGGTAGATGGCTTGCCAAGGGAAGACACATGCTCAGAGAGGCTTACAGTGGAGAATACACATGTGACAGTTACCGGGGGGAACCGTACACACGGAGGCACCTAGCCGGCGACCAGAGCATACACACTGGCGCCAGCATCAACAGTGCAGGAGGACTCAGGGCTTCAACGGAAGACTCAACTGAGGAATTATCGCACTTATCCAGTCCGAGGAGTGGAATGGCGAGCAAGCAAAGACACCTGAGCGGGTCCAGTACTGGCAGAGGCGAGTACACGAGAGGACACAGGCTCCCCTCGAAGATTATAGAATCTTGCGAATGTGTTCGGTGTCGCCCAGACTGCAGCTCTGCAGATGTCTGTTAGCGAGGCGCCATGCGCTAAAGCCCAAGAGGAAGCCACACTCCGAGTGGAGTGGGCCGTCACACCAAGGGGGCACGGTCGACCTTGCTGCTGGTAAGCCAAAGCAATGGTGTCCACTATCCAGTGAGACAGCCGCTGCTTTGAGAGAGCCCTTCCCTTCTGGCTCCCCCCATAACAGACAAAGAGCTGGTCTGAGGTCCTGAAACACCGTGTTCTGTCGACGTAGGCACGGAGCGCACATACCGGACAGAACAGTGCCAAGGCTGGGTCTGCCTCCTCCAGGGGCAGCACTTGCAGGTTCACCACCTGGTCCCGGAAGGGAGTGGTAGGAACCTTGGGCACATATCCAGGCCGGGGTCTCAAGATAACGTGAGAGTAAGCCGGCCTGAATTCCAGGCACGCTTCGTCAACGGAGAATGTGTGCAGGTCCCCTACCCTCTTGATGGAGGCCAATGCAACCAGGAGCGCTGCCTTCATGGACAGAAACTTAATCTCTACTGAATGCAAAGGCTCAAAGGGAGGCCTCTGCAGAGCACTTAAAACTACTGAGAGGTCCCAAGAGGGCACGAGGGGAGGGCGAGGAGGATTCAGTCTCCTCGCTCCCCTCAGGAACCTGATGACCAGGTCGTGCTTCCCCAAAGACTTACCATCTACTGCTTCATGAGACGCGGCAATGGCCGCGACATAAACTTTAAGGGTGGAGGGCGACAGCCTACGCTCCAACCCTTCCTGCAGGGAGGAAAGCACGACACTGATCTGGCATCTCCAGGGGTCTTCTCCGCGAGAAGAGCACCAGTTGACGAAGAGGTTCCACTTCAACACATAGAGGTGTCTAGTGGACGACGCTCTAGCGGAAGTGATGGTAGCCGCCACCAGAGGTGGCAGAGTACTCAAACCTGCCTCGTCCCATCCAGGAGCCACACGTGTAGCCTCCAGAGCATATCCCGGGAGGAATATGCCGCAGTACGCCTACCGTAGGGAGGACTTAAGAATACACATATGGCCAAAGGGGACTTCATATGGGAAAACACTAGAGTCACCAACCTAAGGGTGGCTAGAAACTTAACTCCAGGAATGGTAGATGGCTTGCCAAGGGAAGACACATGCTCAGAGAGGCTTACAGTGGAGAATACACATGTGACAGTTACCGGGGGGAACCGTACACGCGGAGGCACCTAGCCGGCGTCCAGAGCATATACACTGGCGCCAGCATCAACAGTGCAGGAGGACTCAGGGCTTCGACGGAAGACTCAACTGAGGAATTATCGCACTTATCCAGTCCGAGGAGTGGAATGGCGAGCAAGCAAAGACACCTGAGCGGGTCCAGTACTGGCAGAGGCGAGTACACAAGAGGACACAGGCTCCACTCGAAGATTATAGAATCTCACGAATGTGTTCGGTGTCGTCCAGTCTGCAGCTCTGCAGATGTCTGTTAGCAAGGCACCATGCGCTAAAGCCCAAGAGGAAGCCACACTCCGAGTGGAGTGGGCCGTCACACCAAGGGGGCACGGTCGACCTTGCTGCTGGTAAGCCATAGCAATGGTGTCCACTATCCAGTGAGACAGCCGCTGCTTTGAGAGAGCCCTTCCCTTCTGGCTCCCCCCATAACAGACAAAGAGCTGGTCTGAGGTCCTGAAACACCGCGTTCTGTCGACGTATGCACAGAGCGCACATACCGGACAGGGCAGTGCCAAGGCTGGGTCTGCCTCCTCCAGGGGCAGCGCTTGCAGGTTCACCACCTGGTCCCGGAAGGGAGTGGTAAGAACCTTGGGCACATATCCAGGCCGGGGTCTCAAGATAACGTGAGAGTAAGCCGGCCCGATTTCCAGGCACGCTTCGTCAACGGAGAATGCGTGCAGGTCCCCTACCCTCTTGATGGAGGCCAATGCAACCAGGAGCGCTGCCTTCATGGACAGAAACTTAATCTCTACCGATTGCAAAGGCTCAAAGGGCGGCCTCTGCAGAGCACTTAAAACTACTGAGAGGTCCCAAGAGGGCACGAGGGGAGGGCGAGGAGGATTCAGTCTCCTCGTTCCCCTCAGGAACCTGATGACCAGGTCGTGCTTCCCCAAAGACTTACCATCTACTGCTTCATGAGACGCGGCAATGGCCGCGACATAAACTTTAAGGGTGGAGGGCGACAGCCTATGCTCCAACCCTTCCTGCAGGAAGGAAAGCACGACACTGATTGGGCATCTCCAGAGGTCTTCTCCGCGAGAAGAGCACCAGTTGACGAAGAAGTTCCACTTCAACACATAGAGGTGTCTAGTGGACGACGCTCTAGCGGAAGTGATGGTAGCCGCCACCGCAGGTGGCAGAGTACTCAAACCTGCCTCGTCCCATCCAGGAGCCACACGTGTAGCCTCCAGAGCATATCCCGGGAGGAATATGCCGCAGTACGCCTACCGTAGGGAGGACTTAAGAATACACATATGGCCAAAGGCGACTTCATATGGGAAAACACTGGAGTCACCCACCTAAGGGTGGCTAGAAACTTAACTCCAGGAATGGTAGATGGCTTGCCAAGGGAAGACACATGCTCAGAGAGGCTTACAGTGGAGAATACACATGTGACAGTTACCGGGGGGAACCGTACACACGGAGGCACCTAGCCGGCGTCCAGAGCATACACACTGGCGCCAGCATCAACAGTGCAGGAGGACTCAGGGCTTCAACGGAAGACTCAACTGAGGAATTATCGCACTTATCCAGTCCGAGGAGTGGAATGGCGAGCAAGCAAAGACACCTGAGCGGGTCCAGTACTGGCAGAGGCGAGTACACGAGAGGACACAGGCTCCCCTCGAAGATTATAGAATCTTGCGAATGTGTTCGGTGTCGCCCAGACTGCAGCTCTGCAGATGTCTGTTAGCGAGGCGCCATGCGCTAAAGCCCAAGAGGAAGCCACACTCCGAGTGGAGTGGGCCGTCACACCAAGGGGGCACGGTCGACCTTGCTGCTGGTAAGCCAAAGCAATGGTGTCCACTATCCAGTGAGACAGCAGCTGCTTTGAGAGAGCCCTTCCCTTCTGGCTCCCCCCATAACAGACAAAGAGCTGGTCTGAGGTCCTGAAACACCGTGTTCTGTCGACGTAGGCACGGAGCGCACATACCGGACAGAACAGTGCCAAGGCTGGGTCTGCCTCCTCCAGGGGCAGCACTTGCAGGTTCACCACCTGGTCCCGGAAGGGAGTGGTAGGAACCTTGGGCACATATCCAGGCCGGGGTCTCAAGATAACGTGAGAGTAAGCCGGCCTGAATTCCAGGCACGCTTCGTCAACGGAGAATGTGTGCAGGTCCCCTACCCTCTTGATGGAGGCCAATGCAACCAGGAGCGCTGCCTTCATGGACAGAAGCTTAATCTCTACTGAATGCAAAGGCTCAAAGAGAGGCCTCTGCAGAGCACTTAAACTACTGAGAGGTCCCAAGAGGGCACGAGGGGAGGGCAAGGAGGATTCAGTCTCCTCGCTCCCCTCAGGAACCTGATGACCAGGTCGTGCTTCCCCAAAGACTTACCATCTACTGCTTCATGAGACGCGGCAATGGCCGCGACATAAACTTTAAGGGTGGAGGGCAACAGCCTACGCTCCAACCCTTCCTGCAGGGAGGAAAGCACGACACTGATCTGGCATCTCCAGGGGTCTTCTCCGCGAGAAGAGCACCAGTTGACAAAGAGGTTCCACTTCAACACATAGAGGTGTCTAGTGGACGACGCTCTAGCGGAAGTGATGGTAGCCGCCACCAGAGGTGGCAGAGTACTCAAACCTGCCTCGTCCCATCCAGGAGCCACACGTGTAGCCTCCAGAGCATATCCCGGGAGGAATATGCCGCAGTACGCCTACCGTAGGGAGGACTTAAGAATACACATATGGCCAAAGGGGACTTCATATGGGAAAACACTAGAGTCACCAACCTAAGGGTGGCTAGAAACTTAACTCCAGTAATGGTAGATGGCTTGCCAAGGGAAGACACATGCTCAGAGAGGCTTACAGTGGAGAATACACATGTGACAGTTACCGGGGGGAACCGTACACGCGGAGGCACCTAGCCGGCGTCCAGAGCATATACACTGGCGCCAGCATCAACAGTGCAGGAGGACTCAGGGCTTCGACGGAAGACTCAACTGAGGAATTATCGCACTTATCCAGTCCGAGGAGTGGAATGGCGAGCAAGCAAAGACACCTGAGCGGGTCCAGTACTGGCAGAGGCGAGTACACAAGAGGACACAGGCTCCACTCGAAGATTATAGAATCTCACGAATGTGTTTGGTGTCGTCCAGTCTGCAGCTCTGCAGATGTCTGTTAGCAAGGCACCATGCGCTAAAGCCCAAGAGGAAGCCACACTCCGAGTGGAGTGGGCCGTCACACCAAGGGGGCACGGTCGACCTTGCTGCTGGTAAGCCATAGCAATGGTGTCCACTATCCAGTGAGACAGCCGCTGCTTTGAGAGAGCCCTTCCCTTCTGGCTCCCCCCATAACAGACAAAGAGCTGGTCTGAGGTCCTGAAACACCGCGTTCTGTCGACGTATGCACAGAACGCACATACCGGACAGGGCAGTGCCAAGGCTGGGTCTGCCTCCTCCAGGGGCAGCGCTTGCAGGTTCACCACCTGGTCCCGGAAGGGAGTGGTAGGAACCTTGGGCACATATCCAGGCCGGGGTCTCAAGATAACGTGTGAGTAAGCCAGCCCGATTTCCAGGCACGCGTCGTCAACGGAGAATGCGTGCAGGTCCCCTGCCCTCTTGATGGAGGCCAATGCAACCAGGAGCGCTGCCCTCATGGACAGAAACTTAATCTCTACCGATTGCAAAGCCTCAAAGGGAGGCCTCTGCAGAGCACTTAAAACTACTGAGAGGTCCCAAGAGGGCACGAGGGGAGGGCGAGGAGGATTCAGTCTCCTCGTTCCCCTCAGGAACCTGATGACCAGGTCGTGCTTCCCCAAAGACTTACCATCTACTGCTTCATGAGACGCGGCAATGGCCGCGACATAAACTTTAAGGGTGGAGGGCGACAGCCTACGCTCCAACCCTTCCTGCAGGAAGGAAAGCACGACACTGATCGGGCATCTCCAGGGGTCTTCTCCGCGAGAAGAGCACCAGTTGACGAAGAAGTTCCACTTCAACACATAGAGGTGTCTAGTGGACGACACTCTAGCGGAAGTGATGGTAGCTGCCACCGCAGGTGGCAGAGTACTCAAACCTGCCTCGTCCCATCCAGGAGCCACACATGTAGCCTCCACGCCTACCGTAGGGAGGACTTAAGAATACACATATGGCCAAAGGGGACTTCATATGGGAAAACACTGGAGTCACCAACCTTAGGGTGGCTAGAAACGTAACTCCAGGAATGGTAGATGGCTTGCCAAGGGAAGACACATGCTCAGAGAGGCTTACAGTGGAGAATACACATGTGACAGTTACCGGGGGGAACCGTACACACGGAGGCACCTAGCCGGCGTCCAGAGCATATACACTGGCGCCATCATCAACAGTGCAGGAGGACTCAGGGCTTCGACGGAAGACTCAACTGAGGAATTATCGCACTTATCCAGTCCGAGGAGTGGAATGGCGAGCAAGCAAAGAAACCTGAGCGGGTCCAGTACTGGCAGAGGCGAGTACACAAGAGGACACAGGCTCCACTCGAAGATTATAGAATCTCACGAATGTGTTCGGTGTCGTCCAGTCTGCAGCTCTGCAGATGTCTGTTAGCAAGGCACCATGCGCTAAAGCCCAAGAGGAAGCCACACTCCGAGTGGAGTGGGCCGTCACACCAAGGGGGCACGGTCGACCTTGCTGCTGGTAAGCCATAGCAATGGTGTCCACTATCCAGTGAGACAGCCGCTGCTTTGAGAGAGCCCTTCCCTTCTGGCTCCCCCCATAACAGACAAAGAGCTGGTCTGAGGTCCTGAAACACTGCGTTCTGTCGACGTATGCACGGAGCGCACATACCGGACAGGGCAGTGCCAAGGCTGGGTCTGCCTCCTCCAGGGGCAGCGCTTGCAGGTTCACCACCTGGTCCCGGAAGGGAGTGGTAGGAACCTTGGGCACATATCCAGGCCGGGGTCTCAAGATAACATGTGAGTAAGCCGGCCCGAATTCCAGGCACGCTTCGTCAACGGAGAATGCGTGCAGGTCCCCTGCCCTCTTGATGGAGGCCAATGCAACCAGGAGCGCTGCCTTCATGGACAGAAATTTAATCTCTACCGATTGCAAAGGCTCAAAGGGAGGCCTCTGCAGAGCACTTAAAACTACTGAGAAGTCCCAAGAGGGCACGAGGGGAGGGCGAGGAGGATTCAGTCTCCTCGTTCCCCTCAGGAACCTGATGACCAAGTCGTGCTTCCCCAAAGACTTACCATCTACTGCTTCATGAGACGCGGCAATGGCCGCGACATAAACTTTAAGGGTGGAGGGCGACAGCCTACGCTCCAAATCTTCCTGCAGGAAGGAAAGCACGACACTGATCGGGCATCTCCAGGGGTCTTCTCCGCGAGAAGAGCACCAGTTGACGAAGAAGTTCCACTTCAACACATAGAGGTGTCTAGTGGACGACGCTCTAGCGGAAGTGATGGTAGCCGCCACCGCAGGTGGCAGAGTACTCAAACCTGCCTCGTCCCATCCAGTAGCCACACGTTCAGCCTCCAGAGCATATCCCGGGAGGAATATGCCGCAGTACGCCTACCGTAGGGAGGACTTAAGAATACACATATGGCCAAAGGGGACTTCATATGGGAAAACACTGGAGTCACCCACCTAAGGGTGGCTAGAAACTTAACTCCAGGAATGGTAGATGGCTTGCCAAGGGAAGACACATGCTCAGAGAGGCTTACAGTGGAGAATACACATGTGACAGTTACCGGGGGGAACCGTACACACGGAGGCACCTAGCCGGCGACCAGAGCATACACACTGGCGCCAGCATCAACAGTGCAGGAGGACTCAGGGCTTCAACGGAAGACTCAACTGAGGAATTATCGCACTTATCCAGTCCGAGGAGTGGAATGGCGAGCAAGCAAAGACACCTGAGCGGGTCCAGTACTGGCAGAGGCGAGTACACGAGAGGACACAGGCTCCCCTCGAAGATTATAGAATCTTGCGAATGTGTTCGGTGTCGCCCAGACTGCAGCTCTGCAGATGTCTGTTAGCGAGGCGCCATGCGCTAAAGCCCAAGAGGAAGCCACACTCCGAGTGGAGTGGGCCGTCACACCAAGGGGGCACGGTCGACCTTGCTGCTGGTAAGCCAAAGCAATGGTGTCCACTATCCAGTGAGACAGCAGCTGCTTTGAGAGAGCCCTTCCCTTCTGGCTCCCCCCATAACAGACAAAGAGCTGGTCTGAGGTCCTGAAACACCGTGTTCTGTCGACGTAGGCACGGAGCGCACATACCGGACAGAACAGTGCCAAGGCTGGGTCTGCCTCCTCCAGGGGCAGCGCTTGCAGGTTCACCACCTGGTCCCGGAAGGGAGTGGTAGGAACCTTGGGCACATATCCAGGCCGGGGTCTCAAGATAACGTGAGAGTAAGCCGGCCTGAATTCCAGGCACGCTTCGTCAACGGAGAATGCGTGCAGGTCCCCTACCCTCTTGATGGAGGCCAATGCAACCAGGAGCGCTGCCTTCATGGACAGAAACTTAATCTCTACTGATTGCAAAGGCTCAAAGGGAGGCCTCTGCAGAGCACTTAAACTACTGAGAGGTCCCAAGAGGGCACGAGGGGAGGGCGAGGAGGATTCAGTCTCCTCGCTCCCCTCAGGAACCTGATGACCAGGTCGTGCTTCCCCAAAGACTTACCATCTACTGCTTCATGAGACGCTGCAATGGCCGCGACATAAACTTTAAGGGTGGAGGGCGACAGCCTACGCTCCAACCCTTCCTGCAGGGAGGAAAGCACGACACTGATCTGGCATCTCCAGGGGTCTTCTCCGCGAGAAGAGCACCAGTTGACGAAGTGGTTCCACTTCAACACATAGAGGTGTCTAGTGGACGACGCTCTAGCGGAAGTGATGGTAGCCGCCACCACAGGTGGCAGAGTACTCAAACCTGCCTCGTCCCATCCAGGAGCCACACGTTCAGCCTCCAGAGCATATCCCGGGAGGAATATGCCGCAGTACGCCTACCGTAGGGAGGACTTAAGAATACACATATGGCCAAAGGGGACTTCATATGGGAAAACACTGGAGTCACCAACCTAAGGGTGGCTAGAAATTTAACTCCAGGAATGGTAGATGGCTTGCCAAGGGAAGACACATGCTCAGAGAGGCTTACAGTGGAGAATACACATGTGACAGGTACCGGGGGGAACCGTACACGCGGAGGCACCTAGCCGGCGTCCAGAGCATATACACTGGCGCCAGCATCAACAGTGCAGGAGGACTCAGGGCTTCGACGGAAGACTCAACTGAGGAATTATCGCACTTATCCAGTCCGAGGAGTGGAATGGCGAGCAAGCAAAGACACCTGAGCGGGTCCAGTACTGGCAGAGGCGAGTACACAAGAGGACACAGGCTCCACTCAAAGATTATAGAATCTCACGAATGTGTTCGGTGTCGTCCAGTCTGCAGCTCTGCAGATGTCTGTTAGCAAGGCACCATGCGCTAAAGCCCAAGAGGAAGCCACACTCCGAGTGGAGTGGGCCGTCACACCAAGGGGGCACGGTCGACCTTGCTGCTGGTAAGCCAAAGCAATGGTGTCCACTATCCAGTGAGACAGCCGCTGCTTTGAGAGAGCCCTTCCCTTCTGGCTCCCCCCATAACAGACAAAGAGCTGGTCTGAGGTCCTGAAACACCGCGTTCTGTCGACGTAGGCACGGAGCGCACATACCGGACAGAGCAATGCCAAGGCTGGGTCTGCCTCCTCCAGGGGCAGCGCTTGCAGGTTCACCACCTGGTCCCGGAAGGGAGTGGTAGGAACCTTGGGCACATATCCAGGCCGGGGTCTCAAGATAACGTGAGAGTAAGCCGTCCCGATTTCCAGGCACGCTTCGTCAACGGAGAATGCGTGCAGGTCCCCTACCCTTTTGATGGAGGCCAATGCAACCAGGAGCGCTGCCTTCATGGACAGAAACTTAATCTCTACCGATTGCAAAGGCTCAAAGGGCGGCCTCTGCAGAGCACTTAAAACTACTGAGAGGTCCCAAGAGGGCACGAGGGGAGGGCGAGGAGGATTCAGTCTCCTCGTTCCCCTCAGGAACCTGATGACCAGGTCGTGCTTCCCCAAAGACTTACCATCTACTGCTTCATGAGACGCGGCAATGGCCGCGACATAAACTTTAAGGGTGGAGGGCGACAGCCTACGCTCCAACCCTTCCTGCAGGGAGGAAAGAACGACACTGATCTGGCATCTCCAGGGGTCTTCTCCGCGAGAAGAGCACCAGTTGACAAAGAGGTTCCACTTCAACACATAGAGGTGTCTAGTGGACGACGCTCTAGCGGAAGTGATGGTAGCCGCCACCAGAGGTGGCAGAGTACTCAAACCTGCCTCGTCCCATCCAGGAGCCACACGTGTAGCCTCCAGAGCATATCCCGGGAGGAATATGCCGCAGTACGCCTACCGTAGGGAGGACTTAAGAATACACATATGGCCAAAGGGGACTTCATATGGGAAAACACTAGAGTCACCAACCTAAGGGTGGCTAGAAACTTAACTCCAGGAATGGTAGATGGCTTGCCAAGGGAAGACACATGCTCAGAGAGGCTTACAGTGGAGAATACACATGTGACAGTTACCGGGGGGAACCGTACACGCGGAGGCACCTAGCCGGCGTCCAGAGCATACACACTGGCGCCAGCATCAACAGTGCAGGAGGACTCAGGGCTTCGACGGAAGACTCAACTGAGGAATTATCGCACTTATCCAGTCCGAGGAGTGGAATGGCGAGCAAGCAAAGACACCTGAGCGGGTCCAGTACTGGCAGAGGCGAGTACACAAGAGGACACAGGCTCCACTCGAAGATTATAGAATCTCACGAATGTGTTCGGTGTCGTCCAGTCTGCAGCTCTGCAGATGTCTGTTAGCAAGGCACCATGCGCTAAAGCCCAAGAGGAAGCCACACTCCGAGTGGAGTGGGCCGTCACACCAAGGGGGCACGGTCGACCTTGCTGCTGGTAAGCCATAGCAATGGTGTCCACTATCCAGTGAGACAGCCGCTGCTTTGAGAGAGCCCTTCCCTTCTGGCTCCCCCCATAACAGACAAAGAGCTGGTCTGAGGTCCTGAAACACCGCGTTCTGTCGACGTATGCACAGAGCGCACATACCGGACAGGGCAGTGCCAAGGCTGGGTCTGCCTCCTCCAGGGGCAGCGCTTGCAGGTTCACCACCTGTTCCCGGAAGGGAGTGGTAAGAACCTTGGGCACATATCCAGGCCGGGGTCTCAAGATAACGTGAGAGTAAGCCGGCCCGATTTCCAGGCACGCTTCGTCAACGGAGAATGTGTGCAGGTCCCCTACCCTCTTGATGGAGGCCAATGCAACCAGGAGCGCTGCCTTCATGGACAGAAACTTAATCTCTACCGATTGCAAAGGCTCAAAGGGAGGCCTCTGCAGAGCACTTAAAACTACTGAGAGGTCCCAAGAGGGCACGAGGGGAGGGCGAGGAGGATTCAGTCTCCTCGCTCCCCTCAGGAACCTGATGACCAGGTCGTGCTTCCCCAAAGACTTACCATCTACTGCTTCATGAGACGCGGCAATGGCCACGACATAAACTTTAAGGGTGGAGGGCGATAGCCTACGCTCCAACCCTTCCTGCAGGGAGGAAAGCACGACACTGATCTGGCATCTCCAGGGGTCTTCTCCGCGAGAAGAGCACCAGTTGACGAAGTGGTTCCACTTCAACACATAGAGGTCTCTAGTGGACGACGCTCTAGCGGAAGTGATGGTAGCCGCCACCACAGGTGGCAGAGTACTCAAACCTGCCTCGTCCCATCCAGGAGCCACACGTGTAGCCTCCAGAGCATATCCCGGGAGGAATATGCCGCAGTACGCCTACCGTAGGGAGGACTTAAGAATACACATATGGCCAAAGGGGACTTCATATGGGAAAACACTGGAGTCACCAACCTAAGGGTGGCTAGAAATTTAACTCCAGGAATGGTAGATGGCTTGCCAAGGGAAGACACATGCTCAGAGAGGCTTACAGTGGAGAATACACATGTGACAGGTACCGGGGGGAACCGTACACGCGGAGGCACCTAGTCGGCGTCCAGAGCATATACACTGGCGCCAGCATCAACAGTGCAGGAGGACTCAGGGCTTCGACGGAAGACTCAACTGAGGAATTATCGCACTTATCCAGTCCGAGGAGTGGAATGGCGAGCAAGCAAAGACACCTGAGCGGGTCCAGTACTGGCAGAGGCGAGTACACAAGAGGACACAGGCTCCACTCGAAGATTATAGAATCTCACGAATGTGTTCGGTGTCGTCCAGTCTGCAGCTCTGCAGATGTCTGTTAGCAAGGCACCATGCGCTAAAGCCCAAGAGGAAGCCACACTCCGAGTGGAGTGGGCCGTCACACCAAGGGGGCACGGTCGACCTTTCTGCTGGTAAGCCAAAGCAATGGTGTCCACTATCCAGTGAGACAGCCGCTGCTTTGAGAGAGCCCTTCCCTTCTGGCTCCCCCCATAACAGACAAAGAGCTGGTCTGAGGTCCTGAAACACCGCGTTCTGTCGACGTAGGCACGGAGCGCACATACCGGACAGAGCAGTGCCAAGGCTGGGTCTGCCTCCTCCAGGGGCAGCGCTTGCAGGTTCACCACCTGGTCCCGGAAGGGAGTGGTAGGAACCTTGGGCACATATCCAGGCCGGGGTCTCAAGATAACGTGAGAGTAAGCCGGCCCGATTTCCAGGCACGCTTCGTCAACGGAGAATGCGTGCAGGTCCCCTACCCTCTTGATGGAGGCCAACGCAACCAGGAGCGCTGCCTTCATGGACAGAAACTTAATCTCTACCGATTGCAAAGGCTCAAAGGGAGGCCTCTGCAGAGCACTTAAAACTACTGAGAGGTCCCAAGAGGGCACGAGGGGAGGACGAGGAGGATTCATTCTCCTCGCTCCCCTCAGGAACCTGATGACCAGGTCGTGCTTCCCCAAAGACTTACCATCTACTGCTTCATGAGACGCGGCAATGGCCGCGACATAAACTTTAAGGGTGGAGGGCGACAGCCTACGCTCCAACCCTTCCTGCAGGAAGGAAAGCACGACACTGATCGGGCATCTCCAGGGGTCTTCTCCGCGAGAAGAGCACCAGTTGACGAAGAAGTTCCACTTCAACACATAGAGGTGTCTAGTGGACGACGCTCTAGCGGAAGTGATGGTAGCTGCCACCGCAGGTGGCAGAGTACTCAAACCTGCCTCGTCCCATCCAGGAGCCACACATGTAGCCTCCAGAGCATATCCCGGGAGGAATATGCCGCAGTACGCCTACCGTAGGGAGGACTTAAGAATACACATATGGCCAAAGGGGACTTCATATGGGAAAACACTGGAGTCACCAACCTTAGGGTGGCTAGAAACGTAACTCCAGGAATGGTAGATGGCTTGTCAAGGGAAGACACATGCTCAGAGAGGCTTACAGTGGAGAATACACATGTGACAGTTACCGGGGGGAACCGTACACACGGAGGCACCTAGCCGGCGTCCAGAGCATATACACTGGCGCCATCATCAACAGTGCAGGAGGACTCAGGGCTTCGACGGAAGACTCAACTGAGGAATTATCGCACTTATCCAGTCCGAGGAGTGGAATGGCGAGCAAGCAAAGACACCTGAGCGGGTCCAGTACTGGCAGAGGCGAGTACACAAGAGGACACAGGCTCCACTCGAAGATTATAGAATCTCACGAATGTGTTCGGTGTCGTCCAGTCTGCAGCTCTGCAGATGTCTGTTAGCAAGGCACCATGCGCTAAAGCCCAAGAGGAAGCCACACTCCGAGTGGAGTGGGCCGTCACACCAAGGGGGCACGGTCGACCTTGCTGCTGGTAAGCCATAGCAAAGGTGTCCACTATCCAGTGAGACAGCCGCTGCTTTGAGAGAGCCCTTCCCTTCTGGCTCCCCCCATAACAGACAAAGAGCTGGTCTGAGGTCCTGAAACACTGCGTTCTGTCGACGTATGCACGGAGCGCACATACCGGACAGGGCAGTGCCAAGGCTGGGTCTGCCTCCTCCAGGGGCAGCGCTTGCAGGTTCACCACCTGGTCCCGGAAGGGAGTGGTAGGAACCTTGGGCACATATCCAGGCCGGGGTCTCAAGATAACATGTGAGTAAGCCGGCCCGAATTCCAGGCACGCTTCGTCAACGGAGAATGCGTGCAGGTCCCCTGCCCTCTTGATGGAGGCCAATGCAACCAGGAGCGCTGCCTTCATGGACAGAAACTTAATCTCTACCGATTGCAAAGGCTCAAAGGGAGGCCTCTGCAGAGCACTTAAAACTACTGAGAAGTCCCAAGAGGGAATGAGGGGAGGGCGAGGAGGATTCAGTCTCCTCGTTCCCCTCAGGAACCTGATGACCAAGTCGTGCTTCCCCAAAGACTTACCATCTACTGCTTCATGAGACGCGGCAATGGCCGCGACATAAACTTTAAGGGTGGAGGGCGACAGCCTACGCTCCAACCCTTCCTGCAGGAAGGAAAGCACGACACTGATCGGGCATCTCCAGGGGTCTTCTCCGCGAGAAGAGCACCAGTTGACGAAGAAGTTCCACTTCAACACATAGAGGTGTCTAGTGGACGACGCTCTAGCGGAAGTGATGGTAGCCGCCACCGCAGGTGGCAGAGTACTCAAACCTGCCTCGTCCCATCCAGGAGCAACACGTTCAGCCTC
This sequence comes from Cyprinella venusta, assembly GCA_038021265.1. Lineage (NCBI taxonomy): Eukaryota > Metazoa > Chordata > Actinopteri > Cypriniformes > Leuciscidae > Cyprinella > Cyprinella venusta. Next base: position 22,783,335 of record CM075873.1, on the reverse strand, counting down.
CAGAGCATATCCCGGGAGGAATATGCCGCAGTACGCCTACCGTAGGGAGGACTTAAGAATACACATATGGCCAAAGGGGACTTCATATGGGAAAACACTGGAGTCACCCACCTAAGGGTGGCTAGAAACTTAACTCCAGGAATGGTAGATGGCTTGCCAAGGGAAGACACATGCTCAGAGAGGCTTACAGTGGAGAATACACATGTGACAGTTACCGGGGGGAACCGTACACACGGAGGCACCTAGCCGGCGTCCAGAGCATACACACTGGCGCCAGCATCAACAGTGCAGGAGGACTCAGGGCTTCAACGGAAGACTCAACTGAGGAATTATCGCACTTATCCAGTCCGAGGAGTGGAATGGCGAGCAAGCAAAGACACCTGAGCGGGTCCAGTACTGGCAGAGGCGAGTACACGAGAGGACACAGGCTCCCCTCGAAGATTATAGAATCTTGCGAATGTGTTCGGTGTCGCCCAGACTGCAGCTCTGCAGATGTCTGTTAGCGAGGCGCCATGCGCTAAAGCCCAAGAGGAAGCCACACTCCGAGTGGAGTGGGCCGTCACACCAAGGGGGCATGGTCGACCTTGCTGCTGGTAAGCCAAAGCAATGGTGTCCACTATCCAGTGAGACAGCAGCTGCTTTGAGAGAGCCCTTCCCTTCTGGCTCCCCCCATAACAGACAAAGAGCTGGTCTGAGGTCCTGAAACACCGTGTTCTGTCGACGTAGGCACGGAGCGCACATACCGGACAGAACAGTGCCAAGGCTGGGTCTGCCCCCTCCAGGGGCAGCGCTTGCAGGTTCACCACCTGGTCCCGGAAGGGAGTGGTAGGAACCTTGGGCACATATCCAGGCCGGGGTCTCAAGATAACGTGAGAGTAAGCCGGCCTGAATTCCAGGCACGCTTCGTCAACGGAGAATGCGTGCAGGTCCCCTACCCTCTTGATGGAGGCCAATGCAACCAGGAGCGCTGCCTTCATGGAAAGAAACTTAATCTCTACTGATTGCAAAGGCTCAAAGGGAGGCCTCTGCAGAGCACTTAAACTACTGAGAGGTCCCAAGAGGGCACGAGGGGAGGGCGAGGAGGATTCAGTCTCCTCGCTCCCCTCAGGAACCTGATGACCAGGTCGTGCTTCCCCAAAGACTTACCATCTACTGCTTCATGAGACGCGGCAATGGCCGCGACATAAACTTTAAGGGTGGAGGGCGACAGCCTACGTTCCAACCCTTCCTGCAGGGAGGAAAGCACGACACTGATCTGGCATCTCCAGGGGTCTTCTCCGCGAGAAGAGCACCAGTTGACGAAGTGGTTCCACTTCAACACATAGAGGTGTCTAGTGGACGACGCTCTAGCGGAAGTGATGGTAGCCGCCACCACAGGTGGCAGAGTACTCAAACCTGCCTCGTCCCATCCAGGAGCCACACGTGTAGCCTCCAGAGCATATCCCGGGAGGAATATGCCGCAGTACGCCTACCGTAGGGAGGACTTAAGAATACACATATGGCCAAAGGGGACTTCATATGGGAAAACACTGGAGTCACCAACCTAAGGGTGGCTAGAAATTTAACTCCAGGAATGGTAGATGGCTTGCCAAGGGAAGACACATGCTCAGAGAGGCTTACAGTGGAGAATACACATGTGACAGGTACCGGGGGGAACCGTACACGCGGAGGCACCTAGCCGGCGTCCAGAGCATACACACTGGCGCCAGCATCAACAGTGCAGGAGGACTCAGGGCTTCAACGGAAGACTCAACTGAGGAATTATCGCACTTATCCAGTCCGAGGAGTGGAATGGCGAGCAAGCAAAGACACCTGAGCGGGTCCAGTACTGGCAGAGGCGAGTACACGAGAGGACACAGGCTCCCCTCGAAGATTATAGAATCTTGCGAATGTGTTCGGTGTCGCCCAGACTGCAGCTCTGCAGATGTCTGTTAGCGAGGCGCCATGCGCTAAAGCCCAAGAGGAAGCCACACTCCGAGTGGAGTGGGCCGTCACACCAAGGGGGCACGGTCGACCTTGCTGCTGGTAAGCCAAAGCAATGGTGTCCACTATCCAGTGAGACAGCAGCTGCTTTGAGAGAGCCCTTCCCTTCTGGCTCCCCCCATAACAGACAAAGAGCTGGTCTGAGGTCCTGAAACACCGTGTTCTGTCGACGTAGGCACGGAGCGCACATACCGGACAGAACAGTGCCAAGGCTGGGTCTGCCTCCTCCAGGGGCAGCGCTTGCAGGTTCACCACCTGGTCCCGGAAGGGAGTGGTAGGAACCTTGGGCACATATCCAGGCCGGGGTCTCAAGATAACGTGAGAGTAAGCCGGCCTGAATTCCAGGCACGCTTCGTCAACGGAGAATGCGTGCAGGTCCCCTACCCTCTTGATGGAGGCCAATGCAACCAGGAGCGCTGCCTTCATGGACAGAAACTTAATCTCTACTGATTGCAAAGGCTCAAAGGGAGGCCTCTGCAGAGCACTTAAACTACTGAGAGGTCCCAAGAGGGCACGAGGGGAGGGCGAGGAGGATTCAGTCTCCTCGCTCCCCTCAGGAACCTGATGACCAGGTCGTGCTTCCCCAAAGACTTACCATCTACTGCTTCATGAGACGCGGCAATGGCCGCGACATAAACTTTAAGGGTGGAGGGCGACAGCCTACGTTCCAACCCTTCCTGCAGGGAGGAAAGCACGACACTGATCTGGCATCTCCAGGGGTCTTCTCCGCGAGAAGAGCACCAGTTGACGAAGTGGTTCCACTTCAACACATAGAGGTGTCTAGTGGACGACGCTCTAGCGGAAGTGATGGTAGCCGCCACCACAGGTGGCAGAGTACTCAAACCTGCCTCGTCCCATCCAGGAGCCACACGTGTAGCCTCCAGAGCATATCCCGGGAGGAATATGCCGCAGTACGCCTACCGTAGGGAGGACTTAAGAATACACATATGGCCAAAGGGGACTTCATATGGGAAAACACTGGAGTCACCAACCTAAGGGTGGCTAGAAATTTAACTCCAGGAATGGTAGATGGCTTGCCAAGGGAAGACACATGCTCAGAGAGGCTTGCAGTGGAGAATACACATGTGACAGGTACCGGGGGGAACCGTACACGCGGAGGCACCTAGCCGGCGTCCAGAGCATATACACTGGCGCCAGCATCAACAGTGCAGGAGGACTCAGGGCTTCGACGGAAGACTCAACTGAGGAATTATCGCACTTATCCAGTCCGAGGAGTGGAATGGCGAGCAAGCAAAGACACCTGAGCGGGTCCAGTACTGGCAGAGGCGAGTACACAAGAGGACACAGGCTCCACTCGAAGATTATAGAATCTCACGAATGTGTTCGATGTCGTCCAGTCTGCAGCTCTGCAGATGTCTGTTAGCAAGGCACCATGCGCTAAAGCCCAAGAGGAAGCCACACTCCGAGTGGAGTGGGCCGTCACACCAAGGGGGCACGGTCCACCTTGCTGCTGGTAAGCCAAAGCAATGGTGTCCACTATCCAGTGAGACAGCCGCTGCTTTGAGAGAGCCCTTCCCTTCTGGCTCCCCCCATAACAGACAAAGAGCTGGTCTGAGGTCCTGAAACACCGCGTTCTGTCGACGTAGGCACGGAGCGCACATACCGGACAGAGCAGTGCCAAGGCTGGGTCTGCCTCCTCCAGGGGCAGCGCTTGCAGGTTCACCACCTGGTCCCGGAAGGGAGTGGTAGGAACCTTGGGCACATATCCAGGCCGGGGTCTCAAGATAACGTGAGAGTAAGCCGGCCCGATTTCCAGGCACGCTTCGTCAACGGAGAATGCGTGCAGGTCCCCTACCCTCTTGATGGAGGCCAATGCAACCAGGAGCGCTGCCTTCATGGACAGAAACTTAATCTCTACCGATTGCAAAGGCTCAAAGGGAGGCCTCTGCAGAGCACTTAAAACTACTGAGAGGTCCCAAGAGGGCACGAGGGGAGGGCGAGGAGGATTCAGTCTCCTCGTTCCCCTCAGGAACCTGATGACCAGGTCGTGCTTCCCCAAAGACTTACCATCTACTGCTTCAGGAGACGCGGTAATGGCCGCGACATAAACTTTAAGGGTGGAGGGCGACAGCCTATGCTCCAACCCTTCCTGCAGGAAGGAAAGCACGACACTGATCGGGCATCTCCAGAGGTCTTCTCCGCGAGAAGAGCACCAGTTGACGAAGAAGTTCCACTTCAACACATAGAGGTGTCTAGTGGACGACGCTCTAGCGGAAGTGATGGTAGCCGCCACCGCAGGTGGCAGAGTACTCAAACCTGCCTCGTCCCATCCAGGAGCCACACGTGTAGCCTCCAGAGCATATCCCGGGAGGAATATGCCGCAGTACGCCTACCGTAGGGAGGACTTAAGAATACACATATGGCCAAAGGCGACTTCATATGGGAAAACACTGGAGTCACCCACCTAAGGGTGGCTAGAAACTTAACTCCAGGAATGGTAGATGGCTTGCCAAGGGAAGACACATGCTCAGAGAGGCTTACAGTGGAGAATACACATGTGACAGTTACCGGGGGGAACCGTACACACGGAGGCACCTAGCCGGCGTCCAGAGCATACACACTGGCGCCAGCATCAACAGTGCAGGAGGACTCAGGGCTTCAACGGAAGACTCAACTGAGGAATTATCGCACTTATCCAGTCCGAGGAGTGGAATGGCGAGCAAGCAAAGACACCTGAGCGGGTCCAGTACTGGCAGAGGCGAGTACACGAGAGGACACAGGCTCCCCTCGAAGATTATAGAATCTTGCGAATGTGTTCGGTGTCGCCCAGACTGCAGCTCTGCAGATGTCTGTTAGTGAGGCGCCATGCGCTAAAGCCCAAGAGGAAGCCACACTCCGAGTGGAGTGGGCCGTCACACCAAGGGGGCACGGTCGACCTTGCTGCTGGTAAGCCAAAGCAATGGTGTCCACTATCCAGTGAGACAGCCGCTGCTTTGAGAGAGCCCTTCCCTTCTGGCTCCCCCCATAACAGACAAAGAGCTGGTCTGAGGTCCTGAAACACCGTGTTCTGTCGACGTAGGCACGGAGCGCACATACCGGACAGAACAGTGCCAAGGCTGGGTCTGCCTCCTCCAGGGGCAGCACTTGCAGGTTCACCACCTGGTCCCGGAAGGGAGTGGTAGGAACCTTGGGCACATATCCAGGCCGGGGTCTCAAGATAACGTGAGAGTAAGCCGGCCTGAATTCCAGGCACGCTTCGTCAACGGAGAATGTGTGCAGGTCCCCTACCCTCTTGATGGAGGCCAATGCAACCAGGAGCGCTGCCTTCATGGACAGAAACTTAATCTCTACTGAATGCAAAGGCTCAAAGGGAGGCCTCTGCAGAGCACTTAAACTACTGAGAGGTCCCAAGAGGGCACGAGGGGAGGGCGAGGAGGATTCAGTCTCCTCGCTCCCCTCAGGAACCTGATGACCAGGTCGTGCTTCCCCAAAGACTTACCATCTACTGCTTCATGAGACGCGGCAATGGCCGCGACATAAACTTTAAGGGTGGAGGGCGACAGCCTACGCTCCAACCCTTCCTGCAGGGAGGAAAGCACGACACTGATCTGGCATCTCCAGGGGTCTTCTCCGCGAGAAGAGCACCAGTTGACGAAGAGGTTCCACTTCAACACATAGAGGTGTCTAGTGGACGACGCTCTAGCGGAAGTGATGGTAGCCGCCACCAGAGGTGGCAGAGTACTCAAACCTGCCTCGTCCCATCCAGGAGCCACACGTGTAGCCTCCAGAGCATATCCCGGGAGGAATATGCCGCAGTACGCCTACCGTAGGGAGGACTTAAGAATACACATATGGCCAAAGGGGACTTCATATGGGAAAACACTGGAGTCACCAACCTAAGGGTGGCTAGAAACTTAACTCCAGGAATGGTAGATGGCTTGCCAAGGGAAGACACATGCTCAGAGAGGCTTACAGTGGAGAATACACATGTGACAGTTACCGGGGGGAACCGTACACGCGGAGGCACCTAGCCGGCGTCCAGAGCATATACACTGGCGCCAGCATCAACAGTGCAGGAGGACTCAGGGCTTCGACGGAAGACTCAACTGAGGAATTATCGCACTTATCCAGTCCGAGGAGTGGAATGGCGAGCAAGCAAAGACACCTGAGCGGGTCCAGTACTGGCAGAGGCGAGTACACAAGAGGACACAGGCTCCACTCGAAGATTATAGAATCTCACGAATGTGTTCGGTGTCGTCCAGTCTGCAGCTCTGCAGATGTCTGTTAGCAAGGCACCATGCGCTAAAGCCCAAGAGGAAGCCACACTCCGAGTGGAGTGGGCCGTCACACCAAGGGGGCACGGTCGACCTTGCTGCTGGTAAGCCATAGCAATGGTGTCCACTATCCAGTGAGACAGCCGCTGCTTTGAGAGAGCCCTTCCCTTCTGGCTCCCCCCATAACAGACAAAGAGCTGGTCTGAGGTCCTGAAACACCGCGTTCTGTCGACGTATGCACAGAGCGCGCATACCGGACAGGGCAGTGCCAAGGCTGGGTCTGCCTCCTCCAGGGGCAGCGCTTGCAGGTTCACCACCTGGTCCCGGAAGGGAGTGGTAAGAACCTTGGGCACATATCCAGGCCGGGGTCTCAAGATAACGTGTGAGTAAGCCGGCCCGAATTCCAGGCACGCTTCGTCAACGGAGAATGCGTGCAGGTCCCCTGCCCTCTTGATGGAGGCCAATGCAACCAGGAGCGCTGCCTTCATGGACAGAAACTTAATCTCTACCGATTGCAAAGGCTCAAAGGGAGGCCTCTGCAGAGCACTTAAAACTACTGAGAAGTCCCAAGAGGGCATGAGGGGAGGGCGAGGAGGATTCAGTCTCCTCGTTCCCCTCAGGAACCTGATGACCAAGTCGTGCTTCCCCAAAGACTTACCATCTACTGCTTCATGAGACGCGGCAATGGCCGCGACATAAACTTTAAGGGTGGAGGGCGACAGCCTACGCTCCAAATCTTCCTGCAGGAAGGAAAGCATGACACTGATCGGGCATCTCCAGGGGTCTTCTCCGCGAGAAGAGCACCAGTTGACGAAGAAGTTCCACTTCAACACATAGAGGTGTCTAGTGGACGACGCTCTAGCGGAAGTGATGGTAGCCGCCACCGCAGGTGGCAGAGTACTCAAACCTGCCTCGTCCCATCCAGGAGCCACACGTTCAGCCTCCAGAGCATATCCCGGGAGGAATATGCCGCAGTACGCCTACCGTAGGGAGGACTTAAGAATACACATATGGCCAAAGGGGACTTCATATGGGAAAACACTGGAGTCACCCACCTAAGGGTGGCTAGAAACTTAACTCCAGGAATGGTAGATGGCTTGCCAAGGGAAGACACATGCTCAGAGAGGCTTACAGTGGAGAATACACATGTGACAGTTACCGGGGGGAACCGTACACACGGAGGCACCTAGCCGGCGACCAGAGCATACACACTGGCGCCAGCATCAACAGTGCAGGAGGACTCAGGGCTTCAACGGAAGACTCAACTGAGGAATTATCGCACTTATCCAGTCCGAGGAGTGGAATGGCGAGCAAGCAAAGACACCTGAGCGGGTCCAGTACTGGCAGAGGCGAGTACACGAGAGGACACAGGCTCCCCTCGAAGATTATAGAATCTTGCGAATGTGTTCGGTGTCGCCCAGACTGCAGCTCTGCAGATGTCTGTTAGCGAGGCGCCATGCGCTAAAGCCCAAGAGGAAGCCACACTCCGAGTGGAGTGGGCCGTCACACCAAGGGGGCACGGTCAACCTTGCTGCTGGTAAGCCAAAGCAATGGTGTCCACTATCCAGTGAGACAGCAGCTGCTTTGAGAGAGCCCTTCCCTTCTGGCTCCCCCCATAACAGACAAAGAGCTGGTCTGAGGTCCTGAAACACCGTGTTCTGTCGACGTAGGCACGGAGCGCACATACCGGACAGAACAGTGCCAAGGCTGGGTCTGCCTCCTCCAGGGGCAGCGCTTGCAGGTTCACCACCTGGTCCCGGAAGGGAGTGGTAGGAACCTTGGGCACATATCCAGGCCGGGGTCTCAAGATAACGTGAGAGTTAGCCGGCCTGAATTCCAGGCACGCTTCGTCAACGGAGAATGCGTGCAGGTCCCCTACCCTCTTGATGGAGGCCAATGCAACCAGGAGCGCTGCCTTCATGGACAGAAACTTAATCTCTACTGATTGCAAAGGCTCAAAGGGAGGCCTCTGCAGAGCACTTAAACTACTGAGAGGTCCCAAGAGGGCACGAGGGGAGGGCGAGGAGGATTCAGTCTCGTCGCTCCCCTCAGGAACCTGATGACCAGGTCGTGCTTCCCCAAAGACTTACCATCTACTGCTTCATAAGATGCTGCAATGGCCGCGACATAAACTTTAAGGGTGGAGGGCGACAGCCTACGCTCCAACCCTTCCTGCAGGGAGGAAAGCACGACACTGATCTGGCATCTCCAGGGGTCTTCTCCGCGAGAAGAGCACCAGTTGACGAAGTGGTTCCACTTCAACACATAGAGGTGTCTAGTGGACGACGCTCTAGCGGAAGTGATGGTAGCCGCCACCACAGGTGGCAGAGTACTCAAACCTGCCTCGTCCCATCCAGGAGCCACACGTTCAGCCTCCAGAGCATATCCCGGGAGGAATATGCCGCAGTACGCCTACCGTAGGGAGGACTTAAGAATACACATATGGCCAAAGGGGACTTCATATGGGAAAACACTGGAGTCACCAACCTAAGGGTGGCTAGAAATTTAACTCCAGGAATGGTAGATGGCTTGCCAAGGGAAGACACATGCTCAGAGAGGCTTACAGTGGAGAATACACATGTGACAGGTACCGGGGGGAACCGTACACGCGGAGGCACCTAGCCGGCGTCCAGAGCATATATACTGGCGCCAGCATCAACAGTGCAGGAGGACTCAGGGCTTCGACGGAAGACTCAACTGAGGAATTATCGCACTTATCCAGTCCGAGGAGTGGAATGGCGAGCAAGCAAAGACACCTGAGCGGGTCCAGTACTGGCAGAGGCGAGTACACAAGAGGACACAGGCTCCACTCAAAGATTATAGAATCTCACGAATGTGTTCGGTGTCGTCCAGTCTGCAGCTCTGCAGATGTCTGTTAGCAAGGCACCATGCGCTAAAGCCCAAGAGGAAGCCACACTCCGAGTGGAGTGGGCCGTCACACCAAGGGGGCACGGTCGACCTTGCTGCTGGTAAGCCAAAGCAATGGTGTCCACTATCCAGTGAGACAGCCGCTGCTTTGAGAGAGCCCTTCCCTTCTGGCTCCCCCCATAACAGACAAAGAGCTGGTCTGAGGTCCTGAAACACCGCGTTCTGTCGACGTAGGCACGGAGCGCACATACCGGACAGAGCAGTGCCAAGGCTGGGTCTGCCTCCTCCAGGGACAGCGCTTGCAGGTTCACCACCTGGTCCCGGAAGGGAGTGGTAGGAACCTTGGGCACATATCCAGGCCGGGGTCTCAAGATAACGTGAGAGTAAGCCATCCCGATTTCCAGGCACGCTTCGTCAACGGAGAATGCGTGCAGGTCCCCTGCCCTCTTGATGGAGGCCAATGCAACCAGGAGCGCTGCCTTCATGGACAGAAACTTAATCTCTACCGATTGCAAAGGCTCAAAGGGAGGCCTCTGCAGAGCACTTAAAACTACTGAGAGGTCCCAAGAGGGCACGAGGGGAGGGCGAGGAGGATTCAGTCTCCTCGTTCCCCTCAGGAACCTGATGACCAAGTCGTGCTTCCCCAAAGACTTACCATCTACTGCTTCATGAGACGCGGCAATGGCAGCGACATAAACTTTAAGGGTGGAGGGCGACAGCCTACGCTCCAACCCTTCCTGCAGGAAGGAAAGCACGACACTGATCGGGGATCTCCAGGGGTCTTCTCCGCGAGAAGAGCACCAGTTGACGAAGAAGTTCCACTTCAACACATAGAGGTGTCTAGTGGACGACGCTCTAGCGGAAGTGATGGTAGCCGCCACCGCAGGTGGCAGAGTACTCAAACCTGCCTCGTCCCATCCAGGAGCCACACGTTCAGCCTCCAGAGCATATCCCGGGAGGAATATGCCGCAGTACGCCTACCGTAGGGAGGACTTAAGAATACACATATGGCCAAAGGGGACTTCATATGGGAAAACACTGGAGTCACCCACCTAAGGGTGGCTAGAAACTTAACTCCAGGAATGGTAGATGGCTTGCCAAGGGAAGACACATGCTCAGAGAGGCTTACAGTGGAGAATACACATGTGACAGTTACCGGGGGGAACCGTACACACGGAGGCACCTAGCCGGCGACCAGAGCATACACACTGGCGCCAGCATCAACAGTGCAGGAGGACTCAGGGCTTCAACGGAAGACTCAACTGAGGAATTATCGCACTTATCCAGTCCGAGGAGTGGAATGGCGAGCAAGCAAAGACACCTGAGCGGGTCCAGTACTGGCAGAGGCGAGTACACGAGAGGACACAGGCTCCCCTCGAAGATTATAGAATCTTGCGAATGTGTTCGGTGTCGCCCAGACTGCAGCTCTGCAGATGTCTGTTAGCGAGGCGCCATGCGCTAAAGCCCAAGAGGAAGCCACACTCCGAGTGGAGTGGGCCGTCACACCAAGGGGGCACGGTCGACCTTGCTGCTGGTAAGCCAAAGCAATGGTGTCCACTATCCAGTGAGACAGCAGCTGCTTTGAGAGAGCCCTTCCCTTCTGGCTCCCCCCATAACAGACAAAGAGCTGGTCTGAGGTCCTGAAACACCGTGTTCTGTCGACGTAGGCACGGAGCGCACATACCGGACAGAACAGTGCCAAGGCTGGGTCTGCCTCCTCCAGGGGCAGCGCTTGCAGGTTCACCACCTGGTCCCGGAAGGGAGTGGTAGGAACCTTGGGCACATATCCAGGCCGGGGTCTCAAGATAACGTGAGAGTAAGCCGGCCTGAATTCCAGGCACGCTTCGTCAACGGAGAATGCGTGCAGGTCCCCTACCCTCTTGATGGAGGCCAATGCAACCAGGAGCGCTGCCTTCATGGACAGAAACTTAATCTCTACTGATTGCAAAGGCTCAAAGGGAGGCCTCTGCAGAGCACTTAAACTACTGAGAGGTCCCAAGAGGGCACGAGGGGAGGGCGAGGAGGATTCAGTCTCCTCGCTCCCCTCAGGAACCTGATGACCAGGTCGTGCTTCCCCAAAGACTTACCATCTACTGCTTCATGAGACGCGGCAATGGCCACGACATAAACTTTAAGGGTGGAGGGCGACAGCCTACGCTCCAACCCTTCCTGCAGGGAGGAAAGCACGACACTGATCTGGCATCTCCAGGGGTCTTCTCCGCGAGAAGAGCACCAGTTGACGAAGTGGTTCCACTTCAACACATAGAGGTCTCTAGTGGACGACGCTCTAGCGGAAGTGATGGTAGCCGCCACCACAGGTGGCAGAGTACTCAAACCTGCCTTGTCCCATCCAGGAGCCACACGTGTAGCCTCCAGAGCATATCCCGGGAGGAATATGCCGCAGTACGCCTACCGTAGGGAGGACTTAAGAATACACATATGGCCAAAGGGGACTTCATATGGGAAAACACTGGAGTCACCAACCTAAGGGTGGCTAGAAATTTAACTCCAGGAATGGTAGATGGCTTGCCAAGGGAAGACACATGCTCAGAGAGGCTTACAGTGGAGAATACACATGTGACAGGTACCGGGGGGAACCGTACACGCGGAGGCACCTAGTCGGCGTCCAGAGCATATACACTGGCACCAGCATCAACAGTGCAGGAGGACTCAGGGCTTCGACGGAAGACTCAACTGAGGAATTATCGCACTTATCCAGTCCGAGGAGTGGAATGGCGAGCAAGCAAAGACACCTGAGCGGGTCCAGTACTGGCAGAGGCGAGTACACAAGAGGACACAGGCTCCACTCGAAGATTATAGAATCTCACGAATGTGTTCGGTGTCGTCCAGTCTGCAGCTCTGCAGATGTCTGTTAGCAAGGCACCATGCGCTAAAGCCCAAGAGGAAGCCACACTCCGAGTGGAGTGGGCCGTCACACCAAGGGGGCACGGTCGACCTTGCTGCTGGTAAGCCAAAGCAATGGTGTCCACTATCCAGTGAGACAGCCGCTGCTTTGAGAGAGCCCTTCCCTTCTGGCTCCCCCCATAACAGACAAAGAGCTGGTCTGAGGTCCTGAAACACCGCGTTCTGTCGACGTAGGCACGGAGCGCACATACCGGACAGAGCAGTGCCAAGGCTGGGTCTGCCTCCTCCAGGGGCAGCGCTTGCAGGTTCACCACCTGGTCCCGGAAGGGAGTGGTAGGAACCTTGGGCACATATCCAGGCCGGGGTCTCAAGATAACGTGAGAGTAAGCCGGCCCGATTTCCAGGCACGCTTCGTCAACGGAGAATGCGTGCAGGTCCCCTACCCTCTTGATGGAGGCCAATGCAACCAGGAGCGCTGCCTTCATGGACAGAAACTTAATCTCTACCGATTGCAAAGGCTCAAAGGGAGGCCTCTGCAGAGCACTTAAAACTACTGAGAGGTCCCAAGAGGGCACGAGGGGAGGACGAGGAGGATTCATTCTCCTCGCTCCCCTCAGGAACCTGATGACCAGGTCGTGCTTCCCCAAAGACTTACCATCTACTGCTTCATGAGACGCGGCAATGGCCGCGACATAAACTTTAAGGGTGGAGGGCGACAGCCTACGCTCCAACCCTTCCTGCAGGAAGGAAAGCACGACACTGATCGGGCATCTCCAGGGGTCTTCTCCGCGAGAAGAGCACCAGTTGACGAAGAAGTTCCACTTCAACACATAGAGGTGTCTAGTGGACGACGCTCTAGCGGAAGTGATGGTAGCTGCCACTGCAGGTGGCAGAGTACTCAAACCTGCCTCAACCCATCCAGGAGCCACACATGTAGCCTCCAGAGCATATCCCGGGAGGAATATGCCGCAGTACGCCTACCGTAGGGAGGACTTAAGAATACACATATGGCCAAAGGGGACTTCATATGGGAAAACACTGGAGTCACCAACCTTAGGGTGGCTAGAAACGTAACTCCAGGAATGGTAGATGGCTTGCCAAGGGAAGACACATGCTCAGAGAGGCTTACAGTGGAGAATACACATGTGACAGTTACCGGGGGGAACCGTACACACGGAGGCACCTAGCCGGCGTCCAGAGCATATACACTGGCGCCATCATCAACAGTGCAGGAGGACTCAGGGCTTCGACGGAAGACTCAACTGAGGAATTATCGCACTTATCCAGTCCGAGGAGTGGAATGGCGAGCAAGCAAAGACACCTGAGCGGGTCCAGTACTGGCAGAGGCGAGTACACAAGAGGACACAGGCTCCACTCGAAGATTATAGAATCTCACGAATGTGTTCGGTGTCGTCCAGTCTGCAGCTCTGCAGATGTCTGTTAGCAAGGCACCATGCGCTAAAGCCCAAGAGGAAGCCACACTCCGAGTGGAGTGGGCCGTCACACCAAGGGGGCACGGTCGACCTTGCTGCTGGTAAGCCATAGCAATGGTGTCCACTATCCAGTGAGACAGCCGCTGCTTTGAGAGAGCCCTTCCCTTCTGGCTCCCCCCATAACAGACAAAGAGCTGGTCTGAGGTCCTGAAACACTGCGTTCTGTCGACGTATGCACGGAGCGCACATACCGGACAGGGCAGTGCCAAGGCTGGGTCTGCCTCCTCCAGGGGCAGCGCTTGCAGGTTCACCACCTGGTCCCGGAAGGGAGTGGTAGGAACCTTGGGCACATATCCAGGCCGGGGTCTCAAGATAACATGTGAGTAAGCCGGCCCGAATTCCAGGCACGCTTCGTCAACGGAGAATGCGTGCAGGTCCCCTGCCCTCTTGATGGAGGCCAATGCAACCAGGAGCGCTGCCTTCATGGACAGAAACTTAATCTCTACCGATTGCAAAGGCTCAAAGGGAGGCCTCTGCAGAGCACTTAAAACTACTGAGAAGTCCCAAGAGGGCATGAGGGGAGGACGAGGAGGATTCAGTCTCCTCGTTCCCCTCAGGAACCTGATGACCAAGTCGTGCTTCCCCAAAGACTTACCATCTACTGCTTCATGAGACGCGGCAATGGCCGCGACATAAACTTTAAGGGTGGAGGGCGACAGCCTACGCTCCAACCCTTCCTGCAGGAAGGAAAGCACGACACTGATCGGGCATCTCCAGGGGTCTTCTCCGCGAGAAGAGCACCAGTTGACGAAGAAGTTCCACTTCAACACATAGAGGTGTCTAGTGGACGACGCTCTAGCGGAAGTGATGGTAGCCGCCACCGCAGGTGGCAGAGTACTCAAACCTGCCTCGTCCCATCCAGGAGCAACACGTTCAGCCTCCAGAGCATATCCCGGGAGGAATATGCCGCAGTACGCCTACCGTAGGGAGGACTTAAGAATACACATATGGCCAAAGGGGACTTCATATGGGAAAACACTGGAGTCACCCACCTAAGGGTGGCTAGAAACTTAACTCCAGTAATGGTAGATGGCTTGCCAAGGGAAGACACATGCTCAGAGAGGCTTACAGTGGAGAATACACATGTGACAGTTACCGGGGGGAACCGTACACACGGAGGCACCTAGCCGGCGTCCAGAGCATACACACTGGCGCCAGCATCAACAGTGCAGGAGGACTCAGGGCTTCAACGGAAGACTCAACTGAGGAATTATCGCACTTATCCAGTCCGAGGAGTGGAATGGCGAGCAAGCAAAGACACCTGAGCGGGTCCAGTACTGGCAGAGGCGAGTACACGAGAGGACACAGGCTCCCCTCGAAGATTATAGAATCTTGCGAATGTGTTCGGTGTCGCCCAGACTGCAGCTCTGCAGATGTCTGTTAGCGAGGCGCCATGCGCTAAAGCCCAAGAGGAAGCCACACTCCGAGTGGAGTGGGCCGTCACACCAAGGGGGCACGGTCGACCTTGCTGCTGGTAAGCCAAAGCAATGGTGTCCACTATCCAGTGAGACAGCCGCTGCTTTGAGAGAGCCCTTCCCTTCTGGCTCCCCCCATAACAGACAAAGAGCTGGTCTGAGGTCCTGAAACACCGTGTTCTGTCGACGTAGGCACGGAGCGCACATACCGGACAGAACAGTGCCAAGGCTGGGTCTGCCTCCTCCAGGGGCAGCACTTGCAGGTTCACCACCTGGTCCCGGAAGGGAGTGGTAGGAACCTTGGGCACATATCCAGGCCGGGGTCTCAAGATAACGTGAGAGTAAGCCGGCCTGAATTCCAGGCACGCTTCGTCAACGGAGAATGTGTGCAGGTCCCCTACCCTCTTGATGGAGGCCAATGCAACCAGGAGCGCTGCCTTCATGGACAGAAACTTAATCTCTACTGAATGCAAAGGCTCAAAGGGAGGCCTCTGCAGAGCACTTAAACTACTGAGAGGTCCCAAGAGGGCACGAGGGGAGGGCGAGGAGGATTCAGTCTCCTCGCTCCCCTCAGGAACCTGATGACCAGGTCGTGCTTCCCCAAAGACTTACCATCTACTGCTTCATGAGACGCGGCAATGGCCGCGACATAAACTTTAAGGGTGGAGGGCGACAGCCTACGCTCCAACCCTTCCTGCAGGGAGGAAAGCACGACACTGATCTGGCATCTCCAGGGGTCTTCTCCACGAGAAGAGCACCAGTTGACGAAGAGGTTCCACTTCAACACATAGAGGTGTCTAGTGGACGACGCTCTAGCGGAAGTGATGGTAGCCGCCACCAGAGGTGGCAGAGTACTCAAACCTGCCTCGTCCCATCCAGGAGCCACACGTGTAGCCTCCAGAGCATATCCCGGGAGGAATATGCCGCAGTACGCCTACCGTAGGGAGGACTTAAGAATACACATATGGCCAAAGGGGACTTCATATGGGAAAACACTGGAGTCACCAACCTAAGGGTGGCTAGAAACTTAACTCCAGGAATGGTAGATGGCTTGCCAAGGGAAGACACATGCTCAGAGAGGCTTACAGTGGAGAATACACATGTGACAGTTACCGGGGGGAACCGTACACGCGGAGGCACCTAGCCGGCGTCCAGAGCATATACACTGGCGCCAGCATCAACAGTGCAGGAGGACTCAGGGCTTCGACGGAAGACTCAACTGAGGAATTATCGCACTTATCCAGTCCGAGGAGTGGAATGGCGAGCAAGCAAAGACACCTGAGCGGGTCCAGTACTGGCAGAGGCGAGTACACAAGAGGACACAGGCTCCACTCGAAGATTATAGAATCTCACGAATGTGTTCGGTGTCGTCCAGTCTGCAGCTCTGCAGATGTCTGTTAGCAAGGCACCATGCGCTAAAGCCCAAGAGGAAGCCACACTCCGAGTGGAGTGGGCCGTCACACCAAGGGGGCACGGTCGACCTTGCTGCTGGTAAGCCATAGCAATGGTTTCCACTATCCAGTCAGACAGCCGCTGCTTTGAGAGAGCCCTTCCCTTCTGGCTCCCCCCATAACAGACAAAGAGCTGGTCTGAGGTCCTGAAACACCGCGTTCTGTCGACGTATGCACAGAGCGCACATACCGGACAGGGCAGTGCCAAGGCTGGGTCTGCCTCCTCCAGGGGCAGCGCTTGCAGGTTCACCACCTGGTCCCGGAAGGGAGTGGTAAGAACCTTGGGCACATATCCAGGCCGGGGTCTCAAGATAACGTGTGAGTAAGCCGGCCCGAATTCCAGGCACGCTTCGTCAACGGAGAATGCGTGCAGGTCCCCTGCCCTCTTGATGGAGGCCAATGCAACCAGGAGCGCTGCCTTCATGGACAGAAACTTAATCTCTACCGATTGCAAAGGCTCAAAGGGAGGCCTCTGCAGAGCACTTAAAACTACTGAGAGGTCCCAAGAGGGCACGAGGGGAGGGCGAGGAGGATTCAGTCTCCTCGTTCCCCTCAGGAACCTGATGACCAGGTCGTGCTTCCCCAAAGACTTACCATCTACTGCTTCATGAGACGCGGCAATGGCCGCGACATAAACTTTAAGGGTGGAGGGCGACAGCCTACGCTCCAACCCTTCCTGCAGGAAGGAAAGCACGACACTGATCGGGCATCTCCAGGGGTCTTCTCCGCGAGAAGAGCACCAGTTGACGAAGAAGTTCCACTTCAACACATAGAGGTGTCTAGTGGACGACGCTCTAGCGGAAGTGATGGTAGCTGCCACCGCAGGTGGCAGAGTACTCAAACCTGCCTCGTCCCATCCAGGAGCCACACATGTAGCCTCCAGAGCATATCCCGGGAGGAATATGCCGCAGTACGCCTACCGTAGGGAGGACTTAAGAATACACATATGGCCAAAGGGGACTTTATATGGGAAAACACTGGAGTCACCAACCTAAGGGTGGCTAGAAACTTAACTCCAGGAATGGTAGATGGCTTGCCAAGGGAAGACACATGCTCAGAGAGGCTTACAGTGGAGAATACACATGTGACAGTTACCGGGGGGAACCGTACGCACGGAGGCACCTAACCGGCGTCCAGAGCATATACACTGGCGCCATCAACAGTGCAGGAGGACTCAGGTCTTCGACGGAAGACTCAACTGAGGAATTATCGCACTTATCCAGTCCGAGGAGTGGAATGGCGAGCAAGCAAAGACACCTGAGCAGGTCCAGTACTGGCAGAGGAGAGTACACAAGAGGACACAGGCTCCACTCGAAGATTATAGAATCTCACGAATGTGTTCGGTGTCGTCCAGTCTGCAGCTCTGCAGATGTCTGTTAGCAAGGCACCATGCGCTAAAGCCCAAGAGGAAGCCACACTCCGAGTGGAGTGGGCCGTCACACCAAGGGGGCACGGTCGACCTTGCTGCTGGTAAGCCATAGCAATGGTGTCCACTATCCAGTGAGACAGCCTCTGCTTTGAGAGAGCCCTTCCCTTCTGGCTCCCCCCATAACAGACGAAGAGCTGGTCTGAGGTCCTGAAACACCGCGTTCTGTCGACGTATGCACGGAGCGCACATACCGGACAGGGCAGTGCCAAGGCTGGGTCTGCCTCCTCCAGGGGCAGCGCTTGCAGGTTCACCACCTGGTCCCGGAAGGGAGTGGTAGGAACCTTGGGCACATATCCAGGCCGGGGTCTCAATATAACATGTGAGTAAGCCGGCCCGAATTCCAGGCACGCTTCGTCAATGGAGAATGCGTGCAGGTCCCCTGCCCTCTTGATGGAGGCCAATGCAACCAGGAGCGCTGCCTTCATGGACAGAAACTTAATCTCTACCGATTGCAAAGGCTCAAAGGGAGGCCTCTGCAGAGCACTTAAAACTACTGAGAAGTCCCAAGAGGGCACGAGGGGAGGGCAAGGAGGATTCAGTTTCCTCGTTCCCCTCAGGAACCTGATGACCAGGTCGTGCTTCCCCAAAGACTTATCATCTACTGCTTCATGAGACGCGGCAATGGCCGCGACATAAACTTTAAGGGTGGAGGGCAACAGCCTACGCTCCAACCCTTCCTGCAGGAAGGAAAGCACGACACTGATCGGGCATCTCCAGGGGTCTTCTCCGCAAGAAGAGCACCAGTTGACGAAGAGGTTCCACTTCAACACATAGAGGTGTCTAGTGGACAACGCTCTAGCGGAAGTGATGGTAGCCGCCACCACAGGTGGCAGAGTACTCAAACCTGCCTCGTCCCATCCAGGAGCCACACGTTCAGCCTCCAGAGCATATCCCGGGAGGAATATGCCGCAGTACGCCTACCGTAGGGAGGACTTAAGAATACACATATGGCCAAAGGGGACTTCATATGGGAAAACACTGGAGTCACCAACCTAAGGGTGGCTAGAAACTTAACTCCAGGAATGGTAGATGGCTTGCCAAGGGAAGACACATGCTCAGAGAGGCTTACAGTGGAGAATACACATGTGACGGAGGCACCTAGCCGGCGTCCAGAGCATACACACTGGCGCCAGCATCAACAGTGCAGGAGGACTCAGGGCTTCGACGGAAGACTCAACTGAGGAATTATCGCACTTATCCAGTCCGAGGAGTGGAATGGCAAGCAAGCAAAGACACCTGAGCGGGTCCAGTACTGGTAGAGGCGAGTATACGAGAGGACACAGGCTCCACTCGAAGATTATAGAATCTCGCGAATGTGTTCGGTGTCGCCCAGCCTGCAGCTCTGCAGATGTCTGTTAGCGAGGTGCCATGCGCTAAAGCCCAAGAGGAAGCCACACTCCGAGTGGAGTGGGCCGTCACACCAAGGGGGAACGGTCGACCTTGCTGCTGGTAAGCCAAAGCAATGGTGTCCACTATCCAGTGAGACAGACGCTGCTTTGAGAGAACCCTTCCCTTCTGGCTCCCCCCATAACAGACAAAGAGCTGGTCTGAGGTCCTGAAACATTGCGTTCTGTCGACATAGGCACGGAGCGCACATACCGGACAGGGCAGTGCCAAGGCTGGGTCTGCCTCCTCCAGGGGCAGCGCTTGCAGGTTCACCACCTGGTCCCGGAAGGGAGTGGTAGGAACCTTGGGCACATATCCAGGCCGGGGTCTCAAGATAACATGAGAGTAAGCCGGCCCGAATTTCAGGCACGCTTCGTCAACGGAGAATGCTTGCAGGTCCCCCTCCCTCTTGATGGAGGCCAATGCAACCAGGAGCGCTGCCTTAATGGACAGAAACTTAATCTCTACCAATTGCAAAGGCTCAAAGGGAGGCCTCTGCAGAGCACTTAAAACTACTGAGAGGTCCCAAGAGGGCACGAGGGGAGGGCGAGGAGGATTCAGTCTCCTCGCTCCCCTCAGGAACCTGATGACCAGGTCGTGCTTCCCTAAAGACTTACCATCAACTTCTTCATGAGACACGGCAATGGCCGCGACATAAACTTTAAGGGTGGAGGGCGACAGCCTACACTCCAACCCTTCCTGCAGGAAGGAAAGCACGACACTGATCGGGCATCTCCAGGGGTCTTCTCCGTGAGAAGAGCACCAGTTGACGAAGAGATTCCACTTCAACACATAGAGGTGTCTAGTGGACGACGCTCTTGCGGAAGTGATGGTAGCCGCCATCGCAGTTGGCAGAGTACTCAAACCTGCCTCGTCCCATCCAGGAGCCACACGTGTAGCCTCCAGAGCTCGGAACGAGGGTGCCAGAGGGTGCCCAGTCTCTGAGAGAGTAGGTCTTTCCTCAGAGGAATAGGCCAAGGAGGTGCTGTCGCGAGGAGCATCAGTTCGGAGAACCAAGTCTTGGTGGGCCAATAGGGAGCTACTAACAAGACCTGCTCCTCGTCCTCTTTGATCTTGCACAAGTCCGTACAAGAAGGCTCACTGGGGGAAATGCATACTTGCGTGGACCCCGTGGCCAGCTGTGCGCCAAGGCGTCTGTGCCGAACGTGCCCTCAGACAGGGAGTAAAACAGGGCGCAATGGGATTGGTCCTGGGAAGCGAACAGATCTATCTGTGCCTCCCCGAACTGGTCCCAAATCAGCTGGATCAAGATGGAGTCGCCATTCGCCGGAGACTGGACGGATCCGTGACAGCTCATCGGCTGCCAGGTTCCGATCTCCTGGAATGTACACAGCACGAAGAGACCTCAGGTGCTTCTGACTCCATAGTAGGAGGTGGTGTGCGAGCTGCGACATCCGACATGAGCGTAGACCACCCTGATGGTTGATATACGCTGTTGTACGTTGTTATACGGTGTTGTCCGAACGGACAAGTACATGTTGACCCTGAGCAGTGCTCGAAAGCGGTGCAGGGCCAGGCGTACTGCCAGCACCTCGAGGCAATTGATGTGCATGAGGCGCTGGGGTCCTGTCCAGGAACCCGCAGCTGCATGCCCATTGCATATGGCTCCCCAACCCGTGGTAGAGGCATCCGTGGAGACAACGACATGCCTGGAAACTCGCAGAAGAGGGACTCCGGCCCGTAAAAAGCTGAGGTTCGACCACGGGAAGAAGGTCTGACGGCAGGTCTGACGGCAGGTGGGACTCTGAGCGAGCCGTGATGCCATGCCCACCTCGGGACTCGATCGCGAAGCCACAGCTGAAGCGGTCTCATATGAAGCAGTCCGAGCGGCATCGCCGCGGCTGCGGATGCCATATGCCCCAGGAGCCTCTGAAAAAGTTTCAGTGGGACCGCACTCTTGCCCTCGAACTGTCGAAGACAAGTCAGCAGTGATTGAGCGCGCTCGCTCGTGAGCTGCGCGGACATGGCGACCGAGTCTATCTCCATACCGAGAAAAGAGATCCTCTGCACGGGGCAAAGTTTGCTCTTCTCCCGATTGACCCGAAGGCCCAGACGGATTAGGTGCCAGAGCACAAGGTCTCTGTGTTCGCAAACCTGTTCTCGAGAGTGCACCAGGATCAGCCAATCGTCGAGATAATTCAGGATGCGAACCCCGTGTTCGTGAAGGTTAACAAGGGCTGCCTCGACGACCTTCGTAAAGATGCGAGGCGACAGAGCTAACCCGAATGGGAGAACCGTGTACTGATATGCCTGTCCCTCGAAAGCAAACCGAAGAAACGGTCTGTGTCGAGGCAAGATGGAGACATGAAAGTACGCGTCCTTCAGGTCTATCGCTGCAAACCAATCCTGAGGCCGAACGCACTCGAAAATGTGTTTGGCTGTGAGCATTTTGAACGGCAATTGATGAAGAGTACGATTCAAAATGCGAAGATCTAGAATCGGTCGTAACCCACCAGTCTTCTTGGGCACAATGAAGTAGGGGCTGTAAAACCCTGACTTAATCTCGGCTGGAGGGACCATCTCGATTGCACCCTTCGCCAGCAGGGTTGCAATCTCCGCTCTCATGACCGGGGCATTGCCACCGACCATCGTAAAGCGAATTCCACGGAAGCAGGGAAGAGACCGTGCGAACTGAATCGCGTAGCCGAGTCTGATCGTTCTGGCGACCCAGCAGGATAGGCCGGGGAGCCCTAACCAAGCTCCTAGGAACCGATCCAGCGGGGTCATGCGAACCACAGACGTCCACCCGGAGCTGCAGCGAGGCGGAGAGACCGGCATGCGCACGGGAGTTACCCATGCAGGTGCGCAGTCGAACCCCGCTCCCTGACAGAAGAGACCAGGGAAGGACCAGCGTTCCACGGGGGTCTGTTCAGCCGGGGGTCTGGCGATAGAGGGGGAGGGGAAGGCCATGGTCCGGGGACGACACACGCTCACCTCTGTGCACACTCATTCCAGTCTGTGTGCTCAGTGATGGTGTCAAGTCTTTCTTTAACCAACTCAGGGTGCTGCCCACCCGTGGGTGAGCAATGGGGAGCTGAGAACAAAAGATTCTCCCCCGGCCCTCCACCGGGGGAAGGAGGGGGCCTGCTACCACCTCCTGGGAAAAACTTGGTGCCATCACTGAGCGGCCCGTCTCAGGGACGCCACTTTGCCTGGCGTTTAGCGGGGCACGGAGCCTGAGGGGGCTGTGACGCTCTCCTGCGGCCTCCTCCACGATGCGACCCGGTTGAAGGCTGCTGCTGTGGTCGTGCGGGAGGGAGGGGAGCTGCAGGGGGGCGTCCTCGGCGGCGAGCAGGCTGGGGCGGCTGAACCGACGGTTGGGTGGAGGCAGCAGCTGGCCGTTGGGGCAGGATGTGATTTATCGCCGCAGTCTGCTTCTGGGCGGTCGAGAACTGCTGGGCAAAGTCCTCGACTGGACCGCCAAAGAGGCCAGCCTGGGAGAAGGGGGCGTCGAGCAGACGAGTCCGCTCGGCGTCCCGCACATCTGCCAGGTTGAGCCAAAGATGACGCTCCTGGACCACTCTGGTGGCCATCACCTGACCAAGGGAGCTCGCAGTTCGTTGAAAGCCCCTTGGTCAGTCCCACCCTTGTGCATGTCTCTGAGCTGCTTTGCTTGAAATACCTGCAAGGTGCTCATCGCATGCAGGCCAGAGGCCGCCTGTCCCGTCGCTCTATAGGATCGCGCCGCCATAGACGACAAGAACCAACAATCTTTGGATGGGTGCTTAGGAATGCCCCGAGAGGATGCGCTCTGCAGACACAGTTGCATCGCAACAGAGCGCTCCACTGGGGAATCCCAGCGTACCCATGGGCAGCCGCGCCGTCGAGGGGAGGAAAGGCGGGGGAAGCTGACGAGCGCTCACGGGAGGTCAAAGGAGCCTTCCAAGTCTTCGTCAGTTCCCCATGCAGTTCGGGGAAGAAAGGAATTGGGGTCGGCTGTGGCCGTGAGGCGGCAGCCTTGCCCAAAAACCAATCATCCATCCGTGAGCGATCGGGGCAGGGCGGAGGGTTCCACTCTAGCCCGATGCTCACGGCGGCCTGAGACAGCATGGCCGTCATCTCGGGATCAGACACGGGCAACGCCGGCGCTCCCGAAGGAAGCCAACGCAGCCGCATCCTCACTTCCCGAGGAGTCTAGCCCACCTTGTGATGCTGCGATCGACATTGCATCATGCTCTGGAGCACCGAACGAAACAGACGGTACCTGCGAAGAGGCAGACGTCTGAATCGTTTCAGTGCTCGCGGGTTGCAACACTGGTGCGTGGGGTGTGGCCCGAGGAACAAGCGTCGGGGGTTTGTTCCACACCGTCACCGTCAGATCACCCTGTCCGAGAGCCGAAGAGCTTCCCCTGGAAGAGGACGCAGAACGGGTAGTGGACACAGGGACTCTCACTCTAAGATCTTTGAGTCTAGATCTAAGTGTTGAGATGGTCATGTTCCCACAGAAGGAACAGGATTCATCCAGGAACGCTGCTTTTGCATGCTGAATGCCCAGACACACAAAGCACCGATCGTGCCCATCAGAGGACGACAGGAATCGACCGCACCCAGAAGAACACGGGCGAACCATCTTTAAAAAGACCTGCCACATGCAGCTCTTTCAGTATGAGAGGAGGAAATTCACTCAGCGCTGAGGCGACCAGGAAGAAGGGCAAAGTCTGGCAGACCACTGCACAGATCGCAGGCAATGCAGAATCTCGCTGGGTACCGTTGTCACACCAACGCTGGAGAGGATGCTCGTCTCGAAGAGTTGGACTCAGTGAAAATGGCTTGTGGAGTGAAGAAATCTCTTGGGCTGGCTCCGAAGCGAAAACATACTGCGGTTGCGTCTGCTTCCTCCTTTTATACCCACGAGGTGGGGCGGAGATACACTATGCAAATTCCGCAGACCCAAGGCATTTTTATGCCATTGGCTCGTTTTTTTTAAATACTCGAAGAGGATTGGCTTTCTATGTGAAACCCCCATTCTCCGTCATCCGACGTAACTCGGAGTGACTACGAAAGGGAACTCTTATTACTACAGATTTGTTTTTGTTTTTCAGTTTCTGAAACGGTCTCCTTTTCTCTAAACTACAGAAAAAATGCAACTCAGCACACAAACAATCTATTGATTAGCCATTTACACGTCAAACTACAGACGGATGTGAACAATGTGATAGATAGATAGATAGATAGATAGATAGATAGATAGATAGATAGATAGATAGATAGATAGATAGATAGATAGATAGATAGATAGATAGATAGATAGATAGATAGATCGATCTATCTATCTATCTATCTATCTATCTATCTATCTATCTATCTATCTATCTATCTATCTATCTATCTATCTATCTATCTATCTATCTATCTATCTATGCCTACCTATAACCTATAATAAGGTCTCTATCTATCTATCTATCTATCTATCTATCTATCTATCTATCTATCTATCTATCTATCTATCTATCTATCTATCTATCTATCTATCTATCTATCTATCTATCTATCTGTCTATCTATCTATCTATCTATAATAAGGTCTCTATCTATCTATCAATCTATCAATCTATCAATCTATCAATCAATCTATCAATCTATCAATCTATCAATCTATCTATCTATCTATCTATCTATCTATCTATCTATCTATCTATCTATCTATCTATCTATCTATCCTTTCACTTGGAATGACTCTATCTATCTATGATATCTGTCTGTCTGTATATTTAAATATTATAGCACATTACAATCAGCAATTGTGAATGCTAAACAAAAAAACAGAAAAAGCATAAACAACAATCAGCATCGCCTGACCGGAAGTCCCGGAAACAACCAATATGCAAAGTTTTTTTTAAATGCTTTGGTACAATTTCCACAATCAAATGATACATTTTCAAAACTCTTATTACTACAGATTTGTTTTTGTTTTTCAATTTCTAAAACGGTCTCCTTTTCTCTAAACTACACAAAAAATGCAACTCAGCACACAAACAATCTATTGATTAGCCATTTACACGTCAAACTACAGACGGATGTGAAAAATGTAAAACATTTTTGCTTGTTCAGTGTGCTGTGGAGTTTGTCACAGCACTCACACAAACATACACAAATGCACTGTGTTCAATGTATGTAAGTGTTTTCAAACATGATCATTGGGCAAAAATAAATAAATAAATAAATAAACAATACTAAGGAAAACAATAGGGCCTTCACCCTTTCAGGGCTTGGGCCCTAATAATAAGTTTAAATTTCTAAACCGAAATGAGACGTCAAAACCGTGGGAAAACTGAACCGTATCGTTACACCCGTCATCAACTATTTGTTTGGGTGAACTATTCCTTTAAAAGTACTAAACTGAAAGAAGGGCATACTGTTGTTCTCATTACATATTACAATCATCTTGTGTTTTTAAATGATGATTATGTGTACTGAAAATGTGTCGTAATGAAAGCATGGGATCAGGTTTTGAAAGAATGACTAGCCTAAATGTGTTACAAGTGTGATCATATTAGACTTTTGAGCAAAGAGGTTTTGAGTAAAGAGTTTTGACAATTGTGAAAATAGTACCAAAGCCAATAAAAAAATAAATAAATAAAAACTATTAAAACGAGAGAAATGATCAAGACTAAAATATATTTTAAAAAACATACTGCAATTATAAATGCAAAACAACATAATTTACCAATAAAGCAATTATCTGCAGTAATTTATCTTTATGAAACGGTAAGTTAAAGTCATTCTGATAGGTCGGGGTTTATTCACGATAAAACCATAGACTGTAAAAGCCAGGATAATACACGGCAATGACTACACAGCACCCCTAGCAACCACTCTTAGCAACGCAAACATATCTTGATCATTAATATTGTTCATTTAATATTATTATTGCGAGGGATTGTTACAATAGATATAGCATCTTCCTTCAAGTCAGTCCTATATTCGTAATAAAAAATCCGTTTGAATGTCCTCCTCAGCGATATCTTAACCTTTTTTTAACAGTAAACGTTAGGGGGGTTAGCTCTGACACGCTAGTCATTTGCGTCTTGCCTCTCCGTGCTCAAAAAAGTCTTCACTACTGACAAACTGTCTCATAAAGACAGTCTTTGCCGCCATCTGATGGCAAATAATGTAAATATAGTTTTGCCTACCTTTGATGCACCGCGATGCAGAAGTCACTCACTCCTCTTTTCTTCTCTTTAAAAAAAAAAAAACAAGAAACTCACCACTCTGTCGTGTGAAATCCCTGCTTGGAAAGTCTGTAGTTGCTTGAAATCCGTTCAGCTCAGTCCTCTTGTACGTTAACATTAGCCGTTTTCACCGTCGAGCCGAACGGAGCTGGAACGGATACGGTTTCCGTGTGTCAGACTCGCGGCAGATCTTTGGAATGTGTACAAACACTTTAGTCGTTGCCTTGGTAACGCGACATTTAACTCGGTATGAGACGTAAATAGTGACGTGTTATGGAGAATGGTCAGCTATCGCTTTTAATTTTATTACTAATTTGTTTGTTTACTTCGCTACAAATACACTGGTAGACAGGCAACAGACAAGTGAGATTTGAGTAGAGATCGCGGTCATGGAGGAGCGTAACATTGCCTGAACACGCGCTAAGCGCTGCCAATCAACGCACACTGGGCCAGCTAGGCCAATCACAGCACATTTCCTATTTCGGAAGGAGGGGCTTCATCGAAAACGACACAATCATCCCTATTTTTTTTTTTTTTTAGGTCTATGGCTCAACCAGAATGGGGATAGAGGAGCTGTAATAATATAAAATATGTCAAAACATAATGCGTTTTGTGAACAATAGAATGAAAACGTATTCTAGTACACCTCTAAAACAAAATCAAGATTTCGTAAAAGGCCACAATAGGACCCCTTTTGAATAGATGACCAACAGTGATCTGCTTCCGCCTGCTGGCGGGTTTAAGTTTCATTTAATATATGTTCCATAATTTTGTTTATTCAAATATTAAAAGTATAGGCTATTAATCTAATAAATTAATTATGCCATTGATTTTAATCACATTGTAAATTAATTCATTCCACATCTGAGCTTCATTAAGAAGTGTACTCAACCTTAAATGCCAGGTCAGATTCTGTGCCACTTCTACTGTGCAGAGATTTATTCTTTTGGTGATAATAATTTCACTGATTTTTAGTGGAATTTATTGATTTATTTAATTTGATTGATTTATTATTATTATTATTATTATTTATTATATGATTTATTATTTATAGAATGTATTGCTAACACTTTATTTGAAGGGGTGTGCATAAGACTGACATGACACTGTCATAAACATGACATAACACCTGTCATGAACATGAAGGAGTCTTTATGAATGTTTATGATTGTTGTCATTAAGTGTCATTCGGTAAATTATGACACTTTTAATGCAAAGTTGACATTGTTTAAATTGTTTTTGTTATGACAACTTGACATTGACAAAGACAAAAATGTCTTTTTTATGACAACTTGACATTGACAAAGACAAAAAATGTCTTGATTATGACAACTTGACATTAACAAACACAGAAATGTCTTTGTCATGACAACTTGACATTAACCAAGAAATCAAAACCTGTCAACCTAACATCTTTATAACTAGTCCAACGTGTTCCACTTTACTTGAGTTAAGGGGAAATATTAATGACACTGTTTTTGACAGCATTTGACAGTGTAATAACCCTTAATGACATCTTTATAACTAGTACAATGTGTTCCACTTTACTTGAGGAAAAGTAAAATATTCATGACAGAGTTATGGTGTCATGACGCCCAAAATCAAAACCAAACACATATGACAGGGTAATGTAATGTTAACGCAAAGCTAAATAACTTCTTTAAGTTTGATAATTAGACCTGTTATGACATATTTGTGACAGGTTATGATTTCTTGGTTAATGTCAGTTGTCATAACAAAGACATTTCTGTCTTGGTTAATGTCAAGTTGTCATAACAAAGACATTTTAAACAATGTCAACTTTGCATTAAAAGTGTCATAATTTACCGAATGACACTTAATGACAAAAGTCATAAACATTCATAAAGACTCCATCATGTTCATGACAGGTGTTATGTCATGTTTATGACAGTGTCATGTCAGTCTTATGCACACCCCTTCAAATAAAGTGTTACCAATGTATTAAATGTAATCAGTGACAGAGATTAAAAAAATCTTACTCCAGTACTATTGGCTTTATGTTATTTATGTTATATCAAATTAAATGTTACATTTTCAAAACTCTTATTACTACAGATTTATTTTTGTTTTTCAGTTTCTGAAATGGTCTCCTTTTCTCTAAACTACAGAAAAAATGCAACTCAGCACACAAACAATCTATTGATTAGCCATTTACATGTCAAACTACAGACAGATGTGAAAAATGTAAAACATTTTTGCTTGTTCAGTGTGCTGTGGAGTTTGTCACAGCACTCACACACACAAATGCACTGTGTTCAATTTATGTAAGTGTTTTCAAACATGATCATTGGGCAAAAATAATAAATAAATAAATAAATAAATAATCCTAAGGAAAGCAATAGGGCCTTCACCCTTTCAGGGCTTGGGTCCTAATAAGTTTAAATAGGATTTCAATAAGTCAGCTTTCTCAAGCCAATTTAATGACAATCTACAACTGTAAATACTAAACATGATGATGACACAAAATTGAGTATAACAAAAATAAACTGTCCGTCAATTTATCTATAAATATATTATAACATAATCTGCCATTGTGAATGCTTAACAAAATGAATTAAATCTGACAATTTTAGAAATAACAATCGACAACTAAACTAAAAATGATGACAAAAAATAAAGTGTAATGAAAATAAGCTATCTGTCTGTTTGTCTGTCTGTAAATATTTTAGCACATAACAATCTGCAATTGTGAATGCTAAACAAATAACAGAAAAACAACAATCAGCAATCAATCAATCTGACAATGTAAGAAATGATAATCTGCAACTGTTATACTAAACACATAAATAAAGTAGAACATAAATAAACTGCCTGTCTGTTTCACAATATATCTATCTATTTGTAAATATATTATAACAAATAACAACCTGCTATTTAAAATGACAAAATACAAAAAAGCATAACAATCAGCAATCAATCAATCAAGAAATGATAATCTAGAACTGTAAATACTAAACATGATGGCAAAAAATGAAGTATAGCATAACAAAAATAAGCTATCTATCTATCTATCTATCTATCTATATATATATATATATATATATATATATATATATATATATATATATGCCTACCTATAACCTATAATAAGGTCTCCGTCCGTCCGTCCGTCCGTCCGTCCATCCATCCATCCATCTATCTATCTATCTATCTGTCCTTTCACTTGGAAGGACTCTATCTAGTATCTATGATATCTGTCTATCTGTATATTTAAATATTATAGCACATTACAATCAGCAATTGTGAATGCTAAACAAAAAAACAGAAAAAGCATAAACAACAATCAGCATCGCCTGACCGGAAGTCCACGGAAACAACCAATATGCAAAGTTTTTTTTAAATGCTTTGGCACAATTTCCACAATCAAATGATACATTTTCAAAACTCTTATTACTACAGATTTGTTTTTGTTTCTCAATTTTTGAAACGGTCTCCTTTTCTCTAAACTACACAAAAAATGCAACTCAGCACACAAACAATCTATTTATTAGCCATTTACACGTCAAACTACAGACGGATGTGAAAAATGTAAAACATTTTTGCTTGTTCAGTGTGCTGTGGAGTTTGTCACAGCACTCAAACATACACAAATGCACTATATGTTCAATTTATGTAAGTGTTTTCAAACATGATCATTGGGCAAAAATAATAAAAAATAAATAAATAATCCTAAGGAAAGCAATAGGGCCTTCGCCCTTTCAGGGCTTGGGTCCTAATAAGTTTAAATAGGATTTCAATAAATTGGCTTTCTCAAGCCAACTTAATGACAATCTACAAATACTAAACATGATGACACAAAATTGAGTATAACAAAAATAAACTGTCCATCTATTCATCTATAAATATATTATAACATAATCTGCCATTGTGAATGCTTAACAAAATGAAATAAATCTGACAATTTTAGAAATAACAATCTGCAACTAAACTAAAAATGATGACAAAAAATAAAGTGTAATGAAAATAAGCAATCTGTCTGTTTGTCTGCCTGTAAATATTTTAGCACATAACAATCTGCAATTGTGAATGCTAAACAAATAACAGAAAAACAACAATCAGCAATCAATCAATCTGACAATGTAAGAAATGATAATCTGCAACTGTTATACTAAACACATAAATAAAGTAGAACATAAATAAACTGCCTGTCTGTTTCACAATATATCTATCTATTTGTAAATATATTATAACAAATAACAACCTGCTATTTAAAATGACAAAATACAAAAAAGCATAACAATCAGCAATCAATCAATCAAGAAATGATAATCTAGAACTGTAAATACTAAACATGATGGCAAAAAATGAAGTATAGCATAACAAAAATAAGCTATCTATCTATCTATCTATCTATCTATCTATCTATATATATATATGCCTACCTATAACCTATAATAAGGTCTCCGTCCATCCGTCCGTCCGTCCGTCCATCCATCCATCCATCCATCCATCCATCCATCCATCCATCTATCTATCTATCTATCTGTCCTTTCACTTGGAAGGACTCTATCTAGTATCTATGAGATCTGTCTATCTGTATATTTAAATATTATAGCACATTACAATCAGCAATTGTGAATGCTAAACAAAAAAACAGAAAAAGCATAAACAACAATCAGCATCGCCTGACCGGAAGTCCACGGAAACAACCAATATGCAAAGTTTTTTTTAAATGCTTTGGCACAATTTCCACAATCAAATGATACATTTTCAAAACTCTTATTACTACAGATTTGTTTTTGTTTCTCAATTTTTGAAACGGTCTCCTTTTCTCTAAACTACACAAAAAATGCAACTCAGCACACAAACAATCTATTTATTAGCCATTTACACGTCAAACTACAGACGGATGTGAAAAATGTAAAACATTTTTGCTTGTTCAGTGTGCTGTGGAGTTTGTCACAGCACTCAAACATACACAAATGCACTATGTGTTCAATTTATGTAAGTGTTTTCAAACATGATCATTGGGCAAAAATAATAAAAAATAAATAAATAATCCTAAGGAAAGCAATAGGGCCTTCGCCCTTTCAGGGCTTGGGTCCTAATAAGTTTAAATAGGATTTCAATAAATTGGCTTTCTCAAGCCAACTTAATGACAATCTACAAATACTAAACATGATGACACAAAATTGAGTATAACAAAAATAAACTGTCCATCTATTCATCTATAAATATATTATAACATAATCTGCCATTGTGAATGCTTAACAAAATGAAATAAATCTGACAATTTTAGAAATAACAATCTGCAACTAAACTAAAAATGATGACAAAAAATAAAGTGTAATGAAAATAAGTAATCTGTCTGTTTGTCTGTCTGTAAATATTTTAGCACATAATCTGCAATTGTGAATGCTAAACAAATAACAGAAAAACAACAATCAGCAATCAATCAATCTGACAATATAAGAAATGATAATCTGCAACCGTTACACTAAACACATAAATAAAGTAGAACATCAATAAACTGCCTGTCTGGTTAACAATCTATCTATTTGTAAATATATTATAACAAATAACAACCTGCTATTTAAAATGACAAAATTCAAAAAAGCATAACAATCAGCAATCAATCAAGAAATGATAATCTATAACTGTAAATACTAAACATGATGACAAAAAATGAAGTATAGCCAAACGAAAATCTATCTATCTATCTATCTATCTATCTATCTATCTATCTATCTATCTATCTATCTATCTATCTATCTATCTATCTATCTATCTATCTATCTATCCATCCATCCATCCATCCATCCATCCATCCATCCATCCATCCATCCATCCATCCATCCATCCATCCATCCATCCATCCATCTATCCTTTCACTTGGAATGACTCTATCAATGATATCTGTCTATCTGTATATTTAAATATTATAGCACATTACAATCAGCAATTGTGAATGCTAAACAAAAAAACAGAAAAAGCATAAACAACCAGCATCAGCATCGCCTGACCGGAAGTCCCCGGAAACAACCAATATGCAAAGTTTTTTTTTTTTTTTTTTTTTTTTTTTTTAATGCTTTGGCACAATTTCCACAATCAAATGTTACATTTTCAAAACTCTTATTACTACAGATTTGTTTTTGTTCCTCAATTTCTGAAATGGTCCCCTTTTCTCTAAACTACACAAAAAATGCAACTCAGCACACAAACAATCTATTGATTAGCCATTTACACGTCAAACTACAGACGGATGTGAAAAATGTAAAACATTTTTGCTTGTTCAGTGTGCTGTGGAGTTTGTCACAGCACTCACACAAACATACACAAATGCACTGTGTTCAATGTATGTAAGTGTTTTCAAACATGATCATTGGGCAAAAATAAATAAATAAATAAACAATAAGGAAAACAATATAGGGCCTTCACCCTTTCAGGGCTTGGGCCCTAATAATAAGTTTACAGACAAGTGACATTTGAGTAGAGATTGCGGTTATGAAGGAGCATATTTCACATCCACTAAGCGCTGCCAATCAACGCACACTTGGCCAGCTGGCCCAATCACAACACATTTACTATTTCGGAAGGGGGATTGTGACGTTGTGCGGAGAAATAGAGCTGAGGCTGGGTCCAGACGCAGTGTAGCTTTATTCATAAAACTCAGGAACAAGGTACAAAGACTAAAGCAGAACTTGAGAATCAAAAGCACCAACGTAACACACATAAATTCAACAACCAACAAAGACAGGGCAGAAACACAGGGCTTAGATAATCAAGGACAAACAAGCTGGACAAGATAACAAGGGGGCGTGAGAAATAAGAAACACCTGGGACTAATAATAAACGGTGAAGCACTAATAAAGAAAACACACAAAACCAAATCATGACATAGCCTCCCCCCTATGGGCGGCTCCCGACGCCCATAAAAACAACAAAAAAGTTCAGGAGGGTGGTAATGCGGAGACAGTCTTGGGGGAGGGACGGAGGGCCAGGCCCGTGCAGTGGAACGGGACCAGGAGGCAGCCAAGGTGGGCCTGGGCCGCAGAGCGTGGGCAAAGAAGGTCGAGGCAAAGGCCAGGGCGGAGCAGGACAAGGCAGAGGCCAGGGCGGAGCAAGACGAGGCCAGGGCGGAGCAGGACAAGGCAGAGGCCAGGGCGGAGCAAGACGAGGCCAGGGCGGAGCAGGACAAGGCAGAGGCCAGGGCGGAGCAAGACGAGGCCAGGGCGGAGCAGGACAAGGCAGAGGCCAGGGCGGAGCAAGACGAGGCCAGGGCGGAGCAAGACGAGACCAGGGCGGAGCAAGACGAGGCCAAGGCCAGGGCGGAGCAGGACGAGGCAGAGGCCATGTCAACGTCGCCTCCATGGCCCCCACAGAGTGCCTACTGCCCCCCCCCAAAAAATACTTGGGGAAATCTACGGGAGGAACCTCAGGGCAGTAAATAGGCTCAGGAAACGCCTCCAAGAGCATGAAGGCCGGCAGGGCGAGGCGCAGAGGCGGGGCCGGCAGGGCAAGGCGCAGAGGCGGGGCCGGCAGGGCAAGGCGCAGAGGCGGGGCCGGCAGGGCGAGGCGCAGAGGCGGGGCCGGCAGGGCGAGGCGCAGAGGCGGGGCCGGCAGGGCGAGGCGCAGAGGCGGGGCCGGCAGGGCGAGGAGTCCGAGTACGGTCACCGGAGCCTGGCGAACCGAACGAGTCCTCCCTCTCCTCCTCCTGCGGCGGCGAGTCACAGGCCTAGACACACTCGCTGGGCTGGGCGACTCACTCACTTGACTTGAAGATTCATCCCACTCTTGTACTGAAGATTCCTCACTCACTTGAACTGTAGATTCATTCAATTGAACTGGAGATTCACTCACTTGAAGAGACTCAGCCCTCACTTGAACTGAAGACTCACCCACTTGAACAGGAGATTCACTCACTTGGACTGGAGACTCAGCACTCACTTGAACTGGAGATTCAGCGCTCACTTGAACAGGAGATTCACTCACTTGGACTGGAGACTCAGCACTCACTTGAACAGGAGATTCACTCACTTGAACTGGAGACTCAGCACTCACTTGAACTGGAGACTCAGAACTCACTTGAACTGGAGATTCAGCGCTCACTTGAACAGGAGATTCACTCGCGGGGCCTGAGTGAAGTGAATGCACGTTGGGGCTCACGTGAAGCACGGGCTCGGCTGGGCTGACGTGAGTTGCGGCTGGGCTGACCCGAGTCGCGGGCTCGTCAATGCTCACGTGAAGCGTGGGCTCGTCGATGCTCACGTGAAGCGCGGGCTCATCGTGGCTGACTTGAAGCGCGGGCTCGTCGTAGCTGGCGTGAACCAGCGGTGAAGACGACGAGGGCTTCGCGGGTAAAGTAAACCCGGCAGGTGTAGAGTAGTACCGCCGTGTAATGGAATTGAGATCTTCCAAGTAGCAAGCCTGAGCAATATACGGATCAAGAGTCCAGTTTGAAAAGTCCCTCGGCATCCAACGAGCGATCCTGTAATCTAGCCCATTCAGAAACAGGACCATGAGCTGGATATCATCTAGCGCTCCCAGCTGGCAAATGGTCAGAAAATCCTTCGCGTACCTCTGGACGGACTGGCCCTCTTGCCGTAACGTCGACAGGTATTCTTCCAGAGCCCGGTTGCTGACAACTGCTGGACCCATATTAAGGTTGGTTGTTCTGTGACGTTGTGCGGAGAAATAGAGCTGAGGCTGGGTCCAGACGCAGTGTAGCTTTATTCATAAAACTCAGGAACAAGGTACAAAGACTAAAGCAGAACTTGAGAATCAAAAGCACCAACGTAACACACATAAATTCAACAACCAACAAAGACAGGGCAGAAACACAGGGCTTAAATAATCAAGGACAAACAAGCTGGACAAGATAACAAGGGGGCGTGAGAAATAAGAAACACCTGGGACTAATAATAAACGGTGAAGCACTAATAAAGAAAACACACAAAACCAAATCATGACAGGGATAGAGCAAATAACTAAATCAAAGCTAAACAAATAACAGAAAAACAACAATCGGCAATCAATCAATCTGACAATATAAGAAATGATAATCTGCAACCGTTATATTAAACATATAAATAAAGTAGAACATAAATAAACTGCCTGTAGGTTTAACAATATCTATCTTTTCGTAAATATATTATAACAAATAACAACCTGCAATTGTGAATGCTAATTAAAATGACAAAATACAAAAAAGCATAACAATCAGCAATCAAACAATCAAGAAATGATAATCTATAACTGTAAATACTAAACATGATGACAAAAAATAAAGTATTGCCTAACGAAAATAATCTATCTATCTATCTATCTATCTATCTATCTATCTATCTATCTATCTATCTATCTATCTATCTATCTATCTATCTATCTATCTATCTATCCATCCATCCATCCATCCATCCATCCATCCATCCATCCATCCATCCATCCATCCATCCATCCATCCATCCACTCAATCAGTGTTTCAGCAGCAGAAAGGGGTCAATAAAACAGCATAACTAGAATTCACTAGAATTATATTTACCTCAACAGAAGTCATTCAGTGTCCACAACTTGTTGGTTCCTATAGAAATTAACTCTTGCACTAAATAAATGCACTATATTTGCCTATATTACATACTTAACCTGATAATTTTGATTATTTAATTTAAAATATATTTCATAAAAATGACAGCAGCTGTGTCAATTATTATATTTCAATAACAAATTAGAGTAAAAACATAAGGTAATGCAAAAACTGCCTTGCGTTCAGTTTACATGTTTTCATACAATGTGTTGTGTGTTGATTATTATTTCTAAAAAAATAAATAGCTTCTGAATTTAGGCTACAAGTCTAGGCTCTGTTGTGTACCTTTAATGTTTTAGTAATGTGCGGCTCCCTATATAGTTTACATTAGCAGATTTTTTTTTTTAATCCTTGCAAAATGTTTAATTGTAATTTAATTAATTTAAAGACAGACACATTTTTTTTTCTTTAAACCACTGTTTAAAAAGAAAAAAAAATCAATTTACCTTTCTAAACCGAACCGAGACGTCAAAACCGTGGGAAAACTGAACTGTATCGTTACACCTGTCATCAACTATTTGTTTGGGTGAACTATTCCTTTAAAAGTACTAAACTAAAAGAAGGGCATACTGTTGTTCTCATTACATACATATTACAATCATCTTGTGTTTTTAAATGATGATTATGTGTAGCTACTGAAAATGTGTTGTAATGAAAGCATGGGATCAGGTTTTGAAAGAATGACTAGCCTAAATGTGTTACAAGTGTGATCATATTAGACTTTTGGGCAAAGAGTTTTTGAGCAAAGAGTTTTGACAATTGTGAAAATAGTACCAAAGCCAATAAAAAATAAAAAAATAAAAACTATTAAAACGAGAGAAATGATCAAGACTAAAATATATTTTAAAAAACATACTGCAATTATAAATGCAAAACAACATAATTTACCAATAAAGCAATTATCTGCAGTAATTTATCTTTATGAAACGGTAAGTTACAGTCATTCTGATAGGTCGGGGTTTATTCACGATAAAACCATAGACTGTAAAATCCAGGATAATACACGGCAATGACTACACAGCACCCCTAGCAACCACTCTTAGCAACGCAAACATATCTTGATCATTAATATTGTTCATTTAATATTATTATTGCGAGAGATTGTTACAATAGATATAGCATCTTCCTTCAAGTCAGTCCTATATTCGTAATAAAAATCCGTTTGAATGTCCTCCTCAGCGATATCTTAACCTTTTTTTAACAGTAAACGTTAGGGGGGGGGGTAGCTCTGACACGCTTGTCATTTGCGTCTTGCCTCTCCGTGCTCACAAAAGTCTTCACTACTGACAAACTGTCTCATAAAGACAGTCTTTGCCGCCATCTAATGGCAAATAATGTAAATATAGTTTTGCCTACCTTTGATGCACCGCGATGCAGAAGTCACTCACTCCTCTTTTCTTCTCTTTAAAAAACAAACAAACAAGAAACTCACCACTCTGTCGTGTGAAATCCCTGCTTGGAAAGTGTGTAGTTGTTGCTTGAAATCCGTTTAGCTCAGTCCTCTTGTACGTTAGCATTAGTCGTTTCCACCGTCGGGTCGAACGGAGCAGGAAAGGTTACGGTTTCCGTGTGTCAGACTCGCGGCAGATCTTTGAAATGTGTACAAACACTTCAGTCGTTGCCTTGGTAACGCGACACTTCAGTCGTTGCCTTGGTAACGCGACATTTACTTATGGTATGAGACGTAAATAGTGACGCATTAGCTATCGCTTTTAATTGTATTACTAATTTGTTGGTTTACTTACTCAGACACTGGCAGACAGGCAACAGACAAGTGACATTTGAGTAGAGATCGCGGTTATGTAATATTTCCGAATATTTCCCGAACACCCACTAAGCGCTGCCAATCAACGCACACTGGGCCAGCTGGGCCAATCACAGCACATTTCATTTTTCGGAAGGAGGGGCTTCATCGAAAACGACGCAATCAGAAATTGAAACTGAAACTTATTGTTTTATTTAATTTGATTGTTTGATATATATATTTGTGTTTGATATATATATTTGTGTGTGCTGTATATAATTATTTTGTATATATAAATACACACACATGCATGTATATATTTAAGAAAATGTATTATTCATATATAAAATATTTATATTTATATAATATAGATTATGTATTTATATATATATACAGAATTTAAGTGCAAATAATTCTTAAATATATACATGCATGCATAGGTATTTATATATACAAAATTATATTATATACAGCACACACAAATATATTATGTAAACACAGACTTTTATTTTGGATGCGATTAACCGCAATTAACTTTTGCACAGCCCTAATATATATATATATATATATATATATATATATATATATATATATATATATATATATATATATAAAACACACATGCATGTATATTTAAGAAAAAAATATTATTTATTTGTAAAATATTTATATTTATATATAATATAAATTATATATAAATCTATATACAGAATATACATGAAAATATTTCTTAAATATATACAAGCATGTGTGTGTATTTATATATATACAGTATAATAATTATACACAGTGCACCCACATATATTATGTAAACACAAACTTTTATTTTGGATGCGATTAATCGTGATTAATCGTTTTGACAGCCCTAATATATATATATATATATATATATATATATATATATATATATATATGTGTGTATATATATATATATAAATTTTGATATATATATATATATATATATATATATCAAGATTTTTTTTTTAATTTTTGTATTTTTCCATTGTTTATTATGGATATAAAAAAACTGAAATAAATCTGACAATTTTAGAAATAACAATCTGCAACTAAACTAAAAATGATGACAAAAAATAAAGTGTAATGAAAATAAGCAATCTGTCTGTTTGTCTGTCTGTAAATATTTTAGCACATAACAATCTGCAATTGTGAATGCTAAACAAATAACAGAAAAACAACAATCAGCAATCAATCAATCTGACAATATAAGAAATGATAATCTGCAAACGTTACACTAAACACATAAATAAAGTAGAACATCAATAAACTGCCTGTCTGGTTAACAATCTATCTATTTTTAAATATATTATAACAAATAACAACCTGCTATTTAAAATGACAAAATTCAAAAAAGCATAACAATCAGCAATCAATCAAGAAATGATAATCTATAACTGTAAATACTAAACATGATGACAAAAAATGAAGTATAGCCTAACGAAAATCTATCTATCTATCTATCTATTAGGGATGTCCCGATACCACTTTTTCACTTCCGATACCGATACCGATGCCGCAGCTTTGGATTTTGCCGATACCGATATTAATCCGATATTTTTATTTTATTTTTAAACTAATAAAAAATATAGCAATTTTCTCAATTAGCCCCTTAAAATGTACCTCCAGTATATAGTTCACAACAACAGTTGATTAGAAATAGAAAATGCAGGTACTTCAGTACTTAAAGCTAGCTAGCTACCAACAGGTTTAAAGTTAAAACAATTTAAACAGCAGTATTCTACATTTTAAATACCAGTACAGTTTTTTTTAAAGCAAGTAGAATTTCTATAACTGTGTGTTAAACTGATTATCACTCTTGTGTGTGTTAAACACAATCTACTTAATACAGACAGCTTCATTATAAAGATAAACAAATCCCCAAAATATATGATCATATGACAAAAATGCTATTATAAACTAGATTAGTGAACAATACATATTGCTCTTTGTATTGTTGTAAAATACATTCATGAAAAATAATATAACAAAAATGAAAAAGATAATTATTTTAGATATAGCCAAGGTTACTAAAAAAATGAGACATGTTTTAAGTGTATAGCACAGCTATTTAATGAGGCAGCAACATTAATAATTATTAAAGTTAATAGGCTTTAATTGCGTCACTGCATTATGATATGAATGACTCCAACACAGTGCGGCACAAAGCGCTTATGCGCATTCAGAGCGCAGAATGATGCGCTTGAAACCACGTGGAGTTACAGCACGCATCCGAGTATGCACCCTATGGTATGCGCTGCGCGTCGAGTCCGCTTTGAAAAGTTCAAAGCACAAAGCAAAGGAAATACATATTGATGGACAGTGTATTAAACAGTATCTATCTATACAGTAGTTTATTGAGCCTTTTCTTTAATCAGTTTTAAATTTCAGTTACTGTGCGCATGAAGAACAATAGCGCTCTGACTCTAGTGTTGTGATCTAACCGACAGCGTCCGACACCTGGTAGAAAGTAACACGATTAAGATACAGCAATAAAGTCCAGCAAGATAATGTTGTTTTATGCGAAAACAGATACCTTTATCTACAGATAAAGTATAATAGTATTAACATTGAATCATCCTGAAGATAGTTTCATCATTGACTGTAACCGAACGCGACGCGCTGTTTGAGTGCTGAATGGAGAATGACTGACAGCCGCGAGAGGGAAAAGTTTACGTGATCTTGAATTTAATGACTTAAATATTAATTTCTCTCACACATGTCTTATAATAGAGTGCACAAAAACGTTATGGTACTTTAGAATGTTTTTGTGCCTTCTGTGGAGCTTAACAATAACATAATAGTATACGCACAATATCGGATTTGGATCGGCCTCGTCATGATCGATACCCGATCCCGCAAAAAATGGCAGTATCGAGCCGATACCGATCCTGAGTATCGGATCCATCCATCCATCCATCCATCCATCCATCCATCCTTCCATCCTTCCATCCTTCCTTCCTTCCTTCCTTCCTTCCTTTCTTTCTTTCTTTATTTCACTTGGAATGACTCTATCAATGATATCTGTCTATCTGTATATTTAAATATTATAGCACATTACAATCAGCAATTGTGAATGCTAAACAAAAAAACAGAAAAAGCATAAACAACCAGCATCAGCATCGCCTGACCGGAAGTCCCCGGAAACAACCAATAGCAAAGTTTTTTTAATGCTTTGGCACAATTTCCACAATCAAATGTTACATTTTCAAAACTCTTATTACTACAGATTTGTTTTTGTTCCTCAATTTCTGAAATGGTCTCCTTTTCTCTAAACTACACAAAAAATGCAACTCAGCACACAAACAATCTATTGATTAGCCATTTACACGTCAAACTACAGACGGATGTGAAAAATGTAAAACATTTTTGCTTGTTCAGTGTGCTGTGGAGTTTGTCACAGCACTCACACAAACATACACAAATGCACTGTGTTCAATGTATGTAAGTGTTTTCAAACATGATCATTGGGCAAAAATAAATAAATAAATAAACAATACTAAGGAAAACAATAGGGCCTTCACCCTTTCAGGGCTTGGGCCCTAATAATAAGTTTACAGACAAGTGACATTTGAGTAGAGATTGCGGTTATGAAGGAGCATATTTCACATCCACTAAGCGCTGCCAATCAACGCACACTTGGCCAGCTGGCCCAATCACAACACATTTACTATTTCGGAAGGGGGATAGAGCAAATAACTAAATCAAAGCTAAACAAATAACAGAAAAACAACAATCGGCAATCAATCAATCTGACAATATAAGAAATGATAATCTGCAACCGTTATATTAAACATATAAATAAAGTAGAACATAAATAAACTGCCTGTAGGTTTAACAATATCTATCTTTTCGTAAATATATTATAACAAATAACAACCTGCAATTGTGAATGCTAATTAAAATGACAAAATACAAAAAAGCATAACAATCAGCAATCAAACAATCAAGAAATGATAATCTATAACTGTAAATACTAAACATGATGACAAAAAATAAAGTATAGCCTAACGAAAATAATCTATCTATCTATCTATCTATCTATCTATCTATCTATCTATCTATCTATCTATCTATCTATCTATCTATCTATCTATCTATCTATCTATCCATCCATCCATCCATCCATCCATCCATCCATCCATCCATCCATCCATCCATCCATCCACTCAATCAGTGTTTCAGCAGCAGAAAGGGGTCAATAAAACAGCATAACTAGAATTCACTAGAATTATATTTACCTCAACAGAAGTCATTCAGTGTCCACAACTTGTTGGTTCCTATAGAAATTAACTCTTGCACTAAATAAATGCACTATATTCGCCTATATTACATACTTAACCTGATAATTTTGATTATTTAATTTAAAATATATTTCATGAAAATGACAGCAGCTGTGTCATATTATTATATTTCAATAACAAATTAGAGTAAAAACATAAGGTAATGCAAAAACTGCCTTGCGTTCAGTTTACATGTTTTCATACAATGTGTTGTGTGTTGATTATTATTTCTAAAAAAATAAATAGCTTCTGAATTTAGGCTACAAGTCTAGGCTCTGTTGTGTACCTTTAATGTTTTAGTAATGTGCGGCTCCCTATATAGTTTACATTAGCAGATTTTTTTTTTTAATCCTTGCAAAATGTTTAATTGTATTTTAATTAATTTAAAGACAGACACATTTTTTTTTT
Organism: Cyprinella venusta; assembly: GCA_038021265.1. Lineage (NCBI taxonomy): Eukaryota > Metazoa > Chordata > Actinopteri > Cypriniformes > Leuciscidae > Cyprinella > Cyprinella venusta. The sequence goes on along the minus strand of CM075873.1, from coordinate 22,741,024 downwards.
CTTAAACCACTGTTTAAAAAGAAAAAAAAATCAATTTACCTTTCTAAACCGAACCGAGACGTCAAAACCGTGGGAAAACTGAACTGTATCGTTACACCTGTCATCAACTATTTGTTTGGTGAACTAGGCTATTCCTTTAAAAGTACTAAACTAAAAGAAGGGTATACTGTTGTTCTCATTACATACATATTACAATCATCTTGTGTTTTTAAATGATGATTATGTGTAGCTACTGAAAATGTGTTGTAATGAAAGCATGGGATCAGGTTTTGAAAGAATGACTAGCCTAATGTGTTACAAGTGTGATCATATTAGACTTTTGGGCAAAGAGTTTTTGAGCAAAGAGTTTTGACAATTGTGAAAATAGTACCAAAGCCAATAAAAAATAAAAACTATTAAAACGAGAGAAATGATCAAGACTAAAATATATTTTAAAAAACATACTGCAATTATAAATGCAAAACAACATAATTTACCAATAAAGCAATTATCTGCAGTAATTTATCTTTATGAAACGGTAAGTTACAGTCATTCTGATAGGTCGGGGTTTATTCACGATAAAACCATAGACTGTAGCTAAAAGCCAGGATAATACACGGCAATGACTACACAGCACCCAAGCCAGGATAATACACGGCAATGACTACACAGCACCCCTAGCAACCACTCTTAGCAACGCAAACATATCTTGATCATTAATATTGTTCATTTAATATTATTATTGCGAGAGATTGTTACAATAGATATAGCATCTTCCTTCAAGTCAGTCCTATATTCGTAATAAAAATCCGTTTGAATGTCCTCCTCAGCGATATCTTAACCTTTTTTTAACAGTAAACGTTAGGGGGGGTAGCTCTGACACGCTAGTCATTTGCGTCTTGCCTCTCCGTGCTCACAAAAGTCTTCACTACTGACAAACTGTCTCATAAAGACAGTCTTTGCCGCCATCTAATGGCAAATAATGTAAATATAGTTTTGCCTACCTTTGATGCACCGCGATGCAGAAGTCACTCACTCCTCTTTTCTTCTCTTTAAAAAAAACAAACAAACAAGAAACTCACCACTCTGTCGTGTGAAATCCCTGCTTGGAAAGTGTGTAGTTGCTTGAAATCCGTTTAGCTCAGTCCTCTTGTACGTTAACATTAGTCGTTTCCACCGTCGGGTCGAACGGAGGAGGAAAGGTTACGGTTTCCGTGTGTCAGACTCGCGGCAGATCTTTGAAATGTGTACAAACACTTCAGTCGTTGCCTTGGTAACGCGACACTTCAGTCGTTGCCTTGGTAACGCGACATTTACTTATGGTATGAGACGTAAATAGTGACGCATTAGCTATCGCTTTTAATTGTATTACTAATTTGTTGGTTTACTTACTCAGACACTGGTAGACAGGCAACAGACAAGTGACATTTGAGTAGAGATCGCGGTTATGTAATATTTCCGAATATTTCCCGAACACCCACTAAGCGCTGCCAATCAACGCACACTGGGCCAGCTGGGCCAATCACAGCACATTTCATTTTTCGGAAGGAGGGGCTTCATCGAAAACGACGCAATCAGAAATTGAAACTGAAACTTATTGTTTTATTTAATTTGATTGTTTGATATATATATATTTGTGTTTGATATATATATTTGTGTGTGCTGTATATAATTATTTTGTATATATAAATACACACACATGCATGTATATATTTAAGAAAATGTGTTATTCATATATAAAATATTTATATTTATATAATATAGATTATGTATTTATATATATATATATATATATATAGAATTTAAGTGCAAATAATTCTTAAATATATACATGCATGCATAGGTATTTATATATACAAAATAATTATATACAGCACACACAAATATATTATGTAAACACAGACTTTTATTTTGGATGCGATTAATCGCAATTAACTTTTGCACAGCCCTAATATATATATATATATATATATATATAAAACACACATGCATGTATATTTAAGAAAAAATATTATTTATTTGTAAAATATTTATATTTATATATAATATAAATTATATATAAATCTATATACAGAATATACATGAAAATATTTCTTAAATATATACAGCATGTGTGTGTATTTATATATATACAGGATAATAATTATACACAGTGCACCCACATATATTATGTAAACACAAACTTTTATTTTGGATGCGATTAATCGTGATTAATCGTTTTGACAGCCCTAATATATATATATATATATATATATATATATATATATATATATATATATATATATATATATCAAGATTTTTTTTTTAATTTTTGTATTTTTCCATTGTTTATTATGGATGTAAAAAAAACTGTACAAGTAATAAAATATACAGTAGCCTACCGTCAAGTTTCGAAACATTAAGATTTTTTTAATATTTTTGAAATTAGTCTCTTAATCTCCCCAAAGCTGCAAAGTACACACAGTAATATACATTTTAAAACATTATTTATTCATTATTATTAAAATTATTTAAGTAAAGTAAAACGCTATTTTCAACATCATTACTCCAGTGTCACATGATCCATCAGAAATCATAAAATGCTGATTTGATGCTAAAGAAACATTTCTTATTATAATTAATGTTAAACAGTAGTGCTGCTTTATATTTTTGTGTGGAAACTGTGATTTTTTTTTCAGGATTTTTTGATTAACATAAAGTTCAAAAGACTAAATGTTTAAAGAAACCTGAAACTACTTTTTATTTATTTATTTATTTATTTATCTGCTCTCTCACAGTGACATTTTGTGATTTTATGAAATGTTTTGTGAATCCTAATTTTGAATCTACATATAGAAATGTAATTTTGGTTTTCGTGAAAGAAAAGTGATATGTATTTTAAATATCACATTTACACATAAAGTCGTTGTTTTTGATATGCTTGGACAAAAAGTATTTTCGATGCTTCAAACAATTCGAACTAACCCACTCATGTCACATGGACTACTTTGATGATGTCTTTATTGCCTTTATGGACATGGACAGTATAAGGTACATGCATTTTCAATGGAGAACAGAAAGCTCGCCGACTAAATCTAAAATATAACTGTGTTCCGAAGATGAACGGAGGTCTTACGGGCTAGGAACGACATGAGGGTGAGTCATTAATGACATCATTTTCATTTTTGGGTGAACTAACGCTTTCATAAGGGTCTTCCTGCAGTAGGGGTGCCAAAGTTTCCTCCAGAAGGGCCATCGTCCTGCAGAGTTTAGTTGCTTCAACATTCCAGTCAGTAGTTTTCAAATAATCCTGAAGTCCTTGAGTGGCTGGTTAACATGTGGTTAATTAGGGTCGGAGCTAAACTTGCCAGCATCGTGGTTTGACACTCCTGTTGTACAGCGCACCCATAATAACAACACCTGACAAGAATTTTGACTTGCAGTGCCTGTGGTTGTTGCAGGTAGAAGCTATGCAGAGGATTCAGAACAGCCAAACAACATTTCTCTTCTTCCTCTACTGTCAACACAAATCACGAGTCGACGTGAGTCAGCAAATCCAATGCTCCGAGAGACTTTGACTGGATAAGATCCATGAGCCTATGGGCCCATGACTGAGCCAAACATCTGAGTAATGTTGCCCCGAACAAAAAAAAAGTCTCATTCCAGAGCTTGTGTTAGCCATCATTCTAATCGTTTTTAGCAGAATCAAAGAATGTTCAGAATGCAGGAAGGGCATGTGTTAACATGGATCGAAAGTACAGAAACGCATAACTTATCTATGGGATGCAGGGTGGGATGTGTGTCATGGATTGGGGCTAGGTCATCAGTTTTCGCACGCAGCCACTGGTCTTTTTAATACGTAAGGATGTTTTGGCATGCAAGAATAGGAGGACCAGAGTTTTTAATCCATTATTCAGAATGCTCAAGCTGCTTCCCAGAATATCCGATAAAATTTAGATGTTGTGATGTTTCATAACCTTGGAAACATGTCTTTCTAAAGACAGAGGAAGTGTCTCAAAGATGACTGCCTGCATTCTCTTAATTGTAATTGTGACATAAATACTTTAGGGGTCCGATAAGTCATAACTGAGTATGAAAGTGTTCCTTTTGAGCCTTGAACACCTCACGGGTCTGTATTGGATAGAGACTCTGAATGGGTTCAATGTAAGTAAATGCAGCTTTGAGGGGTGCCTCTGTGATTTTCTGAGAATATTCTTAACCTTGTGGTTGACCTTTCTTTACGACAGACTTTCTTTTGAACCCCATCAAAGCAAAAAGAAAAAAAATACATAGTGTTCTGCTTTTTGGTTGCAAACAATGAAAGAATACGTACTCAGTTCCTTCTAGTTCCTCAGTGGAATTCCTAATAAGGCCAAACAACATACAAAAAGTAATGCTTAACATTGTTGCATGATCACTAACAGGGAATACCTGCTGTGTAAATGCAAAGCGCTCCATCTGTCAGCTTGTGTGTTACACAATGCTCTTGCATTGGGTTCATCATGATCCAGATGCTTTTTGACAGCCTCTGCTGGAGCGTAGAGGTTATTCCTGTACGAGGTGTGCAGGTCACAAAGCGCTACTGCTATTGAGAAGAAAGTGACACTGCTCAGATTTGGCCTCTTATACAGACTGAATTATTTGAAATGAGCAAGTTTCCTTTGATAAAACTATGGAATTGAACTAAAGCCCTTGCAGAAATTCAATTAAGGAAGACTTCAGCATTATTCAAGGGTTGTGCATTGCGCTGTCTGCAGGGATTTGGAGGCTTTGGCAACACAAAGTATTTAGGCTTTATTCAATTAGCTCTCGGAAATGCTTTTCCAAAGGTCAGCCTGGGAAGCGGAACAAACGGTGCTCTGTTTATGTGCATTGAGAGGGCTCTCTGCTTCACCCCCTGACTTGCATTTAAAGCAAGTGGCATCAAAGTGAACCACAGAGGTGCCAGTTTCTGTGGTTTGAAGCTATACTGCTCATCTAAAAATGATTATGCAAAAGCAGATGGCTAAACTTAGTATGTACTACTGCAAAAGTGTGATTTGAGTTTGTGTAGCTATATATAGGTGCCATTGGACCAGTTGGAACAGGCATGGATTTGACTCATAACTAGCAAGTCAAGTGAGTTAATAATTACTCTCTCTAATCTCTCTCTCTCTCTCTCTCTCTCTCTCTCTCTCTCTCTCTCTCTCTCTCTCTCTCTCTGCTCATTATGCACCCTGTCAAGCGCAGCAGTCATTCTATTCTACATCACTCACCTATCAAAATAGGCTCTTGCAACCGCCAAAAAGTGGACGATCTGACGGTTTTAGAAGATTAACAACCTGAAACTAAAAAAACAGACCCGGCCTTTATTTGATACCGGCTTTTATTTACCTAAACATGCAGTCACACCAGGCGTCTGAAAGAGACTGGCGTCTATTTGGGACTCGGCTATATTTGAAGTATGTTAAAGGGCACCTATTGTGGAAAATTCACTTTTACATGGTGTTTGAACATAAATGAACATAAATGAGCATGGTGAACATAAATGACCACCCCCCCCCCCCCCCCCTAGAATGATAAAAATCCACCCAGTGTTTTTTTTTTTTTTTTTTTTTTTTTTTTTTTTACAATCTCAATAAATCATATGCACTGTCTCAGAACGAGCTGTTCTAAGATTCAGTGCTTTGTGACATAGAATTGAGCAAAGGATTTGATTGACAGTGTGGTTGTGACATAGTCCCCGCCCTCGGTGATCTGTACCATCCTCTATTGTTCCAACGATAGCCGGGAATGTCTCCTAGAATCATAAGTGTTATGTTGTGTGATGGGATGTAATAATGATATACATAATAGTTTTCACTTATTTTGGACATCAGAGCCACTGAAAACACAGTGGATGTATTGTATTTTAGAAGTTTAAGTGGCGCCTTGCCTTCGTAAATAAGTTTATGTTTGAGCGAATCATTTTCTGACTGACTGTTTTGTGAACGAGGGTCAATTCAAAGCAGGTCTTGCTTCAAAGTTAATCCTCAAGTGTGGATCATCATCTATACTGTTTGCGATCCACCGTCACCTTCAGTAACAGTAAGTGTATTTTATTCAGTCGATGTCAGACAATTCAACAACAAATGTGTCTAAAATTGGATGTCTGTGTATATAATTTAAACCTTGTTTGTATAGTGTGTAACCACACGTTTATAAATATATATATATATATATATATATATATATATATAGGCTATATATATATATATTAAGATATTGTATTATAAACTGCATGTATGTTCTTGTTCTGTAAGTTAGCCATCTTCTCACATTTGCCACAGAAGCACCTGTATGACAAGTAAACATGACGCAACAGGTCCCTCGCATAAATGTAATTTCGCTTGTACGTAGCAAACTTTATCACCGTATGTGTTTGTAGTTTAAAAAATTGTGCCAATTTTAGTGTTTGTGTGCGTGTTTTGCACATCCATAATTTCAAAGGGGACGCGATTACAACTCTATAAGTATGTTTCAAATAACCATACCAAGATGTACTGGTCCATTCTCATTTGTGTTTATTCTGCCGGAGTCTCTTCGTCATCTGGGTCTGATCAGAGACTATTTATATATTCTGATTCAAACATGCACGGCTGAATGACATACAAAACAGTGGGTCTCTCTCTCTCTCAACTCTTCTGCTTACCAACTGCCATAGGCATGCAAGTGACGCCCTCATCCAAAGGCAGGGCTGGGATATGCAGCTCATTTGCATTTAAGGTCGTATACACCAAAACATCTCTTTTTAAAACAGGCCCCAAAAATGGCATTTTCAAATGGTTATGATACATTAACTGTGCACTGTAAAACCAAACAGTACAACTTAGGTAAATAAAATGGGTTGCAATTACTCAAAAAAATAAAAAAGTTCATTCGCCTTTAATTTTTTGTGTAATTAAAACGAAAGTGAAATTTTAAGTTTACAGCAATTAAATGCTTTTATTTATTTTAGTTAGTGTACTCAAATAGTTAACCGTCTGACGTCACGGACGTACGACGTGCTCCTCCTTCAACTTTGCAGTTGCAAGTGCGCGAAAAGACGCCATTTTTTATTGCTCGCCTCTCTGATGAAGTTGTTTTAAGTTAAGTTTGCCAAACGTGAAAACTCGATCATATTTTATAAAAATAGAATAGGTGGTGATATTTTACGATCGGGAATTTGCAGTGGTGTTGCCTGTGAGGACCTTTGATGGGAAACGCGGTCTACAGTTTTCTGAACCTGCTGGTGACACTATTTTCTTCGTTGTTCTGCCTACCATTTTATTACTCTTCTCTCTGGGCACGCTAATCTGGTAAGTTCCCTGTTTTATTTTCTGCAAATAGTTTTAATGTCTTCACAGTTGATGTATTTTATGCATTTGAAAGCAAATAAGAATGTCTCGTGAGAAAATACGACATTTTACAAGTGTTGAAGCAACTGTATTTAGTTATTTTTTTAGATATCAAGTCTGTCTTTTTGCATGGATTAATGTGCATCGTATTTTATGCATTTGAAAGCGAATAAGAATGTCTCGTGAGAAAATACGACATTTTACAAGTGTTGAAGCAACTGTATTTAGTTATTTTTTTAGATATCAAGTCTGTCTTTTTGCATGGGTTAATGTGCATCGTATTTTATGCATTTGAATGCAAATAAGAATGTCTCGTTAGAAAATTAGACATTTTACAAGTGTTGAAGCAACTGTATTTAGTTATTTTTTTAGATATCAAGTCTGTCTTTTTGCATGGGTTAATGTGCATCGTATTTTATGCATTTGAAAGCAAATAAGAATGTCTCGTGAGAAAATAAGACATTTTACAAGTGTTGAAGCAACTGTATTTAGTTATTTTTTTAGATATCAAGTCTGTCTTTTTGCATCGGTTAATGTGCATCGTATTTTATGCATTTGAAAGCAAATAAGAATGTCTCGTGAGAAAATTAGACATTTTACAAGTGTTGAAACAAGTGTATTTAGTTATTTTTTTAAATATCAAGTCTGTCTTTTTGCATCGGTTAATGTACATCGTATTTTATGCATTTGAAAGTAAATAAGAATGTCTCGTGAGAAAATTAGACATTTTACAAGTGTTGAAGCAACTGTATTTAGTTATTTTTTTAAATATCAAGTCTGTCTTTTTGCATCGGTTAATGTACATCGGTAATCTGCGTCGATTTGCACATTAAAAGTTTTCGGGCAACATATTTTAATGACCTCAAAATGGCAGGCTGTGACAGAATTTATTTGGCACGCATGAAAATTAAATTGGTGGTTTTCATAGAGGTTTGACAATAATTTGATGCACTTTGTGTTGTACATTTTTTTTTAGAACAGGTATTTATAAAATTGTATTTAAATAGTTTGCCAAAGCCATACCAGCTTGTGTTATTTAGCGGAGGCATTTTTGTTTTTGCTTTTAAAAAGCAGATTTTGCAGTATAAAAAATATTTAAATTAAACTAAGATTTCAGATCGACTGAGCATGATGCCTATTAAGTTACATAACTGATTAGCGTCGTGTATTCACATTTTTACTACTATTTTGGCAAATATTACAACCTGACTAACTTCTCAATCTCTCTCTTTTTCAGGCTAAAAGTGAAGCAGCTGGCAGTTCATTTGGGTATATCTAAATATGTTTCGATCTTCATAGTGAAGGGTAAAACTTCTGAAATCTCTGTGTAAACAATGAGTGACGTACGTGCAAGAGATCACTTCCGGCGCATGTGCAGACCGGAGCGCCTGTGCCTTCAGATCAGATGGACATGGCTGTGGTTACAAGAGGTAAAAACTATATAAACACTGTTCGTTTTCTCACACAAACCGCTTTTGTTTCTTGTCTTAGGCCGTCAATGTGTACTTACATTTACGAGTCATTAAATCATGTTTAATTTGAACTTCTCTGTGCATGCTCTTTGAGGTGGTGACCATAGACCTCCATTATATGACTGACAGACAAGAATGGTTTGACCTAAAAATATAAAAATTGAAAATACTGTGGAAACAAAGACACCTACATCTTGGATGGCCTTGAGGTAAGCTAAAACATATCAAAAAATTAATTTCAAAGTGAACTATCCATTAAAATGAAGATTCTCATACTCGTGTCTCTAATTCTCACACTGAAGGAAAACATGGACGTCCATGTACGACGAACTGCCATCCTCCGTGCTCTCCCCGCATATCTGCAAGAGGATGACTTCAAATGTCTCAAGACGTGGGATGTAAGTGTTGCACTGTTTGTTTACCAACAATCTCACATGGCCATTCAGATGTCATCCTGGTTCAAGTTCAATGTTTTTAATATATTAATTAGAATTGACTTTATGCACAGCTGCACTACTTCCTGAACTTAGGCCAGCTCCTTGTTTCCTGTCTGCCATTATTGGATAAATTGATTAATTCAGGTGTGCCTGACCTCAGTAGTCACAGCAACAATAATCAAATATACCTGAATTAATCAAGTTTGCCCAATAATGGCAGAAAGGAAACGAGGAGCTGGCTGATGTTCAGGAAGTAGTGCAGCTGTGCATAAAGCCAATTGTAGTCACTGTTTGGGATAGAATGGTTTGAAATAGATGTAAATATTTGTCACTTATTAGCAGTCATCCTTTGGAGGTTTAGAGTAACAGTTCTTTGTTCTTGTCTTCAGGTTGAACAATCTAATGAACCAGGCATTGATGACGTACCACTCGGTCTCCTCTCCATTTGTGGCAGTTCAACAGATGCTACGTTCTTTTGCCCAGAGAAAATTTGCAGTTGTACTTGAGGGTAACATGGTAATCGATTTTCCCACATTCATCAATGCATTTATCATGCTTTTTGGACTAACTTACGCATTGGATCTAAGTTACCCAAAAGAGTTTGCAAACACATTTGACTTTACCCAGAAAGTCTTGATGGGTCTGGAGGATGAGTAGCTAAGACCCAGAGTATTGAGTCTTAAAAATGAGCTTTTTGCAGTGGAGTAACCTCAGTGTTTGAACAACGATTTTTTTTTACATATGTTTTTTGAAGTATGATTGTTCAAAATACAGTTTAAATGTGTTGCTGTGTTTTGATGTGTTATACAGTATGACAGACAACGTAGTGCTTTGCAGTATACACTGTAGTATTCATATCTTTGATTTATGTATGCTAATACATAGCCTAGTACATTACATAGTAGATCATTATGTGCAGTTTAGTAAATCATTGAGAAAAATGTTTGTCAATATTGGATTTTTACACTATTTTCCAATTGTTTAATTCACAGAACAGTTTCTCAGTTGATTTAGTATGTAAAAAATGACTACCATGGTAGAACTTATATACATACCACTCAGAAATGATGGTTTAAAAACTGTTTTTATATATATTTTATATTGTATTATAATATATAACCCTTATATTGTTAAAGGGATAGTTCACTTTGAACTTTGAAACGGTTTGACCGAAAAATATCAAAATTGAAAATACTGTGGAAACAAAGACACCTACATCTTGGATGCCCTTAAGGTAAGCTAAAACATGTAAAAAATTAATTTCAAAGTGAACGATCCCTTTAAGTACTTGACTGGAAGTGTTTACAGCTGGGAGATACCCATATTGTCCAGTTCTAAAATTGATAGTTATTTCAGACCATTTCTGAAGGGCCTTCAGTATGTCCAATTGACAAACAATTTATTGTTGATGTTTTGTGGTTACTTTAATAAAATAATTAATTGCATTTAAATTGTCTGTGTTAATCTGTTTTATTTTATTTCAGAATGTGTTTTAGTTGGAAATCTAGTTATTTGATGCCGTAAATCTAAACGTACAAAAAAAATTAATAAATTAAGTAATTTGTTACAGAGAAATTTGAACTAAAATGTTTTTATGAAGGTAAAATAAATTGTATTCTTACAAAGAAATGTAAGTTTTTAATCTTTAATTTTAATAAATTATGTGAATCCAAAAACTCCTTGTAAAATTTCTTGATTAATAATGTTACATTAACTTGTAATATCAAGTTTGGATCAGTTAAAATTATCTAGTACCATTTACTTAAAAAATTATGTTTCTATAACTTATAAAATTTAGTTAATATAACTTAAAATTTTCGATGTAATCAGTTTCAACTATTTTTTTGAGTTATATTAACTTATCCGGTTTTACAGTGTGGGGTATTTTGAGTTGAAACTTAACAAATACATTCTGGGGACCCCCAAGGCCAATACTATATCTTGTAAAAATGGGCATAATAGGTGCCCTTTAAATCTCCTGAAACTCTGACCCATCGTCTTTTTCGTCGTCTAATTTTCTGTCGCTCTTCATACATCATCTGGGATCATTGAACCGATTGGCAATGAGCTACTTACAGGTGCATTTGATAGACATTCGTAGCACCTAATAATACGACTCTGGGCATTCGTAAACCACGCCTCAAATACGGGAAAATAACATGGTTTCCAGACTACATCTCATTCTCAATGAAATGTGGTCTGGTGTTAGCCAGACGACCTTAGATTACTAATTAGGCCTAATATGTCTTTGTGTTGTGGTGTCCTTGCAAATTGCACACAACAACAAAGATATCGCACAACTATTGTAGTCCAGAAACAGTTTTGTCAGTAGATTTGTTTATGACCCCGTTTCACTTTTTTTGAACTTCGTATCATTTCCATGCATATAAACCATTTCTAAAGCTCCACCATTCTTCATAACTGTGTTCATCCCTCAGGTGAATGAGAACTTCAAAAGGTTCAAAAGGTATAATCTTGAAAACCTGATTTTACAAGCTAATTTTGGAAACCCATATTATGTCCTTGCCAGAACGAAGGTCTAAATGAAAAAACCAACTCATCCTTTTATCTTTTTATAAAATGCTGTCAAAGTTAGAATGTTAATGGATGTGATTAATTCAATATATTAAACACTATTTATTTTTTTAACTGTAAACACATTTATTCTATAATACAATTAAATTTAGCTCAACAACTGAATGAGTGAACAATTGTCACACAAATGTGAAAACCTAACATGTAAGATTATGTTTTGTTCAAATCTTGCAGATTTGATTTTCTGTATTTAGCATATTTTAAGGAATGTTGTATCAGTTGTGTGCTGCTGTTGCAGATGTCTGAAGAGAAACATACTAAATGATATTTGCAAAAAAAATATATATATTCTATATTACTTTTTAACTGATTGAAAACTAAACTACTTTACATTTTAACTTTTCGAATATATAAAAGTATAAAAGTGTTTCAAAACTAAATGTAACCCAAATGAATGGCATGTATGTTTAAAATTAGATTTTAAAAACATTTTCCTTATGATGGACTCTCTTATTCGGCATTGACCTTTCAGCACACTGGCAGGTATCTCACCTCACCAGGATAAAGACTATATTTGAAGTTTAAGACAGTGAAGTTTGTTTCGTTGTTTTGCATGGTATGATGTATCATCAAAGTGAAACACAGTTTCCAAATGCTCATCTGACTATCAAGGTCTCATCCTTGAGGTCTACAAAGGGTAAGAACTGCAGATGGCAAAACACAAACTGATGCAACCGGGTGCAAGTCTGGCAAACAAAACCATTGTTCTCTATTCAAATAATAAAGAACTTAATGCTTGTCATCCTTTTTCTGGGTTAAGCTTAGGGAGCTTTTGTTTCCAAACATGAGGGGTTGGGTTGGGGATCTTTGTACAATGACTAATGCATCAGAGAAAGCAGTATATGAAGTAAGGCTTCTTAAAAAATGATTCCCCTTGATCTAGCCAGAAAAAAAAGTCTTATTGTTCTACACTTTGTTCTGGGTGCACCAGAGAACTGCCTCGTATCACACACACACACTTGAAAGCGGCCTATTTTTACTAGCAGTTATTTTTCTGTTTGCAAAGATGTGGGACAGTATCAACCTCTATCTCTGCTTTCGCACCAGAGGAACTAATTATGTTTCTTTCTTTGCATAATTCAAAACAGTTTATGGTAATGGAAGGGTGGAAGTGATTGCCTCCTGCTTTTTCTGGGCCAAACAGTCTTATTTTTGTGCTAACAACACAGCATTTATTTTGATGCACCTAATTAAGTCCGACATCTTCTGTAGACCCCCAATATCTAATTTCTCAGGCATGTGTCCCTGCGTCAGCAAAAAAAAAAAAAAAAAAAAAAAAAAAAAAAAAAAAAATTGAGAATGAACTATATACCGGTATATGTTTACTATATTTGTAAATATAGGACGTAACACATGTTGGGTTTATTTTACGCAGCTAATTGGGTTGTTATTTAACTAAGCATACTGGGTTGATTCATTTTTACTAGTACTATTTTACTATTTTTTTTTTATTATTTCATACATAAATTAATGTTTAAGGATTAATTTAAATTCTCCAATAAATAAATAAATCAATAAATACTCTACACAACCACCAGTTTGCATGATAATTCCTTTATTTTCAATCATATTTTTATAGCCTATTTTACATAGTTTTGAATACATATTGCATACATTTAAGCACATTTATATATATAAAAATTTGTGTAGAAAATAATAACCTTACTGTACTTATGTCATGCATTTACTTTTTCAATAAACATGCTCAATTATATATATCCATTATAAACCGACATATAAATGACCAAACATGAAACAGATCCAGAGACACTTGATTTCTGTACCAATTAGTTATCAATTATGTATTTAATCATGTATTTATTTATTTAATAATGTTTGCAATTCCAATATTGCTTAAAGGTACTCTGCGGGATTTACTCCAATCTAACGGTGAAAATGTAGGTTACACTTAATTTCGATAGTCACTTTCTACTAATTCTAAAGTAAATAACTTTTCAACTACATGTCAACTAACTCATTAGAGTGTTAGTATATTACAGTAGACTGTTGGGTTATGGTTAGGTGTTAGGCTTTAGGTTAGGAGAATAAGTTTACTTGTAGTTGCCAAGTTACTTATAGTCAGTTGAATGTCTGTTTGGGGACCAACAAAATCAAGTGTTTGCAGATATTAAACTGACAGTGTACTAATACTGTAATGACAGTTAGTTGGCATAGTTGAAAAGTTAGTCAGTAGAATGTCTAAAGTGGACTATCAAAATAAAGTGTTACCAAAATGTATTTTGCATTCAAACAAATTGTGCTTCCCAACACCTCGCATTTTCAAATGCATGTTGCATCTACAGTAGCTGTTATGTACCAAAAAGCTATGTCTTCTAATAGCATTTCACCATGTTTTCCTTCAGATGAACAGGTTTGTAATTTCAAACAAACTGCAACTTGACACAGCGAACAGCAAATGTTACAGAATTACTGACTGTGAAAAACACGAACTATTGTAATTAGTATTATGCCTTTATTATTCTTCACATTAGTCACACAGAAATAAATTACCGTTAGGTTTCACAAAAGAAAGAGGACATGCACACTTCTTCAGTCTGTTTCTGTTTATTTGGTAACTTAGTTACAGGACTTCTTTCTAAATGTGATATAAATATCTCCAGTAACTAAGTTACAGGACATACTGGGAGCTTTACCACTCTTTCGACTCTCAGTAGGCTACAGATATTAGAAAGAAATGTCAGAGAAAAAGAGGAAGCTCCCGTTGCTTTATTTTATGGTAGTCGGGTATAAAGAGATGAGACGTACTGTAGGCTATCTGACAGATAAAATAAAAACATGATTGTGACAGCCTTTATGATTGGTCTGATTTCTTCAAACGTTCACCATGTATTTTTTACTATGCGCAAACAATGCAAGAACAATCATATGCTCTTGTAATCGAATTTCTAGGTTACAGAAAGTAAACTAACAAACCTTGTTTTAGCAAACAAATTTGTTTTGTTTACAAGGATAAGTCAGATAATTGGCAGAGGTATTTGTACACCACCGAGGACATATTTATGAATAAAAATATAGATTTTAGATAACAAATTACCTAAAAAGTTACACAGAGTCCCTTTGAGATGTCATGAATGGTCATTTTGATTTGTTAAAATGAGGCTGAGGAGAGCCATATACATGTTTTTGAAATTATAAAAATATAGCTATGTCTTGGTAGTATATAACATTTAAAAAAAAAAATCAAATGTTTGTGCTAATGATTTGTATTAATGAAAGAGTCAAGTTTTTAAAATTCACTGCTAGCACAGGAGGCAAAATATCCCCAGAAGAAGTCAAGAAACAAGCACTTAGGCCTACTGTTAATCTATTGCCATCAAGTGCCATGTTAGTGTTGTTAGTTGAGCAACTATATTTCACTAAAGTATGTCTGTACATTTCTGTTCCAGTGTCAAAAACCTGAGTGGCCTTACGTGTCTTCAAGCAACAGTGGTGGATTGTTGATTAATGTTAGTGAAAGAAGAACCCAGTGGACTCTTCATGCCTACAGGCATGACCAGACCTACAGCCTCTTCTACAGGTAACCTGCTTGCCTCAGCATATTAGTATCCACTAACAGGGTCATCATTGCTTCTTTATTCACAAAACATATTCTCTTCAGTATACAGCCAAACTCCCAAAGCCCATTAGCAATAAAGTCCATAACAACACCCATGGAGGTAACTAGCTGCATCTTGCGAATGTGTTTAAAGCTAGGTTTAAACATACATGTTGTTGTAGAGTGTATAAAATCTCAAAAGTATAATCAGCTAAAAGTTTGGGGTTGGTAAGAATTTGTTTTATAATATCGACAGTCAAAATTTAGAGGAGACAATTCTTAATAATGGAGTTATTCAGGGAAGTGTCATAGGCCCCCTTTTATTTCTCTTATACATGAATGACATGCAAGCTGTTTGTGACTGTAATTTCTTGTTACTGTATGCTGTTGACTCTGCTCTATTGGTTTCGGACAGTGTATAGGTGTCGTATATTTATACATTGGTAGGTGTCGTATTCCTAGTTAGATGTGGATCAGTTGAGAGTCAGCTAATGTAAGCTTGACTAACGTGACCTGTCAGAACTGACCCTATGCTTGATTTAGGTAAAACTGAATCCAAATTATTTGGGATGAAAAGTAAACTGAACAAAGTCTCTAACTTATCTATCAAGGTAGGGGATTGTGTAATATCAAATAGAACCACTGTTAATTATCAAAAATCAACCCCCCTCTTCCCTCCTCCCCATGTTTAATTATAATAAGCAGTAAATATCATGATAGCCATGTGCTTCTGTTTTGGGGCAACTGCCCTGCAATTGGCCTCTCCATTATCTTTATTTTGCCCAATGTTACTGAATAATCAATTAATTATAAACTCAGCAATGGAGCTCCTTTATTGCTTTCAAGGAAACAACTCCATTAATGATTATGTGGATATCTTTTGTGTTTTATTATCCACTTATCTTCATGGCATTTGATTGCTGTAAAATGTATTTTTGTGGATAGATTAAATTAACCAGTAAAGTATTGTTTTCAAGTAGAATGGCCAGTTTATTAACTTAACTCTATTCCTAAGTGGCTCTTCTTATATGATGGGTGTAATGGAAGAAACCGTAGTCTGTAGGTTTTTATATTATTTTCATTTTATGTTTTTGAAAAATTTCTTGTGCTCATCAAGCCTACATTTATTCAATCAAAAATATAATACAAATAGTACTATGAAATATTATTACAATCTAATGTTAAAATGATGTCATTTATTCCTGTAATGTAAAGCTGGATTTTCCACATCATTACTCAGTCTTCAGTGTCACATTATCCTTCAAAAATCATTCTAATATGCTGATATGATATTCAAGTAACATTTCCCATTGTTATCAATGTAGAAAAAAAAGGTTGTTGTTTACGCATAACAATCATCCTGACATAGGAAAGCTGACTCAATCAACAGCTTTTGGGCAGGACATCCAGGCAACCACTTTGAAAACCCATTTTCAGTTGGCACTGCGAGAGAAATTGCACACTTCACCTTTAATTTAGCATTTGATCATCCTTTTTCAAAATAGTTTATCATAAAATCTGTAGCCTACAAAACACCCTTGCAGTGTAAGTTTGTGTGTTTTTTGAAAATTGCTTATATTTATGACATAAATCATTCGAGAAAAACCCTGGATATGAGTATGTGTTGCTTTTTTATTTATGAAGTACCAATTAATCTATAAAGTGTAGATTTACTCTAAATTTTGAATGACCTTTTTAATCTAAATTGTGAATTACTTTAGACCCTTCGATGCATAATAAGTTACATTCTACCAAGTTTAGTATAATAAAATTTTTACAATACCAGTCTTTGAGTCTGTTTCCTCCCATAAAGCAGAGAACCATGCACCAACAGTTTTAATTAGACAAGCAATGAACCCATCAAGAGAGGCCTTCACATCCCAAAGGTCTCACTGTAAGGACAGAGAAGGAAAGCTAAAGTAACCTTAAGTACATCTAACTTTATGAACTCAGACATTCCCCAACCACTATAAACCACAGCCAGTGAAAATACATTAGCCAACCTTCCCATCCAACCCCTCACATATAGAGGTCTGCTTTGCGCAGACCACTCTTCTCATCTCAACAGCACTTTAAATCCATGCCTTTGACGATCCTTTCTGATTAGACCATGCGTTTTATGGCTGTGCTTTCTGATTGTGCATGCTGTGATGCTAAACTGCAGATGTGTTGAAATGCCATTGGCAGATTGTAGGAAAACAAAGAAAATGATTTCAAATTATTGCTGCTCCTCATGGCAAATTTTTCATTGTGAGACAATTACTCAAGCTTTAAAAAATAAACTCAGTTTAGTACAGATATTAGACACGATTTTATCCAGGCATTTAATTAGGTGGGTGCATTTGGACATCTGTATTAAAATGCTTTGCTGCCATAAAAATATCAGACATAATAAATAACCTCACAGCTTGTTTGAACTTTTTTTGTAGGAAAGGTTTACATACAACACTTTTGTCTAAAAACTGAATATACCCAAATTTCAATAGATTCAGCAGATGAATAATTCAAGAGATCATGCTTTGGAAAAAAGGCAATTTACATAAACTGAATATCAAGTATTTGGATCCACACTCTGTCTTAATCTCCAGGCCACTGGTTGCAAAACAGTCTGGATAATAGCAGGCAGACGAGTCACAAATGATCTAAACAATCCCTGCGCCAGTGGCTCAGCATTATGACACAATCCATTTTGTTCTACCTTGGAAGATGCTTTAATGACTGCTTTAATGATGCTTTGTTGCTTTGTTTAAAACATTTTTTGGTTTGCCTTCTGATGGGACACAATTTCTACAGTTGTCTTAATGAGACAATTTCTTAGTTATAATAAGCAGTAAATGTCATGATGGCCATATAGGAGCTTCTGGTTTGGGGCAGCCCTGCAATTGGCCCTCTCCATTATCTTGAGTGTCCCCGATGTTATTCAATTAATTAATTATGAACTCAGCAATGGAGCTCCTTTCTTCCTTTCAAGGAAATAACCCCATTGATGATTATGTAGATATTGGGCCCTATTTTAACGATCTGAAACGCAAGTGTCAAAGCGCATGGCGCAAGTAACTTTGTGGGCGGGTCCCGGCGCTATTGCTATTTTCCCGGCGGGATAAATGCCTCTTGCGCCTGGCGCAAATCTAAAAGAGGTTGGTCTGAAGTAGCTTCATTATTCATAGGTGTGGTTTGGGCGTAACGTGAAATAAACCAATCCGAGCGCCATCCAACATACCCTTTAAGAACAGGTGCGCATGTTGCATGACGGATTGTTATTAGCCTATAACGGCGGGTTTACCAGGCGCGCGCCAGGAGCGTTCACAGCCGATGAGACCGACGTTCTTGTCAGGACAGTGAAAGACAGAGAAGTGACGTTGTATGGGGATGGGAGAAACTCTTGCACATCAGCGTCGGTTAAACATTATAGCCTATACGTATGTTTCTTGCCACTATTGGGCAAACAGGTCTGATCCTTTAGTACTACAATAGCCTTAAGAAATGGTTAGGCCCTATTTCGGTTTTTTCATCTTCATGTAAACCACAATGATTTCCCTCTTGTGTTAATATTTTTCCTTGTTATAATGTATGATTTGCAAAAATAAAAACTACTGCATCTATGTTGATGAGAGAATCAGTATATGCGCGTTGTGTACCCGCTACATTATGGCCAAGCATGCGCGCTTAAAATAGCATTATGAACAACGCGCAACGCGCCACTGACTTTAGACTAGGTTTTTTCTGGTCAGTGGCGCAATTGTGTTCTGGAAGTGTAAAATAGCACCAGGGAATGTTTGCGCCGAAACACGCCTCCTTTTTGCGCCAATCCGCCCAGGGAGCGCAAGTTCATTTCCTAGTTTACCGACGTGCGTCTGTGGAGGGGAAAATCCCGCTTCGCGCGCGTGCAAAATAGGAATGAGACATGCGTTTGTATATAAAGTCATTTGCGCCGGGTGCAAGATAGGGCCCATAGTTTGTGTTTTCACAATAACAAACAAAATCTCAGAGAACGGTTGACTAGGTACCATTGTTTTAATGGTATAATTGTTTTAATATAATTTGGGGTTGTTCGTTTCAGAGCCACACTCGGGGTGTTCGGGTCCAAATGGACCCAAAGGCCGGGATTCATATTTAAAAAAAAAAAAAAAAAAAAAAAAAAATCATGATTTTTTTTTTTACTCATTTTTTATAATATTTTTTCTTTTCTTTTTTTGGTGTTTTGAGAAAATTTCAAGAATAAAAAAAATATATAATTAGTATTAATGCAATAATTATGACAAAATTTCCCCCCATTGAACATAATAGAAAAAAAATATTTTTTAAAAAAATATATTTTTTTAATTTTTTTTTAAAGCTGTATTTCATTTTAGAGTCAAGCCTAGGCCTCATAAAAGCAATTTTTGAAATGAGATGGATGCCATCTGGTGGACAAACTGAGCATTTTAAAAATGCAAAACACATGTATAATCTGATTTTTTTTGTGTGTGTTTGTGTATAAAAGTGTGTGTGTGTCTGGATGTGTCTGTTTTGCACTCTTGATGTTTTATAGATTCACCCCTTCACTATTGTGTGCTTTTTTTCAAGATCGTGGCTGATTTGTAGATTGTACGCACAAAAAAATGCATTATTTTCACATTTTTGCCAATTTCCCATTCATTGAACACCCCAAGTGTGACTATTTTTTTTTACAACCACTTAGACTATTTAGATCCTGTCACCAATTTTTTGGGGTGTTCAAAAACCAAATACAAACAAAGTCACCAAATTCTGGACCATTTCGAGGAACCTGTGATTTTTAGAAAATTTTTATTTAAATTCTTCGGGCCCATTTGGGCCGAACAACCCCAGAGGGTTAAATATATGAGGACAGACACAGGTTACGATTGATTTTGGATGGGTGTGCCAACACTGTGTAATAAAAAAAAAAGTTTCTTTAATAATTTTAACCATAGGCTTTATTTTAGTCATACATCAAAAACTTTAAACCCATTAGAAATTTCACAGGGAACCCATGATGAATCATTTTTTTCTGTGCTTTGCCCTTTAAACTGATGTTGTGGCTGAACAGCTCCTTTAGCCAAGATATTTAACAGAGTAACGCCTAAGGAGCCTATTGTGAACAATTGGTTGAATTCTGTGTTAACAGTGCAGCTGCAGATTCCATGCAGGCATTGAGATACTATAGTCTTTGATCGAATTCGTGCTGACATATGGACAGTGGTCAAGCACTATGCTTCACTGCGGTAATCCACATTATAATGTCTCCTGCTCAGTAATTGATTTGCCTCCAGGCTGACACTTGCAAAACTTGGATTAAAGAGCACATAGCAATCATAATACATTGTTCATTTCAATTATGAATCAAAGTTTACATCAATAATGTATTCTTGGTATACTCAAAAATGTGTTCATTGAACATGCTGGCAACAGCAGAATGCATCTACTTGGCTGTAGCTGAGAATGTATGAGCTTATTATATCTGCTAGTTCATGTTTTGCCTCAGGTAAACACCAGCCTTTTTCATAGTTAGTATTTAAATTGTTGGTAAAAAGTTGTCTATCTGGAACTGATTTCAACATTTCTTTGCTGACAGTTTAAGAAAAACAACAAAAAAGTCAATGGTCCATAATGATCCGATTCCATACATAATGTGAAATTGTGGCCTTTTCGAGTTTTTATGTAAATTTGAGATTCTATATTAAGACATTTTGTAATCGCAAAGTCTTCATTCCTGGAATTAAATCCGTCATTATGTCCCGACAGAGATTAAAAATACATGCTCTCATTTGTATTGGGCCACAACCAAATTCATGAGTACATTCAAATCAGAAAAGTTGCATGTATATGCATAGTGAGGAAAAGCATAACTTATATAATGAGGAGAAGGCTGCAAACTTGTGGCAAATAAATCTCAGGATTTGAAGAGTGGCAAATAGTTTAGGTAAATGTATACTCTAAAAATGCTGGGTTGTTTTAACCCAATTTTGGGTCAAATATGGAAAACCCAGCTGTTGGGTTAAATTTATACATTGATATAATAAATTTTAATCCAACATTTGGGTTTGTCCATATTTGAGCCAAAATTGGGTTAAAATAACCCATTTTTTAGAGTGTATAGAACCAATTAGTTTCCTTATTTAAGTAGAAGCTGTTGTATCTGACATACTGTAATGATTTTAGGCTGTTGCAAGATTAATAATTTAGCCTACTGGACATGACCCGTTTGTAACCTTTCCACAACCCAAATGGCACAAGCTCACCCTCAATCTCCATTCAAGTTTTTTCCTCTGAGCAGTTTTAACAGCATGTCAATAGAGTCTTAGCCAATTTGTTATTAATATGTGCTATTACAGGGCCATGATTGTCTTAGATAATGTAACAATCACCAGTAAGAGTGCCCGGGATAACCATTACACTCCAACCCAGACAATCACCACACATCCACAAACTACATTTCCCATAATCCTTTTGCCCAGACTAATCAGCATTCACCTAAGTTATTGTGCTGCATTTCTGAGCATTTCTCTGGGTCCATGTATTTTGGTTTTTATACTCTCTGCCTGCCTTTGTATTACCCATTTGCCTTGTTCCTAACCTTGTGTGTTTTGTTTGTTTGGACTGTGTTTTGACGCCTGTACATTGGATTACGTGTCTGGATTGGTCCATTATTTAAAGCTGCATTTGGATCTCAACCCTCTAGTCTCAGAGCAGTATGTAACAGACAACCATAAGAAGAAGAATTAATGAACATTTGAAATGATGTAGTTTCAATATTCATTTAAAATATATTAAATTTAAATGAAACATCAAATAGCATTTATATGTGCTTTTCCAGACAGCAACATAGTGCTGGGCCAGATCAGGGGTCTCTCCAGACAGTCTTGTCTGTTTTGTCACAATGACAAAACACTACACACTTCGATTACATTTAGCCAATTTTTGGGTTATGGTCGGGTTAAGGTCACTATTCGGGTTTCTGAAACATTAGGAATAACCCGTTTACATGCGTGAGCAGAAAGAGTTTCTCCTGTATACATGGAATTGCAAAATCCCGATGTAAACGGCGGCGCGCGGTTAGCGTCTTGACATACGCACAACCTTAAGACGCAATATGCGCCATTTCCGATTCTTCTTCCTGTATCCAAAGACAACAACAGCAGCACGCAGATAATGAATAGTTTGCGCTTTGATGCTGGTAACGTTACTGACCGCGCTCCAAAAGTATGCTGAGCTGTGTCTCGCCTGATCTCGCCATGTTTACTTCCGGTATACTGCACACGGATTTTTGTATGTGCCAAGAAGTATCTCTACTCAAAAGACCAAGATTCCTTGCAAATAGAACAAAAATTCAGGTTACAAAAGGGGTACCCTAGGTATAATATCCCGGTTTTTAAACTCCGGGATATGAGCATATTCGGGTTTTTGCCTGTGTTTACATGGCCGTTCGCGACCGGGTTATCGCTATATCCCAGTTTTGAATGGGTTATTGGCTCCATGTCTTGTGCTTTAGCACATGTCTTTGTCTTTGTTTGTGTTGGCCATATGCTCCTCTTGTCCCGCCTCCTTGTTTCCTGTTACCACGCCCCCTGTTTAGTCCACTCCTCATTTCACTAATTGTGCTCACCTGATCCTCATGTGCTCTGGTCCCTTTATATTGTGTGTCTTTCCCTCTTGTCTTTGCTGGTTTGGTTTGTGTGTTTTGTTGTTTATTCCCATTTGCCTTCCTGTGTGTATGGTTAAATTTAGTTCTTGTTGTGGTTAGTAGTGGTAAGTTCGGATCATTTTACTGACTCGGATCTTTGAGTCTTGTTCAGTAAAATGAACGAATCTTTTTTTCGAGTCATTTCGTTCATTTCAGCATAATATAATTAAAATGGCATGTCAAATCCCAACACATCTAGTACTTACGAAAATGTTTGTAAAAAGAAAATAAACTATAGTGTATTGCAGCCAAAGCCAAATTATAAGCAACTGAAATAACTGTATTAATTGATTAGTTGTTGGGTCTTAAGTTCAGGCTTGCAGTCTGATTCTGTTAGTTCACCTCACCTCCTGATCCGAGACGTTCTTTCCTTTGCAATTTCATATTTATCAGGTTTGTTCTCCTCTCGTGTCTCGAGACGTTAGTGGACTCGTCATTGTTTGACTCTGATCTGTGCTGTCCGCTGGGCCGTACCGCGTGTGATACAGCAGGCCCGGAAAGAGTAAGTAAATCTTTTGAGTCTCGAGTTCGGGTTCGGCCGGGTCCGAGTCTTTTGTTCTTCCTGTCAGTCCCATATAGACTATGCTGTCAGTACCGGAAAGAGAAATGATTAGTTCATCTCTCGAGTCTCGAGTTCGGGTTCGGCCGGGTCCGTGTCTTTCGTTCTTTCTGTCAGTCCCATAGAGTCTATGCTGTCAGTACCGGAAAGAGAAATGATTAGTTCGTTTTCTTCAAGTCTTTGAGTTTTAAATCGGGTTCTTTTTGTTATGTGACCACTGGTATCTCGTATCAAATACAACATTAGATTAAAATTATTGACTGCGTCTGAATGTATTGTTTTATAATTAGGCATTAAAATACAAAATATGTGCAATAAACATTATCTGAAAAACAAAAGTTCCATCTTGTTACTTGTTATCTTGTCTGTTTTCCATCTCTTTTCTAGATTGTGTGTCTGTGGTGTGTTTTTATTATATATTATACATTAATTAACTACTATTATATTATACATCATCTACATGCTTGTTTGTAAAAAGTTTGTGAATTAGTAGGCTATTCAATACGGTGACAATTCACGTGACAAAATAACGAAGGACTCAAACCCGAAGACTCAAATGAACTAGCCATTTCTCTTTCCGGTACTGACAGCATAGTCTCTATGGGATTGGCAGGAAGAACAAAAGACTCGGACCCAACCCGAACCCGAAGACTCCGAGATGAACTAATCATTTCTGTTTCCAGTACAGATTCAGAACCCATATATTGCGCAATGCACATGCGTGGGTAACACAAAATGAACGAATCACTCTCTGAGACAACTCGGTAGTCCCGAGTCATATTAAAGATTTGTTCAAAATGAGCGAATCATTCATGAACGACACATCATTAGTTGTGGTATTGATCTTTCTAGCTCTGTTGTATCCTTGTGCCTTTTTTCTAGTGATGGGCAGATCGAGGCTTTGTGAACCTATGAAACAGTTGAACCAAATGTTCTTGTGAACTAGTCCTTTAATTTCGTATCTGCAAGTATTTTTTTTTTCTTTTAATATACTCTGTTTTATTCAAGTGCCTTTCTTTGGAACCATGTCCAAAAATTATGATTTCCACGTTAATTCATAATCATAACATATTCTTACATGCATTTTTATAAATTATAAAACAAATTCTGTCAAGAGAATGCATTTAAAATTGTTTGTTTTTGTTTTCATGGACTTTGAGTTTGTTTTCCTTTGTATAATTTTTCATTTACCATGGTTTATGATTAATTAGTTGTCACCTGTTCATCATTGAGTTCATTCATCTTCTGTGTATTTAAGTTCCTCATCTCATTCAGTTCTTTGTCTGGTATTGTTTTTTTACACAGTTGCGTTGACTTCATAGCTGTGGATTACCTAAGTTTGTTTTTATTGAATACACATTTGTTTAGGACCTTTTGCATGTCTATCATCCTCGTGAATAGAGGAAATACATTAGCAGAATAAACACATTTTTTCTATCATACACAAAATATAATGTGAGCACACAAAATAAGGACTTTTTGAGTTAAAATGAAGTTTTATCCAATCAACTCGAGAGGAAGCCGGTATACATAAAGCTTTTCCTCACCTTCTGTCTCACGACAAGTCTCTCAGCATCCCTCCACCACCCCATCACCTCACACTCGGCTGGGTCTACCCCAGTATATTGGGGAGTACTCTGGGTTCGGGCAAAATTCCGAGCTTGGAGCCCTTCCCCGGACAGCCAAATACGCATTAATTATATATTTGATTTCATGTAGATGTGAACTCGGGAACTGTTATTGTGTAAGCTTGCAGTCAAGCTGTGCAGCAAATCCATGTTTTCTCTGTTTCTGACAGAGTCAACACTAAGAGGTTAAGGTTGTTTACAGCTTTAGAGGTTCTCTATTTTTTCTCCATGTTTGTGTGTTCTTGTGTATATGACACTTCAGGTGTTGATGTGTGTTTATTTGCACATGTGCTCCACATATACAGTATAGCCTGCCTGAGATACAGATCCGTTTTCTGGTATTCTGGTTTTAAAATAACCTCTCATCGATATCTCTTCTATCCCCTCTGCTCCGCTCTGTATTGATCCCCTGCAGATCCAAAGGTGCCTCACCTTTAAAAATAGTTGAAAATAGCTTTGAGCGGTTGCACCCCAGATGAGACACCTTCAGTCACTAGGAGAGCTTCTCTAACATTGTAAAGACATGTTTTCACAGGGTGGGCTTGTACATGTGTGACAGTGAAAGACAAGCTCTAAGAAACAAGTCAGTCAGACAACAAAAGAAAAAAAAATGACAAGGCCTTGGCCCCATATTGCCCTGATCACAGTCCGGTGATAGACAAGTCAGCTAAATTAGACACTGGCCGTCACTTTCTGCATCATTCTAACGGTCTAGAAGTGCTCTCTTTGTCCCTGGGTGTCTGTCACCTCAGCCGTGTTTCAAAGGTCTGTCTGTCTATCGAGGTGACAATTATTCCAATTTCTTTTCGTGAAATGTTTGATTGACGTCTGACGGGATTAGTAATGAAATATTCATTTTGCTGTTAGGCGGTGGTAAGGAATGTACGTTAATTATGTCTAGGAGGTGACGATAACATAAAAAAAGATCTGTGCAAAAGGCAATCATGCATTTTTAAACATGACGTGAAGAAAGCCAGACTGGCGTAACACTGCACCCAGCCACCTGTGTTTATTCATTCTTCTGAAATGTTTTTAAAATCATTTTCTAATCTTGTTCTAGTCTCGTTCTCTCTCTTTAAATAGAAGTACTATAATCCCAGTACAGTTCTTTTTCATTTTGGGAAACATGTAGGGCCCTATTTTAACGATCTAAAGGCCCGTACACACCGGGACGAATATCAGCGCGCGTTATTTGTAAGCGTCTTTCAACGCGTTTTTTGTGTTCACACCCAAGCGATTTTTGCTGACGATGAGCCGAGTGTACATGTCAATTCATTCCCTGACATTAGATGGCGCCAATTTGCTGTGCAATACCACTCCATGACAGTTCTCTTTTCTCGAGATGTTTGTAGTCCCTGTCGCGTTTGTCATATTTCTTTATTTTCTAGCACCAACGAGAACAGCAGCTCTACATTCATCTTGCCTCGCATCTTCCTTGTCTTATTTCTTCCTGGCTGTGTAGTGTAGACGGCGAGGCTTATCTTCTTCGCCGTTGCATATGTGTGCTCGGCAAGACCGTTTTGCGTTTGAGCTCCCCAAGTTGTGTTTTATTTTAACTTCAGAAGCTTCAAACACGTGAGCAAAAGCGCCAATATCATTGGTCGGATACTTTTTGACGCGGCGCGTCAAACTAAAAAAACAAGCCCGAGGCATTTTTTTAAAAATGATGCTTTTACGTGTGGCGTTTTACGCGTCGGTGTGAACACTCACATTGGCGCCCTTTGTTTAGTCACGAGGCGTTAAACGTCGACGAATAACGCGCACGAAATTTGTACCGGTGTGAACAGGCTTTAAGGCGCATGTTTGAAAGCTCATGGTGCAAGTGCGCTTAGGCCGTGTCCGAATGCACTTTTGGTAGTTTGATGAAGGGAAAAATGGTCGGCGCTCCTGGTGCATGGTCTAAAAGTGTTGTCCCTATTCTCTTAATGAGTAATGGGTCTGTTTTGTGCTTTATGTGCAATAAACTAATCAGAGTCTCATCCCTCATGCCCTTTAAAAGCCAGATGCGCTCGCACCATGGTGGACTCGCTAAATTTGCATGACGGAATTTGACAGTGGAAACTCTAGCGAGGAAACGGATCTGCTCGTGCTCGAGGTTTCCGCCATATTGTTATGTACACAATAATAATCTTTTACATTGTAATCCTTTTATTTTTAAAATGTAGCATGTTTGTGGGTTGCTGCGCATCCCTGTGTGTTTGTAATAAGTAGATTGTACACACGTTGTGGACTCGCCTATGGGGCATATTACTTACACGCTCTTTTAATAACAAAAAATACCGCAGTTTCAGTCGGTCTATTTCAGCAATGTGCCTGAACACACCTCGTTTTCAGACCAGCATGCTCATGGGTGCACAAATGGGTGCATATGCATTTGCTGCTGTATGTAAACAACGTGGCGCAGGCCGTGAAAATGATAAGTGCGTCAGGCTGAAACTAGCAAAAAACACTGCATTGTGCCCCAGTATATGATAGGGCCTGCACTTTTACTACTCTACTATACATTATACCTTGACTACATCTCAAGAAACATGCTCCTTGTTACTTTGAAGTTACTTACCAACCATAAATGAAATAAATACAGTTGTCAATAAGTGAGTCAATCTTTTTTTTAGTTAAAGGGTTAGTTCACCCCAAAATGAAAATTCTGTCAGTATGTACTCACCCCCATGTTGTTCCAAACCTCTATGTGTTTATTTGTTCTGCTGAACACAAAGGAAGATATTTGGAAGAATGTTTTAATCAAACAGGGCTGGGTTTCCCGATAACGATGTATCTTAGCTCTTAAGAGCGCTTTCTACGTGCAAGGTTACGAACGATCGCAGCAATTCCACGTGCGTTTCCCAAACATGCACTTAACATGAACGCGCGAGAACGCGTTCTAAGTGCTACTTAAGCGTCGCTATCCATTCGCGAAGTGCTGAAATATAACCTTATATGGAGTCGTATTCTGAACGTTTAACCTAATAATCATCATTTGTTGTAGATTAGAAATCAGGACAAGTCTATATGGATATAAACACCTATACATGCTGACAAAATGGCTGAAAAAAAAAAACAAAACAAAAAAAAAAACAAGAGGATAGAGGCTACCTTTCAAAAAAGATAAAAATTAATGTCCTTCCAGAGGAGATAGAGGGAAACAAAGATTTTATTTTTAAGAGATTTAAAGGACACCATACAAATAAGGAAAAACAAAACATCTGGAAGGACATGTTGCAAACAAACTGCAACCGTGTTCAAAGATCAGGGAAGGAGGTCTGCCCAATACATGGCTGATTTTCGTGCACGTCAGCAAGTCATTGACAGATTTTTATGAATTCATCCCTATTTTGCCCGGTCTTTAAAGCATATTTCCCAGATTGCTATTTTATGATTTTTTTTTTTTGGTTCGTTCGTTTAATTTAGATGTGTATTTCTATTTTTTTCTTCCCTTTTTAATTATTTAATTTATTCATTTAAACAAAACACGAGTACAACAAAGTGTACAATCAAAACCTATATATTATAGGCTGTTACGTTGCAGTGTAATCTATTGAATCTAGATAAAAGTGTAATCTGCCGGTTGTCCTGCAGGTGAACTCATAACTCTGTCTTCTTACGATGCACTTGGGGATGTACGATTACTCCAGAGCACTCGTGGTTCTACGAAGATTTTCAAGTGCTACTTAAGTTACGATGCTTTTGGGAAACAGAACATAATATTAAGATCATTCGTACGATCGTTTTTACGATCAACTTAGGCTTACGATACTTTTGGGAAACGCAGCCCTGATCTCATTCCCCATTGGCTACCATAGTTGTAAAACTACTTACTATGGTAATCAATGGGGAATGAGATCTGTTTGATTAAAACATTCTTCCAAATATCGTCCTTTGTGTTCAGCAGAACAAATAAACACATAGAGGTTTGGAACAACATGAGGGTGAGTAAATACTGACAGAATTTTCATTTTGGGGTGAACTAACCCTTTAAGATAGACTATACCTTGTAGATTTTGCTTGATAGCCTATCCCTTGTAGATTTTCCCTTGTTCATTTCCAAAAATGGCTGCAGGTGAATACTCATAAAATCAAATAAAAAAATAGGAAATAAATAAATAAGGTTCAATTAATTCGAGGTAATCATGTTCAAAACATCTTTAAGGGACTTCACTACCAAACATTGTTAATTTTTCCTTGTGTTTCGGTAGTGACTAATTTGGGGGTAAAAAATTCCCAAACTTTCTGTAAATATACAATATGAGGTACTGCACATTTATTAGAAATGTGTGCTTTGGATGTCATATAATTAGCATACATACAACATTTGTGGAAAAAGACATATTTTTCTGACTGAACCACTTCTGTAGTATATATATATATATATACACTCACCGACCACTTTATTAGGTACCCCATGCTAGTAACGGGTTGGACCCCCTTTTGCCTTCAGAACTGCCTCAATTCTTCGTGGCATAGATTCAACAAGGTGCTGGAAGCATTCCTCAGGGAGTTTGGTCCATATTGACATGATGGCATCACACAGTTGCCGCAGATTTGTCGGCTGCACATCCATGATGCGAATCTCCCGATCCACCACATCCCAAAGATGCTCTATTGGATTGAGATCTGGTGACTGTGGAGGCCATTTGAGTACAGCGAACTCATTATCATGTTCAAGAAACCAGTCTGAGATGATTCCAGCTTTATGACATGGCGCATTATCCTGCTGAAAGTAGCCATCAGAAGTTGGGTACATTGTGGTCATAAAGGGATGGACATGGTCAGCAACAATATTCAGGTAGGCTGTGGCGTTGCAACGATGCTCAATTGGTACCAAGGGGCCCAAAGAGTGCCAAGAAAATATTCCCCACACCATGACACCACCACCACCAGCCTGAACCGTTGATACAAGGCAGGATGGATCCATGCTTTCATGTTGTAGATGCCAAATTCTGACCCTACCATCCGAATGTCGCAGCAGAAATCGAGACTCATCAGACCAGGCAACGTTTTTCCAATCTTCTATTGTCCAATTTCGATGAGCTTGTGCAAATTGTAGCCTCAGTTTCCTGTTCTTAGCTGAAAGGAGTGGCACCCGGTGTGGTCTTCTGCTGCTGTAGCCCATCTGCCTCAAAGTTCGACGTACTGTGCGTTCAGAGATGCTCTTCTGCCCACCTTGGTTGTAACGGGTGGTTATTTGAGTCACTGTTGCCCTTCTATCAGCTCGAACCAGTCTGGCCATTCTCCTCTGACCTCTGGCATAAACAAGGCATTTCCGCCCACAGAACTGCCGCTCACTGGATGTTTTTTCTTTTTCGGACCATTCTCTGTAAACCCTAGAGATGGTTGTGCGTGAAAATCCCAGTAGATTAGCAGTTTCTGAAATACTCAGACCAGCCCTTCTGGCACCAACAATCATGCCAGGTTCGAAGTCACTCAAATCACCTTTCTTCCCCATACTGATGCTCGGTTTGAACTGCAGGAGATTGTCTTGACCATGTCTACATGCCTAAATGCACTGAGTTGCCGCCATGTGATTGGCTGCTTAGAAATTAAGTGTTAACGAGCAGTTGGACAGGTGTACCTAATAAAGTGGCCGGTGAGTGTATATATATATATATATATATATATATATATATATATATATATATATATATATATGCTACAGTAGTGGCTTTTATTCCTATTTACTCGTACTTTTTACTAGAGTATTTTTCATCTAATGTCCAGGGTATGTGTAGCCTACTTCATCCACCGCTGTGTCTCTTTCACTGATAGACCTCCTCACCTCCTGTATCAAGCACACATTATTGCTTGATGTATTCTGGCAGGCCACCTGCTGTCTGAAGAGAGAGTTTCATTGCTCACACCATCAAGCTGCCCACCCTGCCAGACCACTGGGGACAAGAGCATCACACAACTGATCTCATCCGTTTCAGCAGGGGCTTGAGAAGGGCAGCCATGAATCGCTCACACCGGCCACATGTTTCTCCTACGCCATCCTCTCTCCTCTTCAGCGTGATGTGGTCGGACAACACCAGCGGCCTGCTGTGAGTGAGAGTGGACACATTGGATTGTGTCGTGACGAGTTTAAACAGAGAGTGAGTGTGATGCTGTTGGTTAACATGAGTAATGTATTTCCATGAACTTTTGTTTGATCAGAAATTAAATTGCATTGAGGTTTGTTTGTTTTTATTTTTTGGAGCAAAATGAATAAAACATTACTCAGTACTTTGACAACTGAATCTTGTATATTTTTAATGATAAAAATAAACCTGATATTGTACAATCTATTACTTGGTGTCTGAATTATATACTATATATAGAGCACTAAATTGTATAGCAGTGTGATTGGACTCATGAAACGGTCATTATACAATACTGACATCCAGTGGTGTTCTAAAAAATTACAGGCAGAAATGCAATGATGTCAGAATGCAGTTTAACAGGTACAGTACACATTACTTTGTATACTTCCAGTCAAAAATGTTGGATCGGTAAGATTTTTTAATGTTTTTAAAATAAGTCTCCTTTGCTCACCAATGCTGCATTTATTTGATTAAAAATACAAAAAAGAAAGAAATATTGTTAAATATAATTTTTATTTCAGGATTCTTTGATGAGAAGAAAATGAAGAACAGCATTCATCATTTATCTGAAATAGAAAGCTTTTGTAACAATAAACACCACCGTTCAAAAGTTTGGGGTCAGTATGTTTTTTTTTTTTAGATTAATTTGATTAATTAAATTGATCAAAAGTTACAATTAAGTATGATGTTATAAACATTTACATTTTCAAAATATCCTATTTTTAAATGTTGTTCTTTTGAATTTTCATTTTCATCATAGAATCCTGGAAAAAAAGTTGTTAGTTGTCCTACACAACTGTTTTCAACATTGATAATAACAATGAATGTTTTGCATCAAATCATCATATTAGAATGATTTCTGAAGGATCATGTGACTCTGAAGACTGAAGTAATGATACTGAAAATTCAGCTTTGGTCACAGCAATAAATTATACTTAACTATAAATTAAAATAGAAAACAGTCATTTAAAATTGTCTTAATATTAACAATATTATATATTTTATCAAATAAATGCAGCCTTGGTGAGCTGCAGATAGTTTTAAAAAACATAAAAAATCTTACCGATCCATAACTTTTGACTGGTATGCTGCATCCATACACTCACCTAAAGGATTATTAGGAACACCATACTAATACTGTGTTTGACCCCCTTTCGCCTTCAGGACTGCCTTATGTGGCATTG
Source organism: Cyprinella venusta (assembly GCA_038021265.1). NCBI lineage: Eukaryota > Metazoa > Chordata > Actinopteri > Cypriniformes > Leuciscidae > Cyprinella > Cyprinella venusta. Next base: position 22,708,522 of record CM075873.1, on the reverse strand, counting down.
ATTCAACAAGGTGCTGAAAGCATTTTTAGAAATGTTGCCCCATATTGATAGGATAGCATCTTGCAGTTGATGGAGATTTGTGGGATACACATCCAGGACACGAAGCTCCCGTTTCAACACATCCCAAAGATACTCTATTGGGTTGAGATCTGGTGAATGTGGGGGCCATTTACAGTGAACTCATTGTCATGTTCAAGAAACCAACTTGAAATGATTCGAGCTTTGTGACATGATGCATTATCATGCTTGAAGTAGCCATCAGAGGATCGGTATATGGTGGCCATAAAGGGATGGACATGAATGACCAAGGGATGGTCAGAAACAAAGCTCAGGTAGGCCGTGGCATTTAAACGATGCCCAATTGGCACTAAGGGGCCTAAAATGTGCAAAGAAAATATCCCCCACACCATTACACCACCACCAGCAGCCTGTACAGTGGTAACAAGGCATGATGGATCCATGTTCTCATTCTGTTTACGCCAAATTCTGACTCTACCATCTGAATGTCTCAACAGAAATCGAGACTCATCAGACCAGGCAACATTTTTACAGTCTTCAACTGTCCAATTTTGGTGAGCTCTTGCAAATTGAAGCCTCTTTTTTCCTATTTGTAGAGGAGATGTGTGGTACCCGGTGGGGTCTTCTGCTGTTGTAGCCCATCCGCCTCAAAGTTGTGCGTATTGTGGCTTCACAAATGCTTTGCTGCATACCTCGGTTGTAACAAGTGGTTATTTCAGTCAAAGTTGCTCTTCTATCAGCTTGAATCAGTCGGCCCATTCTCCTCTGACCTCTAGCATCAACAAGGCATTTTCGCCCACAGGACTGACACATACTGGATGTTTTTCCCTTTTTTTTTACACCATTCTTTGTAAATCCTAGAAATGGTTGTGTGTGAAAATCCCAGTAACTGAGCAGATTGTGAAATGCTCAGTCAGGCACCAACAACCATGCCATGCTCAAAATTACTCAAATCACCTTTCTTTCCCATTCTGACATTCAGTTTGGAGTTCAGGAGATTGTCTTGACCAGGACCACACCCTTAAATGCATTGAAGCAAGTGCCATGTGCCATGTTTAAATGTGCCTTTGTGTAATTTATGCTGCATCTTGGCCAGGTCACTCTTGAAAAAGAGATTTTTAATCTCAATGAGTTTTTTTTACCTGGTTAAATAAAGGATAAATAAAAAAATAAATAAATAAAAATGTGATTGGTTGATTAGATAATTGCATTAATGAAATTGAACAGGTGTTCCTAATAATTCTTTAAGTGATTGTATATATTTAAATATATCAATGTGTGTAGTATAAATACAATTTGGACACCTCCATTCACAAATTCTCTCCCGTGGACTCATGGGATAGTAAAGTGTCCATCGAATGCGCATTTCCGAATCTAAATACAGAACCAAATACAGAAACGTACTGCAAAAGTTCACAACACCAAATGCAGAAACATGTTTCAAATAACACAAACCACAATGGAAATGTTTCTAGGGGACCCCAATGCAGTAAGTGGCATGCAGCTCAAAGTCTATTTTATTTTATTTTTTTATTATTAGTTTTTGCAAAACATGCAGAAGAGGCATGTTTATGACATACAATGTATGCTATGCCATGTAGCAATGGGATAAGGTCGCCTGGTGCGATGATTCCCATTTTCTTTTACATCAGGTGGATGACCTGGTGCATGTTTACCTGGGGAAGTGATGGCAGCAGGATTGTGAAGAAGGCAGACCTCTTGAATGATCTGCTGGGAAACCTGGCATTCATGTGGATGTTACTTTGACACGTACCAGATTGTTGCGGACCACTCTTCATTGCAATGATTGTGGCCCCTTTCAGCAGGATAATGCACTCTGTCAAACTGCAACAATTGTTCAGGAGGGGTTTGAGGAACACGGTTGACTTGAAGCTTTTGCCTTGGCCTCCAAGTTCCCCAGATGTCGATTCGATTGAGCATATAGGATCTGCTGTACAAACAAATCCAATCAATGGGGGCCCCTGTTGGCTTGGAAGATCTGGTTTAAATTTTGTGGCTGATCAATGTACGTTAACATATGTCATTAATTTGGGCTTGAGTCTTGGTGACTTGATAGACTAAAGAATTCAAAAGGATTGTATTTTGTGCTAGTCTGATGAGATCCTCCAGGATCTATCCTCTCGTCATTGTGATCGTATCGATCCATCTCATTGGCGGTCTTCCTCTGCAGCTTCCTCAATCTTTTCAATCGTGATGTCTTATCCAGGGATTTTTCCCTTCAAACCATATGACCAAAATATGACAAACGCAGTTTCATCATTTGTGCCTCAAGTAATATTTCCTCCGTGGTCGACTTGTCCACGGCACACGCAGGATTCTTCAGCACCGCATTTTGAATAAGTTAATATTCCCTTTATTCTTATTTCCGGATCATCAAGCCTTTTCAACCAAACTTGACAACCGAGATTATTCATAGCCGTCTCGCCCAGTGCCAGACAACATAATATTTCTTGAGTGCTAGGTGAATCAGTGGTCACAAGGGCACCTAAAAGGTTTATACTTAATCTCATACTTAAAATAATCTCATTTTTTAGTCCATCAAGCATGAATGTATCAATGTTATCAGTTGACGTGATCTTGGTCTTGGATTCCTCCCCACTCTAAAGCAGTTTGGTTGCTGTTGGTTCAGTCCCCTCCTCAGATAGTCAATAGTGTTTTTTAATATCATTATGAATAGCCCACTTGTGATTTACCTAACAATTACAAAACAAATTAAAAACAATTATAAAGCCATTTGTAACCTTATTCAAAGATACGGTGTAAAAATTAAATGGTGTGTTACTGTTTTTAAGCTGTTAATTTCAAATACAGTAACACACCGTATTTTTAGTATTATTGTTTTTTTTATATATTTTGTATTTTTTTTCCCCTGACTTATATATATATAAACTTTTGTCCTCGGTAGTGGACATTATATTTTAGAGAATTTATCTGACAACATACATGTCACAGTTTTAAGTCTGCGTGTCCTGGTCTTTAAACATGACTGGCACTAATTTAGTGATCCAATTTATAACTTTTATGGAAAAATTATAATATTTTGTAATTATTATTTAAATCTGACTAATATCTCAGGAAAATGGAACATTGTTTCTAATTCAGAATATGACTTTCTGTAACAAAACAGCATTGATTTAATACATTTCTACTGTACACAGTAAATCATTTGTTACAGTAAATCATGTTTATCAGATATTTTAGAAGACACAGCAAGTGAAAAGGGAAAGAAATCAAATAAGAAATTATATATATATATATATATATATATATATATATATATATATATATATAATATTAGGTGAAATTAAATATGATTATGAAACTGTTGCCAATTGTTGGCATAATATATTTTATCTCTTTCTTTTCTATCTTATCTCATTCATAACCTATTGCCCTAAAACACGCAATATTGGCATCCTCTCCATCACCATTACATCATTTTGATGTAAAAAGACTGTTCAAGACTCGCCATATGTTAAATGTACTTTGTTAAATGTATGTTATTATTATTATTATTATTATTATTATTTTAATTATAAATTATTTATTTTGGATTTAAAAAGAATCCATAGTACGTCAAGTGCAGAAGAAGCAAAGCTGACGCGTGTCACGTGACGGCGGCGTGGCTTCTCGATGGAAGGGAAGCGGGCCTGTGTCACGTGACAGGGGGAAATAGGGAGGCTCTTGTGTTTACATCGATGCATTCAACAGCGGCCGCTGCAGACCGTCTACACATCAATGTTTTGCTTTCATTTCGTTGAAAACGAGCACAAACATCGGTACACACGGTAGTTACGACACCGTCCGAGCATAAGGCTCTTGTGTGTTACAGAGCGCGCGCGTCTGCTGCAGCTGTGATCAGTTGTGTATTAGATTACTGGAGACATGGACGAGCTCGCGGTGGAAGTGCGAGGGGCGAGTGGAGCTTTCTACAAGGTGGGCTTTAGATCTCGTCTTATATGCCTCCTGTGTGTGCGAACTGAACGGATTATGCAAATAATGTGTGTAAAATTTGGCCCAGTCCGTCGTGAATGCAGAGCTCAAATGCTCGATGGTGCAGTAGGCCTTCGAGGCCTCTTCGACGTGTGTTTGCAGCATCAGGCGTTAAAGATTCATCGAAATTATTCGATATCATGTGTATTATTAATGCATATCGAGTGTGCTGACACCGGAATCTGTTAACGTTAGCTGGGTCGGTTCTGTATGGATCTGTGTATGGCACACTGAGCTCTCCACTTATGGGCGATTGATGTAATGTATTTCATTTTACATTTTAAAAACATCTGTATGGTTATAGACCTTTAAAGCGTACATGACAATGTAAATGGTATTAAAATTAATTCATATGTTTCCCCGAGTCTGTAACTTTATGCTTTAAAAGGGCGTTATCTATAGAGTTTATGGCAATGAAGTTGTAATGTGTTGTTGTAGCAGGTTATAAAAGCAGACATTTTTCATGTTCATGGAAAACTTGTAACGTTAAATATCAGTGCATTTTATAACGCTTGTTTCCACGCTGGAGAAAAGCCACTGAAATTAATACAACCCGAAAATATTTTGTATAATTTATGTATAATTTGTGTGCATTTTTATGAACCACTCAAAATAATATTAACAATAATAAACTAGAAATGATAATTTGTCTATATTTACGGAAGGCTAAAATAATAATGCAGATGGTTACAAATAATGTGGTTACAAATGTTTATGGAATATCAGGGGATTTTTTAAAAAAATGTTTGTTTCCATACCTGGGAAAAGTAATTGAAATTAATACAGAGAGTCATGAAATTCAAAGAAGATTTTTAATACAGTTTATATATTTATTTTCTATAATCCACTCTAAATAATAATAAACTGGAAATGATAATTTTACTGGTTTAATGGACTGCTAGAAAAGTAATGTGAAAGTCAAGGAATTTTATTTCTCAGAATAATACAATTCTGTTGATATCATTCAGTGTGGACTGTGTTTTTTGGACAAATAATGTTTTATTGGAAGACTTATTTGGAAGATACTTTTGTGCATACATATACAAGTGAAAAACAATCAAACAATTAGAAAGAAAGAAAGATAAAAACAGCACATCGCAAACCATCCCATACCTTTACATTGAATTAACAAAAGGTATGAAGAAGATATATTACAACATTATGATGCATTAGTCCAAATGGTTTCCATCAAGATAACAGGTAAAAGGGTGCCAGTGTTTGCCAAACCATTAAAATTTACCCTTCAAACGACATCTAATTTGTTCCAAGTGTAAAGTAGAAATGCACTCCAAGACTTGTTTATAGGCACCTTTGATGCCCTCCACAAATGCAGTCTTGTCTGGATTTTGAAGCAAGATCAGTGCATAATTAATACCTCATTATTTCTTCCAGGCTTATATTAAGGATGTTCAGGAGAGTACAGTCACAGTGTCTTTTGAGAACAAGTGAGTACCAACTTCAGCACACGAACGCCTTTGCGAGGTCAAAATAGTTTAGTTTTCAGATGTGCAGTTTATTGTCTTCTTTATAAATATACACTTGTCATACGTGCCTATATAACTTTGTGATTCCTGATGGGGATGTTTCCTAATGCAATGTGTCAGAAATTATGTAACTAAATTTAAAAAGAAAAAAAAAAAACTTTTTTTTTAAAAATTATTATTATTGCTTTGCAGTTGGCAGCCAGAACGACAGATTTCTTTCCAAGATGTCCGGTTTCCACCTCCAACCGGCTTTCAGAAAGAGATAAACGAGAGTGATGAAGTGGAGGTATGGGCTGTCTAAGATTGTTCAACATGGAAACTGTTCTTTGAACCTTAGACAAATATTACACACATGCACTAAAGTCTATATAGTGCCTTTTTTTGCGTATTTACCACATTTACCTGTCTCTACACAGGTTTACTCCAGGGCCAATGATAAGGAGCCTTGTGGATGGTGGCTAGCTAAAGTTCGCATGGTGAAAGGCGAGGTATGTGATTTTTGTATCGTTATGTAGACCTTATGTAGCCCCGCCCCTTTTCAATCGACTTTATAATAATAATAATAATAATACATTTTATTTGTAGAAGCACTTTACATTTTAAGAAAAAACCTCAAAGTGCTGACTTTATGCAACATAGAAACAAGCATCTTCACAATTCTGTCTTTGAACTTCGTTTCAGCGGAACCTATATTTCTATGACGTCACTGTCGAAGAGCAATTGGTGAAGTGGATAAACTTATTGTAACAAGTTATTATGAGCATTATAATATTTGAAGCATGAAGAATTTATTATAAATGCCAGTAGATCGGGAAGATTTCAAAATGAGTTGTTCATTCATAAATCCATATAAGATGAAGCTGAAAAGGGGTGGGGCTTTATGTACAAAGTACTTGCAAAAACACTTAAACATGGTCATTAAATGATAGTGAGCAAGAGTAAGGGTTCTCCTGGATACTATATGTATGCATGAAGTTGATTGCTGATTTATGTGATGTATTGGAACTGTTTTGTTGCTCTGTCCTGCACTTAGTTTTACGTGATAGAATACGCAGCCTGTGATGCAACGCTAAATGAAATCGTCACATTAGAGAGGCTACGACCTGTGAACCCCAACAAAGCAGCGTCAAAGAACACCTTTCTCAAAATCAGACTAGATGTTCCTGAAGACTTGAGACAGATGTAAGTTCAAGTAGATTCTTTGTTTGTCTAACTTTAAACCGGAATGATATCACGCAAATTTGTGTGTGAGGTACATACTTAACTATCGTTTTTGTTTTTGGATAGGTGTGCGAAAGACTCGGCACATAAAGACTTTAAAAAAGCGATCGGAGCCTTTAACGTCACTTATGACTCGGAAGAAAAGCAGTTGGTTATTTTGGTAAGTCGGAATGTTTTACATCCAATTTTGAACTCATGTGTGACTTTTGAGGTCATCTTAAGTGTATTGTTTTCTCTCTTTCAGTCTGTTAATGAGGTCACCTCAAAGCGAATAGGCATGTTGAGTGACATGCACTTCAGGAGTCTGCGCACAAAGCTGACGCTGATACTGAGGAATGAGGAAGCAACCAGACAGCTTGAGGTATTGCCCTGGACTCTGTGACGTTTAGTGTCAGGTTCAACACACTCACTCAAAATGAGTAAAATGCTTGTTGTTTTTGCAGTAGTGCAACCGTATTTTATTGCTGTAATGTAACTGAATCAAGGAAGGCTGGTGGTGTTATGAATTTCGCTGCTTTATTACTTACCATTATAAAGTCATGCAGCATATCACTGGACACTAATGCCATGCAATGGCTGTGGAGAACGTCTATATTTAAAAGGTGCAAAAGGGTATTACGTGCATACATGCGCTACTGTGATGGCCCATGCTCCTGCTATGGCATAATATGATACTCTGTTGATATGCAGAGCTATATTTACAGATGCATCGGCTCCATATAGGTATTGTTTTAGCTCTTAAAGGGATACTCGACTTTTTTTGGAAATAGGCTCATTTTACCACTCCCCCAGAGTCAAACATTTGGGTTTTTACCGTTTTCGTGTAATGTATTCAGCCAATTTTCTGATGTTTAGAAGAATATCAGTAACCAGACAGTTTCTGGTCTCATTGGCCAGCATAGTATATATTTTTTCCTACTATGGAAGTCAATGAGACCAGAAACTGTCTGGTTACTGATATTCTTCTAAATATCAGAAAATCGGCTGAATGGATTTGAAAACGGTAAAACTCAACTGTTTAACTCTGGGGGGGTTGTAAAATGAGCCCTTTTCCAAAAAAAAGTGGAGTATCCCTTTAAAATGTTTATAATGAAATATTGTGTAAAAATGGTGTGATCAAATAATACACTCTTGGGGTGTAAACGCAGTTGAATGTGACAGATTGGCCTGGACACTCAGACACATACAAAGTTATATGTTTATATATTACTTTGTACATTTTTAAGTTACATTCAAAAATCTGGTGCTCTTTTGAGTGATCCAACCCATGTTCATTGTGCAAATTGAACAAAGGAAAAGTCAGTGCATTGACTTGTACTTGAACTTTAAAGGAGTAGTTCACTTTTAAATAACTTTTGCTGATAATTTACTCACCCCCATGTCATCCAAGATGTGCATGTCTTTCTTTCTTCAGTCGAAAAGAAATTAAGGTTTTTGATGAAAACATTCCAGGATTTTTCTCCATATAATGCACTTTACTGGTAACCAACCAAACGGTTTAAGGTACAAAAGACAGTTTCAGTGCAAACCTTGCCTTGCTCTGTTCTGTGATGCACGTTCGTGCATAGCTGTCAACATTGAACATTGAAAATAAGGGAGATTTCCCTGAATCCATTCCCAAAATAAGGGATTTTTTTTACATGGTTCTTACCCTCAAATTTTAAAAATAAAGCACTAATCATTAAAAGTCTAAAGAGTTTATAACTAGCCTACATATGTGTGAGAGTGAAAGAGAAAAAATCTACATTTGGATTAGTGGTGTGTTGCTCTTGCCTTTACAACAACAATTTCAACTGTTATCACACATCTTCCAAAATCTGCAAAATAGGGAAGTGGGCTGTCTGTTTATTTCAATAACATTTACACGTTTTGTGTAGCTTTAAACAGCCTATGTTTAGCCTGATGGTGAACTGGCACTCAGAAGACACACTTGTTATTGTAGCCTATCCTATCTTTATATCCTCCTGAAGCTCAGAAAGTTTTTTTTTTTCTTTTTCATGTAATCACATTGTTAAGAGCATAAGAAACAAATGAAACAAAAAAGTAAGAAGATATTTTATTCATGTTATGCTATGACCTCTGTAGTGGAAACCAGGACTCAATTATATGACATGAATTATATATAGGCAAAAATAATGGCAATATTTGAAAATCGATAAGTATTATAATATTAGCTGTTATTTGTTTAAATTACTTTGATATCTGAATTTATGTCAAAACCTAGACTTTCAAACATCAAAATGTAATTTATTAATATGTATTCATGTACAAAATGACATATAAACATCGTTTCCTATTATTCTATTTGGTTACACTTTATTTCGATAGTCACTTTAGACATTCTACTAACTATAAGTAACTTTTCAACTATATGTCAACTAACTGTAATTAGAGTATTAGTAGACTGTCAGTAGACTGTTAGGTTAGGTGTTAGGGTTCAGGTTAGGAGAAGAAGTTGACTTGTAGTTGGTAAGTTACTTATTGTCAGTAGAATATCTGTTGGAGGACGAACAAAATAAAGTGTTAGCAGATATTAAGTTGACAGTCAACTGATACTCTAATGATAGTTAGTTGACATGTTGCGGCAAAGTTACTTTTAGTTAGTTTAATGTCTAAAGTGGATTATCAAAATAAAGTGTTACCTTTTATTTTATTTTTATTTTTTGCCTGGAAACGCTTTCAACACGATTGCGTGTCGCGTGAAAAATAGGCGTCAGTTCTATTTCTAGCATGCACGCGTTTTCTGGAGACGCGCGTGTCACGCAGGCAGTGTGCAAGCACTAATGTGTTAACATGGGAGCTGAAATAAAAACGGACATGCCACGCAGCCAGTGTGTCTCCGGCATTAACAGCGTGCGGCGCCGCATCCGAGGATAAATCTCTTCGAGCTTGTACGTCTCACACAATCAGAGTGTAAAAATATGGGATATTTTATGCGAAAATACTAAAACGGGAAGACAGCGGGAAAAGAGCTAAAATACTGAGAAACCCGGAAAAAACGGGAGGGTTGACAGCTATGCGTTCGTGACTCTCCTGTTCAAACTCGTTCATCAAAATGAACAAATCTTTTTCCGAGTCTATTTGTTCATTTCGTTTGTTGAATCGTTTGAAGCCCTTTGAACAGTTTGCAGTTTGCACTGAAACTATCTTTTGGACCTTGAACCGTTTGGTTACCAGTAAAGTGCATTATATGGAGAAAAATCCTGGAATGTTTTCATCAAAAACCTTAATTTCTTTTCCACTGAAGAAAGAATGACATGGACATCTTGGATGACATGGGGGTGAGTAAATTATCAGCTAAAGTTTTTTTTTTTTTTTTTTTAAAGTGAACTACTGCTTTAAAGGGAACTCAAACCTCTTTTTAGTTGTAATATAGTGTCTCAGTCTACATTACACTACATTTTACTACTACTACTAATAATTAGGGCCGGGACTCAATAAAAAAAAATAATCTAATTAATTAGAGGCTTTGTAATTAATTGATCAAAATTAATCGTATTGTAATTTCATAAATATTTGAACTGAGACCATTGAGATTTTTTTTTTCACATGGATTTTTAGTATACCATTGAATAATGACTGAATACATAAGCTTAAGCAACAAAATATTGTTTATTTTTGTTCAACCAAGTCCAACATACCAGTGCAATTGTATATGTTTTGCATTGAGGTGAAACTTGAGGGTCGATGTGATATGCGAATTCCTTGTTGCATAGATTGCATACAACCATGCTCTTAATGACGCTTCCATCCGTTCGTTTTTATAAGAAAATTTCCCATCCACGGGACCAACCAAAGCGGTCTCGTCAGCTTCTTCATTCATGTTCACTGGGGTTTGTTGTTTAGTTGTCTGAAGCATCGACTGTAAAAAAAAAAAAAAAAAAAAAAGCCATGAACGATAGTTGGTGCTCCAGTGTAATCTGTCCGCCGAAACTAATCCAGTGAGAAATGTTCCGCGGTGCAAAAATAAGTGCAATTAAAATGCGTTTTGCTATATGCTATGTTGTTATGAGAGATTTAAATATGGTTTCGGGCTGCCCCAGTCTAGTTAATTAATGGGAAGCACTGAAATCTTTTTGTGGTGGTCAATATTGATATCTGCCACAGATAAATCAATGTATGGGAAACAATATATATTTATATATATATATATATATATATATATATATATATTCAAATTAGTGCATATGAGGCATTGAATAGTTTTTTATTATTATTATTATTAATTAAATTATAGTGTTTCATCCAGTGTTTGAATTTGTTTGTGTTTTGGTTTGAAATGTCTTTTAAAAAAAACATCTTTGATTTTTTTTTTATTTAGTTATTTTTTTCATTATTGACTTCTGTTTAATTTAATCAATTTTTTTATGTCCATAATCATCTACTTTATTAATGCAGTTATTTCTTTGCATAAGTGTGTGTGATTTGGAGAATGCTATCAAATGTGTGGCTAAACAGTGCTGGATTTATTTATTTATTTTTTTTGTACGGTACAAGTGTAGCTGGACTGCTGAGGGCTTTTGAACCCACTGTTGACTTTTGTACAGAAAGCACTCTTGTATATCAGGTAGCGCTGCAATTTCACATGTGAAAATGTGCTCAAAAGCTAATGCTGTAGACATGTCCTTGCAAATCCTCCTCAAAAGCCTCAACTGAACTGAACATTCATTTAACCATAACATTTAAGCAGCTTAAATAAAAAAAAAGTAACCACTTTTAAAACACATGGCATCGTGGTTTTCCATTCGCTTATTTAATAAAAATTATATATATATATATATATATATATATATCTTCCAGAGCTCTCGGCAACTGGCTTCAAGGTTCCATGAGCAGTTTGTGGTGCGTGATGACCTCATGGGATTGGCCATAGGCACCCATGGGGCGAATATCCAGCAAGCCCGAAAGATTCCTGGGGTCACAACCATAGATCTGGATGAAGAGACCTGCACGTTTCACATCTATGGAGAGGTAACTGCTTTATTGGGGACTTTCTGGTGTAGGTAAATTCAATTAAATGTGATGGCTGTTAGAGTATGGGAGCCTAAATCTCATATCTGAGATGTCTTGATGGGTCTTTGTGATGAATTTGGTTTCAATTCCAGGACCAGGAAGCTGTACGAAAGGCCAGAAGCTACCTGGAATTTTCTGAAGATATTATCAAAGTTCCTAAGAATTTAGTCGGTGAGGACAAACGAAATGAGCAACATTCTCCTTTCTGTCTTGCATCGTGATGGTTAATGTGAATCATTAAATTGTTTTCTACCCCCGTCCTGCAGGAAAAGTCATTGGCAAGAGTGGGAAGCTGATTCAAGAGGTTGTGGATAAATCGGGAGTTGTCAGAGTTCGAGTGGAACCTGAAAACGACAAAAAGCCTTCTCCATTAGAGGAGGTCAGTGAGTGGGCGGCTGAACACACTCGTTGTTGTATTTATGGGTGGCAGAAGTGATGATGCATGAGAAAACGCATTAATTCATAGTAATTGGTGAAGACTGGATTATAGCCTACTAATCAATTTTAGGAATACATATTTCAAAGCCATCTACAATGCAATCTAGCGAGTACCTATATATATTAATTGGTTTCACTGTGGACATTTTTGTTCAGAAGGTGCTGAGAGGATGTATTTTGAGTACCTAGTGCAATTTTTTTTTTTTTTTTTCGGCACACAGACAAAGTGATAATTAAAAAAAAAAAAAAACCTGAAAAAGACAAAAATGTCCATAAAAATGCACAAGGCTTTAGTATGCCACTTGAAACAGGGTTCCCTGCGGATCCTTAAAAAGTCTTAAATTAGATTTTTAAAATATAAGGCCATAAAAAGTCTTATAAAGTCTTATATTTACTTATGAAAGCTCTTAAATTTTACATGACACTTTTAGATGACTTACTCATATCTAAATGTTTTTCAAATTAAAACGATCTAATTGGCGTATGTATTAATTTTTATTGGCCTATTCTATCTTTGTGGATTTGTTTGTTCATGTGACAATTCGCATCACATTCGCGGAAGAATAACGTCTGGGTCCTGCACACGCGAGAAGGAAGTTGGCAAATGTCAGTTCAATCGTGCATAGGAGTGTTCGATGTTTATATTGTCTATTATGATATTCTAATTGTTTTAACAATATGTACGAGGCACTGTGAGCTGACATCGCATTTGTCTCTTGTGCTTTTACTGCGTGATGTGTACAGTTATAGGCATAGACATGTAGGCTATTTATTATGTCTATGGTTATAGGTATGTCCCCATATTAGTTTTTGTCTTATATTTATATTATGTTCTTATATTAGAATATCACTTCAGTAAGAGTGCCGTTTTCCTGTGCAGGAGTGTGATATTTATGTTATACAATAGTTAAATTAAAAATAAATTAACATTGTGAGTTAATTTTAGACATAACATTATCAATAGTGTTTGTTTTCCCTTTATTTCGCTGACTAGAATTTCAAAATGAAACTGTAGCGGAGTCTCAATGCAACAGACAGCGATGATTTCTTGAAGGAAATCCACGTTTTGAATGAATCATTTCAACGATTCAATGAATAATCACTTGCTTCTTTCCCGAACGAATCGGCCAATTGAACAAATCAGTTAAACGAATGACTCCCTCAACTCGCTTATTAAGACACTGACTTGCTACCGCCTACTGTCGGTTTTAGTTTCATATTTAAAATAAAACGTTAAAGGTAGAAATCAGTACATATTTAAATATTGATTAAAAAAAACCTTATATTCATTTTTTTTATGCAATTGTAAATGGAGTGTGTAAATGCGATTAATGCCACTTCTGTTGCTGCTTCTGTCACCTCTGCACTGCAAAGATAGATTTTGATTGAATGATTTAATTTGACTGCTAACAGGGGTACTGTATAATTATTGTGTAATTAAGTATTATTGTATAAATAAGTGTAAGTACTGTATAATTTAATCTGAATGTTAGTATTTGACATAAAACGTGTTGCATAACTCTAAATAAGTTTAGAAAAAAATGTCCATAAATAGGTGAAAATGGCCCTGGAAATCAATTTAAGGTGGCAGATATTGCACATTAATTAATCACTGCTGTGAACTGACAACTGCATAGAATATGAACAATATGAATATCTTTGCGAGTCTGCTGTTAACAACAGGCCTAAACCAGCCATGGCACCAGCACAAAAACACAACCAGTAAAAATATCATCTAATTATTATCAACAAAATTGAAAATAGAGAGATATATTTTTGTCAATATTGCACACCCCTATTGTATGCTATTAATTTTAATTTCTTCAGGTCTTAAAAAGCCTTAAATTTGACTTTAAAAAGTGTGCAGGAACCCTGTGAAATCACACGAGATCATTCAGAGTGCCTGATCGCACCATCCCTAATATATACATCCTACTCCTTGGTCGACTGTATTTATCCATTATGGAATTTATCATTCATGCTGAGAAATTATAATTCATACTGACTTCTCATACTTTAATTGCAATTCTAGGGAATGGTGCCGTTTGTGTTTGTTGGGACAAAGGAAAGCATTTCAAATGCACGTATTCTGCTGGACTACCATCTGAATTATCTAAAGGTAAGAAACACTTTTTAGGTTGCTTGCATAATTGCTATTGATCATACTTGGGGTTATTGATTAAAATAATCTGTAAACCCTGACTATTAAAGTTTTGTGTTGAACTATTTCCGTTTATTTTTCAGTTTATGTTTGGCGGTCAATAAAATGGCAAAAAAAAGAACAAATTGATAGTGTTGCAAAGAAGAATTGACTAGAGAACATGGGCTTCATTCTTTCAAACATTATTGAGAATGAAATTATTCTAAACTGCTATTTTATTTTTAGTTTCTAACTGAAGAATAAGTTTAAAAATACTCTATTCCCTAAAACATTTCTCATATTTTTTTCTCTTAAGATAGTTCTTAAACAAAACTTAAGAGGAATTTGAGTTCCTGAAAAGAATATTCTTACAAATCTCCATAACCTTAAACTTGTCGTAAATACACAAGGTAAGGCGTTTATTGAATTTTTGGAGAGCGCAAATGAATGCACCAGACATGCTCTTAAAAATAATCAAAATACAATTTCTAGAAAGCACTGTTGATATTTGAAATCAACACAAACACACCCCTCCCTTCATTGCTCCACCCCCAAAATGTCTAAAATGTCTCTTTCATCATAGCTGAAGCGAAGCAAAATAATGCAAAATAATCGTTGAGAAGATTCTGATCGCAGAGCACATTAGTACTCGTTGCAAAGCAGCAATTGTTGACTAGGGACATACTTAATGCCCCAAAGATAATCATGTGATGTTCACCTCTCTGATTTAGCCTCTTTGTTTGTGTGTGATGGTAACATTGTTCATGTTTGTCTGGTTTTGTTCAGGAGGTTGATCAGCTGCGAATGGAGAGACTGCAGATCGATGAACAGCTCAGACAGATTGGAGGAGGACCCAGAGCTCTGCCGGGACGACCTGAGAAGGAAAAACCCTTCATGGCTGATAATGGAATGGGACCATCACGGGGAGGCAGCAAACCCTTCGGTCGTGGAGGGAGAGGGAGACGGGGCCCCACACTGGCCTCAGGTATAACCAGCATTAAATGATAAACGTAGACCTTAACTAGTTATGGAAATTGGTGGCCAACCATCTCATTTAAAATATTTTGACCTGATTCCACAGAAAGGTCTTAGATTAAGCCAGGATTAGGCGTTCAATTAGGACATTTAAGTAGCTTTTATAAACATGTCTTAGGAAAAAAAAAACATTACTGGTGTGCATCTTGAGACAGAAAAATGGCACTGATACATTTTAAGATGTGTTTGTGCGAGTTGCTTTCATTTTAAACAGTTTAAACATGCATTTTAGTCTGTAACTTGGCTTAAGCCTTTTTTGTGAAACTAGTCATTTCATTTAAAGGCAGTTGTTTTCATATTATAGTATTACTTTTTTGTACATAATGACCATTGGTTTGATATTTAAGCTTCATTCATCTACTAATTAAAGCGTAGTGCCTATTATCTTATTTACTATATTTTTCCCAGGCACCAATTCTGAGGCCTCCAATGCATCCGAGACCGAATCCGACCACCGAGATGAGCTCAGCGACTGGTCCCTGGCCCCCACAGATGAGGAGTCCATGGGTTACCCCAAAAGGGCCCCTGATGGACGCAAAAGGGGTGGGGGACCCCGGGGTCGTGGAGGGAGAGGAAGAGGAGGAGGATACAAAAGTCAGTTTTTAGAGATGTTACCTGTCTGAAGGGACTTTACAATGTCACGTACAGTATACAGTAAAAAGTATAAATCTGTTTATATCTAGATTGTATAAATGGACTGCATATTATACATTTCAGCTCGTTTTACTTTTTATTTATTTATTTTTAAGTCATGTATTCGTTTTTTGTAATAGTCTTTGTTTTTGTCTTAAATCAGCTGAAGAAATGCACTGGAATGAGTCCCGCTCTCGTAGTTCCAGAGACTCAAAGCTGAGACCCCAGGAAGACTCGTTGCAGGTCTGAATCAATATATATGATCAGTTATTTCAGTTATTTTTTATTCACTATAATTATAGCAGTTTGCACTTAGTATGTTTAAATACAATATTTACACCATTTTTGTCTTTTATCTATAAAAAAGGTTAGTTGCTAATGCCAAATTTTTCAAACATTTGCCTACTAGATTATCAGTAATGCTTGCAGTAATGCTTGTGTTGTTTTTGTATATATATATATATATATATATATATATATATATAGTACAAATGCTATTAAACACCCTACTTTATTTTAAAAGGTTAAAACATCAATACAAATTTGCAAATTAAAGACTACATGGTGTTTAGTTTTTTTTTTCTTTCTAAATTCAACATTACGTTAGTACCATTTATTCAAAAGTTTTTTTTCTTTTTTTAATGCTACATTTTTTTAATTAAAAAATAAAAAATAATTTAAATACAGTAAAAAAGTTGTATTTTTTCAATATTATTACAATTTAAAATAACTTTTATATATTTTAAAATGTGATTTATTCTTGTGATCAAAGCTGAATTTTAAGCATCGTTACTCCAGTCTTTGGTGTCACATGATCCTTCGGAAATCGTTTTAATATCCTGATTTGCTGCTCGAGTTACATTTCTGATTATTATCAATGCTGAAAACATACTCGATTACTAACGTAACCTCAGTTCTCTCTAGAAGAGGGAACAAGTACTGCATAATATCTAACTCTAGGGGTGGGGGGACCTCTTTTCCAAGAGATATTGAAACCAAAATTTTTCCTTCATTTTGAATTAATGTAAAACGCATTGCGGCAGCATGCAGACATAGCCAAGACGGCTCGCACGCATATTGGCTGTCCTGCTGCAACTGCAGCAGCCTGTGGAGAGAGGCCCATGGTGACGTCAGATCTAATAGGGGCGCTTTGCGCCCACTACGTCATGTCCCACCGAGACAGGTGTGGCCTGGACCTATAAATACAGCTCGATGGGCTGATATAATCTGTTTTTTCTTTCCCGAAGCAAACCACAGTGTTGTTGCATAGACGGCAAAGATTGCGTAACAAGTATTGCGTATACTTGTTACCTCTTCTAGACAGAACCAACGTTACATTAGTAACCGAGTACGTTTTGTTACACTAGTGGAACACAGTGTGAAACGCCGTCCTGGCATTCAACACCAAAGTCCCAAGGGGACTTCAACACCAGGGACTCACAGAGAGTCTGAGAAGAGAGGCTATAAGCGTCATTCCCAATAAGTTGCATCCTAAGGAAGCTAATCACATAAACAGGGTTCCACACAGTCAGGGTGAAAATGTTCGGCCTGAACTGTGTAACAGTATGGGTCTTACTCATTGCCCATGTTTATTCATCGCCCTAAGTTTATTTTATCGATCAGCGAGGAGTGCTCATGCAGTCTCAGTATTCTGGAGGCATAGAGTGGGCAGCGGGGCCAGAATTGGACGCATCCCTGCTCTTGGAGAAAAACTTCGGACAGTGAGCGAGTGAGCGTTTTCTTGGGACGCAAACAGGTCTACTTGTGCTCTGCGGAATGTCTCCCAAACCAGTTGGACCGTCTGCAGGAGCAGAGACCATTCTCCTGCTGGAACATTGTTTCTGAACAATCTGTCTGGTCCCAAATTCAGGTGACCAGTCACATTTTCGAGAGCCGCATCCATGCACATTGTAAATGTGCGGGGTGCTAGGGACAGGCCGAACAGTAGGACTGTGTACTGATATTCCTGAATCTTAGTATCTTAGAATCTTATGTGACGTGACTTCTTTTTATAATTTTCAGCACCTATTCTGTTACCCTGGGAAGCATTGCCCATGCATTTGCATGAATAGCTAGGGGTAGAATAACATCTGGGCTCTAGCCGCAACATAGTGGCGACCAAAGAGCTTCGGTGTGCCGTAACGTAAACATTGTGCAGACTGATCTCATGAAGTAGCGTGTGTATGACACGCCAATTCGTATTTCCATTTTTGGCGTGCTATCAAGACGCATAATCGCTTTTCAGCGTGTTTATGAACGCCGTTGACTTAACGTTATATAAATATATGACTTACCTCAACCCCCTCCTAAACCGTCACTGGGGTTAATGGCATTTATGACTGCTCCCTTACCATCCTAGGTAAAAAAAGATATGACTTACCACAACCCCATCCCTAAACTTAACCGTCACTGGGGTTAATGGCATTTATGACTGGACATTTGATGGCGTGTACAGACACGCGGAATGACGCGAACGTTAATGGTGTAGACATACACGCATACATATGGATAGCTCAAAATGCGTAGAGATAACACGCCACTTGACTCGAAAGTGGCGTGTATGTTTACGCAAAAGTCATGATGTCATGTTGACATTGTGCATGCAGCGTTTGAGGCGGGGGTCGTGCTGATCACTACAGGCAGCCTGGCCGCGCTCGACTCCCTTTTGGCTGAGAGAGAGCGAGAGCTTGCAGAGCTTGCTCAATCCTCAATGTCCAACGTCAGGATAGAGCAGCAGGCCTCCTCTACAGATGCAGCTATCTCGTCGTCATCGATGGTGGAGGCGACGGCGGTCGTTGGCCGCCGGTGAGTGACTCGAGTGAAGCTGGCGGACGAACCGGCGAGCTTTCGCGGGCTGGAGACTGGCTTTTTGTGGCGTGCCACTATAGCGAAAAAATGCCAGGTGAGTCCTCAGTCACCATGGGTGATAGCTCGCAATGGTGGCAGCCGCCATCAGCGAGCGTGAGAGCTGCATGATCCATACCCAGATAGGAAACGCAGAAGAAATGGCAGTCCCCTCCGATGCTGCTCTTTTATGCCTGGTTCAGATTACACGATTTTAGCCCGATTTTGGCACGATCCGTTTGACGTAGGGTGTCGTGGGGATTCGTAAACGACAACGGGCGTCGGGACGCAAGATTCGATCGTATCATCTCGTATAGTGTGTCATAGTGGACGACAACCTACATCGCGTCTGCGATGCTTCACGACAAAAAGACTAGCATGTTTATTTTTTTAACGGTCGTCCACGATGGTTCCGTCACATGTATGAGGTTGACCAATGGGAGCACAAGCTTTTGCGTATACAACTTTCAAAAAAGACAAAACAAAAGAGAGATGATGGTGCTAACGTTAAAACTACAAGTAAAAATATATAAGAAAACAATATTTTACCTCAAGTTCTCTTTGGAGGATTGACAGCCCATACTGTCCTCTTCGAGCAGGGTTCTCAAGTCTCACACAATGGCCGTGAGTCACACGCAATTCAACCAGTTCACACACTCACACACCACACCATGTATTTCTCACGCTGAAAAGGCAATGCCGAGCAATCCAGGAACTCACTCGCTACGAGTTTCGCCTTCTCGATGACATCACGCGCGCTGTTAAACACGGCATGCAATGACTGGTCAGGAAGTAACGTGTAGTTTGACATGTGTCTTGTCCACGACACGAAAAGATTTTAGGAGCCAAAATCGTGTAATCTGACAGTGACTATCGTAACAGACAAAAAAAAAGTGTAATCTGAACCAGGCATTAGATGGAGAGAGTGTGAGATTAAGGCCAGCGGCTTCAGATGCAAAGGCTCGTCCCATAGAAAACTGATGACACGGCTTCTTCACTCTGGATCCAGCGATGCGAGAGCTTCGCTGAAGAGATGAAAAATCAGATTATATCAGCCTATCGAGCTAAACAATTTACATGTAGTGGAAGTTTTTGAGTTATTATTAGCAGTGTCCAAAGAACAAAACACAAACTAATTTGGAAGTGGTACTTTTTGACATCCCTACTAAAAAGAAGAAATGCATTGCTTAATGTGTGAAAGCTTTCATCTTTTATAACCTGTCCAATCTGTGCTTTTGCCAGATCCGCATCGACAGCAATAACGAGAGGAGCGTCCACACCAGCCGAGGCTCTCAAGCTCTGGCAGGAGACAGTGGAGGGAACCGGCAGAGACCCATAAAGGACCGAGTGATAAAGAAAGAGAAGCAGGATGTCCCCGACAGCCAAGCCGTTGTGAATGGCGTTTCGTAGAGAATCAATTGCCCCCTTCCCCTCATTGTCCCACTCAGCTCCACCAATCCGATGCTTCTTCATTAGAGACACATTAGGCCAAAGAGAACCAGGTCAGTAGGGCTGTCGCAAGACATGACATAAAGCACACTTTGTAATTGATAGTGGGGATAAAAAGACGAGGTCTCTTGGTGTATGGTGTGTGGAATTTGGTAGTCTTCGTGGATTAGAGAGACCGGTCTCTAGATCACAACTGAAGCTACAGGTTTTCTAATTGACTTTCTAAACAACTACCTATGAAACTTAAAGAAGCTGTGGATTAAATGTCTCTCTCAAATGGAATCGTGACTTAAAAAAAGAAAAAAGAAAAAAAAAAAAAGCTTTTCCAAGCAATTGGTTTTTAAAGTTTTTGTTTTCCACTATGTCCAATAAAGGGAAAGTAACACATTGGAGGATGAACTCAAGCGCTCGGGGGCACAAGTTTATGCCACACCTCATGGCATACATTGTTTTTACGCGCTTTGGTGTCCGTGGTCTCTCGAGCCCATTCTGATGTGAGATCTTAGCCACATTATTAGCAAAAAAAAAAAACAGAAAAAAAGAAAAAAAAAATGGTAAACTATGTAAACAACAACAAAAAACGCTCCTGTCTGGATCTGTGCCTTTAACTAGTGTGGATAGTATCATAATTTGGATGTTTAAATCAGGGAAGAAGACGTGAACAACACCTGTCTGAGTGTTGAAATCTCAGCCGACGACTAAAAAAAAGGTGTTTTTTTTTTTTCTGTGCTGCATGTAAATCATGAACATTTTGTATGTCTGAAAAGCAGGATTCTATCAAGTCGGCCGAATTATATTTCACCATAGTAGTAAAGGTATTAACCTAACTAACCTAGTCAACTGTGGAAGTCATCAAGTGTAACCAACCACCCAGAGACGAATAGCAACGCTAATTCAGTGACGTAATACATTTCGATATCATCTAGCATATCTTTGCATTGTAGAACGATTCCGAATTTCTTTTCTATAGAAGTAGCAAAGCAGGTTCCTTTAAATAAATGTCTTTGATTTCTCTCATTTTACCTTCCATCATAAGCGACACAAGGTGATTTTTTTTTCTCTCTCTCTCACAAAACAGGGTGGAAATGCCCATATTTTTTTCTTTTCCGTTCACGCTGACCACAGTAAACTGCCATCGTTCCTGCTGTATTTTTCAGCATCGGGTGTTTTAAGCACTTATATCAACTCTGTAACATTGTCTTCGTCCTAACAACGGCTCATCATAGACTGAAAAATGTTCAACTGGGGTTGCATTCTGTATATTATGTCATCCGTTATGAGATTGTTGCTGTTCTTTTTAGATTGAACTTTAAATGTGCACTTATCATGTTTGTGTTACTCTGCAAGTACTTTATAATCTATAAACCTATAATAAACTAGAATGTGATAAGACTTCCTCGGCAGGTGAATCACATGTATGCTGTCAACATAACTAAACGGAAGTTTAGATATCTTCGCTAATTTTGAGTCTACTGTACTTTTTTCAGCTGAATTCGCTTCGAGAGGGAGAAGAAGGGGCGACACGATGTTAACTTTGATATGAAAACCGTCTGTCTTATCCGATTAGTGCTTGTGCATTAAACTTTAGTTTACATTTTTAAGACGCGATGCTGTTTCTTAACCCACGACTCTTTCGAAGCCTACTGTGACGGTTGACCATGGTAGTTTTTTCTGCTTCTTCATTTGACTGTACAGCAAGAAAACCGGTCGTTTGTTATCCTCTTTGCTCTTTTTCCTCTACGTTTTCGACTTCTCTTTATGCTCCTGTACTCTCGCTAGTCACCTTGGCAGATTACCAGCTCTACCTGTTAAGCTTTTACACCAGTTTTAAAGTGATTTGCCTGTGAAAGCGGAACGAAAGGCTTCGGAGACGTGACTGGCAGAGGATTGCGGGTCGGGAAAGACGAACCACTCTTGAAAAAAAATCGAGGCGGCCCCGGTTGTGTCCGGCCCCTCTCTCGTGGCTCTTAAATTTAGCCTTTACATCAAATTAAGGTGTTAAATGGTTTACTCTCAGTATTTTTAAAAACCTGCACGTCCACGGCGGGCAGTAAACTGGCAAGATGGCTCAGTTCACTGCAGTCTGTTCCAAACAACAACAAAAAAATACATAATAATACTGTTCCGAATCTTTGAAGTGTTGCCAAACAGACTGTTTTCTAGTTATTTATTTTTTGGAATGTATATGAAAATGACAAATTGTAAAACCATCTCTTGCACACATCATAGGCTATTGTGATTGAAAAAAAGAGCGGAAAAGAAAAACAAAACAACAAGAAAAAGAAAAAAAAAAAACATGAAATACTGTAGATAATGAACTGAGGTAGACTGACCTTGTATGTTACTGCACTTTGGGTAATAATTTCTTTGTACATAATAGCAGAACAGACTGGGTTTTATGTTGACATTGTTTGGTTATAGTGCAATATATTTTGTATGCAAGCAGTTTCAATAAATAAAGGTTGATCTTCCTCTGCAATCTCAAGTGTTTTTTTTTATTTTTTTTTTTAATTCCTCGCAGGGAATTGGAGGTTTTACAATTCCATATGTGGCGATAAATCTGCGCGTCATTAAAGACGACAGCAGATTTAATTAGTCATCAGCAGCTTCTTGCCAGTGCTTTGGTCTGTCGATTTTCTTTATTCCACCACTTGGTGGCGCTCTGACGCAGGCTGTGCAGAATTCAGCCGAATCCTGCACAACAATGGCGCTGCAACTGCTCCTTTAACTAATGAATGCTGGCATATAGGGTAAATTGGGACGCTTTTGACGTTGAGATGCTTTACCTGAATTCACCATGTGTGTAGCGGCTCCATTAACTTGTGTTTGTTTTTTGTATAGCAATTACAGTGCATTATTTCAAAAGGAAAATCATGTTAGGTAAGATGATCGTTTACTTTTGTTATTAAAGATGTGAGATTTCTTGCTGGAACTTGTGTGTGTGTGTGTGTATATATATATATATATATATATATATTAGTACACTACTGTTTAAAAATGTGGTGTTTAGGGCCACATTTATTGGCAACTCTTTATTTTAAAGTGATGTAGTTACTACATGTATTTACTATCGTAATAACAGTAAATTATGCATAATTACAAGTGACCAATTCTAAACCAAACTCTACTAAAAAGGAAAATCATGTTAGGTAAGAACGTTTACTATTGTTATTAAAGATGTGAGATTTCATGCTGGATATATATATATATGTATATATATGTGTGTGTATGTATATTTATATATATATATATATATATGTGTGTGTGTGTGTATATATATACTGTATATATTAACTTTATACACATTTACCTTACACAAAATAGTATCAAACTAACTGGCTACTATATACACAAACAGCGTTGGCATTGGTTTGCGTTCTTGATCAAATCGAAAAATTATGTTATAAAGTATATATACATGAAAAATACATTTACAAAAGTAGTACATATACAAATTCATGTCCAAAATGTTTGTATGCATTTGTCGTAGACACAAAATAGCATAACTAGTAGCCTTGTGACTATAAAGCCAGTGCTGGCAACATAATCAAACATAAATTGTATCCATTTTTGACGAACTACAACGTCCGTGGGAAGTTCGAACACAGAAGACCTGACAACTGGTGAACATAACTCACTCGACGAGACGCAGAAATATGGCCAGGCACGTTTTTGCATATTTCGGAGGGAGGGTTAATGTAAATGTATGGGTTAGTGTCATCTAAAACCCGTTGTAGTCCCATTCGAGTCGTTTTTGTAGGCATTACACTTCCTGATTTTTAAAAGACGATATCTCTACTTACATTGAACTTTCAGCGCTGCAACTTTGCAGATACTGTTCATGCACCAACAGCAACATTACACACTATTTAAAATCAAAAAAGTGTATGGCTTGTGTTGTAGACCTAACATTTAATAAATTACTAAGAATAAGCAATTTTTACAATGAAGCTTGCCTTATATTATAAGATAGTAAAAATTTAAAATCACAATCATGTCTCTTTCCATTCCACATAGGTGGAACTGCAGTTTGCATTTAACTATAAATCTGTCTAGAGGACACACATTGGCTATTTAAATATCATTCTATTTCCTCTGCTATCTCTGGTGCACTTCTGCCAGATGCAGTGCGATTGCAAAAAAAATCGTTTTGGTCCCGCATCACTGGATTTTCACCAGAGCTGACAGAAATGTAGACGCTCTCTGCCTTTTTGCAGGAGGAAAGGGCCAATTACCTCCGACCCCAAACAAAGTCTGTTGGAGCCCTTATTCAGGAATCCATGCCATCATCCACCCAATGGATCCAACAGACTGACCTAGATTCCCATCCACTAACAACCACAAGAAAGCACCCCCCCCCCCCTCTCGTCTGGTTTCATTTAAAAGCAAAACTCAAAAACCTGTTCTCTCTCTCTCTCTCTCTCTCTCTCTCTCTCTCTCTCTCTCTCTCTCTCTCTCTCTCTCTCTCTCTCTCTCTCCTTTCCCTGTGCAGTCATTAATAAATGTATAGGAAATTAATGACAGCACTTAAAATTATGCCTGCAGAACTGTTTAATTAGTATGTAATGACAGAAGCTGTACATCTATCACAGCTCTGTCTCAGTCAAGTGCTTTAACTCAAAGACAAAACGTACTGTCTTAATTGAACACAATGAAGATTACATAATAATCTTTTTTGAAAGTTACAAAATGAAAGTTCCAAACGAATTGTGCTCTCCAGCGCCTCGCTTTTTCAAATGTGCGCTGTATCTATGGTAGCCATTACGTGCCAAAAGGCTATACTTTAAAAATGAATACGCTATATCTGATCAATAAAATTGTAGCAATAGATTACAAGCAATATTATTAATTAAATAGAACAAATTAAAACTGAGTAATAATTATTCAAATTATTTCCTTAAAAGTTAACCATTTAAAATGAGTAAAATTTACACCAAAAAAATAAACATTTCTGAATAACAGATAGACGTCAAAGATGAATGAAGAACTCTTTATTTTATATTGCCAATATTGAAGACACCTGATGTGAACAAGCAGAATCACTGAAGGAGAAAACCATAATTTTAAGTCACCATTATGGTGATCAATGTCTGTTTTCATTCGCTTTAAGTTTTGTTTGGCTGATATATGAGTTATAACAGTCAGATGAACAAATAGGAAAGGTTATCTAATGGTTTTGGTTATGTTTTAGCATAATATTTTTCATTCATTTTTCATATCATTTGATTGGTTAACTTTTAAGGAATTAATTTGATTAATTACTCAATTCTAATTGGTTAAATTTAATTAATAATATTTCTTGTAATCTGTTGCCAGAATTTTATTGCTTAGATATGGCATTTTCATTTTTACAGTGTGGATGTCTTCTAATAGCACTTCGTTGAGTGTTCCTTCGGGTGAACAGGTTTGTTATTTCAAACAAACAGCAACTTGACACCACGAACTAACGAATGTTACAGTATAATTAAGTACGTGCATTGTTAGATATCATCAAATTTGAAATATGGGACTTTTTCAAAGCACAAAGCTTATTGTTATTTGATGGGAGGCAAGCTACAAATCTTTCATTCATCAATTGAAAACAGCAGAGATCGATTCTTGGGATTTAATAATCGTTATTAGTCCTTGAGAATGAGAATCTATCTATTAAAATTGTGTAATCAATATTTTTTTTTACCCAGCCCTACTGATTTAGAAACTTTTGTGCACCAAATCACTAACCTACAGAGGGATGCATTCACTTGAGGTAACAAAATCTTCTTTGTTTTTCTGAATTAACGAGTTAATTATCTCAGAATTACGAGATAATTTTTCATGGAAAAAAGTTTTTGCTCGGTTTTTCTGAATTAACGAGTTAATTATCTCAGAATTACGAGATAATTTTTCATGGAAAAAAGTTTTTGCTCGGTTTTTCTGATTTAACGAGTTAATTATCTCAGAATTACGAGATAATTTTTCATGGAAAAAAAAGTTTTTGCTCGGTTTTTCTGAATTAAGGAGTTAACTATCTCAGAATTACGAGATAATTTTTCATGGAAAAAGTTTTTGCTCTGTTTTTCTGAACTAACGAGTGAATTATCTCAGAATTGCGAGATAATTTTTCATGGAAAAAATGTTTTTGCTTGGTTTTTCTAAATTAACGAATTAATTATCTCAGAATTAAGAGAATTTTTCATGGAAAAAGTTTTTGCTCATTTTTTTCTGAATTAATGAGTTAATTATCTCAGAATTACGAGATAATTTGTCATGGAAAATGTTTTGCTTTGTTTTTCTGAATTAATGAGTGAATTATCTCAGAATTGCGAGATAATTTTTCATGGAAAAAAATGTTTTTGCTTGGTTTTTCTAAATTAATGAATTATCTCAGAATTACGAGAATTTTTCATGGAAAAAGTTTTTGCTCGTTTTTTCTGAATTAATGAGTTAATTATCTCAGAATTACGAGATAATTTTTCATGGAAAAATGTTTTGCTTTGTTTTTCTGAATTAACGAGTTAATTATGTCAGAATTAAGAGATAATTTTTCATGGAAAAACGTTTTTGCTCAGTTTTTCTGAATTTCTGAGTTTTTGAGATGATCAAGTCATTAATTCAGAAAAACAAAGCAAAAAAAAAAAATAAAATTCCATGATAAATTATCTTGTAATTCTGACATAATTAACTAGTTAATTCAGAAAAACAGAGCAAAAACTCTTTTTTCCATGGAAAATTATCTCGTAATTCTGAGATAATTAACTCATTAATTAAGAAAAACAGAGTAGATTTTTTTTTTCAAGTGAATGCAATACGCTTCCGTACTGACCCACCCCCACCCCCCTTTTTTTCGCATAAGAAAACCATGGAAATATGATAGAGGACTTGAAATCATGTGAAATCAGATATTCTGACAGTTTTATAGCTTATTTTTTAAATGTAAAATGTTATAAAATGCATGTTTGTCAACAAAAACTACTACAAAATTACATTTTGTACACATTTTTTTCAAGATAGTATGTTTACACCACGTGACATTTAGTTATTAAATTCTATTTGTAGTTTAAAATTGTAGTTTTGCAGTTTCTCATTTGAATAATCTCAAACATGCTTTTATGACTAACTAAACATTATTCTGCATGTGGTTGTGGAACCATTACAAGATAAATCAGTACAAACATTATTTTGTGGAACATGTAAAGAACAACCTGTTTTATAGTGTAGTGCTAACAAAAAGATGCACAGAAAATATTGAAGCGTTCAGCTTCCCCTCTCTCTCTCCCTCTCTATCTCTCTCTCTGTGTGTGTGTGTGTGTGTGTGTGTGTGTCTGGGTCCCTCATGACTCATTTCTCTGTAGCCCCTGGCGTGTGTTAGACTCGGACTGTGTATGTGTGTGTGTGGTGAAGTGGGATTCATGGGACACACACTGAACCTGCTGCCAAATCTCACACTCCAGCGTCATCAGTCTGGGTTTTACATCACAGGCTCTTAAGTCTGTTCTCCATCTTTAAAGTATGCTTTATATCACAGTGACATCAGACAACTAGAAGAAATTTAGTTGGTTTCATCGTGAAGAATCGCACATGCTACACTTGCCCTCATAATTTGATGTTTCTAACTCTATTACTCCATGCATCATCTAAAACAAAAAAACAAAATTATATCTTAGTATTTTTAGAGAAATATATACCATAAGTCAATGTGCATGTCTCGTTAACCACTATTGCATTGTAAATTGTAATAGGATATAATTCTAATCAAATCTAAATAAAACATATACACATACTATACCACTCAGTTTGAGGTTGGTAAGATTTGTTATGTTTTTGAAAGTCTCTGATGCTCATCAAGACAGCACATGCCGTTATTTATTTATTTTTATTTTTTTAATTAATTCATATTTTTTATTCAGCAACTCAAGTCAGGTCACCCTCATTTAAATAGCGCTAGATTGTTTCAAGCAAGGGTACATTAAATTGATCATAAGTGATAGATAGAGACAGACAGACATGCTTTCTTATCCTTCTAATATCATTCTCCGTTGCCTCTGGTTTATTAACTGAATAATGTAACATGAATGACCTCAGTACGCCTGTCGATATGGTGCGTTCGTGATGAAAAAATTATTTATCCATCTTTAGAAACGGTAATTAAATTGATAATGCAGCGCTGAGCCCCGTTAACCTGAAATAAATCACCAGATAAACAAAGACAGGGAAGCCCATTAGATCTACAACATTGTATTAATTAGCAGGAGTCAAACGACGTTACCTACCTATGGGCCCTACATTTCCAGATAACACATGACATGTGGAGCCGGTCATTATTTTCAATGAACGCTAATTCAGACGGATGGCATGGGAGGAATTTGTGGTCAAAGAACATGGGGACTAACCTCTGTTAGTTCACTTAATTGAAAAGTGAAATTAAATTATTGATTTTTGTATTTGCTCCAGACAAATGGAGGGCCACGCTGACATCCCGAGCGAGCGAGAGAGAGAGAGAGAGAGAAGTAGCACGAGTCTAGACATGTCGAGCAAAAGCAAAGTGCTCCCGCGAGCAAGACGGCCCCTCACCAGAGTAGTCAAATTCAATTTGCACGAGAGTCGTTTTAATGCCCGTGTCAGATGCTTGTCTCCTAATGCATTTTGATGAGTATGAAGTCTTCTGCTCCTAATGAGGCGGTGCGTCTGAGCGATCTGATAGCTTATCTCTCTGAAGGAGAAACAATAACGCATGCTTAAACGTCCTTGTCCTCATATAAACGTAAATGTATTTGTGTACATGACTGTTCTCCATCATACACTATGTGAAGTGTCAATCGTGACACTCCGTAAATATCCAGTCACAATTTATTTTAGGTGTCTTTAACTAGTATGTACTTGCATAAAAAAGTCAATTGTCTGGTTGTATTGTACAAAAAATAATCATATTGAGGTGGGAAAAGTGTAAGGTTAGGGACAGGTTTGTTGGTATGGATAGTTTTAAGGGTGGGTTAAGGTGTTAGTGAATGGTCAATAAAGCAATATGTAATTACAGAAATTAATTGCAGCTCTTATACATATATATATATATATATATATATATATATATATATATTTGAATGTAAGTGCGATGCAAAATGTATGTACACAATAATTGCACGCTATCAAATGATCCATTTAAATTGGAGGGCCAAATTTTCTGTTAAATATACAGTTAAGATGATAAAAAATGGACTTAGACTTAAATTATAACCATTTATTGTAATAGATTACTGATATTCTACCATGAAACACCAAATTCTATGTTAAAGGAGTAGTTCAATTTTTAAAAAAACTTTTGGTGAAAATTTACTTACCCTATGTCATTCAAGATGTCCATGTGTTTCTTTTTTCAGTCAAAAAGAAATTAAGGTTTTTGATGAAAACATTCCAGGATTTTTCTCTATATTATGGACTTCAATGGGAACCAAAACTGTTTAAGGTCAAAAAGACAGTTTCAATGCAAACTGCAAACTGTTCAAAGGGCTTTAAACGATTCCAGGCGATGAATAAGGGTCTTATCAGGCGAAACTATCGCTCATTTAAATGGTCAAATTAGCTCAAATGGTCACCTTGCTCTGTTCTGTGATGTGCGTTCGTGACTCTCCTGTTCGAACTCGTTCGTCAAAATGAACGAATCTTTTCGAGTCAAATCGTTGATTTTGTTTGTTGAATGAACCAAATGACACGAAAAAAGATTTGTTCATTTTGATTAACAAGTTCGAACTGGCGAGTCTCGAACGCGCATCACAGAACAGAGCAATGCGACCATTCAAGCTTATAAAACTTAAACTTTGTTATTTTTTTTAAATGAGTGATCGTTTCGCTTGATAAGACCCTCATTCATCGTCTGGAATCGTTTAAAGCCCTTTGAACAGTTTGCAGTTTGTACTGAAAGTGTCTTTTTGACCTTGAACTGTTTGGTTCCCATTGAAGTCCATTATATGGAAGTCCATATACTTCCATATAATGGGACTTCCCATTGAAGTCCATTTCAATATGGAAAAATCCTGGAATGTTTTCATCAAAAACCTTAATTTCTTTTCGACTGAAGAAAGAATGACATGCATGGATATCTTGGATAAATTATCAGCAAAAGTTGTTTTAACATTTAACATTTAAATGTGATAACCACCATGATATTAAAAGTGGTTAAATATAAAGCCATATGATGAATCATCATACTGTAAGTGGCCTTTCCATAAAACCTAGTCAATTTAGAAATTATACTTCTGTATAAGGTGCACAGGGTCATTGAGACAAATGCAAAACACCATTAGGATAATACTAATTACACTATAATAATGCAATATTAAATAAAATACAGAAAATGTAACAAAACATTTAATGTATATTGCTGATAACAAAATTGTTTATAGAATAGAGTCATGTGTTGTCATGCAAGAGTGGTAGGAATTTCCAGTTACTGATCATTTTTATTTTAAATGAACTTTTTTATAGCTTAAATGTACAATGTTATCTACTGAAAAAAAAAAAAATATATATATATATATATATAATTAAAATTAAATCCACTCATCAGATGTTGCATGTAATATATTAGTATCATATCAGCATATTACATATTGATCAAAACATTGACCAAAAAATGTGCTCCTTTCATTTCATTTCAAAAACTTTATTTATCCCCGTGGGGCAATTGCAAGACCCATGGATTAGTACAAATGAATCTTTCATAATAAACATAACCTTATAAAAAAAAAATAAACATGGACAGATATATTTCAACATTGGCAACAAATCCAAGCAACATTTATCAAATGATATCAACAGGATTAATTCAAATGTAGTATAAGTAAATGGATTCAGGCATGATAAGCTCATAGTCCGATCTTGCAAGTATCTAATTTTTAGAGAGAGACAGGGCTATATGGGTCTCCCTTATCAAGCGGGATCGCTTGCAGGTTTAAAGGTATAGTAGGAACCTTAGGCAAATTGCCGGGTCAGCATTTCGGGACTATGTGAGAGTCCGCCATTCCGAACTCTTGACACGTTTTGTTAACTGACCCTCTTGACCGCGGTGAGCACAGTCAGGAGGGTCGTCTTCATAGAGAGGGCACTGAGCCCGACTGACTGTAAAGGCTTGAATAAATCTCTCTGTAGGGCCTATAAGACCACCGAGAGATCCCAAGAGGGGATGAGGCACTGTCTCTGAGAATTTAACCTCTGCTCACCTCTCAGGAACCTGATAATAAAGTCACACCCTTTGCATACTGTGCCCCAGTCTGTTCTAGGAAACTCCTGCCCGTAGAAACGAAGGGTCCATCCAAGAACTGAATGTACGGCATCACTAGGAGCCTCTGAAAATATTTGAGAGGGGCCGCTGTTTTGTACTTGAAAAAATTCAAGTGAGCGAGCACAGTTTTCTGAAAGACATGCTGTCATTGTGACAGTTCAACTCCTTGCAGTTCAACTCGACACTGATAAAAGAGATGTGCTTGCTCTTTTACCAGCTGACCTAAAGTCCCGGTCCCGGGATAGGTGCTCGAGGAACATGTCCCTGTCTGCACAGCTCTTGAGAGTGAGCCAGTCATTTAGGTAGTTGAGAATGGGAATGACCACTTTCCTCAAGAAGGCAAGGGCAGTCTGCAACTCCGTTAAAGATGCAAGGAATCAGGGACAACCCGAAAGGGAGGAATTTGTATTGATATGCCAAAGGCAAACCATAGGAACAGGAAGTATCAAGACATGCGTTTCAGGTCTATCGCCACCAACCAATCCTGCATTTCTGAATGAGCATCCTGAATGGGAGCAACATGAGGGGCCCGATTCAATACTCACAGATCCCGAATTGTTCTGAGCCCACCGCCCTTCTTGGGTACAATAAAGGGCTGTAGATCTCCATCTTCATCTCTGCTGAAGGGACATGCTCTGTTGCAGTTCTGTGTAAGCTGAACTGTGATTTCTGCCCAGAGAGAAAGTGAAGAGAATGCCACTGTACTTTGGCAGTTACCATGCAAACTGGATTTTGTAGTTGTGTTGAGTCTTGAGAAGGCTATGTGAAGGGGCATCAAGTGCTAACCATGTGGCCAAAGTCTGGAACCACATCTGTCTTGCATGACTGCGTTCTCAAACTGCCTCCGAAAGCAAGATGTTTTTATTCTGCTCTGAGCCAAAAGTAATTTATTATACAAAAATTATTACGGTAACACTTTACAATAAGGTTCTTTTATTAAACAATAGTTAATGTATTAACTAACATGAACTAACCATGAGCAATGCATCTGTTACTGGTTTTGTTAATCTTTGTTAACGTTAGTTAATACAAATCCAGCTGTTCATTGTTTGTTCACAGTAGTTCACAGTGTATTAACTAATGTTAACAAGATTTTAATAAAGTATTAGTAAATATTGAAATTAACATTAACAAAGATTAACAAATGCTGAAGTAGTATTGTTCATTCTTAGTTAATGTTAACTAATGAACCTTATTGTAAAGTGTTACCATTATTACATACAGTGGTTTCTTCTACTTTTCTTAATGATTTTCAGCGCCTGTTTTAGGAAGTGATCATTTTGTTCTCTTCGACTCACTGGATGGAAATGCTGCTTTATTTGCAAATGTTTTATGCGATATTCAAAATGTAATAGTTTAAATTCGCAGCTTTGGCTTGAAACATAGATAATGTCTGTACACTGAAGGCAAGGATCGTGGCCGTCCATACCCAGGAGAGCACGGACGGAAAGGCATGTTGGAATATGCTCAAACCACCATGTATTTGCACTTTTAGAGGAATTTGCTCTTTTAAAGGGGTCATGAACTGGCTTTTTAAATTTTATTATATTGTTATCTGAGGTCAACTTATGACGTTCGCTTTGTTTTTGCATTCAAAAACATCAAAGTGAATAAGTAATAGGCTATTTTGTACCCTAGTTTTTAGCCTACCTGAAAAATGCTCGGTTTTTTATGGTCATCTCACACTGAAGGCTTGGAAGTAAGCGCCCACTGTTGTGAGTGGATAACAGTTTTGCATATTATAATGAGTTTCAGCTCACCCGTCGATGCACTTGGGGGAAATTGTTTTGGAAACGTCCAATGTTGTAAAATGGCAACCGGAATGATTCGACCCAGAGTCCGTGTGTTGCACAATTCCTGTCAGATCCAATATAGACGGTACAGCACCATTCTTTACTCTTAATCGTTCTGCAAATGCTTGTTTACAGATCAATCCTCAGTGAAATTAAGTGAACATACGGACGATGTTTTACCTCATCGTCATTAAAAATAAAAAATAAAGTTTATCCATGCAGTCCTATTGGAATGCAGAGGAAACATATGCAACAACTATCTTCTTTCTCAACCAGGCGCTGCACAATATTTTGTATTGCTCGGTAGCTCGATCCGGTTTGTCATCATCACGAGGTAGGCATCTATGTTATTTAGCTATGCGTGTAATGTGCAAATCGGTGGGCGGGGCTAAACCGGCCGTGTTGAAGTAGGCGTTGATCTTCTTCTGCGGGGATGGTCTTTTATCCTCTTTGACATCATAGTTCCCCACTTTGAAAAACGAGTCGTTTGCTGGGCCTGGTGTCAATAAAAGCTTTTATTGGACTAACAAGGACGTTTTCGGTTCCGAAACTTACAGGGAATTCGTATTATATGATGACCTCTTAGATGTCATAAGCTCAAGGAAATTTTGATTTCTCAGTTCATCACCCCTTTAAAAGAATTTGTTTTTTTCTAGAAGATCACCTTTCCATTACCTTTCAAATTGCGCAAATTGAAATTGCGATTTAAAAATATGCCCAATGGAAACGTGTGTCAGGATTCAGACTCGGACACAGAGGTAAGTGAAGAACATAAACCCTTTTTATTTCGCAGATAAGGTAATTACTCAGGTTTGCAGGTGCTCAAAGGTGCTCGTGTGGAGGATTCGTGGCAGGGATTTTCCAGGTGAGCGAATCCTCTTGATAAGGAATCACGTGAATGTGGAAACGAGGCGCTGACTCTCCTTCTTCCCTTCTTTAGACCGTGTGTGGGCAGACGAGATCCAGGGAGAACTCCACGTAAGTAGATTCCTTTAGTGCTTTCAATAGCGAATCAACCAGTTCAGTGATACTTGCTTGTTTCTCTTTTCAGATCATCCAGAGAAGAACGAGACTCATTACTAGATCCAGGACACGGAGATCGGGAACCATGGAGCGGATCCTGGGAACATCGGAACAGGAACACAGAGGTTAGTAATTTTCAGGTGAGTATACTTTACGTTCTAGTCGTGAGATGACTTCGAGGGGAGCAAGAGGAACTGGTGAGGTCTCTTCCTGTTGGAGGCTTGACAGTGAGTGAACATGAACTGGGTGCTTTTATGCTGGCTGGGACGTGAGTGCAGAGTGGAATCAGGTGCAGGTGATTAGTAATCTGGGGACAGGGATCTTGGTGCAGTGGCGTATGATGACTCTGATTGACTCCTGACAACGTGTCAATTTTGCAAAAAACACAAAGTTTTCATAAAAAAAGGCTTTTACGCTCTCGTGAAGGGCGGTTCAGACATTTCGAAAAAGGAATATTTCGCACGTTTACAGGTCACCTGACGTAGATGCAGCGGTATGTTTGGACAGAAGAAGTGGTAGAGTCCTTTATTAAACTCATAAACGACAAAAGAATTACAGATTCTAAACAAATAAATGACAATTTATCAAGACCCTCGAGCAGTATATGAGGGACAAACACCCTAAATGAAAACGTCAGATGTTTTTGGGGCTCCCAGTAGCTAATACTTTTTTTTGTGCGCCATTGAAGGCGGCTTTCTTAGTCTACACCAAGTGACCGATGCAATAACCTCTTCTGAAGAAGACCTAAAGTTTGATTGGCCAGTCTATTCAGATTAATTTCTGTATAATACTTCTTCTCAGTATTTATGGTGTGGTGTATTCTCGGTATTGAGGGGTGGTGATGGTGCAATGGATAAGACACATGCCTTTGGTGTGAGAGACCCAGGGTTTGAATCCACTGTGAGACACCAATGTGTCCTTGAGCAAGACACTTAACCCCTAGTTGCTCCACCTCTGACATATATAGCAATTGTAAGTCGCTTTGGACAGCGCAGTCTCATCCCAAGACGTCATATAACTGACGTCTTTGGACGTCTTTTAACCATATGTCAACATTCGCCTTTTTAGGGTACCATTAAACTTCGATTAGATGACGTTATCAAATCCTAACCCTACCCCAGACCTAAACCTACCTTTAAACCTACCCCGTCACCTAACCGACGTTAAAGGTAAAGCATCAGTTGTATGACGGCCCAGGATCGTCATGTAACCAACGTTTAAGGGTACCCTAAAAAGGCGGATGTTGACGGATGGTCAAAAGACATCCCAAGACGTCAGTTATATGACTTTTTGGGATGAGACTGTGTTACTTTGGATAAAAGCATCAGCTAAATGAGTAAATGTAAATGTATTTAAAGTCAGTGGCCTTGGCATTGTTTGAGTTCTTTGCGCAAATGTTCACACCAAAGCCTTTCAGGAAATGGAAATGTTAACAATTCTGTGGAAGACTGTCAGTATAATTCATTCTTTGTTCAAGACCTCAAAGTGAAAATGATTAGAAATGAGTTTAACCCCTGTCATGGTACCTGAGTGACCCTTACAGAAAGTCCCGCAGTGAGTGGTGTGACGTTCTAGGGACCTGCACCAGTAAAGTGAGGCTGAAGTTCTGACATGTAAGTGCTCCTTGTAGCCATTGGTTTAATGGCAGGATGGATTTTAAACACTTCAATAAACAGTCAAGACCACCTGCTGGCTTCCCCCGTCTCACAGATTTGACCAATGACCCAGTCTGGTTGGTTTAACAACCTTAAAAACATTTGATACTTTAGACGGGATGTGAAAAATATGTCTTATCTCTTCAAAGGAATTCTCAGTAGAGTCCTATTAATCATAGTCTTTCGATATACCATCATTTTGTCATGGTTAAATTTAATGTTGTCATTACGGTTTGCTTTTTAATTGTAAGTAAATGTAGGTTTTGTAGAGATATTTATAAAGATGTCATACAAGGTTCCAAAAGGGGTTTTCACTGCGATGCCATAGACACTTTCAGTGAACAGAGATTTATTTTTTTTTAGTAACATTTTAATAATCTAAAGAACATTTCCCCACTATAAAGAACATCTTGTGCTATGGAATTTCAAAATTTATTATCAAAACCTTTTCTAATCTTGACAAAACACATATTGTCAGAAAGGTCTGAGTCTCAAGGTTCCATATTTAGTGACAGAAATGATATTTGGATAGAAATTTTTGGTATAACGCCTAAACAAAATCTCATGGGAACTGCAATTTTTGTGATATCAACTTTAAATTTGGAACACAAGTTGGTTAGATATATAGCTTTCATTTTATAG
This sequence comes from Cyprinella venusta, assembly GCA_038021265.1. Taxonomy (NCBI): domain Eukaryota; kingdom Metazoa; phylum Chordata; class Actinopteri; order Cypriniformes; family Leuciscidae; genus Cyprinella; species Cyprinella venusta. Next base: position 22,671,866 of record CM075873.1, on the reverse strand, counting down.
TAATTTTATTGTAAAAAAAACATATTTTGTAAAATATTTATTTTATATCAAAAATATATTAATAAAGTATTTACTGTAAATTATAACTTCCATAACTTTTTCATACTTTTATTTTTTGAAGTGCTTTTATTTTTCATACGTTTATTTTTTTGAAGTGCATTTACTTCAGTAATAATCTGATAATTGTTTTCTTTAAAACAAGACCAAACTTAGGTCTATATTCCAAAGCATTCTTGAATTACAACCATTTAAGTTTGTATAGTCCGTTTTAATGTCAATTATCAAAAGGGGGACGGGAAAAGGGTTAAATCCCTATTGGGGAACTATTACATATTTGTAAGTATTGAACATTTAACATGTAATGTATGAAAATTATTTGCAGTTTTAAACAAAGGGTGATTTTAATGTATTATTTAACAATAAAAACTGCCTTTGTCTACGCATGGAAGGAATACAAGTAAATAAACTCATTTCAAGTTCAGCCATTCAACTGTTATCAGATGTAGTCAAAAAATATCAAATATATACATTAAGGTTAACTTTGCAATACCAATTATATAGTATGTTTTATTAATATGTAAATGTTGTTTAATTGTAATGTTTATTTAAAGCTGGAGTAGGTGAAATTTTCTAAAAAAAAAAAAAAAAAAAAATTCCCAAATTTGTTTAAACTGTCTATATACCAATACATAATTAAAATGTAAGTACTCTGAAAAAGAAAGTGTACAAATCGAGTGTCTGTAGTCCTCTCAGTGCTGCAGTAAACACAGCTCATTATTTCCAACCAGAACAAAATAAATGATTGGCTGGGCGACTGTCAAAAAATAATACATTAAACAGCTTTTATAATATTTTCTTTGGTTATGGTTTACACACCGTTTACTGTTTCAACATTTGTTGAATCAATAGTTTCAGGCTATTTGTGGAAACCTATCATCTATAGGTTTACCAGCCCTGCTTTGTAAGTTCCCTGGCCCGATAACTGTAAACCCTGAACACATGGATTAGCTTCCACAAGGCATATCTTTGTCTCCACACATAAAGTCAGACCCCTTGTGCACCTGTCTTTTTTTCTTCTCTTCTTTTCTCTGTGGCTGTCAGGAGCAGCACTCTGGATGTGGGAAATGTCAGTCCCAGACTCTGAAGAGTGCTGTTGTGAAGTGGCAGTGAGTCACTCCGAATGAGGAAGCAGTCCATGCCATTCAGAGTGAGTGAGTGTGTGTGTGTGTGTGTGTGTGTGTGTGTGAGAGAGAGAGCTGCGTTTGACAGCGTCCTATAGGATCTAAAAAGCCAAGTGAGAAATGACGAGCCACTGCACAGGCTGTCATTGATGTTGGTTTATGTGGGACCTTCGTGTCTTCCATGGTCAGGCCCATATTTCCCCAGCACTGTTTACTCGCAGTATAGAATATATGGAGTCTGAGGACCACGGCTTTACAAGTCTATTCCGTTTGTTTTGATGCATCGTGCACAATCAAAACCTGCGTGACTTTCTTTCTGTGGAGCTCAAAAGAAGAATCTCCAAGGTGATCTTTTAAAAGTGTTTGTTGACCACGGCCTGTCAATCCCTGAGAAGAATAAAAAGCACTATACAAGTATCATTTACAAAAGTCCAAATGGTTTGTGTGGTATGTCACGGACGCCAAACAATATAGTAGCTCTCTCACTTGCACATGGTGTAAAAATGTTTTAGTAATGGCTGATATCAAGATTCTCACCAAATAATGACTGAAGGGGTGGTGATGTTGCAGTGGATAAGACACATCCCTCTGGTGTGAGAGACCCGGGTTTGAATCCACTGTGAGACACCAATGTGTCCCTGAGTTAGACACTTAACCCCTAGTTGCTCCAGAGGCGTGCGACCTCTGACATATGTAGCAATTGTAAAAATAATGCTAAATGCTAAATGAATAAATGTAAATGTATAAATTTAAGGCCTGGTATAAATGTAAGGATGTATATATATATATATATATATATCATTCTGTTAATTTAATTAAATTACTATTTTTGGGGTCAGCAATTTGAGTTTTTTATTATTATTTTTTATAATTTTTAATCTATTTAATTTAAATTTTAATTAATTTAAATTTTAATTTATTTATTCTTCTTGTAACATTCTTTCAATAAATCCTGAAAAAAAAAAAAAATCCCGGTTTCCACAAAAATATGATGCCACACAACTATTTTTAACATTAATACGGATATGATGATAAGACGTGTCTTGAGCAGAAAATCACATTAGTATGATTTCTGAAGGATCATGTGACAATGAAGACTGGAGTTATGGCTGATGTAAATTCAGCGTTACATCACATGAATAAAATACATTAAAATAAAAAAATAAAAAATAAAACTATTTAAAAAAACTATTTAAAAAGCAAATACCAAACAGCCTTGGTAAAAAAAAAACATAAAACTACCTTCAAAAACATAAAATATTTACCAACCCTCTTTTTAACTTATTCACTTTATGTTTCATTATTTCACTTGTATTTAATTGTATGTTGTCTACCTGATATAGGCTTCTGGAGGCGTCACAGACTTTCTAACAGCATCTCCATTTTGTGAGGTAAGCCCTTTTGCAGGGGTTCAAATGTTCCCCACCTCTTATAAACCACCAACAAAAGGTTCCCTTTGGGCAGTAAGTGTGAAGTTCCAGCAGAGAGCACTGTGTGTCTGACCAAAACCAGCCCGTCAGATTAACCCGATAGTCTCACATGTGGATAAATACAGACCCGTTCAAAGTGTGCAAGGGAATTTGAGTGAGTATGTCTAGATTATATGGCATTTAACTCGTTCTGAAATGTAAAGTTATAATGTTTCATCTTGAGGGCTCTGCAGAATAGTTCACACCTGACTGCTCAGGCACAGTAAGGTTAGAGCTGCATCGGTGGGGCATGGTAGATGTTTCCTTCACCCCTCGACAGCAGTGGAGCAGATTGATGGCGGCTTCAGGTGGGACGGTGGCTGGATGAGAGGTCCAGATGGCTCATTACCACTGACAGCAGTTTTATTTTATCCCTTACACTAGCTAAAAGGTCACGCTGTCCGCCGACTCTCAGCTCAGAGAGTTCCACCCATCAGATCAGCTCTGGCAGAGGGGAGCGTTACTGAAGACTGCATGGGTCACAGGTTGGTTTGATCATATGCAGTCTCATAAGCACATTTGTTATGAAATATTTACCAGTAAGAGAGATGATTAATGGATATGAGGCAGCCCTATGCAATGCTTATGTCTTTTATTTATTTATTTTTTGGTAACACTTTAGTTAGGGGGCAATTCTTACTTTTAAATAGTTGTCTATAGCATGTATATTACTAGGAAATTGGCTGTTTATTAGTACTTACAGTATAAAGCACATAGTAATGCCTAATTTTCCTAAATCCCTTAATTATACCCAATTCAAACTTAACAACTGCCTTCTAACTATTAATAAGTAGTAGTTATTGTAGGAGTTTATTGAGGCAAATGTCATAGTTAATAGTGAGAATTGGACCCTAAAGTGTGACCCTTGTTTTAATATTAATGATTCATATAATCATTTAATTGGCTTTAATTTTAATTTAATTTTATATCATTTAATGCAGGCTTAATGGAATATCAAAGGAGTAAAATTTGACTCCAAAAAAATCAAAAAAATTCAAATTTGTGTTTTTTTTAAGTAATATATTGAAAAAAAAAGAAATTCATATTTTGAAGTATGACCAACATAATAATTTTCAAATGTCATCTGAACAAGTAACATCCACATTTGTTCTGACCAACCAAGGGGGGAAAAAAGCATGGCAGTAAATCACGCTGATTAAATCTAACGGTCACTTATCAAATCACTTCAAACCGTGCAAATTATTATTTGTTCTCTAATTGTTGTTAACAACTTCAGCATTGCGTGACTACATTTAAAGGCTTTCAGGTATTTATCCTTATTTTCATATTGCCAGTTTCTTTTTCCAAACGCTCAGTCCAAAGTCATTTGCATTTTACAGTGGGTCCACTTCATTTCACCAGTGGTTGTCACTGGTGATTGTCGTTTGAACCTTACTGGAGCCGCCATCAAATTGATAAGTTTAATTATATCAAGTGCTGTGAGAAAAGGCTATAAATCTCCACCTCCAGCATTCTCACACGCAACAGCCTACTAGCCAAGACTCCTCTTTTATGTGTACAGATGTGACGTAATGACTCAATATAGCCGACTAGTCAAGACTCTTCTTTATGTGTACAGATGTGACGTAATGACTCAATATAGCCTACTAGCCGAGACTCTTCTTTTTGTGGACAGATGTGACGTAATGACTCAATATAGCCTACTAGCCGAGACTCTTCTTTATGTGGACAGATGTGACGTAATGACTCAATATAGCCTACTAGCCGAGACTCTTCTTTATGTGTACAGATGGGACGTAATGACTCAATATAGCCTACTAGCCGAGACTCTTCTTTATGTGTACAGATGTGACGTAATGACTCAATATAGCCTACTAGCCGAGACTCTTCTTTATGTGTACAGATGTGACGTAGTGACTCAATATAGCCTACTAGCCGAGACTCTTCTTTATGTGTACAGATGTGACGTAATGACTCAATATAGCCTACTAGCCGAGACTCCTTCTTTATGTGTACAGATGTGACGTAATGACTCAATATAGCCTACTAGCCGACACTCCTTCTTTATGTGGACAGATGTGACGTAATGACTCAATGTAGCCTACTAGCCGAGACTCCTTCTTTATGTGTACATATGTGACGTAATGACTCAATATAGCCTACTAGCCGACACTCCTTTATGTGTACAGATGTGACGTAATGACTCAATATAGCCTACTAGCCGAGACTCCTTCTTTATGTGTACAGATGTGACGTAATGACTCAATATAGCCTACTAGCCGACACTCCTTCTTTATGTGGACAGATGTGACGTAATGACTCAATATAGCCTACTAGCCGAGACTCTTCTTTATGTGTCTGATGTGACGTAATGACTCAATATAGCCTACTAGCCGAGACTCCTTCTTTATGTGTACAGATGTGACGTAATGACTCAATATAGCCTACTAGCCGACACTCCTTCTTTATGTGGACAGATGTGACGTAATGACTCAATATAGCCTACTAGCCGAGACTCCTTCTTTATGTGTACAGATGTGACGTAATGACTCAATATAGCCTACTAGCCGACACTCCTTCTTTATGTGGACAGATGTGACGTAATGACTCAATATAGCCTACTAGCCGAGACTCTTCTTTATGTGTCTGATGTGACGTAATGACTCAATATAGCCTACTAACCGAGACTCCTTCTTAATGTGGACAGATGTGACGTAACGACTCAATATGGTCTACTAGCCGAGACTCTTCATGTGTACAGATGTGATGTAATGACTCAATATAGTCTGCTAGCCGAGACTCTTCTTTATGTGTACGGATGTGACGTAATGACTCAATATAGCCTACTAGCCGAGACTCTTCTCTATGTGTACAGATGTGACGTAATGACTCAATATAGCCTATTAGCCGAGACTCTTCTTTATGTGTACAGATGTGACGTAATGACTCAATATAGCCTACTAGCCGAGACTCCTTCTCTATGTGTACAGATGTGATGTAATGACTCAATACAGCCTACTAGCCAAGACTCCTCCTTTATGTGTACAGATGTGACGTAATGACTCAATATAGCCTACTAGCCGAGACTCTTCTTAATGTGTACGGATGTGACGTAATGACTCAATACAGCCTACTAGCCAAGACTCCTTCTTTATGTGTACCAATGTGACGTAATGACTCAATATAGCCTACTAGCCGAGACTCTTCATGTGCACAGATGTGACGTATAATGACTCAATATAGCCTACTAGCCAAGACTCTTCATGTGTACAGATGTGACGTAATGACTCAATATATCCTACTAGCCGAGACTCTTCTTTATGTGTACAGATGTGACGTAATGACTCAATATAGCCTACTAGCCGAGACTCTTCATGTGTACAGATGTGACGTAATGACTCAATATAGCCTACTAGCCGAGACTCTTCTTTATGTGTACAGATGTGACGTAATGACTCAATATAGTCTACTAGCCGAGACTCTTCATGTGTACAGATGTGACGTAATGACTCAATATAGCCTACTAGCCGAGACTCTTCTTTATGTGTATTGATGTGACGTAATGACTCAATATAGCCTACTAGCCGAGACTCTTCATGTGCACAGATGTGACGTATAATGACTCAATATAGCCTACTAGCCAAGACTCTTCATGTGTACAGATGTGACGTAATGACTCAATATATCCTACTAGCCGAGACTCTTCTTTATGTGTACAGATGTGACGTAATGACTCAATATAGCCTACTAGCCGAGACTCTTCATGTGTACAGATGTGACGTAATGACTCAATATAGCCTACTAGCCGAGACTCTTCTTTATGTGTACAGATGTGACGTAATGACTCAATATAGTCTACTAGCCGAGACTCTTCATGTGTACAGATGTGACGTAATGACTCAATATAGTCTACTAGCCGAGACTCTTCTTTATGTGTATTGATGTGACGTAATGACTCAATATAGCCTACTAGCCGAGGCTCCTTCATTATGTGTACAGATGTGACATCATGTTCTCATTCTGTTTACGCCAAATTCTGACTCTACCATCTGAATTTCTCAACAGAAATCGAGACTCATCAGACCAGGCAATATTTTTCAGTCTTCAACTGTCCAATTTTGGTGAGCTCTTGCAAATTGTAGCCTCTTTTTCATATTTGTAGTGCAAATGTGTGGTACCCAGTGGGGTCTTCTGCTGTTGTAGTCCGTCCGCCTCAATGTTGTGCATGTTGTGGCTTCAGAAATGCTTTGCTGCATACCTCGGTTGTAACGAGTGGTTATTTCAGTCAAAGTTGCTCTTCTATTAGCTTGAATCAGTCGGCCCATTCTCCTTTGACCTTTAGCATCAACAAGGCATTTTCGCCCACAGGACTGCTGCATACTGGATGTTTTCCCCTTTTTTTACACCATTCTTTGTAAACCCTAAAAATGGTTGTGCGTGAAAATCCCAGTTACTGAGCAGATTGTGAAATACTCAGATCGTCTGGCACCAACAACCATGCCACTCTCAAAATTGCTTAAATCACCTTTCTTTCCCATTTTGACATTCAGTTTGGAGTTCAGGAGATTGTCTTGTCCAGGACCACACCCCTAAATGCATTAAAGCAACTGCCATGTGATTGGTTGATTAGATAATTGCATTAATGAGAAATTGAACAGGTGTTCCAATCCTTTAGGTGAGTATGGTTATATATATATATATATATATATATATATATATATATATATATATATATATATTGATATTGATATAACAATAACACTTGCTTTAATTCTTTCTAATATGAGCAGTTTTAATGGAACTGGTCTTTGATAAAAAAATGATCACTGGAAATATTATATTTCCAGTTTAAAATATAAGGAAATATTATATATATATATATATATATATATATATATATATATGTACACACAGACACTGGAAATATAATATAATTTAATATAATATAATATTTCCAGTATAAAATATTGAAATATACTGTATTTCAATAACTGACATGTGCGATCCAAAATAGAGTAGAAAAGGGGTATGCCGTAAGACAAATTCTAAAATCCCTAGTGCATTTCCAACAGCCTTGTGATTCCTCATGTCCCTGAAGCAAAATAGCATGACAAGGTGACATTAAACTATCTTTCCATGCTTCCATTGCTCAGTATCACTCGGCTCATAGACCAATGAAACATAGCAAGCAGAAACCTCACTTAAGGCAGTGCGGTCTTTAACAGAAAAAAAAAAAAAAACATCCATGAGATGGAAGAGCGAAATGATAAAGGAAGAGAGAACACAGCGAGTCTCTCGTCTGATCCATCCACACAAACATTAATGAGCTCGCTCCCAGTCTGTTCCAAAAACCAGCACCTCTATAGAGCTCAGCAGTCAGTCCACGCCAGAAAAATTAGGATAGCTAGAAATGTTTGCCTCTTTCTTTTTCTTTTTTTTTCTTCTTTCCCTCCATCCCCTCTCCCCTCGGTCTCTGATTAATCTCACTGCCCCGACGAAAAACACTGTCATTATCAATTCCCTCGATCCAGCAGCTGGAATTCTTTGATTCTTGTCTTCAAAGACCTGCTTCTATTTGGTCATTATTTCTGCCAGAGAACTTTCTCCCACTCGGCACAAACAGATGATGCCTGGAATGAAAGGCTGGCAGATATAAACCCTCTGCCTTTCCAACTGACACCGCTGCCGAATAATTGATGTTTCTCAATAGAGTTGAGATTGCGTCTGTATACACTCATAATGTGCTTGTCGTTGTCAAATGTGCAAACACAGAGGTGGCGATGAACTGTTTCCCTATTGTTTCAAATGTTGCATTGGAAGAACTATTTCAGATTTTTGTTTGCTATTTCAGATTGTTCACAGTAAGTGATTGACATGACCGGTCAACACTGATCTGTTAAATTATTTGTATAGCTTTCACTCGTTTTGATTTGGAAATTGTGATGTTAAAGGGATAGTTCCACTAAAAATGAAAATTAGCCAACATTCTCACCCTCAAACCATTGGTCTATATGACATTCTTCTTTCAGACGAATACAATCACCCAGATAGCAACATTGAATCAACGTGGAAACGACGTTTCTCATGACATCGAAACAACGTTGATCTGGCATTGTTTTGCTCATCGAATTAACGTTGAACCAACGTCAGACACGCCATTGATGGAATTGGTTTGCTTTCCTAACGTTGAAACGATGTTGATTTCAGTTGATTTTCGGTTAGTTTTGAAGAGTGGCGCATCTGACGTTGGTTCAACGTAAATTCGATGAGCAAAATAATGCCAGATCAACGTTGTTTCGATGTCATGTTTCCACGTTGATTCAATGTCAGTTTGCTATCTGGGAGAGTAGTTATTAAAACATGTCCTTTCTCTTCCAAGCTTTATTCTGGCAGATGGCCAACGGAAAGTCGACTTACACCACAAGAGTAACACTTGATATATAACACGTAGATGTATGAGTAGCATAAGCTTTGACGCCTCTCGCAGTTCAAACTCTATCTTCTGCACATCTGCGTTCATCAATGTGTCATGCGTCAAATCGATGCATATGGCCGTCTGTCGTAAGCTAGTTATTTTAGTCGATAAAGTTTTAAATATGGATATTTTTCTCACACAAAGGACATTGCTTTGCTTCAGAGGGCCTTTATTAACCCGCCAGAGCCGTGTGGAGCACTTTTATGATGGATATATGCACTTTTATAAACTTAAAAAACAGAAACCAGCTGTTCAATGCCAATTATAAAGCTTGGAAGAGCCAGGAATTTTTTTTTTTAATATAACTCCGTATTCGTCTGATAGAAGAATGTTTACACCTAGGATGGTTTAAGGGTGAGCAAATCTAGGGCTAATTTTCATTTTTGGGGTGAACTATCTCTTTAAATACTTGTGTACATTATTTAATTGTGAGAACTGTAGAGTTTCTCTAAGTGACCTGAATTCATTGATGTTCAGTGAAAGCTGTTAAAACCTGTGGCAACGTGAGTGACAGTGACCTTTGGCAACAGGATGTGGCCGTGGCCAGTAACTCCACATAGTTAAGAATAACTTTGTGCACATGTAACATAACGCAACAACTGCCAAAGCGTTCATGCGATCCATCTCCTGTGAGTTACTATAGCCTATTGTTGCCAAGATGAAAAAGTTATTCCATTAAATTTTTACATATGTCTGCACATGCAGGAACAACATTCAAGGATTTTTTTATTTATTTATTTTGATGGTGGTTCAATACAATTCAGCTCAATCAATGGCATTTGTGCTGTAATGTTTATAACCACACACTTTTTTTAATTAAATTGATTTGATGATGATGGAGGCAATGAGGCCATTTTTATAGGATTTAATGTGTGTATTATTTGGCCAATATGTGTTCAATATGTAAAAGCCAATATGTGTTCAGTGAAAAACAACCGCTTTTATTCCTTTTAGCCCAAATTATGATTACAGAGGCAGGCTACCAATTAATAAAGACTTATTTTCACAGTTTATTGCATAATACTTTGTTATGATTTGTAAATTAATACATTTTGGATTGAATTGTTTATACACAACTCCATATGTATGGCTTTTCTACCATAGTCAACTTGCTCTGTACCTGACCTGGCACAGCATTGCACTTGGGTACGAGACCTGTGAAACTTGAGTGACTATAAAAGAGCTTGAAGACTTAGTAGAAGCATCTAAAATGGCACGGTTGCTTCATAAAGTACATTTTTATTTAAAAATCATTTTAACACAAACAAGTTTGGTTCATCTGGTACATTATTTTCAAATGCGATAGCGGATTAACCTTTACCGTTACTTACCGGGTATCTCATTTCAAAACTGTTGCAATATAAAACGTTGTTAGGCTCACATTTTTCAGCTTCTTCTAAAATGAATGTGCAAACAGCAACAATAGCAGGTGAAAAGCAGTATATTAAAAGATTAGTGTGTTAGAACTTACAGTTTTACATAAAACGGTAGGAGAAAAGTATCTGGATGACTTATTACATCCGTCAAGATCTGATGAACTCTTTACCATCCCATGAGGCCATGGAAGAGGAGAACATGTGATTGGCAGCAACTGACTCTGATATGTCTGGATTTCATGCTTACTATATCGATTTTTTTTTTTTTTTTTTTTTTTTTTTTTTTTTTTTTACAGTTGCAAAGTAATTACTTATTCAAAAGAAGTTGCTATTTCGGATGAAGCTGTAATCATTCTGACTCATTTGTCGGCTCCGGCACATTTTTCCAATAAGTTTGGTAAAAGTTATGATCGTTTGAGGGCTTACAGTATTTAGGCTATTTTAAGGTGTCCGTATAACAGTGTAATTATACAATGAAGTAGTAAGTAATAATTAACTACAGTACATGTACTGTTCTTACTATAGTGTTATGATTTGGATGTGGTTAAGGTTAGTTGCATGTAATTATGCACAATTTATAGTAATTATTGCAGTAACTACATGTCACGTGTAACAAGGACACTGTAAAAGAAAGTGTTAATATTATTTATCAACATTTTGCTATGAGTGTTGTTTGTTGATTTTAACTCATAAAGATTCAGGGCTCAATATGTATAAAATAAGTATATATTGTATGTTGCATGTATGGCAAATAATAGTTACTTTTCAACATTTTTTTTTCACTCTTGCTTGCACATTTTTAGTGTAACGCCATCCACACCATAGCTACCACATCAGCACCTTTTCACATCATGATGGCCGTTTTTGCAGGTGAGCATCACTGAAAATTACTTCAGAAACGTGAAAATCAACATTTTTCACATACATATTGGACAATCTGGCATAATTGCTTCTTTAAACTTGGATTTGGATTTTAGAATGATCCTGAAAGATTGATGACTACAATACTGTTGATTTGTCTTTGTTTATTCACATCAGAGCTTTTCTTCTTTGACACTTTTGCAATTAGCAAAAAAACACCATCTCTCTTTTTCTCCCCAGATCAATTGAAGCTTTGAAAGCACAAAAGCAGTATTGAGAAACCTATCAGTGCCAAAGAGATTTTACTGCAGAAATTAGCCACAGGCATTTTGGATTTGTGCACTGCATTATAGCACCCCCTTTTTTCTCACTTATTTTTCTTTCTTTCTTTCTTTTTTTTTCCCTTTGCACTGTTCAAGCGTTCTGGATGGCTGCTGTCTAAGAGCCGGAGAAAGAAACAGAAGATATGCAGAATCGACAGGGAATATAAATGAAAATGAGTGACTCGAGAACTCTTTCAATCAAACTCTGTTAGTTTTGAAGAGAACAATAGCGCCATGCAAACTATGCACGGTTCATGAATATATAAAACAAAAGGTTGGATTAGTCAGGAAATTACATTCTGAAATTATATAATCTTAAAGTCCCCCTGGTGAAAATCAAGCTTTTAATGTTGCTTATTTGCTTATTTTTAATGTGCTTTAAGACAAACCATGTGCAAATTCACAAGTCAACACCATTGTATTTTCTCCTTAATACTGCAGTGAACCAAAGACTCGAAGTCTCGAAAACACGGTTTGAAATTTCTGACCTCACAAACTACCTTGTAATCAGGTCAACTTGTGATCGTCAACGAGTTGATCTCTGAGTGAGTGAGTGGAGGTGGGGCTAATTTGCATATTCATACAACCACGTATTTTAAATGAGGCAAGGGTGTAGAGTTACATTCAAGCTATTTTAAGGCATGTAATTTTGGTGATCAAAGATGAGTTTTTAGGGATAAAATTATTGGCTACAAGGGGACTTTAAAGCGAAGGTATTTTTTTGAATGATAGAATTCTACACTGTAAAAAAATTCACCTGTATATTTACAGTAAAGAACTGGCAGCTGTGGTTCCAGCCCTTTACCGTAATTTTACGGTTTCATCAAGGCTGTAATTTCACAGTAAAGTACTGGCAGCTGTGGTTCCAACCCTTTACCGTAGTTTTACGGTTTCAACAATGCTGTAATTTCACAGTAATGTACGAGCAGCTGTGGTTCCAGCCCTTTACTGTAAATTTACGGTTTCAACAAGGCTGTAATTTCACAGTAAAGTACTGGCAGCTGTGGTTTCAGCCCTTTACCGTAATTTTACGGTTTCAAAAATGCTGTAATTTCACAGTAAAGTACTGGCAGCTGTGGTACCAACCCTTTACCATAATTTTACGGTTTCAACAATGCTGTAATTTCACAGTGAAGTACTGGCAGCTGTGGTTACAGCCCTTTACCGTAATTTTACGGTTTCAACAATTCTGTAATTTCACAGTAAAGTACTGGCAGCTGTGGTTCCAACCCTTTACTGTAATATTACGGTTTCAACAATGCTGTAATTTCACAGTAAAGTACTGGCAGCTGTGGTTCCAACCCTTTACCGTAATTTTACGGTTTCAACACGCTTTAATTTCACAGTAAAGTACTGGCAGCTGTGGTTCCAGCCCTTTACCGTAATCTTACATTTTTTTATTTTAAGGCTGTGCTCTATATGTAAGTTTAAAGGGTTAGTTCACCCAAAATTGAAACTTATGTCATTAATGACTCTCCCTCATTTGAAAATTTATGTACAGTACACTGTCCTTCTTCAGAAAGGAAAAAGTACATCATCAAAGTAGTCCATGTGACATCAATGGGTTAGTTAGGATTTTTTGAAGCACCGAAAATACATTTTGGTTAAAAAATAACAAAAACTACAACTTTATTCTGAAATGCCGGAGCCAAACTCTGTCATCATGGGTTTAATTCCCTCATAGAAATGTCTCACAAGATTGTGTTCACAAACACCAGGCATCCAAACGCAAGACAACATGACAGTGTGTATTTCAAGTCATTTATGATGTAAGAAAATGAAAAAAAAAAGGAATTGGCTTCCCCGATTGGCTTTAATTTTTATTATGGGTATGTTGTGCCAATTTCTCAGAAGTGGCGATTTTATTGTCTTGGACTCATGGGATGGGAATGGTGCTTTATTCGTAAATGTTACATGCAATATTCCAGTTTTGCTCGCAAGTTAAATTCGCAACTTTGGATGGAAATAACTAGTTTTGTTAGAAAGACATGACCTACATGGCTAGGTTACTTTCAAATTGTAGTCGGTTGCTGATTTGCAAATTACATGACAAAAATTGTAGTTAGTAATGTAATCCATTTCATTTCACATTTAATGTAATATAATATGACTACTTTTTTAGTTTACTTTAGATTATTGACCTGATAAATTAACCAGGAGGTTCTTCAAGTAAATATATGAAGAGTTCAGATGCAAAAGCCTCTAAATGCCATTTGAAATTTTCTTCTAGAATGATCATTTTTATCAAGCTTGTATATTTAAGTTCAGTAATTTCACTTAAATGGCAATGAAGATTACCTATTAATTGTCATTTAAGTGAAATTACTGAACTTGAATATGTAAGGTTGATAAAAATGATCATTTTAGAAGAAAATTTCAAATGGCACTTAGAGGCTTTTGCATCTGAACTCTTCATATTATGTCAAAGAGGTTCAAGTTGGGGAATCCCTGCACTGCTCATTGATGTGAATTTGTAGATTTTAATGTTTGAACGTGGCAGTAATGCATGGTTAAATTACTCACTGAGTGATAATTCAAATAATAATCCATGGGTTTGTCAAGAGATGATTAGATTTGCAATGTTGAGAAAACACAACTGAAGTGATTTTTGTAAATCCAGTGATCAGTGAAAGCATTAGCAGTAGACTTCTTTTATTAGAAAGCAACATTCAAAAGATAAAACACTAGAAGTGGTGAGGAGAATCTATTGATTATGGATAATTTGCTTCTGTTGTTAGAATAACATGTAATCATGTAATCGATTAAAAAATAACAACGGCAACAAGTATTTACAGTAAAAATGTAATATAATCTACCAGTACCAATACAGTAACACTTTATTTTACGGTGCCTGCGATACAGTGTAATCACTTAATTAATTACTTAGTAGTAGACATTTAATTAACATGTAACTAAGTTATGGATTGTAATTACACTAATTTAATAGGCAGCTACTGTTACACATGTAACAGGATGAGTCGGTTACATACATGCTACTGACTTACAATGTAAAGTAAAGTACTTGTTACTAAGGTAAAAAGCCCGCAGTTACACATGGTCATTTTGTGCCTTCTAAAATAAAGTGTTTCAAGGTTGTACTTAAGTGCACTTCATGTGCAACCTATCTATATACCTTATCCAACTGAATGAACCCTCTAGTTTACAGCTTGCTTAAATACATGCGGTAGCTTCTTAATTACAATCAATCTACAAAATATTACACAGGTTTAAGCTACTGAAAATAAAGTGTATCAAGATTGTACACTCTAAAAATGCTGGGTTGTTTTAACCCAACTTTGGGTCAAATATGGACTAACCCAGCCATTGGGTTAAATTTTTACATTACATTTTTAACCCAACATTTCGGGTTTGTCCATATTTGACCCAAAATTGGGTTAAAACAACCCAGCATTTTTTAAAGTGTACTTAAAGGTATACTCCACTTTTTTTGGAAATAGGCTCATTTTACCACTCCCCCAGAGTTAAACAGTTGAGTTTTACCGTTTTCGAATCCATTCAGCCGATTTTCTGATATTTAGAAGAATATCAGTAACCAGACAGTTTTTGGTCTCATTGACTTCCATAGTATATTTTTTTTCCCTATTGAAGTCAATGAGACCAGAAACTGTCTGGTTACTGATATTCTTCTAAATATCACAAAAACGGCTGAATGGATTCAAAAACTGTGAAACTCAACTGTTTAACTCTGAGGGAGTTGTAAAATGAGCCTATTTCCAAAAAAAGTATCCCTTTAAGTGTATTACATGTGTATCTACAAACCTTATCCATAATGTACTTTAGTTTGAATTAGGCCTAACGCCCTCATACACAGCTTCAATGCATGCGATAGCTTCCTAATTACATTGCAATAATATTACACAGGTATAAGCTACGTAAAAATAAAGTGAATCAAGATTGGGTAACATTTTTTTTACGGTGACCGTGATACAGAGTAATTACTTAATTATTTACTTAGTAGTAGTAGTATTGTAATAACCTGTAACAAAATGTAATTAACATGTAACTAAGTTATGGAACAACCTGTACTTACAGATTGTTATTACACACATGTAATAGGCAGCTACTGTTACACATATGTAACAGGCCGAGTCCTTACATATGTGTTACCAACTTGGTACAATGTAATTATATTAAAAAAGTATGTTGTACTACTCAATGTAACAACAAGTATTTAAATATGTTACTAAGGTGTGAAAAAAGCCTGCAGTTACACATGGTCATTTTGTACCTTCTAAAGTATCAAGATTGTGATAGACAATCTTGATACACTTTTTTACGTATTTATCCCTGTGTAATATTATGTAATTGCAATGTAATTAGGAAGCTACCGCATGCATTTATGCTGTGAACGAGGGAGTTAGGCCTAATTCAAACTAAAGAACGTATGGATAAGGTTTGTAGATACACATGTAGTACACTTAAGTACAATCTTGATACACTTTATTTTATGTAGCTTAAATCTTTGTAATATTATGTATATTGAATGTAATTAGGAAGCTACTGCATGTATTTAAGCTGTGAACTAGAGGGTTAATTCAGATGGATAAGGTATGTAGATACTCAGGAAGTGCACTTAAGTACTTGATACACTTTTTTTCAGAAGGTAGGCCTACAAAATGACCATGTGTAACTGCAGGCTTTTTACCGTAGTAACATAATTAAGTACTTGTTACAATGTACCAAGTCGGTAACACGTATGTAACCAACTCGGCATGTTACACATGTGTAACAGTAGCTGCCTATTATATTAGTGTAATTACAATCTGTAAGTACAAGCCAATCCATAACTTAGTTACATGTTAATTACATTTTGTTACATGTTATTACAATGTTTACTACTAAGTAATTAATTAAGTAATAACTCTGTATCACAGATACCGTAAAATAAAGTGTTACCCAACATGACCATGTGTAACTGCAGGTTTTTTGCATAGTAACATATTTAAGTATTTGTTACATTGAGTACAAAGTACTTTCTTATATAATTACATTGTACGAAGCCGGTAACATGTATGTAACCGACTCGGCCTGTTACATATGTGTAACAGTAACTGCCTATTACATGAATGTAATCACAATCTGTAAGCACAGGTTGTTCCATAATTTAGTTACATGTTAATTACATGTTGTTACATGTTATTACAATGTCTACTACTAAGTATATAATTAAGTAATTACTCTATCACGAGCACCATAAAATAAAGTGTTACCACAAAGGCTTACTTTTTGGAATCTGATTACATGTAATAACTGATATAGATTGAGAAAATCCACCTGACCGAATCTGGATTTAAGTCTATTATCATCTGGTGTGTATGAGAGAGAGAGAGCAAGAGAAATGGTTTCAGACTGAGCGGAGCTGTAGTTTATAATTAACATGTGTCAGTCAGCGGGCAGGAGTGTGTGGAGCTGTTGATGTGGCAGTGCCCTGCTGCCAGTGCACACGCCAATTATCAATCAACTCCATGTTAAAGTGCCCGAGCTATTGTTACAGTCATCAAATAAATGTGCTCGACTGAGTTCATAGGGGTTGTGCCTTTTTGTTAAAGCTGTAAAACTGCAGATATTAATGGTTTTGGTCTCCTAAAAAATATAATGCTGTCATTTGCTCGCCCCTCATGTGTTCCAACCTCGTACTTGCTTTGTTCTTTTGAATGCACAGGGTTTTTTTGAACCCTTTTTGAAGAAAGTTCCTGCTGCTTTTTTTCCTCAACTATGAAAGTGTACATTGCAGAGGCTGTCAAAAGCACTGTACGTTTAGACCATAAAAATCGGATGTCTTCCTAACTCAGAACAGCCCCAAATTTTAGTCAAAATTTGCTGAAAATCCCTGTGCTGCATAGCCTTTCTCGTGGATTTTTATATAGATACTCAAACTTTGTACCATACTCACTTAAAGGAATTAGTCCACTTTAAAAAAAATGAGAATTCTGTCAGCACCTTGTTGAATAAATGCCACGTAGAATTAAGGCAGCTCTGAAGGCAAAGGGGGTCAAACACAGTATTAGTAATGGTGTTCCTAATAATCCTTTAGTTGAGTGTATGAATTTCTTTCTTTCAACTCAAAGGAAGATATTTTGAAAAATGTCAGTAACCAAAAAGTTGATGGACCCTATTGACTTCCATATTTTTTTTTCCCCAATATGGAAGTCAATGGGGTACATCAACTTTCTGTTGGCATCCTTTCTGTTGCTTTTATCGATGAATGGCAATGGATCTTTAGATGTCAGTGAATGAGTTCCAAAACTTAATAGCCAAACCAAGTTCTATTGAATAAATCAGAAGTGTATCACTTTCCTTCAATTGTGAATAATTGCTAAAAATGTTGCTATTCCCTCCCAAAAAAAATAAAAAAAAGTTTGTACTGTGAACCACTGAACTAAAATAAGATCACACTCCCATTTCACCTTTTCAGGCTAGTGGGAAAACTCCAACTGTGGAGCAGATGTTCTTGGGATGCACCACAGTATTGCATATTCATGGTTCTCAAAGCACTGTACCAAGCACTTTTAAGTTATAAATTATTTCATCATTGCAATGCAAGTTTGCTGTGTTTACTTGTTTGTGTGTGCTTGTTTTTTACTTCTAGCTATATAACAAATATAGGATTAAATGTTCGATTTAGTATGACATATTTTAAGAAAGTTTCCGCCACAAAATAAAAAAATAAAAACTGTGACTTTTTATCTCACAATTCTGACCTTTTTCCATAGAATTTGCCCGATAAAGTCAGAATTCTGTGAGATATAAACTTGCAAATCTATGAACAATATCTTATAAAATCCATGTGTTTGAATTAAAAAATAGATTATTCCTGTAATGCAGCACCTTTTGATCACTGTATCATTTTAAAAATGAACATTGTGTTTAAATATAAGGAACATGCTTTGGTCGAATTAACTGTAACACCCCAAAATTTCACAGAAGTCATCAAATCCAGTGCTGCTTGTGGTATTGCTTTCCCGCCACATATGGTCACTTGACTACTAATCAAGAAAATTCAAGTCACCATTTATATAGCGCCTTTTTACAATACAGATCGTTTCAAAGCAGGTTTGGCTGTACATCAGCTCAAGAAGAAAGTCATTGTCCAGCTTAAGTAAGTTTTTGATTGATTAATTTCCATTGTATATCATTAGTTATTATCTTAGGGGCCGCTTTTACTACTAATAATAAATATAGCTGCAAGCAGCAATTATCAGGGTTCAAGCACTTTACGGCCTGGCTTTAACCACATGCGTTTAAACACATTTAGCAAGCCTGTAACCACCTAGATCATAGATGGATATGATCGTTTATAGCCAATACAGGCAATTGATAAAGGAAGTATATATTTTAAAGCATTTTAACTGTTATAGTGCCACCTATGCAATCTCCATAAAAGTTTTCATGCTAGTTTAGAATCATATGTTGCACAGTCGTTCATAATGAGGAGTTCTATCATATGGTGTGAATATCATGTGCTTGTGGAAAAAAAATCACATAATGTACTGTACAATCATTTTCACGTCTAAAAAAATGTGATGGTGGCCCTCGATGTGTGTAAAAAAAAACAGGCTCAGCGAGGTTAGTTCTGATCAGCCACTGTTAGCCTTGTCTGAGGCCCAAACTTCATTGGCCGATGGTGGCCGTGTTTTCCGAGATACTCGAATATCCTCACAGACAATCATCGCACCTTGGACCAAGATACTGTATGCCACTTTTCAAGTCAATCGGACTGACTGTTGCATAGCAGTTTTCGCTTTTTCGTTTTTGTACCACCACTAAGTGGCCTTTGGCCGCATCCTTTTTACATATCCAATGAAATGATCTCATTGCTTTCAAGAGTGATAGCTGTTTTAAAACAAGTGGCCACGCCCACTTCAAACATTTTGGTGTCCTGACGTGAATCGAAATTTTTACTTTTTTCAATAATTATTGGCAATCTGGCTCCAGGGAATGTTTCTGCATTGGTTTTGGTTTCAATCGCGTGAAAAACCTAGGACTAGTTCCGAATGTAGGATTTTCAAAAAATCCCAAATAACCTGTGACAGTTAGGAGTATAATAACGGTTTAGGAGGTTTGTCCTTTTAATCGCTGTTGTGCCACCGCCAGGCCAGTTGACTTATTGGTAAGCCCTGCCCCCCTCAGTAACTGTTGATATCTCGGACAAACAAGCAGAGTTGCTAATTGTTTTACACTAGCTGCATTTACATGGTTCAATCAGAATGAAATTAATCCGATTGATAATTCTGAATCGGGTTGATGTGCGCGTTTATATGTCACAAAACTCAAATCTGGTTGATGTCACAAGATTCAAATCGGAATTGATTTTTGAAATGCGCACACTGCATGAATATGCCACTGGTCGTCCATAACTATTCTCCTCCATTGGTTCTTTATTTGTTTTAAACAACAGATCCGTGTATTAATATTTATCCATCTCTGGTCATGATTTGGAGAAGTTGAGCATGAACCGATTTGCCGTGCTGCTTATATTTATCATCACGCAGTAAAACCCCGCGCCCAAAAGTCGTGTGAATCTAAAACAAGCACTGGTGGGACGTTGTCCTGCTTTACTTCACAGACACTGAGTGAAATGAGAATTTTCTCTAAGTATTGGAACACTCATTTATTTGGCACTTTATTCAACAGGAAGAACAGCTCGTTCCATGCGTCATACGTCATTACGCTATTTCAACGTCATTGCACATGCACAGTCCTTTTAGTTTCGGTTTGCAAACCGATCAAGTGTTTACACGTAATCTCAATCGGATTACAAAAGGAGTTAACCGCCCCTTTCAATCCGATCGGAATTCCAGTCGTATCGAGCTCAATCGGAACGATTTATGTGTTTACATTAAGGTTTTTTTGTCCGATTGAGCCATCAATCCGATTATGATGGTCCATGTAAATGCAGCTAATGACAGCTGTCAGTGTGAAAACCTTTTCCCGGCAATTTTTTAATACATTTTGGACACAGAAGGCAAACCTCTTGTCGAGAAGCATTCAAGAGGGACTTAAATATGCCATGGGATATATAAAAGATTTTATAATAAAGATGTAGGTAACAAGATTAATTTGGAAGTGAGGGTTTACAGATCACAATGCAAGTCAGAATGATAAATTTAGTGTTACAAAGTCAGAATTGTGAAATATAAACTCGTAATTGTGAGAAAAAAAAGTCAGAAACGCAAATTTATTTCTCGCAATTCTGACTTTGTAACACTCAATTGCAAGTTTGTCACACATTTCTGTCTTTATATTTTGCAATTCAGAGAGATAAAGTCAAAATTGCGAAATGTAAACTCTTTTTTGCGATTTGCAATTGTGAGATAAAAAGTCGCAATTATCTTTTAAAATGTTTTATTCTGTGGTGAAAACAAGCTTCCATAAACCGCTAATTAAAACACCTAGAAGTTGCAGAGTTGCAGCACATGACAAAAGTGTCAACATCCACTCAAATTTGTTATTTATTTATTTATTTATTTTTTTTAAAGGTATTAATATTTCATCCAATGTATTAGGACATATATGGAATGGAAGGCATGAAAATAACAGGAATGACCCAACTGTAGGACGACTAGTGGGAAGTTTGAATTGGACAGTGGGCAGGAGATAATTAACTGAGAAATTACAGTGGTATAATTAGGAGACGATCCCCCTTAGACCGTATCAGCACAGCTGTAATGGCTCGCTTATTCATCTCAGTGAGATTAGACGGGAAGAGGTGCCTGTCGTGTGGCCTCGGCTGTTATGATGAAGTATTTCTCAAGTCATTTATCACACCAGCTGCCACAGGCTATTTCCACCATTTTAACACTTCTGATGTTACCCGACCGGGTGGGACGTTCACATGAGCGGTCAAAAGCCATGATTGAATTCATTTCTAATCGAACGCAAGCAGCATCACTCGTTGAACTGTAATCAAATTAATATCTTGTGCTTTTTAAACCTGAAAGTGTTTGCAACACTAAAGCTGAGCTCTGATGCTTGAGAAGGAACAAATTACTCATCGTCAGCAAACTGTTTGTTCCAGAAACAGAATGATGTTTTGCGGTGTTTCTTTATCCCTTGTGCAAATGAAAAGTGGTGACAAAATGCATTATTAGGTTGATTCACAATCAGGAGTTTCAACAATTAATTAAAATGATTCTGATCTTCTTCAACAAGTGTTAGACTGAGAAGGAAGGGTTTTTTAAAAATACACTAAATCACACGTAAAGTACTTGATTATATTTGTAACTGTAGTATTTTATTTCATATCCTTCCCTAAACCAATTATCCTGAGATCGTCTAGGGATCACCATGGATACATGATAATTTATATTACATTTAAAGTCCATCATTACAAACATGGGATTACAAATACATGGCATTAAAATTTAAAAAAACGACATTAGTTTAACGTAAAGCTTGTCATTTCTTTCAGCAATAGGCTACACTTTAACCATATTTCAAAGTAATCATGAAGACATATAAATATGTAATTATGTCATTCTTAAGTGGTACAAAAGCACTCTACAGTTCAGCTAATTGCATTTAATATAAATTTAAACTGTAGTACATTCTCATCTACTTACAATCAACAGAAGCTATTTTTCCATCCACACGTTTTTATCCAACACATTCTCATCCCAAGACGTCATCTAAATGACGCTTTGACCACACGTCAACATCCGACGTTTTAGGGCACCCTTTAACGTCAGTTAGATAATGCTATCCTAGGGCGTCACCCAACTGACGCTTTATCTTTAGTGTCAGTTAGATGACGCGGGTAGGTTTAGGTCTGGGGTAGGGTTAGGGTTAGATAGCGTCATCTAACTGACATTAAAGGGTGCCCTAAAATGTCAGATGTTGACTTATGGTCAAAAACGTCAGTTAGATGACGTCTTGGGATGAGAACAGGCTGATTTCCATTGAAAATGTATGTACGGTATACTGTCCTTTTCAAGAAAGGAAATAAAGACATCATCAAAGTAGTCCATGTGAGATCAGTGGGTTAGTTAGAATGTTTTAACACAGTCTCATCCCAAAAAGTCATATGACTGACGTCTTGGGACGTCTTTTGACATCAATATCCGCCTCTTTAGGGCCCCCTTAAACGTCGGTAGATGGCGATCCCGGGCCGTCATACAACTGACGCTTTACCTTTAACGTCAGTCAGGTGACGGGTTAGGTTTAGGGGTAGGTTTAGGTCTGGGGTAGAGTTAGGATCCCATAACCTCATCTACCTACGTTTAAGGGGGCCCTAAAAAGGCGAATTGACGTATGGTCAAAAGACGTCCCAAAACGTCAGTTATATGACGTCTTGGGATGAGACTGCGCTGTTTTGAAGCATCGAAAATACATTTTGGTCCAAAAATAAGAAAAACTACATCTTTACTCAGCATTGTATTCTCTTCCGGTTCTGTTGTCAAGCCACGTTCACGAGTCCGCAGTGATGCTGGTGACGTAAGACGCTGTTGCTAACGTGTATCTGGTGCCCATGTATTCGGGTTCAAATAATTATGGCTGGGCAAAAAAATCAAGTCTTCCTCTGTGTCGAAATCGTTAGACATCATTTGCGAATCATTTGCGAAGATTATTTTGTTTCCAGCGTGCATCTCCCTCAGACTGCAAACGAAGCTCGGACGTACTGATAACACGTCAGCAGCGTCTTACATCACCAGCGTCACTGAACATGGCTTGACAACAGAACCGGAAGAAAATACAATGCTGAATAAAGTCGTAGTTTTTGTTATTTTTGCTATCACATGGACTACTTTGATGATGTCTTTATTTCCTTTCTTGACAAGGACAGTATAGCGTACATACATTTTCAATGAAGGCACAGAAAACTCTCGGACTAAATCTAAAATATCTTAAACTGTGTTTCGAAGATGAACGGAGGTCTTACGGGCTTTGAACGATTTAAGGGTGAGTCATTAATGACATCATTTTCATTTTTGGGTGAACTAACCCTTTAAGTTTTAGGTCATTTTATGGGTGGAAGAATTGGAACCTGCCACAAAGCATAGACAAAGTTTTAGTTCATTTCCACACAGTATTTCCGCTCTCTTTGCGCACACATGGCGGGTGTCAACAAAGACAGATGTAAGTGGAGAAACGAGGAGATGAGATACTTTTTGAATTTAGTTTACCAAAAAAATATAATGGCTATTTTAGATAGCAAAAAAAATCTCTGGTTTTGATCTAAAATCTAAATCTAAGAATCCTCCGTTGTTGTCGGGCATTTACGTGCATCTGCATCATCATAGCAATGTGTTGATAGCGTTGTTGTTTTTGTATTATAACTTAATATATGTCGCTATCAGCGGGCACATAAGCACTATTACAACTTGTGCAATATTGATCATTTGTTGATAGATGGCACGATCCATTTTGTCAAGCAAAACTTTGGTCGCAAATGTTTGCTTGAATGTTGGGCGATTCAGTGAGAAAATAAATGGAAACACCTTAAAGGTGCAGTGTGTATTTTTTTAGCGACATCTAGCTGTTCGGTTGCGAGTTGCACTAAGGGCTCAGCCCACTGCTCACCCCTTCCTTTCAAAGAAGCTACGGTGGCTAAAATGGGACAAACATATCGTCCGAGACCGCAGAGAATAGCCAGAGTAAGCCAAGAGTGTGTAACATTGTACCACAGCCCATTATTAACCACAATAAACCACACTAGATAAAGTTTACACAGTGTTCGGAAATCAACTCTGAAACTGTAGTTTGACAAGCTACAAGCTACTCGTAAGTTAAAGTAGTTAAACTACTCATAAGTTAAAGTAGTTAAACTACAAGCTACCCTTTTGGAAAAGTAGTTAGCTACACTACAAGTTACTATCAAAAAGTAGCTCGCTACATTGAAACTACTTTTGATTTTTGAAAAACGTATATTATAAATAACTGAATAAGTGTCTGAGGAATGTTTTAAGTAAAATACTTAGTGTTTAAAACAATGCAATTCAATTTTGATTTCAAAGAGTATTGTTTTATTACACACAGCACTCAAATATCTCAGACTGTTTGTCAAAAGTGCAACAAATAGCCTACAAAATTGCAAGAACAAAATATACATCCAATGTAAATTACACGTTAGTTGTTTCTCCATCCTCCAAATCTGCCGTCACGTCTTGTCTAATCATAATATGGGTGTGTCAACCAAGGCCGTAACCAGGGTCTGAAAATTAGTGAGGTCCGGGGTGTTGTGTAAAGAATTGTGCTATAGGCCTAATGATTAGGCTATTGGACCCACATGGACATGAAGCAGCGTCCCTTTTTTAAAGGAATTTGCCATATATATATATATATATATATATATATATATATATATGGTAACACTTTACAATAAGGTTCTTTAGTTAACATTAGTTAACTACATTAGTTAATATAACTAATAATGAATAGCACATATACATTATTTGTTAATCTTTGTTAATGTCATTTTCAACATTTACTAATACTTGATTAAAATCTTGTTAACATTAGTTAATGCACCGTGAACTAACATGAACAAACAACGAACAGCTTTATTTTCATGAACTAACATTAACAAAGATGAACAAATGCAGTAACAAATGTATTGCTCATGTTTAGTTCATGTTAGTAAATACATTAACTAATGTTAACTAATGAACCTTATTGTAAAGTGTCACCATATATATATATATATATATATATATATATATATATATATATATATATATATGGGTTATTTTTTTTAATTATGTGTGGGGCAGTCTCTCAAGGGGGGATTTTTTTTTTTTTTTTGAAAAATAAACCATTAAATGGCACTTTCTGGAGAGTTTCGTGCAAAGAAATATAGAAAAAAAGTAGGTCTAGCAAAGTCTTATATTTCTGTAATTCACACAGATCAAACACAAATATACTGGCTGTATAGATTGCTAGTTGAGAAACACTGCTTTAATTATTGTAGTGAAACACTAAAATAACACAATAACACATAAACAAACCTATTTATGATGACTCTGTGAAACAGCATGAGCGGTCTTCCAGCTGACCAATAAGGTTATTTGGCAAATTTCATTCTGTAACATACAGATCTGTATTATGCTATTGTTTTTGATAGTGTTATAGCCTACAATTCTTACAGATGATCACGATGATCATTGCGTTTGTCTTACCAAATATGGTAGCTTTATGCACTTGCACTTTGTCTAAAAGCTTTTTTTTAATTTATTTATTAATTTTTTTACGCCGACAGTAATGTTGCCAGATATTGCTACTGAAACAAGCAAAACAAAATAATTATAATAATCTGAAATTAGTTCAAATCTTGTGTTTTGGAAATGAGATGAATATATAACTAACCCTAACATGCAACTTTCCACTTTAATAACTTCCTAAAGTGTCACATTAAATCAGAAAAACAGGTCCAGGAGATAACGGCAGCTGTCCATTAGGTGGATCTGGCAACATAGGCAGCACTCGCGAGTCGCGCGCCCTCATCCACAACGCGCTCTCGAGCCCCGTTCACTTCACTAGCTTCTCGCAGCAATGAATTGCGAACACATTTAGATGAAGTGGTTTAAACACGACTAATTAATCATTCACAGAGCATGACGTTTTACTTTTGAATGTAAAAAAATGACCGAGGTCCGGACCTCGGTGACCTCATAGCTGGCTACGGCCCTGGTGTCAACCCACTTCTGTACGTCAGTGAACCATTAGCCGCAAGATGCCTGATTAAACAACAGGTGGCAGTAATGGCAAAAATTAGTTTGTAATCTAACAAGAAGAAGAATATCCTTGCATTGCGCTGATTCGTGCAGGCTCGACAAACGCAATGTAGCTTTTGCTCGCACTATACCACTACTTGCTGCAAAAAGTAGCTAGCTACTGGAAAAGCTACACTATTTTAAAAGCAACTGAGCGACTGCCAAGCCATTGAAAATGTTCGTAGTGTCGCTACTTGTAGTTACTCCCCAACACTGAGTTTACAAAGCCATATAGTCAGGTGAGGATGAAGGGTATAATATAATGATAGTAATCAGCTGATTGTCTCACAAACGTAACTAGCCTATTCTCCCCACATAGCAAACCTATAATACAGTGACGGAGAATAAGTAAGTTACATGAAACAATCCAACTACATTACATCACTGATTAGGGAGACGTCACTACTCACCATATCTATGGCAAGCTTCTAGCTTTCTGTGGCTTCTCTTTCAAGGTATGAACGAAACATGCTCTGTAGCGCTGTTTGTTCGCTGTCGGCTATGGTAGAAACATGACGTTACAATATGTCGACCTTCATAGGAGAGGGTGCCCGCGGTTATGTAGATATAAATGTATCATTCAAGGTTATAAAAACATTACGGTTTATTAAGTTCTTTATACACCACAGAAAGCATAGTTATGGATGTCAAATTGCATTTCTGTTCATAGATACTCAAAAATTTTTCACATTGCACCTTTAAAATGTCTCAAATCAATTCGAAATACCAATTTGAACGCCAAACAGCATGTGACGGCATTACGCATAGGTTTTTATCCGCTTTAAAGCCGTTGGATGGAAACACACTTCCATCGATTGACAAGTGGATGGAAACTTGGCATGTGTCTGAAAACATTACTTTTAGTTTGCACTAAAGTATGTATTTTTAAGTATATTATTTCTGTAATAAGTACCCTTTTAAAACGTTTTTCACAAGGCCATAGGCCTACTCATAAGAAGTAAACAACTCAAGAGATCCATGTTAACGTGCCCGAGTTACTATTGCCAAAGTGATACTCATCAGCACTTTGTTTCTGTGATGTCAAATCTTTTTGGTTCTAAAATGTCTTGCGACCAACTATGTAACACCATTTTTTCACAAGCATGCATGAGATGTGAATGCTGTATATATACTAGTTTTGTGGTGTTTCTTTTTAGCTTGACACTATATGGGAGGAAAAATAGCATGGGGAAGCAAGTCAACATGATTTCACCAAATACAACATGTTGCTGGATCAACATCTTTGTTGAACCTGGAACAACATTCCAATCAACCAATCAGATTTGAGGGACACGTTTACATTTTATGTCAAGTTTAGGCTTACAACCAGGGTTGGGTGATTATAAGTGTTATTCATCCATCATTTCCCTGATTTTAGGGATAACTTATGGGTAAGGTTAAATGAAAATGAACTCTGGTGCGATTGCTTTGTTAGTCCGGTTCATTTGAATGAGTTTGAACGCTGCCATCTGAACGTTGGTGCACCAAACAAGCGGAATAAAACCCAAAATATACATCATTAAAGAAGCATTTCTTTCTTTGTAGTCAGTATGATGGTGATACCAATTGAATCGTAGGCTACCAAGCAAGTTAGCATAGAAGAATAAAAGGTCATCAGCATGTGTTATAGTGGTAAACAAATACACTCTCAGAAAAAAAGGTACGAAAGCTGTCACTGGGGCGGTACCCTTTCAAAAGGTACACTTTTGTACCTAAAGGGTGCATATTGGTACCATAATTGTACAAATATGTTCCATGAAGGTACCAATATGCACCCTTTAGGTACAAAAGTGTACCATGTAGGTACCAATATGCACCCTAGTTACAAAAGTGTACCTTTTAAAAGGGTACCGCCCCAGTGACCGCTTTCGTACCTTTTTTTCTGACAGTGTAGAACAAGATGATTCACACTATTGCAGTTTTTTGTGCGCTGAAAAAGAGGAAGCAAAAGCGGAGAATACAGACTGAATGAAAAGTGGCCAACTTGGCATGCTAATTTTGCAAATTGAGCTTGAGGTAAAGTAGTATTAAGCTTTAGCACCATGTCGCTTTGATCAATACGCCATTTCATTTTGTATATTTATTGGTTAGTCAGTAGACGTAGGTCGTAACCACAACACAATACGAGACGTTGATCATGCTAAACTTCTGACAATGTCAAAAAAAATGATCGCAGGCTATCTTTGATCGCAAGTCTTTCAACCTCTCTGACTGTATGGACCACCGTTTAGGAACCACGACCACAGAAATTGCCACGACTGGTCGATTTTCATTTGTGACTGCGCCAAAATCGTACAATGTTTACCAAGCATTAGCCCAAACCATAATACTTCCTTGCTCTAAAGCAGCTTTTCACCTGAAAAGCATCAACCTGTTTACTTATACACTAGCCTAGATCCTGAAATAGCCTCTCAAACTGCCCCATTGAACTTCTTTTTCTGCTACGATAAGCTTCTGTGTTGTTACTCTGAGGGTCACTTATATGCATTCACCCGAGGTTAACATGGAAACTAGTCCAGAAGAGAAGACCTCATAAAGAGGTTTTCAATAGCTTGTTGGAATTTATTGAAGTAACTTTATGATTGATGGAAATAATAGAATGAAAGAGCTGGCTTACTCAGCTTATTGACACAAAAATAAAGATTGTGTTTATTTACGTTGAGCAAAAGGGAGAGATTGACTCATCTTTTACCACTTTTTATCGCACTGCTGGTAAAGAGCGGGTGCTAAGGGCATAAAACTGTATTGTATCAGTGTGAGGTATTGTTAGACACAGTGGCATCGTCTCTCTGCTGCCTGACCATTGTGAAATCCATCAGCGAAGCATTCATTCGTATAACATCCGGAAAGCCATTCTGCCTCAGAAATGTATTTCTCCTCTCCTACTGTGTTATTTCAAGGTAAGATTAATATCACTTCCGAGTCTCTGCAGTGAATTTTGAGAGGGCATCCCTGGGCGAAGTATGCAAAAAGTCACATTTGTTGTAGCAATGTGCCACATGGAACATGATCACAATATGGCTCTTGCCAAATCATCATCATGTCGACAGCCATATGTGTGCCTGTCTTGCGGTTTGTTTTACGAAAAAAACATGCGCTTTATTACTTGTGCTGAGCATTTGTATCCAGGAATAATGCAAAGAGGCATTTTCCTGGCAGCGTTTTTCTTCTGTGTAATGTTTCTTTTTGTTTTATCAGGGATATGAATATATTTGCCAAGCTGCTTTGCTGACATTTCTCTTACACTTCAGAGGTGCTCGTGCTTACTGTTGCAACTCTAATTCTTTGGTTACTGCTTCAATAAACTTGATTTGTTTCAAGTTTTTATTTTTTTTTTTTTTTTTTTAACAACAGGCATCAGTATTTTAATATCATGCTGATATTGTGTCACACTCGCACACAAATAATCTTTGGGTTTTATTTCTTAGAACCACTATAAATCAACACAGTGAACTCTTATAGTTTGACAATCAATCAAGTTACTTATCATTTCATAGTGATTTTAGGAATACTTAATTATTATTAATGCTACATTGATATATCCACGATCAGTGTGCTTTACTGCATAATTCTGCTTATCAATAATCAAAAATATATAAAAAATAATTCAGACAACATTCGGACAAGATGCTTTGTTCATTTTGAAGAGTTTTGGGTTGCGCTTTATTTTAATGTGTCATTGTTACAGTGTAATTATATATTACGGTAATGAGTAATATTAAGCAACTACATATACTTACTATAGAGTTAGGATAGGATTAGAGTTTGGTTTAGTGTTAGTTGCATGTAATTAGTCAGAATTTACTGTTATTAGTCATAATTTACATGTAACAATGTAACAAGGAAGCTGTAACATAAAATTTTACAGAGTTCACTGTAAATTGATTCAGTCATTATTCAGTTGATATTTTTTTACTTTTTAGTTAACAAATTTTGTAATAACATTGTAATATATTTGAGGTTAAGGGGCTGTTTACACCTGGTCACTTCATGCGTTTTCTCAGATCGGATAGCTATCTGATTTATCAAAACGATTCCATTTACACCTGGTCACATAAATGTGTTTTTGCGAAACGGATATAAATCCGATCTTCAATTCACGCGCTATATGCAGATTTAATGAAGTGCACGTCACTGAAAGCAACAGATATGAGCCGAATTTGATCATCGATTAATTTCAAAATCAGCAAAGACAGCAATAAAGAGAGCGGGATCAGTCCTGGTAAGGTCATTTCGTTTCTTTGGGCTACTTTTATGGTAGTGTTAATCGTCTGCGTCTTACTTTCACTTTGATTAGCGATAGATTGCGGCTCGTTGGCTTGATAGGCATTCAGCTGCTCATGTTTATCGCAGTAGCGTCGTCATATCTGACTAAAATAACATATATATAGCCTATATATATATATAGACATATAGCCTATAATACGCTCTCACGTTTATTTTTTAGCATTTTTGGGAGGAGTAAAATTTACATATGTGGTTTCGACAACCAGATGCATTTATGTCCAGTTTCGTCTGGAATGCGGCCCAGACCACCTCCTGATGTGGTTTGAGCGATCGGATTCAAATCCGTCTCAAATGCGTTTCGGGGGGCATTTACACCTGGTCTTTTCACGAACGGATAGCTATCTGATCTGAGAAAACGCATGAAGTGGCCAGGTGTAAACAGCCCCTTAGTGTTGATTTAGTAGTATACAGTATACTGTTGTTGTGTTTATTGTGTTGTTTGGCTAAATGAACAACAACTACATCTGGCTCTGAACCAGCTCTGGGTCAATCTTCAGATACATCAAGATGTTTAGATGGCAAGATGTCTTAAAATGTTTTTTTTTTTTTTAATATTTAAAAAGACAACATTTTTACATTACCCTCTATGTTTATGAATACACATAAACATACATCAGTACACAGCTTAATGATATTTTTATATTTTTTTGTGCATTTATTTAACCCTATCATGCATGAATTATGATAACCTCAATCAGGATTTTTTTCCCCCTATTTGTTTTTAATGCTCTTAGGGCATGAAAAACAAGATTTATTTATTTTTTTTTTTTACAAATTTTTCAAAGAGATTTTCTGATGTCCACTTGAGTGGGCAGCATGCATGTATGGTTTAAGCTGAAGAGATACAGTGCTAAACATAACACAATAACAATAATAAAATAAAATAAAAAAACGATAAAGTATGTGCATTTAACAAACTAATCAATACAATAGGCTCTATGCACAGCTCCACTACTTCCTGAACTTCAGCCAGCTTCTTGTTTCCTGTCTGGCATTATTGGACACATTGATTAATTCAGGTGTGTTTGATTATTGTTGCCGTGACTACTGAGGTCAAGCACACCTGAATTAATCAAATTGTCCAATAATGGTAGACAGGAAACAAGGAGCTGGCTGAAGTTCAGGAAGTAGTGCAGTTGTGCATATAGAGCCCATTATGTCAAATCATGTGGAAACTATCAAATATATATGTAAAAAATATAAATCTTTAAATCTGGACTTTGGGTATCTTCGATATCAGAACATGAGGACGTGCTTCCATCAAAATGTTCTACAGTCTGTCAAGGTACAATGGTGGAAACCACTCAGATGCTCCCTCCAGTGTACCAGAGTATGTCAATTCACCCTTATTAGCTAATAATTCTGATTATGTTCCAGATGGACACATTTCTAGCATAGCCCTCCTCTGAGAAAACCTAGCGATATGTTTTTTTTTTTTTTTAATTGGCTAGTCAGTAGAAGTAGGTCGTAACCACAACAAAAATTAGACGTTGATCATGCTAAACTTCTGACAATGTCGAAAAATGATTGCAGGCTATCTTTGATCGCAAGTCTTTCAACCTCTCTCACTGTATGGACCACCGTTTAGGAACCACGGCCACAGAAATTGCCACAACTAGTCGATTTTCATCTAGGACTGCGCCAAAATTGTACAATGTGTACCAAGCATTAGCCCGAACCATTATACTTCCTTGCTCTAAAGCAGCTTTCCATCTGAAAAGCTGCTTTTCTAGCATAGCCCTCATTTAAGACACATTTCTAGCATAGCCCTCCTCTGAGAAAACCTATAGCGATATGTTTTTTTTTTTTTTTCAATTTCATCTGAAATGAGCAGTGTTGGGACATTCAGATTACTTGTTTTGATGTTACAAGTAAAGTAATGTGTTAGAAGTAACATGCATTAATCAAATTTGTTTTAATGTTACGAGTAAAGTAATGCATTACAAGTACATGCATTACCTAAGTAATCTGATTACTTTTTGATCTAACAAGTAATTAATTACAAGTAACGTGCATTACGTAATCATATACTTCTTGGTGTTACAAGTAAATAAATGCATTGCAAGCAACATTGATTATGTAAACAGATTAATTTTTTTTCATCAAAGTAGTAATGCATTACGTAATTAGATTACGTTTTTGATGAAATGAGTAAAGCAACATCACATTGTCACAGTCTTCGTCTGCACCATTCTGTCTTTGTCATCTTCATTACACTTCCAAGCATCCTCTTGTCTCCACACCTGTACTCACTCCCTCAATCATCCACCTGTTCATCGTTTTCATCATCTGTGTCACCTTGTTATGTTTGATTCATGCTTGTATTTAGTTTGCTTCTGTTCAGCCTGTCCTTTTCGGTCGTTGTCTTATGTTACGTTGTGTTTGCGTTCTGCCTGCCTGTATCCGTGCTAGATATTTTGTAAGTAAAGTTATATTGTTTGGAATTTGGATTTTGCCTCTTCCTCTGCCTGCAGCACAACCGTGACAATTATGTAATTACTTAACTTTTCAATGTCAAAAACTTTCAGAGTGTAAGTATGAATTGTAGCTGGAATATAGCCATTGATGCATGAGGTGCACTATAGTGGACATGGTGATTAATCAGATTTTTCTCCCAATCTAAAATCAAGTCAACACTTGAAAAATTGAACCATATATATATATATATATATATATATATATATATATATATATATATTCACCTGCAAGAGTTATATGGATAGGATTGGATATTCCCGAGAAACTTATGTCTGAAGTGAAGGGTCCATTGAGGAGATTGGTGTGCAAATTCAAGAAAATGCTTCATAAATAGGTGTCCACTGTAGTGACCTCTATGCGTGGAGGGGTTAAAGACCACATGTACCTT
Organism: Cyprinella venusta; assembly: GCA_038021265.1. NCBI lineage: Eukaryota > Metazoa > Chordata > Actinopteri > Cypriniformes > Leuciscidae > Cyprinella > Cyprinella venusta. The sequence goes on along the minus strand of CM075873.1, from coordinate 22,638,338 downwards.
TTTTTGTCACTGGTGTCGCATTCTTTGGCAAGTTTTTTTTTTTTTTTTTTTTTTATAAAATATTATTTATCATTTTTTTTCAGTGCATGTAGTCAGCATTACAGAAAAAAATAATAATAATGCAACAAATAAGCAGATTATGTTTTATTTATTTTAATCAGGTTTGTTAAAAGTGTGATTGAATAATATTTCATTTGCGCAAACATGCATTTACTTTAACAAAGAAAATATTTGAAAAACAGTTGTATACAAGTAAGGTAACACTTTACAATAAGGATAATTATCTAACATTAGTTTATGTATTAACTAACATGAACTAACCGTGGGCAATACATTTTTTTACTGTATTTGTTAATCTTTGTTAAATGTTATTTAATAAAAATACAGCTTTATATTGTTAGTTAATGTTAGTTCATTACATTTACTACACTCTAAAAATGCTGGGTTGTTTCAACCCAAAATAGGGTCATATAGGGACAAAACCAAATGTTGGGTTAAAAATGCAATTAAAAACAGTTGATAGTGAAAGTTGAAGTTGGGTTAAAATTTTTAACCTTTGGGGTTGTCCATATTTACCCAAATTTGGGTTCAAACAACCCAACAATGTTTATAGTGTAATGTTTTTTTTTTTTTTTTTTATAAAGACTTTAATATGAAGTACTGTTGAAATTAAAATGAACAACAACAATTTAATAAATGCTGTATAAGTGCGTTTCATTATTACCTGAACCTAATTGTAACTGAAATATATTTGACCAAAGATAACTACTGGGTAGCAGCAGGGAAAAAAAACAACAACAACACATTTTTATTTATTTATTTATTTTTTGCTATGTAAAACATGGATGCTAAAACATTTTGTTTTAATGTATGTGGTTTAAATTGCATTATTAAAGCCTCTCGACTCTAGTTTTGTACAGGTGATGTACGCTAGACACAGGTGGAGCTGCTCTGGTTCAGAGTGTTTGCGCCGGTCTTCTCGGAATGAGTGACCGCCTCCAGCGAGCCCTGACTCCGCCTTCCGCAAGGCTGCGTGTCGCTAAACGGAGAGAGGAGAGAGTCAGTGCGAGCAGTGCGAGCTGCGCCGCGCGTCAGACACAGAGGCCACCGGCACCTCACTGAAACACACCGAACATGGACCTATTCGAGTTTGACTTCTTCAGGGACTGGGAGCTGGAACAACAGTGGTACGTCTGCGGGCTTTATATGTTTATGCTCATTCAGTTTATTGGATGATATGTCTTTGTCATGCGCTCCGATCTGACGTGGTCACATTCCGAAATACGAGTGAAACCCATTATGACGCATGTAGCGGCTGTGTCTCAAACCCTAGTGAGCAACCTACCCTGACAGCGTTTTTTGGGGGGGCATCACCCGAACGCGCATTCGCAAAGCGCACATATGATGTCCAAAAAACGCTGTCTTTGTAGGCAGCTCGCTAGTGCTCACTTCTGCTGTCTCCGACTGCTCTTGTGTTTGTATAGGCTAGATGGATTCATAATTGGGATAAAGTTTAATTACAGAAGCGTTGTATTGATGAATTGAGTGTCTATGCATTAAAACTATCAACGAAACTAAGTGCAGCCTGTGCCACTTTTCCCTCTTACTTTAAAGTGAAATTTCCATATTATTAGATCATGGATTAGTAATTGATTGCATTTAATATGAGTCAAAAGTCCTTTAAGTCGCACTTAGTGTTCATGTTTGGGTAATTACATTGGAAGTAGTGAGTACTAAAAAAATATAATTGCTTATAAATCTTACAAATATTTCACACATTTATTGTTTCATTATATTTATATGGACAATTTTTTTTAGTGTCGCCATACAGACATTTGCATTTATTGCTTATAAAAAACAATCAACATGCATTCCTTAGTACAGAAGTGTAAGAGAGCCTGATATGAATGTCATTTGCAGTTGGATTCATATTTATCCATAACTTTATAATGCAAACAGAACAGTTATGGGCAGTCAGCTATAGCGCCCTCAGCTGGTTAGGGCTATATGTTATTAATGTCTTTATGCACTTTAATCCACCACAACAATATGATTTCAGCATAATTCTTTGTCTTAAACCTTGCTGATTTTTCATCTCTATATCACCACCATGTGGCAGAGCACAGGAACCCGAGCAGTTGCAGATATGAATCCATACGAAGCAGAGAATAAAACAATAAAACCTCTTGACGTATTTGAGCATTCATCACTTGACCTACATTGACAGATTGACACGAACATGTGCATGTTGGTTTGGTTAGTTGCTTTTGTCTTGGTGGACGCAAGTCTTTTCCTTTGTTGAGCTGATTCTCAGTTGCTTCAACACCTTACGCCTGTTTTATGGACTGTATGGTGTTATTGTTTTCCTTGGGATCACTGAGCTTGCGTTATTAGCAATGTGATTTGTAGGATATGGTTTTGAGTGGCCGTGTAAGGCTGTCATCTTGTTAGGGGAGCAAATGTTTTTGCTACTATTTTTATTTTAAGGAAAATGGTCCCGATTTGTCCCCTCATGGGCATTTAGTTCGGTAATTGTATTTAAAAAAGGGAACGGGACACATTTGTTTACATCTGTGAAAATGTAATAATCCACATTCAAATGCTGTCCGTATTTGGTCTAGGGAATTATGAGTCCTTGTTTGCAATCCCTTAAGTGATGACACAATGGCTTGTTGGCTTAAAAAGCGTCTATTGTCTTATAAGGAGCTTCAAATCACTCTATTTTCTACATAGTCACTGAAATATATACAACTAAACTTCAGGTTAAAGGTTATATTTGCAGGCGCCGTGCTGATATTAAAACTATTCTCTCGCAGGAACAGCTACGGGCTAGTTGCTTATTACTTCTGCGGTGGTGGCAATTTTGTCTCTTGTTGCCACATTCATAACCCTGAGCTACCCATTAAGTCTGTGAATATTTATGAGGGTATTTAAAAAGCCATTTTTGTCTGATAAGTTTGCATGGTCTGTGTTTTAAAGGCAGTGTATCGCTATTTTTCGCATAGACTGATATAGACCCCCCCTATAAAAAACAAAACAAAACAAAAACATTTGAAGTGTAGATTTGGCTAAATAGATGAATGATTGTTCTGTGTTTTCTAGAGATAAATCAGTGTATTAGACGCAAGCACACTATAATAACGCATTGTCTTTGTGTTTAATACTTGCAGATATCTCTGTATCCCTATCTGATGGCCCTGGGCTGTACTTGAGATATCATATTGATTTGAATCTGATCTCACATATGTTGGTTTGGTCTTCGACACGAGTTGGATGTGATCAAGTCAGATTAGGTTGTGGGGAATTCAGTGAGGTGCAAAATGAGTTTCGATGGACTTATTTGTAGACAAAGGTTAAGCATGGGAGCCACTGAGGCGGTGTGGATTGGGACATGCTTTTCTGTGCTGACACAGCCGTGATATGAATGGCTGCTACAATAATGTTGGCTCTTCATTTTAACAGAGTCAAATGGCTTTGAAGAGTGTTTATTCCAATATTTTATGAAAACAATTGCTCCTCTCTTTGTGTGTCTGTGTGTGTGGTGCATTTGGTAAATGGTTTTGTATTATGAGTTAAGTATTTGTCATAACCAATGAATTTGGATTAGAGAAGCGGAGCTATGCTTAATTAGACTTTATATGGCTATATTTTATAGGTTTGCACCTTTAGTGGTAATAGAAGACCTCATAATTAGGTGCAGCCATTTATTGTGACTTTCTTTTCATTTGGCGGCACTTTATAGCCGCCCTGAGAATAGCACCAGGAGGGATTATTCAATGACTCACTTGTGCCTTTTTTTCCTCTCTGTCATTTGCCCTTTCTCAGCAGGGATTTCTGTCCCAATAACTCAATTTTATTTCCCGGTGTTAAAATGTGCAAAGCCTTGGACTATTGCTGAATGATAAGTTAACAGAAATTTCAGACTCCCTGGATTTGTTTTGTTTATGGAGATGAGAACTTTTGGATTGGCACTGTCAATATTCAGAAAACATTAAATGTGTTTGTATGTTACTTTTTTTTAGGAGTTCACACTGAATAAAGTGTTTATCACCATTTGACATGATGCATTGCAAATTAAACTAGATTTGCATTTATTAAAATAATTGTGAAACAAGTGGGTAACACTTTTAATTTAGTGTACTTGTTACACTTTGACGTTAAATGTACACTGTAAAAATTAATACGACTGAATATGTTAAATCTAATTCTTAAAATTGAGGCAACAGATTACAAGTAATATTATTAATTAAATGTAACAAAATAGAATTGAGTAACAATTAACCAAATGAATTACTTAAAAGTTAAGTTAACCATTTTAAATAAGTAGAATTTATTACACATTTTTTAAACATAAATATCGGAAAAACACATTCGTTTTTAAAATATCGAAAAAATAGATTTCAGTGATTCAGGTCAAATGAATGTGAATTAATGATTATGTTAAAACATAACCAACACCATCAAATCACCTTTTCTACTTGTTCATAAAGTTATAATTAACGTATAACAGCCAAATAACATCTAAAGTTAATTATTTAAGCGTCAAGAGCCCAACTAAAACACACACTGATCACCATAATGGTGACTTAAAAAATACGGTTTTCTCCTTCAGTGATTCTGCTTGTTAACATCAGGTGTCTTCAATGATGGCAAAAAAGAGGTCTTAATTCATCTTTGACCTCAGTCTGTTATTCCGGTATTTTTGTTTAGAAAAATATGTAAATTTAGCTAATTTTAAATGGTTAATTTTTAAGTGATTCATTTGGTTACTTATTACTCAATTCTAATTTGTTAACTTTAATTAATACTATTGATGCCTCAATTTTATTGATTAGATTTAACATATTCAGTCATATTCATTTTTATAGTGTACTTACTAGTAATAACAGTGAATTGTGCATAATTATTGCACTGTCGATTTAAGGGATTAACTTAATTAATTAGTTATGGGAAAAAATAACGAATTCAAATTAAATGTCATTTAACGCACCATAACCCATAGTAGTAATAGTCATCTTACATTTAATACAGATGATTAGTGACAAACATGAAGCAAACGACAGTTCAATAATTATGAAGTTAATACTTTCTTATATTTTAGACACAATATTGTCTGTTTTTGTAAAGCCGTACCAGAAGGACTGTGCTTCTCACAGCAATTTTCTGAACGAATTCGCGTTTTGAACGAATCGGATGAATCAATGATTCAATGGCCCATTCATAAAGCCCATCCATTTACTTCATTCTTGAATGAATTAGTCATTGTAATGAATCTAATGAATGAATACACACTCAGTGATTTACTTCCACCTTTACTGAGAGTTTTAGAGTATAATTTCATAAAAAAAAATTGTGTTATCATATTAATAAAAAACTTAATAAAGGTGTAGTTCACCCAAAAATTATGTACTCACCCTCATGGCCGTTGAAGCCTAAATGTTGTGTATGAAATTCTATGTCGAATCTTGTTAAGTCTATTTGATGCCTTTCTCATTTGATACAATAATGACTTTCAATTATCTTTGGGGGGAAATTTCTCAGCCAAATTGGGTGTGATTAATTCGATTGATTAATTTGTGTTTAATTCGATGAATTAATCACCACATCGTTTAAATATTTAGATTAAAAATGTATTTTAATCTAACATTAATTAAATCGCTTGATGTGTTATAGCGCCCCCTACCATATAACAGTGCAAGCACGGAAAGCCGGACATTTCTGTCAATGGAGGGAAAGAGTTCAAGTCTTCCTGGCCTGTAGTCACTAGTCAATCATTTTATCCCTTAAAACTCATCTTTTATCTCAAAAATAACATATTTAAGTGTTTTTATTAGAAAAAAAATCCATATGCCTTAAAATATCTTGAATGTAAAGGCCTGTTCACACTGGGACGAATTTCAAACGCATTATTCGCCGACGTTTAACGCCTCGTGACCAAACAAAGGGCGCTAATGTGAGTGGTGTTTTCCGACGCGGAAAACACCACACGTAAAAGCATCATTTAAAAAAAAAAAAAAAAAAAAAAAACGCCTCAGGTTCGTTTCTTTTAGTTTGACGCGCTTTGTCAAAAACTATCCGACCAATGAGATTGGTGCTTTTGCTCACGTGTTTGGAGCTTCTGAAGTTACAGTAAAACACAACTTGGGGGCGCTCAAACACAAAACGGTCTTGCCGAGCACACATATGCAACGGCGAAGAAGATCTACGCCAAGTAGCGTCGCCGTCTACGCAGCCAGGAAGAAATAAGACGAGGAAGATGCAAGGCAAGATGAATGTAGTGCTATTGTTCTCGTTGGTGCTAGAACATAAAAAACTATATGACAAATGCGATTGCGAATACAAACATCCTGATAAAAGAAAACTGTTATGGAGTGGTATTGCAGAGCAAATTGGCGCCATCTACTGTCAGGGAATGAATTTGCATGTTCACTCGGCTCATCGTCAGCGAAAATCGCTTGGGTGTGAACACAAAAAACGCGTTGAAAAATGCTGACGAATAACGTGCCGTGATATTCGTCCCGGTGTGTATGGGCCTTAACGCTTCACCCTTGCCTCATTTAGTATACATGGTTCTACGAATGTGCAAATTAACCCCGCCTCCACTCACTCACACCAGCTCAGCGATCCACTCGTTGACGATCACGCGTTGACCTCATTGGTTACAAGGTCGTTTGTGACGTCAGAAACAACAGCGATTTCAAAGCGCGTTTTTGAGACGTCTTTGCCTCACTGCAGTTTTAAGCTGAAAATACTCGGCAATGGTGTTGAGTTATGATTATGAATTTGTACATGGTTTGTTTTACTGCATATTAAAAACACCACATAGACACATAAACAACTTTAATAGCTTGTTTTTCACCACAGGGACTTTAAGACACTGTCTTGGCAAAACGGCCATGTTCATGCAACTGGCCCACAGTGTTCTACAAATGTGGCGCTCAAGTTAAAATAACTAAAATAAAAAAAATAAATAAAATAAAATAAAAATGCTTCTCGAGACCTTGCGTTTTTCCCCCTTTCCACTGCCAAAAACACATTCTGTTGGAATCGGCCCTTAATGTAACTAGCAAACCTTAAAAATAAAGTGTAACCAACAAATGTTAACATCTTACTTACATTTAGGTGGCAGGCTTTGATTCTGATGCATTAATGAAATGTCACATCAGAGCCTCTTTGACATCATTACAATTGGTTTTCTGCCAGCTTTGGATGTGGATAAATATACAACAAACTATTCACTGTGTAAATACAGCTTACAGAAAGTAGGAAAGATGGGATAAATCACTATTTACTGTGGAAATATATGTAATAAAGAAGACCACTAATCACCTAGAATGTAAATATATTACTGTGACATCATCAGTCAATGTTCTGAGTCACGAACATACTACTTGTTTAAGATAAACACTTGACAAACTATCTCTGACACTTTCCGACAAAACTATACAGATAAAAATGAATCCAGTCTGTAAGTGTAATATAAAATAAATGATACTTTTTTATCATTTACAAATAAATATTTGTTTTGTACATTACTTGCTCACTCAAGATGGATTTGTAGCAGTTTTTTGTTTCATACAGTTATATGTTGAACGTATAATCTTGTGTTTATAAAAATGTGTTTTGCAACAGACTAGCTTACATTTATTGAAATTGTTTATTGCTGGGATTGGATGATGCAGTGAATCGCACTCTTTCTAAATGTTGGCTGAATTCAAAACAAACTACGAGAAAATAAATGGTAGCAAACAAAAAGACAATTTGCATTGCCAAACCAAGTTCTCTCCTCCATAATGAACCATTTATTTTGTTACGTTCAGAAAGTAGGGCACTGAAAGTGTGGCAAACAAACTGTTCTGTTATGCAGTGAAACGACACTTTTTCTTAGTCTACTGTGGTATGTGTGTGTGTGTGTCGTGTCCACTTTTTGGCACATTGTGTGCCGTTTCTCTTTGCTCCCATGCTGTTTAGTCACAGGGATTGAACATTCTCCATGGTCGTGGCACAGATCTACCACATTTCCCAGCTTCCCTCGCCTTCCCGCTTCCACCTTGACCACAGCTGGGACTATATATCACACGGTTCGCTCGAGGAGCCGCGTACGGTGCCAATCTCATTTGTGCCCGGCTTGAAAAGGCAAGCCAAGCCAGGCTGTGCCCGGCACATCTCTGCACAAGGCTGGCATGATGTTAGTGAGAGCGGGCTGCCAAGCACAGTGCCCGTGGTCTCACTTTGCCACCTGCAAAAAGAAAGCCAAATGCTGTGGCATGATAAAGCAGGGAGGTTGGCACGGCAGTCAGGTTGTATGGGAGAGACAAAAGGTGACTGGCCTCGGGTTCGGCACGCGATTAACAAGTTACTCTGGCGGGGCGACAGTCGGTACGATTGCCAATTCTAGTAGTTCCAGAAGTAAAGATATATGGACATGAATATGACATTAAGTGTAGTACTGTACATGCAAGCCGATGAAAACCAGTCTTCACCTGATTTTTATTTTTATTTTTTTTTAAATTTTTGTGAATGTCTTATGGTCTTATGCAGATTATTCTGAAGAAAAATAAATAATAAACAATGAATGATCTTTTTTCTATATAATTTATTATGAAATAAAAAAAAATCACAATTATTATTATATTCCAAAGACTGATTTAATGAAATGAATATATGCTGGCTCTGGCTGGTTGGCTTATTGTTTGACTGCAATAGATATTAGTATTGTAATTTTACAGTTGTACTGTAAAATAAATGGATTTATTTATTGTTTTATTTCACAGTATTCAGTCCTTTAAAAAAAAATTAATTAGTAACATCAACAACCACAATGGTTGTTATGTATTTTTAAATGCCAAATTTGTATTTTACAGTGAAATGTTACAGTAATATTTAGGCTACTATTTCTTCATGTTTTATTTAATAACAAAAGCTTAAATATTAATAATAATAATTATTACTCTTATTATTATTATTAAAATAATAATAACATCAATAATTGTAATACTAATTAGTATTATTGTTAGTAGTCACATTGATGTATACTCACAAAATGTTTGGACAATTTTTAAACGAATTGCAATCACAATTTTTATTAGATTTATTTTATTTTTTTTCAAATCATGCAGCCCTAATTAAAAATTGTATAATTAGAAATAAATAAGTAATGCATTCCTCCACCTCTGAAATTACTTTCCTGCTGATATAAACAAGGATTTATGGGCAGCGATAAACTGATAAAAATCAACCAATATTTTTTTTTTCTTTTTCCTATTTTTAAAAATATTTTATTTAGTAACATCAACAACAACGATGATAACGATGATTATTATTATCATTGTCATTGTTATGTATTTTTAAATGACAAATTTTATATATTACCGTGAAATGTTTGAGTAATATTTACTATTTATAAATATTTTGTTTAATAATAACAACAGCTTCAATATTAATAATAATAATTGTTACTATTTTTATTTTTATTATTATTATTAAAATAATAATAACACCAATAATTGTAATACTAATTATTATTATTAGTAGTCACATTGATGTATACTCACAAAATGTTTGGACAATTTTTTTTAAACATATTGATAAACATAAACATATAAACATTTTCATAAACATATTCAATCACAATTTTTTACCAGATTTATTATTATTTATTTATTTTTCTCAAATCATGCAGCCCTAATTAAAAATTGTATAATTAGAAATAAATAAATAAGTAATGCATTCCTCCACCTGAAATGACTTTCCTGCTGATATAAACAAGGATTTATTGGCAGCGATAAACTGATAAAAAATCAACCAATAACATTTTTTTCTTTTTTTTACACATTTTGTGCGAGTGGTGTTTTTCCCTCTGCTTGTCAGGATGTTGCTGTGCGGTTGCTATATATGTTGCTTTTAGCCCATTTGTTTGCCGTTGTTTGAGTGGTATGGGTGATTGTAAGTCAAGATCAAAATCATGACAGCAATCATGATCAAATAATGCATTTCAAAGTAAATATATGAATAACACAAAATCCATACGAAAATCCGACAGGTGCGAACCTACTTTACCCTGATTCACAGCGGTCACACATCTTAATGCCGGTCAGGCTAACACAGAATAGTTCAAGTGGCACGAGGGCCGATGTTGAAAGGCTGTCTCTAACAGGGAAAGGCTGTCCCGCTCTAGAGAAGTTATTAACTGAGCACTAATTACAATAAAGCCAATAAGGGCTGTGCTAATGGCCCTGTGAATTCAAATGCTTTAAATATCTGCTTCAATTAGCCTTGACCATTTCAATTCGACAGCATCAACATGTGAGCCAAAACAGTTTTGACTCAAACATCAATGGTGCATAAAAAGCAAACAAAACATGAACGGAATATGATTTCGGGCCAAGGCTGCCAAAGATTGATTTAGTCATTGATGAAAAATCCAAGGTTGCTTAATGCATGGTTAATTAATAAAGCAATTTAAAGGCACACATTAATACAAGCTTAAATTTATGTGTACATTTTTTTTTATAGAAATCATAGACTTATGATATGAGCCAAATAAAGGTATATATATTTGGTATTTAAAAATAATATTTTGATTCGACTTTGGATACATCCCTAAGTGCAGGGTGAATCATCAATCTTTTTTTTTTGTTTATTTTAGTTTAATATTTAATTATTTTCAATACATTAACTGCAAAGAGAAAACTTTAGATTTGGATTATAACAGTCTTGAATATGTCAAAGATTAGCAGCAAAATTATTTCTGGTGCATTTAAAGATTTTGTGTTATGTCAGATTTAAAAATAAAATAAATAAATAATAAAATAAAAAAAAATAAAAAACACTTAGCGCGTTAAAAACCAAAAATGGCCACATATTTAAAATTGCCTAAAATATAATGTATTATTTTTATTTTCCACTTTTACCTAGTTAAATCTTTTAATCAGCATCAGTCCTCATCATAACTACCAAAAATGTATTCAATTTCAGGATTTTAACCCTTTAATTACCAGTCTTGGTGGCGAGACCATCGATTTGTATAAGAGGAAAAACACAAAAATTCATTAAACATATATAAATATATGTTATAAAAATAAAAGTTTGTGTTTACATAATATATGTGCGTGCATTGTGTATAATTATTTTATATATATATATATATATATATATATATATATATATATATATAAATACACACACATGCTTGTATATATTTAAGAAACATTTTCATGTATATATTGTGTATATATATATATATATATATATATATATATATAATTTATATTATATATAAATGTAAATATTTTATGTATAAATAATAATTATTATTTATATATAAAATAATAATGTGTCTGTATTTATATATATATATATATATATATATATATATATATATATATATATATATACTGTATATATATACTGTATATATAAAATTATACACAGTGCACCCACATATATTATGTAAACACAATTTTTATTTTGGATGCGATTATCGTTTGACAGCCCTAATTTATATATAATTTATATTACATATAAATATAAATATTTTATATATAAATAATATTTTTTTCTTAAATATACATGCATGTGTGTGTATATATGTATATATGTGTGTGTGTGTGTGTATATATGTATATACACAAAATAATTATACACAGTGCACCCACATATATTATGTAAACACTCACATATATTATGCAAACACATGTAAAAAAAATATTTTGGATGCCATTAATCACGATTAATCATGATTAATCACAATTAATCGTTTGACAGCCCTGCAGAATAGAATGAATTTCTTTCCAAAATGTCTTCTTGACCCTTATTGAACTTTAGAACGGTCGGCTATATCTCCTATTTCCATTACAGAAATGGACTGGTGGTTGTGAATGTTGAACACGACTTATTCCGGACTGCTTCTGGTATTAAACAATGCCCCGATCACAGCAAAATGAGTCATGTGTGCAGTGAAACCACACCAGCAGATCCTAATGAATGTCTTTCCTGATTTCTTCCGTTGCTTCCTGATTGGTTGGATTCCGTCTAAAGATCCTCAGGTTAATCAAGCTTCATGCTTCAAGCTTCCAGCTTACCTTTATGCCATGAAGCAATTTACTCCACTACCCCAAAGGTCACTGCCTCCATTGAAATCACTCTATGACAAATATGCTGATTCAATAGAGACACGCGGGCATCTGTTAGAGCGGCTCATTTCTTCCGGAGAGATGAATCAGTTTGTCTTTTACTGACCTTTTGCTGTTGGCTTGGTCTAAGCCGAAGGAAATTGCACATTCTTTTTGAGAGTCCTAATATTAACGGATGTCTCGATTGAACAATATTTGTATTTTTTCCTCTATCAGAAAGTGAGAGATATGCTTATTGGTTATTGAGTCGTGCAAATTGGGAGATGATGAAGCTTAATTTCTGAGAATAGAACACAGTGGCTCGCGGCACGGACTCTCCCGTCAGTATTCACTCGGATATGTGCTGGATGCTTAACTTTATGTGTGATTTTCCGGTTGCATAATCAAGCATTGTTCTTTGTGTGGGCATTATGCCAAAGGACTGTGACAAAGCTAGATTGAATAGGTAACGCTCTAGATTACAGCCCGGAAAGTACTGCGTAATTAAGTGGAATTTACAGTGTAAGTTTTTGTAATTATAGTGTACCTATAAACATGCAAGTATAAGGGAACAATATGTAAAATTTGGGAAATAAAGGGGTAACAACCAGGAGAATTAAAAAAAATATTTATAGAACTAAGGGGTTCTTATTCTACTATTTATGATATAACAATCTTACATTTGGGAGCAATTTAGCGAAAACATTCACTGTTTTTGTAGCAATTGTGTATCAATACTGTATAGTCTTTTTAAAAATGACAGGGTGCATCTATGCATTTATAAAAAATAATAATAATTTGATCGCAAAAGTGCAGATGTTTATGTTTGGGCTAACATGTTTCAAGGCAAGAAAAGCTAAGACTATTGCATTTTTTTTTAAATATACTGGGAAATATATCTGGTTTCATGTGGTTACAAGGTAAGTGGTACATGCATAATAAAGGTTTCCAAGTCAGTGATATAAGATTTTGTGTATGCATTTTTATCGTACTTACCCTGTAAATACATGAAACAAGAGGGTAACAAACACCACTACATGAAAGAGTATCTTTCCTCAATATTTAAGCAAAAGGTGCAGCAGTTTTTGTTTTACTTTTGTTAAAAATATTATAAATGGATGGATATGTACACTGTAAAAATGAATATGCTATGTATAATAAAAAAAAATGTGGCAACATATTACAAGCAATATTATTAATAAAATTGAAAAATTCCTCAAAATTGAAAAAGTTAACCATTTAAAATCAGTAAAATGTACATTTAAGTCACCATTATGACGATCAGTGTTTGTTTTAGGTTTGTTATAAAATGTTTTATAACAAATGTTTTATAAAATGTAATATTTTCTCCTTCAGTGATTCTGCTTGTTAACATGAGGTGTCTTCAATGCTGGCAATTTAAAATAAAGAGTTCTTAATTAATCGTTGACATCTGTCTGTTATTCAGATATTTTTGTTAAATTTTTTGCAAAAAAAAAAAAAAAATATATATATATATATATATATATATTTTAATTATTTTGTTTAATTTTTTTGTAATTTTTTTTGTAAACTTTACTCATTTTAAATGGTTAAATTTTAAGGAATAATTTGATTAATTATTTATCAATTCTATTTTTTTTTTCAATTTAATTAATAATATTGCTTGTAACATGTTGCCACAATTGTATTGACTAGATAAAGCATATTCATTTTTACAGTGCTGTAATTTTTAGAAAGCCTATACAGTATGTACTGGTTCACCATTATTTCAAAAAGGTATGTTCTTGCTAAATTGCTCCCAAATGTAAGATTTTTATATGATAAATAATAGACAAAGTACCCCTTAGTTCTATAATACTTACAGTATAAATATTTTTAATTCTCCTGGTTGTTACCCCTTTATTCCCCAAACTTAAAATATTGTTACCTTATACTTATATTGTACGTACTGTAATTACAGAAGGTTATGCTGTAAAATCAGTTTACCGGGCTTTAATCTAAAGCGTTACCGAATATTACTCGGATAATATTCTTGTTCAGTGCCAATGCACGAATCCGATTCTAGAGATGTATATTGCAAGATTCAGCTACACTGATGCATTCTGGGAAAGCAGGCTTTGTTGTTTTTTTACATATCGGTTTCCTTAATTCATTTGATGTGATCTAGGCTTCTAATGGGACACGTTTGCTAAACTAAATTTAGTGAGAGAGCGCAATTTCCCCCAAAAAAACATAAGTGGTAAACATGACTTGGCGATACATTGACGTTTTGTCAATATAAACTGCACACACTCACAACTAACTGTCTTACTTAATAGGAACATACGTTTTCAAAAAGATACATAACTGCTTCAAAATGTAGGTTTTCAGTGTGATTGTGTTTACCACAGGCTTTACTCATAAATTGAAAAAAAAAAAATCCAATTTAAAACCCCATAGGAGAAACCAGCGGTGAGTTAGTCTTCTGGGTTTTGTCATCATCCCTGCACCGCATGCAGTTTTATTGAATGGAAGAACAATTTTTGACATTTTGATTATTGATTGTGGGATGGGGACGAAAGTGAAATAGTTCTTTAGCAATGCAGGGTAGATGATGACAGAATAAAAAAAAAAATAGATACTGGAGAATCTGTAACCTGATTGAACTGCAGAATTTGGATGTTAATGTGTTATTTTTTTGCCCTAGCGTTTTAGACAAACACTTTTTTTTTGCTTTGGCTGAAAGTAAATCAGTTTTATTTTTTTGTTGTTTTATGTATTTATTGATAAAAAATGATTTATTAATAATTATATTAAATATTAATTAATTTATTAACATTTATTAATTTATTAATTATTAATTAATGTATTAATTTATTGATTTTTATTTCATCTTTTTATTTATTTAATTTGTTATTTTATTTTATTTATTTATTTCTTTGATTTATTTATTTTATTTCTATTATTATTTTTCTTTTATTTATTTATTTATTTATGTATTTATTTTATTATATATTTTTATTATTATTATTTTTTTTGTGTGTGTGTGTGTAGCAGTGACGACTCTGCGTGTGTTGTTGTCGAGGTATGACTGTGTGCTGATGCTGAGATTCCGAGATTCGCCCGGTGTTTGACTTCAGCGTGTAAAAATGTATCTCACCTTGTTTATTGGGAGCTACAGAACTGCTAAAGAGCAGGGCACGCCTGCCAAATATCACAATCACACGGAGCTCCGTCATTCACATCCAACTGTCCGCCTATTTTCACAGCACATGCTAATTTGTCCCATTAAACGTGGCTCATTCACATTGAGCTAAAAGTGTTTGAGAAAAAAACTAGCAAGTGTTGTCATTCTAGCTGCTCCAGTGCTCTGAAAGTCCCCCCGGCTTTTATTGTTTGATAAAGATCGGAAAGGAACACACATCTTTATCGGGGAAGGAGAGAAAAGCTGAGATAAGAAAATGAATTGAAGCCAAAATGCTTTAAATGGAAGACTATCTCCCTGTGAGAAACTCATAGAGCTGTTAAGAGCTGTGAGTAACAAAAGGGGCACAGATGCATTGAGACTATAATCTCACCGGAGGAGAGAAAGTTCTGGAGAGAAGTGCGTTCACAATGTGATGCTAGATTGAGGTGGACATCTTGCTTTAAAGGTGATAAGAGAAGGTAGACTACCAGTAAAAGGACACTTGACTTGAATGTTTCTCATGACCTTAAAAGCCTTTTGATTTGAATTTAGTTTTGTCACTTTTCTTACATTATTATTATTAGTATATTAGTAGTAGTAGTATCATTTATTTGATTCGACTGGACAAGATAGAGATAAATGCTAATGTCTTTTGAACTTAAAATAATTCAAACTTTCATATATTGTGCACTTTTAAGGTTTCAAAATTCATTCAGGAGCATCTTTTCATTTTTCCTTTACCTTTTCAATCAGTCATAAATAAACTCTTTTATAACAAATCTTTCGCATCACACTTCACATCACTGTGAATGTAACAAAATAGCTCTATCATTTCAGTCGGCTTATAGATCAGACAGGACGTCTTATAGAGGAGACATTTATAGAAGTCCATTATTCCATCAAGAGCTTCAAACATAATGTTTCTCAATGTCTGTGTGATGGCTTTGAGTGCCAGGCGTTTTCATTCTCCGGTTGGAGAGTGTCAGATGCTGCTGTAGAACTGTAATGCATATTCATGCATAAATAAACAGCGATGAATACGTTTGACGCGCTGACAGCCTTATTGTTGCGCGGAGCTGAGCTATGGTCGACTGTTGCATAATAACAAGGGCGATAGCAGTGTTTTCCTCGCACCTCGGAAGCCTTCATTGCCATGAATCATTCAATCAGAGCAGGTGGTGCTGTTTCTGCTGAAGCTTCATGGCGTTGTTTGTGAATTTCTGATCTTCTCTAGGAATGTGTTTGCTGTAACACTTAGCCGAGGTGCAACACAAACTCTTATGAATCCCCCCTCGCCCTTTGCTTTCATTCATGATGTTTATCTTCAGGTTTTATGTTTCAGTTAACTTGTTTTCTCTTGCAAGTTGATCAATTGCGTGGATCAATTGTTTGGCTGTTGTCTCTGGGAGATTATAGATACGATCTGTCAGTCCAGTCTCTGTGTGAGTTTTTTATGCATTGTAAACTAAGACAATACCCTTACACCGTAATTTAAACCCAAAACTTTTTATGTGTCTGGCTGTTCATTTACACACTGATTGTGTTTTTTGGGGCCTGAAACTCCAAACTTTTGACAACTGGTTTCAAAGTTTTTGAAAACGATAATGGTACACTCTAAAAATGCTGGGTTGTTTTAACCCAATTTTGGGTCAAATATGGACCAACCCAGCTGTTGGGTTAAATTTATAAATTGCATTTTTTAATCCAACATTTGGAATTGTCCATATTTGACCCAAAATTGTGTTAAAACAACCCAGCATTTTTTAGAGTGTATCTGTGTAAACTTCATCACTTTGACTACGTTGTCGGCAAGTACATCATTGCCTTGTAAATGTAATAAATTAACATTTGGTTTTCTTGTGCAATTTGGTTGCAAAATCTGTTTTTTTTTTTTTTTTTTTTTTTTTTTTTTTTTTTAAATTGCCATAAAATAATAACAATAAATGGCTATAGATGTGATTCTGTTGAACATGCAAGGATAACTTGTGATGGTCTTTGTTGCATATGATTCATATATATATATATATATATATATATATATATATATATATATATATATATATATATATATATATATATATATATATATATATATATATATATATATATATATATATATATATATATATATATATCTTTAATTAATATCATTAATTTTTTCCATGTATGCCTGGCCATCATATCCCAGTAAAAGTGTTAATGAATTTATCTTACATAATTATTTATAACAATATAAACAATATAATTGTAATTACATAATTACAAAAACAAAATAACTGAATAAAACAATAACAAAATTAGAAAATAACTGTTTTTGTTTAATTTTGATGTCATTTATATATATATATATATATATATATATATATATATATATATATATATATATATATATATATATATATATATATATATATATAATGTATAACCTATATATATATATATATATATATATATATATACTGTATATATTTGCAGTTAATTTAATTTTTTCTGATCTTAAACCATATGTAGGTAGGAGTAACAGTTATAATTATTGCCGAAGCGATTCTAATATTTTATCATTTGCTTCAATAATTATCAAAGCTTTTTTCCCCAACAAGGTTGTTCAACTGATTTGCTCGGAAAAGCAAAGGGGTAGCATTAGTGCTACATTAACTCTTTGACTCCACGTTATGATAATTCCCCGAGGGTTTCTGTAGTCGCGCACCCCTGTGGGCTTTACTCGTCCTCTCGCCGCCTGGAAATTCAAACCTTTTAGTTACAGAAGCACCGCGGGGACTTCATGTTAAAATGCCCCGTAAAGCAGCAGACACAGGAAGCTTCCGAAGTCAACAGAGGAATGATCTAGATGGCAGAGGAAAACGTCATCAATCCGCCGCTGACAGCAATAGAGCCCGGCTCCCGTGATTTATGGCGCGTTGCTGTTTTTCCCAGCGTGCTGTTCCTCCTCGGCCATGGCATTGAGTTATTACCTAAAGTATGAGCAACATACCTGTTAGAGATCAATCCGGCACTTTCTCTGTTTCTCTGGGACCTGCTTGACTTCAATGTTTGCAGCTTTACCCACATTGATATTTCACTATCGATTTTCCTCAGTTCATTTCTTGCCTCCTTCAGCACCTGGACTGATAGGCCAGTTGTGTTTAGCCGGTTTTATTGTGATGTGACAAAGATGGATGTGACATTGTCCTCTGTGGGCCTCTGGATAGTGGAAGTGTTAATGAAGCCATTAGCACAGTCCGAGAGAGAGGAGAGTGTGGCGAAATTACCATTATTCTGCCACCATTAAGTCGTAATCTGCCAACTTCTCTCTCTCTCTCGCTGCCATTCTCTCCATTTCCACCTCGTTCTCTCCTACACTTGCTGATCCACTTCAACTGTCCTGTAAAGCTTCATTAATTCATTTGTTATCAAAAGCAGTTAACCACAAAAAGAGTGCGGAGGAGTGATGGGGGATCGTAATAATGTATACTATAATTACTATCCGCACTCGCTTCTAAATGGAACGAGCACAGATGAAAAAAAAAGAAGAAGCAAATGGCTACACAATTCATAAATCTCATTACCTCAAAACACCATTCTTATAAAGAGACAGAAGCTCATTTGGTCAGCACAAAAGGAGGACAAAATATCATTGCTAAAAGTATTTTGGGTAACCTTGGTTTTATCTGAAGTTGAAGTACTTTCTCTGTACTTTCTTGTCTTTTATGAACATTCTGGAAAGCCTGCAGAACGTTACGGAGTTTACAGGGGAACTCTTTCAGTCAAGGGCCGTTGTGCTGGAGACTGAAAATGGGAAGTTATTATGATTATCGACGATAATAATAGTAAATCTAAAATGTAATATTTCAAAAATGAGTATGGGTTTTCAAGTCAAGTCACCAATATTTATAGAGCGCTTTATACAATACATATTTTTACAGTGATAACAGGGAAATGGTTCAATGAGGCAAGCAGAGTTTATTTGGGCTGCACAGGAGCTCTAAAAGAATTGTTCAGCTGAAGTCAGTTCAGTTTTTAAGACTTTAAAAAAGATACAATTGCAAGGGACCACCTTTATAAACTGTAGAAGAAGTTGTACATTTAAAAATGGATATGGAAAATGACACTTAAATTAACCCTCTGGGGACGGATTGGGCGGTACCGCCCAAAATGACATACTTTTACAAATGTGTATTTATCTTAAAAAACTATTCATGATAGAGACGGACGGCCTTTTTTGCCGTCGAAAACAGTGATAACCGGAAACCCAGAGATACCCGGCTTGTATACACACCGTCAAAGGCCAATGAAATCGAAGTCGTTTGGTAGATTCACAAGCAACAACCAATGGAAAAATTGCCAATGGAGAAATATTTTTCTTACCCAATCAGGGGAAGGTTACCATATTCGAGCCATATACCATATTCGAGCAAATCGGAGAACTCTGTAGCCTTGCAAGGGGTGGTACTATATAGTAAGGGATGACGTAAACAGCGTTGAGTGGTGGAGGAGACGACAAAAAGCGAACGGACGCGTCGAGTATAAACAAGGCTTTACGGAGCGAGAGCGCGCTGAGATTTACATGAGAGAGAGACAGACAAGAAGAATTATAATATATATATATATATATATATATATATATATATATATATATATATATACATACAATTTTAGCATTATTTATTATTTTAGCTCTTTTATGATGGCAAGCAGTAAAACGATTTTCGGTGGAACAGGCTCTGGAACAATTACTGGAGAGTGACGAGGAGAAAGCATTGCTTAGAAAATTGTAAGCATTTCTAAGAAAAACGCCTGGGACTATTTGTAAATAAAGTTAGATTTTTTCATTGCTCTTTACACATTTTATTTAACGATTACACATGTGTGTCAAGTTAAGGCTTTGTCAAATACATTTTTTGTTCAGAAATTGTTCACTATTTTGTGTGTGATGTGATTTTCAGAAATAAATGACAAAAATCAAATTTCCGTTTTTGAGATTCTCTAATATATTGTACATTTTTCACTCATACTTCCTTTTTAAACACATTACATGCATGCTTATTTTAGCTTAGGGTCTTCTGAATCCATAGAGACCAAACACATAGTGTTCCATCTCCATTACATATAGTTTATAAGATCAATAGTTTATAAGCCCAAATGTAAAAATAGAGAAAACGGCCCAAAAAGGGCTTAGTCCCCAGAGGGTTAATACTAGCTGAAAGCTAAAAAAACCCTTTATTATATATTAATATTTGTATTATTTTTCCATTCACTGTTTAAGCTATGCTAGATGACAAACACTGAAGAGAAACTTCAACTTAATTGAATTTGATGTTAATAAATGACAAAAATCAAATTTCCGTTTTTGAAATTCTCTAGTATATTGCACAATTTTCACTCATACTTCCTTTATAAACACATTACATGCATGCGTATGTTAGCTTAGGGTCTTCTGAATCCATAGAGACCAAACACATAGTGTTCCATCTCCAACATAGGTATAAGCCCAATAGTTTATAAGCCCAAATGTAAAAAAAAATAGAGAAAACGGCCCAAAAAGGGCTTAGTCCCCATAGGGTTAATACTAGCTGAAAGCCAAAAAAAAAAAAAAAAAAAAAAACTTTATTATATATTAATATTTGTATTATTTTTCCATGCTATGCTAGATGACAAACACTGAAGAGAAACTTCAACTTAATTGAATTTGATGTTAATAAATGACAAAAATCACATTTCCGTTTTTGAAATTCTCTAGTATATTGCACAATTTTCACTCATACTTCCTTTATAAACACATTACATGCATGCGTATGTTAGCTTAGGGTCTTCTGAATCCATAGAGACCAAACACATAGTGTTCCATCTCCATTACATAGTTATAAGCCCAATAGTTTATAAGCCCAAATGTAAAAAAAAAAAAAAATAGAGAGAACGGCCCAAAAAGGGCTTAGTCCACAGAGGGTTAATACTAGCTGAAAACAAACAAAAAAACAACAACTTTATTATATGTTAATATTTGTATTATTTTTCCATTCACTGTTTAAGCTATGCTAGACGACAAACACTGAAGAGAAACTTCAACTTAATTGAATTTGATGTTAAAGAAACTTGAACGCAAGGACAGAGATGAACAAATAGATTTTTCTTATGTTCTATTGAATATTCTCCTTTATGTAAAAGGTTAAATATTAACAAATTCAATTAAAACAAAGGCATGTACCCTTTTCAAACAGCAAACATTGCCTCAGGTTTTTCAAGTAATTATTCAACAAAAGAGTAATAAAATAAAGATAAACAAGTTACAAGTTATAAATTAAACTGCGGAAAAGACATATTTTTAGTCATAGCTGTGTTGACTGCATATTCAAACTGACTTGACCGAGGAGACAACCCTCGGGTATACTAAACTAAGTCAGTTCTCAGTACGGTCTCGTTGCTTTAAGAACATTGATCCGAATGTGAAGCCGTGGCTGAGAACTTACTCGTGAAGACATCCAGACATCTCGTTTACCTTAGGGGATTTGTTCCTCCAAATGAGTTTACTTATTGACGGGGTCTTGGACTGCAAACATTCTCAGAGTGAAGATAACTGTTGAAATGGTAACTTCAAATGCATTTTATTGGAAACATTGAGTTGATTCGCCTTCAAAATGTAAGTTTAATTGCCCCTTGTTTTATAGTCATTACACACAAATCCATAGAACAAGCAAGCAAAAAAAAGAGCAAAGATATTGGCAGGAATGGCTGAGAGAGAGGAAACAAACAACAGACTCATGCTATCTGAACAAAAAAATCTTTAGGGGAAGTGTCAACTATACCAAAAGCAATGTGTGTGTGTGTGTGTGTGTGTGTGCTAGTTCTCGATAATATTGATCAGGCCGAACTACACTTATACTACCAATTAACATTGTACATTTTCATTAGACACAGTCAGCAGTTGTTGACTGATGCCCAACAATCCAGAAAACATGGAAATCGATATGAAACTGCAAATGTGTTACTGCCCACCCTAGAGCATTAACAAAGACAACATTTGCTTAGTAAGAAGTACGGCCTAATTGATATATCAGGGTCATGTGAAAGATTCTCGATTGCTTGTATACAAGAAACTGGAGACTAGCTCATGAATTTAGCGGCCTATTGTGATTTTTGTGACACAAATCAAATAGAAACCCGATTAAAACTGCTCCGTCAGATATTACAGATATCAAGTCTATGTTGTTTGCAAATTGCATGACATCAGAAAGTGATATCAGAAGTGCAACAATGACAGTTATGGTGTAAGTATGTCACAATCATTGCCGAAATAGATTTTATTAAGACCCTGCCTTGATTGTATTGGGAGCGTGTTGACGTATGGGTGCGTTTGACTGTGGTGGGCCTCTTGGTTTCGGGTGAGGGGCTGTTTCCTGTGGCAGCCTTCCCGAATGAGGGACCTGAATGGTATCTGAGCTTTACAGGAATGCCAGGTCCTTCTCCGCTCCGTGAGCTGGAGTCCGCAGCCCACCGCTCTGGCGTAACCGTAGCGGACCATGTTGGGGGATGCAGATAGCACAGGCTCTGTGGATGGAGATAAGGGTATCCTGGCAGCCATGAGTAAGGACGAGGAGGGGGCTCTAACAACCAGTGCAACCCCTTTCACTTCATATGGATTGAAGTGAGGTTCAGAAACATGCTATGGGCATAAGTCATAAGTACTATAAATCCATAAATCCATAAAGTTGTTTGTGAATTTTAGCTCCCAGTGTAATGTGAGGTTATGGGGGAAGTATTTGATGTTTTGGCATTGACATTTGGCAGAGCAGAATTTTGTCATTCATAAGACTTGTGAGACAACAAAACAGTATTTTATCACAGCTGATAATAATAAGTAGTAGAACTAGAGTCTGGACTCTAGTCTCAAGTCTGAGTCCAAGAGAATAATTTCTTTTTCTTGGTCTTGTCTTGGTCCTTGTCATGGAGCACTGGACTCTGACCCTCTTCAGGTCTCGGTCTTGACTCAAGACCTGTGTCAACCTGGACTCAGACTCCAATGAGCTCATAACCTGCTTAGACTAGGCTTAAAAGCTAGTCTTTTTTCCCCCTTCAAGACTGATCCTAAATCGGTAAGGTCAGTAACATAAAGACTCGGTAGATCTATCTAATTTAAATGGGAAAAGTAAGACTTATTGCCCCTTGGTTAATGACTAGTTAGTCAAATTAGTTCTTAAGACAGTCTTAATATAGTGGCTAAGTTTATGCAACTGGCCTGCGGGCCTCGGATATAACACTGTAGGACACATTAAGGTATTTCCATGGTATTTCTGAGTTAATTCCCAAATTGAATTAGAGTCAATATCGTTTTGTGCCAACAGGTAACCAGATCTAATGAGAAAACAACTATTTCTCGGGTTGTCGATTTCATGTGAATTAGAGGATTTGGCAATGATTCACAGTCAGGAAGTGTACAACAAAGGATGTTTAACATCGATTGTAAAAGTTCGTAGGCTAAAGGATATATCTTGGGAGTTAATCCGAACAACAAATGTGTTTAAGGACATCTTGCTGTCATCGCTAAACAAAACTGGCAAATCTTTTGACGCTTCTAACTTTGTCCCAACTGTTCAACGGGTTCTTCACTAGAAATGCTCATTCTAACAGTTGGGGAACTTGTGAATAAGACTTTGTGTCCGGCAGACTGATAAGAACCTGTGAACACTTGCATCAGATGGCCAGTGATGGTCTGTGCGCTGAGTCTTGGTCAGATGCTTCAGAATAAATCTGAGGCCAACGGAGAATGGTCAAGCACTGCAAATACTTTCATAGCTTTTGAAACTCAAACTCTGAATCTTTCAACCTGTTATACAAACACACCCCTGAGGTAAACATGCGAGTGAAACACTCATCAGAACAAAACAGCCAACACCAAACAGACGGCTGTGATAATGGTGAAGGCTCATAGCCAGATTGTTGTCTAGAGGCGCTAGCGGTAATTGTGTATTTTTTCAGCTCCTCCTTGCAGATGCTTGAGTGAGAGGGATGTGTTGAAGTGTGGTAACACATCTGAAGAAGGTGAACTATATGTGTGTGAACAAATGCTGCCTTTAAGTCATCACAGAATAATCACATTTACAAGATGAGCGCACATGAATGCCATCACAGTGTTGTAATTACCATGTTGGAAACATCATTTTCGTTGAGCTCCAGTTGGGATGGATTTGAAGAACAATGGTGGAAGTAAATTGACATTGGTCATAATCACTAGGGATACAGTGTCTGGCTGATAGGAATAAGATGATAATTATTTTTATGAAAGATATTTTTATTATTATGGCTGATAATCGATAAATGTCTGATAGAAGTAGAGGGAATACAAGCACATACCTTGCTGGGAATTGGTGGGGATTTGGTGGAACTTATATTTGTCTTTTTTTAGCAGGGATATGAGGTAGAGAAGTTGGAATAGTTGGGGATATTCAAATTATTAACCATTCAGTAATACCCTTGATCAGCTCTACCAAATGTGAATGTTTTTCCACTAAGAAAGAAAATTGGGTAACACTTTATTTCGATAGTCCACTTTAGACATTCTACTACAAATAAGTAACTTTTCAACTACATGTCAACTAACTGTCATTAGAGTATTCGGAGACTGTCAGCTTAATATCTGCTAACACTTTATTTTGTTGGTCCCTCAACAGACATTCAACTGACTATAAGTAACTTGGCGACTACAAGTAAACTTATTCTCCTAACCCAAAGCCTAACACCTAACCATAACCTAACAGTCTACTAACAGTCTACTGACAGTCTACTATAATATACTAAACCTCTAATGAGAGTTACTTGACATGTAGTTGAAAAGTTACTTATAGTTAGTAGAATGTCTAAAGTGACTATCTAATAAAGTGTAACCGAAAATTGTTTTATTTTTTGATTGATACTGTGAAGCTGCTTTGATGTATGGAAGCTTGTTTGCGCCATAGACTTTTTATCTCACAATTCTGACTTTTTTTCTCACAATTGCGAGTTTACTTCTCGCAATTCTGACATTATTTCTCAGAATTGCGAGATGGAAAGTCAGAATTGCGAGATATAAAGTCAGAATTGCATGATATAAAGTCAGAATTGCATGATATAAAGTCAGAATTGCGAGATATAACGTCAGAATTGCGTGAAATAAAGTTAGAATTGCGTGATATAAAGTCGCAACTGCGAGATATAAAGTCAGAATTGCGAGTTTTAAAGTCAGAATTGCGAGATATAAAGTCACAATTGCTAGATACAAAGTCGCAATTGCATATTATAAAGTCAGAAATGCATGATATAAAGTCAGAATTGTGAGATTTTAACACAGTCTCATCCCAATTCGTCATATAACTGACGTTTTGGGACGTCTTTTGACCATTCGTCAATATACGACTTTTTAGGGCCCCCTTAAACGTCGGTAGATGATGATCCCGGGTCGTCATACAACTGACGCTTTACCTTTAACGTCAGTTAGGTGACGAGTTGGGTTTAGGGTTAGGTTTAGGTATGGAGTAGAGTTAGGATCCCATAACATCATCTACCGACGTTTAAGGGGGCCCTAAAAAGTCGTATATTGACGAATGGTCAAAAGACGTCCCAAAACGTCAGTTATACTTCTTTTTCAATCTGAATTGAAAATAAAATAAAAATGCATTTCCACTTTTGCCATGTAATGCCTTTCAGATGCTCACAACAAACAATTAGTCACAACAGGAGGCAGTTGGTGAGAGTGTTGACGTAATCTACGGTCTGCTGTGCAGAGGTTTGTGTGTGTGTGGTCTCAGTGGCCCACAGAACCCGTTGCTCTACCAGCCACTGGGGTGGGAAATGGGTTGAGTTTGCCTATAGTGTGTTGATACCCCCATCCACCTCTCTTTGAGAGAATGAAAGGGCATATTGGCTATGTCTCAGACTGTTTCATCCCTCTTTTGTCATGACATATTCCCCACATGCAGGAGTGTAGAATTTCCAGCAACACATTGCACTGAAAAATCCTGCTTCTTGAATCGACAGAAGCAGTCATTTTAGATGAATACTGCATGGTTATAATGTCAGTCATTAAATCCATTGTCGTCAAATGCAAAGGCCCGAATCTCAATAATAGTGTTTATTTTGTGATACGTGAGTCGTTTATTTTATAATGTTAATGTGAGGAGAACATATCCATAGCCATTCAATTACATCAAATGCATTTTTGAAATCAAAAGACTGCGGAACAATGGTTATGTATGCCGTGTCCATCCACAGTAACTCCCATTAAAATGATATCCTTGTTAATTGCATGAACTGAATGCAGAATTTCTTTTACAAACCAGAGAAAGGATTTTGTAGTCCGTGTGCATGACGCCTTTAAAATTACAAATCAGGGGCTCAGCCAATTTTCTGGAGTAAGAGAGCAGATTTGAAACAATTCCTTAACATGAGTTCAGTTAAAAGCTGGATTGACTTGCACATTTAATTTGAATCTCAGAGTCCCATGAGGAATCAATATAAAGGTTTATTTGCAACGTTTCACAGCTGACATCGCTTGCATTGTTTTTCTGAGTGCTTTCTGCTAACAAGCTCTGTATTTAGTTTGGTCACTAGCTAAAATATGCAATTCGTGGAGATGCTCAGCTCAAGTCTAAATCCGGACTTCTTTCGCTTGCCGCCTGGTCGAGTTTTCAGAGCTGTATCCATTACTGTCATCTTCCGAAAGCCTTGACAACACACACAAAAAAGAGCCTAGCTTTGTATCAAATATTTACCCTCAACAAAAGCTCAACAAGAGAGTCAGCTTCGCCTTAAATTCCAGCTCATGAACATGACAAGTTGTGCTCAATTGAAGTCTTTGTGGCTGCATGTTGACAATGATCATGTAAAATGGAAATAAAAGCTGGAATATTTAAATACGCCGAGCAAAACGTTCGCTTCTAGGGGGAAATAAAAGAGAAGCAAAAAGGAAAAACAGAACAAGTGAACAAATAATGTTTCCAGACACACTCAAAGAGTGAACTGTCACACTTGTTTGGCTTTGGAAAAATCCTCCCTATTCAAAAGGAGATTTTTTGATCTGCAAAACACAAGTGGTCGGCATGCATAATGCATAATGGCCGATTGGGGGAGGGGGGGGGGGCACTCACTTCAATAAGAGAATCAAACAGATGATGGGGTCTACAGTCAGACCTTTGTGGACAATAGAGGACCTATTAGTGGTAGACTTGTCCCTACAGAGCGATGTAGCCCGCTGTGAGAAGACACCGTTAATAGACGGCATTACTGTTTGTTGGTGGTGGGGGTGGTTGTGCCTCAACCACAGATTATTTTTACCCTTTTGAGCCAAAAGAAAAGCAGGTGCATTTGGGTTTATTCTCCCTGTTTCGAGATAAAAGATTGCTTGCGATTAGATTTCCCCCTTAACTTCTACTTACATAACCCCAACCATAATGTAATAAACCTATTAAAAAAAAAATCACGGTATTAATGCTTTAGTGAAATATTTTCGGTTTAGTATACCATCATGCCTCCAAGCTCTAGTCTGGCTACAGACTAATGTCTCTGTGGTCACAAAGTCACTATCCAAGTACGTCGTCTATATTTATGTAGACCGCTTTTAAGTATGTATAACAAATTAAACCGTGGTCCAGCCAGAGATAAAATGCCATACAATTAATTAATCGAGCGCTTAATGTCCGCTCTCTGCTTGAAACGTATTGCAGAGGTCACGTAGGAACACGTGCTCCGTGTCGTTCCTGTATTGCACGTAACCCTGGTCCAGCGCTCCAAGACCCAGTGCCAGCCAGGTGTCTCTTGCAGCTGTGGACCAGGCTCTGCTCGTTTGGCTCTTACCCCCTCGCCTGACTTCGTCTCGGGTCTGTATGGGCGTGCAGCTGTTCCATTCGACGGAATGGCGGTCCAACCACAGGCTATAAATAGGGTAGGACATAACATGTCAACAAACATTAAACCTGCTGGATTGTGGGGAGTTTGGTGAGAAGCGGTTGGCTCGTATTGAGTTCACTGGCAGGATTTTGACGTTCCTTTTCCCCCGTATGGAAGGAGAATGTTAGAGCTGCTTGTTTAGCTTTAGTCAATGTGAATGATTTGAGACCGTGTTTGATGTTTCCAAAGCGTTCTCATTCTTAAACGCCCTGAAACCTCAAAATCTGCTTGGTGGAGTTCCACAGCTGTAAGAAAAGTCACCTTGATGACTTTGTCAGCTCTGTGCTCATTTGAGCTCCTCCATGTCCGGGGGAAATGAGACCCAGCTGGAAAGGTGACTGAGCAAGAGGGGTACAAACTTTTTTTCCCACCAGGCTGCCAAATTACAATCACTTTAGTGAATCTACTCTGCATGTTATCCAAAAAATTAAGGTAGAACAGTATTACCTCTTTTCCAAAAGAAAAAAAAAAACAAAAAACCTTTTATTCACATTGTCTTCCTTTGTTCTTGTGATTTATGCTTCAAAATGAGGTCATTCTGCTTCTTAGCTTTCCATTTTTTTGTGTGTTATCGTCGTTACAGCCTTTATCTTTAGAAGCTTGCCCTAAATATGATAATTTCACAACATTCAATGGCTCTGTTCCAAATTCAAGCTGTCTATTTTCTACATATGCAGCTAGGGTCCGTTCACTCAGATGACATTTTTTGCATTTCATTGCATTGCTTTTACAAGCATTTGTTTATGATTGTATACTACTTTTTATACTTGTTGCTACTTACTGAATTAGACCAGACTCAGGCTCAAATTTGTCTCAAGTCCGAATCCAAGACAATGGCTTAGGCAGCTTACTTGTTGTCTCACAAATTACTTTGTAGGCAGCATTTAAGCATTCAAGGATAATTCCGGTATTTAACACCTTGAGTCTATTTTGTAGTTTGTTTTGAATGAAATAGAGTGGTGGACTTAGAAATTTTGACAATGGGTCCTGTCTCGACTTTTTGACTATTTTAGAATCCCCTGTGACAGCTTTAGACTGGCTGTCTATGGGCATGCACAAACATGTCCTTAAAACAACCCTTAACGTTCATTTTCAAAACTGTGCAACTCACCGAGTGGTTGGTGGTGTTCGTTGATGATTAAAAACAAACATATCGGCGCAATGTATGCTTTCAATCCGTGTTGTTTGCTATTGTGGAACTATTTATTCAGATACCTCACAACCGCGTATAAACTTCCGCTCAATATTTGAGTCTGAAGCGTTAGCACACTCCCGACCACTTGATGGCGACAACCAGAACGCTGTACGGAACATGGTGTCTAGCGCACCGTAAAAAAAAGTCCGGGAGCACAGTTGCTCTGCTCACGCTAGCCTTCTGAGAGACGGAGAACCGAGCGAAAAGACTAGAACCTAATGTAAACAGACCCCTTTCCTTTTCCAGTAGCTAACACAGTAATATCAACGAGCACTGTGTCCTCCAGCTGACATCATTGCGATTTAAAAAAAAATGACAAATAAAACACGTCAGAAACGGTATTTCGCTACGCTACTTGTTTCAGAACATCAACGAACACCACCAACCACTCTGTGAGTTGCACAGTTTTGAAAATGAACGTTAAGGCTTGTTTTATGGACATGTTTGTGCATGCCCATAGACAGCCAGTCTAAAGCTGTCACAGGCGATTCTCAAAAAGTCCAAAAGTCAAGACAGGACCCATTGTCAAAATTTCTAAGTCCACCACTCTATTTCATTCAAAACAAACTACAAAATAGATTCAAGGTGTTAAATACGGGAATTATCCTTTAAGGTACCTCACGAAACTGATTTTGGAAGACAATCCGGACAAGTCTGGACTCAGGCTCAAGTTTGCCTCAAGTCCGAATCCAAGACAGTGGCTCAGGTAACTGACTTGTTTTCTCACAAATGACTTTGTAGGCAGCGTTTGAGTATTAAGGTACCTCAAAAAACTGATTTCAGACAGACTTGAGTCACTGCCTTGAGTTTAGTTCCAACCCGAATCAAACACACCTGAACTAGCTAGTCATGGGCTGAATCTAAAACGGTCCCCTATACCCTCAAATAGGGCATTATTTGAGGGGACGGCCATTTGTAGTGATGTCCGAAACCATAGTGGACGTTATTGAGTGCACTCAGTCAATCCCACATTGCACCGCAATAACGAGTGTACAACCAACGTTTTCATTCACTCCATCAAGTGGACTGTTTTAATAAACTAACGAAGGGAATAGTGAACAAGGGTTTAAAGGGGGATTTCGGATACAGCCTAGTTCTTCAGTTTTTGCATTTCATTGCATTGCTTTTACAAGCATTTGTTTTTGAATGTATACTGCTTTTTATACTTGTTGCTATTTACTGAATTATACATTTTCCGATTGCTAGAAGACAATCCGGACAAGACCGGACTCAGGCTCAAGTTTGCCTTAAGTCCGAATCCAAGACAACGGCTTAGGTAACTGACTTGTTTTCTCACAAATTGCTTTTTAGGCAGCGTTTGAGCGTTCTCGAAACTGATTTTGGACAGACTTGAGAGTCACTGCCTTGCAGAGTTTAGTTCCAACCCTAATCAAACACATCTGAACTAGCTAGTCATGGGCTGAATCTAAAATTGTCCCCTATACCTTCAAATAGGGCGTTATTTGAAGGGACAGCTATTTGTAGTGGTGTCTGAAACCATAGTGGACATTATTGAAAGCACTAATTCAATCCCACATTGCATCGCAATAACGAGTGTACCACCGACATTTTCATTCACTCCTTCAAGTGGACTGTATTAATGGACTAACGTAGGGAATAGTGAATGAGGGTTTAAAGGGAGATTTCGGATTCAGCCTAGTTCTTCAGTTTTTGCATTTCATTGCATTGCTTTTACAAGCATTTGTTTTGGATTTTATACTACTTTTTATACGTGTTGCTATATACTGAATTATATTATACATTTTCCGATTGCTAGAAGACAATCCGGACAAGTCCGAATCCGAGACAATGGCTTAGGCAGCTGACTTGTTTTCTCACAAATTGCTTTGTAGGCAGCGTTTGAGCATTCTCGAAACTGATTTCGGACAGACTTGAGAGTCACTGCCTTGCAGAGTTTAGTTCCAACCCTAATCAAACACATCTGAACTAGCTAGTCATGGGCTGAATCTAAAACTGTCCCCTATACCCTCAAATAGGGCGTTATTTGAGGGGACGGCCATTTTTAGTGGTGTCCGAAACCATAATGGACGTTATTGAGTGGACTCATTTAATCCCACATTGCACCACAATAACGAGTGTGTAACCAGCGTTTTCATTCACTCCTTCAAGTGGACAGTATTAATGGACTAACATAGGGAATAGAGAACGAGGGTTTAAAGGGGGGGTTTGGATTCAGTCTAGTTCTTCAGATTTACCAGAAAATCACAGGTAGGTCAGTTCAATCTTGGTTTGATTTAAACTCTGCAGGACAGTGGCCCTCCAGGGCTGAATTTAAGGAACCCTGCTCTAGAATGTTATCCTAGTATTTGGTAAAAAAATAGCCATATTAGAAGCCTTATAGGACAATGTAATTCTGCCTGGAACACATTTGAGTCCTATGCTACCTACGTAGGGAGATCACTTGGTTTTGGAAGGTAACTGTTAATAGTAAATATTCATAGTAAATATTTAATTTGGGTTTGATTGGAGGAGCTTGTCAGTTGTACACCATATAATTACAGAAGTGTGTCATCAGCAGGGGAGAAAAAGCACATGCTGTGATTATCTCACAGAAATCAAATTCCAGATATCCGTAGCCGGTATAATCAGAGCGAAGCCTTTTCAGTGTCCTCTACAGCCAATTAATTACGAGCGGACCCCTCGAGCTCCTGAGGCCTAAACCTTTGTCACTGTGTGAGTCCGAGTGTGTGTCCATGAGTTAAAAGAGCTCCGGCGTTCCGGACTCTGGCATATTTCCTCATTAGACCCTCTGGAGACCGAATGACTTTTGACCTATTGGCTTAGTGACGGATGCTGCAGTGGCGCTGGTTGTCAGCTGGCTGGCAGTGTGTCTGCTCTGACCTGTCCATTCCACGCCTCGCTCCCATCCATTCCAGCATCACTGCGCATTTTTCAGTGTCTGGATGGCTGGGCCTCAAAGACTGACCATTCTCTGGAGGGTTCAAGTCTTGGATCTGATTATTTTCATGTAATTTTATTTAACGCTGCGGTGTATATCGGATTTCCTTACGGATGAACTGTGACAATTGGAACTGATGTAACTTGATCTGATGCCAAGTGCGATCCATCTAGCTGAGAAATGACCCAGGGTTATTTATGGAGTGGTTGCTGGATGACATGTAAATGTGCACTCTTACAATAATATCTGCCATTTTGCCATGACAAATTGATGTGTTGTAGAAGATACACTGTGGAAGTGCGTGTTGGATAGTTTATGCTCAGAAAGAGGATTCTGGGATTAGCAGCTTTGTGGTGCTCTGTTCATTCATCAGAAATTCCTGTTCAAAACCAAGAGGGAATTTTTGGAAGCCAGTCAGTGAAAGAATTCAAGGAGGAATGTTGTAATGCGCCTGCCTTTATTGTGAGACTCGCGTGTTTAAAATGATATGGCGTTTTAGTCAACAGATAGTGGGGTTATTTTCAGTTTGTTTGAAATGTCGTTTGGCATTCTTTCAGACCATGCAACGAGGCTGGAAACACGAGTTGATGTTTTTAGATTTCAATGATCAGATCAGACATTTTTGAATTACTACATAACTAAGTAATAGGAGAATTATAGAGCAGAAGGGAAATGTTTTCAACCAGATCTCTTTTTATTTTTATTGGACTCTTCTATTTTCAAGAAATGTTCTGGGTTCAATACAAGTTGAAGAGTATCTTTCACACACTGTTGATTATTACCATATATTATATTACTGTATATTATTTTAGACCTGTCCCTAACATAACTATTTACATTAATGTACCGTTTATGGTCAGTAAAATGTGTGTATATATATATATATATATATATATATATATATATATATAAATGTTTAAGAATTAATACTTAGCAATGATGTATTAAATCAATGAAAAGTGACATTTATAATGTTACAAAATAATTACTTTTCGAATAAGTCCTATTTTTTACTTTTTTTCACCAAATAATCCCGAGAAAAACTATTCAGCACCAATATATATATATATATATATATATATATATATGTTTAAGAATTAATACTTAGCAATGATGTATTAAATCAATGAAAAGTGACATTTATAATGTTACAAAATAATTACTTTTAAAATAAGTCCTATTTTTTACTTTTCTTCACCAAATAATCCTGAGAAAAACTATTCAGCAGCAATATTTCTTTATATATATATATATATATATATATATATATCATTGATTATAACACGTTTTTTGAGCAGCAAATCATCATGATGATTTCTATATAAATATCTATATAAATAGAATGATTTCTGAAGGATCATGTGACACTTGAGACTGGAGTAATGATGCTGAAAATTCACATTAATAATTTACTTTAAAAAAATAAAACTTAAATAATATTTCACAATATTGCTTTCAAACTTCCATTCAAAAATGCAATTTGAGCTGAAAAATTGTTTAAATCAAATTTTTTGTACATTAAGCAGATAAATGTCTGATAATGCACTGCAGGCCTAAATCTTGCGGTGTATATATGATAGTATTGTGTAAAAGTTACCATATTTACCATGTCAGAAGTTGAAAATTGGCTTTAACTTTGCCATTAGTCATTAGTCATACATGTCATTGGTCTCAGGTTAACACGTGTAGTATTTAATTGAAAACAGTGTGTATTTGAGCCTTTAGACTTGCATTATATATACTGTAAATTAGCTTATTGCTTGTTTGTAGAAATTCAAGGAAAAGTCAACATCGTTTTCTGTGGCATCATTGACTTGAATTGAACTCAGAGCATTTCTGTAATTCATCTTGAATGAAGTTCAACAAAGGCAGAGCAGTATCGTTACATTTTCAAATAAAAGAGTTTCTTTAATATCAAGGAATGGATATTTTCTTATTCTGAGAAGCATATTTGACATAAAAGCGGCTTAAAATGATCAAGAATGATTAATAGAAGGATTTATGTTTATTAGCCAATATTTGTTTATGAGAATCTCAGAAGGGATTCTAAAATGAATCATTTCACCAGAACGCCTCTCCTGCATGTCTCATTTTTGAGTGATTAAATCAATTTCTTGTGAAGGGAAAGTGTTTTGTCTTCTGTCTTTGAAGGTTTGTCTGACTGCACTCATCAGCATGCGGAGCAGAGCTTGATGGGTTAACCCTTAGTGTGCTGGTCGCGGTGTGATTGGATACAACACCAGTTCTCTCTCTCTCTCTCTCTCTCTCTCTCTCTCTCTCTCTCTCGCTCTCTCTCGCTCTCGCTCTCTCTCTCTCTCTCTCTCTCATCTGTCCTTGGGGGCCTCCCCCCCCCTCATCACCATGTCTGGGCCTAGAGCCCGTTGCTATGGTAACCTCAGGAAGAGTTAATGCAGCAGGAGACTGAAATTGTATTATCTTCTATTTTTCCCCCTTCTCCTTCTTCATCTTTTTATTTTATTATTTCTGTATTTTTAGGGGGTGGGAGTTAGGTGGATTGGTGGTGGGGAGGAGTAAGATTGGTTCACTCCAAATTTCTCTGGGGGGGGGGGGGGGGCAGTTTTGATATTTTGGTGAAAATAATATATATATATATATATATATATATATTAGGGCTGTCAAATGGTTAATCACGATTAATCACATCCAAAATAAAAAATTTTGTTTACATAATATATGTGGGTGCACTGTGTATAATTATTTTGTGTATATATAAATACACAAACATTCATGTATATTTAAGAAAAAAATTATTTATATATAAAATATTTAGATTTATATATAATATAAATTATATATAAATCTATATACAGTATATACATGAAAATTTTTATTAAATATATACAAGCATGCATGTGTATTTATATATATAAAATAATTATACACAGTGCACCCACATATATTATGTAAACAAAAACTTTTATTTTGGATGCGATTAATCACGATTAATCATTTGACAGCCCTAATATATATATATATATATATATATATATATATATATATATATATATATATATATATATATATATTTATAGATCTTATTTTAGCCAAAACATTGCAACTAATATATATGTATGTATATATTAGATATTAGACACACATCTGTGCACATTGACTTATAAAGCTGGTTTAATGATATTGCTATTGATATTGCATATCATGGTGAGCAGTTTTGAGTTTTTGGGTAAATTGAGGCACATTTTATTTGTTATGTTCTTGCTTTAGAATTAGACAGAAAGTTCCAGCCACTATATATATAGATAATGTTTGTGGTACAGTAGCGTCGACTAAAAAAGTCCCATATCAACAACACATTTCACGTACAAAGACCGTATGGTGACGCTTCCCTCAAAAAATAGTCAGAAAAGCGTGATTTATCTTTCCACCTTCACCTGTTATTGCTTCCTTGACTATCTCACCGTTATCCGTGTGCACTCCATCACCCTCCCTCCATTTCCCGTTTGACACTTGAGCTCCATTGAGGGCTTGTTTGCTTTGCTCCAACTACTTGTCTCACTTCATGTTCCTGCCCATTCCCTGACAGTGATGAGTGCGGGACCGAGGGCTACACTCAAGACCACCGGATTTTGCGTGAAATCCACATATTAACCACATCGTAATCCCACCGTCCGCTTGAGACGAACGAACTGGAGAGATGTGTGTTTTAGCAACCAGAAAATTAATAGAGGCTCTGGATGTGAGCTAGACGAGAGGAGGCTAGATATTATACACCAGATCGGAGTTTGAGTTTAGACACGCATCTGTGCACATTGTCTTAGAAAGCTGGTTTAATGACTGTTTGGTACAGGGTGCTATATTCATATTGTACATTCATGGGTTATGAATGTCATTTAGAAACTATTTAAGTTTCAAGTCTTGAATTTGATGATTGGATTTGCCCTTGTTATATGTGAAAGGAGCACTTTTAATTTTTGCCACGTTTTTTTTTTTAAATAAAGAATTAAAATAATAATAATAATGTTATTAGTTCAACCAATATATATATATATATATATATATAAATAAAATAATTTGTAATATCATAAATGCATTCAAATTATTACTTACTTACTTATAAATTACTTACTTATTAAACTTACTTACTTACTAATTTTTTTAACTAATGTTTTAACTAATGTTTTGTTGATATTTCACCGCATTGCTTTTGACTGAACTGACACACACAGAAACACACACACACACACACACACACATGGACAAGCTCACAGTTTTGTGGCAAGCTCTTTGTGGTGTATTATCAGTTCCTGTGCAGTTAAAGTTGGAGGGTCTCACCCTTTATTCTAATCTCATTTTTGTCTTCACTTTCCCTCCTGATAAAACAGTTGTTGATTGTGTTTCCATCTTATCTTATCGTTCTGCTCTCTACACTCCTTTTCTCTCCCAATGGGAGTTTATATATATATATATATATATATATATATACACACACACACACACACACACATAATGAGTGTTTTATTATTTAGTGTGTTCACAGGGACAGCCATGCTGGTTAAAATGTATGTATATATAATGCATATATAAATAATCATTGCTCTCTTTTTCCAGCTCTGTGTGAGGGGAGCAAAGGCTTAAAGTATTATTTAATTATATATTTATTTTTGTATTCTGTATACACAAATTAGCTTTAGCTGGGTGGCAAAAAAAAAAAAAAACAGTTGTGAGTCAAAAGTGTAAATGAATGCAAGTTTTCCAAAGAAAAATTACCCTTGGGTGGTGTTGTGTGGTTTAATTGCCTATTCACAAGCACATCCACCATGTCTGAGCAACCTAGATAAGCAGACAAAACTCACAGCCAGGCAAAATTATTGCTATATTTGTAGTTAGTTGGCTAATAAGGCAACTAATGACGAAATTGTGCCAGCACTTATTACATTTGCCTTGTCTTTGTTGGGTGTAACTGTGTGTGTGTGTGGTTCAGGTAAACGCCCATATAACTATATCTGAAATCCTGAATTTTTTTGGTCCCATTAAATCCCATTACATCATGTTGTTTGAAAATGTAAACAACATGAAGATTTTTTTTTCTGTAATTGTCAGTTTTAGGGGTAGGGTTAGTGTAAGGGGATATACTATACAGTTTGTACAGTATAAAAATTATTATGTCAACGGAATGTCCCCATAAACAACGTCTGTTTCCACAGATAAATCTGTGTATTAACTCAAATATTCATTAAACTCAACCGATTGGGTTGCACTGTACTTATACTGTAGGTGCCCCATGTAATTATGTATAATTTACTGTTATTCATATTGTAAATACATTTAATGTGGAACAAGGACTGTAAATTGAAGTGTAGTGAAGATTGTTGTAAGAATGCATTGATATAATGGCTCTTAAACAGGTGAAGATATTATCATGTTTGCAGTTCTTTTTGAATATCGTTAAATATTCACCGAGCCCTCACTTTATCAAAGGCGCAACTAAACGTTTGTAAACCTGTGGCATTTATCAGGATCGATGTCGTTTTGCATCTGAAAAACTGTAACTTTTAACTGTGAATGCAGTGTTATAAACATAATCAATTTGATTAAGAATCATTTCTCTGGAAATGTAGAGAGTAGGGTGCTAGTGGGTCAAGAAAGCCACAATTATATATGATTGTGTTTTTTTAGGTTCTGTTAAACTGTTTGTATCATATAAACCCCTTAAAGGGATACTCCACTTTTTTTTTTTTTTTTTTGAAATAGGCTCATTTTACAACTCCCCCTGAGTTAAACAGTCGAGTTTTACCGTTTTCGAATCCATTCAGCCGATTTTCTGATTTTTAGAAGAATATCAGTAACCAGACAGTTTCTGGTCTCATTGACTTCCATAGTATATTTTTTTCTGACTATGGAAGTCGTCGGCTGAATGGATTCGAAAACGGTAAAACTGTGTGGAGTATCCCTTTAATGCTGTAGTAAAGTCATATCAGTCTTGATTGATCATTTTATGTCAATGCAATGAAATGGCGGTAAAACTAATGCCCAAACATATATTACTTTTAGTTTTAAAATGTGTGTTGTTATTGCTGGTGGTGAATAAAACGATCTGAATAATACCACTTACTTAAGAATTCGTTTCTGCCAGCACTACTGGGCGAAATAAATGAAAAATAATCCAAGCAGTTTATCCAATGCCATGAATAATGCACCTCTGTGTGAAAGGTTTCACGTTCGCCCGCTCATATGGCTCGCTTTATGTACCAGCCTTCATTGTCTTTGCCAATAGGGGAGCGTGAGCCAAAAAAAATCAAAAAAAGCGTTCATGCCAAATGAATCCAATGTGGCTTTTCTTTCTTTCTCTCTTTTTTTTTTGTCTGCCTGGCTCAAAAAGTCTTCAAACTCCCAGCGGTGACACATAATTTCCTCTTCAACAGCTTTCCTTACCCCATGTGGTGGACATTACCCTCTAAGATTGACAACTTCTCCAGTTTCCAACAAACTCTCCTGCTCTGTGTGTGACGCCAGATGACTGTTATTAGGACCCCTCTGTAGTATGAACACAGAACTCTCAAAGGTCACCGGAAAAAAAGTCACGTAGAAATAAGACAAAAAGCGAGAGAAACGAGTTGGCTACCAACAAGGCATGTGCTAATAGCACAATAAAACAATACTGTTAAGCGGCCTCTGAAAATAATTGCAGATCTGTGTTTTTATTTGCTAAGGCTCCTGGGTAATAAACTTGGTTATGTATAGTGCTAGCAGTAAAATGTGTTTGGCCACATGTGGAAAAGAGAGAGTGTGCTGTCCTATTGACCATTTTTATTTGGAGATGAAGGGATGGGAACATAGTCCTGCTAGAGTCATTATTATAAAACAAAGTGTACTGGGTTTATATTTGATCCCTTTTTTTCAAGAGATGGACTGATTATGTGGTCTAAAAAGGGACTCATTAAAAATAAAAATAGTTCATCCAATAATGAAAACGCTCCCTGATGTCGTTATAAAGACATATGACTTTCTTTATTCTGCCGAACACAGCGTTTCCTTTTTTTTCATAATAAAAGCGAATTGTGGCTGGGGCTGTTAAAAAATGACAAAATGTACCATAAATATATCATAAACGTGGTCCACATGACTTATACTAAGTACACTGAAAATGTAAGTCATAATTTTAAATTGGGGGGAAAAAAGGCATTGAAACAACTCCATTTTTACAGGCTGTTGTGTACCCCATTAAAACCATTTGCCCTGGACTCTTTTATAAACGTTCAAACCATATGAAAGAAAATGAAATGCTTTGTTATCCGTGTTTTTACAGCAGGAACTCAACAGCTGTAGCCGTCCTTTGAGTTGATGTTGAGAATGAAAAGACAAATGAGAGTATTTTGCTGCCTAATAACAAACCGTGTACAGGGAAACCACAGCTATACTCAAAGATCTCTTCATGGCAACAATGAAGCTGAATGATATGCGGCTTAGCAAAATTTCTTTTGTTCTTGACATGCGCTGTCACCGTTCCTCTTGTGCCAAGCAGAAGCAAAGAGTGCGAATACATGAAAATGTATTTTGAATAGAATTACCTCTGCTGAAATGTATAAAAAAATACTGTGTGGACAAAAAAATATATATATTTCTACACAAATACAGTATTTTGCATTTTCAAACACAAAATACATGTGACATTTTCAGACTATTAGGTTCAAACCAATCTGAATGCAAGCAGCTGGTTTATTATACAGTCAGTTTAAAGGAGTAGTTCACTTAAAAAAAAAAAAAAAAAAAAAAAAAAAAAAAAAAAAAAAAAACGTTTGCTGATAATTTACTCACCCCCATGTCATCCAAGATATCCATGTCATTCTTTCCTCAGTCGAAAATAAATTAAGGTTTTTGATGAAAACATTCCAGGATTTTCTCCATATAATGGACTTCATTGGGAACCAAACAGTTCAAGGTCCAAAGACAGTTTCAGTGCAAACTGCAAACTGTTCAAAGGGCTTTAAACGATTCCAGATGATGAATAAGGGTCTTATCAAGCGAAACGATCACTAATTTAAATAATAATAATAACAAAGTTTAAGTTTTATAAGCTCAAATGCTCGCCTTGCTCTGTTCTGTGATGCGCGTTCGTGACTCTTTTCATGTCCTGTAATGAGGACATGAAAAGAGACTTTTTTCATGTCCTGTTTGAACTCGTTTATCAAAATGAGCAAATCTTTTTTCATGTCATTTGGTTCATTCAACGAACAAAATGAACGAGTTTACTCGGGAAAAGATTCATTCATTTTGATGAACGAGTTTGAATAGTAGAGTCACAAACGCGCATCACACCCTAACCCTAACAGAGGAAGGCGGCCATTTGAGCTTATAAAACTTAAACTTTTTTTTTTTTTTTTTAAATAAGCGATCGTTTCGATTGATAAGACCCTTATACATCGTCTGAAATCGTTTCAAGCCCTTTGAACAGTTTGCAGTTTGCACTGAACCTGTCTTTTGGACCTTGAACCGTTTGGTTCCCATTGAAGTCCATTATATGGAGAAAAAATGCTGGAATGTTTTCATCAAAAACCTTAATTTCTTTTCAACTAAAGACAGAATGACAAGGACATCTTGGATGACATGGGGGTGAGTAGCTAAATTATCACCAAAAGTTTTTTTTTTTTTTTTTTTTTTTTTTAAGTGAACTACCCCTTTAAGAGCTAAAGCACAGATCCAATATATTGATACTAGGGATGCCAACGATTAATCGACGATCGATTAATTATCGATAATACATTTAAGGAGGATCATGCGCGTGCGCGCTGCTTAACCGCGACATGTAAGCGAGCGCGCTGGTGTGGTGAAGTGTTGAGTCCCACTGAATGACACACACTGGAGTTGTTAGGGACTATTTTACACCTTCATCATGACTGTAAGTTTGCGTGTCCATTCTCAGCCTTTTGTTTTGTGCAAATGTTAGTAATAGTTTATTTTGTGTACACCCATATCTGATTTATCTCATATTGGATGCATTTGGTTAAGAATTGACGTGATCTAGCGTGCACAGCTCAAACGAGAATGTACGACTAATAATGACTACTGGGACTTATTATATT
The DNA here is from genome assembly GCA_038021265.1 of Cyprinella venusta. Lineage (NCBI taxonomy): Eukaryota > Metazoa > Chordata > Actinopteri > Cypriniformes > Leuciscidae > Cyprinella > Cyprinella venusta. The sequence goes on along the minus strand of CM075873.1, from coordinate 22,596,991 downwards.
ACACAAGATTATAAAGAGAACAATATTGTAATAAAACATCGTGAATTATTTGGGTTTAGATGCCATGTCGCGTTGTTCCAGGAAGAGCGCGTCCGCCACAACATCTGAATGGTAGTTTAAGTTCACTTGTGCATTCATGTCATTTTGTGCAGATATAATTATGTAATATTATGTTTGTTTTGTATATATCTGATTAATATCAAATAGTATGCGTTTCTTTGAGTTAAATAAAGGCTAACAAAGTGCTCAATGGTTAGGCAATTCATTCAGTGCGCGCCGCTCAAACACACGACTAATAACTAACAACGATGGTTAATATGGGACTGTCATATTACATAACACGAGAACACTATTTTATTTAATGGTTGTGAATTCATTGGGTTTAGTTGCTGTTTTCAGTGCGTTGTTCCAGCACGTCCATAACAGTAAGACATTCTGACAAGCACGCATCTGAGGGCGTTGGTGATTAAATCATTAATTTAATTTATCAATCACATCAAAACATTTTGCAATCCTACTAACCCATTTTTTTTGCAATCCTATTAACCCTTTACTAAACCATTCTTATTAATTTGGCAAGGAACATTTTTGAGCAGCATTTGCAGACCCTGTAATGCTGTTTGCCATTAACGCTAACGATTAATTGATGGTTAATTTAAACGACAATCGATTATGGGAATTTGTGAAAATTGACATCCCTAATTGATAGGCTACACATCTGATTTCCCCGAATGTTAACCTTCACTCAAGACAAACCAATGTCTTTTTGTGAATACTCAGGTTTTGACATACGTTTGTGTATGTTTGACCATTTATCCGCACACAGAAATCTGCCTGTCAGTGTGTGTATACTGAATTTCAGTTCTCTTTGGACATGTAAGAACTCTTTTTAACATCAAGCTTGTCCCTCTCTTTAATACTCATTTGTCCATGTTTCTCGTTCACTTTACACACTATCTTGCATGCATACTGTGAAATATGAATGATATAGAACACGTTTAATCAACTCACTCACAATATAGGCTATGTCATCATATCACCCAGTCCTAGCAAACAGTAATGCTTGGTTTTATTGTTAAAACCAACAACCGATTATTTATCAAGACTGAATGGCTAACATTATTTTTTCTCCGGCCAGTGCTTTTTATTCCTTCATGTTAACTGAAAGTGAATCAGAATGATGTTCCATTTCAAGCTGCAGCTCACATGCATGATAGTTTGGGTAAAGGGGCCTGAACTAGTTGATACGGGGAATAGCAATTTAAAAAAAGAAAAATGCAAAAACACTAAACTTAAATGCATAAAGTAGAATTTTGTTTCTCAAATAGGTTTAAATACTTATATCTGAAATTCTGCCCATCCCTGGTGACAAGCACCCTTTCTTTCCATCAATGAGGTGACTGGAGAGACGTTATCTGAAGATTAGTGACACTATCAAATTTTGGCACACGGAGCCCTTGGGGTCAAAGGACTTGTCAGGCCGTTAGCTGCTCACAGGCAGAACCGGCTGTAACTCACCACAGAACCGTGACCTTTAAGCACTGCTGGCCCGAGAGGAGCGAAGCTTCATCAGAGCCACTCTCCGGGACTATAAGTTGACACGACCTATCTGATCCAATAATCCTTCGCCAATCATCTCCCCTCTTCCCTCTTGCCTTGCATATACTTCTATACTCAATTTTCTTCTTCCGCCCCGGCAGCTTTGTAATTTTATCTTTTTTTTTAAGCTGTTGGGTCATCTGAATGAATTATGCTGGTTTTATAAACCTGAATGAATTATGCTGGTTTTGTTTCAACTGAACCCGATCGGATATGTATTTAGGGATGTTTACAAAAGACACGTTAACGCTTTGAAAGCCGTTGCTAGAGAAATGGCCCTCTGCATTTTTAAAAGTTAACTTAAAGCTACACTGTGTGATTTTTACCCCCTTCTAGTGGTGAAAAGGTATATGACCATCCAATGACTATTATTTTCTGTTCCTCTCAATTCTGATTTCATTTTAACTCCTATGGTAGCCAAAGTAGTCCAAGATTAACTTGGCTTCCAGTTCGACCTTGTACATGAGTGTTAACTCGAACGTAAACGCGAAAGGCGAAGCTTGAATTAATGGGTATGTCCCTCTTTGGCTAATGTATTTACAAGATGGAGGGGCAACATGGCGACTGACATTAGAACCCCTTACCCGTATGTATTTTCAATGGCATATTATACACTCACAAGATTACTTTATTACTTGAACGAAGTAAATATACATTAATGAGCACATATATTTTCGAAAGAACTAAGTGTAAAAACATACCCATATATTTTGTATTTTGTATTGTTATATATATTAACAACTTATCAATTAAAAATTTATCATTGCATATTCTGCATTATTGAATGTTTTTTTAATAAACACTGACCAAAAAAAAAAAAAAAAAAAAACCTATAAAATTTTAGGTCTGGACGATATGATGATATAAAGAGGCTATATATAACCGTGATATAAGTAATCACCAGGGGCCTCATGTATATAACTTTGCGTAGATTTCATCCTTAAAGTGTGCGTACGCACATAAGGCAGAATTTGCGTACGCACAAAAGTTTTCAGATTTATAAAACCGTTCGTACGCCAGAACCTGCGCAGAATTCACTTTATAAATCCCAGTCAGCGGGAGATTGCGCGCACATGCGTCTCCTCCCCGAAATAACCATATATGGAGATTACAACGCCTAGTTTTACTATGCATATCCTCATCTGCATATCATTTGCATATGATTATATATCCACGTGATACCAAGTTTAAAGGTACAAGACGTTAGGAAAATATGAAATGCGGATGTACCGTCACATTATTACAAAAATATTTTTTTTTTTTAGTAGCCTTGCCTTGTTTTTGAATAAATAAATAAATCAAATAGTGTTAAATACATTTCAGAGAAAGATTTTCTCAATCTTTGCCACTGGCCAAATAGTATTTTTAATTGATTTATATTTTAATGGAAACAGATAGACATGGTAGTGCATTATTTGCACGAAACAAACAATTTTCTCAGACAATCTGCTATTATCATGATTAGCAATTATCTCTAGTTAAAACATTTAAACACAGCATGCCAGAAGAAAAGTGTTCACAAGCATTGCATCCATAACAAATAGGTCTATTTATTGATTATATATATATATATTTTGTAACTTCTCAGTAATGATTTCATGTTTAAGTGTTTAACTCCATTAATGAGAATGGCAAATATAACAGGCTAAATGTTTATATCAGAAGTAAAACATAGTTTAAATCATTCTTTTATTTATTTAAACTGATATTTTGAACATGCACTGTATTTATGATTTGGACTCATAATGAAGATTTACGGTTTTACTCCATTTGCCGTTAGATTATAGGCTATGTGCGTCAGTTTCACCAAACGGCCCAACGTGCGTGGTGGCGCGGTCATTTAAGAAGGGATGGATGTTTGCTTCAAGTGATGATAGGTTTGTGAAATTATATTTGAATTATATTTCTGTAAATGTATAATTTTCTTTAGATTCTCTGTCTAATAGTGAGCAAAAAGACACTTAACTCCAGCTCACCATCGGTGTCGCCAAAACACATACTCTTCTAAAAGAGTGCGTACGCACGGTCAAGAGCATCCTTACGGTGCACACTTATTTACGCCAAGTTTATTTTTTATAAATCCCGATATGTGCGTGGAAAAATGCGTACGCATATTTCTATGCCCATTTTGAGCGTACGCAACGTTTATACATCAGGCACCAGGATTTTGACCTACCTATATTGTATTTATATCGAAATCAGGCAAACATAAGTGTCATACAACACGATTCCTGTCTGCATGTCAACATCCATGGATCACGATCTTTAGTAAGTTGTAACACTATATGAAGAGTTCAGATGCAAAAGCCTCTAAATGCCATTTGAAATTTTCTTCTAAAATGATCATTTTTATCGAGCTTGTATATTTAAGTTCAGTAATTTCACTTAAATGACAATTAATAGGTAATCTTCATTGCCATTTAAGTGAAATTACTGAACTTAAATATACAAGCTTGATAAAAATGATCATTTTAGAAGAAAATTTCAAATGGCACTTAGAAGCTTTTGCATCTGAACTCTTCATATTGAGTCCAACATTTAGTTTAAATTGATAAAATTGTTCGTTTTAGTCGCATTTTCACAGTTTCCCCTATTAAATTCAGTCACGCAGCAGATCTTTTGCCACTCAGTGAGGCTGAGGGGGGTTGTTCCGGCGGGAAAGTGACGTCAATGCATTCCCTCTATAGATATGTTGTGAGTGATTCATGTATGTTATATTGTACAGCAGCAACACGTCTTACTTGCTCATAGAAGTGCTAAATATACAGTAGTCAACATTTGGAGTGGATCAAAACCTTTCATCAAAGTTACAGTATACTTCAATTTTGATCAACAGCCTACATATATATACACATTCACTAGAATTTGTTGTTAAATCGATATAGCCATTTTGGATTTATTTTAGAGCCCGACCGATAAAGGATTTTGAAGGCCGATACCGATACAAATATTTTTGGGGTTTAAAATCCGATATTCCGATTTATCGGCCGGTATTTTTTTTTTTTAATTAAACATTGTTGGATTTCACACACGTGTAAAAGAAAAGCTAACTTTTCTGCACAAAATACTTTCGATATTTTTTCTCTATGTCTAAATGTTCACTCCTCGCAAGTATTTACATTTTAAAACGCAGGGATTGTAACTAGAGATCTGCTAATTATAAATACAGTAATCATTACTTTATTTAGGCAGAAAAAGTTAATTGTGGTTTCCAAGCTCATTAATGTTAACGTTAGCGGTCTTCCACTGATGATAGTGGCATTAGCTAGCTTTGTGGTTAGCTAGTCTATGATGAGCCATAAAAACATACATTTTCAATATAACAGGCCAAAGAGAGATGATTGAAGCATGTTTCGTCCATTTTTATTTTATTTTTTTAAATATTCATTTATCGGCCATTATAACTTCCAATACCGATATTTTGGAAAATGCCTAATATCGGCCGATAATATCGGTCTGGCTCTAATTCATTTTATAATTAAGCTAGATAGAGAGAGAGTAGACTGTAATAAATCTGCTTGAGAGGGCTTAAAGTGTTTGACATGCGTATTAGATAGGGGTTTAACACCCTTCCCAAGGGAGCAGTGCCGCATATTAGCTTAGTCCATTCGAATTAGAATTGAGCCATTTGTGGGTATTCAGGGTCACTGCACCTTTCCGGACATGTTTAGGAACCTGGTTGTTTCACACTGATTGAAGTGCTTCCATCAGCGTCTCCCGCGATCATGCCACTTGCTGGAATTAGCTATTCAAACCCACAGCCTGCTGCCTTTGCCCTCGGAGAATACGAACATTTTGTCCCCCATTTCAAAGAATCCAACCCTTGTGAAGTAGCGTTCGTGATTATACAGATCTGACTCGAGATTTCAAAGTCCTGGACTTGTCTTAATTCAAGATGTCTCCTTAAATCAGTTAATTAACGTGAGATAAACCCCAATCCTTTAATTAAAAGCTAATTCCTTTTTATTAAGACAGACTTAAGTGCTTAAGGAAACAAAACTGTATTTGTCAGTCCTTCAAGTGTAAGGATCTCTTTTTACATTCAACGATTTTCTTTTTAGGTTTATTATTGTCTTGGTGAAGCAAAAGTACCGCATTGCATACCATTGGTGAGCCATGAGCGAATGCCATTTTCTGCCTATCGAAATCTGTCTGTTTGAAAATTCAACAGCAGGCTTGATGACTTGGTGGACGGGATTGCGCGTTTGAGTGGAGTTAAGGATTTTACCATTTGTTCTGGCACAGGTTTCAGGATCAAATGCATTCCGGTCGCTTCAAAGAACACCAGTGCCCTAGTCAAACATGATATATTCTTTTTGCTGGGATTTTTTCCCGAATATAATAAGAGGTTTTTTTTTTTATTGCCAACCCACATGGTTTTAATTGTGGCCTGGCAGGTCAGCGCATCGGAGGAAACATCGACAGGTGGAAAAAACGGCGGCTGCACCCTAAACACTGTAATCTGATGGTATTACCGCTTAAAAACACGAGTCAGGGCACATTTCGACATCGAGTTGTCAGTTTTAGCACGAACAATGAGCTGGATTGTGTTTTAGCTGTTCAATATTTTGCTGTCAAACCAATGATTGGGCCAAAACAACTCATTTACTTGCATTTTTTGGGGGGCTAAAAATCTCACTTTGAATTGAACGCCAATTACATATTCTGCTTCAATCCAGTGTAGAGTGAGACTGGGTTTTGTGACTGAATGCATTCCAGAGAGGAAGCGTTTGTACAATGTCATCTTAAACGCATTGATTGAGACCGACAGCTCAAGTTTTATAGACTAATTTAGAGCGTCTACTCTGGGTTTCTTCTCATTAAAACAATTCTTTGTGTTCTTAGACACGTTTGGAATGTTTTTCCACCCAAAATAAATGTCATGTGCTTCAGAGCCCGCTCAACAGTCTCACCTCACTCGAAGGCATCGCGGCTCTCACGCTAACGGTGTAAACAAGTTCACCGAAAATCTCAATTGGCTGTCCGTCTGTCGAAAGACATCGGAAGTGTTCTTAAACACAGTCGGTGGTAAGCGCTGCTGGGCTGCATTGATCTTTAATGACCTTGCTTCGTGGGCATTTATCTAGATACATGCAGATTCTGGAAATGTGAAAAGATCTGCGTCTCTTTATCAACAAAATACATTGATTTGAATTGAATTGCGCCAAATCCACTGTCAAATTAAGTTCTAGTGGCATATATGCTTGTGCACTCTCTTAAAAAAATATTAATTAATAATACCTGATTATATATAATATACATATTAATACCTAATTAATTGTTCATTTGCTATGCAGAAGATGGATTAAAGAAAAAGGCCTAAAGCATTATGCTCACTGTGCGAATGTCCCCCTGTTGTTTATGTGTCTATGTGGTGTTTTTAATATGCTTTAAGATAAACCATGTGCACATTCATAAGTCAACATCATTGCTGAGTATTTTCTCCTTAAAACTGCAGCGAACCAAAGATGGTCTCAAAAACGCGGTTTGAAGTCGCTGGTGTTTCTGACTAGAGCCCGACCGATAAAGGATTTTGAAGGCCGATACCGATACAAGTATTTTTGGGTTTTAAAATCCGATATTCCGATATATCGGCCGATATATATATATTTTTTTATTAAATATTGTTGGATTTCACACACGTGTAAAAGAAAAGCTAACTTTTCTGCACAAGATACTTTTGATACTTTTTCTCTATGTCTAAATGTTCACTCCTCGCAAGTATAACTTACATTTTACAATGCAGGGACTGTAACTAGAGATATGCTAGTTATAAATACAGTAATCATTACTTTATTTAGGCGGAAAAAGTTCATTGTGGTTTCCACGTTGGCGGTCTTCCACTGATGATAGTGGCATTACAGACTGATCTCATGAAGTAGCGTGTGTATGACACGCCAATTCGTATTTGCATTTTTGGCGTGCTATCAAGACGCATTAATCGCTTTTCAGCGTGTTTATGAACGCCGTCGACTTAACGTTATATAAATATATGACTTACCTCAACCCCATCCCTAAACTTAACCGTCACTGGGGTTAATGGCATTTATGACTGTTCCCTTACCATCCTAGGGAAAAAAAAGATATGACTTACCTCAACCCCATCCCTAAACTTAACCGTCACTGGGGTTAATGGCATTTATGACTGGACATGTGACGGCGTGTACGGACACGCGGAATGACGCGAACGTTAATGGCGTAGACATACACGCATACACGCACATACACGCGAATAGCTCAAAATGCGTAGAGATAACACGCCATTTGACTCGAAAGTGGCGTGTATGTTTACGCAAAAGTCATGATGTCATGTTGGGCATTAGCTAGCTTTGTGGTTAGCTAGTCTATGATGAGCCATAATGTAGCAATAGATAACGTCATACTGCAAATTGTAAAACCTACATTTTCAATATTACAGGCCAAGGAGAGATGATTGAAGTGTGTTTCGTCCGTTTTTATTTTATTTTGGAAAATGCCTAATATCGGCCGATAATATTGGCCTGGCTCTATATCTGACTTCACAAACAACCTTGTAACCAAGGGGGTAATCAGCTGGAAGTTGAAGCCTCGCGGGAGCCGCCATTGTAGAAGAACTTCACCTGCTGTTAGCATCCCATTGACTCCCATTCATTTTGGCGTCACTTTAACAGCGAATAACTTTACATCTGAGGCATCCAAAGATTTAATTTGTCCATTATTTATTTCTAAAGAAACACTACAATGTATAAAATGCTCCATTACTTTGTATCTTACGCTACGGCCCTGTTGAAGACGTTTTTTGTAAAAATAGGCTAAAGATTGCGTCATAACCACAGGACTTTCTTTTGCACAATAGAGACATTACCGTATAGACAGGAGGAGAAGCTCGCGGTATATCTTTTACTCTCTATGAGGCAATCAGGGGGATTTGGAGGCACAGAGTCAAGGTAGAAGCCCATAAAAGGAACGGGACAAAATATTTCAACAACTTTTTGAGGAATTAGGTGATTCAGATTTGTTTTGCATAGCTACTAGAAGATTTTCAACTGTCAGACTGTCGTCACGTTCAGTTTGAGATCATTAGACATCAGACAGGAAGTGCAATAATCAGGCTTCAGTAGTCTCTGTTGAAATCAATGGGGTTGCTGTGTTAATAGGTTAACGTGTGATCATCAACGAGTGGATCTTTGAGTAGAGGCGGGGCTAGTTTGCATATTTATAGAACCACGTATGCTAAAACAGGCAAGGGTGAAGAGTTAGATTCAAGCAATTTTAAGGCACAATTTTTTTTCTCGGGAAAAAAAATGCTTAAGTATGTAATTTTGGTGATCAAAAATGAGTTTTTAGGGATACAAAACTATAAAAAAATTGTTCAATTTCTGATTTGTATAAATCTATTTCTATTTTCATGATTTGTAATCTAAATAGTATATCAGTCTTCCTACTTTAGAATTTCATTTTTAACTGAATGCCCTTTCTTTTAATTATAAAAAAGTACTTTAAATTCTTGACAAGTGTCATTCTACTCAAAGTGCTCAGCATAATCCTTCCTCAAATTCATCTAAAGAATGAAGAAATCAAGTGAAACTCTATTCACACCACAGTGATTCGCAAACCAGAATTTAGGGAATGTCCATTTCCAGGCCCCCATGTGTCCCTCTACCAGGGTCGATACGGTCCCGCTGCCATTAGCAGTATTTCCACTGATCTTCCAATCCTTTTTCCTCATTTCAGTAATTGTGTTGTATTTGGCATATTAGACTGTAATTCGAGCCTAATCCAACAGACACTTCACAATAACACTCGTGTGAGAGTGCGGGCGAATTTTGATTAGAATACAAGAATCTCTCTTTCCAAAGTAAATACGGGTTAAAGCGACCCTCATAATTGTGGCTTTTGAAGTCCATTAATGCTAATGTAATAAATAAACATGCCTCATTTGATCTCATCATTGGTGGTAGCGCTCGGGTGTGGGTCTTGATATGTTGTAATCCGTGTGATTCTGCTCATAGCGGGCGTCACACTGACACCGGGAGTGAAAAATGGAAGGGGCTTCTTGGCTTATTTATGTGAAGGGACGGTAGACTGGAGACTAATAAGAGAGAGGCGGGGGCCCCTGCTGATGTGTGATCCTCCCGCGGTGCTCGGCCCCTCTAGGGGGACGTCTCTTTAGAGGACATGGGGAGAGAAAGGGAGCGCTGGCACGCTGCCCTCGGAAACCTCACTGCTATCTTCTCTTCAAAGCCACCGATTACCCAGCTCTCCCTCTTCATGTAAACGCTCTCTGGCGCATTCGGCCTGGGAAATGATGCGTTTCACGGGAACAGGGAATTTGGGAAGAGTTTCGTGAGAATGTGATGCGCACAGAGGAAGTTTAAAATCTTGCTGGTGATTCAACTTAGTTTTTTTTAAGTAAAAGAACATTTTGGCAACATTTTCAGTTTGGTGTTTTAAGACACTAAGCCTGTTTCAGTATTTGGATGAAATGAATGCCAAAAAACGCTAGTTAATTAGTCTGTGAATTACTATGTCTTAGATTAGTCAACAACAACATAATTAATGCTGGATGGTGTGACCAAAACCCTTGTTATTGTTGATGGGAAATATGCTTAAACATGTCTCATAAATAATCTGTCAGTTTGTGTTTAGTTGCCCTCAAACCGTTTTCACTTTAATCCTGTAATTGTGGACAAATTTGGGCACAGAGGACTCAAGTGTGATCCTAATTTTTATTTATTATAAATGTTATATCACTGTCTTCGATAAAATTTTGTCTATCCATTTATGGTGTTTTTTTATTATTTTGAGGGTATTTTTGAATTTATTTACTTCAAAAAGTACCATATTTTCTATGTAAATTATGCTTATTTTTATGTTTTATTTTTTTTTTAACTACATTAAAATATCATTCAAATAAGTTCTTATCGCTAAAACCTAAAGATGAAGCTGTCACCTGGTGTCCTATTTTGGCTTATTTTAGAATGCTCTAAATTACTGTTTTTCCCATTCATTTCTATGGGTGCCCATTTTTGACCCAAATACAAGATTAAGGAGTTTTCTTAAGGCAAACTTAAGAAAAGTTGCCAAGTCTTGTACCGCTCAGATCAAGGGAAGTATTTTTTAAAAAATAAAACTAAACAAAACAAACAAAACAAAAAAAACAAAAACAAAACTGTTTTGCCCACATTTGTCCAGAATACGGTTTTAGGGTTAAGTTGCAAAGACAAAGAGAAAATAATGAAAGAAGATAACTTAACTCTATATATATATATATATATATATATATATATATGAAGAGTTCAGATGCAAAAGCCTCTAAGTGCCATTTGAAATTTTCTTCTAAAATGATCATTTTTATCAAGCTTGTATATTTAAGTTCAGTAATTTCACTTAAATGTCAATGAAGATTACCTATTAATTGTCATTTAAGTGAAATTACTGAACTTAAATATACAAGTTTGATAAAAATGGTCATTTTAGAAGAACATTTCAAATGGCATTTAGAGGCTTTTGCATCTGAACTCTTCATATAGTGTGTATGTATATATATATATATATATATATATATATATATGTAGTGTATATATACTGTATATCAAATAATATATGATGAGTATGAGTCTTAATTTTGAAGCAGTCCTCCATTGGTTGACACATTTCTACTGTCTCACAGTTTATAAACGCCCAGTCCTTGATGCAATCAATATCAAAGGAATTGGACACTAATATATTGGTAATAAGTCTTTTATTCCCGTTTTCCCGGTTGGGATTTCCATGTATCTGAGCCACTGCTATGGAATGAACATCATTAAACTGTAAATGAGAGGAAGGCGTGCTAAAATGCTTCTGACTGCGACTGTTTTTCTATGATCTCACCGATAGCTGGACTGATTGATGAGATTGTGCAAGTATATTCTTGTTTTCTGTTTGTCAGATGAAGACATTTTGTATCATTTCTGGAGCTGTGATGCTTGTTGTAACTGAACTATACTGTACTGGCTTCTGGACTTTTATTGGCCACTCTTCATTTTCGCTTTGTTTATTTATTATTTATCTCATTTCTGTTGGTGTTTACTGATGCCAATTCCATATATACCCATAAATCCTCATTTAGCATCATTTGATATTAGGTTGAGTGTGAGGAAACAGGAATGAAGCTTTCACACCCCAGAATTCACAGATTAGGCTGCAACCCACAGGTGCCACATTACCATGTGAACCGATCGAAAAACTTCACTTACTCAGAAGTGGTTATGTTATATTATGTTTTCACTCATATATACTGAATATAGTTAGAGGACGCAATTTGACAGGTGCTTTGCATGCAATCTGCAAGCAATCACGTGGGGGAAAAAAAACGATTCTTCGATGCATCGCGATGCGGACGTGGACGATCCTGAATCGATTCACAAATATCCAAAAATCGATTTTCAAAAAAAAAAAAAAAAAAAAAAATTTGATATATATTTATAATAACGTAATATTGACGGAACGCGAAAGACGGAAGTGCAGTGACCAGACCGTCTGAGTCGTGCACATAAAAGAGACGCGATGGCGCGCGAGATCCAAACACCCTCCTTGTTAGGTTAAAAGCTGACGTGTGGAAATATTTTGGCTTCTGAAGTTGAAGGGGGAAAGGAACTGGGCAAGAGCCACGCTAGTTGTAAGCGTTGTAGAATAAAACCAACGATGGAAACACGACAAATATGAGAAGCCATATGACACGTTTCCAGCCAGAGGAGGAAAAACACTCGGCTGTACCAGTCGTTATAATATTAATTTACTACAAGTAAGTTAAAGTTATGCTCCTAGTTCAGGGACTCGTTTATTTTCCTGTTGGTTCTTTGGAATGTTAATAAAATATATTGTACGTTAATTCTTTATGGGTCGTTACTTTGTACATTTAAAGGAAAGTATTTATAGCCACACACATAAAAGATTCAGATAATCGATTTGTAACATTATAAATGTTACAATGTTACTTAATTTAATTTATCCTTGATGAATAAAAGTAGAGATTTCTTTTTTCTTTCTCCCAAAAATTAAATAAAAATTCTTACCGACTCCAAAATTTTGAACGGTATTGTTTAATGTTACAAAAGCTTTCTATTTCAGATAAATGCTGTTCTTTTGAATTTCTGGATGATTCTCTGAATTGGGTGCCCTTCAAGCCCCCCAAAATTGCTTCAAAGATTTTCAATTGAAGGAAATCACAAAATGCATTTTAATGTCTTTATAATGCAACACAAATGCTTAAAAAATTATTTAAAGATAATGGTTTGCCTAAGTAGTAGACAACAAGCATGTGTGCATGTCTTCACTAGTAACCATCATTACATTTTCATTGAATATCAAACAAATAAAAAGTGCAATTAATACCAATGTTGCTGCTGCTAATATAATCATATGTTGGTCTAGTGTATTTTTGTTTACTGTTGTGAAACGGAAAATCAATAATCGCTAATCGAGAATCGTTAATAATCGAAAATCGACTGTAATCGAATCGGCACTTCAATAATCGTAATCGAATCGAATCGGGAAATCAGACAGATTAACCACCCCTAATCATTACCACATGACACAAGCTGACTGGCTTCTTCTGATCCTGCAGCCAATGGGGTTGTTTGCTCAACATTTCAATAGTCTGGTTGAGTGTTTGCTGTGAGCTAATTCTGAACCCCTCCACCTCCTCCAGCTCCACCTGCCTAGATCTGCTACTGTATTTATGTATGCGTATTTCAGCCCGATCTCATCCCAAGGCGTCATATACTGACTCTTTTGCCAATGCGTAGACATCCAACGCACATGGCACCCTTTAGCGTCAATATGAGATGCATAAATATATGGGGAAGAAGGCGCCTCCTAGTGGTCTAACCCTAACCCTCCACCAGACCTAAACCTACCCATAACCGAAGTGTGTTATATTGATGCTAAAGGGTGCCATGTGCGTTGGATGTCCACGCATTGGCAAAAGCGTCAGTATATGATGCTTTGAGATGAGAATGCGTTGGTATATTTATGAAGCTGCTGCATGATCATATATTACATGCTCACAGCAGCGTGTCTGTGTATCTATTAGCAGTAGCAAGTCCATACTTGCTCAGCAGCAGTGCAGCAGATCTAGTCTGCCAAGAACAAATACATTAAAGTGTACATATTCAGTAACATACTAAAACTATTCGTCTTGATTGAAGTGTAGTGGAATGCTATAGATACCTTTCTTTTAGGATCAAAATTTGCAAAAGAAATATATAAAAAATCATCTAAATGATGCAATCTTCCAGTATGTTGGTTCACATTTCAAAACCTTAGTTAATTGATTATGGTGTTTTATTTTAATTTATTTAAATTCCACTTTCAACTATGTCTGGCCCACATATAATACTTCTTCTCTTGTAATTGAAATTATTCTTTTACCATGTCTAGCCTACATCAAATAATTACATCAACAATGTGATGAAATGAAATTTGAGGCAATGTAATGATTCCTGCAACTGGAAGCAATCAGGGACATTCTTCACTCGTGTGAATTGCGAGGGTCCCAGAAGTTCATTATTTTTGAAGTTAATTTGAAATCTGTGCTTGCTTTATTTTTGCCCACGTAACAGAAATGGGGATGGAAGGGCCTGGGGTTTCATTTCCGTGCTCTGTGTGCTGGAATCAGAGATCAAAGACACTCGTCTTTCTTAACCTACGACTGTCCCTCTCTCTCACTCTCTCTCTCTCTCTCTTCCCTACTACCTTATTCTCTACATTTCTTTCTACACATCCAGATTGAACTTTCCTTTTCTTTGTATCTTACATACAAATCCGATGACCTTGATTATTTTTGTGGACTATACATTTGCAATTTTTAAACGTGTACATATTATATTATTTTTCCACTAAATTATGCGATCTGAAGGGTTTTGAGCGCTATATATATATATATATATATATATATATATATATATATATATATATATATATATATATAGTTAATATTAGGGCTGTCAAACGATTAATCGCGATTAATCACATCCAAAATAAAAGTTTGTGTTTACATAATATATGTGAGTGCACTGTGTATAATTATTTTGTGTGTGTATATATATATATATATATAAATACACACACATGCAGGTATATTTAAGAAAAAAATATTATTTACATATAAAATATTTATATATAATATAAATTAAAATATATATATATATATATATATATATATATATAAATCTATATACAGTATATACATGAAAATATTTCTTAAATATATGAAGAGTTCAGATGCAAAAGCCTCTAAATGCCATTTGAATTTTTCTTCTAAAATGATTATTTTTATCAAACTTGTATATTTAAGTTCAGTAATTTCACTTAAATGACAATTAATAGGTAATCTTCATTGCCATTTAAGTGAAATTACTGAACTTAAATATACAAGCTTGATAAAAATGATCATTTTAGAAGAAAAATTCAAATGGCACTTAGAGGCTTTTGCATCTGAACTCTTCATATACAAACATGTGTGTGTATTTATATATAAAATAATAATACACAGTGCGTCCACATACATTATGTAAACAAACTTTTATTTTGGATGTGATTAATCGCGATTAATCGTTTGACAGCCCTAGTTATTATGTATTTTCTTTCTGAACATTTGCACGTCTTGTAACTATTCAGAGTTATAACTATAAATTCAGATTTACATTTATATATTCAGACTTAATTATATATTCAGTGTATATATATATATATATATATATATATATATATATATATATTCCTAATTATAACTATATATTCAGATTTATAGATTCAGATTTACATTCATATATATTTAGTTATACCTATATATTCAGATTTATATTCAGAGTTAACTATTTTCAGGTGTATAAATATATATTCAGGATTTATACATTTTATACATATATATATATATATATATATATATATATTTGAGAGTTATAACTATATATTTCGATTTTTAACTATAGATTCGGGTTTACATTAATATATTCAGATTTGTAACTATATATTCATATTTATATAATAATAATAATAATAATAATAATAATAATAATACCTTTTATTTATAGGCGCCTTTCAGGGCACTCAAGGACACCGTACAATATAAAACAACACATACAAGCACGCATCAAACAATCATACCATTAAAAGCTATTCTAAACAGATATGTTTTTATCTGAACCTTAAACTGGGAAACTGAATCCAGTTGGCGAATATGCAGAGGTAAAGTGTTCCACAGCCTAGGTGCCACACAACTAAAAGCTCTACCACCACAGGAACTCATCTTGAAGTCTGGAACAGACAATAACTCAGCAGAGGAGGATCTCAAAGAGCGTGATGGTCTATACAAATTAAGAAGATCTGATAGATATTGAGGTGCCAAATTATGAAGAGCTTTATATTTAAGAAGCAATATTTTGTAATGTACACGATAACGAACAGGGAGCCAGTGCAGCTGGTAAAGTACTGGAGTTATATGATCAAAAATATTTGAGTGGGTAACAATCCTTGCTGCGGAATTCTGAATTAACTGTAATCTATGGAGTTGTTTTTCGGGAATACCAAATAAAAGGGAATTACAATAATCAATCCGAGATGTAACTAAAGCATGAATGAGTACTTCAGTACAGTGCTGAGAAAGTGAAGAACGAAGTCTAGCAATATTACGTAAATGAAAAGATGTAGCACGTGAAATTGCATTAATATGGGAACTAAAAGAGAGAAAACCATCAAATATAACCCCAAGACTTTTCACCTGGCTAGAGAAGTTAACTGAGCAGTTATCAATGAACAAACTGAAGGATTGAGATTTGGATAAAACAGACCTAGACCCAACAAGGAGGGCTTCGGTTTTACTAGTGTTTAACTTTAAAAAGTTATTAGTCAACCATATATTAACATCCTGCAGACATTTAGTAAGGTTAGGTGGGGGATGAGAAGCATTTGGTTTTGTTGATATATATACTTGTGTGTCATCTGCATAAAAATGAAAATATTAGAGTTATATATTCAGAGTTATAACTATATATTCAGACTTATAACTGTATTCCGATTTATATATTAAGGCTTATAACTATAGAGCCCGACTTGTATATTTTATTATTTTTTGTTTGGCTATAATATATATTAGTTAGCATTTTCTTTCCTGTCTTTTTTTTATTTTATTTATAATTCAATTTTATCAGCCACACTGTTAGATATCTTATTGACATCAGCTATTAAAAAGGCCAACCACTCATTACCATACATAAAAATTTAAAGCTGTAAATAATTGAGGACATATATATATATAAATGCAATAAAAAAAATGTATGTTTTTTTTCTTGCCCCTTGAATAAATGAGCATATCTCCGTTTGATAAATGTTTTATTGATTGACAGTCCCAGTAAAGATATTTCTGAGACTATCACAAATATATAAATACACATAATTGCAGTAATGACCTGAGGTAGAAGTGTCTCTGCTGATTGTAGCTCTATATAACCATGAACCATTTTTCTTTTCCTCATCAAGTGATACAACTTGACACAAACAGAGGAAAAGTATATTGTATGAGTCCTCTGCCGGAGCAACTCCAACTCGACTAGACACGTGTGGAAGAATATGGCTTATGAAGTCATTGCGGTTGTCTAGACGTGACTAAAACCACATTTGTTTTCAGCAGCTCTGACAGACGTGTTTATTTACATGTGGGGACGCCAACGTCCATCTCAGCAAAACGGAGGTGAAAACCTCCACCCACCAAAGGGACAACATACATTTCATCTTGAGAAAGCTGCCAGAAAAACATTTGAGCCGGGTTTTGTGCTTGTACGTGACATATGGAACACAGAAACCAGGACCTTAGCCAAGAGATGACAAATAAGATCCTAGAATAAGTATTATTTTCTGAAAGGAGAGGTCATATGTGTCTGTGTGTGTGAGAGAGAGAGAGCGAGACTGTATGGAACTATACACCAATTATTCTGGCCAATGTGAAACGTATAAAAGCAAGCTGAGTAACGTGTATCAGAGTAACGTTTATTTAGCCACGCCTCCAACAGGTGGACGTACCCCCACAGATCACAGCACATGAACTCTTACTGAAGCAGTTTGCCTTAAGCTTTAGAATCATCCGTTTTAAACACTTCCACATGGGTGAATCTCAGGAAGTTTCCAGGTTATATTTCACTCCAAAAAGCGAAATACAAAAATCTCATTTTTTTAGCATTATTTTTCACATTACATTAGCCGCTTTCCGACCGGAGGGACTTTTGCAGTTCCTAGAATCTAACGTTCCTATAACCCTTTTTTTCTCGTGTTCCGACTGGACTAAATTGGGGATTTTTTAGTTCCTCAGACCATAGTTCCTATAGAGAGCCTAAGTCCCTCCCCTTCCGGTCGCCCACCATGGGACCTTATTTCGGAAAAATATTGAATGGTAGTCAATGGCGAGTGACAACAAATATTTTGATCTCGTTTGAATTGTGCCCTGAATTACACATATGATGTTTGTCAATTTAAAAGATACATTTTAAAGTAAAGAAAGTCGCAGTTTGATGTAAAACCGTTGAGGTATAAGACTGTGGAAATACGTAATTACAAAGACTACAAACCCCAAAGGCGCACATTTTCTCTCAATGAATGGAAGCTAACTTTACTGAGGCTGTCTGTCATTGTTTCTACAGTCTTACGTTATAATCGTAACGTTACGCCGTCCTACCTGAGTGTTTTGTACCAGACTGCACGCACACGAGCAGCGGATCTCGTTTCGCTTCCCGGGAGATGTAGTTCACGGTGCGATTTTCACATAAAACTAAATGTTACTCTTCTGTTTTATGACAAACTGCGACGTTTTTGACTTTCAGAATTATCTTTTAAATTGACAAACATCATATGTGTAATTGAGGGCACAGATCAGACGGAATAAAAAGATAAGTTGTCTCTCGCCATTGACTACCATTCATATTTTTTCCGAAATAAGGTCCCATGAGCCGGAAGCGGAGGGGCGGGACTTAGGCTCTCTATAACTCTTTCAGTACCTAGTCTAGAGCGAGGACTTTTTTAGTTCCCTTTCCCTAGGTCTACGTTGATTGGTTCAACTTATAAGTCATGCCCACTGTCAACACGAAACTTGTGGCGCGCTGTCTGCCATACACTGTGTTTTTGCAAAACATTACAACGAGGGACAAACATAACGCATTCAACCAGCTAATTTTTAATAATAGCTAAACGTACCCATCGTTTTGTTTGCCTCCTGCGCTCTGCTCTTTTATCTTCTTCCATCATATTACTTAATATCACATTACGCTGGAGCCTTCGTCTTCTGTTTCTCTGTACAGAACTCAAGCATAATCTTTAAACGCCACCGTTCGTTCTCCGTTATTAGCATCCTCCATGCTGGTTTGTTGTTGTTTTATGTGGCTGCGCTACGTCTAGTGATGACGCTATAAAGACCGTCGCCGTGCTTGCGTTACCCCTCCTACCAGTTCCTATAGCCACTTGGCCAGTGCGAACGCAAGCAGCAAAACCGAGTTTGGGGGAGAGTAGTTCTTAGAACTGTTTAGAAGTGGACAGTTCATATAACTAAATTCCTGTAACTACTTGGTCGGAAAGCGGCTAATGTGAATAAGAGGACGTTCCCATTCAGAAGTCTCTTATGCTCACCAGCCTGCATTTATTTGATCTAAAATATAGTAAAATGTGTAAAATTGTGCAATATTTTTGCAATTTAAAATAACTGTTTTCTACTTGAATGTATTTCGAATTGTAATTTATTTCTGCGACGCAAAACTGCATTTCCAACAATACTCTAGTCAGTGTCACGTGATCCTTCAGAACCTAATGATGAAACTATAATCATAAAAATAAAAAGTAAATTAAACAGAGTATACAGTAAACTAACAAATGTTTTTTTTTTTTTTTTTTTTTTTTTTAAATTGTGGTTGTTGTCTTTCTGAAAATATTTAGTTTAAAGTGTCAGCGTTACCATTTGAAGGTTTGGGGCCATTGATATATTCTTAAGTCTCTTTGAAAAAAAAAAAAAAAATATATATATATATATATTCAATTTAAAAGAACTGTTTTCTACTTGAACATATATTAAAATATAATTTATTACTTTGATGCAAAGTTGAATTTTCAACATCATTAGCCTACTCCAGTCTTCAGTGTCACATGATCCTTCAGAAATCAGTCTAATATGTTGATTTGATGCTCAAAAAACATTACTGATTGTCATCAATGTTGAAAACAGTTGTACTGGCTCATTTTTTTGTGGAAACCGTGATGGACCAAAATATTTTAATTTCTTAAAAAAAAAAATAAAAAATCTGATCTAAATTTTTGAACAGAATATATAAATGTTCCTTTGATTTAAATTCCCGGCAGTTGTGAGTCTCTCACTGATAGCCACACTATTCCTGTTGAACCACAGTGTTTCTCATTGGAAGCATTGAAAGTAATTACGTCTCCAGTGAAGTCAATGTAATTTGCAGTCTATCAGTGACAAATTCATTGCCATGCAGAGCCGAACGGAGCATGATTAAAGACAAGCTATTGGACCCTGAGATCTCTTCAGATAGATTCGCTTTGAAATTATGCAGCAATTAACAGCTCTCGGACAGAAAGCGACGACGTCAGGCTGCCGGTCGATGATTGGAAGTTGTTGTTTGGTGTTTAGCTGTTTTTGTGTCTGAAAAACACACAGCCTCTGAGGAGAACGTTTAGAACCAACGGCTGATTAAACGAATGCCGAAACCAGTTCAAAGGAATGCAAAATGAAAGCGTAAAGATTTAAAAAAAATCGCCTGTGTTCATGTTTTCATCCTTGATGCCTACGATTCTTAGTTGTGTTTGAGCCAGCTAGTTTTCACAGGTTGTTTTTGTAACCCATTTCATCCGTATCAATATAAAATGAACCATAGAAAATATTTTTTTTGTCTCGGTCAGACAAAGAAAGACAGATAAAGGATAGCAGGAATCCAAAAATCCAGAATGTTGACTGTTGCAGTTCTGCTTATAGGAGTCCAAAAGTCCTGAAGGATTATGTGAGACTGAAGCCTGTTGTAATGATGCTGAAAGTCCAGCTTTGCCATAGATTATGTTATATATATATATATATATATATATATATATATATATATATTTTGTCTTTTGTAAATAAATTGGCATATAGACACACACATGCACATATAAGCCATTTTAATTTGTATTACAGTAATTACACCATTATATCTAAATTTATAATTTATGCAAATATATATATATATATATATATATATATATATATATATATATATATATATATATATATATATAAAATATAGAATATTTTTTATCATTACTCTTATACAAAGTTAAATTGGCATTTTGTATGTGTGTGTGTGTGCGTGTGTGTTTGTATATATATATATATATATATATATATATATATTGTCTTTTGTAAATAAATTGGCATATAGACACACATGCACATATAAGCCATTTTAATTTGTATTACAGTTATTACACCATTATATCTAAATTTATAATTTATGCAAATATATATATATATATATATATATATATAATATTTTTTATCATTACTCTTATACAAAGTTAAATTGGCATTATATATATATATATATATATATATATATATGTGTGTTTGTAAGCTAATAAGTAGTGACATAATAACTTCATAGCCACATTCTAGCAACCACATAGGGCACCCTAGCAACCATAAAGCAACATTTACAAGCCGTATTTCAGCTCCAGAAAATAGTAGAAACATGGAGTTACTGAACTAATCTTTAAATATCATCCCATAAGCTGTATAAGCACACCATAGCAACCATATAGAGTACCCTAGTAACCATTCAAACACATGAATAAGCCATATTTCAGCTCCACAATATCGTACAGACATGTTTGTTGGCTCATATGCAATCAAACACCCTATTAATCGAGTGGCGAGTTTTGCCTCTGCAAGCACCACTTCACATTTTCCTCTGGAAATGTACATTCTAGTTATTTTCTAGTTAATTCTTGTTATTTTTAAAAAAAATCATATTTTTTTTTTTTCAAATAATATTAGTTCTTAAAAAAATAGCCTTCATTTTTCATGAACAAAACCTTAGAAAAATCTTTCTATCCTTTTATGAAATATGACCCAGGCATTTCTTGACTGGTTTTCTAAGAGGGGTTGAATGTCCTCCTGGTGTGTTTAGTGCAGGTTATCAGACAGATGTCAGATGAACATGCCCCGTATGTATCTATTCACTGGCCTGTCGAGCTCTCCTGCCTTTCACTTCATCAGCCTCTCCGTCTGTTCTTCAAGCCAAGAGCTTCCTCTGCGCAATTACAGGCCACGGGTCAAAAGTGCTTGACGTGTCTCGAAACGACGATCCATCTGACAACCAAGCTTAAAAGAGATATAACATGCATGTTTCATAAAAGAGAGATAGCCTTGAGCGCCATTTACGATCTCGTACTTTTGTGTTTGTTTGCTTGCGCGTTGTTTTTTCGTCACAGCCTGTTGTTTTCACATATTCCCTGACGCATACGTATGTTGGGAAACCACACGTCAGCGTTCAGATTTCAACTCGAGAGCAGCTCAAAATAGGCTAAGATTAGATTTAGGCTCTTAAACGCACCCCGTACGCTGTTAACTTCAGCCGCAGATCTGCAATTACACCGTAATCGTGGTAAATTCCTCTCAATATGAATGTGAAATATGGAACATGAAGAAGACATTAATTTGAAGTCGGTGCCCATTAAGGGATAATCGACGTGCAGCTGCCATAATTTCCTCTCTCGATTATGCAGTCTGCTGAATGCGCTCAGCGTCTCTGACTATTACTGCGCTCAGATCAGTTTTTACAGTTTGATGACATGGAAAATTGACATTTGTCTGGCGCAGGGGTTAGCTGTGTGTCTGTGGTGAAATCCCCGCTGGTGTTTGTGGACACTGCACTTGATGTCACAGCGCACACCGAGGTCTGTTTGCTAAATTGGGTGAAATTCTGGAAATGTGCCGGAGCTCCTCCTGCAATATTCATGACATGACATTTCAGACTCCAGACATGCTTTCTAATTGGTTGACGCAGTTAATCACGGATCCCTTGTATTGCGAGTTGAAAGCGCATGGGGGAGAAAAAAGGAAGATGGAGGGAATTAGAAAATGCAAAAGACTGCGTGACAAAGGCAATTAAACAAATGAGGCAATTAAAACAATGAAACGTTGTATTGATTATATATCGCTGAGATGTTTAGATTCTTTCATCATTTACTTGAGGGAATCCGAAGCAAGGCCGTTTTAACTGCATGTGATATTTTGATGTATGGTATGGTGTTTATACATTATTATTATTTTTTTTATGTAATTCTATATTTATATAATTAAATGTACATGTAAATGTAATATATATATATATATATATATATATAATTTATATAATTAAATATACATAATTTATATAATTACATGTAAATGTAATATATATATATATATATATATATATTACATTTACATGTACATTTAATTATATAAATTATGTATATTTAATTATATAAATATTATATATATATATATATATATATATATATATAATTATAGAACTTATATTAACAGTATTGTTAAGCATTTTTTATATTTTAAATTATATTATTATTTGCATGTATATTAAATGCAATGCTATTTTTAATTAAATATATTTATTGACATAGTTTTGATTATTTCAATTTGTACATATTGCATTATTAATATTTCAGTGATAAATCTGTCCAAAAACTTTTTAAACTTTTTCATTTTTTTTGTAATTTTTTTTATTTTATTTTTTTTTACTTTTTATATTGAATTATTAATATTTCAGTGATAAATCTGTCCAAAAACTTTTTAAACTTTTTTTTTTTTTTTTTTTTTTTTTACTTTTTTGTACTTTGACTTGTTGGCACATGTCTGGATAAATGATACACTCAAATAACATTTTTTTTTTCTTTTACTGTGATCAGTTTAGTGTGCGCAGTTCTTAAAAGAACCATTTTTTTCTTAGTGTAAATAAAAGAACAATAATCTAAAGCACCATTTTCCACTATAAAGAACCTTTTGTGGAATGGAAAGTTTCCATGAATGTTAAAGGTTCATCATGGACCCACCGATTCCCAATGAAGAACCTTTATTTTTAGTAGTGTATATAAATACCACACAGTTATGTCTCGCCTCGGTATGTGTCTCTGGATTGCAGGAGGTGGTTTCAGCCTTTTAGACACCGAGAATCACATTTATTGCTACTCAGCGCTGCCCCGAAGGAAGAACGCTGCAAAAGTCATTGACAGTGGCGGACTGGAGAAGGTGAAGTGTGTTTTAGCCTTCGTCGTGCGGCCAGTGTCTTAGCCATCCTGCTGAGCTGCTGCTAATATGAGTGCAAACAATGGCCTCCTTGAGGAAATGGAAAGACTCCTGGGGGGAAGTGGTGTCAGTGGCCAGGCTGATAACCTGGCACCTAGCAATTACTGTCAGGGGTGCTCATTAATCTGAGAGAGTCCTTTGCTCGCCTACAAGCAGCTGCCATCCTGAAGACGAGTCTCTGGCCTGTGTGGTCATTTGAGCTCGCTGTCTGAGGGAATGCTAAATTTGGGGCCGTTTTGAATTGGTCTTTCGGGTGTTACGTCCACTATTGCTGTATTGAAATAGCCTACATTTTGCTTCTTGCGTTTACCTTTTGGTATTTATTTAATAACAGTGGCTGTCTGCATGGTTAACAAAGAAATTCAAGGTGCAGTATGTAGCATTGATGGCTACGGAAGCAGTCCACATTCAGAACATTGGAAAAAGTTTTTTCCCCCCACCCTATATTTCTCAAACTCAACGCTCTAAGGGGTTGCCAGAGTCTGGACATTTAACAGGAACAATCGCATTTGACAATGGAAAGCGACAAGCCTTACACTGTTAAGTTGATCAGCTAATGTTTTCATTGCTGAGGCTTTTTAGGTCGGGTAGTATCTGTAATTTATGACCTAGTTCATTTGCTCACTTCAGTGGCTGTAATACTCTGTTTTCCACCCACTGGCAAAATACTATTGGGTAAATTGGTAGTGGGTGGGATCACACAGACCAAAACAAATCAGACATTCCGGCATGGAGCACACATTTTTTTTTTTTTTTTTTTTTTTAAGTAGAATATCTGGCTTAGCATCTTTAACTTAGCATGTTTCCTAAATCATTTGTATTATTAGTGCAACACATTATTTTACACATTGTTAAATGAAACACGTAGTTAGAGTAATAACTATAAATTGTGCATAATTACATGCAACTAACCCTAAACCAAACCCTCATCCAGCATCATTAAACCTCAGTATTATCCTGTGTTACTGTATAATTATGCATTTTAGTACTGACACCTTAAAATATAGTGTAACCTTATGCTTTAGTACAGTAAAAAAAAAGTTCTTTTGAACTTTCCATTCATCAAAGAATCCTGAAAAACCACTTGCAGTTTAAGCTAGATTAGTGTGGATGTCAATGTGGGTGAGACTCACAACTGCAATGAAAGATCCAGGTAAAATTTCAATCAAATTTCGAACATTTAGATTTCAATTTCTAATTTTAGTAATGTGTATATGTAGGCCTATTATTATTATTATCTTACTATTATAATTTTTTTCATATATATATATATATATATATATGTTTTCGTTACAGTATTTTAACATTATTCACAAGATCCATAGTTAACAGTCACTAAAAAAGCAGAGAAAGAAACAGAAAGGAGAAAAAGTGAAATAAATGAGTATTCCCAAGCAGTCTGAGCTGGGTTTTCCCTCAGGCGAGACCCCAGCATTCTCCTGATGAACGACTGCTATCTTTCCCACATCAATCTCATCCCAACGCTGATAAATCAGAAATAAATGAGAGCAGATCTCCACCTCTTCTGTCAATGCCTTAATGTGTGAGATAAGCAGCTCCATATAATTACAATCCTCCAAAATAATTGTAACAAGAGGCTAAACGCTTAGCTGTAGTTTTAATTAGCCTGTGCTTCAAATTAATAATTGCCCCTTTAAATCAGAAATCAGGCCCACTGTTGTGGCGGCGGCTTCGTTCTAATAACAGTGGCACTCGTTGGCTGTTTATTACATTATTTCTCTATGGGAGGCTTTTCACCGGGGGGGAGAGAAGAGGGAGAGCCATGCAGGCGCTCTATTTGGTTATCTTTCAAATGCAGCAAAGCTCAGCTAAGATTAAATTCATTGGCTTTTCCATGGATATCGCTGTTCATTCCCCCCCTCCTCATGCAGTGGTGTTAGGAAAAGGCAGAGGAGAGGTGGAGTACGGGATGAATGGAAGGCGAAAACTGCCAATGCCACATGTTCCAGAAAATAATCACGCCACGTCCAACAACACGACTGTAATAAACCGAACCAGGCACTGCGGTTTAGCATCCAGCGTGTCGTCGACACACGGATGCGACTGGATATATGGCCTGAGGAGATTTTAGTGATGTGTGTTCATGTGAAGTTTGAATATATTACTGGTGTTTTCTCAGCGGAAGGAAGGAAGGAAGGAAGGAAGGAAGGAAGGAAGGATGGATGGAAGGAAGGAAGGAAGGAAGCTGAAAGGAAGGAAGGAAGGAAGGAAGGAAGGAAGGAAGGAAGGAAGCTGAAAGTAAGGATGGATGGAAGGAAGGAAGGAAGGAAGGAAGGAAGGAAGGAAGGAAGGAAGGAAGGAAGGAAGGAAGGAAGGAAGGAAGGAAGGAGGGAAGGAAGGAGAGCCTTCTCAGAATGAAAAACATGGGAATAGAAAATTATTGACTGTACAATGGATGGATGGATGTAAGGAAGGAAGGAAGGCAGGCAGTCAGGAAGGCAGGAAGGATGGATGAAAGGAAGGAGGAAGGAAGGAAGCTGAAAGGAAGGATGGATGGAAGGAAGGAAGGAAGGGAGGGAGGGAGGAAGGGAGGAAATAAGGAGGAAGTAAGGCAGGAAGGATGGATGAAAGGAAGGAGGAAGGAAGGAAGCTGAAAGGAAGGATGGATGGAAGGAAGGAAGGCAGGCAGGAAGGAAGGGAGGAAGGAAGGGAGGAAATAAGGAGGAAGTAAGGCAGGAAGGAAGGAAGAAAGGAATGAAGGAAGGAAGGAGCACCTTCTCAGAATCAGAAACATGGGAAGAGAAAATTATTGACTGTACAATGGATGGAAGGAAGGAAGGAAGGAAGGAAGGAAGGAAGGAAGGAAGGAAGGAAGGAGCGCCTTCTCAGAATCAGAAACATGGGAAGAGAAAATTATTGACTGTACAAAAATCAAGGGAATTTTTGGAAGGTTTCCCTTGATTCCCTTGAATTTTTGGAAGGACGATTTTTCTTTTTTCATTTCTATATAGAATTGTTTTAGAATTGTATTTGATAATAATAATATTTGGAGAATATTTGGAGAATGTAAATGTCAAAGTGCAGTACAGATCTTTGACAGCAACAATAAAACATTTTGTAATTTTTTAAAAGAATTTATGAATACCTTAATACCATAATATCTGCATGTTTCATAGCAAGAGAACACACTTAAACATTGTCTTCACTGTTAACTTGTCTCGCTCTGCAGCAGTCATAACTAGGGGTTATTTGCTGCTCAGCATTCTTCTTTAGTTTCTTAATGGTCTAAAGCAACCTCTGACTGGCTCTGCATTTGAAGAGTAATGCAGTGTCAAGGGACCCAAGTGTCTGCAAGGCTCTGCCACTGACAGCTGTAAATTTGATTTATCGTCCTGTCAGGTGTCCGTGTCAGGTGTGCCCTGCGTGCTGACATAAAGATAACTGACATCTTGCTGTCATTACGGCCTGGGAAGCACCGTCAATCTCTCGTCGCTGTATTTATTCCCACTTTTCTTTGTCACTTATTTTTCCCTCGACCCCTCAGAAGAAGCACCTGTCACCCTTAGACCAGGCCTCGTTCTTCTCGCACCGTAACATCTCCCGCCTTCTGGAATAATTTTGTGATGGATTAAATGCTGTGGTGTGAGCCTCAGGACCGGTTCCAGATCTCTGGGAAATGTGTCCTATTAGCAGGGGCTGAGGAAATATGTGTTTGAGGTATCTTGGGTTTTAGCAATGTCGACATTAGATCGAAAGTCAAAATAATAGTCATTTTCAAATTGGGAAACAGAAAGTCATGGGTTCGAATGACAAATTGTTTGTTGCATAGCCTTGAGGGGCCAATTTGAAATGCTAACCTTGAGCAAACTACCATAATTAATACAATTGTTATTTTAACATGCATAATTCCTTAAAATATTAACAATTTTCTTTTTTTGGGGATTTCATTGGTAGCCAAAACTAAGTTACGGCAGTTTTATTGTAACATCACTTTTCTTTCTTTTTTTTTTTTAAATACCAATAGAACTATTTTTCTTCTTACATTCATGTTAATATTTAATCACAAATTATTTGACCAAACTGTTCCTTTTTTATTTATTTAGTTATTACCATTATAGTGATATATAATCTCTAAATGTTTGACCTTATTTTGTTTAATAATAAGAAGAATAATACACTGTAGTAATTTTGATTTACTGTATAATAATAAACTATTTTGCCAACTTGTTTCTCATTTTATTGAATCTATTTGATAATAAAAATAGTAACAATAAAATAATATCGACATATTGGTAGATAATCACAAACATAATCACATCTTTTGTATTATTTTTATATTTGATCACTTAAAAAATACAATAAAAAAATAAATAATGAAATTACCTTCCAACGTTCTAGATTCTTCACCCTAAATCTGATTGTGTATTGTTAGCTTGCTCATTTATTTTTAAAGGAATATCATATCTTTTGAAGTATATCATAAAGCCTTCAGTGAGTGAGTGAGAGAACAAACGAACACGCAAGCTCTAACACATACTCATACACTGTATGTCACAAAATAACAAGGGGGCCACTGAGTGAAAATTCCCCGTTTCTGTCATGCCGTTGTTCCCCCTCAGGGACCGATGCTAATGCTACTGCTAGCGGCTGTGGAGCGTGTCTGTTCCCGAGGGAGTTCTGCGTTAACTCGGGGCAATTCTACATTATGATAATGGCAGGAACCGAGTCTACAGGCCCTAATCAGACACTGTCAGCCTTTAACACCGGCCTCAGGCCCAACCTGTCACCGCTGTCATCACACTCTCTCAGCTTAGCACCCTTGTGTTTGTTTACATTGCTAATACGTGAAGTTTCTTAAACTGCAAGTCATCTGGACGTTAAATAACTCAAACAAGGCCAGAGAGAGAGAGAGAGAGAGAGAGAGAGAGAGAGAGAGAGAGAGAGAGAGAGAGAGAGAGAGGTGTGCTAGAAACCACTCAGATGAAGTCTTCATTTTAATGAATGTAAAGAAAAACACGAGGCTGAGTCTCTCAGAGGGAGATGCTTGTTTTGTTTTTTTCATTTGTGAAATCATTTACTCCACAGTATGACATCTGCCTTTGTTTAAAACAAGCTTGAATTTCCTGTAACAATCCCCCACACTGATTGCCATATGAGGTCCTTCGGATCTAAATAAACGCTCCCCGAGGCTCCGGCCCTTCTTCCAGCATTTCAAACAGAGCTGCCTCTTCCTGGCAGTCTCCTGTCTGTTCCTGCAAAGCATCCGCGCACCAATCCAGTTACTTTATCTCCTCCGCCACGCTCTCCTCATCTGCTTAGTGTCAGCTCGGGCCTATTAGACAGATAAGGGCTTCCCTTGAATCTCTTACAGGCAGGGTTTTTCGCCGTCGATTTCTCGCATGCCAACTCGAATCAAGCTCTTACTGTCTATCGTTCTTTCTCTCCCCGTTTCCCGCAGTCATTACGAGCAGGACCGCTCGGCGCTGAAGAAGAAGGAGTGGGAGCGAAGGACACAGGAAGTGCAGCAGGATGAAGACTTGTTCTCCACCGGATTTAATCTGTTTGGTGAGCCTTACAAGGTAAAGGCCCAATCAGAGCCCACACACACACACACGTTGTGTTTTCATGTTTTATGGGGATTTTTATACCTAATGATTTTTTTATACTGTACAAACTGTATGTTCTAGCCCCGAAACCCTAAACCTACCAATTATAGAAAACTTTCTTCATTTTTACATTTTCAAACAACATCACTTAGGATGATTTAGAAGCGGTTTTCTTTATGTTTTCTTGAAGGATTTCAGATATCGGCAACTTTTTGGCGACATTTGCGTAGGGTTAACCAGGCCAGACACACACATACACATCATCATCCAACGCAGGGCTAAAGATGCTGAAGTGCTCTCTATTTACGTCCAATATTTACACAGATCGTGCTTTCCCCTCGGGTTCAGCTGGAATTGGTTTGAAGGAACGCTTGCGATCAGGGTTATGTAACTTTTTCCCCTTTAGATGTTTCAATAAACTATTCCTTTTAGGATTAAAGTTAGGATGGTAAAGGTGAGTTATATCAAAAACTTCTGAAAAAGCGTTTGAAAAATGCCTGCGCTACTTTTAAAGGTCCCCTGGCATGGGGTTATTTTATAATGTTTCCTTGGTTGCCCTTATAGTGTTAGTATGTTTTTTAGATTAAATATAGTCATAATTTAGAAATAAAAGGCATTTTTCCTAGCCTGATTTTAGCCTCTGATTTGAACGCTCTGTTTGAAGGGGCGTGTCTGCTGTGGGATTCAGTGTAACCGCCCACTGCTGTGATTGGCTGACATGCTTGCATATGAAATAGCTACATATTACATGTGAAACTCTCTCGAATACTTATACTACAGCTATTGTACTTTTTTAATATTATAGCTATCGTGAGAAGTTTTGCTCATTTTTTCATGGCCGAGCCAAATTCTTCGGGCGGGCAAAGCAGAGAAAGGGGAGGTAACCTTTCCTCGTTATGACGTAATAACAAGGAGATTCAAGATCAGCGCGTCAAGCTGCAGAGAAGAGAAAGCTCGGTTTACACCGATTGAAATTTTTCAGACATGAGGGGACCAAATACAGGGTAGGGGAACTAATATTAATGTTAAAAAAACCTCAGAAAGTGAAAATTTCATGACAGGGGACCTTTAACCCCCTTGGGACCAAGGTGTATTTGGGGTCCTTGAGATGTTCTGACATGCCCTGACATTTGTACTTTTTTCAGTTGCTTATAAACATTTTAATGGCACAGGTGAAATTACACTATATTTAGCAGAAACAGGGCTACCATAAAATGTGAGCAACATGTATGTACATGTTTGTATTTTTGATAGAATATTGCTTTTGCGTGGTTATTGAAAAAACTAAAAATGAAAGTTTCTGAAATAAGGCCACAAAACACATGCTAAATATGCGTCCACAAGACTTTTGACTAATGGATGTTGTTGTTGTTACCCGGAACAATTTGCCCCATGAACTCCCCCCCCCCCCCCCCCCACCAGACCTTTTTCTGTCTGCATTTCCATCGTTGTCTAAAGTACCGTGAAAATTAGGCAAATTAGTCCGGTGACGTTGGACTGCGCGCTACTTTCCAGTTGACGCTGGATTTCATCCTCTGAATTTAAGCTTTATAAAGCCTGAACCTCGTCATCGGTCCTATTTTTGAACGGTCCTATTTTTTGGTCTTATATTTGAATAGCACCGCAACAGATTTATTAAAAATGGTGGTTAAAATAAAATGCTGCTTGGAGTCAACCAATCAAAATGCTACTGAACCAATCAGCATGTTCAGAGCCCAAGTCCCACCCCTGAAAGTTCCTGAACTTTGAAAAAGTACTACCTCGCCAGCAGGGACTTTCTGAGGGGGTATTTTTACCTGGAACTTCATTTAAACCCTGGTTCCTGTGGTGGAAACGCACTTAGTACCACCCCAAAGTCCCTAGTTCCTTGGCAAAGTTCCTGCGGTGGAAACACGGCTTTTGAACACTCTTCATATCGCAGTCCTGCAAAGATTATATAAAATGTACTCGCAATTGCTGTTCATGAGAGCAGTTGCGTTTAAGACCAAACATATGTGATTCGATCTGGGAAAACCCACCTCATGGTGAAATTTGACATATTACAGGTTTTGAGACCATTAAAGCTGGATTCAAGCCCTTTCCAAATCTGTTTTTATTTTTTGTGGTTGAAGTCGGCTGATCGCTATGATTTTCAGAAACGGAATTTTGAGAAAAAACGGATCAATTAACGGTCACGTCCTGCTAGCGGGATGACTGTCACTCTTTGTTTATTGCCTGTTTTCATATCACATATTTTAGTAATCATCATAGATTAGGTATCATTCGATAATTTAATAAAAACCCAATTTTGACAAAAAACTGACAGTCAATCTATATTTAGACCTTACTGAAAACGTACCAGCCCGACTTCCGACGGGTTTTCCCAGATCGCATCACATATAATGGTGAGTGAGTGCGACCTGGCATATCAGTGAATGGTGAGATGATCCTGCCAGAAGGATAGCATGAGAACTTTATTATGTCTGTTCCGTCTGGATAACCTAAGTACTGTAAGCTTTTATGAGGTTTTTCACATTCACAATAAGGTTTGTAAATTTGGCGTTTTAGTGTGGATGTGAAACTTTTGGAAAACGCTTGAAAACGCTAGTGTAGATGGAATGTTCTGAAGCAAACACGCTGTTTTCCAACGTATCCGGATTAATGTAGACATTAAGAGAGTTACATTTTGCTAGATTATGAAAAAAAAAAAATTCTCTTTGAAATAACATGCGCTGAAGAATTGCGGACAGAATGACCTGGAAAAATGTATTAACAAAGTAAATAAGGTCATTGTTGACTTCATGTTGACTTTAAGAGCCATTGAACATCTACAGTACCTGAATAAAACACCTAGCACTTTTGTATGTCACCACTCGAAGAACATCACTTTTATTGCGTCAATAAGTGTCAAGGTCGGCCTTCCAGCCTCAGGTAGCTTATCTGTTTCCTTTGCCAGCTGTTAGCAAGGGCCGAGACAGACCATCAGGGAGACTGAAGCACTGTCATTACGGCGGTCCTGAGGTCCTCGGGGGCCAGAGAACTGGATCAATCTCCCCCTGTGGCTCTGCGTTCAGTCAGTAGGTGAAGAACTGCCTCTCACCCCTAAGCGTCATTACAACTGGAAAGCTTGGATGAGCATGAACCTACCGTCACTCACCGCTTACCACAAGCCTTAATTGTTCCATCTGTGTCATTTCTGCGATACTGTCATGTGCACAGTTATGTGTGACAGGTTATGACAACATCGTATGGCATTGGTTTTGATCCAGGACAGGGATTTTCTTTAAATGGCAAGTTTTAGCTTTAGTGTTGCTCAAGGACCTCTAGTAAGATTGACAGTGTTGTTGAGAGTTTGTTTGTTAAAGCTCTGAAATCAAAATGTAGGGTTAGGGTTCGGGTTAGCTTGTTATAAGTTAACTCTAAAGATAACTATATTAGTGTCCACACCAGCGGAGAATATCGTTCTGTTTATTATAAGTACATGCTTGTCTGCTGCTTTAAATGCCCGAGGTTGTTAAACTACTGTATTAGTGATGGTTTCTAAGTGGCTGATTGTTTGATTCTGATTGGCTGATTGTTGGCTGTCAATGTTTTTATCGTTTGTCCGCTGGATAAAATCATTCTGAGTGTGATTCTGAGGCCGTGTGTCCACCAAAGTGTTTATAGCCAGCTGAAAACGCTGGCTATAAAGCTCTGCTGAAGACGCCATGCTTTGGGTGCTTGAGAGCGTTTTGGCAGCGCAGGGTTTTTTTTCCGTTGAGACGTTTCGTTGCCGCACAGTTTACTTTTAACTGATTTCGCAGATAATTTCTTTCATTCTAAAAAAATAAGTTTTCATCCATTTTGTTCGGTTAGCTCTGCTGGTTGATGTCGTTGTACAGAAAGAATGATGTGACAGTTGGTCGGTGTGGTATTAGTCACGCCCCTCCACTGTGATTGGACAGCTGGGTAAAAAGTAACAGTGATGAGCACTGTGTTTTATCCAAAGTTGAACATTTTTCAACTCCCGGCGACCAGTAAAAACGCCGGGCTTTCGGCGCTTCAGCGTGATAAAAACGCACAGCGCCTCTTTACGCTCATGGCGTTTAAAAAAACGCGGCGCTCCCATTTAAAACAATTGAAAACATACGCCAGGCACGTGGAAAAACGCTTTGGTGGACACACAGCCTAATGATATCGTTTCTGTGTGCTGTTATCGTTATAGCTGTGGTGTGAACTCTGCTATTCTTTAATACTGAGAATGATTTTTAGAACTATATCTTTATCGTTATCTTTACAGTTATCGTCCTTTGTGTGAACGGGGCTTGAAGGTTATGAATAAGCTGGTGTGTTCCAGAACAATGACACAATTTGCATTCATGAGATATAAGTAGTGCTGTCAAACGATTCAAATATTTAATCACGATTAATCGCATTAATGTCATAGTTAACTCGCGATTAATTGCAATTAATCACACATTTTTATCTATTCTAAATGTCTCTTGATTTCTTTTTGTCCCTTTTTTTTTCATTTTAATGCTCTTATCAACACGGAGAAGTGTATCGGCTTGCTTTGTGCAAATGTTTTTTTATTGAAAACAACATTGGCATATACTGTGTTCAATTTCACACTAACGTTCTCACTTGGAGCAAAAAATCTCTCACACAATGTAACACTGTCCATCAATAAAAGGGTGAAAGAAATACTGACAAGGTCCCGATATTTATGAGGGGGCGCGAATTTGCATCAGCTGTGTGTGTGCTTGTGCTTGACTGGACGTGTTGTGATGATGATAGCTCAGTTTACAATGACAAAACACACAGATAACGGTGGTCTTGTCAATGGGACCATTTGGCAACTTTTTAAAAGTAAACTTTCCATTCAGAATCTTATTGGCATCCATTTCGGCGTCTCGCTCTCGTCATCCACTCAAAAAGTAACGTTAACAAACTATTTGGCCGGCTCGCTAGCCCAATCAAGTGTGTGCGCGGTCGCGCCTGTTGTTTTGTTTCCAGTCTCGCTAGATCCGCTTGTGCTTTGGTCAACAAAGCTACACAACGTCCTGTTGCAAAAGTATGTGAAAAAAATAACAAAGTTTGCTAGGACAAAAAGACCGTTAATCACGTGATAAAAAAAAAAATACGCTGTTAAAATGGGTTTGCGTTAACGCTATTAATAACAGCCCTAGATATAAGACAGCCCTAGATATAAGCATTCAAAACTAACAGTCTCTCACTTACGCTAAATGGATCATGTAATTTTATGACATCAACACGGACTTCAGCTTCTCAGCACATCTTCTGTCCAATCAAATGCTTTCTAGAATCAAATCTATCATCAGCGCTCTGATTCGCCTCCACGGTGCCGTCAAGCACTATTTGCAGTCTGTGAGGTGAACTAAACGATATTGGCTATTTAAAAAAAGGGGAGGAGCCATTCAATATGTCCCCCCTTAGCTTACTATAGGCCCGTACACACTGGGACGAATATCAGCGCGCGTTATTCGTCAGCGTTTTTCAACGCGTTTTTTTTTTTTTGTGTTCACATCCAAGCGATTTTCGCTGACGATTTTCCCTGACCGAATTCATTCCCTGACATTAGATGGCGCCAGTTTGCTCTGCAATACCACTCCATAACAGTTCTCTTTTATCAAGATGTTTGTAGTCCCTGTCACGTTTGTCATATAGTTCTTTATGTTCTAGCACCAATGAGAACAGCAGCTCTACATTCATCTTGCCTGGCAGTGTAGACGGCGACGCGTATATCTTCTTCGCCGTTGCATATGTGTGCTCGGCAAGACCGATTTGTGTTTGAGCGCCCCCAAGTTGTGTTTTACTGTAACTTCAGAAGCTTCAAACACTTGAGCAAAAGCGCCAATCTCATTGGTCGTATAGTTTTCGACGCGGCGCGTCAAACTAAAAAAACGAACCCGAGGCGTTTTTTTAAAAAATGACGCTTTTACGCGTGGCGTTTTACGAGTCGGTGTGAACACTCACATTGGCGCCCTTTATTTAGTCACGAGGCGTTAAACGTCGGCGAATAACGCGCACAAAATTCGTCGTGATTTCAGTGGAAATTACATTAACTCATCACACAAAGCTGCGCATACCAAGGCACTTCAGTGGGCCTTTAAATGACCATGATATTTGATGTTTTTTTTAACA
Source organism: Cyprinella venusta (assembly GCA_038021265.1). NCBI lineage: Eukaryota > Metazoa > Chordata > Actinopteri > Cypriniformes > Leuciscidae > Cyprinella > Cyprinella venusta. The sequence continues at coordinate 22,561,342 of CM075873.1, read as the reverse complement.
TAAGGAATGCAAACACTTTGACTGAGGGTTATTTTAGATTGATCAAGATAGTCTAGAGTAGAATGAAGCATATGTCAGGTTGTATATTTTAGCTCTGTCAATAGATCTGTGATAATTGGTACAGATACGTAAAATGATTGATGAGATTGATTTACCATCGGGTACATCCGAGTTTAGTTTACTAGAAGAGCTAATTCCCTCATAAATTGTCTTCAAACATAATGGCGTCTGTAAACTGGAGCTTTGAAGCAAGGAATGCCTTTTTGTGGAATAATTTTTCTGTTAGTTCACACAGAGCAGCAGTTGTAGAAACATGTAGTGTTGCCTTCTTTTTAGAGGGATAATTACAGTCCTCCGATGACAAGGCAATCTCTCTACCCCTCTTTTTTGGTTTTGCTTTTTTTCTTCTTAACTTTATATCTGAATTAGCTCTCTCTCTCTCTCTCTCTCTCTCTCTCTCTCTCTCTCTCTCTCTCTCTCTAATCAGCTCTACATATGCCATTTATCTTCATCTGGGCCCAAACTTCTTCCTCTTAGCCTCTGAAATTAGTTGCCTCAACATCAGAGCTCTCCACTTAAAAAAAAAAAAAAAAACACAGCTTCAGACTCACATATATAAAGCTAAAATTGTGTTTCTGCTGATGTCGAGGCGAAGCTGCGAGCGTAGCTTTTTACTCCGAGTTTTAATGTGAGAATCACTGGTCTCTGAAATACTTCCAGGGTAACATCAGGTGAAGGGGAAATTTGTTGCTTCTGTCGGTTATTTATATAGCATTTGCAATAATGAAAATTGTCCAAAAGCAGCTTTACAGGGTGCCAAGACTAAATCCCCGGAGAGCAAGCACAAGGTGTTTCGGATAATGAAAAACTCACTGAAAGTAAGGATAGTGGTTGACTATAAGGTGAACGTTTTCAGACTACAGTCGCTCAGGAAGAAAAAACTTCATAAAAGCCATCGCTCATAAATTCAATATTTCTGTTACATAATGTTATGTTATTTGTCTAAGAAATTGCAGTTAGGTTTGGCCAGGTATAAGGTATTGTAGGCATTTTATATATGCTTATGTATATACTCATATTTATGCATTCCTATGTCAGAACGATCAACGTTGAAACAAATCTGCAGCAGTCGGGTTGTGCAACTAATGCTCTGTGAGTTGTTTACATTCATTTTTATTGTAATGTTGAGTCATGAGGTACTTTAACTCCGTTTCTCGCAATGCTTTGCAGATTCTGGTCTGGCTGTGTGTGTTCATGTTTTCTTGAAAGAGGTGTAGCTTTTGAGCCACTCTGAAGGGAGGGTGGGATCTTATGCTTTCAAAGCTAGATTGCTATTGCTAGAAAATGCCGAAATTGCCTCTAAATCTACTTTCCTGTCACTCAGTTCACAGTTGTCCTATATAATAAAGCGAAATAAGGGGGGGGAAGGTTTAGAAAACAAATCTCCGATTAAACCAAGAGCACTTGTTTGTGGCATTGCACTGCAAAAACATCACAGTTGAGCCTTGAGAACCCGCCGCGAGTCTCGAGCAAATCATTGTCATTCTTGTCACCTCCTTTTGTGTAAATTAGACTTATTATAGATTTATTCATAAAAACACTGAGCTATTTGCTTGGTGCAATTAATGTTGTGGTGTTAGGAAAGCAGGGGGTGAAATGAATTTCATTGAAAAGAAATGTTTGTTTATGTTTTGTATTGATCATGGCAGTTATTCATCAAATGATGGAGGGAAATGTTATAAACGGGCATATATCCAGACGTGAGGTGTTGTGTGTACACTTTCCGCATTTTAAAGAGCTGATTCAGGTGGATCTCAATGGCGCTGGTTTGTGTGCTCTGCCGCATCCTTTGTAATCCACTGCAAGATAGGGAATTGCGCAGTGAAAATTGCATTCGGCACTAATTTTGTGGGCGCGTGTGCGGCGTTACCTGATTTGTGTAATTCCTTTAGTGAATCGGGCACAAAAAGACAATAGAGACAGCACATGCAAATTAACAGCGCAATGAATGGGCACAATTCATTCTCACTGAATCCTCCCTTTGTCTCAATCCACAAGTGCTCTGGACAAGGAGTGTGCCGTTTCTAGGGCTGTCCGGTGCACTGAACTGTTCATTCCTTTGAAATTCCCAGAATGCGTTGAAAAATAGTGAGCATTAGTTGCTATCTGTCTTAATGGGAACACTTTACAATAAGGTTCCAATTGTTAACAGTACTAACCACAGTTTACATGAACTAAGAATAAACAAAACAGCATTTATTAATATGTGTTTATGTTAATTTCAACATTTACAATGCATTTTTACAATCAAAGGTTGTATCTGTTAATATTATGTAACGTATATGAGCTAACATGAAGTAACAACTGTACTTAGTTAAAATGAGCAAAGATTAATAAATGCTGTAACCAATGTACCGCCCATAATGTTAACCAATGAAACCTTATTGTAACAAAAGTGTTGTAATGTCTATTATAAAAAAGTATTTTTTTTTTAACTTTTTTTGGTTAAATTATAATTATTAATATTTTCACTTTTAATGTTTATTTTAAGAGTATGTTATGTGCTTTTGATTACTATTAATATTGTTGTTGTTGTCGTTGTTATTCGAATATTTGTATTTAGCTTTATTTTTTTTTCTTCAGTTTTAGTAATAATTGCAGTAATTGCATTTTATTTATTTGTTTTCATTGTTCCTTTTTATTTGATTTTTATTTTCCGCTTTATTTTTAATTAAAGACTTTTTTATAGTTTTAATTTTAGTTATGGTGTACAATAACATATTGTAATGACTCGGAATTAGAACATTTATTATTGAGGATTGTATCAAATTGAAAGACACACTCGATGAAAATACCTCCAGTTTTTTTTTTTTAAAGTCTATATGCAAAAGAAATACAAAAAAAAAAAATCTAGACTGTTTAATTATGGCTTATGTGTGCAGAGACACTGGACATGCACTCTGTACTGTCTCTATTGATGATGTGGAATGGAGGCTCAAACAATTTCTGAGTGAGTTTGCATAGAGAATGTAATTGTTTCTGGCCCACAGGAATGTGCTGTCCCAGCATTCCTCGCCCCAGCTGTGCAGTTGCATCACTCCCCTGAATGATGCGCTGTGCATTGAACCCGACTCCATTCAGTGAGCCGCACTGTGCCCTGTCCAATGTGAGAGGGATTTGGAGCTCAAAGCGGGCGCTTGAAGGATCCAGACAGGAGCACTGTGAGAGTAACCTGTTGCTGAAGACGCTGAAAGATTAACAAGAAAAATGCTACGTAAATATGAGTACGCCCTAAAAATGGGAGCGAAAGTTAAAAAGTTCACTAAATACCCGCAATTGCGCTTAAAATTGAAAGGGATAGTTCACCCAAAAAATGAAAATTACCCCATGATTTACTCACCCTCAAATCATCTTAGGTGTCTATGACATTCTTCTTTCAGACGAATAAAATTTCGAGTTATATCTCCTGGCTCTTCCAAGCTTTAGAATGGTTGTTTTGAAAAATATCCATATTTAAAACTTTATCGACTAAAATAACGCTTCCAGTAGACGGCCGAACGCATCGATTTACGGTGAAGGAGTAACTCTTGAGCTGACGCATGATTGCACATTGATGAACGCGTATGCGCGGAGGATAGAGCAAAACAAAACATCATTCACGAATTAAAAGTCTAAAACGAGAACTTTTAAAGAGCAACTAAACCCTAAACCAACTTTTTTTAATTAATGAACTGTAAGAATGGATCTTTATTAATGCCAGTCATTGATTCGTGTAATTTTTTTGATATTTGTGTATAAAGTGTTTTATTTCTACAATATATGGTTTAAAAATGTCTTAGTGCTGCCCTCTTCAGGTTGAACGGTGGCTACTGCAGTTGAATTTTCCAATTGGATGTTAGCGGTTCTATGTGACGTACGCACATTTCAGCTCACCACGCACAAACCAGCTTGTTTCGTCAAAACCACTGTAGCGAGTCTGGAGTTGGAATTGCGAATATTGAAAACGATCAGGATAGAGTGTTTTAGCATCTATTTCGTACCCTCTATCTCTGCTGGGGTCTGCCCACTTTTTCAGCAGTTTTCAAATATTGCCAGTGGGTGGAGTCAGGCTCTGACCAGGGGTTTAGTCATAGACATATACACTAGACCTCACCTTGGCTACACCAGTTCATTGGAACCAATGCGTCAATAGAGCCGCCATCTTGAAACAGGGGAGCCCCTCCACTTAAATGCATCAGCGTCATTGTAGTAGACACAGGTCTAACGGAAATAAAATCACCACAAATCATTATGAATGCGATTTTTCTTGTTTTTTTGTTTGTTCCAATGGTCAGACATGTATTTATCATTGATTCCAGAAAGAATTTAACCCCTTAGCAGTCGGCCCCAATTTTGGGAAGTGGCGCATATATGAGATACCCAAAATAAAAAGGTTGCTGCTCATAGGTAATTCTGATTAGACACATAACCAACATATATTTAGAAAGCCAACCCTTGAGAGTTTACATTTCAAGACTCAAAATTTACCAGACTGTTATTAATATTGAGATATATAAGATCAAGCATAAAACCAAAAACACCAAATATTCATAACATATTTATTAAATGTATAAAAAATAATGTGTGAATAAAGATAGCAACTTATAACTACAACTCAAGTGTAGCCACAACTGTGCTCATGCTTCATTTCAAATCTGAGGATGATATCTTTAAAATTGTGCATTTTATGAAGCCTAATGTGAGACTATTTCAGAAGAGACTTTGGGGAAGTTTTAGAGAAGGCTAATGATTCTTATCAAATGTTTTTATTGCCCTGTAAACACCCATTTACAGTCTCTGAAAAAACATGTCTGACGAGGAGCCTGCTGCCCCATTCATGTTCTATTCATTAAATCGACCAAACATTCACACCTCTGCCGGTATGAGACTTATCTTCATTATTCTTTTATCCTTATTCTTTTGTTTGAATTCAGCCATTATAGCCTGTATTATGGCTTGGCCATCTAAACCTCTCTGATCCCACCCTACATGAATAATCCACCTATTAGAAAACAAAACCAAAAAAAATAAAAAATAAAAAAACATTCTTGGAACTTCAAATGCGGATTATTTAAAAAGAAATGTATTGTAAGAATAGCAGGTGCACTAGCAGTTAGCACAACAAGTAGCCTCAAGCTACATGTCACAATTTAATTTATTAATATTACACTTTTATTCAAAGTTCACTTTAAAACAACATCGAGTATTTGTATCATATTCCGGTCGCGGATTAAAATGGATTCAAGTCATGAAAAGATTTTGAAATATGTTATATTTAGCATTTTAGATGAAGCTATGGGCTAGCCTTACCTAGCATTTGCATTCTGTACACATTCTTTATTCATATGAAAACCCCAAATCGCACGAAAATCACAAACAAAACACATCATATTTCAATCGTGCATTTATTAGCTTCCTATTTCAGATGAAGAGATATCGCGTTCGCTTTGTTTTCACGGATGTCAAGTATGAGGAAATGAACACATGATGGGTTGTGCAGAAGAGGTCACGCTGCACAACGTCAGATGATTGACAGCTGTACAGCGAATGACAGTGCTCTGAGGTCAAATAATACGTCAAATCAGGAAGATACATACACATCTCGCTCCGTTCGCTGTTTGAGCTCTAAAGATCGCACAATTCAGTGGGAAATGAATAGAAATGTTATTCTTGATGACAAAATATTTTACTTGCATGTGACAATTATTAATCATTTCTACAAATATGCGGACCATTGGACTAATAGACCTGGCGGTTGCTGTATATTGTATGTATTTGAACACAAATAAACCGGAGAATACGAGAATTAATGTTTCATGAGTGATGATTTCTATTCAAAATAACGAACGTTACAGATAAAATATTTTGCAGTGCTGGCATAAATCAAGAAATTAATATCACTACAAACAAGTTTAATCATAAACAGTGGTCAAATATCGAAGCAGGAGACTTAAACCTTTCTTATGATGCAGAGTTTGTCCAGATCAAGTAAGAGTGTGGGTTTTTAAAAGTAATGCATTTTGAACAACCATAATCCGGGATCACCAGTGATCCCATGCCAATTAAGGGGTTAAAAAAAAACAAACAAAAAAACATTCTTCCTAGTTCAGATTTCATCCGTGAACATCATACACTGCACAAAAATCCGCCACCGTCAATGAATTCGAAGTAAAGGCAGAGATAGCAGCGTTACCTAGCTACTTCCTATGACAAGACCCCTGTTCCAAGATGGCGGCGGTTTTGACGCATGCTTAGAACCCCAAGGTGAGGTCTAGTGTATATGTCTATGGGGTTTAGTTACCTGCTTGAGTTTGTGGCCCAACCCTGTTTGTTTGAACCGTCGGGCGTCAAAGCTTACGCGACTCCTACATCCTACGTCATACACGGCCATTCACTACCATTATAAAGCTTGGAAGAGCCAGGACATTTTTTAGTCCTAATTGTAGTCCTAACTCTAGTCCTAATTGTAGTCGTCTGAAAAAAGAATGTCATAAACACCTAGGATGACTTGAGAGTAAATCAAGGGCTAATTTTGGGCAAATATCCCTTTAACAGGCTTTCTCCGTGTCATAAATCACTACGAACCATGAGAGCTTGGACATGAGCGCTTCATTTTTTTTTATTCCCTCGCCAACCAGTCTTTGCCGCCCTCCACCCCCCCAAACACTCATCTAAGGCTGCTATTAGCTAATCCCCCTAAATCCTGTTTAATGGAACTGTGCCGTTAACAGCTATTTGGGACTAATTTACTGGTTCCCAGATCACTTGGCACCTTCAAAGCAGTTCCAGTGGTGCTAGCGCCGTAGCTCGAGTGCCCCCGCCGCCCCTTCTGCTTGTTTCCCACATCAACCCCCCCAATGTCCCTTCGTGGCCTTTCACTCCTGTTGGACATGCTTTCTCTGTGCAAGGCTGTTTTTAAAAGCTTTCAGGCAGCCAAGGTCAGACCTTTGGAGCTCCTCCAAGAGTTTTCTACCGTCCCAGTCACAGAGAGACTTTTCTTTTTCTTTTTTTTTTTTTTTTTTGCCCCAAGGCAAATATTCCCAAATTACCCTCTACCTCAAACAACTTGCTGAGTCAAACGCACTAAGTGAGCGAAAAGGCGCCTAGCTGTGCATGCTAGCACAATACCTTGTTCCTTTTTGCCTACCAGGTTGTTTTTGCGGTTAGTTCTGCATTGCGTAGAAAGGATAGTACGTCTGAATTAAATAAAGTCAGTCTAATGCTTGGTCTCGGGAGTGATTTGAAGTTGTTGTGCTCGAGTGTGTATTTAGCTCTACTCTGTGGGAATTGTTGTTATGGCTGCCTTGTTTTTGCCACCAGGTTCACTTGGCAACAGTGTTATTTTTTTTCCCGTTCCTAATCGAGGAATGAATGCAGTACAAAAACATTGTGAACTTCGTCATCAACAATTATGTCTACTTTTAATGCTTGTGGATGGTTCATATTAGAGTATGCAACAACCTTTATAGACGTCAGAGTCAAACATTTTATTCATAATGTGATGCGTTTTTTAATGAAACTTCATATTCAACAGTAACAAAAACAAATAAAGTGTACGGCAAAGCTTGATTGTATTCAGCAGGATGAACCTGTCGAACATTTGGTTTAAGGGGTTAATAAAAGTGTAAAGCTGTGGTTGTTCATTTTAAAGGGCTCATGTCATGGATTTATATAGCCTATATATATATATATATATATATATATATATATATATATATATATATATATATATATATTAGTGTTGTCAAACAATTAAAATATTTAATCGCATTAATGTCGTAGTTAACTCGCTATTAATCGCACAATTTTATCTATTAGAAATGTCTCTTGATTTCTTTTTCCTTTTACATTATTTTTCTCATTTTATTGCTCTTATCAACATGGAAAAATGGATCAGCTTGCTTTGTGCAAATGCTTTTTATTGAAAATAACATTGGCATATACTGTGTTCAATTTTACTCTAACATTCTCACTTGGAGCAAATAATCTTTCACACAATGTAACACTGTCCATCAATAAAAGTAAAAGAAATAGTTTCGGTCCTGATATTGACGGGGGGTGGAGAATTCGCATCATCTGTGTGTGTGCTTGGCAATCAAGTGGTACAGTATTTCAGACTGGACATGCTGCGATAATGATAGCTCAGTTCACAATGACAAAACACACTGATCACATTGGTCTTGTCAATGGGACCATGTGGCAACTTTTTAAAAGTAAAGTTTCCATTCAGAATCTTATTGGCATCCATTTCGTCATCTCGCGCTCGTCATCCACTCAAAATGTAACGTTAACCAACTATTTGGCTGTCTCGCAAGCCCAAACGAATGTGCGACGTCATGCCTGTTGTTTTGTTTCCGGTCTAGCTAGATCCGCTTGCGCTTTGGTCGAAGAAGCAACAAAACGTCCTCGCGGGGCGCAAGCCATTGAAATTAATGGTTTTCATAGCGCAGCGCCACGCATGCCGTGTCCTGTTGCAAAAGCATATGAAAAAAAAAAAAACAAAAAAAAAAAACTACAAAGTTTGATAGGCCAAAAGACCGTTAATCGGACAATAAAAAATGACGCCGTTAAAATGGGTTTGTGTTAACGATGTTAACACGTTTAACTGACAGCCCTAATAAATAAATAAATATATATATATATATATATATATTAGAGCCGGGACTTTAACGCATTAATTAATTACAGACTTTAACGTATTAATTAATTACTCAAAAAAAATTAACGCATTTTAATTGCACTTATTTTTGCACCGCGGAACATTTCTCACTGGATTAGTTTCGGCAGACCGATTATACTGGAGCACCAACTGGCGTTCATGACTTTTTTTACAGTCTATGCCTCAGACAACTAAACAACAAAGCGCAGTGAACATGAACGAAGTAGCTGACAAGACCGCTTTGGTTGGTCCCGTGGATGGGAAATTTTGTTATAAAAACGAACCGATGGAAGCGTGATTAAGAGCATGGTTGTTGTGTGCAAGCTATGCAACAAGGAATTTGCATATCACATCGACCCTCAAGTTTCACCTCAACGCAAAACATATCCAATTGCACTGGTATGTTGGACTTGGTTGAACAAAAATAAACAATATTTTGTTGCTTATGTATTCAGTCATTATTCAATGGTATACTTAAAAATCCATCTGAAAAAAAAAATCTTTTCACTGTTCTCAGTTCAAATATTTATGCAATTAAAATGCGATTAATTTCGATAAATTAATTACAAAGCCTCTAAATAATTACATTATTTTTTTTTATCGAGTCCCAGCCCTAATATATATATATATATATATATATATATATATATATATATATATATATATAAGTATGGACGGATAAAAGCTATTATTTTCTCTATCGGTGTTTGACTGCCACTCACACTGTGTGTGAAGAAAATGTGTGAATTTAGGGCAAGTTAATGCGACAACAACGCATTAACAGCTAAATACAGCTACAGGTTCTATTAATTTGACCCTATGAATCATCCGTAGTTTAAGCCAGGTCTGCACTCAGTTTTTCCTTATACTAAACATTATCGGTAGCACGCCTCTCATCCAGCCACGACAAGCCACGCCGCTCTCACGTCCCACCATGTTCTCACGCAGTGAAAAATATAGCATATGCATATGTTCAAATTATTCTAAATGAGGGAATCTTGAGTAGTTCGAATAAAATACACCCATGTCCATATAAGAAGTGCATTTGACAATGTCCACGCACAGTTTTTCCTGTTTTGACACATTTAATGAATGAGAGCGATTGTTTTTCATGCACTGATGAACAAGCAGGGTCAGTTTTAATTTCAAGTTGACTCCAAGCTATTTCAGAAGCAAATTCCCCATCAGTAGAGCTTAACGTAATTTCTTGATGGAATTTCACCATGCGCATTCTTTCTAGTTTGCCTTTTCTCTGTAACCAATCTCCTATTGATTTCAAATGATGTGTAGTCTGAGTTTTCTCGTTTGACTCAGCATCGACCCCTCATCCGAAGCATTAATGGCTCTGTGGACCACTACTGTTTGCTGTTCCTGTCTTTGTGTGATCCAGACAGGATACACGCGCTGGCAAAGAAATATCGAATGATTGCAAAGACGTTTCCCTGACAGCGCCGTCGTTCAGTGTAAGAAATGTGTGCTGTGTGGGTGTAGTGTTTGAGTGCTGCAGGTTTCCATGCTGTTTGACTGAGATCTGGAGGTATTGCCACCTTCATTACCATCGCAGTTGTTGGTTTTCTGGCCGGGGGGCAAAAGCCCTGAGTGCTCGCAGCAGATGAGCACAAGGCTCTTTTGTAAACACTGCCAATGTCTTGTCAAGGAGAGACAGCATGCACACAGAGGCACACACGCAACACACAGTGTTGAGAAACAACAGAGTAGACTACAGTCTACTTCTCATTTAAAGTAGTTAAACTTGAGTGTGTTGGAAGACGTACTTTTTCCTATGCCAATTTCATATAAGTAATCATACAACAGCTAGCTCCGGGTTCTCTAAAAGATCTTTTTATACAAGTTGTGTTGTGTGTAACTTTACCCATAAGGCATTTTTTCACAGCATAAGTGTCAGCAGTGTCATTTTTTTTTCAGATGAGAACACTCAGATCGGAAGCAGAATCTGCATGTCAAAGCGTAGCAGTAGCGCGAGCATCTTTGTGCAGTGCTCCTCGTTTAAAGTGACAGTGCACCGCTGATGAAGTAAATGAATATAATTTGATGAATCTTTAGCAAATTATTTCAAAGGCCTAAAAAATCAAAACTCACTATATTGAGCAAGCGAATAAATACCAAGCAAATAAAGGCATCGACCAAGTGAATTTCCTCTTCAGATTTGCATTATAATCTAATAATTCAACATCATCAATTATTCCTTACTTTATATAACTTTGCACTATTGTAACCACATACATAATCACACATTCCATCTTGTGTCAATGCAGAATAATATACAGAGATAGCACACTTTTTTTCTCTCATTGTTTGTTTGATTTGAGCATCGTGACTAAGCCTAAAATATCTTTTACTTTCAACCGCTACACTCAACATTTCACTTGAGATTACGTTATTTGATTGTAAAATCCGAGCATTTGGCTAATAATAATAAAAATGACTTTTCAACAGGTTTTCAAACAGGTTTCCCAGACACTCCCCCATCAGATCTGACAATGATCTGCTCCAAACTCCAATCATTTGTTGTGTCATCCTTTGTTGCGGGATTTGCATCTACCTATTTGATTTATAAAAAAAAAAAATGACACTATTTACATATAGCGCATATTACTAGTCTTGTGGTGAACACATAACCTGTGGAAGTTAATACACAGAGATTTTTTTTTCCACTCCCCTCCAACCGTCAGTCTGCTATGAGCGAGGGATGGAGTGGAAGTGCGCTAAAATAAAACCTCGCCCCCTTTTCAATATTTCGCAAAACACCGAAGTCAAGTCGGTTGCAACTTCAGGTTGACGCGGACTTTAATAAAACCAACCAGATCTCACGCCAGTTCGTACGTATTTTACTAGGTGGCTAATCTGTACGAATTCATACGACCTCACTTGTATGAATTCGTTAGGTTTTTGCTAAATTGTACTTTTTTACAGAATGCCCAATTCGTATGAATTCGTACGAATGACCTGCCCCTAAACCAACCCATCCCTAACCCAAACCAACCAGATCTCACGCCAGTTCGTACGTATTTTACTAGGTGGCTAATCCGTACGAATTCATACGACCTCACTTGTATGAATTCGTTAGGTTTTTGCTAAATTGTACTTTTTTACAGAATACCCAATTCGTATGAATTCGTACGAATGACCTGCCCCTAAACCAACCCATCCCTAACCCAAACCAACCAGCTCTCACGCCAGTTCGTACGTATTTTACTAGGTGGCTAATTCGTACGAATTCATACGACCTCACTTGTATGAATTCGTTAGGTTTTTGCTAAATTGTACTTTTTTACAGAATGCCCAATTCGTATGAATTCGTACGAATGACCTGCCCCTAAACCAACCCATCCCTAACCCAAACCAACCAGATCTCACGCCAGTTCGTACGTATTTTACTAGGTGGCTAATTCGTACGAATTCATACGACCTCACTTGTATGAATTCGTTAGGTTTTTGCTAAATTGTACTTTTTTACAGAATGCCCAATTCGTATGAACTCGTACGAATGACCTGCCCCTAAACCAACCCATCCCTGGGGTTTTGACAAATTTGACAAATAAGCGACATCGTACTCGCACGTACGAATTGACCCTTCACTAAACCCTGCCCTCCCTAGTTACTGTTGCTACGCCTGTCAAGCTTTGCAGCTGGCACATCTATTACAGTGTGTATGCATTTGTAATTTTTGGCGAACATGTGAAATATCTGAGAGAGCAAGACAAAAGGGACTGCAGTATTCCATTCGAGGGATATATTCACGACAAAATATGCATCCAATTAGAGAATAATTTCTTAAAAATTGAAGCTAAAGTCTATAGTCCCAGCGCAAGCAGCAGCCGCCTCCTCATACGCTGACCATTCAAATGGGAAACACAAATTGAGGAACAGCTATTGGTGCGTTCTATTATAGCCAACGAACCGATTTGGACCTCGGATTTGATGTCACATCCACGCTTCAAGCGTTCTATTATGTTTTGCGTATCCGAGTCGCAGGAAAAAATGGACGCCACCCGGAAAGCTGAGTACCAGGCACTTACATTAACATATATGGTAACACTTCATAATAACTACACGCTAATAATAATTAGTTAAGTATGAGTAAACCATTAATTCATCATTCATAAAGCATTAATAGACATTAATAAGCAGTTTATAGATACAGCTATAAATGCTTTCTTCTTGATTTATAATTTGTTAAATAATTGTATTTTCATCCTTTATTAATTGATCAATGTACCATTTCTAAATGAAGAATTGCATTTTTTTATGAACCAGTTATTTGAGAGCCGTCAATGGTTCGTAAGATTACTTAGAGCGTGTAAGTAAATGATTGCTAAACTATTTAAATGTACATTCATACAGCTTATCATTCAAACATATAGTGATGGTTACATAGTGTGTTAATAAATGCTTTATTAACATGTGTTAATGCTGTAATTAAGGGTTAATTTGGGTAGTTATAAAGCATTTAGTAGTGGTCAGTTAACTATGTTCGTGAGCTCATCTAAAGTGAGGACTATTCATGCCTTGTAAAGCATTTTTAAAGGCTGTTAAATATTTCTATGTTCTGTGTTACGGTAACACTTTACAATAAGGTTCGTTAGTTAACATTAGTTAACAACATTAGTTAATGTGAATTGTGAACTAATAATGAATTGCACATATACAGCATTTGTTAATCTTTGTTAATGTTATTTTCAACATTTACTAATACTTGATTAAAATCTTGTTAACATTAGTTAATGCACTGTGAACTAACATGAACAAACAATGAACAGCTGTATTTTCATGAACTAACATTAACAAAGATGAACAAATGCAGTAACAAATGTATTGCTCAAGGTTAGTGCATGTTAGTAAATACGTTAACTAATGTTAACTAATGAACCTTATTGTAAAGTGTTAGAAGATTTATGAGTCTTTAAATCGCCTTTATAAATGCTTTACAAAGCATGAATAGTCCTCATTAGCTCACAAAAATAGTTAACTAACCACTACTAAATGCTTTATAACTACCTGTATTTACTACATTTACTTACACTTTCTAAGTGATCTTATGAATGACTGACAACTCTTAAACAACTGGTTTGTAAATAATGCTTTACTTAATTTAGAAATGATTAATTGATCATTAACAAAGTATGAAAATACAATTATTAAACGCATTATAGATTTGCGTATAAATCAAGAAGAAAGCATTTATAGATATATTTATAAACTGCTTATTAATGTCTATTAATGTTTTATAAATGATGAATTAACTGTTTACTCATTAACTAATGATTAATAGCGTGCAGTTATTATAAAGTGTTACCAAATATATATTATGACTACACCTTATCAAAACGCAGCCATTTGAACTTGAAAATGTTCACTTTATATAATGTTTTTCATGTTAATCTTCTGTTAGCAACGCTAGCAACATTAGTAACTGCACTCACAACAACTGATTCCCATACCTACAGGGGACACAGTAATACGAGTGATTATAATCGTCATTTAAAATACCAAATCAGTTCAAAACCAATGAAAACAATTCATTCTTACAAGTCACAGGGCGCAGCCATCTTGAATTCCGAAACGGAATTCTTGCTCGGTGTCCTCACGGTTGTCCGACGTCCGAGAGGAGAAATCCGAGGAAAGGGGGCGTGTTGCTAGGCAACGTCTGTCGTCCGATTCGGATCTCCGAGACGGATGAATAATAGAACGCACCATATGTTCATGCACAGCAGGGTATGTGAAATATAAAAATAAACCTAATAATTATAAATCAAGCAGCGTATCCATAAATCTTGTGGAAAGACACTAAAACCGGGAGAGCCGCGATTGGATTGGGTTAAAGTTACTTTGTCAGGGGTAGTAGGCTGTCAATTAACAAAATGCTGAAACATTTTTTTAAGGTACATCAGTGAGCCTCCGTCTTCTCTTTAATCGTCTTATTTTACGTTAAAATATATGCATTATAACCAAAGAACAGTCAATATTTCCAAGCAATAGGTGTTTTTGTTAATCATGTCGACATTTAGTTGTGAATGGGTCTCCCACACTGCTTAATTACACCCATCATCACTTTTAGATTTTCGGGAAGGAAAACAATTCCACGCCCCCGGATACCGGGTATTAGATTTTGCACAATCCATACGCACAATGGGTCTCATTCATGAAACATTCGTAAATATGAGAGTGATTTGCGCTTAAAGAGAACTTCCCGAAAACTCTTCTCCTGATTCACAAATACTTCGTAAATGTCAGATGTGATAGTAAAATGTGTGTATGTGCTAATGAATTCCAACCAATCGTAAATGGGATGCGCGTGCACGTTCATTCTCAATTATACCATTAATCAGGCCCATTATATCCGACTGACATCTATATGCATATAATAACATGAATGCGAATGAAAAAGAAAGATTTCTCGGATGCAGAAATTGAAGTTTTATTATCACAAGTTCATACAAAACGCCACATTTTATTTTCAAGCGTAGCCTACATAGTGGCGCATCAGGTCCTAAAAAAGGAAGCAATTGGCAGCATATTACAGATGCAGTTAATGGAGTTTCATCTGTTAATCGAACAGTCCCAGAAGTGAGAAAAAAATGGTTTGACATTAAGCTTGACAGCAAAAAACGAATTAGTTGACTTCGGAAAAATCGTATTCAAACTGGAGAAGGACCGCCATCGATCACCAGATCTGCTATTACTGACTCTCATAATAAAAGTAAAAAGAAAAACCGTATGTAATTACTATGTAAAATATTTTTTTTTTCAAAATGCTGTTTAAATATGTACCCGATAAGGTGAATTAAAATGCAGCCTTATTAATGAGCAAAACGTTCGGATGTTAAGCGCACCATTTACGCGTGGCTGGGAGCAGGTGTAGATTTCTTGCGTACCAACTAACATTTGGAAAATCCGAAAATTTTAATGAATCCGAAAATTTACTCCAGAACCATTTTACACACGATTTACACACAAATTCGTTCTGCTCGTGTTTCATGAATGAGACCCAATGTTTCAGCATGTTTTTATGGGGGTAGAATTGTTCCATTATTCAAAATAAATAGATCATGATCCACAAATAAATGTAAAGAGATTCACAAAAATAAATCAAATTCACAAATAAATATATTAAGATCCACAAATAAATGTAAAGAGTTTCACAAAAAAATGCAAAACTCACAAATAAATAAAATGAGATTTGCAAATAAAACTATGTATTTACAAATGTTTTTTATGCCACAAACACAACTCTGCCTGGTATTTATTTGTGAACCGCTTTCTGTGCATTTGTAAATCCCCTCACGCATTTGTGAATCGGGTTCTGTGCATTTGTAAATCCCCTCACGCATTTGTGGATTTCGAAACACTTCTGGCGTCGACACGCTGGAAAATCCACAAATAAGTGGACTCCACCCACCGTTTCCTCAAGCCAATCAGATAACGGCCATGCTGAGCTGACCAATCGTAGCACGTTCTCGCTACAACCAATCACGTTAGTCTTTACACTCGGGGCGGGACATGAATGTGATTCATTCGATTCATTTTGAAGATATTAATTGAGCTGTTTGTGTGGTTGCAACAACCTGTTTCCAAAAGGTTGCTGGAGTTTAAGGCTTTTTTATATTTCCATCGGGATTACACACAAATTATGATCGCCCTCCCGAGCATAACACCCTCTACACTGGAATCAAGCGGCGCGACAGCGCGTCAGAAGCCAATTAAATCTTCTTGGCTGCCGTGGCAGTTTCAATAATGTAATACTAACATGTTTGTAATGTTAACACATTTTGCCCATGACGTTTTCTTACCTGCAGATATATGACGTGTCAATAATCTCACTTCTTGACTAGTGCTGGCTGCATGCATTATTCATTATTCGTGATAATGTAGGCTTTTACACTGGACCGGTGGACGCGGCGCAGCGCGACACGATGATAGTGAACGGATGTCCGTTCTTCTTCTGAAGCATCGGCTACACGGACGGACGACACATCATTTGCACGGTTTGCTTTGTGTAATGTTAGACTGATTCGCACGGGGACACAATGTAGGAAATGATAAAACGGAGGATTTTGTCTTTAAAGTATAATAGCTAGCGATAGGACATAAATATTATGTAGAATAAGCCTACCAAATTACAGCCAAATGACCATCCATCACTGAAGATGTGACAGCATGTAGGATACTGCTGGGGTTTTAGTATTAAATAATATATAATAATAGAGTATATAATACATAATATTATGTTCATATATTTTTATTTCGATAGAACAGACTGTGTATCAAGCCACATTTTTATGAGCCTTTGAAAATGCAAGAGAAACAGCGCGTAAATCTCTGTTATGGGAACAACGCGTTATGGAAGCGTCACGTTTTTCATGATAAAACTTATTTTTTACAGTCTATGGATACAACAGAAAAGTTGCTGACTGCTAAATAACTGGATTCGATCTCATGACAAACAAGCGAGATTGTGAAATTACTGTCCCAAGAGCTTTTTCCACTTCCCAAGATTTAAATACGCATGCAGCAGGTCCGTGGATCTAATGAAACGTTACATTAAACATGTATCATGCATTTAAAAGTGAAATGTCCAGAACACACGCCATTAGCATTTATTCATCCACTAAAACACTTGATCAACCAATTAATATCGTAAAAAAGTTACAGCATCCAAAATGAATGTTTTTTTTCTCCATTAGGCTACTCAAAACCCCAGTGTACATGTTACATCTTCAATGATGGTCATTTGGGCTGATATTTGGTATTCTACATAATATTTATGTCCTATCGCTAGCTATTTTATTAGCTATTATTTAATTATTAGACAAAATCCTCCGTTTTGTCATTTCTTACATTGTGTCAACCCCGTGCGAGTCTCTCTAACAGGACAAAACAAACCGTGCAAATGATGTGTTATAGATTATAGAAGATTATAGACACGTTATATATCTGCAGGTAAGAAAACGTCATGGGAAAAATGTGTTAACATTACAAACATGTTAGTATTACATTAGACTGCCACGGCAGCCAAGAAGATTTCATTTGCTTCTGACGCGCCGCTTGATTCCGGTGTAAGAGGGTGTTATGCTCGGGAGGGTGATCATAATTTGTGTGTAATCCCGATGGAAATATAAAAAAAGCCTTAAACTCCAGCAACCTTTTGGAAACAGGTTGTTGCAACCACACAAACAGCTCAATTAATATCTTCAAAATGAATCGAATGAATCACATTCATGTCCCGCCCCGAGTGTAAAGACTAACTTGATTGGTTGTAGCGAGAACGTGCTACGATTGGTCAGCTCAGCATGGCCGTTATCTGATTGGCTTGAGGAAACGGTGGGTGGAGTCCACTTATTTGTGGATTTTCCAGCGTGTCGACGCCAGAAGTGTTTCGAAATCCACAAATGCGTGAGGGGATTTACAAATGCACAGAACCCGATTCACAAATGCGTGAGGGGATTTACAAATGCACAGAAAGCGGTTCACAAATAAATACCAGGCAGAGTTGTGTTTGTGGCATAAAAAACATTTGTAAATACATAGTTTTATTTGCAAATCTCATTTTATTTATTTGTGAGTTTTGCATTTTTTTGTGAAACTCTTTACATTTATTTGTGGATCTTAATATATTTATTTGTGAATTTGATTTATTTTTGTGAATCTCTTTACATTTATTTGTGGATCATGATCTATTTATTTTTAATTAATGGAACAATTCTACCCCCATATGTTTTCCCCGCTCAAAAGCTTACCAGACCTCCCGCACCTAGTTACGGTTGCTATGACACGATTGGCCGGTGGCGGATTTCGGGCGTGGCTTAGCGAAGGGTCAATTGATCGTGAGATAGCGTTGTTGAAACTGTGGCTTCCCCAATGTTTACAGCCTCCATTTATACTTTATTTAACACCAGTTTTGCTGGAAGTGATTTCTTGAATGTATGGCATTGGAACACTGCTTTATTTGCAGATCATAACTTGGAAGGATACAGACATTTCCACCTTAAATAAAGCCAATACAAATCTACTGCGTGATGAGATACTCATCAGTCATTAAACGTTCCTATCGAGCATGTCAGCTCGTGAATGCATCTGATTCATTTTTCACGAGTGAACCGATTGTTTATATTGAGGTTCTTGTTAACATCCATTATGGGAAATTCTTTGAAATACAGAGCATTCTCTGGTGAAGTTGGAATGGGCTAGCAATTGAGGGAAACAAAGGCTCTCATTGTGCGTGTGAGTAGCCTGCGCAGAGTGGTAGCGCCCAAGCACCCAAATCTCTAGAACACACAGTGTCTTTTTATATGACCCCATTTAACTGCATTTACACTGTTGCTAACACATTAGCAAGCAAACACACACACACAAACAAACACACAGACACACAGGCATGGACGTATTCCAATCAAATGATGCTGACCTCTCTTTTGCTTGTATGAAACTGTTGATATATTCATTTTGGCTTGATTTTGCTTTGCCACAGGGCTGTATTTTACAACTCATTCCATTTGAGTCATTGCAAGCATTTATCAAGACTTTGTGGAGTGTTTTAAAGAGGCAGCTGACACTGAAGCACTTAAGTATGTTTAAGTACGTAATCTCTCCTTGTCTTGAAGTAAAGAAGGCCACTAGGGGAGGAAGAATACTGCCCTTTTCCCCAAGATGCTCCTTCCAGGCAATTAAGTAATGGCCCATTACAAAGTCTCTTGAATCATTTAAAACTTCGGAGTGCTGAAAATCACACAATCAAAAAGTGAATGATCTCACTGAACCTTCTGAAGTCTTTAATCAAGGAATGATAACGCTGTCACTCTTTTATAGTGTACGTATATCAATGGCAGCAGTGTTTTTTCAAGCTTGATGGCTGTTAAAAATGTATCGGCTGTGTAACAACATTGTTTCACATTGTTCTTTTAAAATACTTTAAGATAAGTTAAAAAAGACACAGATGAGACATTTAAGGCCTCCCAATCCAGTTTGGTTCAGAAAACCCATTAACAATGAAAACAATGCTGTGACATATCTGTCCCATAGCCTACATAAGGCCTCTTAAACAAGGCTCTTGGACTGTGAGGGCTCCCTGGAACTTACTGTTTGGCCCTATGTGAATATGAAGGCCCCAAAACCTCTTATAGAAGTATTTTCACTCTTTGAGCTTATTTTTGTGTGTGAAAAGTATTGGGAAAATAACTATTTATTATTACAGTATAATTGCCCAAGTGAGACTATATTTTTAAACATTACCTAATTTTTTTTATTTGCCTCATTTACATATTTTTTTATTGCCTATAAATTATTATTATAAAAAATTATTATAATTTATAAATTTATTATAATTTAAATTATTATAAATTATCCATTTTTATAACTGTAAAAAGTAAAAACGTACACCCTTCACTCAACAGTTGTTTGAATGACTGTAAAAGATGCACCTTAAATACAAAAAAGGCAATTAAGCAGAGTGTATATTGGAAATTGCAGCTTTACTTTTTTCACTGGTCAAACCCAATGTACCACAGCACTCATGACTGGTCCAATCAGATTGCAATAACTATTACCACTAGACTTATGATGTCAAAACGATCCACCTGTGTGAGACTGAGGGGTGGACCTCAGTTCTTCTAGATCCGAGGGCAAGTTTTCTACATTTTAAAGTTAAATGCATTAATCTGAACTTTTAGAGTTCAGCAATATAAGAGTTCAAACCCATGTTCAGCAGGCAGTCTATGAATATATATCATTAGAAAGGTTTGTAAAAAAAAAAGAAAAAAAAAAAAAAAAACAAACTTCACATTAAGTGTATTGTCAGTGATTCTCAAAACCTTTGCATGTAACAATGTTTACATCAATTAATTTGGATACATATCATACCTTATAAAGCTACATGTTAATTTTTCTCAAGAAAAAAAAATCTCTCACTAATGCTGTAAATATAGGCTACAAGGAGTTGGCATTATTATTAAATGTTAAAATTAACAAATTAAGTATAATGTGTTTTTTATAATAACGTTATAATATTTTAATGAAATGAGTAAAATTATAATTAGGGCTGTCAGACTATTAATCGTGATTAATCGCATCCAAAATAAAAGTTTGTGTTTACATAATAATTTTGGGTTGATAGTGTATAATTATTTTGTAACACTCACATGCATGTATATTTAAATAATAATAATATATATATATATATATATATATATATATATATATAATTTATATATAAAATATTTATATATAATATAAATTGTATATATATATATATATATATAGTATATACATGAAAATATTTCTTAAATATATACAAGTATATAAATATATACTTAATTATATACAATAACTATAGTGCACCCACATATATTATGTAAACACAATAATCGTTAATCGTTAATCGTTTGACAGCCCTAATTATAATATGTAATATAGTGCATATATTTAGCAAAAACAATCCTCTCTATATGCCAAGATCATTTTTCTAGGCTGTGGTCATTAAATGACTTTTCTGAGGTAAATGTTACGTTACGTGACAGGCTATTGTTCTCCAGTTGTTTTATTGACCTATTTTTGCGGTTGAAACACTGATTGAGTGATTGCATGAGACATGACACATTTCAGCAAGTTGTAGGCTACTGTATCTTCCAGCATAGTTCATTCGAATTGATTTACTAACTGAAGAAGAGCTGTGCCGCTCGAGTGCAGATCTGTCATACTAATATTACACGTCATATTAAAGAGCGCCAAAACAGTATTTATTGTTTTAATTTAGTAGTACAATTGATATAATTTGAAAGTTGAGACTTTGTCTCTTATAATAGGTAGCCTGCCTTGTCTTGTCTATCAATGTCAGTGTCCTCTTTGCCTCTGGATTTTTCATTACGTGAAAAAACTGAGAAGTGTTAACACAATGAGCGAGATTTGGCAGATTTGGTTCTCTTTAATAAGGCAACCTTTCAAAGCGTACCAAAATGTGTTCACGCAAGTCACATGAGAGTAACTGTCCTCTAATTGGTCAGTGTTTCCTCTGAGTCATCCATCAAGATGACTGTCAAGTTCGCTCCATGAGATTATTGTGGCTTTTGTAACTGTCGAGACACACGCAAACACTATACAAATGTATAGCCATCATTGCCGCTGTTAAACTACATTCGTATTAATACGGCAGTAAATTTAAACATACTCTCTCTCTGGATCTCCCAGCGCTGTCTAGAGGTTAACAGTGTCAATACACACAAACACTAGATGAATGTTATAATGCAGCTAGAGCAGGAATCAAGGCTTCATCGGGTCAGCTCGCACGGAGAAGCGCAATTACACAACATTTTTAGATGAAGAGGTGCTCTTTTGGTTTTCAGCTGTGATAGCTAATGTGCTCACTCACAGAATCAGACACTACTGCTATTTGTATAGTACATTTCCCATTATGAATTATAATACCTTTTGGTTCGTTGGTCAGTTGGGTTTAATTGCTTTCCCACCACAAGTGAACCGGCCCAGAGTTTGTTTGCAATCGGGCCGAGACCACCTCTTTCAGTTGCAATTGTTTTGGTGTGGATTGTCGTGTTCATAAATGCCTAAACAAACCAAACCAAGAGAGAAAATTCAGTAGGTTCCAAAAGAAATGCTCAGGTGTGAAAGCACCCTGAAAGTTTTTTTTTTTTTTTTTGGGGGGGGGGGGGACTAAACGACGGACCAAACGAACCAAGCGAACCGAATCGAACTACGCGTTTACACACTAAGTGTTTACACACCCTAAAACTACTAGACATTTTAAAGTGTCTATATATCCAAATACATTAATTAGCTACTATAAGATTTTACCATCAATGTACTGTAAATACACGATTAATCCCCCATCAATGGGTTATTCATCATATTAAAGGTCCCCTGACATGAAATTTTCACTTTCTGGGGTTTTTTAACATCAATATTAGTTCCCCTAGCCTGTATTTTGTCCCCTCGTGTCTAGCATTTTCAATCGGTGTAAACCGAGCTTTGGCTATCTTTCGCTTCTCTGCAGCTCAGACACGCTGATCTTGTTTCTCCTCGTTATTACATCATAACGAGGAAAAGTTACCTCCCCTTTCTCTGCTTTGCCCGCCCGGAGAATTTGGCTCGCCCATGAGAATACGAGCGAGGAACAGGAAGTACGAACGCGCAGGCGCGATTTTATTTTTTTCCTAGAGAAATAGCTTTCCCAGACAGCAAACTGACATTGAATCAGTGTGGAAACGACGTCTCTCATGACATCTAAACAACGTTGATCTGGCATTGTTTTGCGCATTGAATTAACGTTGAACCAACGTCAGACGCGGCATTCTTCAAAGCTAAATGAAAATCTAAAATTGGTTTACTTTCCTAACGTTGAAACAATGTTGATTTCAAGTTGATTTTTCTGTTAGTTTTGAAAGAATGACGCGTCTGACGTTGGTTCAACGTTAATTCGATGAGCAAAACAATGTCAGATCAACGTTGTTTCGATGTCATGTTTCCACGTTGATTCAATGTCAGTTTGCTATCTGGGTTGGGATTTGAGTTTTTCCTCGAGAGATATCGTGCCTTGCAAACGAGCGAAGCATGGCAGTTGATCAGTGTTCGGATGTACAAATGAACACAAAAGTATTTTTTAGTTCCTTCATACGAGCCTCTGAAGAAACAATGGGTTAATTTTATTTTCTCTCGAAATGCGCCGTCACAACTTCCCAAAGTTTTGTTTGGTCCAAACATTTCACCGACGACTGTTTCCTCAACTCGATGAACAACCCGGTCTCACACCAAGACGTCATATAACTGACGTTTTGGGACGTCTTTTGACCATACGTCAATATTCGCCTTTTTAGGGCCCCCTTAAACGTCGGTAGATGAGGTTATGGGATCCTAACCCTACCCCAGACCTAAACCTAACCCTAAACCTAACCCGTCACCTAACTGACGTTAAAGGTAAAGCGTCAGTTGTATGACGGCCCGGGATCGCCATCTAGCGACGTTTAAGGGGGCCCTAAAAAGGCTAATATTGACGTATGGTCAAAAGACGCCCCAAAACGTCAGTTATATGAGTTTTTGGGATGAGACTGTGTTACGATGAACGTCTGAAAATAAATCGATCGAGCTACCCAGCAACAATTTCTGATGTGTAGCCTAATTGTTCAAGTTCAGAGAGGTAATCATTCTCTCAAATTCGTTCAATACTGTGTATGCATCTGTCAAGCTAGTGACTAAAATATCTTCACATCATTTCTTTTAGTAGGATGAAAATAATCTTATTTAAATTTTGAACAAATTATACAGAAAGCAATCAAAGAACAATCCACACAGCGTGAGTTTATCTGGACAACTCGTTATGAAATCAATGACGCACGTTACACTGCACAACGGAGCTCTTGCTGTATGTACTTCATCGTGTTTGCATTGTTGAAAGCATTAGAGAGTGCAGAAACTGCGTTGCAATGATAAGATCTTCATTCTCGCGATCAACTGCATTTTATGTGATGGGAATAGATGAAAATACTTTAAAAACTTCTCAAGATTCGTTAATCTCAATAGCTGTAATAGTAAAAACGTATAATAGCTGTTGGAAAAGTATTTGAGAGAGTATCACATGTAATATGTAGCTATTTCATATGCAAGCATGTCAGCCAATCACAGCATTGGGCGGTTACAGTGAATCCCACAGCAGACACGCCCCTTCAAACAGAACATTCAAATCAGAGGCTAAAGTCAGGCAACGAAAATTGCCTTTTATTTCAAAATTATAACTATTTTTGATCTTAAACATACTAACATTACAAGGGCAACCCAGGAAACATTATAAAGTAATAAAATAACCCCATGAGACCTTTGCCTTTGCCTTTACCATAACCTTTGAGACACCTTGAATGGAAAATGTCTGCAATTAACGCTTTAAATAAGGGTATTTCTCTCTTTCTCACCTTCCCCCGAGCTGTAGAATGTGTGTCTGGCCACGGTCCAGCATTCTCATGCTTCAGTCAAGCAGTCGAGCTCACACAACAGCTCTTTGTGTGCACCCCAGATGGATTTTCCCTCACATTGACCGAAGCACCTCGTCTGGGAGGTTCACCCACTCTTCTCACTCAAGAGTGTCCCTTTCAGATCTTTCACTTTAAAAACACTGGAGCAGAGCCCAAACTGGCACACATTCCCATCCAAGCACTGTCCGAGAACGCAACTGTATAGTGAGGACGCAGAGACATGCCAATGGACCCAGATTTTACATTGCGCAAGTGATTACCCAATGTATTACCAAAATTGTTTATTGTGAAAAACAAGAAAGGTCCTTAAAATGACAAGAATCAGTTGTTGAAAATGCAGCAATATTACAGGAGATGTTTGCAATACTTTTCCAAATCTTAAGGAAACATTTTGGATTGGACACAAGAAGTTTGTTTTTCTCTTATTCAAATTTAAAGGAGACATATCATGCAAAATCCACTTTTTTAGCCCTTAAATGCATTTTGTTGTATATTCGGAGTGTTTATAAGTACAGAAAAGATGAAATTATTCTCTTCAGGTGCTTCGTTTATATCTTTATATTCTGTTTTGGTCATATTTTTCAACCTGTTCTGATTTTCCTGTTGTCTATTACGTTTTTTGAACAATTACGTCACAGTATTTGCAGCGGAACTGCCAAATAAGGACATCGAC
This sequence comes from Cyprinella venusta, assembly GCA_038021265.1. Classification (NCBI taxonomy): domain Eukaryota; kingdom Metazoa; phylum Chordata; class Actinopteri; order Cypriniformes; family Leuciscidae; genus Cyprinella; species Cyprinella venusta. The sequence continues at coordinate 22,535,982 of CM075873.1, read as the reverse complement.
TACCGGTCCAACACTTCGAGCTATCCGCCATTATTATTTCTCGCTCCGATTTTGTAGTCCAAGCTCAATGATGCCGAAGTTACGGGAGGGCTAGTCAAAATGTTCGGTTGTTGGATGTAGTGACCTGAAGCACTTCAAGGATCCCCAATCCAACAACCTCCGCCAGTATACAGAAGGGTTTGCCGATCGACTTCGTCTGAATGAGGGGTAAAATCCTTCTATCATTAGCTGCTGTGTTTTTGACTCTTTCTAAACGCAAGTTATCATATTATTATCATTAGGGTTGGGAATCGTGAGAAATTTTCCGGTTCCGATTCCGGTTCCACCAAACGATTCCGGTTCCGGTTCCCATTCAATTAAAAATATTAGTAAGAGAAAAATCCACAATACCTTTTGTGTTTATTTTTTATAGTACTTGACAATTGAGTTTAACAGACTGGTAATGTAAACAAATTCAACATATTATTAATCAATCTTTGCAAAAAAAAAAATAATAATAATTAAAAAGGAAATAAAAAAATTCTGCATTGTCTAGAATAATTTAGGACCTCTCCCTTATTGTATCTCCAACAGTGATAAGTTACCCTCTCAGAAGGGGTAGAATATGCTTTAACACACATATATGTGTAGAACAGATTATTTTTAAAAACGTTTGAATTATTGATTCATAAAGACTTATTGCATTATTACTGGACAAATCGGCCCTAAATAGCAGTTAATACACAGAACTGCAGTGCATTCGTCTTGCGGAAGAACAGAGTTACCGGAGCTACTTCTCTCTAAATGTCCATGACGAGTCACGCAGGCATTGGGCTACTCCGCCGCGGCTGCGATCCGCCATCCAGTCTAAACAAGTCCGAGTATTAACCCTTATTACGGGCTTTACGTTGTGATTCAAGATAAAACAAAAAAAAAAATGCTGATCATGATGCACTCTCTCATTGTATACATGTTGTAAATTCTGAACACAAAAAAGTTACGGACTACATCTGTTTTGACTACTACCGTCAATGTTTACTCAAACTATAATCTCACTACTTCTGTAACGTTAATCATTTGAATATGTGTAACATAAATATTGATACTGTGTGATTGATTATACAGCAGTTTCATATCGACAACTGCTCTCTCTCTCTCAGCGCAAACTGATTTGAATGTACGTGACTCGGCGCGCGCGCGCGCACGTGTGTGTGTGTTTACAATAAATGCAGTGCGTGTGAGAGCAAATCGCAACTTCAGTGGTGAAGTTTTTGTCATTTAGGAATAAGACGGCGTAGGTGTTTGAATCGAAATCTTTTAAAGATTAATCATGCAGCTCTACTCTCTCTCTCTCTGTCTGCGCCTGGAGGTGAGACGCTAAGGATAATCTACTCCCAGAACTTCGCCCTCAGAACCGTTTTAGGAACCGAAAGTTAGGAATTTTGCACGGTTCCGGTATTTTTTCAAAAACACTACCGGTTCTGGAAAAGAACCGGTTCTCGGTTCCCAACCCTAATTATCATACAGATTTTTAGTGGTAAGATCAGACCGCAGTCATTTATCTTGTCAGAGTGCTTGTTTTAACAAGAGAAATAGTCGACTTTCACTAATAACACAACATAGTTAACTTAACTTTACATACCACTGCATCCATATGAAGACGTTGTTCTGCAGGTTTGTCGTCGTCTTTTTCAAATCGCTCGCTCTGGCTCGAATACGTAACGCTTGATGGACAAGTCTTTTGTTGACATTTTGTTAACGTGTGAATAAAAATGTTCTTTGAAACTATAGTAATCGTATATCTCTTATCAAACTACAATAATGGCTGAACGCGGGGAGTTGAACCGACCGTGAACTCAGCGACCTGGAGAGCGGGCGGGGTATGGCGCATCTCCTTTTTATTTAAAGGGGCCGCTTTGAAACGGGTTGCTCAAAGACGCACATCAGAAAAGGGGTAGAAAAGGGGCTTGTGGAGCTATAATAATGTGGAATTCAGACCCAAGTATTGCAGTTATGTTTTATATAGACCACAACGGTATGATTTATATGTAAAAATTAATGATTTAAAAGCATGATATGTACCCTTTAATGCATAATTTTATTACATTTATAATTTGAATTTTGCAGTTTTCCCCTAAAATTTGAAATCAAAATGGAAATAGTGTTTTTTAGGCTGTTTGCTTGAACGATTTTAATAGGTTTTCTAAAACTTGTACACAAGGGCTTGTCCCATAACATGCACTTTAGAAGGACCATGCCTCCTCCCCCCTAAATTATAAATAGCAAGTAGCGAATCATGGTTCGGCTGAGATATAAATGATTTAATAAATCAATCAATAAATACAAAACAAATAGCTGTCATCAAACCATTTGTGCTTGCAAACAATTATGTACACAATAGCGTGATATATTTGTTTTGATTCATAATCCAGACATTATTCTTTGTTGAAAATGTCTTAATCAATCGCAGTTAACCGCATAGTCAATAAGGTTTTATTGCTGAAATTAGTGTTCAGGCTTCACCAGGTCAGAGGTCATTTAGGCTGAGAAGATCTAGAATCAGATAAGGTCACATGTTAACCGTCCGGTGCATAATTCCATCACTGTTATAATAGCCTTGCTGGTCGTGCATCATTTAACATTATTTGTTTATTGACTGTTTATGTGGTTGAAAGCCATAACAGATGCATTTGCATTTTAGAAGAGCTGTACTGCCTGCTATTAATGTAGCAATTGCATGTGAAATGAATGGAGAATGCTAATAGATTTTTCTCTCTACCTTTGCTTTCTGGTATTAACACAGCCTTTAATTGTATCAGTGTACAAGAGAAGAACGTTTATTTATTTATTGTTGTAATACCTCTATATTCAGACTCTTTAAAATTACGGTTCTGATACTTAGGAGGCTTTGAATAAAGGGAAATATGTAAATGTAGTGATGAATACAAGAGTAAAGGTCTGAACATTAAGAAGAATGTTGCTTATTATGCAAATTATCAGTGGGGGGTGGGCTAGCATGCTTCTCTTTTGTAGGACGCTGTGCAACTAATGATGTGCCACACAACCTAAAAGATAACGATTATTATAAAGGGACTCTTGTTGTGAGGAAAAGGACTAAGACTAGTGTTGGACAGATATTTCTGGAAAGGAGAATACTGTATCTTTATGCCTGCACTAAATTCAGGAGATGTTTGCAAACATTATTTTATGGAAATCAGTACACAGGCACGGATATGAATGGCACACAAACATAACATTCTGAATAGATTCTAAATACAGCATCTCGCCATTTCTGTGATCACACGTTGCCTGGTTTCATAAATATTGACTAACATCAAATGGAGAGTTGGCTTGCATCTCAAAACTGTTAATGGTCTAGTCATCTAAAGCTCATGGTAAATACTCTGTTTCTTTATACTGACAAACACAGTCTTTAGAGCTGTCCATATTGAGAAGGCTTCACTCCCTGAATTGGTATTCACAAAAAGAATACACTTACGACTTTCTTTTGGTGTGTTGTGGAGCAGTTGGTGTGTTGTGGATAATTTAGATGATTATTATTCCAATCAAGCCATGCTCGAAATGCACCATTTCCTGGTTAAGATTACGGTGGAGGTGAATTTTATTAGTAAATTACTTACATTTACATTGTTTGTTATTGTATGACTTAAGGATACTGGGAATATAGAGCTTAAAGAACAACTCCGGTGCAAAATGAACCTTTGGTCTAATTACACATTGGTACATAGTCAACCGTTCCCAGAGATTTGTTTTCATGATTATCGAATGTAAAGAGTTTTATCTCTAAAAACTGTTTAGCTTATAACGCTAGTATATGGGGCATAGAGTAATGAAAATAAAAATCGCTAGTTAATACCACTAACAAGGCTGAAAATAGCCCAACACTAACACGGTAGCATAATCAGGGTCCCTACATGCAAACTGAAGCATTGAGAATGTTGTAAGTGACTGTTTAATAAGAAGATATTTTATAAAGACAGTCCACTTCGCGAATACAGGCAGGAGCCATCTTTGGAATACAGTCTCGAGCAGTCGAACCACGAACGCCGAACCAAGTGCACTGGTGAGATGTGAACGAGCCAGAACTTGGCTCGGCGTTCGTGGTTCGACTGCTCGAGACTGTTTTCAAAAGATGTTTTCGCGCCATCATTTTGCGCGGGGTTGTCCTCTAAGTAATATGGGCCACGTGTATGAATTCTTTTTATTTGGTGTTTGGAATATGGCCAAATTATACAGTTGTTTCATAAGTTTTTATTTTCTTACTTTCAGACTAACAAAGGGGATGCTCTGGCCAACCGGGTCCAAAACACACTTGGAAATTATGATGAAATGAAGGAGCTTTTGACTAGCCATTCCAACCAGAGTCACCTTGTAGGCATTCCTAAGAACTCTGTTCCCCAGACTCCCGTGGAGAAACCCGACCAGCCAGGCTTTTTCCCTGAGGCTCAGCGAAGCCGAGCTGCTCCGTCCCAACCTGGAGGCCACAGCACCTCTATGCCCCCACCCCCTGCCAACACCATGCCAAGTTCTAGCGTTGTACATGGACACCAAGGCAAAAAGTTGCGGTCTTCAGACTGGTCACGAGGGGGTCACGGTTCAAGTGGAACCCAGACCTCTCAAGCGGTCGGCCGGGGAAAGCACTCCAGTCACGAGCAGACCTCTAGTAGACATGATCAGGACCAAGAGGACTCAAGTCCCAATCCCAGCGGACCTACAACTTCATCACACTCCAATAGGAAGCAGTCTGGCAAAGGAACAGCCACAGCCGAGCTTGGCCTCGGAAAGTCTCCCGCTGAGCAGGACTCGTGCTCCCATGGCTCGAACTCACCCATGGCTTCTACATCCCTGCTTCCAAGCGGCCTCTTGACGCCGACATTTCCTCAAGGTCTCCACTGCAAGCCCAGCAGTGCTGTGCAGCAGAAACCCACTGCCTACGTCAGGCCCATGGACGGCCAAGACCAGGTCCCCAACGACTCCCCAGAGCTCAAACCCCCTGTGGAGCTGGTGGAAGGGTACAACAGTGTGCCATTTGGAGGTCTGCTGGATACCAAAAGCGGCACGGCCGTGACCAAAGGGAAAATTCCTAAGCTGACACTGCCGCAATCCGGGGAGGTGAGTGCGACCATTTTCTGTCTTAGTTAAAGGGCAGGCTTCCTGCAGATGTTGTAATCATTTGCTCTCGTTTGGATGCAGCGGTAGTTGGACAAGAACAGTTGGCAGATAGGCTTGGCACTGTTGACTTTCCCCAGCCTAGGTCTGTTTTGCATTGAAAGCTGGCGGGACGAGGGGCTGACATAATGGGGTGCTTCATTAATAATCAGCTAATGAACCTCAGGCTTTCCTGTGAACCTACTTGCTCTACAAGGAAATCTTCTTGTTGGTGTGTTTAAAGATCAATTTCTTTGTAGCTTTACTAGTTTGAATGGAGGGAAATTCTTACCTCAGTGATTATCCCGTGCTTAGGTTGCTGAAGTAAGTTGATTTTGGCTCTCCTTTGAGAGGAGAAACAATTCTAGAGTAAAAACAATTCAGAAGATGGGTCAATGTTATATTTGATTATATTTCCCAGTTATAGCCAATGCTTGAAAATGGTAACTTCTGAGCGAAATAATGCACCTCTTTGTTCAGTAAGTCATTGTAGGTGTTTTCCCATTATACGTAATGATCATATCTGTCATCACTGATTGTTTTTCCATCTTTGAATCCTTTTTTCTTCATTTTTTCTTTATTTGGCCATGATTGGTGTGTATAGATCTACAATTACAGCAAACCAAAAGGCTTTACAATTAAATGAAATGTACTAAATATTGCTATAGATTGAAGCAATATGATTCTGTCAGTCAAGATGAGTTCACCGACAAACTTGATACCTAATATAATCAAGAATGTTCAAAGAAATCAAAGACTTTCATAATTGTTCATTAAGCAAATATTCATGAAGCACTGGTCAATGTGAAAGGTTGCCAACTACATACAATTTGGTTTCACTGAGATGACCTATCTTGACCTTTAACATGGTAACATCTCAATAAGTCATGTTCCTTAAACACCTCTGAAGACCCTCCATGTCTTGAACAAGTCACATACACATTTTTACACAATTGATGGGCCTATATGTTTTGAATGAACCCTTTGGAGGTTAAGACACTGGAGCTTTATCACCGGCAATGTTAACTTCATCCCTCTGTGGGACCGACACTTAGAGCAGAGTTCTGTTGACCTTGCTCGGGTCGTGATACACGAGCCACACTGAAGCCGTTTACAGTGCCGTCACTTTATTTGAATGGCTGCCAGAAGGGGGATTTGATCCGATGGCGTTTTGTCGAGAGAAATAGCTGCATTTGAAAGCCCAGCATGGTCCTTTAGGATAGGGAATACCATCATTTAGGATTTAGCCAATAGCTGGTCTTAGATTAAAGATAATAGATTGTGGGGGGCTAATAGTTCTGTTATTATGCTTTAGGCTCATGTTTAGCTTTTTAAAACCCTAGGAGCAGCTAATTAATTTCTTCACTGTGAGGTGGTATCTTGTGAGAGGTAATTTTCTTGTATTTCCAATGCCAGGTTTGAAAAATAGCCTTGTATCGGTGCCTTAAGCGTGTTTGAGCAGTGGGTTGAAAATCCCATCCCTCTTACCTACGGGTTTAATCCAGATAAAGCAAACAAACCAAATAAGATAAGGTGCGGTAAACAAGAGTGGCATATGATTGAACAGGTTGACTTGCTGTTATCCAACCATGGCGAGGCAGCCAGCTGTTCTCCCTCTTTGTTCTATAGGGATCTCGACGACCATCGGGCTCCAAATTGCACTATCGCCCATCTTGAAGCATATGGTACGTTCGCACGGTACAGTTAAGCATGTGGCAGGAGTGAAAACCTGGGGAATTTTAATTGCTCTGAGAGTGCCCTCATACCGGTCAGCTTGCAGGAAAATGGAGATAGATGTTGTTATTGCAAAGAGGTGCAGGCATAGAAGACCCCCCGTAGGGTGGGCCCCAGCTGGGTCTACGCCATCTTTCCCTACCCCTCCTTCTGACAGATGAGTCACTGCCTGAAAGTGAAAAGAGAGAGATGCAAAAGGGGGGGGAAATAAATTGGGAAAAAGCAGAGAGTAACGAATACAGGACTAGTAGGATTAAAATGGAACGCAAGAGAGTATGGGTAGAGCTGCTCTTTCAAGATGGCTCTCAAGAGAAAAAAAAAACATCTTCAAGGACATTGATTTGATTTTTTTTTTCCACTCTGCCTTGCGTAGCTTTAGTTTGTTAAAAGGAGTGGATTCTGTTGAAGCGGCTCTCGTGGGATTCACCTGTACTGTGTTGTGCTGGCTACTTATTATTCCACAGCTCTTCAGGCTTATTTATCCAGGTTCGCTCTGGCTGAGGTGTTGAATTGTGTGAAAGCCTTTCCTGATTGTATATCCTCCCAGGTTTTCTTTGTTGTCACATGAGCGGATGGTATTTTATTGTGCTCAAAAATTGGCAGAATGCTCCTTGGTTGCTTAAATCTTTTTTTGAGAGACGAACTATTGTCAGTGGTAATGGTGCGATTCACGTACAAATCTTTCTAAGCTGGCTCTTTGTGATGATTCAGGCAAAACAAAACTGTGAAGAGGATGACAAGTTGGAACCAAAATAATGCAACATTTGAGACTGTTAATATCACACATTCAAAACTATAGACACTAGGGCTGTCAAACGATTAATCACCATTAATCGGGTCTAAAATTAAAGTTTGTGTTTACATAATACATACAGTATATGGGTGCACTGTGTATAATTTATATATATATATATATATATATATATATACATACACACACATGCTATTTTCATGTATATACTGTATATAGATTTACATCTAATTTACATTATATATAAATGTCAATATTTTATATATAAATAATATTTTTTTCTTAAATATACATGCATATGTGTGTGTGTGTGTATATATATATATATATATATATATATATATATATATATATATATATATATTAGGGCTGTGAAATAATTAATCTTGATTAATCGCATTCAAAATAAAAGTTTTTGCATAATATATATGTGTGTGGTGTGTATAATTATTTTTTATATATAAAGACACAAACATGCATGTGTATATATCTAAGAAAAATGTGTTCTAATTATATAAAATATTTATATATAATTTTAATTATGTATATATATATATATATATATATATATATGCAAATATTTCTTAAACATACTGTATACATGCATTTTGTGTGTATATATATATATATATATATATATATATATATATATATATATATATATATATATATATATATACAAAATAATTATAATAATTACGTAAACACAAAGTTTTATTTTGGATGCGATTAATCGCGATTAATCATTGCCCAGCCCTAATATGTGTATATATATATATATATATATTTACAAAATATTTATACACAGTGCACCCACAAAAATTATGCAAGCACAAACTTTTATTTTGGATGTGATTAATCACGATTAATTATTTGACAGCCCTAATAGACACACAAAGCATTCAGAACCTTATTTTCTTCCCTGAAAAATTAAAAAAAAAAAAATAAATGCAGAATGTGTGATGACCCAAAGTCATCAACCAACTTTCTGAACTTGCCAATTGTCAATGTGACAAAAGTTTTGTGGACCTAGAGCTTAATAGAATAGAACGAGAGATGAGTAAAAAAAAAAAAAAAAACGAACATTGTTTCAAAGTTTTTGATTGCAAACTGCTGTCACAGTAACACTAAGAATCTAATGATAATAGATTCAATTTTGATTGATGAAACTGGCTTTTAATATACTCATTTTAATTTGAAAACTGTGATGTAAAAAGGTTTGTTTCATTGAAACAAATCATTAACCAGTGGACTAAAATGAATCAAACTTCTCTAATTGTGAGGGTTATAATAGCTTTATAGTGGCTTACTAACATAACTGTACTATCTCCAGACTGTCACACACTTCTGCACTGTTGAAAGAGTGACTCCTAAAACTGCCTTTCTTTGGTTTGAATAGCAGAAGCTTGTTCCCCCCGATAGGCATGAAATGTTCCCTTGTGCCACCCCACCACAAAATATTTTGACAGGTTGAGCACTCCGCAGAGTGATAAGACTGTGCTAAATGGCTCTGGAAGCATCCCGTTATCGCCTGGTGTATTGATTAGCGTCTAGCGTTGTGCTGCTCGTTGTGAAAGAGCGGCTCACTTTTCTTTTCTTTTTTTTCAGTGTATGAGACATCGACAGACAGATAAGACTATTGATCCATCTAAAAACAGTTATTGCACCCAGTATCACCCAGTCTTTATGTGACTAATAGCTTTATCACTAGCTCCTTGAAGCGGAGATTTGACAAGACAATAATACCGGAGACAATATGGCATGCTGGGCTATTTAAAACGATGAAAGATCATGCTTGGTTTGGTAATTCATTTTGTTCAGTCATTATTATTTATGATGTACTTTTACATAAGATTTTACATTAACAGAGTGAGTTATCTGTTGATATGTTGATATACTATTACACATATGTAAACACTTTGATAATATCACACTGTCATGTCAACCCATTTTGAATTTTATCCAATGGTGTTTGAGAATTTTCTTTGGTTCAGAAGTATCCCTGGTCTGTTCTATGACTAAATATAGTAGTACCTGAAAGCAATCTCAGTGGGCATCAGAGGTGAATGATGTCATGGCGTTGAGGCCTGTAGTCTGGGTCGGGAGTCTGGCAGAGGAGTTCTCATCAAGCCACAGTCTCCTTTCTGATTGCTCTTTGTGATCAGATATAATGGAGACGCCGACATCTGCTGCATATAAATGCAGTCCCTCTGTTTCCCGGGCCATGTCGATCCCAGGTCAGAACGGAGTGATTGCACGATCGCTGGATGAGATCGCAGTAAAATCTCGGCTGCTGATCATGTACATTAGCATTTAGTTTCCAAATCCTCTCTGACCTCTGTAAACCTCTGAAGCTAAAGGTGAGGTTTTCACCAAACGTCATAATGACTGTTTCCAAGCCAGTTTCCCAAACTCCTCATCTGCCATTGGCTGATCACTCATTAAAAAATAAAATAACAAAGTACGTTTTATAAGCTCAAATGCTCGCCTTGCTCTGTTCTGTGATGCGCGCTCTTGACTCTCCTGTTCGAACTCGTTCATCAAAATGAACAAATCTTTTCCTCAGTCAACTCGTTCATTTCGTTCGTTGTATGAAGCAAACAAAATGAATGAACCAAATGACACAAAAAATGATTCATTCATTTTGATAAACGAGTTCGAACAGGAGAGTCACTAACTCACTTCACAGAACAGAGCAAGGCGACCATTTGAGCTTATAAAATTTAAACTTTTTTTTTTTAAATGAGTGATCTTTTCGCTTGATAAGACCCTTATTCTTCGTCTAGAATCGTTTAAAGCCCTTTGAACAGTTTGCACTGAAACTGTCTTTTGGACCATGAACCGTTTGGTTCCCATTGAAGTCCGTTATATGGAGAAAAATCCTGAAATGTTTTCATTAACAACCTTAAAGGGGGGGTTGACTGTTTTTTTTCTTTGCATGATTGTGTTTATGGGGTGCAATATAACATGTATTCGTGGTTTTTCTTTTTTTAAAAGTTTTATTTTTTCATAAACTTCACCTTTATTGTCAGCCGCACTCTCCTCTGTCCCCTGAACGATCGGTTCACTTCCTGATTCTATGAAAACACTCCCTCAGAAACACGTAGTGGGCACAGATTGTTTAGTTTGGGCCGGTGTGTTGTGATTGGCTAAACTGTCGCTCACGTTGTCCGGAAGGTTAACGCCCATTACCTTTACGGGTGGAACATGTATTTCATGAGCTCTGGTCCAGATGTAAATATGTGTCGAACTGCAGTAGCAGTATCAGTTTCAGGCATAATCAGACCGAGAAAGCCGCGATGAAGATAGTCAAGCAGAATCTCACCACACACGGCTCTTACTAAACATTTCTGAATAATAATTTGCTCCTTTTTTTAACTTTATACACGTTTGTTTTCCACAATAGCATCTGACTAGCAACAATAGCAACTGACTGGCTACTAATGTCATACTCAAACAGCGTTGGCAAGTTTACGTTCTTGATCAAATCAAAAATAACGTCATAAAGCATATATACATGAAAAATACGTTTAAAACATTAGTACTTATAGAAAATTCAGGTCCATAATGTTTGTACGCGTTTGTCGTAGACACAAAACAGCATAGGCTAACTAGTAGTGGCTATAAAGCCAGCGCTGGCATTTGAAAAAAAATAATAATAAAACACAAGGCTAATGTTACGTCTGGAATTATACATGCAAATACATTTAAAATGATGAAGTCTTAGCCTACTTACAGATTGTGGCTCAACAACTGCTGCCTCTTGTTTTAAAGTCGGAACTGCTTCTTGTTTTAGTAACAGTTTCTTGTTGAATCCGGTGTTGAACTCGTAGAGATTCTCGAAGCTGTCTTCCGTAAAATGCGCGGCAGAGAGAGCTAGATTACGATCGTCATTTTCAGGAACATAATCAAACATAAATTGTATCCATTGTTGATGAAGTATAGCGTCCATGGGAAGCCCGAACACAGAAGACTTGACAGCTGCATGAACAACACACTTGACGAGTCGACGTGCTGCAGAAATATGCGCATGCCATTTTCTGCATATTCTGAGGGAGGGGTTGATGCAATTGTGTGGGTTAGTGACGTACCATAACCTAGCTGTAGTCCCAATCAAGTCGTTTTTGTAGGCAATATACTTCCTGATTTTTAAAATAAGACGTCTCTGCTTACACAACTTTGCAGATACTGTTCATGCACCAACAGCAACATTACACACTATTTAAAATGAAAAAAGTGAAATCGCAGTCAACCCCCCCCCCCCCCCCCCCCCCTTTAATTTCTTTTTGACTGAAGAAAGAATGACATGGACATATTGGACGACATGGAGGTGTGTAAATTATCAGCAAATTTTTTATTTTTATTTTTTTTTAAGTGAACTATTCCTTTAACTGCACGTTTAATAAAACACAAAGACAAGTTATGCTAAATTCATTTGATTAATTCAGATTTAAAGTGTTAAAAACGAATTGCCCCAGATAGGGTCTATTTATCCACTGATGACCGCAAGATGTTTTTTTTTAGCATGATCTTCCTCAGCGATATAACAGTGGCGTCTATCAAAGACAGTCAATCGAGCTCTGCCCTGCCAAGCCGGGTTATTAAAACAGCGTTTGCCGTAACAGGCAGAGAAGTCTTTATCTCGCATGGAGCCCCAGCTCCATCTCACAGGACAGGAAGTCATTTCCAGGAACATTTGATTACACCGGGCTGCCAAGACTCACAAAGCAAGACGCCACTTCCCCCCAGAAAGCATCCTCACCCACACTGAGTCATCTAATGCTGGATCGTGTGTATGGAGCTGTAACGTAGACCGCACTGTGGTGTATTATAATGATTAATGGCTGTGCAATCATCTGCGTGCATAATTCTGGGAATTTTGGATATGTGGATATTTTAGAAGCAAGGAAGTGTGTTTGAAAAGAGATGCATATGAGCAGCTCAATATAAATATATGCATAGCAATGTATGCACTCTACTTCACACTAATACATCTCTACTTTTGAATATGGCACTCAATCTATGATAGATTGTATATTATGCATTATTAGTTTGCATCTTGGGTTAGGATATTGTAAATTATTAACATTACGAACAGCTGTGGAGAATGTAGTTAGTGTCCATGGTGACTGATGAGTGGGCGGGAAACTAGAACAAAGGAACACATGTGATGAGTGAAAACTAAAAGAAACTGAACATGACTGTGTTATGATTGACCTTCTAACGTGTGTTTGGTTCATTGCTTATAATGCCTTAGAAAGTACAATAAAATAATACAAATATATATATATATATATTATATATATATATATATATATATATATATATATATATATATATATATATATATATATATATATACACTTAAAAATCCCTATGGGATAAATGAATGGAAAAAAAAAATATCTGCAACGCAGCTGAAAAAAGTGGGCGGGCACTAATGCACTCTGTTACCTAATTGCACAACCAATCACAATCTGCCAATCATACACTCCAAATCCTCTCCTCTTTTTCAGCTTTGGACTCAACCTTGAGGGTTCCACTTATCCAATTTCATATGGCTCTTTTAAATATTTGCTTGTTTACAGTTATGCTAGCCAGTCCCAAACTCAGTGCTTCCTCTCCAGAGAGGCTAATGAGCTGAGACGAGTGAACAGGCAGCGATCAGTCAGCCGTGCACTGGTGAGGAAACGAGGATGCAAGTCTCTGGTTTGATTAGAAGCGAAATACCCTGTGCACTCTGCAAGTCTGAGAGAAGTTAGCAGGGTGTCCGTGGTTCTTTCGGTGAAGTTGAACTGAGAATGCCATATGCCGTGCACGGTAACACTTTATTTTAATGTGCTTGTAATAAGCAGTAATTAACAGTTAATAAGACACTTATAAGACCTTATAAGATGCATATAAGCATTAACTACTTCATATAACTTCTGAGGATGCTTTGTTTCAATATTCCCGCTCTATCAATCGTGTCACCGACGAGCCTCACGACAGTTACAGCCAGGGTGAGTGTAGACTCAATCCCCTGGGGTCCAGCTGGGTCATGACCACTCCGGGGCCACTCAGTTGCCTCTCCGGGTTCGTCTTGTGCTTTAATTAACCCTTATATTTGCCAAAGCCATCTTTGGAAAACAGTCTCGATAAGTCGAACCACGAACGACGTGCCAAGTGAGCTAAACTGTATGAAGTTCAGCGAACTTCTGAGCTGTATGAACAGCGTTCGTGACAGCGTTTTGACTTGTCGAGACTGTTTCCAAAGATGGCTCCTGCCTGTATACACGAAGTTGACTGTCTTTATAAAGTATCTTCTTATTAAACGGTCTGTACACTTACAAAGTTCTCAATGCTTCGTTTTGCATGTAGGGACCCTCATTATGTTACTGTGTTAGTGTGGGGCTATTTTGAGCCTTGTTAGTGGTATTAAGGAGCAATTTGTTTTTACTTATTATATGCCCCCATATACTAGAGTGTACGCTAAACAGTTTTTAGAGATAAAAATCTTTACATTCGATTATCATTAAAACAAATCTCAGACAACTGTCAACTAGGTACCAATGTGTAATTAGACCAAAGGTTAATTTTGCGCCAGAGTTCTCCTTTAAGTATACATGCATACTCATTGAATTATAAATCATTAATCTGTCTGGCCAATATCTTCTTCTGTTGCTAATTTTAGTGGATGCTGATATGTATTTTTCAATGGCTGATGGTACAGCAGTTTACATAAGCCCCTTTTCCACCAAAGCATTTTGAGAGCCGGTGCCTGCGCGCAAACCAGTTCTTTGTGTTTCAACAGCCAAAGAACCGGTTCTCGGCCCGGAGAACTGGTTCCAAAGCGGCACCAACTCTTTGCTGGACTAGAACCGTTCTTTTACCACGTCATGCTTACTTCAGGGGCTGGGGTGGGTTTAGATGTGTTCTAAACATCATTTCTGACCATAATAAAGGATCGCAAAGCCAAGAGAAACATTTGCTGAAACACGATGGAGTCCGCCTTTGTAATTGTTATGCTTGAAGTTAACGCAAGCGTTTCTATTTTTGTAATTTTTTTTTATATTGAAGACATTATAAGCAAAGAAGAAAAGTCACAATATAGAACAAATAAATGGAAAGAAAAAAAGACACAATTACAGGGGTACATAACTTATCGGAAAAAAATACATATTAAACGAAAATATTAAAAGACTTACATATTTCAATTGTTTTTAAAGCTTTCTTGGTACACGAATTGGAGATAATCCGAAAGTAATGTTGTATTTGCAAGCGTTTCTAGCGACGTACACAGTGACGTAACGATGTCGTTCCCTGCGCGCTCTAGTCAGTGGAAAAACAAATAGGTTCTGAAGCGGTTCGCAAGTTGAACCAACTCCGAACCAACTTTGAACCAGCACCAGTTCCGAACCACTTCTTTTTTTTTTGGTGGAAAAGGGGTAATACAGGTCAAGACATTTTAGGAGCTCGGGTGAACTTTTGAGGTCTTCTATTTGTAAATTTGTTTTGCTGATGTGTCTAACTGATTGTTGGAGCAAATGATGCAAAAACATTGTAAGCCTGGGGACGTTAGTCATAGTTTTCAGTATTTAATCACATAGGCATTATAGCGAAATTAAAAAGACTTAATCGGGATATATTTCAATGCCAGTGAGAGCTATACATTTTCCTGGAATTAACAGGTAAATACTTTTTTTTTTTTTAAATGCTAACGTCCTACAAGTGGGACTGCATTAGGAAACGTAAACGGCACATTTTTTCTAAGCACCTCAGCAATGTTTCTGAGAGTCTAGAGTGTTTTTTTTCTGCAGTCTATGAGCCAGTGCCATCACGCCTGACCAAACATGCTGATCCTCAACATCTCAGTGTGTCACTACAAGCGGCCTTTGCTCTCGCTGCAGGCTCTGAGCTAAAGACTTCTAATATGACTCAAATGGATACAGAAATGTACTTAGAGAGAGAGGAGATTGTTAAGCAGCACATTTGCATGGAGGAATTGATGTAGTTTCAGCAAAGGCAGGAGTTCATTTGTAGGTGGGCCTGGGGAGAAATGATCATAGTTGACAACACTTAGTTGCATCTCAGAATTAGGTCACCCTGTCTCTCTCTCTCTCTCTCTCTCTCTCTCTCTCTCTCTCTCTCTCTCTCTCTCTCTCTCTCTCTCTCTCTCTCTCTCTCTCTCTCTCTCTCTCTCTCTCTCTCTCTCTCTTTTCTTCCCAGTCATGCATGATGGGCTGTTCTCATCAGCCTTTGTTTAATATCGCTTCAGAATTAATTTGGACTCATTAATGAGACTCTTTGCTGTGAACACACTAATACAGTCCGTAATGTGGCTAATAAACATAAAACGATTTGCTCCAAAAGTCTGTTTCAGCAAGCATGAAAGGATATAAATATGTAAAAAGAAGAAAAAATATAGAAAATACGCAATAATGGTTTTGTAAGTGATGCTATATTGTTATTAATATCTATCTACCATTCCATACAGTTAATATTATTATTAATTACATCCATTATAGTAATTATGTTGTCCCTAATATTAGTTGGTAACACTTTATTTGACTGTAATAATTATAAATGACGCATATTTATGTTGTTAATTAATATTGAACAGTATTTAAAGGTATATTTACACTGTAACAAGGACACATTCAAATAAATTGTAACATGTTGTTATTATTCTTTTATTCCCCATGCATACCAAATAAGTTCACATTTATTAAAATTTAATTTATATGATTTTTTTTTTCATTTTGAAATAATTCTGATTCTGACTGGATGAGCCATTCTAAAATACTAATAAATGCAGACATTTGATAGCACATTATAAATTAATGCAAGTTTTAATGTAATGCACAGTTACTAATTATATCACTTGCCACTGGAATTTCTATTCTGATTATTATTGTTAAAAATGGCGTCTATTATCATATTGCATTTGCTAATATATAATAATGGGTAACTTGAACAAATGTAATTTAGTATTATTTCAACTGTTCAGGGGGGACTAGTTAAATAATGCCTCTTATCTGTATAGCACACAGCCTCAAGTGGCTTATAAATCGGATATAGCCTAAAAAAATGAAGTTGTGACATGAATTTATCTATAGCACAAAGTCTAAAGAACGTTCATAAAACCAAACAAACAAGGGACATGCAGTGATTTGTATGCAGAGACTATAGGTCTGCGTGATGATGTTGTCCCCAGACGTGTACCGGCTCCCCTCAGTGCATGTCGTTTGACCTTGAAGATATCATTTGGCCCAACACTGTCCTCCTCAGGCGGAGAACTAGCGCTCTGTGACCGCTAGTTAATGAGTTCTATACACACTGCTAGCCGAGCCGAAGCGAGCACAACCGTACCCTCGACCAGACGCTAATCAGGCCAGGCTACTTCCTCTCACAGACGTGTCACACACGTGCCCAGGCGGATTAACAGCGAGATGAGAGAAGGCGTCCACACTGAAAGATAGAGAGAAAGAGACAGAGAGGGGTTATTAGGAGGCTTTACCATCCAAAGTAACAGCTGGCATCATTTGCATAATACTTATCATTTTGCAAGGCTTCTTGTCAAATCATGATGGGGGGAAAAAAACGTATACAAAAACTAGTTCATTAGCGCTCCGAAGAACAGATTTTATCCAGTATTTACAAGAATCCATGAATTATATCTGTACCTAAACATCTGTAGTAATATTTCATGCTATTATGTGTCAGATTCACGAATGCTTTAATTATTTGGTGTTTTAAGCTATTCTGATAATTGTATTCATATATGGCATTGCATAATGTCATTTGTCATTCTTAAAGTTCACTTAAAAAAAAATGTCATCCAAGATGTCCATGTCATTCTTTCTTCAGTCGAAAAGAAATTAGGGTTTTTGATGAAAACATTCCAGGAATTTTCTCTATATAATGGACTTCTTTGGGAACCAAACAGTTCAAGGTCCAAAAGACAGTTTCAGTGCAAACTGCAAACTGTTCAAAGGGCTTTAAACGATTTTAGACGGTGAATAAGGGTCTTATCAAGCGAAACAATCACTCATTAAAAAACAAAAAAACTTGCGTTTTATAAGCTCAAATGGTCGCCTTCCTCTGTTCTGTGATGTGCATTCGTGACTCTCCTATTTGAACTTGTTCATCAAAATGAACGAATCTTTTCCCGAGTCAACTCGTTCATTTCGTCCATTGAATGAACCAAAGGACACAAAAAGGATTTGTTCATTTTGATAAACGAGTTCGAACAGGAGAGTCACGAACGCGCATCACAGAACAGAGCAAGGTGAGCATTTGAGCTTATAAAACGTAAACTTTGTTATTTTATTTTAAATAACTGATCTTTTCGCTTGATAAGACCCTTATTCATCGTTTGGAATCGTTTAAAGCTCTTTGTACATTTTGCAGTTTGCACTGAAACTGTCTTTTGGACCTTGAACCGTTTGGTTCCCATTGAAGACCATTATAATGGAGAAAAATCCTGGAATGTTTTCATCAAAAACCTTATTTTTTTTTCGACTGAAGAAAGAATGACATGGACATCTTGGATGACATGGGGGGTGAGTAAATTATCAGCAAAAGTTTTTTTTTTTTTTTTTTTTTTTTTTTTAAGTGAACTTCTCCTTTAAAAATAAATATTTCAGAAACCCGCACATTAATGTAAAAAAAAAAAAAAAAAAAAAAACTCATTAGTGGCATTTTTTTTCTTCATCTAATCATCTGTAAGAGAAAAACAATCACATAGTTTAATATTTATTTATAAAGATGTTTCATTGTATGACTGTTCAGATTAAAAAAATGTAGGAGGTTTTAAATCATGTTTCCATTTTTTTTAAAGTCCCCTGTGGTGAAAATCAAGTTTTTATTGTTGTTTATGTCTATGTGGTGTTTTATAATGCTTTAAGACAAACTATGTGCAGATTCATCATAAGTCAACACCATTGCTGAGTATTGTCTCCTTAAAACTGCAGTGAACCAAAGACAGTCTCGAAATCGCTGGTGTTTCTGACTTCACAAACTGCCATGTATGCAATTGTGTAAATGTGTGATCGTCAAAGAGTGGATCTCTGAATTGGTGTGAGTGAGTGGAGGCAGGGCTAATTTTTGTTATCAAAGATGAGTTTTAAGGAAATAATTAGTGACTACATGGGGACTTTAAGTATAACATGATACTAGTGTTTACCAAAATTTAAAAAAAACAACAACACCTTAATACATTTTTGCTTATATTGGAAACATACAGTAGCATCTCATCTGAGCTGCATTTTGCATGTAGCCATTGCTGACATTTGTATCCCATCAACCCCTGGCCATTTGTGGTTACATGTTGCGGAAGGTTCTCAATGAAACAGGCTTCTCAAAGGGAAACCGCAGCAGATTTGCTTATTAAATTAGCCCATCTCTGGTTGACTGCATCATGGCTGGGAGGTAGATGGCTGCTGGGACCACGCAAAACCTGGATTGGACCCTCATAGCAATAACAAATACATCTTTCCCCTCTCCTCCATTAGACCAGGTTTTGCAGCGTGTTTTAGCCACTATAAATAAAAGCAGAATGACAAGTCCGCACCATTAGACTGTAGGTTAGAACGGTGTAACTGCATCGAGACATGGTAAAAACAAAACATCTTGTAGAGGACCCACATTTTCACATCACAGCTTAAGGTCAGAGCTGCATTATCTCAGCTGCATTTATCTTTTTCGAGTGACATTGTGAACTACAAAACCATCATGATGTATGGTGCCTTTCAGGGGTGGATATTTATTGCTGCTTCTGGTTTCAAGCCAGCCAACTTAAGGTTTTTGAATCAGATTACCATATTATTTAAGGTAATATGGCTTCTGGTTACCTTGAAGTTAAGAAGCTTTTAGGTTGCTTATATACTAGAGTCTAGAGACAGTTTCAAGAAGAAAGGAAATAGAATTTCCAGACAATTTGTAACACTTTATTTTGATGGTCACCTCCACTGTAAAAAAAATATTGTTGGTTTAACTTAAAAAAAAAAAATAACCTGGTTGCCGTAAAATTTTAAGTTGATTGAAATGGAAAAAGTGAGTTAATACAATGAAGGAGATAGATTTAATCATCAGAAACTTAAAATAATAAGTTATCTGAACTAAATAAATTATTTAAGTTGATTTGACAAAAGAAAAAAGTTGTGATGACAAATCTTGAGAATATTTTTTACAGTGTGTAGACATTCTTTTTACGATTAATAAGGCTTTACAAATTCTCTTTAGAGTAACAGTAGAGCTTAACGGTTTATTGTGATGGTCCCTAAAACCAAAAGTTGAGAAAATGTTAATGTTTTCTTGAATGCTCTGAAGTACAGGTTGGTCCTGTTGGTCAATTTCACTGTATTTTTGTTTCATATCAGGCAAATCCTCAAAATGAATGAATCTTACGCATAACTGTCAAATCCTCCATCAGATATTTATCAACTGTTTAAGTGCTCTAGTGTAAACCAGATAAATGTGATGATATGGGGCATTTTTTTTAGCAATGTCGCTGGGCAATGTCCAGGGCAATCAGGTGAGACACAGGGCCCACGACCGACTCATAGTATCCATATAGAAATTTATTGCCCATTCTCAATGGAAAAGTTTGGAAGCTTGTTTCCACCACTTAATTTAAAAATAAAATAAAAATTGTGACTTTTTATCTCACAATTCTGACTTTTTTTCTCACAATTGCGAGTTTATATCTCGCAATTCTGACATTATTTCTCAGAATTGTGAGATAAAAAGTCAGAATTGCGTGATATAAAGTCGCAATTGCGAGTTATAAAGTCAGAATTGCGTGATATAAAGTCAGAACTGCGTGATATGAAGTCACAATTGCGTGATATAAAGTCAGAATTGCGTGATATAAAGTCAGAACTGCGTGATATGAAGTCACAATTGCGTGATATAAAGTCAGAATTGCGTGATATAAAGTCGCAATTCTGAGAAAAAAACAGAAGTGTGACTATCTCACAATTCTGACTTTTTTTTTCTCACAATTGCGAGTTTACATCTCGCAATTCTGACTTTATAACACTTAATTGTGAGTTTATATGTCGAAATTCTGACATCTTTTCTCAGAATTGTGAGATATAAACTCGCAATTGCGACTTGTCAGGCCAATTCTAAGGGGAAAAAAAGACTTAACTTTTCCCCCCCTCAGAATCGTTTAAATCTCACAATTCTGACTTTATAACTCGCAATTCTGACTATATCTCGCAATTCTGACTTTATATCTCGCAATTCTGACTTTATAACTTGCAATTCTGACTTTATATCTCGCAATTCTGACTTTATATCTCGCAATTCTGACTTTATAACTCGCAATTCTGACTTTATATCTCGTAATTCTGACGTTAACTCGCAATACTGACTTTATAACTCGCAATTCTGACTTTATATCTCGCAATACTGACTTTATAACTCGCAATTCTGACTTTATAACACGCAATTCTGACTTTATATCTCGTAATTCTGAATTTATAACACGCAATTCTGACTTTATATCTCGCAATTCTGACTTTATATCTCGCAATTCTGACTTTATATCTCGCAATTTTGACTTTATAACTCGCAATTCTGACTTTATATCTCGCAATTCTGACTTTATAACTCGCAATTCGGACTTTATATCTCGCAATTCGGACTTTATAACTCGCAATTCTGACTTTATGTCTCGCAATTCTGACTTTATATCTCGCAATTCTGACTTTATATCTCGCAATTTTGACTATAACTCGCAATTCTGACTTTATAACTCGCAATTCTGACTTTATATCTCGCAATTCTGACTTTATAACTCACAATTCTGACTTTATAACTCGCAATTCTGACTTTATATCTCGCAATTCTGACTTTATAACTCACAATTCTGACTTTATAACTCGCAGTTCTGACTTTATAACTCACAATTCTGACTTTATAACTCGCAATTCTGACTTTATATCTCGCAATTCCGAGAAATAATGTCAGAATTGCGAGAAGTAAACTCACAATTGTGAGGAAAAAAAGTCAGAATTGTGAGATAAAAAGTCGCAATTACCTTTTATATTTTTCATTCTATGGCGGAAACAAGCTTCCATAGAAAAGTGCCCAATGAACATCGCTCAAAAAAGCTGCCCTTGTATCATCACCTAAAGATTACATAGAAATCGATTTGAATGCCGTTTAGTGAAAAATGTAAATGGACCCAAAACCCATCCCTGTGGAATACCGTGTATTAAGTTGTTTCAGCTTTGAGCCCAGTCCGTTTAATGCCAGCTAAAACCCTGAAACCCCCAATTATTTCCCCCACAACCCCAGCTGTTGACCCTCTCCATGTCGATCCACTTGTGAAAAAAGCGCTGGCGCTCTAGGCATTACAAAACAATACATAATGCTGCCTACTGGTGGGTCTTTAGTCTTTTTAATTTATTTTGGATGCTGTTGTTGAATGTCTGCTGTGCCTTGTAATGAAATACCCGCTGTGCAATTTTGCAAGTGTGTCAAGCAGAGCATGACCAGATATGCAAATTCAATACAGAAGTGGCAAAGTGGAATTTTGAGTATTTTTCACATCTGGGGGCTGTTAAAAGCAGTTTGGAAATCAATGAATACATAATAAAGAGGTGTCCACACTAGATTGAAATCCCAGTTTGTTGGCTATAAAAACTAGTTTGTTGTCTCGAGTCTGTCTCCTTTTCACAGAGTGGCCTCGCACAGCATGCGGTGTAATGGTATAACAAATTGCAGATGAGGAATGGAAATTCGAACGGATGAGTTCCTGTCTGATGGTGTGTTGGTCTCGCTCGCTCTTTCTGTCTGGTTCCTCACAGTGAGAGAAATGGTCATGTGACCAGCAGCACCCCACCAGCCAATCTATCTCTACACATCAAGGTCAGATCCATTTTTCTTGGAGCAACCACCCCCTGCGGTGCTAGCTTATAAATTCGCCCACCTTCGTTTTTGTTTACCCTTGATTTACCCCAAAAAGAGTGGTAAAAACAGTCCCGAAAAGGTCATTTCCTTTACTTGTTTATCATTCCAAAATATTCACACCCAATTGATGACGATGATATCATTGAGTCATAAGAGATGCTCTTCCTGTTACTAAAAATACAAACGCTGAGCCGAATGCTTGAGCAAGCGGACGCGCAAGTGCACGCATCAGCTCAACAACCGTAGAGACTTATAATAACGACTTTGATGAGGATGCAAAACTCGCTGCATGTTGTACATCATTGTCCGTGGAGAAACTGGGTGTTGTTAGAAAGTGCATCAGCAGTGATTCTCAGGTCAGCTTGACACAGGAGCAGGTGGTTGATGACTCAGGCAAACTGGCTTCTGTTTATTCGAAACCCAAGTCCGGCATCCACCGGCTCCCCCGTGGCTCAAATGTGATTGATGATACTAATTACCATGTCACTGCTTATTTCGAAACCTTGATCTCTGAGCATGCGGCTTTGGCTCATCTCCTGTATACACACACCTTTAGCCAGGGTCCATGTCACCCGCCCCTCTCTCTCACTCTCTCTCTCTCTTGAATGTTTGAAGACGCTGCCCATCTTCTAAAGAAAGACCCCCTATCCTAACCAACCGTCACCATCTATCCGTGCTTACTGGCTCCCTCCTCTCTTTCCCCAATACTTTAATTGGAGATTATTAGGCTGGATTTGCATGAGCTTACATGGTCTGCATTTTTCTCTCTCGTAACAGCTTCAGATCTCAAATCCACTGGTTTAGGGAAATAAGCGCTGAGTGGGCTGCAGAGTTTTGTAGGGAATCTGGTGCGTAGCAGCGGGGAGCATGTTTTGTAATGGATGACAATTACTAGAGCTTTCTCAAAATTACAAGCTACAATCTGATTGGTTGGCTTTACGTAGTTCCTGGGACCTATGGTGCCAAGGTTTTTGGTATTGATATACTAATGTATACATAATCGGGTCACTTCGTGTGTTTTTACTGATCGGGTAGCCATCTGATTTGTTAAAATGGTTCCATTTACACTTGGCCACATAAATGTCTCAAAACGGATATAAAACTGTTTTACTGTATTGGTGAAAAAAAAGACATTCTTTAGACATTCTAGAGCCCGACCGATGAAGGATTTTGAAGGCTGATACCGATAAAAATATTTTTGGCTTTTAAAATCTGATATTCTGATATATCGGCCAATATTTTTTTTTTTGTTAAATATTGTTTGATTTCACACACGTGTAAATGAAAAGCTAACTTTTCTGCACAAGATACGTTTGATTTTTTTTCTCTATGTCTAAATGTTCACTCCTCGCAAGTATAACTTACATTTTACAATGCAGAGACTAACTAGAGATATGCTAGTCATAAATACAGTAATCATTACTTTATTTAGGCGGAAAAAGTTCATTGTGGTTCCCAAGCTCATTAATGTTAACGTTAGCAGTCTTCCACTGATGATGGTGGCATTAGCTAGCTTTGTGGTTAGCTAGTCTATGATGAGCCATAATTTAGCAATAGATAACATCATACTGCAAATTGTAAAACATACATTTTCAATATAACAGGCCAAGGAGAGATGATTGAAGCGTATTTTGTCCATTTTTATTTTATTTTTAAATATCATATATTGGCCATTATAACTGCCGATACCGATATTTTGGAAAATGCCTAATATCGGCCGATAATATCAGCCGGCCGATATATCGGTCTAGCTCTAAGACATTCGATCAGTAACTTAACAACTACATGTCAACTTGCAATTATTGAAGTATTAGTATTAGTATTATTATTAGAAGTATTGATGCTCCCCCAAAAGATAAGCTACTGATTATAAGTAACTACATGCCAATTTTTTTTTTTTATATTAACCCAAACCCTAATCTAACAGTCTAATAATCTGAGAGTTATTTGATATGTATTTGCAAAGTTACTTCTAGTTAGTAAAATGTTTATAGTAGATTATCGAAATAAGGTATAACCTTTAATTAAAAAAAAAATAAAGGGATACTTCTTTTTTTTCTTTTTTTTTTGGAAATAGGCTCATTTTACCACTCCCCCAGAGTTAAAGAGTTGGGTTTTACCGTTTTCGAATGTATTCAGCCGATTTTTTGATATTTAGAAGAATATCAGTAACCAGACAGTTTCTGGTCTCATTGACTTCCATAGTATATATATTTTTTCCTACTATGGAAGTCAATGAGACCAGAAACTGTCTGGTTACTGATATTCTTCTAAATATCAGAAAATCGTCTGAATGTATTTGAAAACGGTAAAACTCATCTGTTTAACTCTGGGGTAGTGGTAAAATGAGCCTATTTCCAAAAAAAAAAAAAAAAATGGAGTATCCCTTTAATATCACAAAGGCATGAAGTTAAAACTGTCAGAGTGATATGACAATTTTGCCATTATCAAGGAGAGAAAAAAGCCTCATTGAAAGACCTTTCAGACCCAAAGATTTCAGATAATATATGTTTTAGGTAACATTTTACTTGAAGGGGTGTGCATAAGACTGACATGACATGACACTTGTCATGAATATGAAGGAGGGTTTATGCATGTTTATGACAACTGTCATTTCAAATGTCTTTGTTATGACAACTCGACATAAACCAATACATCATAACCTGTCAGTGTCTTTGTCATGATAACTTGACATTACTAAGACAACACAACCTGTGATAAACATGACATAGCAGATTAATTATCAACCTTAAGAAACCGCTCTATGAGTTAACATTACATTAAACTGTCATGTGGTTGGTTTTGACATTGGCTGTCATGAGGCCATTATAACTGTGTCATGAATATTTTTCGTGACCTCAACTACAGTGGTGGAAATAATGGCTTCATGACAGCCAATGTCAAAACCAACCACATGACAGTTTAATGTAATGTTAACCAATAAAGCTAAGTGGTTTCTTAAGTTTGATAATTAATCTGCTATGTTTATGACATATTTATGACAGGTTGTGTTGTCTTGGTAATGTCAAGTTGTCATGACAAAGACACTGACAGGTTATGATGTATTGATATCTCAAACAATGTCATATTTGCATTACAAAATGTAATAATTGAGCAAATTACACTTAATGACAGTTGTCATAAACATGCATAAACCCTCCATGTGTGTCATGTCATGATTATGAAGGTGTCATGTCAGTCTTTTTGCCCACCCTTTCAAGTAAAGTGTGACTAAGAAAGGTTAGTACAGGCTTTAAGGTGTTATATGGTGTAACTTCTTGAAACCTGTATTTAAAACTGATATTTATGAAAAATGAATGATACTTGTAAAAATAGCATTTTTAAAATAAAGATTAAGATGTGTACACTCACATGTGTTCAAGGTGTAAGGAAAATGTGTTATTAATTTTCACCCTAACTTGTTTTTAAACTAGAT